>CM060931.1:464467922-466967922 GCA_030765085.1 Allium cepa
TCTGTGATTTTGTGATGATTCTCATTTATATACATATACTCCATTAATGATTCGTGTTTTGTACTATTTAAGTTGACATATGTGGATTATTGTCAATTTAAATGGTCCAAATATACATGTTATTACAGTTGGTATCAGAGCTTTGGTTTCCGAAAACCTTAGCCTGTGGAGTTGTAAGCTCATTAGAGATAGGGTAACCATACCCTAGAATAAGGAGAATCATTTCAGAATTTTCATCCTTTTGATTCCATCTTCCTTATTGAATTCGTTTGATTAGAATTTCCCTTAAGTTCTAAAAATTTCTATCTTTGATTCTAAAATTGCTTTTGGTATTCCAGGATGAGTACCGGAAGGAACGCTAGAGGTGGGGGTAGAGGAAATTCTCCCGAACCACGTGCCCCAGCTCCCGCAGTTAAGTTCTCTACTCTTAGCAAAGAATACACTCAGTTTGGTGGCATCAAATTCACTGGTTCCGAAAGCATCATTGGAGTGCAACAGTGGCTGAAGAGTCTGGAAAGGATCTTCACTGATCATGAGATTACTGACGCGCAGAAGCGTTAATTGGCCGCTTGGCGGCTTCAAGATACAACACAGGATTGGTGGGAGTCGGTAACCTCCCATACTGACGAAGAAACTATCACCTGGGCCTAGTTTAGGTAGAAAATCTAACTGAATTACATCCAAATAAATTCCTTCTATCTCTTCGAATCTTGACTCGTCTTTATTTCGCTTGTAAATAGGGATTCCTTTACGGCTCAGTGGATGCTAGTAGCCGGAAGGGCTCAGTTTTACCGATCATTTATGGACCTCAAGCAGGGTAACATGACTTTCTCCGAGTATGAAAGGAAGTTTAACGAACTATCTAAGTTCGGACCTGGCTTGATTGACACACCACTTCTGAAGAACGAGAAATTCATCCATGGAGCACGTCCAGAATATTATGATCTCCTCACAGCTCATGTCCATGGAACTTTCACCGAGCTGATGGATTATGCCCTTAGGTATGAGGGAAAGCCGAAGGGTGCATCAGTCACCAAGACACTAGTTGCTCAGCCATCCTCTAGTCAGACTGGGAAGAGAAAGCCGAATTTTGAGCAGCAAAGGAAGAACTGGCAGAAGACAACCGGGCTTGGCTATTCTTAGAAGAAGCCCATTGACATATCATCTATCACCTGCTTTAACTGCAATCAGAAGGATCATTACGCCAGCAGTTGCCCATCCCTAAAGGGAGCAGCTATTCCACCACCAGCTCAGATGGCCAAGGGAGATGTATGTCACATTTGCTTACAGCCAGGACATTTTAAGAAAGATTGCCCAACTAAGAAGAAGGGTACCCCCTCTGGAGCTTTTGCTATTACCACCCCTACTCCGGAAGTTCAGGATGACTAAGTACATTATAGAGTACTTTTATGTTGCATACTTTACCTATTAAAGCTCTATTTGACACCGGAGCAACACATAGTTTCATATCTATTGATTTGTGTAATAAACTTGAATTGGCACCCATCCCTGTATCTACATTCTTATGCGTATAAAATCCCATCAGAGGACCCGCTAACCTCACAAGGCTATGCAAATATGTCACACTTATGTATGGCATGCACCTTTCACTTGGGATTTCTATGTCCTTGGATTCGAGGCATTCGATATCCTATTAGGTGTTGATTGGCTACGAAAGTTCGAAACAGTTAGCTCTTGCAAAGCTCGAACCGTCTCTCTAATTGACGACAAGAGTAAACCTTTGGTTATTGAAGGTAAATCGCCTCAGGAATGCATTGGAAGTTTTATATTCTCTCTTGACTCTCATCCGGATGATATAAGCTCCACTCCAATTGTTCAGCTTTTTCCTGATGTGTTTGGAGAAGTCAATTCTCTACCACCTCCACGGGAAATCGAATTCTGCATTGATCTTATCCCTTATGCTCGACCAGTAGTTCTCCCTCCTAAGAGAATGGCTCCTAAAGAGAATGCAGAATTGAATGCTTAGATTGAAGATTTATTTGCTAAAGGTTTGATTCGGCAAAGTCATTCGGAATGGGGAGCTGCAGTTGTATGCGTCACAAAATCAGATGGTTCTCTCAGAATGTGTGTGGACTATAGAGAGCCGAACTAGCTCACACACAAGAACGGATATCCAATGCCCTGCATTAATGATTTATTCGACCAGCTCCATGGAGCTAAAGTTTTCTCTCAACTCGATATGGCTACCGGCTTTCACAACTCAGAATAGCTGAAGAGAGTATTCCTAAAACAGCATTCCGCACTGAAAATGATTTCTTTGAATGGCTAGTTATGTCGTTCGGCCTAACTAATGCTCCAGCTTATTTCGTCGACTTGATGAATAGAGTTTTCCATGATGTTCTTAACAAGTTTATTCTTGTTTTCATCGATGATATTCTCGTCTTCTCTAAAGATGAGAAAGGGCATAGGTCACATTTGGCTTTTGTTCTTGAAACTCTTCGTAGTCATCAGCTTAAGGCCAAGTTCTCGAAATGCCACTTTTGGAGAGATGAAGTTCGATTTCTTGGCCATATTGTCTCGGAGAATGGGAAATCGGTCAATCCGGCTAAGATCTCCATAATCAATGTAAGTTCTACCCTTACTTGTCATTTCTATCCAAACATCTTATCTCTATCTAAACTCGAATCCCTTGAATTTTCAAGATTGGGAGACTCCTAAAACCCCTCTAGATATTCGTAGCTTCTTGGGCTTGGTCGGCTATTATCGTAGATTTATAGAAAATTTTGCTTGGATTTCCACACCACTCACTGCACTGACCAGAAAGAATGTCAAATTTAATTGGAATGAAAAGTGCGAATCAGCTTTCTATGAAATGAAGCGGAAATTGACCTCTACCCCAGTTCTTACAGTTATTGATGGAAGCGAAGGTTTGACCGTCTATACTGATGCTTACCGTGATGGATAAGGAGAAGTTTTAATGTAGAAAGGAAAAGTCATTGCCTATGCTGGTCGTCAGTTAAAGAACCACGAAGCAAATTATGCAACTCATGATTTAGAGCTTCTTGCGGTTGTATTTGCTATAAATCTATGGAGGCACTATCTTTTAGGGACCAAATTCGAATTATTCACAGACCATAAGTCGTTGAGATATATTTTCACACAAAAGGACTTGAATTAGAGACAAGTCCGATAGCTCGAATTCTTATCTGCATATGATCTCAATGTTAACTATACCCTAGGGAAAGCAAACGTAGTAGCCGACGCTTTAAGGAGAAACCAAGCAAAGATATGTTGTAATCTTGTAGAAGGAATGTTATTTCAGCTCGTTGTCTCCCCAGCTCTTATGGATCGCATTATAGCTAAACAATACGAGGACACTTTGCTCTATCGTATCAAGGAAATAATTCTCGGTAGAGTCGGTAAAATGGATGAACAAGTAGATAGTAATGGAGTTTTGAGGATCGACAATCGAATTTGTGTTTCAAATATTGACGGTTTAAGACAGGAAGTGCTGAAAGAAAACCATCAATCTTTGCTTTCATTTCATCCACGAGTCACAAAGATGTATCAAAATATGAAGAAGTTATAATGATGGAGTGGGATGAAGCGTGATATTTCTACCTATGTTAGTAGATGCACCACCTGCCAACAAGGCCGATCGCAGAAAAACGGTAGGACTGCTTCAACCTCTAGAGATTCCAAGCTGGAAGTGGGAACAGATTTCCATGGACTTTTATTGATGGGCTAACAAGGACCAGATGGGGTAATGAGAGCATTTGGGTGATTGTCGACAGGCTGACAAAATCCGCACATTTTATTCCAGTCAAGACCACTCGTACTGCTTCGAGTTTGGCCGAGATATATATGAGGGAAGTTGTTAAACTTCATGGTGTACCATCTAGTATCATATGCGATAGAGATCCTATTTTCACTAGTAAATTCTGGAAGGCATTTCAAGATACTTTGGGCACTAAACTGAATCTGAGCACAGCTTATCATCCTTAGACAGATGTTCAAACTAAGAGGGTGAATCAGATTTTGGAAGACCTTCTCCGAGCTTGTATTATAGACTTTGGTGGATCCTGGGAAAACCATCTCCATTTGGTTGAATTTACCTATAATAATAGTTACCAGGTAAAGAAATCGAATTTCAAATTTGAATAAGTATATTTGGATTGGAATTTAATTATCTTTAATAAATCAGGCAAGTGTTGGTATGGCACCATTCGAAGCCTTATATGGATGGCCGTGCAAATCGTCAGCTTGTTGGATTGAGTTTGGAGACCGATTTGTGCTTGGTCCAGAAATGATTATGGAAGCTTCTGAGAAAGTTAAAGAAATCAGGAGGAAGATAAAGACGGCACAAGACAGACAGAAGTGCTACGCTGATAGAAGAAGAAGAGATCTCGAATTCAGTGTAGGAGACGAAGTATTTCTCAAAGTGCCGCCTTTGAAGAATGTTATTCGATTTGGAAGGAAAGGGAAGCTTGCTCTCAGATTTGTTGGTCTATTTGAGATTACGGAGAGGGTAGGAACGTTGGCCTATAGATTCGCATTACCAGAAAAGTTCGCTGGTGTGCACAATGTGTTCCATGTCTCACATCTTCGCAAAGTAGTGCGCGATCCATCTATGACCATTCCCATTGCTCAGTTGGAAGAGTTAGTCATCGAGCCTGACTTGACCATTGAGCGAAAGCCACTTCGGATAGTCGAACTTGAGACAAAGCAACTTAGAAGGAAGTCGGTCAATCTCGTCAAAGTTCAGTGGAGTGCAGATGACCGAGATTGCACATGGGAAACTGATGATAGTATTCGGGATTCAAACCCCGAATTACTGATTTCAGCTATAATTCACTTTTCTCAAATTTATCTTGTTTCTGCTTGTTCCTTTCTACTCCTTCCGTTTCGTTCCTTTTCGAAGACGAAAAGTTTTGAGTGGGGGAGATTGTAACTACCCTGGATTTCCGACCCAATTTAAAATTTTGAATCCATCATTTTAATATAAAAATTTGAAATTTATATACGTTCTCAGTTAACGTCCAAACTTCGTTTATAAGATGCATCTAGTTAGTTATGGATATAGGAAAAGTTTCCTCGCAAAATATCACAGTAAATTCCGTTTGCGTTTTTATTGTATATCAGTTCATTTTAAAGTGTGTAAATTTTCATCTTCCGAACCTAAGTATTTTTGCACAGTAATGCTGTAAAAATTTATCTGATCAAGATGTCGCATTCTGTTTCGTCTATTTCCGTCGTCGCCTGCTTCATTTAAATTGTTTTGTCAAACGAACAATTTAATCGGCATAAATTTTGAGTTTTGATAAAACTGTCGTATCGCCAATATCTGTGTACCGTTGTAAGCGCCTCGTCGCGTCGATCAGAATGGTATATTTATTTGTACAAATCGGAGTTCGGCGTAAAACGTCGTGCTAATTTAACCGTTCCAAGCGGACCTGTTAAATAATTTTTAGCCATAGTTAACAGCCCGTATATATTCAAAAGTTTGGCTGAAGAGAATTTATGATGGTGGTTGGCAGCTGGTGGTTGCATGGGAAAATATGAAAAATGTTTCGTAACTCACAAAAATATTTACCGACGATTTTGTTTCTCTGCCAAATATATAAAATATAAAAAGAAGAAAACACTTAGTTATTGCACCCATCTATAGCCACATACGAACATGCATCTTCCTTCCTCCTTCATCTTTATTTCTTCCTCTCCTCTTTCAATTTTCTTCCTCTGTAGATAAAAAAAATGAACCAAAGAAAAAACTTCACCATCCTCCATCCCAGTCGCAGCCAATCATCCCTTCACCTCGCCCCACCACTCCTTCGGCCGTCGCATGAACCACGCGCCATCCACACCCTTGTGCCTAGGGATGACAATGGGGCGGGTCTAGGGTCCAAACCCTGTCAACCCGCCCCTGTTTTGGCCCGTACAGAACCGCCCCATTGGGTCATTAGGGCGGGTAGACCCGTGACCCGTTCTTGAGTGCTCTGGGTCTAGGGTTGGGTCGGGGCTCGGTTGACCCGCCCTAACCCGACCCGCACTACTAACATCTCATGAAACTGCTTTATTACCATAATGATTTATTAATCTTCTTAGATATAAGTGATTCTAGCATGGATATTAAAATGTTCCAATAAATAATCTATATAAAAAATTAGAGTATTAAGTTGTGCCATTGATAATTATACAATAATATATGTATATATTTTCTGAATTGTTATTATACACATCATTTTTACTACCTTTCCTTAGACGCGTTGTTATTTGTATTTCATGTATTATTTGGTGATAACGAGTATAAACAAATAAATATATGTAAGTTGGTACATAATTTTGAATCAATACGTGAGACTCATCGGGTCTTGGGGCAGGTCGGGTCTACCCTAACCCGTACAGGTCCCGAGTACGGGGCAAAATTTCAGACACGCACCGGGTCTACGGGGCGGGTCTGGGGCAAGGTCTAAAAAATCCGGGACGGGTATGGGGCACTAAAAACCCGCCCCAACCCGCCCTATTGCCATTCCTACTTGCGCCGCCCGCCACTTCCCCTAGCCGCGAGTCCCACTCCTCCAGCGCCGCCCCACTCTAGTCGCCTGAACCACCCACGCGCCTACAACCACTGCACCGCCCTTCACCTTGCCTAGACGCACCGCCTGAGCCGCCGCACCACCCTCCAGCGTCCTACGCCATTCGCCGAGCCTCCGCAATCTCCAACCGACCGTTGCCTTTCCCGCTTGCGGTCCTTCCACCATGCCCTCCGAAACCGCGCGCGCACGTCCCCTCCTCTAGTGCAACCGAACCCCTACCTATGCCATCGTCTGGACAGTGCGCACCTCACTCTAGACCGTGTCGCCCACCCCTGCCTCGCTGTCGCAAAACCCGTGCACACATCCCGGACCAGTCGCCTCCGTGCATGCCGAGCCGGTGCATTTGCATGCGTTCATTTGGAAATGGAGAAGCTGTTCTCTACTTTATATATATAAAAAAACATGTCACTGTTGCTTTCCAAATTTTCTGAATGAATATATATACAGTGTATATATATTTGTAGTAGCTGAAGGATAGTAACCAATCTTTCTTTTCTGTTGTTGTACAGCAACTAGTTGAAGCTTTCCAACGTGCAGCAACCACTCACTTCTCAGCTTTTCCTTCTTTTCTGCATTGATTGGTAAGTGTTTGTATATATGATTTTATATATATATATATATATATATATATATATATATATATATATGAACGTCCATATTGAAATTAATACTATTTTTTCTTGTCGATGGTTGCAGCTTGTTCGATTGTTCGTATTTGTGCTGCGTTCGAATCAAGTTTTTTGTGTCTCTTCGTGCTTCGTCGTTCATTTTCTCTAACCACTAAAGGTGAATAAATTTCACGACTCATATTATTATACGATGATAATCAAGTTTGGCTGATAATATTGATGATTGTTTGATGTTAATATTGGATGTTAAATTTTAAACGCATGAAGTGATAAATAATATACACTTGAAATTAGACGTATGGTAGCTAACACTTTGAAATTGACATTTGTACTTGAACTTGGTTATATTAAATATGTATAGTATAACCTTTAAATTGTTTAATTAGTTGACACGTAAAATATAGATAGCGACACCTTGAAACATTGTAGACAAATTCATGTCGTGAAAATTTGATGAAGCATGAAATTGAATATAGTGGATAACAAGTGTAGAACCGCATGAAATAACAGCGTAATAATCTTTAATCTACATGAAATGAAAGTATGGATTCTAAAAATAATTATATTACTTTGCATAAAATTATAATGTAAATTAATACGATTATTTCGGGATTATTTAAATTAATTATTATGTTGTTATTGATTGTTGTTATTCCTTGTTTATTTACTTTGACACCATCCCAGTTATCACATTGCAAGTTCCCTTTACTATGTTTCTGATTTTGAATTGAAATGAAATCGGGTTGAAATGATAAATACCCAATAAAACAATTGACTTAGGATAGAGAATTAAATAAAACCCGATTGGTCGAACAATTCAATTTAAAATAAAAATAAAATAAAGATTTTATTTAAATAAAATAATGAAGGGTATAAATGAAATTTGGAATTTGAATTCTAGTGAAATTTAAAAATGTTAATATTAAATAGTTTGAAATAAATAGTAACAAATGTTTGATGAAAGAATATTGTTTAAATTTAATGAATTATTAAATTATGTTTTGAAAGTTATTTAATAATTAAACAAATTTGAACTTGTTCACCAAAGAAATTTAACTTGGGATTTTTAATTAAATGAGTAAGTAAGTGAATTTGAATTTCTTTAATAAAAAATAAAATGTGATTTATTTATTTAAATTAATATAAAACTGCAATTTAAAGAAATTAAGTTTGACGAATTCAATTTAATTAAATTTATAAGTTTGGATATAATGTAGGCAAACTTAAGTAAATGATTAAATCAATTGGAAATTTAATTGAAATTGTTTGAAATGTTAAATTAATCTAATTTAAATAATTGTTGAATGAAACCCATATATAAATTTAAATCAATATTTGAATTGTTTTAAACCAAAATTTAAGTTGGATTGTGGAATCAAGTAGAAATGTGAAATTGGAAATTTGGAATTTCGAAACATAAATTAAGGAAATTGATATAAAAAGTCAAATGAAATGTTGGCTTTCAAATTTTAAAGTGAAATTGATTTGATTTTTGAAATTATTAAATGACCAATCGGTGTAATAATTACGAAGTTGTTAAAGAGATGGGGATCGGTTAGGGACATACTCTCTGTCTAAACCGAATACCACTTTAATAACTATTATATGCGAAGTGTGATCCAGAATGAAGTGGTTGAAATGATGCGCGTTGATGATTGAAGAAAGAGAACGATAATGAATGACATTGACACTTGTGTCAAATTGGAAATGACTTAAACAGGAGTCGTGCCGGGCCAATGAGGTTAGCTACCTCTAGCGAAAACACTTCTTCGTAAACTACTCATTACTTGTTTTTGATTGGTGCGCACCGTTGAATTTGGAGTGTTGTATCGCGGTGTTGCGATCGTTGCGGCGATGCGTTCTCACTAGTCCGGATCAGGCAAACGGTAGTTTCTCTACCTTGGGTATTGCCTCATGTGCATTGTCATACTGTATCCCTATACGCGACCACTACTTTTGTTTTGTATTATACCTATGGAGTACTCCCTGATACCCCACTAGTTTACGGTGGAGTTTACAGTGCTGTATAGACTATGATGCTATATAAATGTGTTAACGGGAATAATGGTCATGCCTTAACACTATTTTGATACTTTATTTTAGTGTTAGACATTATGTACTTAGCGTACACTACTATATATATATATAGTTTAACGGATCCTGAAAGATGTTTATTTCATTCATCTTTGAGTTATTGTTATTTCAAAATCTGAACCATATCATCTTGTATAAGAATATATGTCCTGACTCGAGTGTTTGTTTGTGCTTATGCTCGGGTCAGTCTGAGGATTTCTGTTGTTGTGCTGCTTGAAAGCTAAAGACTTTGAAGACTATCATTTATCTTTATCAGTATTGCTCTATTCTATTTTGATATTGTATCAGACATCTATGTATTTCTATTTCACTATTTGCTTGAGACATTGTTGTGTTTACTTAGTAGCTTCAAGAACTACTATTATGACATTGTTGTAATTCCGCTGCGTTATTCTGTTATATTGTATCTTCTGTGATTCTGTGATGATTCTCATTTATATACATATACTCCATTAATGATTTGTGTTTTGTACTATTTAAGTTGACATGTGTAAATTATTGTCAATTTAAATAGTCCAAATATACGGGTTGTTACAAATAACGTCTTAAGATTATTGGATTATTTTTTTGGATTCAGGCTAAGTGGCACGATGATGAAAAAAAAAATCTGTAAAGATCGCTTCATAGCACGTCTATGACGCGACGCTTCTTTTCATTTGAATCCAAACTTCCTGCCATTTTATACGGCCATATCTCCCGCTAATTATATGCTTGAAATTTGAATTTTAGGCTTGTTGACAAGTTAGACCTAATCCGTTTACAATTCTGGCCAAAAATAATTTAGGCAATTTAATTTCAACTCACAAATACGCTAAGTTGACCCCTTTATTTAAAAAAAACAGGACAAAAATATCTTTCTTTTCTTTTTACCCTCATCTTCTTTTTGCTTCTTTCAAACCCTAAACCCCGTTCTTTAAATCTGGTATTTCCAAAAAATTCTTCTTCCAAGTGATCTAGTTCGACGATTTCACGGATAATGCAAAGTTTGCAGATGCATTAAACGTTCGAATCCGTGATTTTTCTACGTTCGAATCCTTGTTATTTCTTTTTTGAAATTACAGACGTCGCGGAAGTGCAACTGCGTGGTTTCACAGTATCATGTAGTGCCACTGTCTATATTTTATATTTTTACAGAATATGACAGCACAATTAAACGATTTTGATGTCGCTCCTCCTCCCGCCATCGCGCTGCTCTACTGCGTGATTTAGGTGTAGCTCCTCCTCCTCCATCTACGCTGCTCTACCATGTGAGTTAGAGTTTTACGCTTTTTATTTTACCGTGAAGTAGAAAATAGAAAGCAATAGGGGCAAAAACGGGAAATAAAAGGGGGAAACTCGGTAAAATAGAAATTGTTTTATTTTTTTTATTTTTTGAGAATGAAAGAAAAACTCAACATATTTGTAGAACTTGCCTATATTTCAAACTTGGACCCCGCCACAGTGCAGCCACACGCAAATGTTGGTTATGCATGACTTCCAAGCTCGTAAGTACACATTAAGAAACCTATGTTTGTTTAATATAGTTCCTAAAACTCTTGACCGCGGGACTATTCCTACTCTCTCTTCCTCCTCTCTTATTAACCTACACAAAATCTAACAATTCTTGTTGTAAATCTTTAGTTTCGAAGTTGATTTCTTTATTTGTCTCCTTTAGAAAATACGTGGATGACAGACATCAAAATCATTCTGAACTGAGATAGTATGTTCTTTTTATTTCTACTTGTTGAAAATGCATTTTATATTGAGGCTATGCATTGCCAACGCCAAAATTTTAGTGTGCGCCACTTGAAGCTGTTTGAGAAAATGCTTGACTGAAAATTTCTCTTGGAAGTGAGTTAATTTTAACAGTTTATGCTTTTACTTCTGCAAATTATATCGATAGCAGCTTGTAAATCTCCAGTACATAAAGAGTAGATACTAGCATGGATAGTCTTAACTATGTTACCGATGTTAAGAGTCTTAAGACTATTTTTGTTACCGATGTATGAAGGATATGTACACTTTCTATTACTGATGTTATATGCACTATTGTTGCCCCTGTTTTTTTGGGCGGCTGAATATGTACACTTTCTCGTAGGAAGAAATAATGGTACAAAACAATGAACAATCTTCTCCTGACTGAATCAGTAGAAGAACGCTTTTAAGTGCAAATCATCTATATTTACCCGAAGTTGGTCCAAATGAGGTATGTCCAATGTTAAAAGCATAGTTTTCATGACCGTGTCGTGCCTTGAACCGTAATGATTGAAGGTTTGAGGTTTCGATGGTTCAACCGGTCGAACCGTCGAAACCGTGGTTTATTTTTTCGAAAAATTTGCATAATTAACTACAAAATATACAAAAAAATATATTGAAATAATGCTATGTGCATAAGTTGTAGATGATCTTCAAGATCTGCAACTGAAGTTGTGTATTTTTGCAGTGCACAACTCCAACTTTGTATATAGTAGTGTAGTGCACAACGACATAAGTTTAATAATGACAAACTTGACAAAGCTTACAATGATATTAGAGGAGTTTGCAGCAGTGAAGAACAAAGTGATGAAGTTAGTGGTTTAGATTTTGAAACGATTATGATTTTTGAAATATATATTTATTTATTTTTTCAAAACAATGCAAAAGATGAAAATGAGAGAGAATTATACGATGAGAAAGTAGGAAAAAAAACCAAAGAACCGTGGTTCAAGCAGGTAAAATTGACGGGCGGACCATTGGTTTGAAGGTCCGATCAAGGTTCATGAATGAATGAGGTCCGATTGAGTTCCGGACCGTAGTGATTTAAGGTTCAGGGTTATTCGATGTCGGACCGAGGCAGGGTAGGGTTATGAAAACACTGGTTAAAAGTATCATACTTACTGATGCATAAAATCTGGTGCGTTTTTGCTATGCATTTTTTGATGAGCAGAAACATAACAAACCAGTAAAAATGTGGTACTTTTCACTTGTTGCTTTGTTAGTTGTTTTTTGTATTATGCAAAACAAAAGTGCAGGTAACGAAAACGCACTACGCATCCAATTTTATTGATTTAAATAGTTGATTTATTTTACCAATGATCACTGATAATAATTATGATAAATCAGTTAGTTTGAGTTGCTAAAGATTTTGAGTTCAATCTCTTTAGTCACAAAACAAAATATAAAAAACCACCAATAGGATTGACGCACTTGGTTGATATTCTAACCGCGAGACTAAATGTCATAAGTTTGAACTTCAAAACCGACAACACACAAGTATTTGAAGTATTTGTTTGACAAGCACATACTTCTGTAGAGTTTACAATTATATATTTAATCATTACTTTTTAATAAAATTATTTCTTAATTCCATTTTTCTTATATTAATGTATAATATAAGGCTCGTATAATTGTTGAGTTTTAATCTTCAAATTATCTAAATAAACATATCGTGGGCAATACATCTAGGAGACTTGTAACATCTGCCAATTTATAATTCATATACAGTTCATCGGTAATAAAAATGTATGAAAAGCTTTACAGGACATATTTCATTTGATTTAAGATTTTTGAACAACATAAAAAATCAGAGCAAATATATTATTCTCCATACAAGACGACATTCAATATAACATACATGGTATTATGATAGAACCAATCCATCTGCATAATAAAGAACACAAGCAAATTCAAATGCAACTGCAGTTTGACATGAAAAATAAAAATGGCTTTTTTTTTAAATTCTAGTAAAATTATCCCTTTAGTAATCTAAACTTCTAACAATGTAATAGTAGCACAAAAGTAATGTTACTTAATCTTTTCGTTTATTTGGGTCACATGACACTATTTTTAAGCATAAAATTCAAGGAACCTCTGTCTTCTCGCCTTTGATATTACTGTTTTCTGCATTATGCTTCTTTGATGGCCCAGAAGGCGGTATCAGGCCCCTCGAAAACATATTCAGTTTCATAGATTCTTCATCAATCTTGGTTGAAAAATCATTACTGGGCACCAAAATCCTCAGTTGCTCACTGCTACGTGCAAAAAGGAAGGTAACAAGCAGTAGAAAACCACAAAGAGATGATAGCTTTAGAGCCATATATACACCGACGACTTGATCCCTTCTTAGAAACATAACACTGGAAAGGGATCATAAACTAAGCTAGTGCAGTTCAAACTTAATATTTTTATTTGGAGGAAGGGGGAAATGGCAGGTTTTTATAGAACACAGAAAGAGTTTGTGAGGAATTTCATTGCTGATTTGACATATGGCTTATATGATTGGTCAATCAAAATCTACAGAAAATTTATATGATTATATACTGTTACACAATACAGATATTTATCTTTATAAGTGTTTACTCTTTTCTAATTAGCTTATTTCAGTAGTTAATTCACATTTCCAAACTATATCTGGGCCATTAACCATTCTACATTGTGGATTTTTAGGCACATGAAAAAATCAATAATTATCAATAGCCTGTTCCAGAACTTTAAAACGAAGGGGACACTTTGAATTTAGCAGGTATTTATCCATATTATTCAATATTATACTGCATGAATAGCACATTGCAATTTGAAGAAGTTGCATTTTCCTTTGTTTGATTTGTGTTGAAGGAATTTATACAGATTACATTCTACAGGTACGTGTTTATGAAGGGTCCAACATCAACATTTATAACAGATTCAGGACCACAGCTAGATAATTGTTTAAACAATTCGGTGATCATGAATAAGTTAAATATTTTACTTTGTTGTCACCAAGAATGTCTTTTTCACTAACTGGTAAATAATGCAACAACTGTTGTCAAATACCCATAAATAGTCACTTAGGCAAAAAGTCTATTGCTTCTTGCAATGGTTAGCTATAACCATGGCTTTTCCTCTTGTTGCAATCTTATGTGACGTGCTTTATTGCGGATATAAGATTGTTTTTCGGATGAATTTAAACCATTTAAGCAAGCCTTGATTGAAGATACATTTTATAGTATGCATGAATTGCTGTGTATGCAACGTATAGTCATTGTGTGCTACATGCATAGAGTTCCATTAATGCACGACTCTAAGAGTAGACTAATTCTCAATCTATTTTTGCTTGTATTTCTTCCACCCCCAGTGTAATGTTAAAGGCGTAAATTTGATATTGGAGATTAGAGTGGAGGAAATTTAAGATATTATAAACTTGTGACTATTTAAAATTCGAATTACATCTTATTTAATGGTGTTTTCTTTCTACTTAAAATGTATTCTAACTCCAGTTTTTGCATCAACATAAAAACAAATATGTGCTTGGATACTTCTCATAAGTTATTTTTGCAAAAGAAATAGCATATAAAGCATCAGCATCAAATTAAACACTGTAAAAGTAAAGTACTACTACCACCAGTGACTAGTGAGGACAAAAGATTCAGCAAAATATAAAAAAAACCAACAACTTGGAAACAAAGTTAATATTTATAAGTGCACAGAAAAGGAATCGTATATAGATGCATCCATGTATGGGAAGCAACCTATATATTGGTCCATAAAAAAGAAAGAGAGAGAGACCTGAAAAGTACAAATACCACATAAGGATCAAATCATGTGCACGGAAAGTGTTGATAAATGATAAGTGATCAAATCACAAGGCAAATATACATATTCTATTTCATAAATTTCGGCCAGAACAAATAGTTAATGACTAGCAATACAAACTTTTAAGTATCAATGTTGTATTAAAATATTCTCACTAACGGAGTTCAGCACCACTGTCTCAGTGGTTAGGTCCTATAAGTCATAAGTTCGAAATCTGCATAACGCGTGATTCAAACCACGGAACATATACTGATAAATAGTAGCTATATTATTACCTAAGACTAGCATTACAACTATGCACTATTATCTAAGTACTTAATTAAAAAAAATAAAAATCGTTGCTAATGGAATTTTATGTTGCAGGTAGGTGAAGTTTGTGAGGATTTAGACAATAGTGTCAAGGAAGTACTTAATCAAATGATTTCTATGTTTCGTTGTGCATACAATAGTGTCAAGGATATTGCTTTGCTCGGTAAAGATGTCAAAGCTTAGATTTCAAGATGATTGGAGTCTAGGTAGATGTCAAATTTAATTTCTTTGGAAGTTCAGGGACGTGAAATTGACGATAATATTTTGAATGGTGGTCTCACTCATCCACTTGGAAAGTTCAGGAAGCACAGTTGATGGACAGGAATGAAGACCATAGGCGATGAAAAGAATAGGGAAGTGGAAGAATTTAATAATAATAATGTAATAAAAGAAGCTAGATAAGCTGTGCATGTCTACACGTATATATATGCACATGCACAACCATTGATAGAATCTCTTGGTTGTTTAAACCAATCTAGGTTGGTTGATATATTGTTTATAGGGGCATTTTGGCGTAGATCCATGTTTAAAAGAAAATCAATTTTACTTCCTTCCCTTAAAAACAGTGTAAGTGAAGTCATGTTTTCATATGTATTAAATTTTTGTTCAAAATGATGTTAAAATGTTATCTAAAAATTTATGTTAAGATGAGAGGACGGCGAGACGAGGACGGAGGGAAGGTGGAGGGATGGATTATTTTCCGTGATTTTGTTATTTCCTAAAACACGGAAAACAAAATAAATTTGTTTTACATTTGGTATGTTAATTTCATTTTTCAAATTGGTTATGTTTTAAAAATTACATGCGTTGTGCGCTTTGTCGTTTGTAAATCCAAAACTAAAAATGATAAATCAAATGGGGTCTAATATTTTACGATTATAATATGAATATCAAAATGTTGAATTGAATGTACTCAAAATGGTTATCTATATACGCACTGTTGTAAACATCTTTTTAGGCCTCCTTCTTGACTGGGAAACCCCGTCTAGACGCTAGGCGATGCTTACCGCATAACAATTTGTCTAGATCTACCTAGACAAGCTTTACCGTCTCACATAAGAATTAAAACATGTATTTAGGCATTGGTTATGCATTATTTAAACTTCAATGTCACATATACGCACTAATGTGCTAGTTTCAGATGATCATGCCTCCTTGGTTACTCTTGAGCGCATTTTTAAAATTCTAGAATTCCAATTTATATCAATCAGCACTAAACAAAACACTAAAATTTCATTCAAAATACATCAGTTATCAAAAATCCTAACTCCGATTAATCCTTGATTAACCTCCATCTAAACGATTGATCTCTAGTTCGTGTTAATCGTTCAGCATCCACTTGGCGAATTTTACAACTTTGTCTATATGTCCAAAAAATATATTGTAATTTGCAGTGCAACTAAGAGCATCCCCAGTTGGCGTTCGATCACTTTGATGACCTTGACAGTCAGTGATTTACCCGGTATTATTAATGCTGGCTAAATAGCCGACATCAATAATGTCGACTAAACTAAGGCAACACTAAAAGTAATATTACCGTTGCCATGTTATCCGGCATTTTTAATTTCGGATAAGGCAATGGTGACATTATTTTCAACCGTTGCCTTGTGTTTATAAATGGACCAACTTCTTTTTCTCAACTTACATACTTTCTATCTACTTTCTTTCTTCTTTCTCTCTTAAACTACGTAATTTGCACTCATTATTAGCCACAAAACATGCCAAACAATCAAAATGGAAAAAAAAACATGATGTTCTCCTTATTCCAACGGTTTCAAGATTATTACCAAAATCCTGATGCTTTCGAAAATTCACCGCCAAATCGACAAAGCAATCGGAATTATTAGCAAAACTCTCAATATGCATCCCAATATTGTTCGCAACAACATTCATTGCATATGAGTCAAGGCTACAACGATCAGTTTAGCAACTATTCCTTGAATAGTATTCCACAATATCGATCGTCAAATTTTTAAAGCGGTCTGCGAGGTTATTTCACACAAACCAACAACTTAGCAGAAAATTAACTTCTAAATTTGAAGCATTTGATGGTGGTTTCAATCAAAATCGAAATAAGCATTGGAGAATTTGTGGAAGAAGAAATCTTATGG
Organism: Allium cepa; assembly: GCA_030765085.1. Lineage (NCBI taxonomy): Eukaryota > Viridiplantae > Streptophyta > Magnoliopsida > Asparagales > Amaryllidaceae > Allium > Allium cepa. The sequence goes on from CM060931.1 coordinate 464,485,152, forward strand.
GATGGAAGCAGCGATTTCAGTCAACAATCCCAATGGAATCAATGAAGAGCAAATCGTTCGGAGCAGATTTCTATCTGTTAGAAAACCGCTGAATTATAAATTAAAATACCACAAGCGTATGACGTACAATCGTGGTACGTATGTGACTACGGATCGATCCATAAGAAAAGCAAAATTTTCAAAATTACTCAATCAAATTATCCCAAAAGTTTTAAAAATATTTTTAACAAAAAATTATAGAATAAAACTAGATAAAAATATGAATAAAAGTAATGAGATTAAAATACAATTTAGAGGTAAATCCACTCTCACATTCACATAAATCGATAAAAAATAATTCATAATCTCTCTTTTTAAACAAGTAGAATTAGTTGGTGTATTTATTATAAGTATGGTCTATTATGATGTTAATTAACACAACTTAAACCATCAAACTTTAATATAAATCATTCAAGCCTACTTCTCAATTCTAATGAAAATGATTATGATGTTTGAAATAAATCTATTTTAAACATGATCTATTTACTATTTTTGGTTTAGTAATATAGAACATCAAATTTTAATTCTACTTTTAATTCATTATTAAAATCAATTAGTTAGATGAAGATGTAACTTGTATTTATATTTGATTAATTATAGTCTATTTGTGATTAACAACATAGGCTATCAAATTCACCAATAAATATCAAACTTCCATCATCATCTAAATTTATATGAAGTACAAAATAAAAGATTATAAATGAAACCATTATCTTGATTTAATGGGATTCATGTGAGCTTCATTATCCCTTAATTGAAGGGGTTTAGCTTTTCATCTTTGAATTCATATCAATACAAATGGATTTCAATGTAAACAAAAAGAAATGAAATGCTAATCAAAAGGAAAGAGAGCTAATTTATTGCACAAAAGTAAATCTGCACTACTTGTATAAAGGTAAATCTAATCTACTTGCATGAATAAAAGAGGGCATAAAATAAAATAGCATAAAAGAAAAATATGAAATAAAAGTGCATGAATGAAAAGGCTGAGAAGCCATTAAAGAGAAGATAACTTTTATTTCAATTTGTGACGGCAACTGCATACATAAAAAGTTGATCCATTATACGAAAAATAAGTAGGTATTTATACAAGTCTAAAACTCTAACATCCTCTAGGATACTACCAAAAATACACTTTACTTTGTGTGGCCTTCAAATCATCATTAAAAATTAGTTAATTTCCTCCAACATATGCTTTTTCTTTTAATTGTGGTTCATTAGTAAGTGAGTAGGCGGGCTCCTCCATGTAGTGTTCTTTCTTTCTCTCCTTTAGCTTTTCAAAATAGGTGCATGCATAAATCCATGAAGCCTTTTCTAATTTTCACTCAATTTCCTACAAAATAAGATTAAAATATGCAAACGCACCGTGGGTAAAGCGTAGTGGAAAGGTGGCTTGGGTTCTGGTAAAACGACCCAAGTTCGATTCCTACCATACGCTTCCCTATCCTATATAAATTTACCCAGGGGTATGAGGGCTTGGATCAGCGGACGGCTTTACTGCACCCTCCTCAGGAGTTTACCTGCCTACCGGGTTCTCCTGGGTTTTCAAAAAAAAATTAATTCATACATAAAATTACGATTTTTCCCAAATGTGGATGAGCGAATGACGATTTGAAATTACTTTTATTTGGTTTAAAACATGTAACATACCGTAATACGCATTTATTTTAATAAAAGAAGATTAAGTATGAGAGTAAAAACATATATTTTTGAAATGCATATCAAATACCCCCACACTTAACTTTTTATTTGTCCTCAAATAAAGTAAAACTAAGATAAATCCACTTTCGTAGACACACTGCATTGAGCGTATGCAATAAGCCGTTAAACCTCTATGTGTTCCTAGTACGACGAGTGTTGTCTCGTGAGGGTTTTCATCGGATACCATCCACACAATCCAAATACGATAGGCGAAGTACCTAACGCAAGTTTTATTTACAAAGATATGAATGTAAGTTTTTATTTACAAAATAAATAACTTACTTTCTAAATTGACATGAATAACAAATTTCGGTCTTTTACTAATCAAAACTTCCAAAAAAATTTAAGTTATCATCAAAATTAGACTCTAGCTTAGATAGTTGTTTTGTTTGATAATATAGTATGATTATGAAATAAATTCCTTTATTGATTGTCAAAGTTTACAAAGTGGTATCTTCATTTCTTTTTGTGAAACAAGTCAAATCAATAAAGTCAAGACAATACTTAGGTTTCAATTGCTTACCCTCTCTTATTTGTTAAAAAATTGTTAATATTAACATTATTGTTATTTACATACACCTAACTCAGAATACCGAGGCCAGCTATACCTTCCATGCACTGCCTTGTGGGCTTATATGAGAAGAGTACAAAGCGTGGCGAGTGTACACACTTATGTTTGAACACCTGATTCTATATGTTTATTATTATTATTATTATTATTATTATTATTATTATTATTATTTATATACATACACCTAACTCGGAAAACTAAGGCTAGATATATCATTCATGCACTGCCTTGCGAGCTTGGGTGAGAAGATTACAAAGCGTGGCGGATGTACACATTTACGTGTGTACACTGACTCTAGGTGTTATTTTATTATTATTATTATTATTATTATTATTATTATTATTATTATTATTATTTACTCTTTTTTTCCATTTTGCAGAGAGAGAGAGAGAGAGTTTTGCAATATCATCTTAGCACCACTTAACTTTAAAGATTAAAATGTTAATGCACGTACTTTAAATCAACCACTTTCTAATCGAAGACTAAAATTTAGAAAACACTTCATAATCATCACTTATGAGTCTCCTATGTGGAATATGCGAGTATAGGATTTTTGTTTGATGATAATAAACATATATACATTCATTTAAATGTATTTGTTAATGTACTATTTTATTTTTCATAGATTAAATAAATATTTGTTGAATAAAATAAATTACACAGAATTTGAATGGAATTTGAATTCAAACAGAAATTTTATTTAAACAAATATTTATTACAATCTTGAATAGTACAAATTCAAGCTCCCACTATACATATACAATTTTGAATACATCACGATTTCATATGTATAGATAACCTCACTACATATCACTCACACTCGTATTTTGTCTTCAACTGCATTCCAGTTTGAATCCAGCATCTGAGCAATCTGCAAAAATATTCACTAACGCACTAAAATTGAAAAAGAAATATTTTTGCAATATAAAATGAAATATGATTTTTGAAAATATTATTTGCCTCAGTTATTTGGGTTGTTCGTCATCTTTTACATTTGAATTCATCATACACGAACAATGTGGCATGCACAGTGTATCACTGTACATGCCACAAGGCCGTGCACATCGATATACACTTGATAATGCTACAGGGACAGGTGAGCACAGGTCAAACCCAAATGAAAAGCCGGGTTCAACTCACGTGCAATATAAATGAAATCTCGTCATCAGCACAAGGTCAAACCCGAGTTTTTAAAACTGGGTTCAACACAAGGCTACATGAAGAATGCAAAGCTTTGACAAATCAAAAATGCATCAAAGCACAAATACATGGAACAATGCAACTCAATCAGACAAGTGCATCCAGAAGTACAAAATGACCAAACAAGTGCACCACTGAGCTATTCAAATGAAACAAAGTGGCAACATCAAAATACAGGCCAGAAGCTCAAGTACACCAGTGACACAAGTGATACAAGTCAGACCAAGTAGAAGTATGAAGCAACTGTGAAACTGAACAATGTTCAATGCACAATGCAGACACAACTCAAATGAAACAGGCAGATTTGAAGAAATGAAACAATGCATGATGAATTGGATCAACACAGTCAAATCCAAATGCATCAGTGAAGAAACTGCAGTGGACATGTTCAGTTACAACTACACAGACCAAACAAAGACACAGTGCAAAACAAAATTGCCACTAACACAACAATATGAATGTTATGTTCAAACATGAAACAAGACACAGTGCAGAGCAGTGTGCAACTCGAGCTTCAGAAAGATCAAAGACAGCAAACAATGTGCACCAGTCCAGGCTACAACATGAATAATGCAAGAACAAGCCAGCAGATACATGAATAATGCAAGACCAAACTACACAAACTTCAATGACCAGTTCATGCATGCATTAGTAACCAAACACAGAAGAACAACCAGGGGAAGATGCAAGAACAAAGAACTGCACAAGTGTAGACTCGAACTACAGGTACAAGGCCAGAATGACCAATGAATGCAACTACAGGAACTCGACTACAAAAGCACCACAAGTATATCAACTCAACAACAGCCAGTGCAATGACCAGAACAAGCAATGACCAATGAACAAAGAACGGAGACCAAGCAATGACCAGAACACAAGTACAGGGAACAACAACATGAATGCTGCAACACTCAAGCAACATGTCCAGTTACAACAGAAACCAAGTGCATGAAGACTGAATGGAGTGCACAAATGTAACAACAACAAGTTCAAGTAAATCAAGGCAATGCACCAATGCAAGTAACTCATGCAACATGAACAACAGATCACACTATGCTGTGTACAAGAACAAGTCGAGATGAACAATGCAAACTACAATGCAAACAGTGAATAGCATGGCAATATGGAATCACACGAACAAGTTCGAACAACCAGACAATATTGCAATGTTCAAGTGGAGACCAGAGAAGATGGCCAGAGACGAAGACTACAAGATGAACAAAGTTCAACAGTACAGAAAAATTCACGAAAACAAATTTAAAGTCAAGTGTCAAAGTCACAGTGAAGTCGAAATCATGGAAGGGCCAGAGAATTCAAATTCATGACAGTGTACTACCAAAAATTCAAAAACGTATCTTTGAAAAAGTCATAAAGTAAAAGAGGAAAGTTTTGGCCGTATCAACCAAGAATAATATCGAACGTTTGAAAGTCAAGGCCGTGAGTAACAAGTCGAAAATATATCAGGAAAGCCATGCGCATCAGGAAAGCAACAATTTAGGAAAGTATCAAATTAATACGAGCAAATTCAAGTGTCTCGAATTCATATAAATACCACACCCAAGAATTCATCATAGGCATCGAGTCAAGCAAGCAATTAAACCAGCAACGAAAGAGAATACATACCAATCTGTCGAATTCGATCAAAGGAGCAGCTGCAATCTCGAAGTCAACCAGAATCGATCATCAAAGAACGAGCGAGTGAACCAGAATCGATCATCAGAGAAGGAGCGACCGACAGAGCAAGAGAATCAAGCATTTACAGTCGCAATCTCCAATTTCCGAAAACCCTAATCTCTGTAACAAAGGATCGGCCGCCATTGAACAATTGAAGATAGAAAAGGAACGGGCTAGAGAATAAAACAATTGGGCCGGCCTTGTTTGTTAAAAGGGGCTTTAGTTTATTTCAAATAGGGTTTTATGTTTTAAACTATTTTTAGTTTGTTTTAAATTTTCTTTACGAATCAAGTCTTGGTAAATCACCACCTAGGTTGTAGGTAGTGTCAGATTGTCTAGTTAGAATTAGTTCAGTGAGCAGGGTGTGCGAGTTTGCAAAACTCTATAGGCGGGAGCAGAGTTAGCGAGTTTGCAAAACTCTATAGGCGGAGCAGGGGGTGCGAGTCTAGTAGAGTGTTTGTGAGCGGGAGCAAGGGTTTGCGAGTCTGTTAGAGTGTTTGTAAGCGGGATACTGTTTAATTCTAATAGAAATCTGGGAATGCAGCAGCAGGCAGGGGTTGCCGAAGCTGGGTAAATTTTGTGTGTGATTTACTTTTCAGCATATTTATTTCTACAGTTTGTTTCTGTGTTTAAATCGAGAAAATTTGCTATAACCCTATTCACCCCCCCCTCTAGGGTTAATCTAGATCCTACATCCTATACACTAGTTACACCATAGTTGCTTGAAATTTAAACTTTTCTTTTTAATGACCAAAACTGTATGCTTACTCTACCGTACCTATTCAAAAGTTAATTATAATGCAAAATTTCTATTTTGGACATTTTTTTAAGAAAATTAAAATGCAATTTTTTTGAGTTTTTTTATTTTATTTTTACATAAAAGGGAAAGAAAATGCAATAATCAAAGTATGTAAAAATAAAAATGAGACTTCCTACACTTGATTTTGATTGTGTTCCCATAGTCGATGCATAATATAATAAGTATAAAGGAGATGAATATATATATATATATATATATATATTTACGAGGAAGGGTTAAAATTCCTTACTAGATGAAGTGTGGTTCATGAAGAATCATTAGCTCCTCCTTTCAGTCACTTGCCGATTCCAAATAAGGCTCTAAATGGTGACCATTAACCTTGAAAATCGATCCGTTTATAGGGTTTTCTATTTCTATGGCACCATGCAGAAAAATAGTACGTACCACGTATGGTATTGTCCATCTCAATTTTAATTTACTTGGGAATAAATGAAATCGAGAGTCATATAATTTTTTGTTTGATTTGGTGAAAACGTTTTGCTTAGGATTGACTTGTCATTATAATTTTTTTTTCTTTCCTCGTAAATTTTTTGCATTTTCATACGCCTCGTTCCTAATCTCTTCTAGATCATTGGGTTAAAAAAAATTATTTTTGCCCGCCTTTTCAAGATGAAAGTTTATGTTCTTTATTACCATAACATTTTACATTCAAGCTCGACTAGTAAGTGACACGTTTTACCATATACTAATCGAAAAGGAGACATCCCAAGATTAGTTCTACAAACAATTTTGCAAGCCTAAAGCGCATCTATCAATTTTTGAGACCAATCTTTTTGATTTTTATCAACAATTTTCTCCAAAATTTGTTTGATTTGTCGATTTGAAACTTCAAGTTGACCACAAATTTGAGGATGATAAGGAGTGGATAACTTATGGGTTATTGAGTATTTCATCATTAAAGCTCGAAAGGATTGATTGCGAAAATGAGTTCCATTATCGCTTATTATTGTGCAAGGTATACCAAACCTAGAAAAGATGTTTTCTTTTAAAAACTTCACAAAAATTTTGTATTCATCAGTTTTACACGGATGCCTTTCAATCTATTTAGATAATCGATGGCAAGAAGAATATAAAGGTTTCGAAAGAGTTAGAAAATGGTCTCACAAAGACAATTTCCCAAACATTAAAGATTTCGATCGTAAGGATGGGGGTCAAAGGCATTATGTTTCTTTTCGTGATTTTTCCTAACAATTGACAACGATCACATGCTTTACAAAATTCGAACGCGTCTTTAAAGTGTAGGCCAATAAAAGCCACATTGGAGCACCTTTCCACGGTTTTCTTACTACCGAAATGTCCACCACACGCTCAGTCATGACATAACGAAAGAACACTCTTGATCACTATTTAGGATGCATGGTCGAATACTCAAACAAGTATTAATCATCCCAAATAAAATATTTAACTTGGGATAGAAATTTGTATTTATCTTGCTTGGACCAAAACGAAGAAGTTTCCTTATTGACTAAATAGTTCGCTATATCTGCTAGCCACAGTTCGATGGAGACTGATAAGAGTTGTTTGTTGGGAAAGTTCTCATTGTTGGCCAAAGAAGATGCTTCGTTGGAAGATGAGACAAGTGATCAGCCATGACATTATTAGATTCTTTTTTGTCTTTGATCGTAAGGTCAAATTCTTGGAGTAAAAGGATCCACGAATCAAATGAGATTTAGCATCCTTCTTAGCAAAAGGTATCCAAGAGGCGAATGGTCAGTGGAGACCGTGACATGTGAGCCTATCAAATAAGGTCTAAATTTTTCTAGTGCAAATACTACGGCTAGAAGCTCTTTCTCGATGGTTCTGTATTTGATTCGAGCATCGTTCAAAGTCATACTAGCATAGTGGATGACATGGAGGATTTTATTGATGTGCTGTCCTAAGACAGCACCAACCTCAAATTTATAAGCATCTCACATAATTTCCAAAGGAAGAACCCAATTAATCGAGCAGATGATTGGAGCAAAAAATGTATTCGTTTTAAGACATTTAAAAGAAGACACACAATCAGAATTGAAATTGAAAGGAACATCTTTTCCCAAAAGAGTAGTCAAAGGTTCAGTGATTTTGCTAAAATCTTTTACAAAGCGTTGATAAATGCCAGTCTTTCCTAGGAATGATCAAATGTCCTTAATCAATTTGGAAATGGGTGGATTTGAAATAGCATCAATTTTTTCTTTAGTTGCTTTAATGCCCTTATTTGAAATGACATATGCGAGGACTATGCCCTGTTTGACCATAAAGTGGCATTTTCCCAATTTAAAGCTAAGTGTTTCTCTTTGCATCGATCTATAACCAACTTGAGATGATGTAAGCATTCGGAAAAAGGATCTCCTAAGATAGAAAAATCATCCATAAAAACTTCTAGAAAGCGTTCAGTCATGTCAGAAAAGATGCTAATCATGCATCTTTGGAAAGTCACGGGGTTATTATAAAGTTTGAATGGCATACATCGATAAGAAAAGGTGCTGAAATGACATGTGAATGTCATTTTCCTAGATCTTGAAGTTCGATTGGAATTTGGTTATAACTAAAGTAACCATCAAGATAACAATAGAATTCATAACCGACTAATGGTTCAAGCATTTGGTCGATGAAAGGAAGAGGGACTGGTCTTTATGTGTTGTAGCATTTAATTTTCGATAATCAATGCAAACATGCCAATCCATTTGAGCATGGGTTGGAATGAGTTCATTAGCATCATTGTTGATTACAGTAATACCGAACTTTTTAGGCACGACATGAATTGGGCTAACCCATGTACTATTGGAGATGAGATATATGATACTGTTATCAAGGAGCTTTAGAATTTCTTCTCGAACCACATCTTTCATTTTAGGGTCACTACGCCATAAATGGCCTTCTGCAACACAAAAAAAATGTTGGCTCAGGCCCGAAAAATGTTGCCATAGGTCTATGGCAACACTTTTAGGGTGATGCAATTTTTACCATTGCCTTAGACCTCAAAGGCAACATTTTGACTATCTAAGGCAACAAAAGTAATATTATTGCAATAGAACCCTATTTGGGTCTATGGCAACACCCATAGGTATCTGTAGCAACATTCCAAAAATGTTGCTATAGATATTAACTTTCTGAAGTTGTGGGGCCCACATCATGTGGGGCCTACAATGTGGGGCCCACGACCCAACTGGGTCCATCCCTATGGCAACACCTTGAATGACTATTGCAACATTATTTTAAGCAACATTTATAACCCAGTGGCAACACTATTATGAAGCTACTGCAACACTATTCTGAAGCTACTACAACACTATTTTGAAGCTACTGCAACACTATACTGAAGCTACTGTAACACTATACTGAAGACACTAAGAGCACATAGAACAGTACAATATCACATAGAACACTTGCATAATACACAGTACAATATCAACACTTGCATAATACACAGCATAATACACAGTACAGATAACAATTCATACAACAGTACACATCACAATTCATGTCAGTTACCCCAAAATATCCAGTTGCCCCAAAATACTACAAAGCTACTCCAAAATATCCGGTACACATAACAATTCATAAATGAGACTTAAGAGCTGGTGCCTCCAGTCAGATTATCAGTTCCTCACTTCCCTTTCATTAACTCATTTCTGCCAACTTCTACAAATTGGCCATAGTTCAACTCCACTTCATACACTACCCACCCAGTTCTGCAATCACATCCCTTCATAACATAAATTACAACATCCCTTCATAACATCTACCTTGACAGCATCCCTTGATAACATCATCTACACATACCCCTGTTAAACACATACATTCAGCATATTCCACAATATCAGATCAAACAACACAAAACAACTGCTTCGCCTACCTACACACTATCATCATCCACCAGTGGAAACTGCCTTTGCAAAATACTCCACCAACAGTCGCCTACTACCAATCACTGCTCCTCACTGTCTGCCTTCTACAAACAATTCAGCATACCTGAACCCATAATCCACCACTCTTTCAACTCCACCATATCACATCTTAAACCATTCTACCACAAAGTTGCATTCATGATACAACAGCTACATTGCAGCACATAATTGCATCCACCCGCAACATAACAGCACTCATTGCAGCCAATACAACCACCCTTTCCATCCCTGACCTCCAGAACAACACCATTCTTGTCTGCATCCCCCTAACTCATCACAACTTCCATTCACAAAAACATCAAATTCACACTGCCTCCGCGAATTAACAAATTGCTTGCAACCATTCAACTACAACATCATCCATCATTCATACTGCACTTACATTCATACTGCACCTTTGTATCACCGAACATTATAACCACGGCCTCATGACATTTACAGCAACCACACTGACCTCACTGCCACAACTGTAGTAATCATTCTCCGATATACACCCTGTAACACCATTTAAATACCATTCTGACATGCTCAACTGTAGCGATGTCAAATAATTACAGTAATTCAAAGCTAACTGTCAAACCTTCAAAACCTTCAAGAAAAGCTGGTAGGATGAAGAGGCTACTGAGTAAGTATTCGACATTCTCTTGTTCTACAAGCTAAAAAGAAATCTTGATGATACAATAGTAAAATATAAAGAAAGATAAGTTGCTAATGGCGACAGAAGTACTTCGGCTTTGGTTTCCCTGAGACATCCTCACCAGTAGTTAAGCATACTTCAGTTAGAATAAATATTGCAACAAAATGTATATAATAATGTTTTTAATGGTGACTTACAAGTAGTTCTTGAGCAACAACCACCTGGTTCTGAAGATTCAAGTAATCAGGCAATGGTATGTACATTACACAGAGCTATTATGTATAATAGATTGATAGCTGAACCATATTACATTGTGTTTAGTAATCACAATACTAGCAACATTCCCTCATAAGACAAAGTAGATATTAATACATAACCCCTTCAATAATACATTCCCCCCACCAATCTTAAAACTTTTTGAAGCATTTCATCTCCTAATTTTGACTCTAATAACGACCTTATCGTTTACCTTGGACCTAAGCTTAAAAATGCATTTGATCCCTTCCCTTAGTTTATTTTTTCTAGCAAATGCCAACCAACCTCTTGCAAAACTAACTGCCCCACAGACAAAGCTATGGTAGAGTCCCACATTCCATTCCCTGCCCTTTGGATCTCGCAACGTGACTTTTGAAAATTCTTCCAAACCATTCGATTTAATAAAGCGGCTTGGCATACGCTGCATCCAATTTTAATAACAAAAAAACATTACATTAAGAGCATGTTTGGCAATAACTTACATGCAATTAAAACAACTTCTAAGTTGCATAATACTATCCATGTTTTTGCCAACAACTCATAAGAAGCTAAGTTGATAAGTTATAATCCACAAATGTTTGCTTAAGACTTAATTCAACTTATACAACTAAGTCTATCGCAATTTCAATGTATATTAAGTATTCTTCCTAAAAGTTAAACGAGCTTTAAGTGATTAAACACATTTTAAGTGAATAATAACACTTACGACAAAAACACGTTTTCCCTTGAGATGACGTTTATCCACGGTGATCTTAAACCGAGAACAACTTTTGCGACGTCCACCATATTCATTTGTAGGTGCTGAAACTGCACCCAAAACAAATTTCACAGTTGAAAGGGCAAAAATAACCAAGTATTTAGTATGGATGAACAAAAACCAAAGCTTACTAGATTCTTCATTTTCACTCTCTACGTTCTCCATGCTGATATCTGTGTAATCAATTTCCAATAGTTTCAAGTTGAAAACTTTGATGTTGAATTTCCAATTGCCTTCAGCATGTATATGATGAAGATTTTTACCACTTAAACTCAAATAAAATTAACTAGAAGAAGTTGTATACTTATCAGTTTGTAGATATTATGTTTATAGAGTGTTTGAAGGAGTTACAATGAATGAAGGATTTTATGCGATTGATGGAAACAAAGTTTTTAATTTTTGGTGGGGAAGGTGGTGTTTTTTGAGTATATGCAAACAAAGTTCCACAAAGCAAAAAATCATTTGAAGCTACTACTCAAAAAAGCAACAAAGGGAAAAACTTCAAATTTTCTCTTAAAAAACCTAGCTTTATTACTTCAGAACACAAATCACCCACAAGGAAAAAGCAATATACATTCATCCTTGCAAGCAAATGAAAGAATTTGAATTTGCTTACCGAGTGAGGCAGTTGGGGAGTTATTTCACAGTGTGGACAACAAATTACCTTGGCAAGTGAATATAGTGTATCATGCAATTTACACACAAACTAGAAACCAGATGCTACTCACCCTAATCAATCAGTTTATGCAGTTTATATTACAAAATCTACAGCAGTGCATTCAACAAACTCACATAATTTGGATACAACAGAATATTATCACAATGAAATATATAATATACATGTAGAAAGGATGATACAAATTAATAAAGCATATTTACGTTTTAGTAATTCCCTGAGTTTCACAAAGTAAAAAATCATTGAACAAGCTGCCACTTAAAATAGCAACAAAGGAAAAACTTCAAAATTTGCTCTTAAAAAACCCAGCTTATTATTCCAAGGCACAAACTAGACAAAAATAACAAGGAAAAATCAATATACATTCAATCTTGCAGGCAAAAGATAGTATTCGAAATTACTTACCGAATGATTCTGTGGAAAAACAAGTCACAACCAAACAGAGACTACCTCTACCTCTGTTATTCAATTCATGCAATTGCCTCCATCTCTAATCACGACCTCGCCAATCACCTGTAACCAGTCGCGACTTGCCACAAAGCACTGCTTCGCCCTACCTCTCAAATCGTTCAACCTCGAACGAGAATACTCACTGCATCTCAACCTCAAACTCCCCAAATCATCGAACTCCTAAAATCTACAACCATCGCCTCGAATCCAAATGCAATTGCAACTCGTGACCCAATAACCACCAAACGCTACATCTCCTCCCACTCCCAATCCGTCGATGCAACCTCAGTCAATTGCGAACATCGACTAAACCAAATCGTTCGCCGTTAACCTTCCCATCGACAAGTACCATCCCTTTGCAACAATCGCCGAACACGTATTGGGTTCGATTTGTGAATTTTGATTCTAAAAATTGAATTTTGATTCTAAAAATTGAATCGAAGCCCTAATCGAACCGAAATCGCTGAACCCCAAATTAAGAATGTTCCTTGAACCTTTGTAAGAAGACAGAGAAGAATGAAAATAAAAGGTTATTTGCGGGGACTTTTTTTCTTCGTGGCTCTAAAAGATCAAGGAGTGGTGTTCGGATTGATGAGGTGTCACGTTCTCCAACGTAGGATTTGCCTTGGTAGATTGGCGTGGATCGGTGCGAAAGATATGCAAAGGTCTGCTATAGCAACACTATAAAAAAATGTTGCATCAATTACACTTGTTTAGTTAGAGCAACACATTTTTATGGCTAAGGCAACACCAAAAGTTCAACGTTGCAGTAGGACCAAAATTGTATAGCTATCGCAACATTTTACCTGGCAACACCTTGCAAAAATGTTGCAGAAGACCATCTATAGCGTAGTGGGTTAAGCTTTCGTTGCGCATTACGAGAAGGATTGGCTTCATCAATCAAGTGAATGTGATGTTGAACAATTGCAGGGCTAATTTCCTTAATATCGGTAATGGACCACCCAATCGCTTCTTTGTAGTTCGAAAGAACGAAAAAAAGACATGCTTCTTGGTCAAGAGAAAGATCGGTAGAAATAATGATTAGAAAAGTTTTGTTATCACTTAAGTCTGTGCACTTAAGGTGACAAGGAAGATTTTTAAGCTCTAACCTATGAGGTTGCTCAATCAAAGAAATCGATTGAGTTTCGGACCCAACCGTGAGAGGTTCGAATGGAAGAGTGTCTTCAATATCGTTTGGCATGTTTTGAAACAATTGTTCGTATTCTACCTTTTGTTCGTTATTAAGGTCAATTGTTTCATTTCCCAATTTTTCATGAATACTGCTAACTTCCAAAGGGTGATCAAATGGTTCGTTTGATTGATTTTCTAAATTGAAGATTTAAAGTCTATGGTCATGTTGGCAAAGGAAATTTTTAGTGAACCATTTAGACAATTGATCAAAGCTTTCAAAGTGGCCAAGAAGGGTCGTCCCAAAATCAAAGGAATTTGGCTAATGAGATTGTTTACATGTTTTGTTTCTAAGACAATGAAATCGACGGGGAATATGAATTCTCCTCCTTTAATCAACACTCCTCGATCTCACTTATAGGTTTCTTTATAGAACGAATGGTCAATTAAAAGGCTACTTTTGTTGTTTTAAGCTCTCCTAAACCAAGTTGTTGATACATAGAGTATTGAAGCAAATTTACACTCGCACCTCAGTCTAACAAGCATTTATTAATTTTCTTGTCTTCTACCATACACCAGATTGTAGAGCAACCGTGATCTTTGAATTTCACAGGAATAGATTATGACAATATTTCACTTAGACCAGCCATTAAGAAGACTTTTTTAGGTACTTGAGTGTGTCTTTTTTTGAGTGCATGAGTCCTTTAAAAACTAAGCATAAGTTGAGACTTGTTGAATTATGTCTAAAAGAGGAATGTTGATCTTGACTTGTTTAAAAAGCTCTAAAATCTTTTCCATTTTATTGGAATGTTTCTTAGGTTAAAGCTGATGTGGAAATGGAATTCGAAACTCAATAGGTCGGTCTACTTGAGTTGGAAAAGAATTAGACTCAGAATTTGGTTCGAGGTTCGACTCGATGTTTTTATTTGAATCGTTTGTGGTTTTTGAAGTATCTAGAGGAACTTCTGGTAAGTTGGTTGGATTTCCAACTTGGTTATCAATTTATTTACCAGATCGCAAAGTGGTGATAGCGTTCATTTGATTCACATTGCTCTCTTAAATGATACGAGCTTGTTTTGAGCTAGTTTTTGATTCCTAAAGTTTGGAATGGGTTGAGTCGGGAATGTACCTCTTTCCCGTTCACTTACAGAAGTGGCTAACCGACTCACTTGCATTTCGAGTTTCGAGACTGATTGACTTGTATGTTGCATGTATGAGGTTAGTAAATTTTGCAAATTGTTATTTGATTGAAAGTTTTGAGTGGTTGCTTTAGCCAAAGTTTCTAAAAAAAAATCGAGTGATGTCATTCGTTTATCGTCTTGAGGAACAAAAGATTGTTGCGATTGGTTTTGAGAAGGTGGTGCAAAGTTTTATTGAAATTGATTTGGTTGAAAAGGAGGACTTGATGCATTGATTTGAAATGCTTGAAAATATGGTGGAACCAAATTCACATTCAAATTTTTTTGGGTTCCAAGCGAAGTTTAGATGATTTCTCCAACCGGGATTGTATGTTGAAGGGAACTGATCATTCCTAACTTTGTTAAAAGCATTGCTTTATTAGCAAGGACATTGATCAACATTGTGGTTTGGATCATTACATTTATATCACAAGACTTGAGATGTCGTGTTCATTTGAGTAGATGAAAGAACATTATCAAATGTATTTATAATCACATTGATTTTCATACTAAGGCTAGTTATGATCTTATCAAATGTGCGCTTGATATTGAATAGATTGGTTTCTCGTTAGATCGTTCCCATTGAGTTGATTTTTCAACTAAGCTTTCATGAAATTGCCAAACGACATCGTGATGTTGTGCTAAAATGTTCCATTGACACATTGATTCAAGCATTGTTCGAGAGCTATTTTCAAGTCTGTCATATAATATTTGGCAAAAGGTCCATTTTTTAAAATTGTGATGTGGACATTTTATTAAAAGTTTCTTGAATCTTTCAAAATATTTTCCAAAGGATTCACCACCAAATTGATGAAAATTTACAATTTCATTTTGAATTTTGGTTGCTTTTTCTCTGGGGTAAAACTTCTTTATGAATTTTTTACAAATTCATCCCAAATTTTAAAGAAATTTGAAGGCAAACTATACAAACATTTTTCGGCATACTCGGTAAGTGCGAATGGAATTAACTTAAGTTTTATTCCATCGTCGCATAAATGTTGGAGTTTTATAATTGCACAAATTTGTTCAAATTTCATTAAAAAGATGCAAGGATCGTCATTTTCAAAATTGCCAAATTTTAGAAGTATGTTAGTGTGACTTGAATAGATATCAAATTGATTACCCGTTGGGGCTGGTAACGTAATGCAAGAAGGGACAGGATCTTTATCGAGGAAGATTCTGTCCATGAGAGTACGAGCTGGATTTTAGTTCGCCATTATGGAAATTGTAACAGCCCGCAAATCCGTACCTCTTGAGTCAACACTATTCTACAACAATCAACTCAAGTTGCACAGAAATACGAACCATTTGGGTTTAAGAAGAAGAGGTAGAAGAAGAGAAAACAAAATCAACATAAGAATCTAACCATCGCAGCGGAATAAAATATAATATATAATAAATAATCTTTACTCAAAATCAAATATATCAGTTTACATATATTACATCATCAGAGTACATCAGTCACAGCTCACATCAATAACATACAATGGATACACAACAACTCAACAGCGGAATATATATATATAAACAAGTATGAATGTATGTATCGTCATCCTGCTCGTCTCCTGAGCTCCACAGCATTTCCTGTATCCTATAATACTCGGTCTGACCCGAGCATTATAGTTAAATAACACCCGAGTCAGTCTGGAATACCAGCGTGAGAAAATCACACTCAATTTATTATTAAAGTTTCAAAATTCCTTTGAAAACAAAAGCATCTCGTAAGACCACGCCACAAATAAACATGTCGGGTTTTTACCTTACGATAGCTAAAACAATTTTTATAGAAATCCTCTGATATTATAATAGGGTCTATTTACAAATACTTATAAAATAGCCGAAATTGTTACATCTATTAAATTCCAGCTACTAGCCACAAAAGTGGGTAATACAAACAGAACTCGTACAAGGCTCGTAGGGAGAATGGATTTCCAACTAATGACTAGGCACTGGGGTACCACCTGTCACAGTACGGGGCCTATATCACCGTACCGAGGAGTACGCCCGCTCCCCTGCAACACAAGGCCGGGACTACCCCTTACTGGATAATCCCGAGTGAGATCACTCCGCGGTTGGGATCAGCAACCGCCCACTAAGCCAAAAAAAAGGGACATCTAGACTGGAATGACCTCACCCTGCTTGGGTGCTACCCACCTAGCCTTGCTGCATAACCCCTAATTTTCAGTCATTCCCATTTGATGAGGCTTGAGGCTAAGCGTTACCTTTTATAGAACATATCCCTTAGAATGCCCATCGTCCACCTGACGATGTTTCGCAAGCAT
Source organism: Allium cepa (assembly GCA_030765085.1). Taxonomy (NCBI): domain Eukaryota; kingdom Viridiplantae; phylum Streptophyta; class Magnoliopsida; order Asparagales; family Amaryllidaceae; genus Allium; species Allium cepa. Next base: position 464,502,410 of record CM060931.1, read on the forward strand.
TCATCCATACAAGTCTGTCCTGGGTTCGAACGGAACCGAAGGCACTATTCCTACTACATCCATTTTGGAAATATCCTCAGGATTAGTAGCGACTAGCCCTTGCACTTCACTGCTCCAGCTTCGACTCCGAACACGTTTTTCGCACGAAACGTACAAACCGGATCGAAGTGGTTTTCGAGAAATAAATCTCGATCCCGGTCTCTTCGAAACGATCAACGCAGTTGGCCAATATTGATAGTCGGTTATTTAACTATCAATTAATATTCACAAACATCCATCCAGCAGTAAATAATTTCCCAAATTATTTATTAACCTCAAAAATATCTTCACAAAATATATTTCTATTTTCAACCCTTGAAAACAGTTTCAAAACCATCTTTCTTTCCAGAATAAACTTACTCAAATATTTTCTATCTCCACTGAAATTACCAAGCACAAAAACTAGATTTTAAAATAATTTAAAACACTTTACTTTGACATATATATATACTTTAAAACTTTTAAATTAAAACTTCTTTAATAATTTGTTAAAAATACATCTTATATGATTTTGAAAATAAAGTTACTTAATAAAATATGAAACTAGATTTTCACTTTTGAAACAAAATACTAAGTCACTTTTTAAATAATTACTACTATAATAGATTTGAGAAAATACTTACTTTAGAATTTAGATATTAGAAATAAAAAAATTTTCAAAACATACCCTTTAAAACTAGTAACTTATATTTATAAATTTACTTGAAAACGTACTTAGTTATCCAGGGAGAATTCCAACTTCAATCACTTAAATCAATTTTCCAAATTGATTCCCAATTTATTCCATTTGAAATGAGTTTCTTTAATTACTCAATTCATTTCAAATTTCATTAATTATGCACTTAATTATTATTGTTATTATTTTCCATTTGATTTTAAATATTTTAACTGAAATATACAAATTTCAGCTTTTCCCAATTTCTTCTTTATTCTTTTCAATAATTTAAATCTCAAATTTAAAATAACAGCTTTTGTAACAACCCTAGATTTTTCATATATTTAAATTTGACTTTATTTCATTTTGAAATTATTTTAAATTTGTTTCAATTGTGTGATATAATTTCTAAACATTTTTAAAATGATAATATAATTTTTCCAAAATATACTGTATTTATTTCCTATTTTTAAAGGTTGTTTTCTAATTTTAAGTCATTTTCTTCATTTTAAATTTATTTATTTTATTTTAAATTTTTTTCATTTGTGAAAATTCATCTCTAAATATTTTTAAAATAATAATAGAATTTTTTCAAAAATTACTGTATTGATTTCCTATTTTAAGGGTTGTTTTCCCATTTTCTGTTATTTTCTGCATTAAAATTTTATATTTAAATTAAATTTTAAATATTTATATTGTGAATATATTTGTATTTTATGTTATTATTTATGTTTAAAAATACTTTACAAGCTTATATGAATTTTCTAAAAATTATTTCATTTAACTCCAAATTTTGCTAGTCTAGTTCACTGTTTTAACTATTTTCCTTAATTTTACTTTACATAATTGATAAATATTATATATATTCGTATATTTGTGAAAAATTTCGAAATATTATCTGATATTATTATTATTTCAGCAACATAAATTTATATAAATAATAAAAGGTAATTTGAAAGGTTTTGTGACTTTTTATTTCTTAAGGCTCTTTGTATTCTCACCTTTTCAACTCCAACCATTACTTTTCATTCAATTGGCTGCCTTAACTCATTTCTCCAGCCGACTCCTCTATCATTTCACGTGATTTTCTTTCTCAAACTCAAAAAAAAAACATACGGCCATTTGTTGTAGAAGTTTGGGTAAAAATCTCCTCTTTTCCTTTGTTTTTCATTGTTTTAATGGTTTTGCACTTGTCTCTTCATGCTTTGCTTGGCCATACTCCTCCCCCGCCTCCTCCGACCAACCCCACCACTGTCCATGGACACTCCACCATCCTTTCCCTCTGACTTGACCAGGCCGTGAGCCCCCTTGAAGCTATCATCACCAAATGTGGCAAAATCACCTTGAAACTAGCCTAGCCGAACCATTTATGCACATACCCTTCATTTTTCACCTAAACCACCTCCTTGGCCGCCACCACCAGTCCCTCCACCACATTTGGCCAACACTCCAGACCCCACCTGACCTTCACCTTGTAGGGGCTGAGCCCAATGGTCCTTTGGTTGAGCCATGGTTGCACAAAAGCCACTTATTTGCCTTAAACCCTTTGTATTCACACCTTGTAACTTCCACCACTTCACCACAACCTTAGCCGCCATTTGCACCACCTTCTACAGCTCATACCTGAACCAAAACCACTGCCACACCATCTCCTAGCCTCCAGCAGGTCTGGCCATGCCATTTGTAGTCTTGCCCGATGCTTGAAATTGCACAAAAATCCACTTGTTTGCCTTGTACTTGTATTTTCATACATAGCAACTTTCATACCTTCACTACCCTTGCTAGGACGACCATATATGACCCATACCTGACCAAATACACCCCATGGCAGTACCTTATCACCCTATAGGCTGAGCATAAGGATGGTGGAAGCAAGTGCAAGTGTTTGATTAATTGTTGTTCCTTAATTTCTAGTATCGTTTATCATATTTTTGGTCTGAAACCTTATAATTGTTATATTGTTTGTTTGATTTGTATTCAAGAGAATTAATCCTTGGCTCCTCCATTTCATATCTGTATCGTGCTATTGTGCTTGTGTAGATCCCGTTGTGCAATTCGTCGTTGTGTCATCAGCTCAAAACAGTGAGTTATTCTCACCAGACAATATGTACATATATAAATAGTAAATTGACCCCTTTTGAATCTGTAAATTGCATATCATCCTGTTATAACTGCTATATTATGTTCATATGATGTTCACACCTATATTTACACCTGTTATATCATATGTTACTATTATTTCATGCTATTCTGTTACTTTCATCAGTTTATCACACTGCAAGTTCCCTGTAGACTAGAATCACTATGGGTTGAAATGATACATACCCGAACGGACCTTAGAATAGGAGAAAATCATTATGGGCTTTAATGATAGGCCTGAATGATTTTCAATTATTTTCTTTTACTTGGGATTGCGGGTTTGAAATGATCAAACCCGGGTCTTCTTTGTAAATTACGGGTTGAAATGATATATTACCCGTATCACTTTACCTAGGCTAGAAAATGAAATACAAACCCGTTGTTAAAATATGTTTTTCTAAAAATTTTAAATTATTTTAGAAATGTAAATATTATAATATTTTGATTTAATTTTGATTAAAAATGATTTTTGTAAAGCATTATTGATTTTCTGAAAATTTATAAGTGAAATAAATAAATGGTAAAGTTAGGAAATCTGAAATGTAAGTTATTTTGGAAATTATAATTTGGTGATAAATAGAAATAAAATTAAATATTAAAATATGATAAATTTATGATATTTTGAATTAATGAATTAAAAATGATTTTTATAATATATTAATGATTTTTTGAATAAAGTTAAAATGTGAAATGAATGAATATTTAGGTTGAAATTTGGAAATATAACTAAAATTGGAAATTTGTGAATTTGGCTTAAAAGTGAATTTTAAGTTAAGTAAATAAAAATGAAATTAAGTTATATTTGAAAATTTTAAACTTAAATGTTGAGTTTAATTTAATTTAATGAATTAAAAATTTAATGTTGGAATTTAATAAGTGAATTATTATTAAATTTTGATTTTTGAATGGAGATTTAACTTTATAAAATCATGAATATAAGGGTATTTGAATGACTGTTTTAAAAGTGAAACTATATGATTTTATAATCTAAAAGTGATTTAAATAAAAATATGATTGTTTGTGAAATTATATTGAATACTTGAAGTTAATTAACTGCATTTCTGAAATGCTATTAATTCTAATATAAATGATAATACAGCATTTGTAAATGCTGTAGTTGATAATAATGAACCAAATGGCTAAGTTTAATTAAAGGTTATTATAGCATTTTTGTAAATGCTATAATTGTTGAATTTAACTAAGTTTTATTTGAAACTAACGTAACCCTATTACATCATTTTTAAATGCTATCTTTTGTTAAATTGAACTGTTTTGAATGTAACTTTACGTAGCAATTTCTAAATGCTGCGAAAGTTGAATTTTCATCTGTTTTAATAAATTAAGTGAATAAATGAATTTTGAAAGACTAAAATTTTGAAAATTTAATAATTTAATTATTAAATATAATAACTTCATTTTATGATTTAAAATGAAGTAATTTGTTTCGAAATATAAACTATTTTGAAATGTGTTTTGTAATGGTATATAAATTAAATAAAAATGAATGTGGTTTGGAAGATATTATATTTTTGATATCTTGAAATGGATTTTGAATGATATTGAATTTTGAAATGATATTTGATTTTGAAGTATAAAATACCATTTTGAAATTTTAACCACGGGATGTAAAATTTATAGTTTAACTAATTCTTAAAGGATGGACGATCCCAAGCATCCTTTAAGTTATTGTGCATTTCTACTACAGCTCACTTGAGTTGGTTTACATTATATAAGTATATATTGTCCTGACTCGAGTGTTTTGTGTTTTACTTTACGCTCGGGACAGCCTGAGTATTTACAGCTTAGCTTTGGATTTCTTTTCTGGAGCTAGGAATTGCTGGAGATTCTGCTTGTCTAGTTATCTATTTCCTTTCAGTTTCTGTTGTTCTATTTCAACTCTGGTATTTATAAACTTCTATGTAATTGAGATTTCTATTGTATATGTTTTTCAGACTGATATTATGTATTATATTTTGAGAGTTTGTTATAGTAGCTTCATGAACTACTATGGTATTTTAATTTCCGCTGCGAGTTATTCTGATATTTCTGTGTCTGTGATTCTGTGATTGTATTTCATTTGCTCCAAATTTATTTACAACGCGGCATTTTGAGCAATTCAAGTCCGACATGTGCAGATGCGAATGGCTGAAAATATCGGGTTGTTACAGTTGGTATCAGAGCTTTGGATTTTAGGCAAACCATAGCCTGCGGAGCAAAAACTCATTAGAGATAGGGAAGAATACCCTAGAATGAGTGAAATCAATCTCAGAATCCTTTCTTTGTGAGAGAACGTATTTTCGAAGTATAAAATGATTTCCAAATGATTTTAAAGTATTTTCAAAGATTATTTTTGGTATAAAATTGTTCTTATTTTGAAACCAAGATTTTCTAAACTTCATCCCTTCTGAATTTTCCTTGTTAGAAATCTCTTGGTTAGGATTCTTATCGATTAGGATTCCTTGAACTGTGGAATGCTCCCACTTGTTCTGAAATCCAGTCTTGTCTTCCCTAATTTTACCCTTTTGATTTTGGGCATTCCGTAACCCCACTTTGGAATGACCTCTCTAAAGAGCGGTGATTCCGTAAATCTTTGAATGATTTGTAAAAGGGTGAAATTCCTTTACAATTGGCATTGATTCACTGAAGATTTTTGTATCCTCGGATGTCGATGCTATCTATCTCCTGCTCTACCCGGATTCTATCTCTGGCGATCGAAGGTCGATTTGCCTTAGATTTCTGTATTGATTATATTCCTAAAGTCTCTGTTGACCGGTTAAGTTCGCCCGCGATTTATATAGTCTTTTCTATCCACTATTTGGTAATTAAATTATCTCATCTTCGTTTGAGTTTATCTTCGAACTAGAATTCTATTTGATTAGAGTTCCTCTAATTTTGAATCTTTGTTTGTTTGAAATCCTTCCTTGAATCATCCTTTGGAAATTTGTGTTTGGTTGTATTTTGATATTGTGCATACATCGAAATTATTAAGGATGGCCATTTTTCTATATATAAAAGTGAAATGTTTTCGATAAGGATTATATACCTTTCAAAAATGAAAATTTGAAATTTCGAAAGGATTTGAAATTTTGAAAATTTATGAGAAATTTAAATTTATATAAAATGATTTATAACTGAAAGGTTTTGAATTTGAATTTCAAGGAATCGAACTCTGGTGTTTTGAAATCGGTTTTAAGATTTTGGAAAATATATAATAATAATATGATTTAAAGATATTTTCTGAATAAGAAATATTTCAAATGTATTTGAATGAATTCCAAAGATTTATAAGAGATTTTAAAGAAGTTTCAAGAAAGTAAAAGTCCAGAACCCACTTATGTCGCTGGAAAATAATTTCGGTGATGAATGCATGTATCATCGACATTGATTTTCGAGTTTCTGAGTGGGGGAGAGGCCACTCTAGTAGCTTTGCTATGCGAGTGATTTTGTGAAACCAATTTTGATTTTTGATTTTGAAGTATGGTTTGATATTCGAAAGATATATATATACACACACACACATTTGAAATGATTTAAAGTAAGCCGGTGTTCAGTCCTCGAGATTCATATTTGTTTTGGTATAACACTATCTTTTGAAATTGGTTTACTGATTTGTTGTTGACTTCCAACTCTTGGATTGAAAATATGATTTCTTCGACTATTTTAAGATTCGAGCACTTCCAAATCAGGGTTAACTTTTCAAAGCTAATATATTTGAAAGGTACAAGTTATTTGATAAAGAATATAAGTGTAGTTTGTATGTTTCAAGTATGAAATAATATGATTTGTATAAGTTGAAACTGTTTTGTTAAGTAAATAAATAAGATTATTTTGAATTATACTAATATGAAATTTAGTTTTGAAATGTTTTGGATAAAAATTAGTCTTCAAATGTTTGAGAAAAATTTGGTTTTAAATGTTTTAACTTAGTAACATCTTTATGAAACTATTTATTTAACAAGTTGGAATAGGTACATAAGTTGTACGTATGCTGTTTTATTTGCATAATTAATCTGATCCAAGTTTGAGTACACAAGTTCGAGGTGAATTACACCATTTCGTGTTAGGATTTTTCATTTGATTCTTGATGGCGAATATTTGATACGGATTTTTGGCGTGATTCTAGATTTCTCTATCATAGTATATGGTTATGCAAGGAGACTGATGGCTTCTAGTCGAGAAACCATATAGAAGTCCTCATTAGGGAAGTCGAATCGACAATACTAGTTCGAAAGCGAACTTGTGTGATCGAGCGAGCGATCGAATGTAATATTGCGAAATGATGACATATGTACATCTTATATCCTTATATACTTGACGTTGAAATTGAAAGTTGTTGGGTTGGATATCTTTGTAATTTAATTGAAAATTTTCTTCTATGAAAAACTACTATCAAATTTAAAACCATTTTTCAAAACTATTTTTCTTTTATTCTTCTTAAACAAACTGTTTTATTCTATTTTTTTATACAAACTATTTTATATACAAAACTGTTCTTAATTAAAAATCTTTTAGTAAGCAAAGATGTTCAATCCCATATGGCATTTCATGCAGCGAAATTTATTTTTTTGAATTTTTTTGATTCTCATATAAGATAAACTTTATGTAAGTATAAAATGATTTTGAAAACCATTTATTTTGATAAATCAATAATTGAAGCTTATATTAGTATGAAAGGATATTTGGTTTACCTGTAATTTGAGTTTATTTAAAAATAATGGATTTATGAAATAAATATTTCAACACTAAGTAATAATGAAGTAAAATTTGAGATATATGAAATTATGAAATTTAGTTTTGAAATATGGTATATTTAAGCCTTGAAACATATTTAAGATTTAATAGTTTATTTTGTAAATCAAATCTATATTTGAAATTGATAATATTTGAATTGGTTTTGTTGGAAAACTAAATTGGAACTAATGGTTTGAATTGAATTAAAATTGGAAATTTTAGATTTTGGTTTAATTGAAAAAAAAATTGAAATGTAAAGAATTGAGGGAATGTTTTATGATTTCAAATGTATCATTTCAAAATGTTATGATTCTTAATGTGTAATGATTTCAAGTATATGGTTTCAAAAGATTTATAACTTTGAAAGTATTATGATTTTTGAAGTGAATATATGTTTGAAATGGAAATGAATTTGTTTGACCTAAATTTTGTTGATTTTGATTATTTTCTAAATCTATGGCTTTAAGAAATTTGAAACTGAATATATGTAATTTGGAAGAAAGGATTTGGTGAAATCATACATGATTTTTTTGAAACTAAATTGATATTGAGCGAATTAAAATTGAGAACCTTGATTTACTAAATACTTGATTTGGGAGTTATCGAACTTATATAAAATGATTTGTATAAGTAAACTATTGATTTGAAAACTGTTGATTTGAAAAGGTACTCAATTTTGAAAAAATGAAATCTTATATAATCGAAATTTATATAAGTGTGATTTGATATACTATTGTTTTGAAAAGTATTTGATTTGAAATTAAATCTTATATAAAATGGACTTTATATAAGTATGATATTTGAAAGTGATTTTGAAAGGTACTATATGATACATATTTTCGAAGTAAAGATATGGAAAGTGCCTTCTGCTTGATATCCGCTTTGTGGCCACACTGTGGATTCATTCTATCGATATTATTCTCTCTCTTTGATTTGGGTTTTCCGGATATGATACTCGAGTGTCCATCGAATTCCATGGCGATCTCCATGGTCTTATGATCGCGACTACATAGCGCAACTGCCTGGCTGAGTCTTGCCTAGGGGTACGGATTGTTTCTTGGGGGATCCAGGCGTAACCATTGTGTATCCTGCAATCTGTGTAGGTCGCGAAGAGTAGCGCAAGTGCCTGGATGAGTCTTGCCTAGGGGTACGGATTGTTTCCTGGGGGATCCAGGCGTAACCATTGTGTATCCTGCATTCTACTCGTCATCATGGCGTAACTCGCAGGGCTGAGAAAGCTTACGGATACGGATTGTTTCCTGGGGGATCCAGGCGTAACCATTGTGTATCTGCGATCCATGGTTAGATAACTATTTCGGTTTGGTTGATTTGTTTGGATTGTACTTTCCATATCTGTTTTTAAAAGTGTTTTCATTATTTTCACTGGGTGTTGAAACAGGTCTACTAAGTACTTGGAGAATTCTAGCTTTGTGCCTGATCAACGCATAGCCAGAGTCTGCAGGAACGAAAGTAAACTTGTTAAGACATCGAGTTATAAAAGTATTTTGATAAAAGTATCTTGATAAAGTACTATATAAAGAATATTTTGATCAGCTATTTTCCCTCCTAAAGATTTTAAAATGTTTAAAAAAAATTTACTTTGAACCATCAAATTTGAATCAAATGACTATTCATCATATTATAAAATGTTTAAAATATTATGAAATTTTAATTGAAATGTATAATGGTTTAAATAATGGTTCATCCTTGTCTTTCAACCTGCTTTCCCTCCTAGCTACCTTTTCCCTACCTTCTCTCGAGGATGTCTTCCAACCTATTGTCCTTTCTTGTTGTTTCTCCGCTTCCTTCCTTTTCGAGGACGAAAAGATTTGAGTGGGGAGAGTGTAACAACCCTAAATTTTTCATATATTTAAATTTGACTTTATTTCATTTTGAAATTATTTTAAATTTTTTTAGTTGTGTGATATCATTTCTAAACATTTTTAAAATGATAATATAATTTTTCCAAAATATACTGTATTTATTTCCTATTTTTAAAGGCTGTTTTCTAATTTTCTGTCATTTTCTTCATTTTAAATTTATTTATTTTATTTTAATTTTTTTTTATTTGTGAAAATTTATCTCTAAATATTTTTAAAATAATAATAGAATTTTTCCAGAAATTACTGTATTGATTTCCTATTTTTAAGGGCTGTTTTCCCATTTTCTGCTATTTTCTGCATTAAAATTTTATATTTAAATTAAATTTTAAATATTTATTTTGTGAATATATTTGTATTTTATGTTATTATTTATGTATAAAAATACTTTACAAGCTTATATGAATTTTCTAAAAATTATTTCATTTAACTCCAAATTTTGCTAGTCTAGTTCATTGTTTTAACTATTTTCCTTAATTTTACTTTACATAATTGATAAATATTATATATATTTGTATATTTGTGAAAAATTTCGAAATCTTATCTGATATTTATTATTATTTCAGCAATATAAATTTATATAAATAATAAAAGGTAATTTGAAAGGTTTTGTGACTTTTTATTTCTTAAGGCTTTTTGTATTCTCACCTTTTCAACTCCAACCATTACTTTTCATTCAATTGGCTGCCATAACTCATTTTTCCAGCCGACTCCTCTATCATTTCACGTGATTTTCTTTCTCAAACTCAAAAAAAAAAACATACAGCCATTTGTTGTAGAAGTTTGGGTAAAAATCTCTTCTCTTTTCCTTTGTTTTTCATTGTTTTAATGGTTTTGCACTTGTCTCTTCATGCTTTGCTTGGCCATACTCCTCCCCCGCCCCCTCCGACCAACCCCACCACTATCCATGGACACTCCACCACCCTTTCCCTCTGACTTGACCAGGCCGTGAGCCCCCTTGAAGCTATCATCACCAAATATGGCAAAATCACCTTGAAACTAGCCTAGCCGAACCATTTATGCACATACCCTTCATTTTTCACCTAAACCACCTCCTTGGCCGCCGCCACCTTTGGCCGACACTCCAGACTCCACCTAACCTTCACCTTGTAGGGGCCGAGCCCAATGGTCCTTTGGTTGAGCCATGGTTGCACAAAAGCCACTTATTTGCCTTAAACCCTTTGTATTCACACCTTGTAACTTCCACCACTTCACCACACCCGTAGCCGCCCTTTGCACCACCTTCTCCGGCTCATACCTGAACCAAAACCACTGCCACACCATTTTCTAGCCTCCAGCAGGTCTGGCCATGCCATTTGTAGCCTTTCCCGATGCTTGAAATTGCACAAAAATCCACTTGTTTGCCTTGTACTTGTATTTTCATACATAGCAACTTCCATACCTTCACTACCCTTGCTAGGACGACCATATATGACCCATACCTGACCAAATACACCCCATGGCAGTACCTTATCACCCTATAGGCTGAGCATAGTGATGGTGGAAGCAAGTGCAAGTGTTTGATTAATTGTTGTTCCTTAATTTCTAGCATCGTTTATTGTATTTTTGGTCTGAAACCTTATAATTGTTATATTGTTTGTTTGATTTGTATTCAAGGGAATTAATCCTTGGCTCCTCCATTTCGTATCTGTATCGTGCTATTGTGCTTGTGTAGATCCCGTTGTGCAATTCGTCGTTGTGTCATCAGCTCAAAACAGTGAGTTATTCTCACCAGACAATATGTACATATATAAATAGTAAATTGACCCCTTTTGAATCTGTAAATTGCATATCATCCTGTTATAACTGCTATATTATGTTCATATGATGTTCATACCTATATTTACACCTGTTATATCATATGTTACTATTATTTCATGCTATTTTGTTACTTTCATCAGTTTATCACACTGCAAGTTCCCTGTAGACTAGAATCACTATGGGTTGAAATGATACATACCTGAACGGACCTTAGAATAGGATAAAATCATTATGGGCTGAAATGATAGGCCTGAATGATTTTCAATTATTTTCTTTTACTTAGGATTGCGGGTTTGAAATGATCAAACCCGGATTTTCTTTGTAAATTACGGGTTGAAATGATATATTACCCGTATCACTTTACGTAGGCTAGAAAATGAAATACAGACCCGTTGTTAAAATATGTTTTTCTAAAAATTTTAAATTATTTTAGAAATGTAAATATTATAATATTTTGATTTAAATTTGATTAAAAATGATTTTTGTAAAGCATTATTGATTTTCTCAAAATTTATAAGTGAGATAAATAAATGGTAAAGTTAGGAAATCTGAAATGTAAGTTATTTTGGAAATTATAATTTGGTGATAAATAGAAATAAAATTAAATATTAAAATATGATAAATTTATTATATTTTGAATTAAATGAATTAAAAATGATTTTTATAATATATTAATGATTTTTTGAATAAAGTTAAAATGTGAAATGAATGAATATTTAGGTTGAAATTTGGAAATATAACTAAAATTGGAAATTTGTGAATTTGGCTTAAAAGTGAATTTTAAGTTAAGTAAATAAAAATGAAATTAAGTTGTATTTGAAAATTTTAAACTTAAATGTTGTGTTAAATTTAATTTAATGAATTAAAAATTTAATGTTGGAATTTAATAAGTGAATTATTATTAAATTTTGATTTTTGAATGGAGATTTAACTTTATAAAATCATGAATATAAGGGTATTTGAATGACTGTTTTAAAAGTGAAACTATATGATTTTATAAGCTAAAAGTGATTTAAATAAAAATATGATTGTTTGTGAAATTATATTGAATACTTGAAGTTAATTAACTGCATTTCTGAAATGCTATTAATTCTAATATAAATGATAATACAGCATTTGTAAATGCTGTAGTTGATAATAGTGAACCAAATGGCTAAGTTTAATTAAAGGTTATTATAGCATTTTTGTAAATGCTATAATTGTTGATTTTAACTAAGTTTTATTTGAAACTAATGTAACCCTATTACAGCATTTTTAAATGCTATCTTTTGTTAAATTGAACTGTTTTGAATGTAACTTTCCGTAGTAATTTCTAAATGCCGCGAAAGTTGAATTTTCATCTGTTTTAATAAATTAAGTGAATAAATGAATTTTGAAAGACTAAAATTTTGAAATTTTAATAATTTAATTATTAAATATAATAACTTCATTTTATGATTTAAAATGAAGTAATTTATTTCGAAATATAAACTATTTTGAAATGTGTTTTGTAATGGTATTTAAATTTAAAAATGAATGTGGTTTGGAAGATATTATATTTTTGATATTTTGAAATGGATTTTGAATGATATTGAATTTTGAAATGATATTTGATTTTGAAGTATAAAATACCATTTTGAAATTTTAACCACGGGATGTAAAATTTATAGTTTAACTGATTCTTAAAGGATGGACGATCCCAAGCATCCTTTAAGTTATTGTGCATTTCTACTACAGTTCACTTGAGTTGGTTTACATTATATAAGTATATATTGTCCTGACTCGAGTGTTTTGTGTTTTACTTTACGCTCGGTTCAGCCTGAGTATTTACAGCTTAGCTTTGGATTTCTTTTCTGGAGCTAGGAATTGCTGGAGATTCTGCTTGTCTAGTTATCTATTTCCTTTCAGTTTCTGTTGTTCTATTTCAACTCTGGTATTTATAAACTTCTATGTAATTGAGATTTCTATTGTATATGTTTTTCAGACTGATATTATGTATTATATTTTGAGAGTTTGTTATAGTAGCTTCATGAACTACTATGGTATTTTAATTTCCGCTGCGAGTTATTCTGATATTTCTGTGTCTGTGATTCTGTGATTGTATTTCATTTGCTCCAAATTTATTTACAACGCGGTATTTTGAGCAATTCAAGTCCGACATGTGCGGATGCGAATGGCTGAAAATATCGGGTTGTTACAGCTTTGTTCTATTAATTAATAACACTGAAGTTTAAAATTCATTAACTTTCTGTTTATTCAAATTTCCTTTCTATACTCAAGATTTATTTATTAGAATCTTAAAGTTACTTTATTACCTTTCCAATTTATTCTTAAATTTATTCAAATTTTCTATAATTATTTTACCTACAAATTCACTTCTTTTATTTTCTTTTCAAAATCCAATTTATATATTTTTGGTAATCCATTATACCCAATCATATCAAATCGAGCCATAGCATTCAATATTCCAATACAATTCATCATAGAATATCAAATAATCACAACAGAGGGTATTAAATAATGGTAAATAAATGTTGAGGGGTCCAGTTGGATCCCTCCAACCTGTTTTCCCTGCATCCACAAATGTTAGCACAATATAAAATGCCAATTCCAAAACATCATACTATATCACATCAATCAATTCATCCATTCAAACAATTATTTAAATTTAATCATTTAAATTTAAATTTAACTGAGTGAGATTAACTCACCTTTGCTCTTAAATTTGCAATCCACTTCAATATTGCTTTCCTGATGTTTGACCTTGTATAAACATTTATAATTTTTATTAATATTCGAATCAACTAGACAATTAAATTTCCATCTACTTATTTAATTAACTAAGAGTTTGGGTTTTAAGCTAATAATTTGATTTTAAACTTTTCCTTTTTAATAAAAATATCCTTTTAGCAACTAAACAAAACTACGTCCATAATATATTTTATTTTTAAAATCAAACAAGTAAATCAAAATGTATATAAGTTTATTTATTTTATTTTTCATTTTGAAACTCATGTACACTTAAAATAATTTATAGATTTCCAAAACTTCCACATTTAAAAATTCCCTTTTACTTTCCAAATCTTTATATATATTCTGTTTACCACTATATATATGTATATATTCTAAATTAGAAACTGCATGTATATATTTTTATTAAATTAAATAAAATACATTATACCATACTGTCGACTTCCCCACAACCTCGATGCTAGTACGTGAGCATCACCACCGCCGCCCCACTCGATTGCTCCAACCCCACAAAATCGACGAGCCCGAACCAACCCTGAGAACCGCGACCATCGAATCCACGAGCTCCCCCTTTCGAACCCTTCGCGAATGCCAAAACAACACCCAACCTATTTGACATCGACGCTTCACTTGCCTCCTTGCCACCTGCAACTTCGACGTCGCCAAGCTACAGCCAGTTGCGAAGCCCTAAATCGCGACTCGCCTTTAAACCTTAGGTCGCAGCAACTCACAATCGCCCTAACACTCGCGCCCTCCTTCAAAGCCGAATCTCGAACTCGATAGAATGTGACTGCATTTAATCTATGATTTTCGAACGAATTTACGTTCGAATCTGAGTTCCGCCACTTCGATTTTCTTTTGTTATGCAGATTTTGATTATGCAAGAAAAAGGGCTCGGCTTCGAATTACTGAAGTAAGACCCTATACCTCTTTCGATTTTGAAGATAAAGTAACAGGAGACTCGGCTGCTTAAGCAAAAGAAGGAGAGGAAGAGAAGGTAGTGGTAGGCGATATTATTTGGTCGGCCATATTTCTTTCTTTTTTTTTCATTATCTGATATTGGGTTTGAAAAGAAAGGGAGGGGTGCGACATTAAGGACGAAGGGTAGCATGCTCTGAAATGTCGCGTGATGCTAGAGGGAACACGATTTGATAGAAAGTCGGTTGTGATTTGATTATCCTTCAGATATAGATATTTAAGTTAGATCGATAATTATCGTCTAAGCGTTTATACCCCGTACGATCACACGTTAATTCCGAAAGCTACGAAATTTGAAATCCGGTAATAATACGATATTACGGACCCAATAGAACTGGTTTCGTTAAATTCCGAGACTGCGCCTCGGAAGGCTATTTTTAAATTCAATTTAAACGATATAAAATTTCAAAACTGAACAAACCACTGCTAATTTCAATTTTTCAACTTCTATTATCCTCTGTACTATCAATATAAATTCTACAAGCCTTCAAATTATTGTTAATAGGTTTAAAATTCTAGATTCAACAATTTACCCAATTTCTAATTACTAAATTCTATTATTTACTTATCAAATAAATAGCGATATTTATAATTCAAGTTAAGATTGCTCCATTGAATATTTAAAATCAATTAAATATTCTGATTTTAAATGCTCGAAAATTCCGGGTCGTCACAGAAATATTATTTGTTCAAGTTAAACGGTTAGTTGACGTGTCACGGGTCGAAACACTCATGCATAAGAAAAAAGATCAAGGAGAGAAAGAGATAAAAATGGATAAGATAGTAAGAATGAAGTGAAATTTTTTTCCTTTTTTTATGTTTTTTACTAATTTTTTTGTTTTTGGTTTTTGATTTTATATATATACACATGAAACTAATGTAACTAAATAAATGCAAGGACTTAATTAAAAAAATTCTGTCCTTAGTAGCTCATAACCCAAAATTGTATCGTGACACTTTGACTTAATTACATGAAATAATTCTTAGCCAGGTAATGGACAGAATTATCAGTGCACCATGAATTACTGTAGCGATGCAGCTGAAGGTTTAGTGCCTTCAGAGAAACAATCAGTATAACATCTTATGAATTACCATAATAATTACAAATGATCGTTATTATGTCGTTGCCTTAGACACCAAGAAATAATTTGTTAAAAAATCAAATTGTCAAAATACAAATCTACCCTAGTTGAGTCCGTGACACCCTTAAGTCAACATCTAATCTTTATTATGTATTCAATTTTCTATAATGAAATGCAACTTGTGGGCCAAGTAAAGGGTGATGAAACTCCACCTTATGTGAAATTGGGTGTTGCTCTTAGAAAATAAAAACAAGATGAAATGATGCAAAACCGAAATTAAACATGCATTAACAATGAAACTAAAAACACAATTTTTTTAATGCAATCAACCAATAATGCAAAGGAAAAAAAACAATATTGAAGCATGAAGAATTATTTATTTATATGCAACGATTTATTTTAGTGCAAATTTTTTTGGCGTGTAAAGCTGAGCAATTTTTAGCAACAGTTCTTTTTCTTACTTGCGTTTGCAACCTGAAAAAGCATTGAACAAGATTTATATTATTTTATTTCTTTCAAAGGAAAATGAAACTTTTTTAGAAGGATAAAATAAAAACAAGGCGGACGAAATTTTTTCTGATTATTTATTTTTTAAAGAGAAATTTTTTATACAAATTTTTTTTCTAAACAAGCAAAAGCAAGCTTTTTTAAAAACAAATAAAAGAAATTTTTTTAGAACAAATAAATTTGCAAAACAAAACAAAACAAAATGAATACAACCCGAACAAAACCCACTACCTAAATTTGCACTACGCGGACTTTTTATGTTCTGTCTTCCTTAAAAATGCGATATCTAATTAGGAAAACAAAGCCCCTAACTTGAAAATAAAAATGAAATCGAGAACTTTACAGTTCGATTTATGTGAGAGATAATTTAGGTTGAGATTGCAGTTCGATTTTTTTTTTTGGGGTGCGGTTGAATTAAAGTTGGAGGAAGTGGCATTGTATTGGAGAAGATGGTCGTAGATTTAGGGTTCGATTTTATGTTCGATTTTGGGATTGAATCGGCAATGTTGTGATGGGATTTGTGGAGTTTGAGTTTGTGGATTGTGGGTTTGGGAATTGTGGTGAGATGGTTACAGGTTTAGGTGATGCAGAGAAAGTTGTAGGTTGGAAGAAGTGAGGTTGCGGTGGCGTTAGTGTTAGAAGTTTTTAGGATCATGGTTGCAGGTAGATGATGAAGGTTCGCTTGTGGCAAGTGATGGCAGTTTCGTTGAAGGTGTAGTTACAGCTGAATTAGATGAGTGGAGTAGGATGTTGGCTGTTTGTTATGAGGTGTTGCAGAGGGATTTGGCTGTGGATTTGTCGGTTGATAGCTGTGATGGTTTGGTGAGATAATGTTTGAGGAATTTGTACGCAATTTTGGTTTTTAGTTTAGATGCTTGTTATGGTTGGAAATGGAATTGGGTGATTAAGGGAGGAAAGGGTGCATCGAAAAGTAGCAGGCGGTTTGGGGTGGTGATTAAGGTGGTGCAGGAAGTGTGGAGTGGAGGTGAGGTGCTTGTTTGTTGGGGTGGTATTGCGGTGTTGGAAAATTTCAACATGTAGGCCACATATGTAAAATAAAATGTGTTATGCTATTTGAGTGTACAGCCTAATTAAAGTGATTAAATTATGAATTAATGTTGAAAGGCATAAAGATATAATTGTTATGGTATTAATGGTTAGATACCAGGACGATTCTAAATTGTTGAAAGGCCAAATCAGAAAATGCAAACATTATAAATAAGGGATTATGGTCTCCAAATTACACAAGCTCTAGTTATTCTCTTTATCTCTTCTATGAAAATAATTCAGATCTAAGGTTTATGTCTATTTGAAAGATCAGATCCTACACTTATCTTTTAGATCTATCTCTTTCTCTTAATTAGTTCATGAAATTAACAATTATGGATTTAGATCTAATATAAGATCCTAAGCTCTTGTTAGGATTCCAATCAGCAACTGTGGATTTAGGTATGACTTCCGTTAATTCATTTACTTTCCTTTGATTTCTTCTCAATCAAATCAATATAATTCACCTATTTAGAGCTAGGATTTCATAATTAACCAATCCTAAAGTATATTGAAATCCTAACAAGTGGTATTGGAACCACCCATATTGAATTCATTAAGAAAGTTTTTTATGCATTTTTTATGAGTAAGTTTTGAATTAAACATTTTTTTTAAGTCCTGCAATTTCTTACTCAAGTTTTAGGTTTGTTTGATCCATATATCAAGGGTTTTCTATTGATGATTTTGGATTTGATTTAATATTTTTCATTATTATAAATTAAATGGCTGATTTGTAAAACTAGTTCGATGTAGAAAGATATATCTAAATGATTTGTATGTCATTTTGAAATCAATAACTTTTTTGGGAAATAATCTATATTCCTCTAAATTTTTGAAACAACTTATGTCGATTAAAACATCTACATATTTACTCTTCTATATTTTTTAGATAAGTTGTGATTTTAATGTGCGGAATACTTTGGATCTGATATGTACAATCATTTTCTTTAATATTTATAAATGGTATGGATTGATATATTATGCGAGCAATATAAATCCGGTTCTATGATTATTTTACCTTAATCAACTTTTGATTAAGTAATTTGGATATACATATATATATATATATATATATATATATATATAGTATTTTGGTTATTTCAGAAATTTTCATTAATTAGAAATAAGTATGCTCATTTAAAGTATTTATGTATACTTTATTATTGAAATAAATTTTAACACGACATTAATTTACATTTTGAACTTCATAACGGTCAATTGCATTTCTTTTTATCATAAATGTATTAAATGTGGTTGTTATGGTAATAAATGAATAAATTGATTATAATAAATGCACTAAATATGTCAGTTTCAATAAATTTAATGATGCATCATGTTTGTATTTGAAATAACAAAAGATATAAGGTTTATTATTTGATGCATTTGTATTTGATAGTTACAGATATTTTTTATGTTTGACCCATGCTCGTTGAAAATAAGTTTCACTTTCATGCTTTGGTTATCATAAAATAAAAGGAGCAGAGTTTTCATATTTTGTCAAAATGCATGGTTATTGATTTTAATTAAGTATTCAAATAATAAATCAAAGAAAGTGATACAGTAGCATCCTGTATAACTATATTATGGTTCAGATATACATCATAGCTACTACATTCATTTAAGTTATTTTGTACGACATTTACTATGATATTTATGTATAATTTCATGTGGCATTTATTTCTAGCATTCATCCATGACATTTATTATGAATTTATTTATGATGCCCTGTATCACATTTATTTTGGAAATGTTATGAATGTAACTACATACTTAATATAAAAGATTGTAATAGCTATGATTAAAACAAGTTGTGCCACAGTTATAATTTTGAGATTTTTAGGTGTCATATAGACTGAAAATACATTTAGGAATGTTTGATAGCACTCGAAATATTGTACATACACTATGAAATAAATTTGAATATATTTTTGGCGTCTCTTTGCAAACTAATTATAAATATCTGCATTTTAAATGTGCTACTTGAAATAACATGTTACCAAAGTGACCTTTTTTGTTGCTCATGAAATGTTTGATATTTGCGTATATTTATTCATGCGGATATTAGCTGGCCCAAAAGAAGACTAATGTTTAGCCGAATCGACTATACATGTGTGATGATAAATATGTGACAGTTATAAGGTTTTACTAGTGAATAACTAATCGGTCCAAAGGAAGATTGTTATTTGACTTGAATTTATTGTTAATGTTTGATCATTACAACAATGGTACCACTTATCGTTAATATTACTATCCAAAGACTTAATAGTACTGCTGTGTTGGGCAACTTGAGAAGATACATACCAATTATTTGGATTTACTATGGCTGGCATTTGGATATGAGCATATACAATTAATCTTTATTTTTTTATTTTAATTTTCAAATAATTTTACTAAAGTGTCTTCCAATTTTAATAATATTCTCATCTTGTTTGGGACTAACTCTAAATATTAGTAAGAGAACATGTTGGGTTTTTCTTAACTTCGTGGATCTAGCCCTTGCAATTAGGAGGATCATAACAACTTCTATTATAGTTGAATGTTCTTATAATGTTATGAAGAACGTTGAGCGGTGGGGTAATTAAATTGCTAGAGTCAAATGATCATAAGGTTTCATATTTCAAATGCTTTCATGGGTGTGATATCCATAGGGATAATCAATTTATAGGATTTCTTTACAAACTGAAAAGATTTTTTTTCAAATGATAACGGGAACAAGCACACTTTATATTGCTTAATTCCATTGATTAAAAGTAAGGAAAAAATAAATGAGTACTATATGGAAAGATGTTGCTTCAAAAGTTAAAGGCACTCTTGTTATGTTATTTTTTTGGGTACTCTCTTCATTCACAGTATAACCATTTTAAGATTATTATTAATTTTTTTAAATTATTTTTTAAGGATAAAATGACCTCTTATTTAGTTCATTAGCATCGTGGTAAGAACATGAGAGGTTGAAGCATGTTTGATTAGAAGTACTCCTTTAGTAGACATTGTAAATAAATGTATAAATAAGGATAAAGAAGACATTAAGGATCTAGAAGAAAAGAAACAACATATATATATATATATATATAGTTGTTTCTTTAATGAGATATAGATACATATAAAGTAAAGTTTACTAGATGTAATTAAGATATTATAGAGATTTCAATTATATTATTGGATTTATTTGATATTTTTGTTATGCTGTCATTTAGACAGATTTTGTTTTTCTATTTCTAATATGAACAAATTAGTTTATTATTGTTCATTTAGAAATAGTAAGATTGATTTATGAGTCAATTCAGACATTGTTGGAATTAAAGCTCTTAATGTTTAAAATATAGCTTATATACGTACTTATGCTAAATACCTTTTATAATGAAGTCTCAAATTTTGATTTGGTGATTTATATGATTATTTGTTTCAGCTTACTGAATAATTCTAGATTGAGGCACTAAAGATAGCAAATAATTTGTTGATATTCTAAGTGACTTAAAAGCTACAAATTTTATAAACTCATACTAAAAAAATTACGATGAGAAATGTAATAGTTTTTTGAGGATGTTGAGTTTGTGGGAGAAATAAGGTATGTATCATTATCTTTAAAGTGAATCATTATTTTTGATTCAACTACAGTTACTTCTTTAGATAATGTATATGATTTGTTTCCTTTCATTGACAAGAAGTATATCAGGAACCATAACAAGACAGCGTTAAACAAAATTTTCTTTAAATTTAAGGTTGATGTTTCAGGAAACCAAACTCAATAACCTTAAGGTACAAGATCACTAAAGAAATCCACAGAAAAGCAGAAATACCATTCCAAATGATTATGCAGTATTTCTATATAAAGATGAATAATGGATCGGATTTGATTGGTTTACGTCAATCCATACAAGATATTAGTTTGAAATGTGGATTTAAGGTATGGATGTATAGTAAATCTGTAAAGGATAATAAAGTTTGAGATTTTTCCCCTTACCTTAAGATAAAAATACCATTGGTGATGAGTAACTATTCAAAACCAGAAGGAATTAGGTGGGTAATGCGGATAGGTATAAGGCTCAATATAGAAAAGACCATACTCAAGAGGGAAAACAATGTTTTTTAAGGAGACTTTCTCTTTGGTTTTACTGAAAGACTCTTTATAATTATTGTGGAACTTGTTGTAGATTATAATTTTAAGCAATATCAGAAGGACATAAAAGTCATGTTTCTCAATGGAAATTGTAACGACCCGGTTTTTCAACGTTCAATTTGGAATATTTAATTGGTTCTAAATATTGAAATTGAATTATAAACTGGTTTTGAATATGGAAAACTTGAGTTTATTTAACAAAACGGATCTAGAATTTGTATATAAGGGTTTATTGGGAAATTCAACTTTTGAATTTAAATAAGTGGAAATCGGGTAAAATATTTAAATTTGAGTGTTAAACTTGTTAATATATTTCAAAGGCTTACAAATTTTATTGATAACAATAAAGATAATATAGTTTTTAAATTAAATTTAAAGTTGGTTTGTTTAGTTTTAAATATATCGTTTAAATTGATATTTAAAAATAGCCTTTCGACATACAGTCTCGGAATTCCACGAAACCAGTTCTATTGGATCCGTAACATTGAATTATTATTGGATTTCAAGTTTCGTAGCTTTTAGAGTTATCGTTTGATCGTACGAGATAAACGCCTAGGAAAAAATTAATTGAATAAATTTTAAATAGTCGATCCAAAAAGTTATCTTCTCCATACGACCGAATTTGGACTCAAAACCTTTTCCATTATGCTCGAAATTGGTGCATAACATTATAAACGCCTAGCGACATGCCTCTATAAGAAGTAAAAAAATTCGCGCTGCGTTACAGTTTGAATTTGAATTTAATAATATATTTACATATTTTAGTTGCAGTTGAAATTTCTTTCCATCAGCCACCATTCTTTCATCTCAGCCATCCTATTTCTAAGCAAGCCGACCTACTCCTCTCTACTTCATCACGTACTCTCTGTCTTCCCTCAGAAGCTAAAATCAAATCGAAGCCGCCTTCCTCCATAGTAAATCGCGTGGATCTCCCATCTTCTCCAGTCGAAGAAAAAATGCCGACACTTTTTATTCCTTCTTCTTCCTTTATAAAATCCGCTCCCTTCTCTTATTCTTCAATCGGAAATTGAAAAAAAGAAAGAAAATCAAGCATCATTCAAATTGAAATCGAACGAAATCAAGGCGAATGCGTAGATCCAGATCTCGCGCGTGCAAATGAGGGCCGTGACCTGTCGTAGGTGGCAATACTCGAGCAGAGCAGTGGCCGGGGCCATTCGATTTGGGGAAGTGAAGCGGCGTGGGTTCGAGAGCGAGGCGGCACCACACTAGGAAAGGATGCGACATGGGTGGAGGAGCAGTGGTCTGGTGATGAGAGCATTGAGGCGCGCGATGGCAATCGAGACTAGGAAGCAAGTCGCGAATGATCGCGAACGCCTAAAGGTCAAATGGAGATCGACGATGGTCGCGGCCTGGGTTCGTGTGTCTGTAAGGTATATTTACAGTTTATTTTTTTTATTTTATTTAATTTAAAGTTAAGGTAGACAAAAATATATAGGTACAGAAAATAAAATTTTAATATTGTACAGCAAAGCCAAGTTTTATATATATGCAAATTTTATATATTTACAGAAAACAGAAAGCTTATTATATATAGATAACGTTTTGGGAAATATAGAAATTTATATAAAAGAATTTTATTTTTAAAATCCATATGGATTACTTTTACAGATATATATATATATATATATAGTTCCTAAATGAGAAATAAGTATATATACCTATATCCATTTTAATTTACGAGTTTATTTTAAAGATAATTTATTAAGGTGATTAACGTGGTTAATGAACTTATTTAGTTACTAAAATATATTTTTTAAAGAATAGAAATGTAAGTATATATATATATAAATACACATACATATTTAAATTTATGTATAGGTGAAACGGTAAATGTATATATATATATATATATAAGACTTTGGAAAATGTAAGAATTTATATAACTTAGATTTTTATGAAATCTACATAGAGTATTTTTATAAGTACATATATATATAGTTCAAAAGAAAATAGATATACACATTTTTAACTTACTAGTTGTTTTAAACAAGGCATTAAAGTGATGAATTTGTTCCATTAATTTATTTAATTAATCTTAGCTACTAAAAGATTGTTAAAAGGAAAATAAATGGTTTAAAATAAATTGTGAGTTAATTAAAACATTAAATGGAAATTAATCATTTGATTAGTTCAAATATTAATAAAATTCATATAATTGTTTATATAAGGTCAAAAGTCGGGGAATCGGGTCGAGATTGGAAAGGATTGCAACTTAAAAGCAAAGGTGAGATTTTCTCACTCATTTGGAATTCCATAATTTAATTTTAATGATTAAATTTAAATCACTGGATGTGCTTGGATGAATTATAATAATTTATTTACTGGATGATATTATATATATTGTTGTGTATATATATATTTATATTGGAGTGATTGTTATTCCCGCATTATATAGCGGATGAGACCCTATGCGCCGCATAATAGCGGATGATATTATATAAACCCATATACCGCGATATTGCACCTTGAACTGGAATTGGTATTTTATTTTATGCTAACATCTGTGGATGTAGGGATACAGGTTGGAGGGATCCAACAAGATTCCTCAAAGAATATTTATTGATTATATATATATGTTGTCATATGACAGGATGGATGAATTGATATGGATTTGCATGCGAATTGAATTATATAGTGTTAAATAACATGGAAGTTAGAATTTGGTAATTTTTAAATACTATAAATAATTTAGTTGAAGGAAGTTAAAATGGAACTTAAATAAAAAGAATATTTATTGAGGATTTGCATTTACTTCTATTGAGAATAAAGTAAAATAAAAAGAATATTTATTGCTTTGGTTATACTTAAATTGGTTAAAGTTGAGTTTGGAAAAATTTAAATTATATATAAAAGACTCGAAGAAATATTGGAATCAATGAATAGATTTGAAGTAAAGCAAAATTTTATTAAGAAATAAGAAGGAACTTTATTAAGGAATGAAATAGAATTTTATTGAGGAACAATATGGAATTTTATTGAAGAATAAAATTGCTTTTATAAATAAATGGAAAACTCAGGGGAGTTTATAAATTTATAAACGCGGTTTATAAATGATATAGAAAGTATCAGTGGATATGTAAAGAGATAAGTCATGGCGAGAACTTAAATTGAGTTATGGAAATTTGTTTTGGAAGGAAATAGTAGAATATTTCCGAAGGCGAAAAATGAGAATATGGCCGTTGAGACAGGAATCAAGAGTAATTTATGGGTGAATATCGGGTTATCTAAAAAAAATATAAATTTGTTTTAAAAGGAATATTTTTAAAATTACTATACTATATAAATTATATAGAACTATTATCTAGATTTAGAATATTCTGGAATAATTATTTTAATGTTTAGTATTTATTAAAATAAATTCGAGTTTTCTAAATCAGCTTTGTAAATTTGTCAATAACCGGATATGATTTTAATATTTATATTTAGTTTTACCTTAAACCATATTTTGAAAATGAACCATTATTTTTACTTGTATATATATATATATATATATATATGTATGTATGTATGTATGTATGTGTGTGTGTGTGTGTATTTTTAAACGTTTTGAAAATCCAATTATAAATCCTCTTGAGAAGGAAAGCAAGTGTAATTAATTTGAAAAAGATTTTAAGGGAAGATTTTATAAAATTCCGAGTATAGGATAAGTGAATTCCGAGGTGAGTTAAAATTCACAAGAAGAGCAGGAGTGAGACTTGAATTTTTAATAAGCTAATTGGCTTTGGAAATAAAAAACGGGAATCAATTAGGGAATCCTGGTATCTATAGGATTCATGAGAAATAAGTTTAGAAAATTTACAAATGAAATTGTAAATGATTTTTGAGGAAAGAAATAGGTGATAAAGAAAATATTTTCCAAGTTTTGAGAAACTAATGAAGTGGGAAAAATATTATAAGTGATCGGCAAAGACTTAAATGGTTCCACGAGAAATAGGGGACATTGAATCTAATTTCAGGGTGTTGAAATATGAAAGTAGATATTCTGAGATAAATAATTTGAGGAAAATTATTTAAGACTTGATGGTTGCTTGTGAATGATTATTTGATAGTTAATTAACCAACTATCAATATTGGCCAATGTGTTGATCGTTTCGAAGAGTCCGCGATCAGATTTAATTATCCGAAAACCACTTCGATCCGGTTTAAACGATAACGAATGAAGACCGTGAAGATGATGAAGATGGTGATTCGGTTTGTCCAGACCCAGGGCAACTTGCATGGACGAATGCTTTCAGAACATCGTCAGGAGGACGATGAGCATTCTAAGTGGGACTCGTTCTTGAAAGGTAACGCTTAGCCTCAAGCCTCATCAACCGAAAATGGCTAAAAGAGGGGAGGTGCAGCAAGGCTAGGTGGCTAGCACCCATTAGGGTGAGGTCATCCTTGTCTAGATGTCCCTTTTTATTCGGGTTAGTGGGTGAAAAAATGTTTTGGCTATCGTAAGGTAAAAACCCGACATGTTTATTTATGGCGTGGTCTTACGAGATGCTATTGTTTCCAAGGGATTTTTGAAAATATAATAATCTAATTGAGTGTGATTTCTCACGCTGGTTTTTCATACTGACTCGGGTGTTGTTTTATATGATGCTCGGGTCAGACCGAGTTAAACATGATCAGATTATAAGCTAAGGAGCTCAGGAGACGAGCTGGATGATAGAGCATACTTACGTACTTGACTATTATTTCCGCTGTGTATGGAAAAGTATTAAGTTGTCTCTGTATGGATGTTTGTTTTACTCTGATGATGGTATGTATATATATAACAGTACAGATTTCTTTGTATTTAAAAGTTGTTATTATACATTGTATTTGTTCCGCTGTGATTGTGAGACTCTGATGTTGTTTTCTTCTTCTTCTTCTACCTTTTCCTTTTAAAACCCAAATACTCGTATTTTTGTGTCACTTTGGGCTGAATTGTTGTGGAATTTTGTCAGCTCAAAAGGGTATGGATTTGCGAGCCTTTACAGTTGGTATCAGAGCTGAAAGATTAAGCGAGAACCTTGGCTCTGGTGGGGATTTCTCATTAGAGATAGAGTCAGTAGTACTCTAGAATGAGTTTGAGCGTATTACTAGATATGAGCGCATATTTTTTAATGAATATAAAATAATTTTATATTGTGTTGATTGATTTATTGAGTGGCATATGAACCTTCGTCGGCACAGTCTGTACAACTGGATCGAAGGGGTTTCTAAACACTTGAATAGAACAATTCGACACAGTATTGTTTTCAAAAGTGGGTGAATGAAATAATTTCATCCAAAATATATTTTGATATAAAAATAAATAACTTTCTGCAAATTATTATATATAATTAAAGTGTTTGGATGATAGTATTATAGTCAAATAAGATTATAAAGATTTAAAATGGCCTATGTAACCAAGGAAAGTATGAGACTGAATTTTGGAATTAAAATTAAAAGTGAGAAGTTAGATTAAATGTTTGAAATTTAATTAGTGATTGGAAGAAATAAATTAGTAAATTTTGAATGTAATTGAAATGAGAAAACATAAATTAAATTGGATTGAAATTAAATTAAATTAAGCTAAGTGATGGAAGTAAGTTGGATTAAACTGTAGATAAAATCCAGCTGTATTTGAAATAAGTTGAAATTTGAGTTAATAATGGAATTTGAAAATGGAACCCGAGTTATAAATAGAAATTCACTTGGGATTGTAAGTGAATTAAACATGAATTAGAGTTGTTATGGAATTGGATTAAAATAAAGATGATTTGAGTTGCAAATAAGTCCAATTTGAGTATGAATGAATTAAATATGCCTTGGATATTATTTTAACAAATTGAGAATGGGATTAAAATTTAAATGGATTATGGGAATGGATAATTGAATTAAATAGAGTTTGATTAAAATGGAAATGAACTTAAGTATGAAGTTGAAATAAGTAAATTAACTTAAGGTTAAAATTTATAGAAGCGTGGCTTCAAGGAAGGGTGAAACTTCATTGAATAAAAGCTTGGGTAAATTTAAATTGAATGGAATAAAATTCTTATTTTAATAAAAAAATAAGTTGGATAAGAATTAAATTTGAATAAATAAACTTCGATGGCTTATCAAAAGAATTTAAATGCTTGAAATAAAGTAAACTTGGTTTAATAAAGGTAAGATCATGAGTTAAAAATGAAAGATGAATTTGATTGAGTGTAAATGGATGGAAGCATGGAAAATAAATGATTGTGTGACTTATAACATTTGATAGTGGAATAAATAAGCCAAAATAAATTTTGTTTGTATTTTGGAAACGAAATAGAAATCCAAACTTGAATTACAAAATAGAATTGAACTCAAGAAATGTAATGAAGTAATTTTTGTAATAAAAATCAAATATTGAATTGAAAGTGGAAGTAAACTAATTTGGAATAAATTAGTAAATTGAATACGTTAATGAGATTTAAATTGGTTAAATATAAGTTGAATTATGAGTTAATAAAATTTGATTGTGAAATAGAATTTAAGTTATAAATAATATTCAACGTATATTGTTAGTAAACTAAATTGAAGTATTGTCGAATGAAAGCAGTTGGATTAAAACAAGAATGGATTGAATTACAAATAAAATTCAAGAGGGTGGAAATAAAATTGGAAATGGCCTTATAATTAAATAAGTGGATTCAGAAGTGAACTGTGAATGTGAACTAAAATTTAAAATCAATAAGTGGATAAGCAAATTGAATTAAATTAGTAGGTGGAATGGATTTGATAAATAAAAATAAAATGAAGAATTTAAATTGGAGATTGTCTACAAAAAAATAAAAATAAACTTGGATTATGAGGTTGAAGTAACTTAAAGAAAATAAATAACTTAAGCAAATAATTGAATAGAAGCTCGGCTTAAGTAAATATGTTAAATGACTACTTAATGGGGTGTTTCCAAGTTAAATAAAGTAGTTTTGAATGAAACCTATGCAAATATATAGTTTGTAAATAAATTAGAATGGAATGGAATTAAATATACATTGAGTTGGAATCAATTGTAAAATAATTATAAAACGAAAGAATTTGTTTGTTTGAATGAATATCGTCGAATTGCATAAATTAGTCGTTCGACGTAAATGGAAGTAAATAAAAATTCTATGGATTGGTATAAGTAAATAAAATTGATTTTTGAATCAATTGAAATGAACGTGAGTTCGTTTCGTTTGGAGATGGATTAAAGATAAGCAAGTGAGTTGTAAATCACTTGAGTTGAATGCAAATGGTATATGAATCGGTTAAAAGCAATTGAACTAGTTTGGAGACCATACAAATTGCGTATGGAAGTTACTTAGAATGCATTACTTTTAGAATTGATGTGTTGTAGTTGCGTATATGAGTGAAATGTTATAAATTTCATAGATATGTTGCTCATATGTTTAAAATTAAGTAAGTACATGTACCGGGAGGCCATTCAGCGGGATTGTGGTTGCGTTAATTGCTACATAAATAAGCCGCTTGCTTAAAAATGCTAAATAGAGGTAAGCCTACGCAATAAAAGCTAGGAAATATGAACTATTGCTTGTTTTTTTCCGACTGTGTGGGTCGATGTATATATATTTATCTCTCTTGTAAAATTGCAAAAGCTCCTCCGTATAAAGGATACTCTGCCAAAAAATTTCGAAAATTTTGGGAGTTAGAAAATTTTTGAAAATTTCGAGGAAAAAAATTTGTTAACAAAGAATTGATTTCAAACTGGGCTTGAAATAAAAGGATTTTGGAAATAGAGTTGAGGATAAATTGTTTGGTCGAAACTCATTTTTTAGTTGGAACTAAAGTTTAGAAAAGTGAATGTAAGATTTTCAATAAGTGGGTTTTAAAAAGTTAATGAGTTTGGAACATTCTTCTGCCTTTAGTAATTTCGGGGACGAAATTCTTTTAAGGGAAAAGGAATGTAAAGAACCGGATTTTTCAACGTTCAATTTGGAATATTTAAGTGGTTTTAAATATTGAAATTGAATTATAAACTGGTTTTGAATGTGGAAAACTTGAGTTTATTTAACAAAACGGATCTAGAATTTGTATATAAGGGTTTATTGGGAAATTCAACTTTTGAATTTAAATAAGTGGAAATCAGGTAAAATATTTAAATTTGAGTTTTAAACTTGTTAAAAAAATATATTTCAAAGGTTTATAAAATTTTATTGATAACAATAAAGATAATACAAGTTTTTAAATTAAATTTAAAGTTGGCTTGTTCAGTTTTAAATATATCGTTTAAATTGATATTTAAAAATAGCCTTTCGAGGCACAATCTCGGAGTTCGACGAAACCAGTTCCATTGGATCCGTAATATTAAATTATTATCGGATTTCAAATTTCGTAGCTTTCGGAGTTATCGTGTGATCGTACGAGATAAACGCCTAGGAAAAAATTAATTGAATAAATTTTAAATAGTCGATCTAAAAAGCTATCTTCGCCATACGACCGAATTAGGACTCGAAACCTTTTCCATTTTGCTCGGAATGCATAACATTATAAACGCCTAGCGGCACGCCTCTATAGGAAGTAAAAAAATT
The DNA here is from genome assembly GCA_030765085.1 of Allium cepa. Classification (NCBI taxonomy): domain Eukaryota; kingdom Viridiplantae; phylum Streptophyta; class Magnoliopsida; order Asparagales; family Amaryllidaceae; genus Allium; species Allium cepa. The sequence continues at coordinate 464,532,610 of CM060931.1, forward strand.
CGTGCTGCGTTTAACAGAAAGTTTGAATTTTAATTTAATAATATATTTACATATTTTAGTTGCAGTTGAAATTTCTTTCCATCAGCCACCATTCTTTCATCTCAGCCATCCTATTTCTGAGCAAGCCGACCTACTCCTCTCTACTTCATCACGTACTCTCTGTCTTCCCACAGAAGTTAAAATCAAATCGAAGCTTCCTTCCTCCATATTAAATCGCGTGGATCTCCCCTCTTCTCTAGTCGAAGAAAAAAATGCCGACACTTCTTATTCCTTCTTCTTCCTTTATAAAATCCGCTCCCTTCTCTTATTCTTCAATCAGAAAATTGAAAAAAAAATCAAGCATCGTTTGAATTGAAATCGAACGAAATCAAGGCGAATGCGTAGAGCAAGATCTCGCGCGTGCAAATGAGGACCGCGACTTGTCGTAGGTGGTGATACTCGAGCAGAGCTGTGGCCGGGACCGTTCGATTTGGGGAAGTGAAGCGGCATGGGTTCGAGAGCAAGGCAGCGCCATACTGGGAAAGGATGCGACATGGGTGGAGGAGCAGTGGTCTGGTGATGAGAGCATTGAGGCGCGTGATGGCAATCGAGATTAGGAAGCAAGTCGTGAACGATCGCGAACACCTAAAGGTCAGATGGAGATCGGCGATGGTCGCGGCCTGGGTTTGTGTGTCTATAAGGTATATTTATAGTTATTTTTTTATTTAATTTAAAGTAAAGGTAGACAAAAATATATAGGTACAAAAAATAAAATTTTAATAATGTACAGCAAAGCCAAGTTTTATATATATGCAAATTTTATATATTTACAGAAAATAGAAAGCATATTATATATAGATAATGTTTTGGGAAATATAGAAATTTATATAAAAAAATTAGATTTTTAATACCCATATGGATTACTTTTATATATATATATATATATATATATATATATATATATATATATATATATGTAGTTCCTAGGTGAGAAATAAGTATATATACCTATATCCATTTTAATTTACGAGTTTATTTTAAAGATAATTTATTAAGGTGATTAACGTGGTTAATGAACTTATTTAGTTACTAAAAGATATATTTTTTAAAGAATATAAATATAAGTATATATATGTAAATACACATACATATTTAAATTTATGTATAGGTGAAACGGTAAATGTATATATATATAAGACTTTGGAAAATGTAAGAATTTATATAACTTAGATTTTTATGAAATCTATATAGAGTCTTTTTATAAGTACATATATATAGTTCAAAAGAAAATAGATATACACATTTTAAACTTACTAGTTGTTTTAAACAAGGCATTAAAGTGATGAATTTGTTCCATTAATTTATTTAATTAATCTTTGCTACTAAAAGATGGTTAAAAGGAAAATAAATAGTTTAAAATAAATTGTGAGTTAATTAAAACATTAAATGGAAATTAATCATTTGATTAGTTCAAATATAAATAAAATTCATATAATTGTTTATATAAGGTCAAAAGTCAGGGAATCGGGTCGAGATTGGAAAGGATTGCAACTTAAAAGCAAAGGTGAGATTTTCTCACTCATTTGGAATTCCATAATTCAATTTTAATGATTAAATTTAAATCATTGGATGTGCTTGGATGAATTATAATAATTTATTTACTGGATGATATTATATATATTATTGTGTGTGTGTGTATATATATATTGGAGTGATTGTTATTCCCGCATTATATAGCGGATGAGACCCTATGCGCCGCATAATAGCGGATGATATTATATAAACCCATATACCGCGATATTGCACCTTGAAGTGGAATTGGTATTTTATTTTGTGCTAACATCTGTGGATGCAGGGATACAGGTTGGAGGGATCCAACAAGATTCCTCAAAGAATATTTATTGATTATATATATATATGTTGTCATATGACAGGATGGATGAATTGATATGGATTTGCCTGCGAATCGAATTATATAGTGTTAAATAACATGGAAGTTGGAATTTGGAAATTTTTAAATACTATAAATAATTTAATTAAAGGAAGTTAAAATGGAACTTAAATAAAAAGAATATTTATTGAGGATTTGCATTTACTTCTATTGAGAATAAAGTAAAATAAAAAGAATATTTGTTACTTTGGTTATACTTAAATTGGTTAAAGTTGAGTTTGAAAAAATTTAAATTATATATAAAAGACTCGAAGAAATATTGGAATCAATGAATAGATTTGAAGTAAAGCAAAATTTTATTAAGAAATAAGTAGGAACTTTATTAAGGAATGAAATGAATTTTATTGAGGAACAATATGGAATTTTATTGAAGAATAAAATTGTTTTTATAAATAAATGGAAAACACAGAGGAGTTTATAAATTTATAAACGGGGTTTATAAATGAGATAGAAAGTATCAGTGGATACGTAAAGAGATAAGTCATGGCGAGAACTTAAATTGAGTTATGGAAATTTGTTTTGGAAGGAAATAGTAGAATATTTCCGAAGGCGAAAAATGAGAATATGGCTGTTGAGATAGGGATCAAGAGTAATTTATGGGTGAATATCGGGTTATCTAAAAAAAATATAAATTTGTTTTAAAAGGAATATTTTTAAAATTACTATACTATATAAATTATATAGAACTATTATCTAGATTTAGAATATTCTGGAATAATTATTTTAATGTTTAGTATTTATTAAAATAAATTCGATTTTTCTAAATCAGCTTTGTAAATTTTTCAATAACTGGATATGATTTTAATGTTTATATTTAGTTTTACCTTAAACCATATTTTGAGAATGAACCAATATTTTTACTTGTATATATATATATAAACATTTTGAAAATCCAATTATAAATCCTCTTGAGAAGGAAAGCAAGTGTAATTAATTTGAATAAGATTTTTAGGGAAGATTTTATAAAATTCCAAGTATAGGATAAGTGAATTTCGAGGTGAGATAAAATTCACAAGAAGAGCAGGAGTGAGACCTGAATTTTTAATAAGCTAATTGGCTTTGGAAATAAAAACGGGAATCAATTAGGGAATCCTGGTATCTGTAGGATTCATGAGAAATAAGTTTGGAAAGTTTACAAATGAAATTGTAAATGATTTTTGAGGAAAGAAATATGTGATAAAGAAAATATTTTCCAAGTTTTGAGAAACTAATGAAGTGGGAAAAATATTATAAGTAATCGGCAAAGACTTAAATGGTTCCACGAGAAATAGAGGAAATTGAATCTAATTTCAGGGTGTTGAATATGAAAGTAGATATTTTGAGATAAATAATTTGAGGAAAATTATTTAAGACTTGATGGTTGCTTGTGAATGATTATTTGATAGTTAAATAATCGACTATCAATATTGGTCAATGCGTTGATCGTTTCGAAGAGTCCGGGATCGGATTGAATTATTCGAAAACCACTTCGATCTTGTTTGAACGATAACGAATGAAGACCGTGAAGATGATGAAGACGGTGATTCGGTTTGTCCAGACCCAGGGCAACTTGCATGGAGAATGCTTTCAGAACATCGTCAGGGGGACGATGAGCATTCTAAGTGGGACTTGTTCTTGAAAGGTAACGCTTAGCCTCAAGCCTCATCAATCGAGAATGGCTAGAACAGGGGAGGTGCAGCAAGGCTAGGTGGGTAGCACCCATTAGGGTGAGGTCATCCTTGTCTAGATGTCCCTTTTTATTTGGCTTAGTGGGCGGTTGGTCGCGCCAACCGCGGGGTGATCTTACTCGGGATTATCCAGTAAGAGGTAGTCCTGGCTTTGTGTTGTAGGGGGTCGGGATTGATCATCGGTACTCTGATCTAGACCAGGTACTGTGACGGGGGGTACCCCGGTAGCCCTGCCATTGTATGGAATCCAATCTCCAATAAGCGCCTGTACGGTTTTGATTGTGCCCAACTATTGCTGAAACGTAAGATGCAAGCATTTCAGCTAGATTCTATTTTACTTTCTATAGACACTATTATAATATCAGACGGATTTGATAAAAAATGTTTTGGCTATCGTAAGGTAAAAACCCGACATGTTTATTTGTGGCGTGGTCTTACGAGATGCAATTGTTTCCAAAGGATTTTTGAAAATATATAATCCAATTGAGTGTGATTTCTCACGCTGGTTTTCCAGACTGACTCGGGTGTTGTTTTATATGATGCTCGGGTCAGACCGAGTTAAACAGGATCAGATTATAAGCTAAGGAGCTCAGGAGACGAGCTGGATGACAGAGCGTACTTACGTACTAGACTATTATTTCCGCTGTGTATGGACAAGTATTAAGTTGTCTCTGTATGGATGTTTGTTGTACTCTGATGATGGTATGTATATATAACAGTACAGATTTCTTTGTATTTAAAAGTTATTATTATATATTGTATTTGTTCCGCTGCGATTGTGAGACTCTGATGTTGTTTTTCTTCTTCTTCTACCTCATTCTTTTAAAACCCGAAGACTCGTACTTTTGTGCCACTTTGGGCTGAATTGTTGTGGAATTTTGTCAGCTCAAAGGGGTACGGATTTGAGGGCCTTTACAGAAATATTGATGAAACAACTAAAGAACCCCCTTATGGATTACTCTTTTGTATTAGGGATTCAAATACACCATCCTTATGCGGTGATATTTGGATTATCACACAAGAGTTAGGTAGATAAGTGCTTAAAAAGTTTTGATATGCAAACCACGAATCAGTTGATTCTCTTTTGCCAAAGAGACAAAAGTTGTCTTATATAGTAATATAAGAACATCCTTTAAACTAAAGAAATACAAAATATTCCATATGCATTTGCATTATGGAGTCTAATGCATGCTAAGGCACATATATGGTTATTGCATGTATTATTTGGCAGATATCTTACTGACATTGAAAGTGGATCAATGATTAGTGACCAAAATGGTTACAAGATATCTTTAAGGAATAAAAGATTATATGATCATAGATAAAAGATCAAATTGGTTGAAGATCATAAAGCATTACAATCCGAATATTTTAGATGCCGAGAGTATAAAAGATCCACTTTAGGTAATAATGACAACTTTTTTGGTGGAGCTATACAAGGAAAGTTGTAATGCACACACTTATAGCCTCCTTATAGTTGAACTAATATTTATTTTCTGCTATGGGGCATCCATCGATGGAAAATAATTGCATAATATTGTCACAAAGTTATGAAATATTGAGAAAAAAAAAGAATAAAAAGACCACTAAAGTAATATTGTGACAATAAACAACACAATATTTTCCAATGAGGGGAGAGTGCAAAATAAATTATAATTTATAGAGCATGTTATGACAAACTCAATTATGGTGGATCCGCTTACAAAAGAACTATCATCCAAAGTCTTTCATGAGTATCTTGTTCAATCGTGTAACTTTAATGTAAGGATATTTTAGTTTAGGGGGAGTTTGTATTTGACATAGTCATATGACACATTGCTCTATAATTCAGTTATAAATATATTAGGTATTATTTTCCTAATTTAAAATAAAGTAATAAAATTTTCTTTGCACTTCATAAGTTTAAATATTGAACCTTTTTTTTCGATCTCACTAAAGTTGGATCGGTTGGAAATAGATAAATATTGATCACAGTTCATGTAGTTTCCATGCTACACATCCATGATTGGTCTATGTCATTTGATTATGTTGGACATGTGACCATTGACAGGTTTAGTTACGTTAAAGTAACGAAAGGCACTTTGATCCTTTTCCAGCATAGTTAATGGATCTAGAAATACCTTATGTAATAAATAACAAATTTTGGAGCTCATAAAGTTATGCATTTATAAAGTTATTACATATATGGAAGATTGTTGGACAATTTTAAAATGCAGGCCACATATGTAAAATAAAATATGTTATGATATTTGAGTAGAAAGCCTAATTAAAGTGATCAAATTATGAACTAAAATTAAAAGGCTTAAAGATATAATTGTCACGGTATTAAAGTTTAGAAACGGGGACAATTATAATTTGCTGAAGGACCAAATTATAAAATGCCAACATTATAAATAAAGGGTTATGGTCTCTCAATTACACAAATTCTAGTTATTCTCCAAATTTCTTCTATGAAAATAATTCAGATCTAGGGTTTATATCAATTTGGAAGATCGGATCCAATTCTTATATTTAGATCCGTCTCTTTCTCTTAATTCAGAGCTATGGATTCAGCTATGGCTTCCACTAGTTCATTTACTTTACTCTCTGATTTCTTCTCAATAAAATCAATTTGGGTCACCTACTCGGATCTATGGTTTCATGATTAAAAAATCCTAAAGTATGTTGAAATCCTAACAGTTGTGGGTTGATGTTTGTAGATTTTGCAGAGGTTGTCGTGGTTGATTTGGATAAAGGTAATGCAAAAGGGAGGAGTTGGTTGCTAAGGATTTGAGTGTACGGTAAAGTAGGTGAACCAAGTAGTCGAATTCGGGTTCTATATAGGATGTGGTAGAAGTTTTTTGTAGATGGAAATGGAGCAACAGATGTATATTTTGTGTTTCTGTGGATTGGTGATGAAGTATGCATGGGTTTTATTTGGCAGGTGATTGTAGTTTTCTATGTATTGGAGGAGGAGCAAGTTTTTTTTGGAGGCAATAAACTTGATTGTGGAAGAAGGAGTTGAAGGCGACAATATGGTTGTTATGTTAAAGGAAGTGGGCAGTGTTTGGTCGTGGTTGCTTTGCTAGGATGTAGGAAGTTTTTTCAAGTTTGGGATGGTAAAAGTGATAGAGTAAGCAGTGCAATTGTAATATACAGAGAGAAAAAACAGTGCAATGTACTAAAAAAATTTGTAACAGAGAATAGAGTTTAATAGTAAATGTAATGAAATATAAACAGAAATGCAGGTTTTTTTGGTTTTTATTATGAATCCAAAAACTAAGAAATATGATGATTAAGATAAGATATGAAAAACATCAGCAAACTTAAAAAAAACAGCGAAAACCATCAGTACAAAACTATTAACAAATTAAACAAAACTAAACCAATTTTTTTTCTTTTTTCAAAATAAAATATAGAGTAAATGTAAAAATAATTCGAAGAATAAAATTAAAACTAAATTTCTCTCCCCGAAAACGACACTAAAAACTTGTTCGGAGAGGATTTCTATTGATTAGAAAACCGTCGAATTATAAATTAAAATATTTCAAACGCACGGCCTACTATCATAGTACGTATAAGAATATAGGTCAATGCACAAGGAAAACAATATTTTTAAAATTACTCAATCAAATGTCCCAAAATATTTGAAATTATTTTTAATTGTATATTATAGAATAAAACTAGAGATGAATGAAAATAAAAGCATTGAGATTAAAAGATAATTTAGAGGTAAATCCACTCTCACATTCACATAAATCAACACAGAATAAATTTATATTCATTCTTTTTAATACAAGTATAATTCTTCATGTATTTATTATAAATATGTTCTATTTGTGATATTAACTAATACAGCTTAAACCAACAAATTTTAATACATCTTCCAGACCCAATTCCCAAATCTAATGAAAATGATTATGATGTTAGAAATAAAATCAATTTTAAGCATGATCTACTTGCTATTTTTGATCTAATTATATAGAACATCAAATCTTGATTCTACTTTTAACTTCATTATCAAAATAAATTAGTTAGATGAAGATGTAACTTGTGTTCATATTTGATTAAGTATAATCTACTTGTGATTAACAACATAAGCTATCAAATTCACTAATAAACATCAAACTTCCATCATTATCTAAATTTACATTAAGCACAAAATAAGAGATTATCAATGAAACCATTATCTTGATTTAATATGATGCATGAGAGTTTCATTACCCTAAATTGAAGGGGTTTAGCTTCTCATCTTTGAATTCATATCAACACAAATGGATTTCAACATAAACACAAAGAAATTAAATGCTAATCAAAAGGATTGAGAGCTAACTAATTGCACAAAAGTAAATCTACATTTATTTGCATGAAAGTAAATCTAATCTACTTGCATGACTAAAAGTGGATATAAAATAAAATAGCATGAAAGAAAAGCATGAAATAAAAGTGCATTAAAAAAGGCCAAGAAGCCATTAAAGAGAAGATAACTTTTGTTTCCATTTGGAAAAATCTATATGCATAAAAAAGTTGATCCATTACATGAAACATAAGAGGGTATTTATACTAGTCTAAAACTCTAATCTCATTGTAGGATGCTACCAAAAATACCCTTTACTTTGTGTGCCCTCCAATTCATAATAAGCAACAGATAATTCGCACTACTATGTGCTTTTACTTTTAATTGTGGTCCAATATTTACTAGGTAGGTAGGCTCTTCCATGTAGTGTACTTTCTTTATTTTTTTTAGCTTACTAAATATGTGCATGCACAAGTCCATGAAGTCTCTTCCAATTTTCACTCAATTTCCTACAAAATAAGATTTAAATGTGAAAATAAATTTTATCAAAATTAATTCATACACAAAATTACCATTTTGCCTTAATGTGGATGATTGAATGGTGATTTGAAAGTACTTTTATAATTTGATTTAAAAATGTAAAAATACCCTGAAATGCATTTATTTTAATAGAAAAAGATTAAGCATGAGAGTAAAAATATACATTTTTATGTGCACGTCACAATCTTAGAGGAACCAATATAAACTAATCCCCAATTCAAGAAGTAAAAGAAATTCCATCTAAAGTGCTGCTTCTACTCAACGGAAATGGTCAAAAGTCGAACAAGAGGAACTTACTATTTGTTGGCTACAATGTTCTGTTGATGAAAATAAAGGTACCTCGCAATCCGAGTTTGCTTTTTGGGTGCTTATATCAAACATTTTCCTTACTTATCTGCCCTATCCCAAGAATGGTTGAATCTTTAAAAACTCAATAGAGACGTATGAATGGGGTATGTCAAAAATGGAATGAAATCATGGAAGTTATGAAGATAAGAAAACAAAGTGGGATGACATATATTAACTTGGTAGGTTTTTTCTATTAACAATCCTTGGAGTAGATTATTTATTATTAGATTCACTGATGTTTTATAACTTATTATTTGTTATCTATTAACTCCAGGATGCTTAAAATCCGAAGCATTTTCCAAATCAACTGTCATATCTGGACGAGGAATGTGTCTTGGTCGATGCTGCTATCTAGCCTCATCCTCAATGGTCATCTCCTAAACATGTCTCATAAGATCTAGAACCCTGTTCATACTCATCTATGTTGCGTTTATGCTTTGTGTATGTAACACCCTGTCCAATCAGCATCTGAAATAAATCCTCGTGTGGAAATGATGCTTGATCTGGATAATCAATGATCGATAGGTGTGGTATGTCAACATACCAATCCTGTCTAGATGAAGTAGAAATAGCAATAGACCATCCATATACTCCACATGGAATCTTAGGTGGGGAGCAACAAACCTCTGAGTGGGATGAGATAAGTCTTACAACTGGGGATGTAATACTGGGACAGATGGCAGATAGCCCAACTAAATCTACAACTCTTCCTTGTGTAAAATCCATAGATCGTGGTGCAGTGTAGAATCTAAGCCAAAACTGAGGATAATCCAAGTGAGGAATAATCACGTAACTCGGTTCCCACTAGCCTTTTGCCGCTGCAAGCTATAAGGAGGCCAAGGACTTTGAGAAAAGGTGTATCAGGATAAGGGTCATCAGGAACTATGTCTCCTTTATATATCAAGCGTCACCATTGCTCACCATGATACCATGGACAAGCAGCCGTAAGATGAGATGATACCAATGAAACCATCTCCCGAACAAAAAATAATGCATGTGAAGTACTAAGATATCTCATATATGGAGATCCATCAAATGGCTGCCAAATATTATTAAAGCATGTACGATGTAACTCTATCTGGTTGTATGCAACTGTAGAAACATGACCAGCCTCACCACCACTTACTCTTTTCCTACCATGCAATGAACATACACAAATCCTCGAAAAGAATAATGATAACTACTGGCCTCTAGTCGGGTGAGCTAGACTGTGGCTATACTCGTACCACCAACACTCTAAAACCATCCAAAAGCCATGCATTGATGTACCATGACTAGTCACAATAGACTGTACATCCAAAGACATATACAAGTAAGCCATGATTGCCGTTTCCTAGTCGTAAAGAACAGCGGATCAAAGATCAAAGTTTGCAACCGCTGCTGCAACATGTCCTAATGGCAATGTATTGGAAGGATTGGAGAAGAATAGGTTTTTCATCATGTAAAGGAAAAATAACCTAGCTATCTCCAAGTCTTTGGCAGAGTCGTACTGTTGGAGTAGTCCTAATAGTATCCCTAAGGAAACTTACTCTAATCTGTGTACCCCCTAATAAGCATGATGAAATAGGAATACTAGGTAAAACATGTATAAGGTTATCGTGTCTCCGTTACTGCTTATCGTATGGTAAACAAAGGTGCAATCTAACAAAAATCCCGGTAAGCATAATAAAGTCTAACGGACTAATGCTCATCTCCCTAAAAGCAAAGTGAGTTGTGTGGGTGGTCTTCCGCTAAAAAGAATCAAATGCACCACACAATTGTGCATCAGAATTTAAAGTGAATTGAATGCTTATAAAATAAGGAATAATGCAAGGCTAAGATAACCGGCCTTATATTTGGCCAATTTTTTAGGAAAATGCAGTTTAAAATTGGTTGAAATTGGGTGTGATTGTGATGATTTTCGAATGAAAATGGGTTTAGGTTAAAAATTTAAGGAGGAAGAATAGTTGATCGAAGAAGAAGGCCGGCTATTCTATGCTAGTTTATCTGGCATTTATAATGCCGGATAAACTACCAGCCATGATTTGCTTTCAAACTCCACACGGATTGCCACATGGGATTGTTTTATTTGCTATATTCTTATTCGTTTTTATAAATGCCGGATAAATCGATTATTTTTCCTATTGGATGAACATGGGGGTCAATTACCCAAAAATTGCTAATGTGGCAATGTAATTGACCCCTACTATTGGGAATGCCACTACTGAGCATTCCCAATAGTTTGATTCGGTCATCATTGCTACATTGGCCATTTTTGGGCGAATGGCCCTTATGGTAGTTTAATAGGGAAAAAATCGATTTATCTGGTATTTATAATGCTAGATATGAATACTACAAATAAAACAACCTATGTGGCAATCTGCATGGGGTTTGAAAGCAAATCATGGCTGCTAGTTTATCTAGCATTATAAATACTGGATAAACTAGTATAGGATAGCTGACATTCTTCTTTGGCCGACTATTCTTCCTACTCAAATTTTCAATCTATACCTATTTTTCTTTGAAAATCACTACAATCACATCCATTTTCAACTTATTTTAAACTATATTTTCCAAAAAAAAAAGGGCTAAAAATTAGACTGATTATCTTAGCCCTACATATTCCTTATTTTATAGGCCTTTTTTATGTGTTTTATCTATCATAGATACTTACATGTAAAACCGCATTGAATTTATCTTAGCTAGTTAACTTAGAATTCAAATGCACAATTGTGTGGTGCATTAGCTTCTTTTTGGTGAAAGACCACCACACATTTCACTTTGCTTTTGGGCAGAGGGGCATTAGTTCGTTAGATTTTATCATGCTTATTAGGATTTCTTTGGATTGCACCTTCCTTTACCTTACAATGAGAAGTACTAGAGACATGATAACCTTCTATGTTTTACCTAGTATTCTTATTCTGTCGTGCTTACCAGGTGGCACGTAGATTAGAGTTAGTTTCCTTAGAGATACTATTAGGAGACTGCCTCGATATTACGACTCCACCAAGACTTAGAGATAGCTAGGTTACTTGTCCTTTACATGACGGGAACCTTTTCTTTTCCAATCCATCCAGTACATTGTCATTAGGACATGTTGCCTAGTTGTGGACTTTGATCTTTGTTTCCCACGTTCTTTACGACCGGGGAGTGGCTATCATGGCCTACTTTTATAGGTATTTGGACGTACAGTCTTTGGTGACTAGCTATGGTATTCATTTTGCGGCTTTTAAGTGGTTTTACAGTATTTGTGCATGGTCACAGTAGAATAGGCAGAGAGTACGTAGCGGTGAGGCTAGTCATGTTTTTACATTGTATGCAACCAGATAGAGTTACGACATATATGCTCTGACATTATTTAGCAGTCGTTTGATGGAGCTTCATATATGACATATCCTAGTACTTCACACACATTACTTTTTTCAGCTAGACGGTTTTCATCGGTATTATCTCCTCTAATGGGTGGTTGTATATGGTATCATGGTGAGCGATTTTGGCACCAGATATATGGAGGAGTCATGGCTCCTGATGATCCTCATTCTGGTACACCTTTTCTCAAAGTGTATTCCTTTCCCTTCTCATAGCTTGTAGTAGCGAATAGGTGGTGAGAACCGAGTTACTTCATTATTCCTCACTTGGATTATCTTCCATTTTGGCGTAGATTCTACACTACACCGCCATCTTTGGATTTTACATTAAGAGAGCGATTTAGTCAGGCCATCTTCCATCCATCCCAGTATTGCATCCCCATTTTTCCAAGACTTATCTCAGCCCACTTAGTGGCCTGTTACTTCACGACCTGAGATTCCAAGAGGAGTATATGGATGGTCAGTTGCTATTCCTACTTCTTCTAACCAGGATCGGTATGTTGACATACCACATTTTTCGATCATTGGTTATCCAGATCCAGCATTGTTTCTGTACGAGGAGTTATTTTAGATGTAGGTTGGACTTAGAGATGTTACATACAGAGAGCACGGATGCAGCATAAATGAGTAGGAGCATAGAGTTCTTGATCTTATGAGACGTGTTCAGGAGATGACCATTGATAATGAGGTTAGATACCAGCATTGACCAAGACACATTTCTCCCTCAGACAGGTATTTTATTTAGCTGGTGCTTCAAATTTTTGGCATGCTGGAGTTAGTGGTGATGACCTTGATAGAGAGGTTCCATATTTTGACAATGACGACGAGGATGATGAGGATGATTATGATGATGATAAGTAGTTGATTTATATGGTTTGTTATTTTGTTTCATTTATGGACTTGTGTTTGAGAATTGTTTCCTTTGTTTCATGCATGAGATTATGTTTTTGATGTATTTTTATTAGACTATGTTGTATCATACTGGACTCTGTTGCACTTATTTTGGAGTATATCCCGTGTTATTCATGTTATACTCTGCTTGTTTAAGATTATATTATTCATGTGTATGTGTTTTGGATTATATTTTGTCGTTTGTCTATGATTGTTATTACAGTACTGCCAACTAGAATCCAAATTTATCCTCATTACAACAACATAAGTTTCAACCGAAATTAACTCAAAATTAACTAATACAACATTGCACTTACTCATAAACATACAACATATAACTAACAGTCGGATGCACCCCCTAAACTAGCATAAAATTATCTTATTTTTCTCTGCATTATGTCATGCTGCTCAGGTTCGAGCTTAGAGAGGTCACAAGTCATCATGGCCAAAATGGATTCTTCTTTCCTTTGCTTCATTTTCACTCTTTTGAGCTCCAAATACTGTTCTTACAAATGATGATCTTCTTTGCTCTTCTTTCTTTGCCTTGTGCTCATTCCATTTCTTCAATCTTCTCTGCTCCTTTTCTTCCTCCTGTAGCCTTGCTTCGTTACTTATTGAAGGCATAGTTTCAACTATTTTATTGTAATGGATGTTGTAATCAATTTTATTCTTCAATCTCTGTTTTGCTGCCGCCCTCCCTACATTGTTACTATGAAATGGTGGGGGTTCTTGTTCTTAAGCCGCCTCCGAGACATCATAATCTCCCATACTAGAATCATGATTCATTCTTCTTGGTGCAAACTAAAATCTAGTGTGTTTCTTTTTTATTGTGCTCCATTTGTCTTCATCTTGAAGGAGATTATAAATGTGCAAAAGATTGAAAGTGGCTCCCTTGTTGTGTTGTACATAAGCTTCACGAGCTTGTTCAAGCTAAAAATTAACATAAAACATTAGTCAATTCTAATAATAAATAAGTTACTCCAAGGATGGTTGATAGACAAACTACCAAGTTAACATCTGTAGTCCCACTTTGTTTTCTCGTCTCCATAACTGTCATGATCTCATTTCATTTTTGACATGCCCCATTCGTATGTCTCTATTGAGTTTTTGAAGATACAGCCTTTATAGGAATACTATTGTGTAGACGAGCATAGAATTGGTTTGAAATATACACCCTAAAAGCAAAATCGGATTGCATCATACCTTTCTTTTCATCAACAGAACACTGTAGCCAACAAATAGCAAGTTCCTCTTGTTCGACTTTTAACCATTTCCGTTGAGCAGAACCACACTTTTAGATGGAATTTCATTTACTTTTAGAACCGGGACTCATTTATGTTGATTCTTCCTGAATTTTCCCTTCTTTGATCCTATTGAGATTGTTGACTGAAATCGTTGTTTCCACCCTATAAGATTTCCTCTTCCATAAATTATCCATATTCGTTTCGATTTTGATTGAAATCACAGTCAACTGCTATAAAATTAGAAGTTAAATTTCTGCTAGAGTTGTTGGTTTGTTTGAAATTACCTTGCAGGCCACCTCCAAAATTTTCCAATCGATATTGTGGACTACTATTCAAGGGGTAGGTACTAAACTGATCATTGTAGCCTTGATTAATATGTTGCGAATGTTGTTGCAAACGATATTGGGATGCGTATTGAAAGTTTAGTTTACAATTCTGATTGCTTTATCGATTTGGCGGCAAATTTGCGAAAACATCAAAATTTTGATTATATTCTTGAAATCATTGGAATGAGGAGGACAATGGGTTTTTTCCTCTTTTATTATTTAATATTTTTTGCGACTAATAGTGAGTGCAAATTATGTAGTTTAAGAGAGAAAGAAGAAGAAAGTGGATAGAATGTTTGTAATTTGAGAAAATGAAGTTGGCATATTTATAAACATAAGGTAACGGTTGAAAATAATATTACTATTGGCTTATGCAGCATTAAAAATGCCAGATAACATGACAAGGGTAATATTTTTTTAACGTTGTCTTAGTTTACCAGGCATTATTAATGCCGGTTATTTACCTGGCATTATTAATACTGGGTAAACCACTGACTACCAAGGTCGCCCAAGTGACCTTAATACTCAGTGGTGAGCCTATTTTTGGGCACTTCGACCCTCTACTGGGGACGCTAATAAAGCATAATAACTAGTCCAAAAAAGACTGTAATTTGCAATGCAACTAATAGTGCATAACAGTTCGACCAATTAGTTGCAGCGTATAATGATTAGAGCACTTAAATACAATATAGTTATGTACTTGTAGAATAACAATAGTTCAATATTTACTTTGTAGAATAATTGCAGTTTGTAGAATAATTGCAGTTTGTAGAATAATTGCAGTGCGATTATTTTCAATATAGAAATATTTGCATTGTCTACATTTGTTGTTGCTCAACAACACATAATAAATGGAGCTATTGTATTTTATCTCAAATGTGTTCGAAATTATTGCACACGAAATAAATTGTTTTTTACGCAACAACACTCATAATTTCACAAAAATTGATGATACTGTAACATTTTATAGTGCAAAAAATTTATCCATAAAATTCAACTAGCATTAGTCGTATTCAGATTCTCGAATTCACATTTCTAGTGGCACAAAGGACGCCCTTTGGCGTGGCACTTAAGGTGTGTTATCCTAAATTGGTCTAACATGCCAAAGGAGCTATGAAGAAACAATATTTTAATACATAATTATTCGTTATAGTTTTAATGTGAATTTAGCCTCGATTTGTGTAGTTTGAGAGTTTTGATTTTAGATCTATATCTATTGAATAATAAAAATATGTAAATATGTAGAAAAATGTAAGGAAAACAAGAAGAGCAACATACCGACTTCCAATTGTTCGACTTTTGCCATCGTCCATTTTGATATGAATTTATTACACTTTTCAAAAATACCAAAGGTTATCATACTCAAAATCTCAACACCTAAGCATGATTATGAGTAGAAAATGACAAAGCCTCTCCTTAATGGAAAATACTCAGTCGCTTTCTAGATGGACATTCCTTTGTATTTATAGGTGTAGATGGGTGAGTTATGGCTCTAAAGTCAAGATCTTCTCTTTGAGAAGTGGTCCAAAATATCTGCGTTCTAGATCATAAGTGCATGATGAAAGAGTTAGTGGTATGCACTAGGCGTAGTTATGTAATTTGTTACATATATCTAACAGTGTAGTTAATCTTGTTTGTAAAAAAGGTATTTGATTTATATTATGTACTTTGTTATATTGTGATATAACTAGTTTAAAGTATATATATAAGAAAATACTTAATAAAATGTCATGTGATTATAGTTACAAATAGTTTTAATTGTGAGTAATTAATCACAAAATAGAATAACATTTTGTTTTAAATATTCTTGGTTAAGGTGTTCGAGAAAGGATATCGATAACTTGTAGAATCAAGTTAACCTTGGAGGTGAATAGAGTTTATAGAAAATTCATAGAATAATAAAAATTGCAAAACAGGTAATAAAACAGTAAATGCGGAAATAAAAAAACACAAAGATTTACCTAGCTTCGGCAATACTTTCCTCCTGCCGCATCCAAGATTTCTACTAAGATTAAAAATCGACCAATACCAGATCCTATAAACTTACGACCAGCAGTTACTTGAATGTTCTAACTGTAAGCTTGAATCTTTACCTCACCTATATCCCTAAATTGAGAATTTCTCGAACTACGCCCTGTAGTTCGATCCAAGTCAAAACTAGAGTTTTATAAAATTTAAAAAAAAATTATAGTAAAAATAAAAAGGAGAAACCTAATTTTGTTATAAGACAATTAAACACAAAGAGAAAAATAATTGCAGTCCAAATTAGAAGAATGCGGTTTTTATTTTTCATCCCATTTTCTATCTTTTGCAAAGTGATCCTCTTTTTATTTCAATGTCGATTCCTCTTTTCTTCTTTCTTCTTCAATTAGGCTTTCCTAACATTGAAATTGTCAATTGTTAAGCGATTGAAGTGATTTCGCCCGCGTCCCTTTGTCATTTGATTGCTTGATTCACATGATGATTTATTCCTTCGACTGCTTTAACAGTCGAGTAATTTTTGATTGCTGAATTGGTCCGATTTATGCCTTTCTAGTTTTTTGTATTGAGGTTGACTTAATATAATTTTTCCAATGATGATTGGTTTAATTAAGGAATGATTTGAGAAAAAAGATCTCCCCTGATATTTTATATATTTTGTGAATTTCGGATTTGAATATTTCAACTTTGAATTTTGGTTGTTGATTTCCCTACACATGAATTTGTGATTTCTGACTTGTTCCTCCTCTGATAAATTTGGAAATTAATTTGACTTTGGCTTATGATTTTTGACTTTCTCAATCCTCTAACACATTTCAAAAATTCTTACGGAAATGCACTATGCTTTCGACCTATTATGCACCATATTGTTGAGTCTGATGTGTGTACTTGATGTTATGCACCTTGTTGTTGAGCTGTAATTTTAAAGTTTGATGTGTGTGTTTGTATTTGTCCTTCTGCATTTTCTCTTTCGGTTATGCACATAAGATCTGCCTTATAAGCTCTGGTGTGTGTGCGCACAACCTTGTATGCATGGCTTGTTGATGTACATGTATGTGTTGTTTCTGCTTACTGTTGCACTTGTATATTTTATTTTGTGATGCACCATGTTGCATCTGCATATATTTTCACTTGCCTTTTGTTGTGTCGAAAATTTTCTTGTGCTGTGTCATTCACTTGTGCACCCTACTGCATTTTGCTATAGTGTGTATGTATGTCTTTATATTGCATGTGCTTCCCCTTATTGGTGCACCATTGTAACAACCCATACCTCAAACGAGCCTAAATTTCGACAAAAATCGACACCCAAGTCCATCAAAGCATAGCTCGACGGATGTAGTACCTGCAAATAAGCATGAGCGTTATCAAAGACTGATAGAAATCTAAACTTATAGCGGAAATAATAAAAGGATAACAATACTGATTATGACTAATATCTTGGAATTAATGATATTCCTTGGATAACAGGTTGTCACATCAGCATCAAACATGAGAGAAAAGATGACTTCTCCAACAACACAGCACATCCACTTCCAGTGACTTGTTCCTCTAAATATATCCTATAGGTTGTAATGAGGAGGGGGTCAGAACAACGTTCCGGTGATTGAAAAATCTATGAACTATCCATAACATAAATTTATACCGATTAGTTTCCATTTAATTATTAGGGTTAGCAATTCTAATCTAATCTTGCATCACACACATGATTATTTACTTACCCATTCCTAAGGTACAAAATACCGATGAAGCCTTATCAACCACCGAATACTTCCAAACCCGTTTGCCACTTAATACTTCTAAATATGAAGCGGGCCCTATAATCATCACAAAATACTTTTGAAAGAGAAATAGGAAGACTTTGTCATTTCAGACCTTAATCAAGGTAGACGCCGTCATTTGAGATCTATTTCTAAGGTGGTTATCTAACAATGTTGCCAATGGTCGGTGGGTTCTAGCTATAAAGACCTCTAACCACTATTAAGGCTTTCGGCATTTAATGTCCAGCTATTACCGCATCTATCACAAATAAAATCATAACCATGTAAGAGACAGTCCCAAGCCACTTAATACCTTTAAAAAGGACTAGGCGGACTTCTAACCATTTAATACTGATATTCTAGGCAGGCCCTCATCACTTAGTACTTATCCATATGCGGACTCCTCACTGATACTATTTTTATTAAGGACTTAGCAATGGAAGAGACTATACCCAAGAGACTTAATACCTCATTAATAAGGACTAGGTGAATCCCTAATCATTTAACATCTATTTATAGGTAGGCCTTTATCATTTAATACATAACCCTAAGACAGACTCCTGAGTGGTACTATCAAGCTTACATTGCTTGGAATCTCACTATGTTACTTAATCTTCTTTTTAGGAGAGAGGCCAACCCTTAGATCAGTCACTTAATAACTCAAACCCGAAGCGAACCCTTCCTGAGATATCCAATATCACTCTTAATTATAAATATGGAATCTCATTAGGTTATTTCTTTCGGTAGGAAGGCAGGCCTTACAACCACTTAATACCTCAACACCGAAGTAAACACTTTTAGAGACATCCTTATTTATTGATATTTCACTAGGTTACTTGATACTTCTATTTAGGAGAGAGGTTGCTTCTACAGCCACTTAAATACCTCAAACCAGAAGCAAACCCCATTGGAGATATCTCTCACCGCTCCTAATTCCAACTTGGACCGTTTAATACTTTAAATTAAGAAAGCAAGTCCAATCTACTTTTGATTATTACGTAAGCATCGTTATTAGCTAAGTTTTATTTAATTATTATAAGCATAGTAAATTACTATTAACCCAAAAAATGGATCAACACCCTGGATTAAGTGTGAAAGTTCCAGCTATGTTTTTCAAGGCAAACAAAATATAAAAAAGGAATAGTAACTTGTAGATAAAGTACAGAGACAAGACATTTTAATAGTGGTTCGGTTTTAACAAAGCCTACGTCCACTTTATAACTTTTTTTATTGAATGATTGCTGTTACAAGTTGAATTTGATTACAATTTGATTGAACCTTCCAATTTAGATCAAGTCACAAGTGCAAGAGTTCACTGGAGAGTCACAGTAAACCCCTAGATGACTATTGTATGGGAGGAGAAGAGTGAAGAATAATTTCTACAGAGGTCCAATAGACAGTCCAAAAGATCCCCTTTATGTTGCAGATGGATTAGTATTTATTAGTATTGGAGAGCTATTGGGCTAGGCCGCCTAGCCAAAAGCTTGCATTTGAAGATACGAAGGTGCTTAGGAAATTTCATAGTGAGCTAATATGATGGATCGCTAGCGATCCATGCAGTTAGCTTATTTTTGGCTTGCTTCAATTGTACCATATTCCATGCCTTTTGTAGATGCCCTTCATGCAATTTGGTTAGTAGTTGCCTTGTTTTGATGGTGCCTCGTGCACAGGTTGGATTGAAGCATGCCCAGAATCATATGAGTTCTCTCTTCTCGAACTAGACTGCTTGGAATACCATGAAACTTGGCAGATATCCCTTAGAAAGGTGTTGAATCATGATGAAATAAGATTGGAGGACCCATGAGTGAGTGTTATTGTTCGATAACAATCCTAGCTGATGGATCGCTAGAGATACATCACCTTAGCTTATTTTGACATCTTCCTTCTTGGGTCTTTCTCTTCTTTTCCTTCTGGCCTTCTTGGTTGATCCTTGAGATGTTTTGACTTACTGTAGATGTTATAGTTTCCTTCCAATTCCATTGGGACAAAAACTCGGATAACATTTTCCTTCAGAGTATGCTTTCGTTGGAAACAAGACATGCTCTGGAAGTAATTGCTTTTAAGTTCTCATTTAGTGAGGTCCATTTGATTGTGTTAAGGCTACGATGGAAATTTGTCTTTAGCTATCCAGCCATTTGTTGAGTTTTGATGTGAATCATCATTGCTCGTCATAATAAATCATTTTCGATCCCATAACTTTCAAAATGCTTATAAACAACACGTGGATCTTGCTTGGTGAATTTGGAGAGAATAGGTTGCAATCAAATGGATTGCTAGAGATCCATTGTTTATGGATCGCTAGTGATCCAACGAGTTAATGTATTTTTTTCATGCATCCTCCTACTTAACCTTATTTGAACCGATTCTGCATCATTCCTCTATTTTCTTTTGCGAGCCAAGCCTATTGTCGTGCGACCTGATCCAGTCATCTTCAAACCCTAACTCGCTTCCACCATCGTCATTCTTAATCTCTGCCGTTGAAGCTTCTTGCCTCTGATACCACCTTACCTCGCTGCTACTACGAGCCGATTTCTAGTACTTGAAACATTTCTCACCTGGATCGCAACCGACCTTTTCCACTTGGATCGCCGACGACCTATCCACCTTGGATCACCGTCGATTTAGAGTTAGACCATATTCGCCTTTTGGTTTTTGACTTGAGGTGGGTGGTATGGATTTTTGGCAATTTGTTTTAGCTATTTGGTGATGAGGTTATATTGGTGATGGACATAATGGAGAATTCAAGTTGATTACGATTTTGTGGAAGAAGATAGTAAATCGAGTCTTGAGTTCTCCAAGGAACGAAATCCGGGTTTTTCCCTGGTGCTTAACATGTTTTTCTATTTTCGTCCATAGAATCAGAATTAACTTGCACCGAGTTACATCGTTAATCTGGCATGACATCTTACAGATTGATTTTGGTTTTTCTAGGAAGTGATAATAGCTTAAGGTAGCATCTTGTATGCAGTTTGTATTGTTATCACCTTCAAGAGAACTGAAATCGACCTATGCTGAGAATTCTCTACTCGATTTGGACCCATCAATCTATAGTTTCTCACTTCAGATTTGTCCTAACATTGAACAATTGGTGTACTTGGAATGGGAAGAGATTCCTGTTTCGCTTTGTGCAGCAGATCCATTATCAATTGTTGGTCGATGATGGGAAAGTGTAGGAGAAATAACTTTAATGAATGATATGAAAAGCTCTTTTCTTTATTCACTGCGAGTGAACTATATACACAGGATAGAGCGTTTGTAGTGTTCAGGACACCGAGCCCATCCCACATAGATAACACACTGCATTTTCCCTAATCAATTCATGGAACCCTCTATGTCGGCATAAATCGATGTTTTTTCGGAGTTCAACTGTTAAGTGTATAGGGACTTTTAGTTAAAAATAAAACTACCTAACCACATTAGGTACAAGTTCTGTTGTACAGAATGAAGCACCCGTCATATATCCAGTGGAGGAAGTTCGACAATCTCAAAAGCATAATCATCATCAGTTGCGCCTTCACAAACGGTTTCAGTAGCATCTACTTCTTCCATACCGCTAGTCGAATATGGTCAATTGGTTCTGATTGGTCCAATTGTAGATCAGACTCCTCTAAATTATAAAGTTCTACTCAATCCATTGTAGAGAGTTTCCTCCATAATCTCTGCTAAAGTTCTGTATAACATTTGTTTACAGCATGGTATTCCGGATGGTAACGTATGCCTTTAATCACTTCTTGAGAGAAACTCTTCCAAACTTAGAAATTGCTCCATTTCAGAATCACCCCAACGGATATGCGATTTTGAATGGCCTTTATGTCTCGTTTATGGGACATTCAATCATGCCCCATGTTTTGATGAGTTGAGATATTTTCTCTCATTCAAGAAGAGAGACGAATGTCCATCCCTCGTGGTCGTCGATCCTTAAAGAAACCACAAAATCATGATGCAACTTCAAAGTAAACTGTCCCAATTCAAGACCCAATATTTTTTCATTAGGTTTATTGAGGGATTCAATCGTCTTTGGATGGAGGGTAAGTCTTCTCTTTTACTTGTTGTGATTTAATACATCGCTATGGGATTTTTGATAGATTGAATACTTCTTGCAGTTATTCCAAGACCGAATAAGGATCCATCACTCGATCTAGTCTTCCATGCTTTAAAGGCCATAGACGCAAAAGAGAGATCCGTTAAGTTTTAGCTAACGGATGAGAATTTTCTTTGGTATGGGTTATTGCATCCTAGGAGATCTACCATAGCCGTTGAAGTTCCATCTCCTTCCCATTCCAGAGTTCGAACACGCTCTACATTTTCATCACATGGCTCCAAAGAGGGAGACCTTCCAGAAGGAGAAGATCCGTCTGGCGGGTCAACTGAAGAAATCCATGAAGGAAGAGGTGTTATGACTGAAGCCAACTGCCCACTTAGGATGCCACCGATCTTGGAGGAGGAGGAAGAAGAATTCAAGCAGTGTGAGGCAAGGTTGCGATGATAGCAAAAAAGGAGGAGGGTGAAATTGAGAACAGTAGCAGCTATGATTCCTCCTCTTGTGATGATGAATTAGATGCAAGTTGTGGTGATGGAAACTTCAAACCATGTGATGAAACACCAGGAATGAGTCCCATTCTCTTGAATTCGCCTCCCAAAGAGATTTGTGCTAAAGATACTCCCCCAACAGCCGAGCGACTTCATGGTTCTTCGCTTAAGGAAACCAGTATTAACTTTGGGGATTTGAGAAACGTTTATGTAGATATCGATGAACTCATGGAAGAAGATTTTGAGTTCGAGGGATTGTCTCCTTTCCCCGGTCATGTTGTGTCTAGAGTTAGCCCGATTCCCATCGTGGTGACCTCATGATCTGGTTTGTGAAGTCTCTTTAGGCCACCCATGGCACGTCACACATTTCACTAGGGTCACGTTCACTTACATGTGCATTATTTGGGTTTATTTCCTGTCGCTGGAGTTCTTTATTTATTTTTTATATTAGGTACTATGAGAGACCATGGACTTTACGAGGATCTTGAATTATTTACTGATGCACAATCCTTGTCAAGAAGGACTTCAAGCCGCCACTAGCCTCAAGAAACCGAGGAAGAGTGGAGAAGGAGGAAAGACTTGGAAGCCAAAGTATGTCATCGAGACGACAGAGAATAGGGTAGAGTTTACAAGAGTGGTTATTATAAGAGAAAAACTCCCAACGATCAAGAATCATCCAAAAAAGTCGAAGGTAGATCGTGGTTCTCATCCCTCCGAGCACCAACCATTTTCCTCGGGTCCAATCTCTGTTGGAATTGAAGTTCCAGCTTCCACCGTTCAAATTTCATCTTCATCCTTGGCCTCATCAAATCATGTAGCACGTATTTCTGATTCTTCATATCCACGTAGGAGGTCGGCTTGTACTCTCCCGTTTGGTCCCCCTAAACTCGAAGCTACGCTCCTTGGATTGTTTCTAAAGGGAGTTAAATTTGATCACGACCTGCACCCAATTCTCAAAGATTCTTATGTGCCCTATCTCCAAGCAATTCAAAGCAATTTGGATCAAGCTAAAGGATGGGAGAAGTTATGCGAGCAACTGGCAGACACCATTCGTAACAACTACTAAGAGAACTTCTCCTTCGAGTCAGAAAAGGATGATTGTGAGAAGATGTTAATGGAACGTGATTCCAGATCAAGCAGTTGATAAAGGAGAGGGACACTGCACTCCAAGAGAGTAAGAGCATTGCCAGCTTGCTAAAGGAATTGAAAGAGGCCTAAACAAAAATAGAAATCATGTTCTGAGACGAAATCAAGAAGGCCCATGCGGATGAGGTTAAGCTGAAAGAGAAGCTTGAACTCATGACGATATCATCGAAGCTTGGAAAAAACTATTGCTGGTCATAACGAAGTCGTCGAAGCCTATAAAAAGACAATTGCTAAATTCGTAGGAATGGTGGAATCCCATGGCAAGACCATTTCTGATCAGTTCCAAATGATTGCTTCGCTCCAGGAAAGAGTCGTGCAGCTTAATGCTGAGAAGACCCAAGTTTAAGTTAAGGAGGCCGCCATGATAGCGGACTACTTGGAGTTGGAGGATACTTTTGAAAGGAAAATGGAGAATATGGATGACACCATCTTGAATCTCTATGCTAACTCCTTACTGTATCTAGGGAGCCTCGGCTATCTGGGCTCCAAATTCTCGCATACTCCTATTTTGGTTTAGAAGGAAGTTCTGGCCTGTTTTTGAGAAAACGGGGATGTATACACCAAGTAAGAGTTGGAGGATGCATATCTCAACGAAGATTCAAAGAAGGCTTTGATAGAGTGTAGAGAGATCATTCGAATGGAGAGGGAACATGAAGCCGCTGATGCTGCTGCGACAACGATTGCTAAAGCACTATTAGTGCCTTTTATTTTTGGGTCTGACGATTCATCAAAATAGCCTCGCGAATAGTTAGGGAATATTTAGAATTCAACCGGCACTACCATGTTGTCTGCCCTCCAGCAACTGTCTCGGAAGCCACGGGTGATCCTGGAACTTCTCCAAAGATTGTGCAGCAATCTAAAGAAGGAGAAGGTAGGGAGTATGAGACTGAAATTCTCGGCCACTCTATTTGTTAGCACCAAAATTGGCCACTAACACCCTTAAGAAAGATTGTGTAGAGAGATTAATGAAGATAATAAATTAAAATAGAAGAAGTATGTAAATTTAAATGCAGAGAACAAGAACACCAAATTTATAGTGGTTCGGCGTAACAGCCTACGTCCACTTTGAAGTTGATTTCTATTGCTTTCCTTGATAGTTGATTACAGATACAATCCGTTTCCAATTACTTGAATACAATTGCAAAGTAAAAGATTAAGTCTCGAGTGAGTGCTGAATGCAGCAGAGTTTCCCCAGTGTTCTCCAAAAAACTGATCCTTTTCACTGTGCCCCTGCCTCTCTATTTATAGTTGAAGGTGGGTTGGACATCCCTAGTGGGCCTGGTAGCTGAACACCTCGGCCCAAATGGAGTAAGCTCTGCGTGCCGACCCGAACATGCCGAACGGCCAAATGCCAAACCATCATCTTCATGCTGAACGATGCGGTGTATTGAGCGAGGTGCACAGGACGAACGTGGTTGGAATGCTGAACAGTCCAGGAATGCCGAGTGAAGCGTGAATGTCGAACGTCCATGGAAGCCGAACATTCCTTATATGCCGAACATCCCTGGATTGCCGAACGTCTATGGAAGCCAAATGTTCCTTGTATGCCGAACGCCCCTGGATTGCCGAACGTCCCTGGATTGTCGAACGCTCCTAGATGCCGAGCGCTCCTGGATGTCGAGCGCTTCTGGATGTCGAACGGTAAGTAAATGCCGAGTACTCTCGAATGTTATTCGAAGTGAATTCCAGATGAACCATTTATGTCGAGCGCTTCTGGATGCCGAACGGTAAGTAAATGCCGAACGATCCATAAATAGTCGAACAGTGTGCTAATGCCGAGTACCTAGTTGCCTGGTCAAACCTCCAGGAAACACTTGGCCCCCAAAGTGTATCGCGTGACCGAACGTGATGCACTTTGAATTACATGTCCTCTGTGCTCCTCTTCGAACCTTGCCCCACTTCTCTCGGAGGTTGTTTTCTTATGAACACCAGGCGAGATGGTGTGTACCGAACGTAATGCGAATGTCGAACAAAATAGCTGAGGCCGAACGCTCCATGTGTGTCGAACGACTCCGTTTTGACCAGTTCTAACGGTCATCGCCTCTTCGACTTCCTCTTCTTCCCTATAAAGGCTGGATTCTCCATCTTCTTCTCTTTTTCACTTTCACTTCTGCCACTTTATACTCGTGAACCACGCTTGTCAACAAACTCTAAAGTCTTAACAATCCTTTCCAAGTCTCGATCTACTAACTAGGTCTCGATTCCTCTATCTAAATCCTTTCCCTGACTAAAAAGTTTAAAACTTAAGTTCGTAAATTAGAACCGTAGCCGATAGGGGTTGTGTGGATGAAAGAGTCAAACTTCGATCAGGATATTTTTAGGGCTACAAGACGTGGAGGAAAGGAGAGGTGGCCAGAGATGAGCATGTGGGGGAGTTGTTGGGAAATTTGCTATGGTTCGGCATGGTTCTCTCGTGCCGAACGAGATTGGAGGGAAAAAATAATGGAGGAGCAGGAGCTGGCTAGAATGCCGAACAGTATGGTTCAGCGTGACTCGCCGAACGATTCGGCCTCGTTGTTCGGTATGCATGGAGGAAGGAAAGAAAAATGAAACCATTGTTAGGGACGGAGTGCCAAGCGTTGAGGCTCGGCGTAACTTGGGTTCGGCAGGATTCGCCACATGCCGAGTAGTGGAATGGAAGGATAGGAAAGAATTATGAGTTTGGTAGGATGCCGAACATTATTTCGGCCAAACAGAACTTAGGTCGGACGATACTTTGTCCAAACGACACTTAGGCCGATCAATGCTTTGGCCGAATGATACCTAGGCCGAACAATGTCTTGGCCGAACGTAACCTAGGCCGAACAATGTCTTGACCGAACGTAACCTAGGCCGAACAATTTTTTGTCCAAACATGACCTAGGCCGAACAATTTTTTGACCAAACGATACCCGGGCCGAACAGTGTTTTGGCCGAACGATACCTAGGTCGACCAACATTCTCACCTTGCCTACTCATAAGACAGAAACAAAGACATGGGCCTAAGCAAACTGGCATATCGAACTGACCTGAACTGATAATTTCCTAGTTCCTATTATTCATAAGCCTGAACTGAAGTCGATAAAAACAAATAAAAGTCTTTGACATACAATGTCAATGTCCGAGTCCAAAATTGAAAACATTGCCAGGCTGGCTTTCGGAGACGGTCAGCAATGATGGTCTTCGAGAATGACCGTCCAAAGTTCAACTTTATACCATCAACTATGCGACCTATAATTTCTCAGCGTTTATATTTAAATGATTGCACTAGATCACACACCGCACGGGGGGGGGGGGGGGAGGGGCCGCATTTATGTTGTTAAGTCTAATGCCGATTATTTTTCGAGTATAGTTCAAACAGGTGCTCTACCACATTCAATATTTATCGGAGATGTCTAAGAAGTCTAGCTCCGCCACGATCTCAGATAGACCTGGGCCGTCTTCAAAACAAGAAGTCGTGGATATTTCAAATCCGTCAACCTCCCCTACCCATAACTTGGCTCCCGACGCTCTGGAGGCAGCGATTCTCTTGGATAACCCTGTTGATTCACAGGCTTCGAAGGTCAATGAAGTTGCGCTCCAGCGAATATGCTCTATCCATGGAATCCCTTTCGACGACGTGCTGGTTCCATCGGGGCACGATCGTCTACACTTGCCCCTAGTTGGAAACACGGTGTGTAATAAATTTATGTGTTGGGTTGGCAGCGTGCCACCATTCAATTTATTTCTTCGAGATGTGCAGCAATACATTGACATTGCCCCGTCGCAACTGCACCCGAACGGCCATGCATTTATCTACGGTACCTTCATCCTTTTCATGGCCGTCCTCTCTAGGCCCCCAACTCCAGGCGACATTAGATATATATACATGATCAAGAAGCGGAGAGATAGCCCCTTTTTTGTGTTCCTCGAGCCGCACCACAAATGCTAGATTTTAACCATGGCGTGGAGAAAATTTGTCCTGTACAAACAGGAATGGTTCTATGTGCGTTGCCCTCCTGGTTTCGCGAGGAGATGGGTTGAAGGAAGTAAGTCTTTTCTCTGGATCGATGTTTGTGCTTGGTCCGGGCTATGCCTTTTCTAACACTTGTTTCATCTTTTCAGGTATCAACCCGCGTCCTGATGGTTGCGGATACTCTGAGGCCGTCGAGGTTATTCGAGCCCTTCCTGCCGAAGAAAGAGACATCCGGACTCCCATTTCGAATGAGTCGCTTGCAAGGTTTGGGCTGTTGGCAGCAGGCCGTCAGATAAGCCTTCCTCAAGGCGCTACCATACCCAGACTTGCCTCTGGAAAAATGAAAAAGTTAGCTAAGTCATCAGCCCGTCATACTCCTGACGCACCAGAAGAGGGGGAAATCAAAGGGAATGAAACACCCGAGGCACAAGGTGAGAACTTGGGTCCCACTTAGGATCCGATAGTCGAAGTGCACGACATTGAAACGTCGTCTTCCCCTTCGAAGAGGAAAAAGGGATTGACGTACAAGATTAGGAAGGAGAAGGTTGGCGGAACTTCAAAAGTTACGCTCATTCCAACGGAGAAAGAGCCTTCTTCACGGCATGTAGAAAGTTTTTTAAAGGGCCTATCGAACCTCTCCATTCCCAATGACCTGCTCAATTATGACTTCGACGATCCGGAAGAATTTAAACTTCACTCGCCCATCAGAGGCGATGCGGGTGCTCTAGCCCAAAGTCAGGGAGAAAAAACTCTCATTAGTAAAGCAACTGGTCCTTCGGAGGGAAACACTAGGACATGCACAAACACTTGCACTTCAATTTGCACTTAGATTTTCGTCGTCACGCTACTCTTTGCTAATTCGTTGTTATTTAAATTTTGTGCAGGTGACATGGGACGTTCACACGAATTCGATCGCCTTCGTGGTTCGTCTATCTTTTATCAACCTAGACGGGACTCGGGTTCCGGAAGACGTCGAGATAGGGATGATGACGGTGATAGAGATTATCATTCCCGAGGCTCATCGTCTCGGAAGAAGACTTACTATCAGCCAAAATACCACCAGGATACCTCTGCTCTCCTGGAGCAAAGCAAAGATAAGCGCGACCAGTGACGACCCTGACTCGACCTTCAAAAATCGGCACCGAATATGACACTCGTATTCAAATGCCGCAGATTCAAACGTCAAATCTGGTTCGCCGGAGATTATAACACATTAAGTACAACACAACGGAAGAAACAGAATATATCAATACACAACATTTGATACAATATCTGATATAATATGATACAACAGATGATATAATGAATATACATCAGAGATATGATACAAGATAATAGCAGCGGAAAGAAAAGATAACGCATCAGCGGAACAACAACTCTAATATGGTCTTCTAGAAAGAGCTCCAGTATCGGCAATCTCCATCTCCAAAACACCAATCCAGCAATAGCTCGAACTCCCAATCATGATGCACAAAGATAAACAAGTGCAGTTCAGATCCAAAGATCGAACTAGCTCCAGATAATCTACCAAACCTAACTATCTGAAGAAAAAAACCCAACTCTAGACTGCCCGTGTGGGAAAATAGTGGGCACCCAGAGTTTAGGATAGGAACAATAAACTCCAGGTCAGTCATGGGACTGGTATGAGCAAACAAAAGCATTTGGTCTTTTAAAACAAACAAAGGAATTTAAATTTGAAAATCCACAATGCTTTTTAGAAAATGAAACTACCATAAGGCCTCCCGGCACACACACAATGCAATCGCACACTTGGGGGAGATTTCCCCTTATGATAGTCAAAGATGCTTAATACGATAAAATTTCTTTGATATTATTACTAGTGCATAGTGGAAAATCTTTCGAAAGTATAATATTAATCCTAGCCAGCATATGTACCATGATATTATGCCTACTATAGCTGCCATGTTAAATGGCAGGTTCTACAACTAAAACCGTACAAGGTACGTATTGTTTTGATTGGATTTCCAACAAATAGTCAGGCTAAGGAACTTCCTACTGCCACATGGGATCGCCTCTGGTGGGACGTCCCGAGAACCTAACCGGATCTCTGCCAACACAAGGTCGAGTTACCTCTGTAACTAGGTAACTACTACTCGAGCATGCCATCCCCCGGTCCTTTGGGACCTTTATCCGAGGCGCCTCAAAACCACAAAGCAATCATAAAGTAATAGATCTGCAGTATCCACATGAGTAAGTATCTGGGCTCCATAATAAGGGGTCGCAATCTGATGTCCCTCGGGACCAACACTCTGATTCCTCTTCCACTCGACAGTCCCGAGATCCTCACAAGAGAGCAGAACTTTCAAAGCCGTCTCCTCCTGCTCCTGCAACAGATCCAACCATATCGGAGAGGCTGGTCGAGCTTAAAGATAAATTTCAAGAATCTGCTTTGATGGCCTGAAATTCCTCCCGACGATTCATCCTATACCCGGACATGTCAAGCAGAGCACCATCGCCTGTACCAACGACATCTATGTTCAACATTGCGCGTTCGTTCATTTGGCTGGAAAACTTTCTGAAGTCTCCATGGAGCGCCAATACGAGATCGACCGCTTGAAGCTTGAGGCTATCTACGACAAAGATATCATTAAAGCTTAGGATGAAGAGATTGCGACTTATAGATCTCACTCGGCTTGAGGCCGCCCGGTGGAGCGCTCAAGACACTGCCGAAGACGTGACTCATTTGGAATCGACGCATAAAAAAGAGATCGACGAGGCAGTACAACGCTGTGGGGCCCTATCACTAAAGAAGGACTCAGTCCAAAAAGAGAGGGACGCATTCAGCCTCCGGGTCAAGGAACTTGAGGAGCAGCTTTGCAGAGAGAAGGAAGAGAAAACGGCTGCCCAAGAAGAATCACAACGATACTGTGATGAGATCGTTGCTACTCGACTCTTAAAAGAAAAACTTGAGGACGAGCTTTCCAAAGTTAAGGCGATAAAGAGTGAAGCCCGTAAAGAGGGAAAGAAGATAGCATCTGCGAACATCGACTCCCGTCTTGAGGCGGCTAGAGAAGAAGGTAGGGAAGAGGTCAAAAGCATGTTTTACCCGCTAATCGCTGAATTCAATGCCCGCGTTCTCATGCATCGAGACTTAACTTTTTTGGGCGAGGGCTATCTTGAATCTTTAGCCGAGGCATAGGAGGCCTTGATAGAAATCAGGAAGGCCGTGAACGATACCGAAAAGATTGATGAGGGGGCCTTGATAAAAGACTTCCTCAAGGGAAATGAGCCTTCGGACTTGTCAGTAGCTAAAGCTATTTATTGCAAAGGCTCCCCCTTAAGGAAAGGGAAAGAAGTTATTACCGGTCCATCCGGGGTCGTGCCTCCAGCTCATGTGCCTACTCAATCAGTCGATCGGCCGATACTCGATCCATTTGAGCAGCATATCGGTTATGATCCGGAGGACCCTGGCCTTGGCGTCCATAGTCTGTCTCCCATTCCGGAGGGTGAGACCCCCTTGACGGCTGAGAGCCTGCCAGAGCCTGGTAGATAACCCTTCACTTTAAGATTTCAAAAGTCGTCATTCTTTATGAAAGACTATTGTATTCTAACGCTTGTTTTTCATGGTTTTGCGCAGGCCATTCTGATCCCGGGCCCAATCCGAGGAGCGATGTCGCCAAGGAGGTGGAGGGAAAGATAAGTGACGCCACTCATGCAGGAGAGGTTCCTGGGCCAGATGCTCAGGTGATCGGAGCGCTGGATGAGGACAAGTCTGAGACTTCTTCTCCCATCGATGGGAGTTATGAAGTAGAAATTACAGACGCCTCCGAACACACATCTGAACTGAGTATGAAGGAGCGGCTTGAGGAGGAGAAGAGAGAGAGATAGCCAATATCAAGGTCTAGCCTCGATTGTGGACCTGAACAACCCTTTGAATAAGCCGTTGAAGGTCATCCTTCCTGGCGGGTCCAAGCCCATGTTTGTTCCCCGTACTTCTTCAGTTGCTACCCCTCCATCAAAGAAGAGTACCAAGGGCAAACACACAGGAGAAGAGTCGTCTGAGAAGACAACGGAGGTGAAGAAGTCGAAGAAGCACAAGAAGTGATCATTACTCTCGTTCAATGAGAGTTAGTTTAAGTTATGTAATTATTTTCATCTACTTCCGTAGTCTTTGTAAATAGATTGTCGACTCCGAACTTTGGGGGTTTGTAGTAGAAACTTATTTTTGAATAAATTTTAGTTCCTTTTCTATCTTACAAAAGACTCTTTTCGTTCAATTTTTGTATAATTGTGATTTAAATCCAAGCTTTTGTTAATAACATGGACTTCTCGGTTCACCTTCATATAGCTCGGAGATTCTTTGAGAGTTGTTCATTTTTCCTTCCGCGCTTCAAGCACTTAGAATGTTTTTTTAGTCCGCACATCGGGGGCTTGGAGTACTCCAGTCCGCGCTCTGGGGACTTGGAGATTTGAGTCGTATATACTCGCGTTCGCTCTCTGGGGACTTAGAGTACTCCAGTCCGCACTCTGGGGACTTGGAGATTTGAATCGTTTATGCTCTAGTCCGCACTCCGGGGACTTAGAGTACTCCAGTCCGCACTTTGGGGTCTTGAAGATTTACTCGAGTACGCACTCCGGGACTTAGAGTACTCCAGTCTGCACTTCGGGGACTTGGAGTTTTGAATCGTTTATACTCGAGTCCACGCTCTGGGGACTTAGAGTATTCCAGTCCGCACTCTGGGGACTTGGAGTTTTGATTCGTTTATACTCGAATCCGCGCTCCGGGGACTTAGAGTACACCAGTCCGCACTCTGGGGATCTGGAATTTTAAATTGTTTATACTCGAGTCCGCACTCTAGGGACTTAGAGTACTCCAGTCCACACTCTGGGGACTTGGAGATTTGAGTCTTTTATACTCGAGTCTGTGCTCTAGGGACTTAGAGTACTCCAGTCCGCACTCTGGGGACTTGAAAATTTGAGTTGTTTACACTCGAGTCCGCACTCTGGGGACTTAGAGTACTCCAGTCCGCACTTTGGGGATTTGGAGATTTTGAGTCATTTATACTCGAGTCCGCGCTCCGGGGACTTAGAGTACTCCAGTCTGCACTCTGGGGACTTGGAGATTTGAGTCGTTTATACTCGAGTCCGTGCTCCGGGGACTTAGAGTACTCCAGTCCGCACTCTGAGGACTTGGAGATTTTGAGTCGTTTACAATCAAGTCCGCACTTTTGGGACTTAGAATACTCCAGTCCGCACTCTGGGGATCTGAAGTTTTAAATCGTTTGTACTCAAATCCGCACTCTGGGGACTTAGAGTACTCCAGTCCGCACTCTGGGGACTTGAAGATTTTGAGTCTTTTACACTCAAGTCCGCACTCTGGGGACTTAGAGTACTCCAGTGCGCACTCTGGGGACTTGGAGATTTTGAGTCGTTTATACTCGAGTCCGCGCTCCGGGGACTTAGAGTACTCCAGTCCGCACTCCGGGGACTTGGAGGTTCTGGTGTCTGCATGTTTTCGTACGTTAGCTAGAATAATATAATTTCATTTTCCTGTCACAGGATCATCATACACAGAAACATTAGTAATTCATGGAAAAGATGGCTTTAAGCCTTTATTAACGAAAGCAAGCTAAATTGTCTTACTACATGCTAAGAACTAGAAATAAAAGCGTGTTGGAAATAAATGCAACTAATACATGAAAGACATAGACTAAGTATAATAATGCCGCAAATGCTCGCTGTTCCATGCTCGGGGGAGTGTCGCACCATCGACGGTCGCTAACTTGAAAGTTCCTTCTCCAAGCTTCCGTTTGATGACGTACGGACCTTCCCATGCGGGGTTCATATGAGATGGAATCGGAAAAACTCGTTTCAAAACGAGGTCTCCCACACCAAAAATTCTCGGTCAGAACTTTTTGTTATAATATTTAGCGACTCTATGCCTGTATGCGGCCGCTCTCAAATTGGCTTCTTCGCGTTTTTCATCAATGAAGTCCAACGATTCCAATAAAAGATTCTGGTTCGACTCGGGGTCGTAATAAGTTACCCGATTGATGGAACTTCAAGTTCCATGGGTATGACAGCTTCCGTGCCATATGCCAATGCGAATGGAGTGTGGCCAGTCGCGGTCTTGTAGGTGGTCCTGTAGGCCCACAACGCCGTTGGAAGTTCATCCACCCACTTGCCTCTATCCTTTTCCAGACGCTTTTTCAATATGGACTTGATTATCTTATTTACGGCTTCCACTTATCCGTTGGCTTTCGGGTGAGCAACCGCTGCAAACTTCTTCTTAATGTCATATTTCTGACAAAATTCCTTGAACTCCTTGCTCTCGAATTGAGTCACATTGTCTGTAATGATGGTCCGTGGAAGGACAAAATGGCATATGATATTTCGTACGACGAAACTAATAACCTTCTTGGTGGTTATTGTGGCCAGGGGCTCTGCTTCTGCCCATTTGGTTAAGTAGTCGACCGCAACTATTGCATATTTCGCTCCACCTTTGGCTATGGGTAAAGAACCAACTAGGTTGATCCCCCACATTGCGAATGGCCAGGGACTAACCATTTGCGTGAGTTCCATCGACGGAGCTCTCAGGATTTTTGCATATATCTGGCATTTGTCACATCTTCTCACATAGTCTACAGCATCCTGATTCACTGTTGGCCAGTAATATCCATAACGGAGCACTTTCTTCACTAATGTCTGCCCCCGGTATGGTCACCGCACTCTTCCTCATGGACTTCCTTTAATACTCGTTTTATCTCATCGTGGGGCCACGCACCGGAGTAAGGGGGTCGGGAATCCCCTTCGGTACAATACCTCATCCTGTATTATATATCGTGAAGCCTTACGAAGGACTTGTCGTCTTTCGCTCCTTTCTTCGGGTAAGATCTCGAATAGCAAGTACTGCTTGATTGGGGTCATCCACGATTCCTTCTCGATTTCTGTTTCTAACATGAAATCTACCTCCATCATATTTATACTCGGAACATGTAAGGTTTCGACAAGAAACAATCCCATCTGTTGCGCAGCACCAGCGCTTGCGAATTTTGCCAATGAATCGGCTGCTTTGTTTTGCTCACGTGGGACATGTGAAATATCATAATACTCGAGATTCGCTAGCAGCTCCTGAACCCGGACCAAATATGGGGCAAGTCTCTGCCCCCTTGCTTGATAGTCTCCTCGCACTTGGTACACCACCAGCTGCGAGTCGCTAAAAATTTCAACCGATTTCACTCCCAATTCTTTGATAAGTCTTAAGCCGGCAATCAACGCTTCATATTTGGCTTCGTCATTCGTCGCTGTGAATTCGAGCTTCAAAGCGTAGCAAACTGATTGGTTCTCAGGTGTTACAAGAACTATGCCAACCCTCGAACAACGGTCATTAGATGCCCCATCAATGTACATCTTCCATCGAATGGGAGGTATGACATTGTGGTCGTTTGATTCGTCTGACACAGTAAATTCAGCAATGAAGTCAGCCAGCGCTTGTCTCTGTATGGCCCTTCGCGGCAGGTAGGTAATGCTGAATTGACTTAATTCGATATTCCACTTTAACATCCTTCCGGAAGTTTCCGGTCGTTTGGAGTACCTGTCGCAGCGGTTGATCAGTGTAAACACCGACTGAGTGTGCCTGGAAGTATGGACGAAGCTTGCGTGATGCAATCACTAAGTAATAAGCCAATTTCTCGATCTTGAGATAATTTCTTTCTGCCCTCGTCAAGCGTTTACTAACATAATATACTGGCTTTTGAACTCGGTCCTCCTCGCGAACCAGAGCCGTACT
The DNA here is from genome assembly GCA_030765085.1 of Allium cepa. NCBI lineage: Eukaryota > Viridiplantae > Streptophyta > Magnoliopsida > Asparagales > Amaryllidaceae > Allium > Allium cepa. Next base: position 464,568,276 of record CM060931.1, read on the forward strand.
GATAGCGTGCTGGGATACTGCCAAGTATACGTACATCCTTTCATGGTCGATTGGTTTCGATATTACCGGGGGGCTCTCCAAATGCCTTGCTAGAGCTCGAAATGCTTCCTCACAGTCGGATGTCCACTTGAAATTCCTTTTTCCCTTCTTTATCACGTCGAAGAAGGGAATGCATTTATCCGTGGCTCTGGATATGAATCGGCTCAGCGCTGCCACCTTTCCTTTCAGGCTTTGTACTTGCTTTATAGTTTTGGGCACTTGTATGTCTCGAATAGCTTGAATCTTCTCCGGGTTAGCCTCGATTCCCCGTGCATTCACAATGAAACCCAAAAACTTTCCTGATGCTACACCGAATGAACACTTCAAAGGATTGATCTTCATTCCATAATGCCTGAGTATGTCAAACATCTCCGCTAAGTCTCGGATGTGGTCATTTGACTGCCATGACTTCACGAGCATGTCATCCACATAGACTTCCATCGTTCTACCATTCTGATCTTTGAACATCTGATTCACCAGACGCTGATAAGTTGCTCATGCGTTCTTCAATCCAAAGGGCATCACTACATAGCAATACAACCCAACAGTTGTGACAAAACTGGTGTGTTCTTGGTCAGCGGGGTGCATCGGGATTTTATTGTATCCTGAATACGCATCCATAAATGACAATAATTCGTGTCCGGCGGTAGAGTCGACGAGCTGGTCGATTCTAGGTAAAGGGAAACTATCCTTCGGGCATGCTTTATTCAGATCGGAGTAATCATTCAAGTTCTCCACTTTCCATTTGCTTTCTTCACTAGCACTGTGTTAGATACCCATTCAGGATAGAGGGCGTCGCGGACGAACCCGTTGGCTTTGAGTTTGTCCACCTCCTCTTTAAGAGTCGCAGACCTCTCCGGGTCCATACCTCTCCTTTTTTGTTTTACGGGAACATACTTTGGGTCTATGTTCAACATATGACTCGCAATTGTTGGAGAAATCCCGCACATATCAAAGTGTGTCCAAGCGAAAACATCAAGATTCGCTCGGAGGAAGTCAGTGAGGTTCTCGGCCGCCACGGGGTCGAGTTGTGATCCAATTTTAAGAATTCGTGACGGGTCATCCCGGCTGACTGGGATGTCAATTGTTAGTTCAGCCGGTGCTGCATTTGTTTCCTTGGGTCCCCCATCATCATCTCTCGGATCTATGTCTCTATAGATCCGAGAATGTTGCCCGAGCCAGGGCTCGGGCGCTACTTATCAATCATCAGAATTTCGGATGCGGACGGAGCTGTACGCAACCTTTTCTTTCTATCCACGCTGAGCCTCTCTCAGCTCAGCCACATAGCATGCACGTTCGGTCGCCTGATCGCCGTGTACCACTCCAACACCTCTGTTTGTTGGAAATTTTAACGTCAGACACCAAGGGGCCAATGCTGCCCTAAATTCTGCCAGGGCTGGACGTCCAAGAAATACGTTATATGGAGAGTCAACATCCAATATTATGAATGGTAGGATTCGCACCCTCCTACGCTCACCTTGCCCCAGTTCAACTGGTAGCTTCACATATCCCACTGCATCCGTTGTTGCGCCATTAAAGCCATGGATTCTGGCTTTAGACGGTTTCAAATCCTTGGTCTCCAGCTTCATTTGGTCGTATTCTTTCTTGAAGATGATGTTAATGGAACTTCCGCAATCAATTAGAATTCTCTTCACGAACGTTGGCCCGATTGTCGCAGATATGACCGTCGGGTCGATGGTAGGAGCCTCCACCTTATCCGCATCTCTGCTCCTGAATACAATATCATCATTCATCGTGCATTGCTGCTTTGCAGAGGTCCCATCCTCCACATTCGAACAACATTCGTGATCCTCATGTCTTAAAGAGTTAGCATATCGCTCCATCTCTTGCAAATTCTTATCCACAGGGTGAGGTCCGCCAGCAATCGTGTTAATAACCAATCTACCCATAGTTCGAGGAGGCTGTTCTGGTTAGTGTGGAGCTGGCCCGCGTCTGGGGTCCGATGTCTCTTGCCTTCCGCCTTGTGGGTCTTTGACAAACTCCTGTAGCTTCTTCTGTCTAATTAACTTTTCAATGGCGTCATGGAGGTGTCTACACTCATCTGTGTTGTGCCCATAAGACTCGTGAAAGTGGCAATACTTCCCAGTCCGCTTCTGTTCCTCTGTTGATTCCTTTGGGCGTTGTTTTCTATATTGAAAAGTGTTGCAAGTTGACAAATAGATGTTCTCAAGAGATGCGTTCAGCGGGGTGTATTCATTGTAGGTCAGGATCCTTGACTTCCATTTTCTCGTCTCTCTTTTCTTTCCGGGATTTCCACCTCCAGATCCTTTAGACTGCCCAGACTTGTTTTGGACGTTGACTTGAGTTTTTCCCGAATTATTGTCAGTTTGCTTCATGGTGACGGTACTTTTCACAGTCTCTAGAGCAGGCCCTGGTGCCTTGTCTCATCTTGTCCATCGGGCTTCTTTCCTCCTTATGAACTGATGAGCTTTCGAATAAAAACGCTCATGCATGGCTGGGGGCTTTCCCGCCAACCAATCTCCAAATTCAGAATCTAGATCCACTCCACGCATTACCGCCGTCAAAATTGCGTGGTCGTTAAGATTACTCGCTTCAGTAGCAGTAACATGAAATCTCTGCAAGTATGCTTTCAATGACTCTCCCGGAGCTTGGATTACGCTCGATAAGGACATCACATCCTTTGGGCGAGTGGTGTGTATGCTGAGTTGTTCTATGAATTTCATTGCCAATTCGTCAAAGTTAGATATAGATCATGGAGGAAGTCGAGTAAACCACATGGTGGCAATTCCGGACAGAGTGATTGGGAAGCACCTACACTTGGTCGCATCATTGGCTCTTGCGGAATCCATCATCCATCCGTACCTCATCACATGTTGCCTGGGATCAGTCTTCCCTTTGTAGGATGGGATAGTTGGCATATTGAACTTCTTGGGATACTCAGCTTGTAGGATATCATCTGTGAAGGGAGTATGACTTCTGGACACTCCCTAATCTTCATTGGTCAAGTTTTGGCTCTCTCTCATCAACTGCCTAGCCATAGCTGTTAAGTCCGGAGTTTGTATGGAGGATGGAAGGTTGGGTTCCGTTCCACAGGACCATACGGTTTATGTCCCGCCTGATTTGGGTCTTGGAGATTCGGGCGTCCGGCCTCCTCACGGGCTTGATCCCTAGTCGATCGATCTGTGACACCTGCCTGTGCACCTTCATCCTTACGGAGCCTACGCCTAGGAGGTTCATCAGCTGAGGTTGAACTATCAGATTCAGAATAAGGGGCAAGGTTACCTCCAGCATTCTGACGTTGCTGTTGAGTGAGCTGAGTCATGAGGTTAGTGTTGGCTTGAATCTGCTCGGCAAGCTGCCTTCTACTTTCCTTGAGTTCTCTTATCAAGTCGTTGAACTCTGTTCGGGAAACAACTTCCGCTTGGTTTTGGGTGGAGGGCCCTGCACCTCGAGCTGCTTGCTGATTTCTAGGTCCAACTTGTTACACGCTAGCAGTCTCGTGAACATCTGCGTTGTGAGAGGCCGATCTATTTCGTGGTCTCCCCATGGTAGAGTTGTTGGTTGTAACTCTGAATAGAATCAACAGATGCCTTGTGAATGATCTTGGATCTCCTCTGGGGTATTTATACGATCCAGTAGCTACAAAGCAGATCCTAACAGCCTGAGAATTCGATTCTCAATGAAAGCACCAAAATGTTAGCACCAAAATTGACCACTAACACCCTTATGAAAGATTGTGTAGTGAGATTAATGAAGATAGTAGATTAAAACAGAAGACAGTATGTAAATTTAAATGCAGAGAACAAGAACACCAAATTTATAGTGGTTCAGCGTAACTGCCTACGTCCACTTTGAAGTTGATTTATATTGTTTTCCTTGATAGTTGATTACAGATACAATCCGTTTCCAATTACTTGAATACAATTGCAAAGTAAAAGATTAAGTCTCGAGTGAGTGTTGAATGCAGAAGAGTTTCCCTAGTGTTCTCCAAAAAACTGATCATTTTCACTGTGCCCCTGCCTCTCTATTTATAGACGAAGGTGGGTTGGACTTCCCTGGTGGGCCTGGTAGCTGAATACCTCGTCCAAAATGGAGTAAGCTCTGCGTGCCGACCCGAACATGCCGAACGGCCAAATGCCGAACCATCATCTTCATGCCGAACGATGCGGTGTGTTGAGCGAGGTGCGTAGGCCGATCGTGGCTGGAATGCCGAACAATTTTCTATTAAATATACTCAAAATTGAATAATCAATTATTTCTAACATATTATAACAAGTATATAATAGGCAGAAAACACATTTTAATTTGAATAATATTGGTTATTGAGTTAGATATGTATAAGAGATTGCATGTTGCTCGTACGGCATACCCCTGATTCTATTAATGAACACGTTCATAACTTCAACTGCTTAGCCACTCTCCTAAAGGATTTTCTATTTGTATATATTCCATGTATTAAAAGAATTACCTATAACCCAATATAACAATATATACAATAAACATATAAAACCAATAGCTTATTGTATTTGAAAAAGATTTGCTATAAGAGCTAGTTGTATAATCAAATTACATAATTGCCCCAAGGAAAAACCATTAAACTCTATCTGTAACAACATTTGAGAGCATAAAAAAATAATCATAAATCCATGCCTAATCCTTTAACGTGGTATTATAATATTTATTATATAATATGACATAATGAAACATAATCAATAATGCCAGGTATCAAACTATTTGTTTAACATTCAGTCTTGAAACCAAACCTAATCAACGATATAAATATGCTAATACTCTCATTCCCCAATCTTGTTCATTTAAATGGTTAACATTTTCTAAAAATTTCAAGCAATTAACTGAAACGTTCATATCGAACTGATCACAAAATATATAATAACCCAGAAATAAAGAAGATAAACACAGACAATGATCTCATAATCATGTTCAATTGCATATCCTTTATTCGTGCTTCATCGAATTTATCTACTAAAAAGTGAAGCTTCACCAAATTTGAGTCATTCGTTTGTTCATTTACTTCTCCCTCATCAACTTTGAGATATTTTATATCATTTGCATTCCAATCATCCTTCACCTTGCACATACAACTTCCAACGACGGATACTTTCCGCATTTGGACATCATCTAGAATGATTGTCATTTCTCTAAAGGGCGTATGAAAATAATTGGTTTCTAGATGTCATCTTCCAATGAAAGCAATTTTTTCTACATAACCACATGCATATATGTGTATTGAACCAAACTATATAAGTCCAATTTTTTTACTTTTTGCACAACTAACTTGGAACATCATCTAAATTCCATTCCTTGATCTTTCTCCAATGTGAAATGCATTTCAATGGTCCGCTCTCATGTAATATGTGTGCACAATTAATGGAATACATTGACATCGATGAGCTAAGCAACAATGTAGAGCAAGAATCAAAATTTAACTTGCTTTGTGATTGAGGACCTAGTTGCTGCGAGGAAGGACGGTTCTGAAAACTTCAATTGGATTTCCTCGTTGTTGATTGCAGAATACGAGTTGATCAGAGATATCAAAAAAGCAAGCGTGGTTCCGGTTGTAGTGGTATAGAGGATATCATGGAGGCGAAAGGTAGCGCCAAATGAATGGAGAAGATGAGCTTTTGCTTTGAAGTGGAGACCAGGAAACAAACCCAATCAGCTTTCAAGACATTGATCTAACCTTTGAGGTCAAGCCATAAGATAAAACACTAAACTAATTGCAGTAACACTAGAATACACATAGGGTAATCTAGGATTCAAGAGACCAGATATAAATTTTTGTCAGGAAAATAGAGGTAAATAATGTTTACAGTAGTCCATACAGACATGCCTCGGCGAGGCTGAGGTGAATGAAGCAGTGTACAACCGTAAATCAACACGAGTCATACTCCTCTTTACAAGTAGCACACAAGTTTTGGAAATACACAACAGCATTGAAGCTAGTCATTACTAGTAAAGTGGACAAAAACAATGAAAATTTGTCATCGCAGACATTAGAACTAAAAAATTAAGACTCAACAATTACAGATTAATATAATGAATGCAGGTTCTCAATGACCTTGGGACCCACCATGGGACCAAAGTATACAACATTCAAGGCGCTCTAAAGTCTAAACAGTGTTTTATCTGGAGAGGCAAACTCAGTTTGTTAATTCAAGACTCAAACCCGACGTTGTTGGAAATCTCTCCTGCGAAATGATAGTATTAAAATGGTATAAAATATTAAATGATAAAATGACATCAATCAGCACGTCAGATATAAGGTTAGATAATGTCCGTAAAACTGAAAGAAAAATACAATTGACTCGTAGTGTGTGTGTGTACATATATATTACCATGCATGGATTTGATGAGATCATGTAGCTCCAAAAGAAATATATCTTCTTGCATAGATATATATGTTAGTGGCTGGCAAGTAAAGGAGGAGAAATGGTGATGATCGGGGTCTTTTGTTGGCTTTGCAATTTCAAGGAGTCTATTGCATGCTTCTCTATCATGCAAGGGAACCACACTTTGGCCAGCCACAGAGAGCTCATGCTCCCATGCACAATTCAAGATCTGAAAATTTTAAGACGATGAAATAACCGTGGCATTAAAAGCCTATGTCAAGATGTTTCATTATTTCTCTAAAGTACAATCCTGGTAAATGAACAGTAATGATTTACTATTTTGTCACATTTACCCGTTAAGAAAAATAAAATGATACACTGCCACACTAGCATGGACTTTGAATTATCTGGTCTAGTAATGAGCAAATTACATTTACGATCCAGAAATCAAGAACAGCTGCAAATGCACCTATGTTCCACACACATGATTGTCAGATTATACAAGAGAAATCCGTTAAGTGTTGCTTCTAGTAGTACATTTATCAACAATGGAGTACTAAAATGACAAGGAATGAGTGCATGCTTCCTATCTTCCATATATAACTAGTGATCATATGTATTACCTGCTTGTTCAAGCCTTCTGGATCAGCTAATGCATCGTCATTTTCCAAGGATGATTTTAGCATGTTCGGGAAAGTAAATTTCATTGTCACGGAGTGTTCCTTGAGCATGTTAAATATGGGAGAATAACCATCTCGATTTGCAGAGTTGTAGTACCCAGCTGTTATCTCTGCTGCATGACTGCGAGATTTGTACCACCAGTAAACAGATGGAATCTACAATCAATATTAACAAATACAAAATTAAAATGTGCATTCACAAACAGGAAAAAAAAGGAAAAGGAAAGAAAAGAAAGAAAGAGAAGAAAAACGAGAGAGAGAGAGAGAGAGAGAGAAAAGAAGGATGCTTTTTGTCAATCAGAAGGTGAAGACCCACACAACTCTCATTAAGTTACCAACATGATAGACTAATCCACATGAACTTAGCTTAATTACTTGTTATTTAAAGCAAATTACTGTTTCTTCATGTATTCAACTATATGAAGTATGGGTGATAACCGCTAATCAAGGCTTTCCCTTCAGACAGATGGCTGGATGACCACTCTCAACATAGTTGGCTATATTATTATGTGTAAACGACAATCTTAAAATTAAAGCATGCCAAAGTGTCATTGAATATCATCAGCTAACAAAAGATCTGTATGATCAAATGAGGAAAAAAAATATGATTGCTTATCAAAATTGAGAATGTTAATGTCTCTCACTCATTTACCTTCACAATAAGACGTATCCCTTCAAATGCAAGTTTTGCAAGAGACAGAACTCGGTCAGCGTGATCTATAAGAGTTTGTGTATACCAGTGAACAAAGAACCTCCCATGATAGCCATCATAATCGCCATGATCACAAAAGAATCCAGTTTCATGCGGTCTCGAATTGTAATATCCAGCATTATCTGGTCCCTTTGCCCAAAATAAGTGGCCCCGCAATTCCGCTGCTTGTCGAAGGCTTCGTTGCATATATTTATCATAACACTGTAAAGCAATTATTTGATAAAGTATTGCTCACTAGTAAGCTATTCCTTGACGATTAAAAATATGAGCAGTGTCCGTCTATAGAGGGTCAGATGTCACAGAAGCTAACAATAACCAGTAGGTAGTATGATGAATCCTGGATCTTTCACGTACGTCGATTAATTCTATTGAGTATAGCTTACCGACTATAATCAAATAAAGTTAACAAGTAGAAGATATAACAAGTGTCATCAGATATTTTCTCCTAATGCTACTTTGCCCAGACAAATTTGGAAATCAGGGCACCAATTTGTAATTTCATATGCATTTGTGGTGGGTACATCCGAATTTGATGTCTCTTCCCTCAGATTTTGACAAAATGAGAAGCAGGTGTTCCAAGCATTTTTGTTAAATATATAGGGACCAAATATTTTGAATGCCAATTATTATGATAAGGAGTTGAATGATATCAAAAGTGTGACCCTAGGTTTCCCTTGTCTTCCTTTTTCCAAGTCTTGTGTGAATTTAAAAAGAGATGACATTTTAAGTTTGAAAATTATGCTCTTATAATTGTGGAAAAATCAACTGCTCCAAATGTAATGACTCCCTACCACTGAAGCAAAAACAGGATGATCTCTGCAATTTAAATGACACTAGAACCATAACAAATACCTGAAACTCACCAATGCCGGGGTATCTCCATCCCATCCTTTCGGGGAAAGAGGGGTATTTTAACTCTCCATTAACACCAAGTCCAATTTCAACTGCAGAAATGAGTCCCTCTTCAAATAAATCGTTGAATTCCATCCGGAAGCTTCTCATAAAATCAAAATATACCTGTTTGTATTATAAGCTTAGCATAATTATAGCAATGTATGATTTAACACACAATAAATATATATTATACAGTGACATACCATTGATATTTATGTACCGATGAACTTGTACAATTAACAAGAGAACCAGATTTGTAAGCTAAAAGTCTTCCCTTAACAAAAAGAAACTCTTATTCTACTATGTTAGAGTATGAAATAGAATTGGTTCGAGCCCATAACAGATGAGTCTGTATAATTCCTGCCTTCCATAATCCACAGCATAAAAAGATTTATTCTTTTCCCCTATCATTTAGCCTTCACACACCTCTATATCCCTATTGGTTATTTCTCTTTCACATTCCCTATTCACTATTCTCATTCTAGATAACCCAAATTAATGGCCATGTAAAGGTCATTTAGTGAATCAATATAGTAGAATTAGCCGCCTTTAAATTCTCAATATCTTTGCTTATCGTTAGGGACTCTAGATTCACCATAATTTTCAGCATCAAATCGGTTATGACATAAGCTATTCCTTCAAATTTCATCCCCAACCTAGTACTCTCAACATGATATTTTGAATTTTTTTACAGATTTTTTTCATTGTACGAGGACATTTTGTAACAATTATCTTGACAAAGCAAAGAGAGCAGCTTGCAACCAGTTTTAGGATCCCTCTACTTAAAATGTAGTTTCCCAATCTTTCCTAAGTCTAATTTCTTGTCCAGTCCAGAACAAAGGAATATTTTCACTATATTTACCTGAGTTTATATAGATTTCTTCGCATGTACTTTCTATCTTCCTTTTTTTTTACACAATGTTCAATTGGTGCTTGGTGAAAGAATTCTTTTTGTCATTAAAACATTTTTTTCAATGTCACAATTTTTTCATGCTTATCGTAATTTTCAGTTTACTTGATGGTAACAATGGAGAATATCGGATTGAAACAAGAGTTATCTACGGATGGACTAAATGAACTTCCGTGGTTGAGTTGAGAAATGGAAGTTTGTCAAATACCACCCGCTCTCTACTTTGTACGATTCCATCTCAAAAGCAATTGGAAGAAGTAATTAATTTATCATGCAATTGAACCAAATCTTAACAAGCACTTGTTTTTTGTTGATTGAATTTTTCCTAGGCTTTAGATAGAAATAGAGGTACCCTTTGTGTTTAGATATCACTTTTGTTGTAACACCGTGTAATTTAATGACAACTAATTAATAAAGGATAACGCCAAAAAATGAATTTTTACAAACGTCAAAATCTGGCTACGAAACTTGCACCGTTGGTTCGTGGCAATTTTCTAATCAATTTTCATATATAAAGTTTTCCAACAGGAGTTCAAACGAAAAAGTTATTGACGTTTGAAGTTTTTGAATCGAAAATAATTATACATGTAATTATGGTAATAAAAGTAATTAACGTTAATTACTAACGTTAATAAAAACTTGGACATTAAGAAATGTTAACGTTAAATGAAATCAGAGAAAATATAAGTAATGGAAAAGAAATGATGTAATCGGTTTTAAAAAGGAATTAAATCAAACAATGTTGTTTAATTAACGCGTAAAACAGACCACGGGTCGACCCAAAGCAATAAGTGGTCAATCGTTGGTTGTGTCAAAACGACAATAACACATGGCCATACGGTCCGGATTTAATATAGTTTAGTCTAATGGCTGACATTAATTTGAATTCCTATAAATATAGGCTTAGATTCTCACTTCTAAACTTATATTTTCAGAGTGACGCCGAAGCTTTGTCATTTTCTTTCTCCTTCAAATTTTTAACTCTTAGATATAGTTATAGGTTATACGTACATACAACTGAAGAATCGTAGAAGATGGTTGATGAAGATAATAGGTTCAAATGAAATCCTCAAAACCAAGGTAAATTGTAAATCTGGATCTAAAACATAAATCAAATTTCATATTACTAATACCTCGGATATTGGTATTGATATTGATATTGACAATAACCATATAAATATTACCGCTAACATTTCTCTAAGTTGTGCAGCAATTTCAAATGTATTACGAAGATATTCACAGAGATAAACAAGAACTGGGTGGAAGTAAATGAATTATCTACAAAGATTAATCAGAGTAAATAAAAGAACAAAAGTGATTGAAGAAGAAATGAATTTGCTGAAACGACAAAGGTATTTGAATTGATGATTAGTTGGTTGCACCTTAGAATCCTTTGTTAATGATCCCATGGCAATCATACTTGAAGATCATCAACCATTGACCTCAACCAAATCACAAAAATCCACAGATATGAGGTACTTTTGAAATCTAAAAATCTGCAACGCTTATTGGTGTTGTTGTTCCTTTTTGTATATGTCGACATATCCTCTGCATGTATCTCGACATACATGTCGTTTTCCAGATTTTAAAATTTCAAATGAAGAGACATTTTCTACCACCTCTTCATCAAAAGACATGTCTCTTCAACCACCATATAAAGATCCTGGTAAACGAATTTTTAACATATCTTTCTCTTCTTTCTCTTACTCTTTCATTTCCAAATATTTGTAAGAGAGACTCATTGCATATTCTTTCATTCTCTTTGCAAATCCATACTATTTTACTCCGGTTCTTCATTGATTTGGAACCACACAATATCAGATAGTTTGTACTTGAACCCATATCGTTCTCTCTCTGATTTCATCTTATTCCTCAAACAATTCAAAGATGTATTACTGCTGGAGGTTTATAGGATTATTGTACAGAATCTGCAAGAATCTGTATTAAAGATACGACTACTTGTCATACTCTATTATTGTTTGTAAGGAATTGTAGCCTGTGAAATCAAAAGGGTATTCTTGTAGCCCAATAAATCAAGAGGGTACATCTCGTAGCCCGTGAAATCAAAATTGTAAATGTGTTTTTGCCACCAGTGGAAAGCAAGTTGTGATAGTGAAATTTTATACGGTGCAGTACAGGACTGGATGTAGAATTGAAATCCGAACCAGTATAAAAATTCCGGGTGTTATTTATTTTACTGCAATTTATTTTATTACTTGTTCTGTGATTATTGGTTTCTATTTGCAATTTCAGTACATAGAGTTTTAAATTCATAAGTAAGTTTTAAATATTTGAAATACACACTTCACCATTTCTAGTGTTTAAATAGCCTTGAGATCCATTCCACGTTGTATTATAGACAAACCAATTCATCCACATTTGGTATCAGATCACTGGTTTTCAAAAATTCATAACTTGATTTTTGAAAAGTATAAATGGCTAATAACACTAGTGCCACTTTTATAGAAGGACAGTCTACCACTAGACCTCCTCTATTTTATGGTAGTAATTATGCATATTGGGTTTGTGAGATGAAAATTTATTTGCAGTCCAACGGTTTAGATATTTTGAATATTACACAGAGCGAGTACAGTGAACCCCATACTGAGTACTCATCTTCGACACCAGACCAAAAAACGCGAGCACTTATTAACTCAAATGCCATGAATATTTTATTTTGTGTCTTGGATAAAAATGAATTTAATCGAGTTTCCATTTGTAAGTCTCCGTATGGAATTCGGAAAACACTGCAAGTCACGCAGGAGGCCACTAGTAAAGTAAACAAACTAAGATAGTTATGCTAACCAATCAGTTTCAACTTTTCAAAATAAAACCAAATGGGTCTATCTATGGTATATATTCTAGATTTCAGGATATATTACATGTATTAATATCATTAGAAAAGAATGCCACTGGGTCGGACCAGGTCAGAAAGATCTTGAATTCACTTTCTAGTGAATGGAATCGGAAGAATCTAGCAATCGAAAAATATCATTAGGAAAGAATGTCACTGAAGATGACCAGGTCAGAAAGATCTTAAATTCACTTTCTAGTGAATGGAATCGGAAGAATCTGGCAATCGAAGAAACCAATTGATATTAGTACTATAAAAATAGAAGATTTAATTGGTAATCAAATGTCCTATGAAGTAAAGTTACAGGTTAGAAAAGAAAATGAATCAAATGAAAAGAAATCACTGGCACTTATGCTACAAAAGACAATCATGAACTAGATGATGATGACGAGGAAATCAACTACACAACCTTCAAGAAGTTCATAAAATATAGGAAGATGAACAAACTTTAGAAAACTAACAACTTTAATTCCAGAAATTGAAATGTTAAGTATTTCGAATGTGATCAATCCGGTCATTTGAAACGACTGTCCAAATCTGAAAAAATCAAAGTTCTCTTCAAACACTTTGGGTAAGAAGAGGACATAAGCTTTCAATGCAACATGGGATGATTCTGATACATCATCAAGTGATAGTGATTCAAAAACTAAAAATGTCAACATGTGTTTCATGGCAAAGGATGACCAGGTATGGAATTTAACGAAGAAATTAGTAACGTTTTAAATAATATGTATAAGAGATATAAAATGCTTAGAAAAGAGTACAAGACTAGTTTAGCAGAGATAGATAGATTAAAAATATTTAATGAAATGTTAATCGAAAAAAACAATGTCTAGAAGATGAAATTGAAAGACTTAATGGATATAATAATAAAAAGGACTTAACACTTGAAACTTTTGAAAACCTGAAAAGTGAAATGAATCCTCAAAATCAGAAAATCCTTCAATAAAGTCAGAGATCGCTGATTTCAGCTACAAAATAACATCTTTAGACGATAGTATTCTTGATTGTAATAAGAATTTTGATAAAATAAAAACTGATGTTGACAAACTTAACAAAGGAAAGGATACAACAACAACTAAGTCATTATTTTCAAACAAGTTAGGATCGAATAAAGATGTAACCCAAAACTAACAATGGAAAGAATAATTTAGAAAATTTATTATCTGCATCTAATCTCACTAACAATATACATGGACTTCGATCAATGTTTTAAAACGCAAAAGGCGAGACGTAAGTCTCGAAGTGTTGAGGCATAAGCCTTTCAGATAAAGAAGCGCAACACTTACACTGAATTTTTGACACGGAATAACATTAAGCGTCAAATAGTAAATAAGAACCATAAAGCATTCGAAGCAATTCAAACAAAATACAATCATTCTTGCACATTTAAAGTAAATCAACAATTCAACATAAGCTGCAAAAAGATCAAATGATATCTTCCTCCTCATCCATAAGCATGTTGCCATCCAAGCTATCATCATCACTAGCATTAGAAAGATCTCGCGCCTGTGGTTCGAATAAAGAATCATAATCATCAACATCATCATTCTCAATTCTTACACCCTTTCCTTTTAGATCATTGCCTATGAAGTTAGCAATATAAGTTAATTCTATATTTTAAAATTAATAATTTGTTTGTTTCTAATATTATTATTTTTTATACTTGTACCACCACTATTATAGCGCCTTCTTGTGTACGGAATAATAGGAGGAGGTGAAGGATTAGATTCTCTTGGTGGTGGTGGTGGTGGTGGAGGAGGAGTAGGATCTCTAGAAGGTGTAGGTTCACGGTTTTGAATTGTTGGTTCTCTAATGCGTAAAATATCCTCATATATTGGAGCGAGCATATTCCTTATGGCATCAACATCAAGAAAGTAATCTTCCTCTTCGTCAAGCCAACTTGGATCGGAGGGAAGAACCGGATTTTCTAATTCGGCAATCTACTCATCATCGGATTCAATTTCTTCCATAATAATTGAATCCATCTTTCTTCTTCTCATGATTTCTCTTTGTCTCAAAGCGGTGTTATATTTGACACACCGAAAAATGCAACCTTTTATGCTCAAGTCTATTTCTTTTCTTTGCATGCACCTAAAGTAAACAAGATAAATTTGATTCAATATGAAAACAAAATTACAATGATTTACTAAAACGTTCTTAAAGTGACTTACCCATTGAAATGTACTCCAATTTCTCTCACATCCCGATGCACTACAAGTTAGACCTAGCACCCAAATAGCAAAATTCATCAACTCGAGAGTATCGATCCCAAAACGTTCCCACCAATACACTAATCAATCAATAAAACATGAAAAATCATATGTTTAGCGTTTTATAATTTATTATAAAATGCATTACTAACAAGTGAATTACTAACTCGGACTTCTCATCTTTCTACTCTTAATTGTCATAGGATGTCCAAATGGACCATTTTGACGATCATACACGTCCAATTGACAATCCGCGATGAGACGGTCTTCGCTATCACCAAGCATTCTATCCATACAAAAATACAAACCATTTTTTTACTTTATCCACATTAGAAAAAGAATCTTCACAACCAAATTATGGATTCAAGTAGTAGCCCACCGCATGTAATGGTTGGTGTAATTGTGATTCCCACTGCCTATCTATACGACTCCAAATAGGTTTGTATTTTCTCTCATTATTCCCAAAATTTTTAGCAATCTTTTCCTTCGTCGCATCCATCAACTCATACATATATCCCATGACATTCTATCTTCTCCATCAACGTCTCGCAACACACAAACAAGAGGAAGAATACTTTTCACACAATAAGCAATATGTTGCCCAAGAAACCCATCAAATAATACATATTTTCTACCTTGAATACCATCAACTTTTCTAGCAAATGGACCTTCAACCCATTCTTTAAAAGAAAATAAAGAAACAATACCTCTTTTTTTGCATGTATAAACTTTGAAGAGTAAGAAAAAAGGTGGCAAATCTAGTGATCGCGGGACGAATGAGCTCTATATCTTTGATAAACTTCCACATCAAAGCAAGAACCCAAGAATGACCGTATATGAATTTCATCACAAATTTTGCTTTTTAAATGGTTTGGCTAAACACAATCAATTTACTAATATCCTCAAGCATCAAATCAATGCAATGAGCCACGCATGGAGTCCACTATAATTTATTCCTTTCCTCCATTAGAAGGTTACTAGCTCTTTTGTAGTTGGAGGCATTATCGGTGGCAATTTGAATTACATTATCCTCTCCAACTTCATCGATTACACTATTGAAGTATCTAACCAACAAATCCGCATTCTTTACTGTATCTGATGCATCAATGGATTTCAAAAACCATGTACCTTTCGAGCTATTAATTAAAAAATTAATAATAACCATACTCATCCCATCCATCCAACTATCGGGCATAATAGTACATTCGTACTTCTCCCAATCTTTTTTGTAAGCTACAATCATGTTGTCAACGGCTTCAACGCTTTCTTTAAGGATCCAGGTCCTTAACTTACGACTAGAAGGTGGCTTAAATCCAAAAGACCATGCTTTGCAATATGGTCCATTGTCACTTGATAATATGGAGTGTTTGTCGCATTGAATGGAATTGCACTAGTGTAAAACCATAATCCAATTTTTTTGCAAACTTCATTTCTTTCATCCTTCTTATAGCGACTATTCAAGTACTTTGCTTTGCCTCTAAATTGACAAATTTATCCATTGCTCCTCTAGGCCTTGGAACATTACCGCTTCCACTTCCACTTTCAAGTTCTAAATTATCATTATCATCTCCAATGCTTTCACTCCTACCAATCTCACGAAACATAAGTTTTGATTGCTTAACACGTTTAATTTTCTCTAGAGTCGCAATGCATTCATTTTTCACATTTTGTGGAACTTTTAGACACGGAATAATCCCAACATGAGTACATGCTAAATGCTGTTTAAAACGAGCAATTCTTCCGATGCATTTATGATCACAAAATCCACAAAGAAAATATTTTGAATTGGTGGAATCCGGTAAATCTTCGATCCACTTCCATGCAATATCTCTCTTGCTCATTTCAAATTACCTTAGGCATAAACAAAAGAAAGCAAAATAGAGCAACAAAGACTGCTAAAAAACAGGAAACGGAAAAAATTGGAATCGAGGATTCCATTACTGGAATCGAGCTCGATTCTAGTTAAGGAATCCAGCTCGATTCCAGTTTTTACTTTAGGGTTTTACCCTTTTTTTCCTCTGAAGTCAGCTGAAAATGAGAAGCAAAGCAGGAAGGTAGGGTTTTAAAGCAGGTATGTAAAAAAAATTGTTTATATGTGTACGCCTCAACTAATTGAGGCTCTAAGGCGTACGCATAATCGTGCTTTTTGCACCTCAATCGATTGAGGCTTAAGCCTTAGAGGTAAAACGCCTCACGATCTGCGCCTCTAGGCGTTTTTGCCTACGCCTCGCCTCAAGGCGCGCCTTAGGCGCGTTTTTTAAAAACTGACTTGGATACACCCCTAAGCTCAAATCAAATAAAAATAGTACTCAAAGTACTAAATTTGTTAAGGCTACCAAGTTCAAACGAAACCTAGAAAATCAATGTTAAAACCCCCAATTAGGTTCATTAATTTATGGGTTTCTAAAAAGTTAGATAACAACGAGAAAGAAAATTATATTTATAATTTTATTAATGAAGTTCATTTATCTAATGATTATATTTTGGAATGGCATTTAAACTCTTCATGGGTTTGGCTTCCCAAAACTTAACATAATGGATCCCAAAATAAAAAGGGTATCAGTGCATATATTTTATATTCTTCAGGTATCGAACAATGGATATTGAATAGTGAATGTTCAAAACATATGACAAGAAATCCATAAACGTTAAGCAACATTATATACAAAGATGGTGAAATGGTGAATTTTTGGATATAATTCGAAAGGATATGTTATTAGCAGCAGTAATGTTGGTACCTCTAAAACTTCTCTTATTCAAATATTTATTTCATGCTTTGTATTAATTTTTATTTCCCTCATAAGTTATATTTATATACATTTATATATATATATATATACAAACTCTATAAATATTGTCTAGTTGTGCTTAAGCGATTCTTTTTTGCCTTTTTTGTTAATGACAAAGATGAAGAAAATGTATAAATATACTATGCAAAATGATAGAGGAAGCCCATAAAGTTAGGGGAGTCAAATATAAAAGTATTATATTTTATCTCTTAAATATTATATGGTCATCATAAAAAAAGATATTGATTTTGATGACGACAACCATATAAATATTATTGCTAACATTTCTCTGAGTTGTGCAGTATTTTCAAATATATTATGAAGACGTTACAGAAATAAACAAAAATTCAGTGAAAGCAATTGAATTATATATAAAGATTAATCAAAGCAAATGGAAGAACCGAACTAATTGAAGAAGAAACGAATTTGCTGAAACGACAGAGGTATTTGGAGTGCTGATTAGTTGGTTGAACCTTAAAATCATTTGTTAAAGACCTCATGGCAATTATACTTGTAATGATCAAGTATTTACCTCAACTGAATCACAAAAATGATATACTTTTGAAATATGAAAATCTATAACACTTATTGGTGTTGCTGTTTCTTTTTGTAACACTATATGTTGATATATTCTCTGCATGTATGTCAACATACATGTCGTTTTCCATATTTTTAAATTTTAAATGAAGAGACATTTCCCGCTACCTTTATACCAAAAGGCATGTCTTTTCAACCATTATATAAAGCACCTAAAAAACGAAAACGTATCTTTTTCTTCTTTCTCTTACTTTTTCACAATTAAACATTTATGAGAGAAACTCATTGCATGTTCTTCCGTTCTCTTTGCAAACTCATACTATCACTCCAATTCTTCATTGATTTCCAAACCACACAATATCAAGAGTTTATACTTGAATTCATATCGGTCTCTCTCTGATTTCATCATATTTCTCAAACAATTCAAAGCTATATTGCTACTGAAGGTCTATAGGATCATTGTACCGAATCTGCAAGAATCTGCATTGAAGATGCGACTACTTGACATACTCTGTTATTGTTTGTAAAGAGGTGTTGTAGCCTATGAAATAAAGAGGATGTTCTTGTAGCCCGATAAATCAAGAGGGCGCATTTTGTAGCCCGTGAAATCAAGATTGTAAATGTGTTCTTACCACTCGTGGAAAGCAAGTTGTGATAGTAAAATTCTATACGGTGCAGTATAGGACTGGGCGTAGGATTGGTTGATCTGAACCAGTATAGAAATTCTTGATGTTATTTACTTTACTGCATTTTACTTTATTACTTGTTCTGTAATTATTGGTTTCTATTTGCGACTTCAATAGATAGAGTTTTAAATTCGTAAGTTTTAAATATTTGAAACACATACTTCACCACTTCTAGTGTTTAAACCTTAAAAACCATTATGCATTATATTATAGACAACTCCATTCATCCACACAAATCTTCTTTCTAATCTAGATCTCTGATAGATTTATATACGCTTTCGGCGTATGAATCCAAATAGGGAAAAAAAGTCAAACTGGAATAATAGAGATTAGATTTGGAAATTTGAAAAGCTAAAAAGGTGAGTGGAAAATTATATATTTTTATACAATATTAGATTTATATCGTTGTAAATCTATTTTTATATGCCTGAAATGTAAATTGGAGTTGTAGGCTAAATTTATATACGTGAAATAAAATTATAAATCTGGCTATATATTCAATTATTGATAAATTGAATTGTATATTTCATGTATGTAAATCTGAAAAATATTGGGTATTAGTAGTGCCTGAAACCTATGGTCAAGGTTTTAAATATCGGATTTCAGTCACGTTTCGTCTCGGAATTTTTACACAAGTTATCTCGTATCGGGGAGATCTCGGACGAGATGAGTACATATCGTGTGTACATCTCGGAATGACATCTCGGATCTTAAAATGCATCTCGCGAATATCTCAGATGTACTTATATGTCTAAAATTGACGTGTCACCAATTTATTTAACGGTTATAACTTTCTTAGTAAATATAAAAATGGTAACATACTTGATTTACGTGAAAAAAAAATATTTTTAGAAGAGTAGTAGCTTGATTATTTTAATTGATTTGGTAATGATTGAATAATATCCTTTTATTTGAACATAATAAAGAAGTGAAACCTTTCGCTATGACTCATTAAGATAAAAAGTAAAGAATATGTTTAAAAAGTTGGTAAATTACAATTGGATTGAGTACTTTCTTTTGAATCAATATGAAAATAAAAAATATTATGCAAAATAAGAAAAATGTATAATTTCGGGTGAGATCTCGGATTGAGATTTTGATCCATATCTCGGGTGAGATTTGAATATCTCGGACGAGATGAGTGTCGAGGAAGATATGAAGGAGATTTGATGTCTCGTCTCGTTTAAGTGTGAAAAGGAGATCTCGGAGAAGATCTCGAACAATATATAGGAGATTTAAAACCATGCTTATGGTATATGTGATGATTCCAGATTTGTAAATTTAAAATGACTTGTGCAAGTAAAGAAATGTAAATTGAGTGATCACGGTAAATTATAGGGATTTTAGTATTTTAATTTATTGGAGTATATGGCGTGTCGCAATGTAAATTTCTATAGATCATCAAGTTTTAGATTTATAAGTGTAACGGTTGAAATTAACAAGGAATACATTTAAAAAGAAAGAGATGCATGAAATAGAGACATTCACCATATTTTTTACTTTTTCAATAACTATGAAAAGATAATTCCTTATAATTCCAAATGCAACAAAAATTTCTCTTTTAGATAAGATATAATTAAAGTATTAATCATTCCATTTGAGAAATGTAATTTCAGTGCATTAAAATACAGAAATCCCTAAAGATAAATTAAAAGAATGATAGATGCGATACAAATAGTTTAGGAAACGAATATGTGCAATATAAGTAGAACGCAAGTGAAATAAAAAAATAAAAGATACACAGGTCATAATTTAAAATAAAAGGATATAGATAGTGTTAACTAGGTTTTCGACCAAGCTGATTTCAACCGGAAGTTAAAACGTCAAGACGAAGACGAAAAGACTTAAAACTTAACGAGCACACTTAAAAGAGCTAGAGAAACAACTTGGGAAAGTTTCACCGAAAATGGGACTAAGTCCTTAACTCGATACTGAGTCAAAGATTTGAGTTGGTACCGAGTTAAGGATTTTGAAGAGTTAAGGATTTTGAGTTGGTACCGAGTTTAAATGCCAAGTCTTGGCATCTTCGTATTTCTGGCAAGTGATCTACCAGTCTTTCTATGCATATTCATGAAGTTCATAGAGTTTTAGAAAGTCTATCATCAAGAATGAAGAAGCGACGGTCCAAACGACAGGATAATCTAAGTCATGGAAGAACGATAATCAAAACTCATCAATAACCTACCAAATTACATGGATGGCATCTAGACGAAGTAAGGAGCTCGAAATAAAAGGATTTAGTCAAGGTTCGGCTAAGGATTAGAATCGGTCCCAAGTCAAAGGCTTGACTCGGTAACTAGTCTAAACCTTAACCCGGATCGTCACGATATTTGTGGTGCTATCTTGGGTCGGTCCTTAGATTTCTCTAGTAGTGGACTTCTGATCCAACATGATCATTACTGCTATAAATACAAACTATAGAGCAATCAAGAAAGAATCTGATTTCTGTCATCACTACGCGGAAGTTTTGTCCCTTCTTCAACTCTTTCCTCTACGCCATAGTCATCAAGGCGATTACTCTCGGCAATTCTAGGACTTAAAATAAATCTAACTCATGTACTTATGACTTATTCTCTTTCAAATCCCTTGTAATCTTATTCAAGCTAGATCAAACCAATAATCAAGCTATAAAGTGGACGTGGGTTTAATTAACAGCCGAACCACTATAAAAATCTCTGCGTCTCATTTACTTTTCTGTCATTTTCTATTATATTTGCTCTGTTCTAACAAGACCGGTGCTTTCACACCATACTCCAGGGTGTCGATCTATTTTTTGGATTAACAGATAGTCCTCTAAAACAAAGTAGGAAATTAAAGGATAAAAAGGAATATAAACAGAAATATAAAATTAAATAGTGATAAAAGAAAGCGATAAATGACCTTAAACTAAATAAGATGCAAACATACAAGAAATAGATAAATATTGTTAACAGTAAACAATAAAGGTGCAATAATTAAACAAGGATGAATGAAGATGTATATAAATTTATATATACACACAGCCTCAAGTATGCGTTTATGACGGGCATGATTATTAAAAGTTAGTAAATAACTTAAATGGTTAAGAATAACATGGTCATTAGAACGAGTTGGAATGCGAGGTCAATAGTGTTATATAATAGAAGTCTACCCACCGCAAAGGGTCACCAGCAGCTGTGCATACATTATACTGATGTGAGACATATCCAATTGGAGGACTGGTGAAGTATATATGATTGTGTATAGGTGAAGAAATACTCTCAATAGAGTCGGCGTCAATAAATTAAGGGGAGGGTATTGCCTTGATTGTGTTAGGCAATCTAAATAAAATAGTGAGTGGTTCGACGTTATGTCAGTATGTGTTGATACTAAATCAGGAGTAGAAGTTGTACATAGGTTGAGTGCGTCATCGGTCCTACGCAATCAAAGGAAAAGACGGGATTACACCTAACGAACTACGCCTATTAATAGGGTAGGTCCCATTAGAAAATGCATTGTTACAGTTGTTTGCTAGCTTGTTTGTTAGGACAAGACTAGTTAACTCATAAAAGAGTTCTTTCAAAAACGAATGGGGTAGGCCAAGAAGCTGAGTCCTCTATAATCAATAAGAAGAAGACAAGTAGTAAATCCCCCAAAGCAAGATAGAATACGGGTAAGCTATTGTGACGGCGTATTAGGCACTTTGAGACGCACGATGAATTGTAAACTACCATTGTGAGGTGGACACGGATGAAGACGATGAGTCACACAGGCGAGTCGACATTTCAGGTTCCCCTTTTAATGCGTAGTTGTACTAATAGTCGTTATAGAAGATGTAATTCCATAGGGACGTGATATTGCGTTGATGATGGATCCCGACGTGATACCAGATTACGGATACTAGCGGGACAGTATTTTGGTCTAAAGAGAGACTGTGGTACTTATATATTTATATATGTATGTAGTTATGGTCTATTTCGGGTAGATAGGGCGCATGCATACGTGGAATCGAGAGGACTAAGTAAAATTAAAAGACATAACATGTAATGGAAGACAATCGATATATGATGTTATGTGTAAAATGTATAATTCAACAGAACGTTGTCTTGACCCTCTCCTCATTACAACCAATATAATAACTTTAGTGGTACAGGTACTGGTGTAAGGCGGGAACAACAGAAGGACGGATTTCCTTAAGCATGATCGGCAATGACAAGGACATTAGATATTGAAAGTGTCAATCTTGGTCGGTATTTATGTAATTTATTATACTTTACTATTCCGTTATGTGTTATATCGATAGTGCTTTGATATGCATTTATTTGTTTATTTGCAGGATACCAAACCAACGGCCTATATGGACTTGGATTTTTGATTTAGCGAAAATTCAGATCCACTGGGGTTCGGGTTGTTACATCTGCATTATTGTGCTAATTGAAAATCAACAACATAATCCATTTTTAAGAAAGAAAAAAACTGTAATTATCTACTTAATTTCTGAATAAAATATGTGCATTAGGAAAGTATTTAAAGGATGAAAAGCCTGTGCACGACACATGTAAAAACTCTCTAAAGCTTTGATGCATGATGCGATGTACAACACATGCTTTTGTGAAATACTATGTTTTTATTCAAACATAATTCAAATAATGGTCGTTTTTGTTATGCATCATCATAGGTTCACAAACCAATGATATAACCAACATATCTTAGAACAAAAGATACCCCACAAAGATTTTTATTTCACACAATATTATTAAATATTATTCTATAGAAAAATGCTAGAGCGTCGAAGGAATGCCCTGATTTTTCAATCGGCTAAGGAAGAAAATAGAGGAGCCACCCTAAATTCCGCCATTTCCTCTGCATATTTTGTTTCTGCCCATCTCCCCTTTTTCCGGTTGCTGTAGCAACATTCAATTCTATAAACATTGAAAATCGATGACAAAAACCATTTTCGAACCAAAATAACAAAAAATTATGCATGGAGCTCATTAAAGCAGATATTTAAATGCTACTTACAACAGATGCATGTATAAAACCTAAGTGGTTAATACATTTATCTCCAAAATATCGTTTAATGATGAATACGTGATCGTTGGAAAATATCAAGGCAATACAGAATAAAATCAGAAAACAATTTTGATATGTTTGTTAGTAAGCTATAAAAAAATTTGAAAATAGCATAAAATGCAAATATTTTCTTTTTAGCATTTTTAATAGTGGAAATTCGATGCCGCCCCTTATTTTCAGATTTAATACATGAAAAACCCTTTCTTAATACATGCTTCAAATTACACCGTTATTTCTAATTTCGTAGAAAATAAATTCGTTTTTTTAAATGAAATCTGAACATTAATCATACATTTTTAGAATCAAAATAATTTTTTTAATTTTTTTTTGAAAAACTACAAATATTTGCAGAGAACTCTACAAATATTTGTAGGAAACTCCGCAAATATTTGCAGTCCAGAAGTTTTAATTTGCAAATTTTTCTGCAAAGGCAACTGTGTATTTTGAAATTTCAAAATGGTGTTTTACAAAAGTTCCTTTTTTTATATTAAAAGCTTGTATCCAACTTTTAATCTACAAAAGTTTTAATTGATTAAACGTTTTAATTTACAAAAGTTCCCTTTTAAATAACTGTTAGACTATTTTGTACTATATCCGACTTTATAATTTCATTGAAATATGTGACGTTCTTGTTTTTTTTAATACAAATGTGACATGTGGATCAGATAGTCTGATATCACCAATGTATCATAAATATATCGTTGGCCGATATTAATATACTGCAAGTATTATTTGAACTATGATATGTCAAATGCAATATATCAACTATACCACATATATTACCTAATATTAACCAAGTACAAAACAACTATTTATGCTTAATAGATACTTATATAAAACACTTACAAATATAAAAAGTTAGCAAACATGATATACAATTACGCAATAAAAAACATTTTTCTATGCCATTTAGATCCTTAGCAAAGGATTAAACAAAAAATATTACAAAGTATTTTAAAAAAATGAAAAGGTACGTCATTTCTGCATGATGCGTCAATTACACCATGTGCCATTTCATTTTCGTATGTATTTAAAAAAACACTTTGATGCATCTTTCATAGCACTAGTACTGATATCTGTCCTCACTGTTTACTAAAATCTTAAGATATTACAAATTTTAGGCCCATTGTAAATCACCTTTCTAATCTCAAAATCTATAATAGAATTTGAAGAAGAAGAAAATCATATTGAAACAGAAAATATCAAGATACTTGTTAAATTTACAGTTTAAATTCTATTGTTCCGAATCAATAATAATTAAAAACGACAACAATAATCTACTCTTTCAATACATAAATGTCATTTGATGATCTACATAGAGCAAAATTTCAAACATATGCACATTGTAAAATAAATCTTTTAGATCTATGGTCCACAATTTGATTCTAGCTTCAATTTGAAATTTAAACTTAATGATTTACGTTCCGAATCCCAATTCAAAACCTCGATTGTCGTAGTGCTTGTTACAGTGCATTGAATATGATAGTGTTTTCTCTAAGTAATTATGTGTTTGGTAATGTAGATCATTGGGCCCAAGTGAAATGTTACAATTAGAAGAGTTACTGACTATGTTATAGTACTGCAGTTATGAGGTAAATTTATCCTATATATGTGCAAATTTATCCCAGATAGGTGTTTATGAATGTGCAAATTTAACGTCTTCCAAATTACTTCTAAAGTATTTGTAAAGGGTTCGTCATGACAATTAACTTTGTGGCATTGTTGCACAAAGCACAATATATCATTGTATATTATCATAATTTGTAATATTTATTATATATTATAATTCTTAGGTTGAGGGTTATTGTTTTACAAATTGCAATTGATCAATTGACAAATAGGTAATAATTCATTAATTGATAAACATGTTATAATTGATAAAGGTACATATCATTAAATGCGATGCTTGCACTTCATTTTTTTTCTAGTTCTATAAGCACTAGTAAATATCAATGGAAATTCATGTACATACTTCTTGGCAGAAAGTAAATATATGAATGGTCATTAACAAGTTAAGAGCATGTCATTATTTTCATCTGAATAATTATGCAATGCAAGCTATATAGCAAATGTTTGTGGTTGAACTTGAAGCCATTATCCCATAAATGGGATCTGCCATATGACACAATAAAATCATGTCAGTCAATTATCTAAGTATCCTACCCGTTGACATTGTGTGTTTGCGCTCCACAACTAATTGTGCTGATATAAACTCCAGAAACTTACCCATTGACACTGTGTGTTTGCGCTCCATAACTAATTGTGCTGATATAAAGTCCAGAACTGAAATATTTGTGCTTCTTAGGTTGCAACATATGCCGTGATTAGAAAATTTGGAATGATTAGTGCTTCATATATCGTTAGATATATATATCTAAACTATTAACATCTTTGATGTTCCAAAAATATATACAATTGGCCCTATCTAAATGGAGCTCATTTTGAGTCTTTAAACAAGTATCATATCAAGCTATACTGGCTATACTAAAATTTACAAGTTTTGTGCTTTTGTCTTCTGAAATTGTGCTTGAATATAGGAAAATATTCCGATATATATTTTCATTCTTTTGCCTTTAAATACCAAAGTTATCTAGTTAGTTTTTTAAAAAAAAAGGAAAAATATCATATATAGCCTTTAGTTTTGAAATTTCAGATAAAACTTTGATAACAAAATATCAACTGAAATTCACCAAATATTTCAGTCTGAAATTTTACTTCATTTTTCAGAAAAACCAGTGAAATGCTGGTAGTTATTTCAGCGTATGTAATGGTAAAAATTATAACTATTAACAAATTGAGCTTTTTTACATTCTAAAGTTGTAAAGGATGAAAGGCACACTATAATTTAACTCTTATTACATGTGTACGGTTTTTTTAATCCGCTAATAAGCTTTTAATCAGTTAGGAATTCTACTCTCAAATTGTCTTCCTTAAAGCTTGATTAGCTTAAACCCTACTTCTCTTCTTTGTTAAAATGTTATATTACTTTGATCCATTATACATACTCCTTTTATCTGTTTAAATTTTACTTTTATCCTTACGTTTTCCAATTACAGTTTAATACGATCACTCAAATTGTCTTGATCATTTTGAAATTAGTATCTTTGACAGTTTAATTGTGATAGCACTTATTAACTAAAAACAACTTTTTTTAATACATGGAATATATGCCGGGGGTGTGATGCATAAACTCCTAAATTTCAAAAGCAAAAGTTTAGTTATCTGAGACTTAAAAAATGACTGTTTTTGGGTTCAATTCCCGTCTGCCCTACTCACAATTTCAAGGCGCAAAGGTGGGTCCCCGTTAAATCCGAAAAACTGGTTGGGGGCAACAAATCTCTGCGTTGGGCTAGCTTACCTCCGTCCTATTATTTGTGGTCGGACCAGGCCGGGGGGAGAAGGGGCTATGAAAAAAAATATTTAAAAAAATGAGTGTTTTTATGATCCTTAAATTTGTACATTAATATGGTGCTTAAAGTTACAATTTGCAAGTGTTAGCCTAAAAGACATGTAATTGACCAATTTCACTATTGCATTTTGATACTTCATCAATATATGCCTAACAACGATATTATAACATGTCTGATGTTTTTCAATATTCTCAAGCTATTTTAAAATATGATATATCGGTACTTGATAGATAAGCGAGCGATAATGGTATCAACAGCTTAATACTCAAGAGCTTAACTGTATTAAAATAACGAAGAGCTTAACTTAATAGATAAGCGAGCGATTGGCTTTATTTTTATTTTTGTGACTTGTTGATTTTTTTTATTTTTATTTTTTTGCCGGAAGAAATCATGATTGTGCAGGAGAAGAAGGATGTGAACAAGTATGGTGTGGTGGATAAAAGAAAGAATGGTAGTATATATGTGTTGGGAAAATAATATGGCCATTATAAACTAGCCGTTGGAGTGAACATATGGGGGAATGAAATGGCAAAGACTTCGTTGTTTTAAATATAAAAACAACGTAGTCTTCGCCATTTTGTTTAAAACGGTGAAGTCTTTGGTGTTTTAATAACCGGCCCTTTGTTCACTTCACCTGCCACCAAAATGAGTAGAATCAGCAACATCTCACTGAACAAGCCATATCTAGGTGCAGTTCTTGTTCGTTTAGTGTAAAACTAAGAAAGATGGGTAACTGAACAGGTTCGTTGTAAATAGTGTGCAAAACAAGGACCACACACTAGTATATCCTAAAATCAAAGCCACACGAAAGAAATGACATTGATGATAATTATTCTACTTACCTCAATACAAGTTCTTCCGTTGAGTACACGCTCTTTATCAATTCCCCAAGAAAGATATACAGTGTTTCTTCTTCCTTCTCTGTCAGTGAAAAATATGTCTTGATTATCTTTTCCAATCTCTAAAACCCACTTAGGAAGGGTGATTGACATAGAACTAGATTCAGTTCCTCCATGTTCATGAAATGCCATAACTACCTTAAAAAAGGTCAAGGTAAAATTTAAAGCCAAATATAATTTTGATAGTCGTTCACCAAGCTAATACATAGGTTTGTAGATGAATCTACAAGTAAACTGAAAAAACGTATACATGCATAGCATATGAAATGCTCTAATAATGGAGGAAATGTCTGACCCGAATAAACAAGTTATTAAAATTAAATATAGTGCAATTGAAAATGAATTTGAACCAACCTGCAACTTAAACTGATACTCTCGGATGATAGTGAAGACATCTCGATAGCCAGTCCATATGTATTTCTGCGGGATCCATGCTTCTACTATTCCCCACCAGCAATCTACAACTACTCCATCAATATTTAAAGCCTTCAGATGGCCTAATTCTTGTCGTAAAGCTTCAGGGTCAACCATTTGGCAGTAATTGTTGATAATGCCAGTCTTAAACATAACCAACAAAAAAGTTAGCAGAAGATACCTCAAAACAAAAAAAGCAAGCATGCCATAGTGTCAAGATGAAATGGTTGAAGGTATATGTAAAAATTCAAAGGTGTAAAAGCAGAAATAATTAAACATAAGTAGTAGAGGTAATATAATTCATTCTACTTTTAACGGTAGTTTTGTATTATTCTGGAACATGATACAAAAATTATTTGCAAACTGCAATATCCCAAAAATCATAGGTACATTCTAGACAAAGTCACATGCTGAGGTGTCAAAATCAAGGATAGCATATCAGTCTACAAGCGATCGATTATTCACATTATAATATTTTTTAACTGTTGGAATTTCTGGGTTTTTTTTCCTGCAAAAATGGTACTAAGATGCTAAATCATAACGTGTTAAGTTTATTGAGTGTATTCAATATCTAGGATCACTCAAACTCCAACTTTATTTTCCATAACTCACCTGGAGTGACACGTAAACTGGAATATATGTGGTTCCACCAAAGTTTCCATCAGCTATTGCAGCTCCTAGCATTGTCTATACCAAATACTTGGGCTTTAGTTGCAATTTGAACGAACACATCAAAAATAGAAAACAAGTTTACTTCAATTTTCCAAAATTAATACATGATCTGACGAATTATTCGGACTAACACTCCCATATTTCTCGGTTTTAAAATCTCCATGATCAGCGGCTAAGACTGAGTCTATTGATGCGGGAGAGAAGGTATCTTCAATTCTCAAAAGTGATGGTTCGGAATCTAATGTCGCTTTGAAGGGTATCTACAAATATAAATCAACATTGATCAAAACATAAATTTTCTTTAAAAATCAATTACATAACTTTTCTACAACACACATCATAATTCAACCACATATTGCAAAATAAAAACAATAGGCCATAATTATATATCCTAATTCCTAAATATTGTGTAGAGGCGTAGACTCGTGTAATTTAGCATACTTGTACAACAAAATATTAGGCAGAACTGTAATAAACAAAAATAATTACTAAAGTATGCATAAGTAAGTGGGTAAATTACTTGTTCAGTGTAGTATAAGTTATAACTAGGATAAAATTAACTTGAAACAACAAGAATTTAATTAAATGAAAGCTGGACCATTGGTTAACAGTGATGAATAGACCACAGTTCATAATGAGTGGTGCCGAATGCACCCTAACATGTGCTCTATTTTACTCAGAACAGAAAAGAAACAAGTAATGCAAAACGTTACTTCATTTTACCCAGTCAATTGGTAATATATTACTGATCAAAAATATATTCTCCATCAAAAAGTTAAGTCAACTTCGATGATATAAGGCTGCAAGTCAATACACTGAATCGGCACTATAATACCAATCAATCAATCTTCACCGACTCAGCTGTGCGGGGTAAAATTAAGACTGAGTAGAATGGAACACAAATTGGGATGCATTTAGCACCACCCGCTGTGGATAAAAGTCAAATTTTCCAGCAGATTTCTTTTGTCCCTTACATATTACATTCATGACAATCGCTTAAAAAAAAGTAAACAAAAGCGCTATTAAAATAGCGAAGAATACAGAAAAGTATGATTTACCAACTGTGGTTGCGAAGTAGAAGGAACAAGTGACGGCATTGATACAGACGATCTATAAGTGGTCCCATCGGCTTCAACAACCCACCCCGCATCTCGTGCGAGAGCAGAAAGAACATCATTCATGTCAGCACGTGCGGGAAGAGGGAAATTACCGTACTGGCGTAAGCCGGCGAGTATCCTGCCGGTAATTGCTCTCCGATGCCTTTCTCGAAGCTTTGTTCTTTCTTTCTCTTTTTCCCGCAGTCGCCTTCCATTTTTAGACGTCGCTGGGTGATTGATGGAGACGGTGGAGGCGGCAAAGCCATGTGGACGGCGGTTGTGGCTTGGGTCGGAATCTTGGGGATGGGTTTGGTGGTTCATTCCTTTGAGAACTGGGGTGTGCTGCTTTAGATCCCACTATAAACACCCACTTGAAAAGGGATGCTAAGGGAAAAAATCAAAAACCACTTCAGATGCTTATTAGGTGACAAAAGATTTGAATTTCTACAAAATTTGCAAAGAATTTCAGGATGAATTTATTTATCAATTTAAGCGGATGTTTATATGGAGGAGTATATCTTAACTTTTACTAGTGTGTAACCCGTGCGTTGCACACGGTAACGCTGTTAAAAAAAAATTTACATTTTAACTATTGCTAAAATTATTTTTTATTATGCAAGATATATGATAAATTTATAATGATATATTAACCATAAACTAAAATGAGTTGCAATGCTTAGACATAAGGTTGAGGGTTCAATACTCACTAACCGCATATTTTTAAAAAAATTAATATCCTAATTTAAAAAAAAATTATAAATTAAAATTGTAAATACCGTATATATGTAAATAATTTATGCTATGAGATATTTTTTTACATGTCTCAGTTAATAAGTAGCTTCACCATTTTGTTAATATGATTGTTGTATATATATATATACATATATATACATATTGAATTATCATCTTTTTTAAAGGACTTATAAATGAATGATGAATCTTACATACTTGAATTTATTTAAATAACTTGAATTAATAATCAACATACCTAATTAAATATAAGAAGATAAATGTAAAAAAGTTAAAGAAAATTGGGAAGAACTTTGTATAAATTTGTAACCGAGAAAACTGTAGATCTTATGGTTAGCTTATCTATATGTGAACTTTTTTTTGAATCAGGCATGTAAACTTTTATTCGTTATTAAGTTTTTATTTTTAAATAATTTTTTTCTTAAAGTTAACCATAAATTTCATGTTCTTATAGAAGGGTCATACTTATGACTTTAATAATTGCAAAATAATGTTATGTAGTATTTAGTTGAGTTATGAGTTGGGTATGATTTAATAACACATTGAAAGTGGAAATGTTTATATAATCTAATTTTTATCAGTGTAATCTTTCCATTCACATCGTAATGCTGTAAAAAAATTATCTTTTGAAGGTTGTTAAAAATGAAGTTATATTATGTGATGTAAGATAATTTTTTTGAGATAAATGAATTAGAAATAAAAAAGTTATTATTATTATGTATACAATTTATGTTATATGATTTAAACATCTTTATATATCTGAATAAAGAAGAAATAATTTTATCATTTTTTTATGTTCATGAATATGGTATATATTGAAATCCTTGTATTTTTTTGGTTTATTTGATGGACTAATAAATATTAGTTAATCATATTTATTTAAATAATTTAAATTTAAGATTACACAGTTAGTTAAATATATGGACCTGAATGTAAAATATTAGAAGATAATTGAGAAAGTTTCTAAATAATTGTAAAAAAATCAAAATTTTAGGTATTTGAAGTTAATAGAATTTTATGGTGTAACATAAATTCATTTAGTAAATAAATTATAAAAATAAAATTATTATTATTTTTAGTGTATATAATTTATGTTATGTGATTTACACACACACACACACACACACACACACACACACACACACACACACATATATATATATATATACATCTAAACGATTTTTTTACCAATTTGTTGATGAGCATGTAATATACATATCGAAAATTTCATCTTTTAGGATTTATTACTAAATATTAGTTGATTAAATTGATCAATTAGTTTAAATTTTAGATGATGTAATTAATTTAAATGTGTGGATTGTAATGTAAAATTTAGGAGAGAACCGTGAAAAATTTGTAAATAACTGTAGATTTGTTTAAAAGTATTCGAATGTAAAATAGCGTAAAAGGTTTATTAAAATAATGGTAAAGTGGTTAATTATAAGATTTTTAAAATAAAATATCCACTTTGAGAGAATTAAGGAGAATAGAGATAATTCCTACAATTAATGAGAGAGTTTCAAATTCTTCTGCTTTACTGTTATTTAATAGATTCCTTGGTTAGACATTTCAAACTATATCAATAGGGGTGTAAATTTCGACCTGGGCAAATTAACACGCCCAGATCGACTTATGTGGTCTCTGGGTCGATATGGGTCAACCTGTAGGTCGCAACTCCTACAGACCTTTTATGTCTTGTGCGATTCAATTTTTAAGCGATTGTTTGAAGCACTTCCAGGACGAGTTTGAATATGAAATTTGACATATATCATCTACAACGCATGGACAATAATCCGGAAAAATTCTGGCATATAATCAAGGCAAAAACGGAAATTTATAAACGCAAGAAGATGGACTCGAGCACACATTTTACTATAAACTATCAACCAACAAATTTTTTGTTTCGGATATTATCACTTTCAGCTTGCAAACCTTGATTTTAAGCTAGATTTTGTGAGTTTGCAACTCATCTTAGCAAAATATTGAACAAACTTGAGCAAATCCGAGAAAACTTGAAGAAGTTGAGAGCTTTTGCCTTGAATTAGTTGTAAGAACCTGTAAAAATGAAATATACAGACATGCAACAGAGAAAAGGATTGTTACAGGCCACACAAGTTCTCAAAATTAGAAAGTGATGAAATTATCTTTGGTTTTGGATTGATTACCTGAGTTTAACGGCTTCAATTGTTTAATTTAGCAAAGATTTGAAGAAATTAGTAATTAGGTTTTAAAGAGGAAGAGAGTTTCTCAATTTTCTTTCTTTTTGTTTACTGCACTGTACTTTGAACGTAATGGTGAGAAGAAGATGTTTTTCTTCTTAGCTAAAGATATATTTGGGCTGTTGGGTCCTATGCATACATATATAGCTGTTGGGCTAATCATGGGCTGTTAGGTCCTGTTTGAGACTGTTGGGTCTCTTGTACATCGTATTTGGCAAGCTGTTGGGCTATTGATTGGGCTGTTGGGTCCTTTCTACATCTATAGTTGTTGGGCTAATATTGGGCTGTTGGGTCTTATTCTTTACATTGTTGCTTTTCTAGATTTCTCTATGTTGATTTCAAGAATTTTGACGATTTATAAAAGTTTTCAGCATAGTTGCCTATGTTGGATTATTTATATAGTCTGAGTGCTATCGTGTTATCTATTATATGGTGAACACGTTTTGAACTCTTTATCGAGTTATATATATATATATATATATATATATTGATTTGTAGTGTCATCCTTTAACGTTTTGAGGTTTATAATCTCCTATTTAGGAGTTATGGTTTTGATGGACACCGTTATATTGGTTGTTGATGCTCATGAGATGAGGCGTTGATTTGTAAATAATTGATATTGTTGTTGAACTTGTTCTTTCGAGAAACCCCTTATGACATTTAGTAGACATATATTTAATGCTGCTTCTTCTCTTTCGAGAAGAATTATTATCATTTATCCATGTACCTTACCTATCATATGCTAATCAGTTATTTAAGCTAGACTAACCCGTGCATTTTTATATACTCGGGTCAGATCGAGTTATTTCAAGTTAGACACCTGCCGTAGGTCTTCACTATGTCGCTCCTGCTTTGGATTATCTACTAGATCTCTTTTGTGTAGTTTTTTGTCGTTGTTTTGTAAACTCTGATATATACCTATTCATTTTGACTCGATGTATATATTGTGGTCCATGTACCACTTCTATCACTATGTAGTGTACTATGATGTATCTATGTATATGTATATATATGTTTAACTGCTGTTTTGTGATCTGCCTACATTTATTGTTATATTCAGTTCTGATAGATCTGTTAGCCACCGTAGTTTTGAATTAAGCATTTATTGAGTATGTCGATCCACTTGAGAAAGAAAAAAGAGAGAGAAAAAATATAGCACCCAATCGACATATTTAATAGATGTTTAAGACAAAGCTCATGGATGGTCGCTCCTAACCAGTCATATTTTTCACATTAGCAGACAGTATTACTCGGTAATACTCTTGTTAATGTGGGTATTGGGGTGGGGCGTCACAGCTTGTCCGACGTCTGGCTCGGTCTGAGTTTGTAAGGTGTTTGGTCTGTGTTTGTACAATTCACATTTAGACACGAATCGGAAAAAGAAAAAATGTCCGTATGAAAATGTTCGATGTTTTTCTATTGTCTCAATATTGTTCGTCAGTTGTTTGGCTCATACGAACAATGTCCAAATATAAACCTTGTTCGGTCCTGGTCCATCCGAATCCCTTATAGGACAGAACATGGACACACCTCCGTCCGGTCCGGTCCAACACGTTTACACCCTTATATATTAAAGTTTGAAAATTATTAAATTAATTACAATTTTATAATCACATATTGAAATGTAGAAATTTGTAGAAAAAAGGATTGGCTCTGATGAGATTTAAGTTTACGATTATATTGTTAAGAACATGAAAGAATAAGGACTCTTGTTATTTTCCTTTCTCACCCTGGCTGCAACTGGAAAAGGAAAAACTACAATTTTGCCTTCATATATTTCGAATGACACGCCAATATGTTGATTTCCTTCTTCATCATTTGAAGCCTCATTGAAAATATTAAATAAACTTCCATGTTAATATCTAATTTCATTCAGTGAATCCAACATGAAAGAAATTTTAATTCAGTTCCACAAACTCTAAAAATTATTTAATAATTTTCAAAAAACAAGCATATTATACACTCCAGCATAGAAGAAAGGGAAACGTATTTTCTTGTAATAATTCAATTTTCAATTTTTTGAGAACATAAAATTTAGGGCGAGTCTTCATTCTATCTTTCATAATCGAAGAATGTATACATTGAAGAACGTGGGAGGATAGGGAGAAGAAAACAAATGTAAGAAAATTGAAAAGGGTAAACAATAGAAGAAGAAGAAGAAGAAGAAAGGATAAAATTGGCTGTGGTGTGTAATTCTTTTTTACCGAGTACCGGTATGCGAAAGGAGGAATATAAGGTGTTAATAAATGTATTCAAAGAATAAATGTTTGTTTTCTCAAACAAATTAAGTAAATGAGAGGTGAGTGTATAAAAGTGTGAGAAGTATTTTATAAAACACCGATGAGTGAAAAAAGAGGTGAGTGAGGGAATAAGAATAGTGGTGCATATAATAACCCCCTTATTTAAGCGAAAGAGTATTCTGAAATGGATAACTTAGCGAAAGGGTCACTTTTTTTGTAACGAACGGAAATTTTTGTCTTTATTTATTTGTATATTTGGTTTTTATTTATTTTAAACATTGTAAAATAGTTGATAATAAATTATAAACTGATATATAGAAAGACATGAAATTTAAAAAAAAACTAATCACTGCATTTATAAAATAAAAACTGATACATTAAAAAAACAAGTACATAAACTGTGCAAATAAACCAGGAATAGTTACAAGGCAAAACTGTCGTTAGATAATTTAGCAACTCTCTAATGTTCGTTGGTCATACTATGGACTAGCGTGTAATTTGTTTTTGGCATGCCTAAATATACAAAATTTCTCAGCTTATATAAATGTCGTCTGGTTCCTTCATCGATATACACCATTCGATCACTTATAGAACTATGAATCTTGAACTGGAGTGGTAGGCATCTACAATTTGGATTGTTTGGGCCTAGATGATGAAATAGCATTAGTATGGTACAACGACTATCAATATATAATTCATTCTTCAGCCCACTAGAGAGTTAGCGTACAACAGGATGTTAATTTTAGCTGGCGCGACTGAAGGGACAAGATATTTGCACTATGGCATCCATAAACAGTCACGGTGTGACGACCCACCTTTTTTGACCGTTTAAATCGACAATAAAGCACACATGTCTAAATTAAATCATTCAAAAGGGAGGAATGTCAATGGTTTAATAAGAAAATAAGAGAAAAGAAGAAAAATAAAACAAAATACAGAATCTCGCAGCGGAATGACAAAAATATAATAATCAAATAAACAGTTCATGAAGCTGTTTTATGATATACATTTGATTACACAATTTTTACAACATAATCAGAGTACAATCACAAACATACCAAATAATGATGCCTCGTTGAATTACTAATAATATAATATACCAAACACCGCCTTCGTCCTCTAGAATTAAAGTCTTCAAACACTGAAAAGCTTAGGCTGACCCGAGTGTAATGAAAAGACAAAACACTCAAGTCAGAACTAAAAGTTCTTATGTAAGTTAAATCAACAACAATTAAATATGAGTGTAATAGCTTCAGAGATGTTTATGGGATTTTACATCTGCTATCCGGTGTACGACATGCATGCAATAACTTAAGAGATGTTACGGGATTTTCCATCTCCTAAGGATCCATTAAACTATATGTATGTAGTAAAATACGCTATATATGTAGTGTCTATCAGTAATGTAAAGTATTAAAATAGCGTTAAGGTTTTACATTGATCCCCTTTAATACATTTTTAAGCAGGTAGTCTATGCAGGTCCTGTAACACAACCAGTAACGTCGATAGCTAGTGAGTCCCTTATAGGTGTCATACTAAAAATAAATGGTAGTGGGCACGAATAAGGATAAAGAGTATGACAATGCACGTGAGGCAATGCCCAAGGTAGGATATTACCAGTTCGGGTCGCAGGGCTGGTGGTAACGCATCGTAGTTACGACTCCCACCTCGTCCAGCACCCCCAAAATCAAATCAAATCAAGGTAACCAATCAAGCCAACATCAATATAGTAATACGAAGAGGTGTATCCGCTGGAGGTAGCTAGCTCATTTGGCCCTGACAAGCCATCCTGTTTTAGTCATTTCAAATTGGCACAAGTGCCAGCGTCATCCATCATTGTTCTCTTTCTTCAAATCTAGCAAATGTTCATCAAATCCAACCGCTTCATTCTGGATCATCCACCATGTATACAGTTGTTAAAGTGGTTCCAATATTGACAAAGAGTATGCCAATAACAGACCTCGGTCTCTTTAACAACAAACGTCATATTTCACACAGGTTGGTTTTTTTACATTTCAAACCCGATTCATATTTGATATCGAAATATCATATTCATTTCAAAATCATCATATTTACTCAAAATATGTCATTTTCAGTTGAATGTATAATTTCAAATCCCAACTTAGGTTGTAACCTCATTTAACCACACTCACATTTAAATCAACGATTTAAATATAAACATTTCAACTTTGCATAGTTTGAAACTTTAGAAAATAGTTTTAAATAGTTTAGAATAGTTTAAATAGTGTAAAAGTTTAAAACAGCTTTTAACATGATTTGAGTATTGAAAATAGTTTATATAGTGAAATAGTTTGGAAAAATCTAAATAATTTGAATATTAAAAAGATAGATTTTTACAGTTTATGTTAAAATAATTTATTTTGAAACTAATATTAAATCAAACTATTTCTTTCCATTTCAACAAATCTGGACCCATGTCCAATTTCAAATCAGCAAACTCAATTCTCAATCTTTCAATTCAATGGACTCAATTTCAATATCGTTTCAACTCAGCTTGATTTCAATTCGAATTAACTTCAATTTTCAAAACATTCATTTTTAACTTCAAATTCGATTCAACAATTCAATTCAAAGATTTAAAATTCCAATTCAATCCTTATTTTAAACCATTTCAATTTATACCAATTTCATCTCAAATTTCAATTTACTGATTTAAATCACTTAAATCAAATTAAATCTCATCGTTCAATTTCAAGGTCCAAATCTCAAAATAATTAAATTTCCAAAAATAAAGCCATGTATCGATTATATTTCACATTTCAATCTTATTTCTTTAAAACGATTCCCTTTAATCAATTTTAGTTTCAACATTTCAAAGCTTGAATTAGAAAATAATTTAATTCATATAAATCCACAATTTAATTCCTTTAAAACAAATTATTTAATCAAAATCCAAATTCAAGATTTTAAAACCATTTAATTTAACCAATCTGGTGTTCGTATATAATTTTCTTCCCTATGGCCAAGTGATCAGTAATTTCAATTTTGATTATAGGGATGGATATATATATATATATCATTTCAATGCAAATTAAAGTGTCATAGGTATATATCGTTTCAACCTATTTCTTAATTTATTCGTAATAATTCAAATAACATTTTATATGTTGTCACTTAATATACAGAGTGATAATATAGATATATAAAAATAA
The DNA here is from genome assembly GCA_030765085.1 of Allium cepa. NCBI lineage: Eukaryota > Viridiplantae > Streptophyta > Magnoliopsida > Asparagales > Amaryllidaceae > Allium > Allium cepa. The sequence continues at coordinate 464,606,827 of CM060931.1, forward strand.
ATAAACATCCAATCATCCAAAATGTCAATAAATAGACATCCATCACAATCAACATCCAAATCAGCCAATAAATCATAGCAATTAACTACTTATCAATATTAGGTGCTTAACTAGCAATTAAAATTCAATATTAAATTAAATGTCAATTTAATTCAATATAAATTCAGATTAAATTTAAACGACAATTTAAATCACCAAACAGCAATCTACAAAATTCTTATCACTTCATAAATTTAATTAAACAAACATATAAAGATTTAGCATTGCGTGAGTGGGTTAAATCAGTCACCTTTGATTCATAGCTGATTTAAAAATCCGTATAAAGCCCAAAATTTGAACAATCTCCAAATTCAACTAAACCAGTCTCATTTTGTCCATAATTTCGATATGAACCCAACAGAAGAAAGCGCGCATCAATCGAAGCTCGTATTAAAAAGTTATGCTAGTTAGAACGTTGAAAATTTACATTGAAATTAAATTAAAACAAAGGGTAAAGTCATTACCATCTTAATCCTATCGGCCACGCTACAGCAACGAATGAGAACCCATATACATCGCTACGAACATCACCTGTCGCCGTGACTCCAGATCATCGTTCTCAGATCAGGCCTCACCACTGACTCCGACTCGCCACGCCACCCCTCTGGCACCCCACCACGTCAATCGTGTCGCCGCCAAATGACACCAGGCCGAGGGTGAATTCCGATCAAACAACATCAAATTCCGACGAATTCTAATGCCACTGAGACGAACGATCCGCATGGATGAACGGTGCTCGACAGCCTCTACAATACCGTGCCCTCCGATCGTCGATTGGTCGACGATCCACCGTTGATCGCGAAAACCCTAACAACGATGCGACGACCCGGAATTTTTAAGCATTTAAAATTGGAATATTAAATTTATTTGAAATATTTAAAAGTTAATTTTTTTAACTTGAATCTCAAATATCTCAATTTATTTGATGATTAAATAATAGCATTTAATAATTAAAAGTTGGGTAAATTGTTGAATCTAGAATATTGAGCCTGTTAAATATAATTTGAAGGCTTGTAAAATTTATATTGATGACACTGAAAATAATAGAAGTTGTAAAATTTAAATTAACAGTGGTTTGTTCAATTTTAAAATTTTATCGTTCAAATTGAATTTAAAAATAATATTTTGAGGCACAGTCTCGGAATTAGACGAAACCAGTTCCATTGGGTCCGCAATATTGAATTATTAACGGATTTCAATTTTCATAGCATTCGGAGTTGTTGTGTGAGCATACGATAAGTAATCGCGCTGAAAATTAAATCGGAAATTCAATTTTATAACCGGTCCAAAAGCCTGTCTTTTCTTTTGCATTGTTTTCCTGTGTCATAGCACAGTTGAACACGTAATAATCACGTTCATCGTTTTTTTTATATTACAGGACACTTTGATTTTTGACTTACGGTGGATAAATGATTTTATTTTTATTTAAAACTATTGTCTTCCTCAACAAGCTGTTAAATTGGTAATTATCTCGAACCCTCCTTCTTTCCTTTAGCTTATTAAATCGCACAACCTTCTTTATAAAAGAAAAATGGCCGAAGCCTCTACATCTCAAACTAAAATACACAAATAAAAAAAATAGCCGCGACCCCCCTTGTTCTCTTCAGAATCTCGAATCATGGCATCCTCGAAATCGAACTCAAAAAAAAAAAAATTCAACGAAATCGAATCCAAATCGCGAGCCCTGTCTACCGCAATCAGATCGAGATGTTTGGGGCGGCGCGATGGGGGAGGGTCGCGTGTTGCTGAGGCTAAGATTTTGGAGATGGAAGCTCGTATACGCGTTGGAGGTGGAGTTGCGACGCGAGGAAGTACGAGGTCGCGAACTAGGGTTCGAGTTTTGGGGAGGCTGCGCGATGAGGGGTTCGGCTTTGAGTTTTGGGGTCGGTTTCGGTGATGGCGACGTGGGGATGTGGACTACCTGAAGGGAGTTCGAGCAGGAATGTGGTGATGCAATCATCGAAGGCGATTTGGGAAGAGAAGATTCATGTGCGGCCGGGTTGGATAGCTTTGGTATGGGTTTCTCTTTCTGCTCTAAAATTTTTTTTTTGATTCATATAAAATAATAATAATAATAATAAATAAATAGAATTTAAATTTTTACGGTATTAAGAGAATTTGTGAATTACAGTGAAATCGAATTCCGAAGTTTTACAGTAAAGTAAATCTGGTAGTTAATGAAACTATTATTAGTTGCAAACTGAAGAAATGAATAGATGTATCACGTTAGTTATCTATTTATTTAAAATTTGTAAATTAAAATTATTAAATGGTAAATAAATTATAGATGGTCTGGCGGAAAAAATATATAAAATAATATAATATAATTGAAGGGATTTTTGAAAATATAATTTGTTAATGATGAACAGAAAAAAATAAAATAAAATAAATAATATATAATGATATACAGTTTCAGTTTTAATATGCAAGCAGAAAATAAAATAAAATTTTAATCTTAGTAAAGATTTTAAATGCAGTTTATATATATATATATATATATATTATAAAGGTAGTTTTATTTAATAACACTTATTTAATTATTTTTACAAGAGGTTATTTTATTCGATTCAGTTCTAAAAGTTAATTTTTAGTTTAATATTTTATTTATAAAGAAATTAGTCTAAAACTAAAGCCTTAGCTAATTAAGTTATTTAATAGTCAGTGATTTTTCAATTAGTTCAAATATTTATTTAAAAGAAAATTGATTTATAACCAAAGTATTAGGAATTAATTGATCGGTTAATCCAAATATTAATAAACTGCAAATTATTTATACAAGGTTAAAAATTGAGAAGGAGGCAAGTTGGATTGGAATGGATGATAATAAAATGAAAAGGTGAGTTAATCTCAATCAGTTAATTTAAATTTAAATTTTAAATGATTAAATTTAAATAATTGTTTGAATGGTTGAAATTGATTGATGTGCTATAGTATGGTATATTCTGGAATTGGTATATTATTGTGCTAACGTCTGTGGATGCAGGAAAAACAGGTTGGAGGGATCCAACTGGATCCCTCAATATTTATTATTTAATATTATCTATTGTGATTACCTGATATTCTATGATGAATATATTAGAATATTGAATGTTATGATTTGACCGGATATATTTGGGTATAATGAATTACCAAAAATATATAAATTGGGTTTTGGAAAGAAAATAAAGGAAGTAAAGTTGTAAACGAAATAATCTTAGAAAATTTAATAAAATTAGAATGAATTGAATAAGAAATAGAAGTATGTGAAATACTAATAAATAACTTCGAGTATGAAAAGAAAGGGGTTTGAATAAACTGTAATTAATGAATTGTAAAATCAAGTAATATTATTTTAAAGGAATAAAGAATTATTTTAAAACTTAAAGTTTTAAATTTATCTAAGGGAATAAGAAGTAAATTGAGAAATATAAATGGGTATTTCAATTAAAAGTATCTTAAATCATAATTAAGGAATAAATCTGAAATTAAAGGATTTTGGAATAAATGAAGTAAATTGGAAATCAATTTGGAAATTGATTTAAGTGTTTGAACTTGGATATTTGGAAGAATAAATTCAAGGTGGGAATTTATTAAAGGAATGAGAAAAATTGTTTAAAAATAAATAGTGATTTAGTTTTAAAGGTTGTGAAGAGAAGTATATTTCTCTGGATAGCCAAGTACATGTTTTTAAAAAAGTAAATTTTTAAAAATAAATTAAATGTTTTAAAGTTGTTTTTAAAGGAAGCAAGTTTTGTAAAATATATTATTTCTAATATTTAAAGTCTAAAGTAAGTATTTTCTTTAATCTATTTTAGTAGTAATTATTAAGAAGTAACTTAGTATTTTATTTTAAAAGAAGAAATCTAGTTTTATATTTTATTAAGTAACCTTATTTTTAAATATTCATATAGTATGTATTTTTAACAAATTATTAAAGGAATTTTAATTGGAATGTTTAAAGTATATTTTTTTTAAAGTAAAGTGTTTTAAATTAATTAAAAAAAATCTAGTTTCGTGCTTGGTGATTTCAGTGGAAATAGAAATACTTGGAATTTATTCTGAGAAAAGCAGATAGTTTAAACTATTTTCAAAGGAATTTGAAAAGTGAAAATATAACTTGTGAATATATTTTTGAGATAAATAAAAAATTTGGGAAATTATTTATTGTGTGATGGTTGTCTGCGAATATTAATTGATAGTTAAATCACCGACTATCAATATTGGACAAATGCGTTGATCGTTTCGAAGAGACCGGGATCGAGATTTATTTCTCGAAAACCACTTCGATCTGGTTTGTACGTTTCGTGGAAAATGATTTTGGATTCGAAGATGGAGCAGTGAAGTGCAAGGGCTAATCGCTACTAATCCTGAGGATATTTCCAAAATGGATGTAGTAGGAATGGTGCCTTCGGTTCCGTTCGAACCCGGGACGGACTTGTATGGATGAATGCTTGCGAAACATCGTCAGGTGGATGATGGGCATTCTAAGGGATATTGTTCTAAAAGGTAACGCTTAGCCTCAAGACTCATCAAATGGGAATGACTGAAAATCAGGGGTTATGCAGCAAGGCTAGGTGGGTAGCACCCAAGCAGGGTGAGGTCATTCCAGTCTAGATGTCCCTTTTTATTTCGGCTTGGTGGGCGGTTGCTGATCCCAACCGCGGGGTGATCTCACTCAGGATTATCCAGTAAGGGGCAGTCCTGGCCTTGTGTTGCAGGGGAGCGGGCGTACTCCTCGGTACGGTGATCTAGGCCCCGTACTGTGACAGGTGGTACCCCAGTGCCTAATCATTAGTTAGAAATCCATTCTCCCTACGAGCCTTGTACGAGTTTTGTTTGTATTACCCACTCTGTGGCTAGCAGCTGGAATTTAATGAATGTAACAATTTCGGCTATTTTATAAGTATTTGTATATAGACCCTATTATAATATCAGAGGATTTCTATAAAAATTGTTTTAGCTATCGTAAGGTAAAAACCCGACATGTTTATGTGTGGCGTGGTCTTACGAGATGCCTTTTGTTTTCAAAAGGATTTTGAAACTTTAATAATCAATTGGGTGTGATTTTCTCACGCTGGTAATCCAGACTGACTCGGGTATTATTTAAATGTAATGCTCGGGTCAGACCGAGTATTATAGAATACAGGATATGATGCTGTGGAGCTCAGGAGACGAGCAAGATGACGATACGTACTCCCGTACTTGTTTATATATATATATATTCCGCTGTGTTTGAGTTGTTATGTATCTTGAGTTGTTGTGTATCCATTGTATGATATTGATGTTGAGCTGTGATTGATGTATTTTGATGATGTAATATATAAACAGAGATATTTGATTTCAGTAAAGATCATTTATTATCTATTATATTTTATTCCGCTGCGATGGTTAGATTCTATTGTTGTTTTCTATTTTCTTCTTCTACCTCTTCTTCTTTAACCCAAATGGTTCGTATTTCTGTACAACTTGAGTTGATTGTTGTAGAATAGTGTTGACTCAAGGAGTACAGATTTGCGGGACGTTTCACTTGGTATCAGAGCCAGGTTGGTGATAACCTTGGCTCTGTTGGGAATTACTCATAAAATAGAGTCTATAGTACTCTAGAATGAGTTCGAGCGTATTAATAGATATGAGCGCATATTTGTTAGTGAGTATAAATTGTTTTAATATTGTGTTGATTGATTTATTGATTGGCATATGAACCTTCATCGACACAGTTTGCGCAATTGTATCGAAAAGGTTTCTAAACATTTGAATAGAGAAATTGACACGGTATTGTTTTAAATATGGGTAAATGAAATAATTTTACCCAAAAATATATTTTGATATAAAGAAAGTTTTTGAAAACTATTTAACTAATATATGGTTGCTTGGATGTTAGAAATGATGATATTAAAGTATTATCATTGTTAAGTGAAAAATTTAACTAGAAATTGTAAATATAATCAAAGATTGAGAAGATAAATTCAATTATGAAATGAAATTTATAAATATGAATTATAAATGTAGATTATAAATTGAATTATAATCAAATGGGAAACTATGCAAATGAATTACAGTTAAAATTTATCTAAGCGGGCTTTAGAAATTTAAAATCCCGGAGATTTGGAAATGTTTATCGAGGTGTTTCGGAGATAAATAATAGCATTATTGTTTTGGAGATATTTCTGAAAAGAAATTTGTTTTAAATGAATTTTGAAAGTGATATAGCATTGAAATCACTTGGATTATTGGAAAATAATTCTGATGATGACGGCCGCATCATCAGTATTCATTTTCGAATTTCTAAGTGACGGATTGCTGCCAAAATTTGATTTGTTCAGAAAAGCTAGCTGTTTTTGAAAATTTCTAAGGAAATTTGTTGGGAATAAAACCAGGATTGGTTTAAATATTTGAGAAATGTGATTTGAGATGTTGGAGATTTCAAAATAATTTGAAACCAAAGGTCGGGTGTTTAAAAATCCTGAAGAGATAAGTGGTAAGCTTATAAATTGAGATGATTTTTAAATTCGAAAGGAAATATAAGCTTTGAAGGTTGGAATTTAAATTTAAAGTGAGAAGTTAAAAATGAGATTTACTTAGATTGATGAATAAGATTGAATCGAATTGAGTTAAATAAAACCGATTTCAAATAAAATTGGATTGGAATAAGAATTCTATTGAACTATGAATGGAATTATATTCTTACTTAAATAAATGAAAAATAAATTGAATAAGGGTTGGAATTGAAATAAGTAAATAAGAATAACGTATAAAGGTATTATAATGCATGGAATAAACTATGCTTGGGATATAAATAAGCATAAGGCTTGAATTAAAAAAATAAAAGAAGAATATATTCAAGCCTATAATGAATGGAATAGTGTAAATAATAAGTTGTGACTTATAAAATTTGAAAAGTGGGATAGAAAACCCAAAATAAATATTTTTGATGAATTGAAAAGTAAAATAAAAATCAAAACTTGAATTATAAAACAAATTTGAACTTAAGAAAATTAAATGAAGTGATATTTGAAATTAAAATTCAAATATTGAATTATAAATTAAGGAAAAACTAAGTAGATAATAAATTAGATAACGAAATATATAATGATAACCAATGTAGCTAAATAAAAGCTGAATTGGTGAGTTAATATTGAAGTTTGAAAATAAAACTCAAGTTATAAATTAAATTCGACTTGAATTGTCGGTAAAGTAAATGTAACTGAATTGTGAGTTCATGAAATTTGGTGGTAAATTGAAAATGGATAGTGGGTTCAGAACCTGAGTTATAAATTAAATTTAACTTGAAGCGTTAACAAATTAAATATAATTGAAATGTATCGAATAAAAATGAAAATGGATTAAAATAGTAATGGTATGAATTGCAAATAAAATCCAAATAAGTGGAAATGAATTGGAAATGGCCATGTAATCAATTGAATGGGTTAAATCTGGAAATTTAAAATTTCGTAATAACTAATTAAACGAAATTGTAGATTAAAAATGAGATTTAATTGAGAGTTGAATTGAATTCAACTTAAAACCAAGTTTAATGATATTGGATGGAATTTAAACCAAGTAAAAATAAATTGTTCGGAATAAAATTTGGTGGGTTGTAAATAATATTTAAGGAAATTAAAATTCATAATGAATTGAGCGGACAAACTAATTATATTGAATAAATAAATGGATGGGATAAATAAGAACCAAATGAAGTATGGTTTAAATAAGTTGAGAATGGTTATTGAATGATATAGCTTGGTTTGTTTTGAGCTAAATAAAATAGTTTGGAATAAACAAATATGGAATAAAACGTAAATGAATGGATTGTGAATGAATTAAAATAAAAGGGAAATTAAATTGGTAATGAAGACGAACCTAGATGTTAATAGTTTTGTATGAACTAGTTTGATTAATAGAAGGAAATGCAAGTGAATGGATTCAAATTTAAAATGCAATGAAAATGAGAATATATGGATTATGAATAAATTTAAAAATGGAATAGAATTAAGCATAAATTGAGTTGTAATCCATTTAAATTGGTTATAAAAAAAAGTACTTATTTATTCATATAGATCTCGTCAAATTGCATAGGATAAATTGTCATTGGATGTAAATGGAAGTAATTAAAATTCTATGAATCATTGCAAGTAAATAAAATTGATTTTTAAATCAATTGGAATAATATGGGTTTGTTGAAAATTAAAAATGAATTGAATGTAAGCGATTGAGTTTTAAACCATTCAAATTGAATGAAATTGGTTATAAATTAATTGAAAGAGTTGAATTAATATGAAAGTTGTAAAAATTGCTTACGGAAAATGTTGGATGTGCATTTCTTTAGAATTCATATGTTTTAACCATTGCAACTAAGTGAAATATGGTTAAACTGCATATATTTGACACTTACATGTTTAGATTGAGTAAGTACAGGTACCTGGGAGCCGTGTGGCTGGATTTGGTTGTGCTATTTGCTAAAAATAATAAGCCGCATGCTTAAAATGCTAAATAAGGTACGCCTACGCAATATAAATAGGAAATATGAACTGTTTTTTGTTTTTCCGACCGTGTGGGTCGATGTATATATATTTATATCTTTTGTCAAATTGCAAAAGCTCCTCCGTACAAAGGGGACTCTGCCAAAAAAATTTAGAAATTTTGGGAGTTAGAAATTTTTGGAAATTTTTGTTAACGACAAACAAATTCAAATTGGAAAACTAAAATAAGTTAGTAAATGAAACCAATTCAAAATAATGACATAAATTAGCTTTAAATGACAAATAAAATTTAAATATTCAGAGTTAAGGATAAATTGAATTCATATGGAAATGAAAGAATCGATTTGAATAGTAATGGATATAAATTAAAGGGGTAAAGCGAAAATAAATGTAAGAAACATATAAAGTGCTTATGTTAACGGTCAATTCTTAGTTGGAAATTGAATATTGGAAAAATATTCTAAGTTGATATTTGGATGAATAGTGACATTTGGTAAGGAAGTCGATAAAATGTTTTTGGAATGTTGTGATTGGATATTAGTACTAAGCAGGATATGCAGGTATTATAAAAGGGAAAAGAGAATTGGTTTTTGATTTCAAGAAGATAAATTTGAAATGCTTGACAAAAAGGTATGTATTTAAATTTGGTGTGAAATTTGATTGGGATTTGGATTGAGCCACTTGGCTTTTTGTTTTCTTTTTGGATTTGGGAGGCCGTAGAGCCATTTTGTGGTCGTACCGAGCTAGCCGCGCAAAGGAGACACTGGCAAAAAATTTCGGAAATTTAGAGAGTTAGAAAAATTTTTGAGAAAATTTTGATAATTCAAAATTTGGTTTTATGATTAAAACTTGAATGGTTGGGCAAATAGAATTGTTTGCAAATTGTGAGGGAATTTGGGAAGTTAGTGAGAATTAAACGGGTATTGGACCATTCTTCCTAACTAGTAATTTCGGGGACGAAATTCTTTTAAGGGGGGAGGAATGTGACGACCCGGAATTTTTAAGCATTTAAAATTGGAATATTAAATTTATTTGAAATATTTAAAAGTTAATTTTTTTTAACTTGAATTTCAAATATCTCAATTTATTTGATGATTAAATAATAGCATTTAATGATTAGAAGTTGGGTAAATTGTTGAATCTAGAATATTGAGCATGTTAAATATAATTTGAAGGCTTGTAAAATTTATATTGATGACACTGAAAATAATAGAAGTTGTAAAATTGAAATTAACAGTGGTTTGTTCAGTTTTAAAATTTTATCGTTTAAATTGAATTTAAAAATAATCTTCTGAGGCACAGTCTCGGAATTAGACGAAACCAGTTCCATTGGGTCCGCAATATTGAATTATTAACGGATTTCAATTTTCATAGCATTCGGAGTTGTTGTGTGAGCATACGATAAGTAATCGTGCTGAAAATTAAATCGGAAATTCAATTTTATAACCGGTCCAAAAGCCCGTCTTTTCTTTTGCATTGTTTTCCTGTGTCATAGCACAGTTGAACACGTAATAATCACGTTCATCATTTTTTTTATATTACAAGACACTGTAGGATCTAGATTAACCCTAGAGGGGGGGTGAATAGGGTTATAGCAAATTTTCTCGAATTAAACACAGAAATATAATTGCAGAAATAAATATGCTGAAAAGTAAATCACACACAAAATTTACCCAGCTTCGGCAACCCCTGCCTACTGCTGCATTCCCAGATTTCTATTAGAATTAAACAGTATCACGCTTACAAACACTCTACTAGACTCGCAGACCCTTTTACTCCCGCTCACAAACACTCTACTAGACTCGCACACCCTGCTCCCGCCTATAGAGTTTCGCTCACTCGCAAACACTGCCCCCGCCTATAAATGTAACGCTCGCGATTTTTCGTTGCCGAAAAACCGAAATGTTATGGGTTTAAGAAAGAAGAAAGGAAGAAGAAGAGAAGAAGGTAGAAGATGGAAAGAAGAAAATAGAAAATAGAAAATTTTAAAATAGAAGAAAAAGAGAATAGAAAATGGAACGGAACAGAAAACAACAGAACAATAACAGAATCTCACAATTCGCAGCGGAACAACATATAATAATAAATGAATAATCTTTAAACAAAGAACTATATCAGTTATTACATTTTATACTTTACATCATATCATCATCAGAGTGTACAACAACAACAAATAGTGCAGCGGAAAAAGAAATACTATATAAGTAATACGCCATGCCATCCAGCTTGCCTCCAGCAACTCCAGAATATCCAGAATATCCTGATAAACCTTACTCTTGACTGCCCGTGTGGAAATTGGTGGGCACCCAGAGTTTAGGAAGGAAAACAATAAACTCCAAGTCAGTCATGTGACTGGTGTGAGAACTCAAAACAGTTTATTTATCTTTAAAATCAAAATAGAGGAATATTTTTAAATTCAATTCGCAATGCTTTTAAAAATGAGACTAGCATAAGACCTCCCGCCACACACACAATGCAAACGCAGACTTGGAGAAGATTTCTCCTTATGATAGTCAAACATGCTTGATACGCATTTAAAAAGAACATTTGATATTATTACTAGTGCATAGTGTAGAAAAAATTCATTTCGAAAGTAGAATATAAATCTTAGCCAGCATAGGTACCATTATATTATGCCTACTAATAGCTACCATATTAGATGGCAGGTTCTACAACTAAAACCGTACAAGTCACGTATTGTTTCTTTGGATTTCCAACAAATGGTCAGGGCAAGGAACTTCCCATTGCCACATGAGAATGCCTCTGGAAAGACATTCCCGAGAACCAAACCGGAACTCTGCCAACACAAGGCCGGGTTACCCCTAACTGGGTAACTACTGACAGGAGCACGCCATTCCCCGATCGTAAACGACCTTTCTCACGGGATCCCGATAGCCAACAACCACAAAGTAATAAATTCGCAGTAACCACATAGGTTAAATATCTGGGCTCCATACCATGATACCACCTCTATCCAGAAGGAAATGTACATACCCTAAAGGGAGCTACCCCTCATAACCTTGCCGCATCTTTCCTGTTTTGACCATTTCCGGGGTGTGAGGCTCGACGAAGTCACGTCCACAAAAACATACTTTATACAAAAGCCATGCTTTGGGTCAACAAATGATCAACACAATGATCACCAAGATAGACGATCAAATAAATGATCCTATCACAAATAATCAACACAATGATCATTTCAGCAACACTCAGCATGTCACATTACCAAATTGGGAATATATCGCTGATAACTTCAACTATATAACCTCTGAGCTCGTACGTCTCAGAGAAGGGTGTTAAGCTAAAAGAATAAATTCTCCGCCACCACAGAAATATATTTGAAAGAAATCGGCTTTACATCTCAACTTGTAATGTCAGACACACAATCCATACAAGTCTGTTCCGGGCTCGAACAGAACCGAAGGCACTTACAAAGAAGTCCTTGCAATCCGAATAATCTCTAATCACGTTCGGATTTCCCATCACATATGGAGATCTCAATACCAGGGATCAGCCAGTGCAGAGACAATCAACAAGAAACCCTTTCGCTTTCGAAAATATCCGGTCTTCAACACCGATCTTCGAATGCAATTCATAACGACGTATCACATATTCGGAATGGGTTATACGACCCCAAGGTCCTTTCCCGGTTAACCCGAATAGTGAGCGCTTATTTCTAAAAAAATAAGTGTGGCATTCAAATTCAAGCAATTCACAACAAATACCTATTTAAAGGTAAATATTGATAGTCGGTTATTGAACTATCAATAGATATGCCAACATCACCAGATTCCAAATAATTTCCCAAATTATTTATTTTCCAAAAATATCTTTATAAGATATATAGTTTTCACACTTCAAAAATAAATCAACATTTATTTTCAAATAAATCCCCTTTTCATTTATAAATTCCATAAGGAATTTACATTCCCAAAATATTTATGAATATACGATTTCCATTAAATTTTTAATATTCATTTTCAATTTATCTTCAAAAAGATAAATTCAAAATATTCACTTAATATTGGAAAAACATTTCCATACTTATTTATCTATAAGTAATTCACAAGCCCTTTTTATTTTCTACGCTTAGAAAATATTTAATATACTCTAATCGAAATTAAGTATATATTTCATTCTTTAAGGAAATCATTCACTTAACCATATTTATTTGGGCCAAAACGAATGTTGCGTAAAACATCATTACGACAACCCAAAATCACTAGTATAGGGATTCGAAATTAAAATAGATATATAAATCCCAATACTATGCAAAACATTTCCTTTCGGAAATCATTTACTATAACAACAGTGTTATAGTCCACCATTTCCTTTTATTTCTCGAAAGCATCTATTTCAACAATAAATGTTGAAATCTATGGTTTCAAATCTCAATACAGTTTAAAACATCTTTAGATCGTTTTAATTCTATTTAAAACATCACATCTAAAATAATTTCTTTAACATAATATTCACTATTCAAAAACGTGAATACACTTGTTAATAAATTTCATCACTTCTATTCATTTTATTTTAAAGAATTATTCACCGTCTAAAACATGAATATAATTCCATAAATAAATTACAACAATTCCTTATCAAAATAAGTCGTTGCGGATTTATAAAACAATGTTTATAAATTCTATTTCTATTTATTTTATAACAACTTTCTTTTATAAATTTCCTTTATAAATCTATTCAATTCATATCACAATGATATATTAAAATTCATATTATAAGTCAAATACTTATAATTTATTTATTTACAAAATCGTTTCTTTAAACTTCATAAATTTTCATAAATCTTATAACTTATAAGATTCATTTATTTATCCAAATTCCATTCTTTTAAATAACTTTACAAATTTTATAAACCTACTGTTTATAAAATTCCATTTATAACTTCACCGTTATAATTCTATAATTCCAATTTATGAAATTCATTTACAAATCATTCTATCACTTATAAAAGCTCGTTTTATAATTCCAATCTCTTTAATTTATAAATATCAATTTATAAATCTTTTAATATAAAACAATTTATATTACTATTTTTAAAACGTCTTTAAACTCTTTTATAATTTCATCATTTGATTTATAAAATAATCAAATTCCATAAATTCTATTTTTAGACTTCTTATAATAAATTCAGAAATCCCAGTTCAAACTATTTTATAAAATCACTATTCCCATAATTTCAAAAATCAACTTTTAACTGTATTTCTCAAAAATCATAATTTTTATAATATTAAAATTATAATTTTTTATTTATTTAAGATGAATCAATTCCAAAAATATTTTATAAACGTATATTTCCAAAAATCACTTTAGAAATCAAAATCGTTATTTTTAAACTTCAAAAATTGGATCCGATGATGCAACACATCAATAGTAAATCACGACTTTCAACATCGTATATCGATATGATAAACAGTCAAACATCACAATATCTAACATCTATAAATATTTGTGAGGAATCCAGTTGGATCCCTCCAACCTGTTTCCCTGCATCCACAGACATTAGCACAATACCATTCCGTTTCAAGACGGAATATCGCGGTACATGGGATTTTATAAATATATATCCGCTTACTAACGGCGCAATAGGGTCTCATCCGCTAAAAGAAAATGCGGGAAATCAATCAACTGCAATATATACATATGCCAATATATATATATTGCTATATATATAATATAATACCAATTCCACTTCGAGGTGGAATATCGCGGTATATGTGTGTAATAAATAACCTCCGCTTACTAACGGCGTATAGGGTCTATTCACATCCAATATATATATAACAATCATCATTCAAGCATTCAATCAACACAGTCCAACAATTTTAAATCTAATTATTTAAAATATAAATAAACAACAAAATTCCTTTTTGAGTGAGAAGTTCTCACCTTAGCTTTTATTTTGCAATTCACTCCCAATTCGACTTGTTTTCTTCATTTATACCTTGTATAAATAATTATACAGTTTGTTAATATTTGAATTAATCGAACTGTTAATTTTCATTTGATAATTTCGATTCATCGGTGCTTTTACTTTAATAGTTAAATTAACTAATGGTTTTATTTAAACCAATTTCTTCTTTAAAATTTTATTTAACTAAAATTTAAATTTCCTTTTATAAATTAAATCAACTAACAAACTTTGGTTTTAACTATTAAATTTGTTATAAATAAATTTTCCTTTTAAATAATTCTATTCAACTACAATTTAATTTTAAAACTAAATTTTCTTCTTAAATAGATTTAATTAACTTATCCTTAAATTGAATTTATTCAACTAATTATTTCAATCTCAAGTTAATGATTTCTATTTTAAACTAAAAATTAAAGATTCAAACTGATTTTCTTTTTAGTATCTATAATAGATAAAACAAATTTATTATCGTAAACTATTTATTTTATAACAACTTAACTAATCACTTTACTTTAAATTATTATCTTCAAAAATCAACTTTTTTTTTTATAAATTCGCTTAACTCAAAATTTAAAAACTAAATTCCTTTATTAACAAATATCATTTAGTAACTTAAAAATAATTCAAATTAACCAATGTTTTTAATTCAAACTAATAAATTTAATTTCTAACTAGTGATTTAAATTGACTTAACAGATAAATAAAATAAACTAACCACCAACATTTTTTTCTTTAACTACTTTCATTATTTTCTGTTAACTAATTATTTATTTAAATAATTTTCCTTTAAATAAAATATCTTTTAGTCACTAAAACCAACAAATAAATTTTGTCAAGCTAATTAAATCTTTTATAAATTTCTGTTAAATATTTATTTCACTGTCTAAAACATTTTAATTTCAAACTAATGCTTTAAAATTTTAAACAAATGACTTGTATTATTTGATTTTATTTTAAAACTACATACATACTGTATATATATTGAATGGAAAACATTTTTTTTTATCTGTATATAAATTTTAAATTGAATAAAACAACAATTATACCTTCACTGTGAAAATCAACAGCTAGTACTCGAGCTTCTCGTCGCCGCCGCCGCACCTTCGAATCACGCGTCACCTCGTACAATCGCGACTTCGCCACCACATCGCTCCATCTCGCCGCCGCGTGCACGAGCCCTGCGACCTCGAACCCGTCCCCCCCCACGACCTGTCGTCACCGCCTCCTTGAATTGCCACCCAACGCAGCCGCTGCCTCCACTTCGAAACGCGCGCCTTCACGACATCTAGACATCGCCCCCACTTGCGCCGCCGCCTCCCCCAATTGCCTGCAATCGACTCGCGACCTCCACTGTTGACCGCGACTTCGATTTGAGGCTTCAGCCATTTATAAACGAAGTTTTTTTTTTCTGATGTAAATTGAAAAACAAAGGGAAGAGGGGAACGGAGGAAATAGGAGAGGAAGAGAGATGTGAAGGTCTTCGGTTGAATTTTGAACGAGAGGGAGATGATATTTAAAATTAACAGAGGCATGTTTATCACGATCTTCTTCCATGATTTTAGGCTGAAACAAAGGAGCGTGATGCTCTGCGTGTTTTAAGGGAAGACGTGTATTTGTTTGACTCAATTTAAATTCAAATTTTAAATTTGAATTCGATTTTTATTTCAGCGTGTTCACTCAACGTGTGATCACATACCAACTTCGAAAAATACGAAATTTGAAATCCGAGAATAATTCAATATTACGGACCCAATGGAACTGGTTTCGTCGAATTCCGAGACTGTGCCTCGGACGGCTATTTTTAAATATCGATTCAAACGATTTAATTTCAAAACTGAACAATTCACTTCCAAATTAAATTCTGAAGCTTCTATTATCTTCAATATTATCAATATGAATTTTACAAGCCTTTGAAATATTTTAAATCAGCTTAAAATTTTAGATTCAAATTTTTATTCAACTTTTAATAGATTAAATTCGAATATTTAATCGCCAATTTATTCTGATAATTTGAAATTCAAGTTAAATCATCATTTAAATATTTAAAATTAATCAAATATTCTCAAATTAAATTGTTTAAAATTCTGGGTCGTTACAATAGAGCTTTGCAAACTCGCACACCCTGCTCACTGAACTAATTCTAAATAGACAATCTGACACTACCTAATCCCTAGGTGGTGATTTACAAATTCTTCGACTCAAAAAGAAAAACAAACTTCAAAATTAAAACCGGAGCAAAAATTAAAATACAACTTGAATGCGTAATTTTTGCTCAAAATAAAAATAAGAAAAAACCCTCTAAAAATTAAACCCTAAATAAGAGACTAATTTCCCTTTAAAAAATAATAAAGGCCGGCCCCTTTATCTTTCAACCCGTTCTCTTTTCCTCTTTCTACTGTGAACAATGATGGCCGATTCCTTTGTCGAATTAGGGCTTCGGCTTCTTTCGAATTAGGGCTTCGGCTCTAGATAATTGATACTCTTTGCTCGTGCTCGTTCTCTGATGTTTCGCGACTTGTTCTCTGATGATTCGCAACTTTGAGATTGTGAATTGTTCGTAGCTGCTTCTTTTGATGACCGAGTTCGTTAATTTGGTATGTATTACTTTCGTTTGCTGGTTTGATTGTTTGCCTTTTTCTCTTGATAACTCGATGCCAATGATGTACTCTTGGGTTTGATATTTATATGAATTCGAATCAATTGATTCGTTCGTATTCACTTTGATACTTTCCCAATTTTCTGTTACCTGATGCGCACGTCTTTCCTGATATACTTACACCTTGATACTTACGGCCTTGACTTTTACACGTTCGATTCTTTTTGTGTTACACGGCATTGAAACTTTCCTCTTTTTGATTTTTCTGACTATTTCAAAGATACGAATTTGATACACTTGCGTTGAATTCTGACTTGACACGGCTTCGGCCATCTTGTGATTATCTCTGTGAACTTTGGCTCTGGCCATCTTCTCTGATGATGTGGATTCCACTGTGTCCTTGGTCTTCATGTACTATTGACATGTCTTGTTTCATGTTGCAGCTGACTTGTGTCTGCATTGTGCATATTCATGATGCTGTCTGATTATTTGTTCATATGATTCCATGTATTACTGCACTGACTCATGTGTTTCACATTTTGACTCTTGATATCACTGCTGTATACATGCACTTCGGTAGCATGGTCGTTGTATTGCTTGGGTTTGTACAGTGTTGTACTTGTTGCCTTCAGTTGCTTGACCTACTTCTCTTTGGTCATGTCGCATATTGCATTTGGTCTCTGTTCTTTGTATTCTGGTCAGTGGTGTTCATTGTAGTTGCACTGCACTTTGATGGCTGTTCATTTGTATACATACATTCTTGTATGTATATATGTGTATAGCCACTGCACTCTGTAATCTTGAGTTTGTTTACTTGGTGTCTTCATTTTTGATGCAGAACTTCAGTGCTTGTATTGTTTAGTTCCTGTGTTTGGTCACTGATGCATTACTGTAGTGGTCTTTGTTGTTTGCATTGTCTTCTGTCCATGCTTGCCCAGTTTACACAGATGCTCCACTTGTTTATTTTGTTCAAGTGTACTACTGCAGTTTGCATTTGGTCTTGATCGTGTATATTCTCGAGTTGGTTGTGCACTGTTGATTAGTTGATCTGAATTATTTGACTTGTACATGCTGTAGTGTCTGGTCTTTTCATTGTGTTGGTTACTGGACACATGTTTTATCACTTGAGCTTGCAGTAATGTATACTTGATGGCTTTTGTAGTCGAGTTGCATTGCTGTATCTTGTGGCACTTTGTGCATGCTGTATTACTCTGGTCTTGCATAGTTCCATGTCTTTTACTGTAGTCTTCATTGTTGTGTTTTGTACTTGATTTGCACTGCTACATTGTTGCATTATGGTCTTGTTGCAGTATTCATTATGTTGGTCGAGCTTGCATTCTTTGTTGACACTTTTGAATGTTTGCAGCTTGGTCTTGAGTTGTTTAATGAAGAGGTTGAACTTGCATACTTCATGTAGCCTTCATGTTTGGTCTGACTGATCTCTGTTGCTTACTGTTACTTACTTTGTGCATTGCCTTACTGACTTGATTCATTTCATGTTTGTTGCCACTTTACCTTTTTGCTGTTGCTATCCACATTGAACTGCCTTTGATGCACTTTTGATTTGTCAAAGCTCTGCATTTTTCATGTTGCCTTGTGTTGAACCCAGTTTTAAAAAAAACGGGTTTGACCTTGAGCTCGTGTCGTGATGTTCAATATATTGCATATGAGTTTGAGATTTCTTTGTGGTCTTTGGGATTTGCACTTGCACACTTGCTCTTGTTGGCTGCGCACACGAGTTGGTGCACACGTGTATGAATGTACACGTGTGTATTGCAGCCACTTGTGGTTACATGTCCCTGTAATATCTATATGCACGACTTTGTGATGAAAACAAGTGTGAATTATGACGAACAACCCAAATAACTGAGGCAAACCATATTTTCAAAAATAGTATTTTATTTTATATTGCAAAAATATTTCTTTTTCAAGTTTACTACGTTAGTGAATATTTTTGCAGATTGCTCAGATGCTGGATTCAAACTGGAATGCAGTTGAAGACAAAATACGAGTGTGAGTGATATGTAGTGAGGTTATCAATGTAAAAATATTTGTGATGTAATCGTGATGTAATCAAAAATATATATGTATAGTGAGAGCATGAATTTGTACTATTCAAGATTGTAATAAATATTTGTTTGAATAAAATTTCTGTTTGAATTCAAAATCTGTGTAACTTGTTCTGTTTGAATTCAAATTCAAATTCTGTGTAATTTATTTTATTCAACAAATATTTATTTAATCTATGAAAAACAAAATAGTAAATTACCAAATACATTTAAATGAATATATATGTTTATTATCATCAAACAAAAACATATAAGCGCATATTCAACAATCTCCCCATTTTGATGATAACAAACATATATTTAAGATTTTGACCGTGTTAAATGTATTTGACCAATTATATACTCTAATTGCTTCCCCTATTTAAATGCATCCTCTCTACATGATGCTCCCCCTACATATATGCATACGAATAGAAATATTCAAATAAGCCTAGATGAAAATGGAAAATTATTTGACCTTTGCTTGATTCTATTTGACAAAATCTTAACTTTTCTCTCCCCCTTTTGTTATCAGCAAAAGAATAATTGTGTTAGAGAAAAATAGAGATTTAGTGATCAATATTAATCCAACATTAAACTCAAATAGAATATAAATAGTAAACTTCAATAAGAATCAAACAAAAACCATAACTACCCTTGTTAGGCGCATATTCCACTTTTAGAAATGATGGATATGATGTTCATATAAAATCATACAGTTGAATCTTCTTGTGGTACATTTCTATCAGGAATTTGAATATCTACTAATCATGCATAACTGTTAGGACTTTCAAATGAGATTAGTAGTATTCGAATTTAATTTTAAAAAATGTAATCAAGTATCTTCTAACCACGCATGACCGTGAGGACTTTTAAATGGGATTAGAATCAACTTGTCTATTTAAGCAATTAATTTTGATATGCGTTCCATACATGCATAACCGTAAGGACTTTTAAATGAGCATGGAAGCACATAATCAAAAATCCAAGTAATTCACCCATGCATAGCCGTGAGGACTTTTAAATGAGAGTGAATACTTTGGATATTTATTTATTTTAAAAAAATATGACATGAAAAACAAATGATTCCTGATTATAGTACCACATATCGAGAAACTATATTGAATATTTGATAAACCATGGTCGATAGAAATAATGATAGATATAGAAATGGTCATGGAATCTTTACCCAACAAAAAGTTTTATAATTCTTGTTTTAATTCCTAAAGAAAATTTTCAAATATACTCTCTTGAGTAATGTATGTTAAATATCAACACTTATCACTTTTTCAATCACTATTTATCTTTTTGATAATTAGTAGGGAGTCAGATTAGTCAAAATTTGTCATTTAAAATCAAATAAAAATGACTAATCTGAAAATATGGTCAAACAATTATTTTCTCGAAGGGGTTATATGAGAAAAAAATTCTGCTAAATGAAAAATTATTTCAAGTGAAAAATATGCAGATATTTTCTTTGAAAAAACGATGCAGCAAATGAATGTTTCAAAAATTAATCACGTTACACTAGTAATTTCTCTATCAACTATATTACCAGTGTAATCTGCATCTGAATTTAAATTTCACTCAATATTCACTCGTTGGATGTCAAAGACCAGATTGTGAAATTTCAACAAACTATTTCAGAATGAAATTTGAAATGAAGCCATGTTCACACTCAAACAAATATCATAGTTTTAAACTTAGAAACCATAGGATGAACAACTATCAACAGTCATTAAAACTTCATTATTATTTCAGAGCAATTTCTTGAAGTTTCAACAATTTCTTAAAATCCTTTTTAACAGCTTTCACATGAAATTTGAAATCGTGCAAATTTACAAGCAGTGACCAAAATGTCAAAATATATCTACGTGTAGCATGAGTAATCAAATATCAATAAAATACCATCATTTGACCGAACAAATTTATATGGATTAGTTCAAAGTTGAAAATCTGTTTGGTCATCATTTAAGCACAAATCAAGGTAAAATCATATCAATAAGTCAGAATTAAAGACATCACATCATTATCGCAATTTTGGCTGATTTAATTCAGAATATGGTGCAGATTATCACATTTAATATACCTTCACCTGTTTTACCTTTACGATAATTTCTCGTGATTGCCCATTGTGATTCTGTCACCTTTATACTAGGCTAAGGAACTTTGCTATGTTGCCCATTGTGTTTCTGGAACAGCCAAAATCCAGAGAACACCGTTGTTGTTCCTCAGCCTGCCACCACACCTACACGATGAAAGATTTTTGTGACCTATTTCTAGGTCCATGATTGTTAGTGGCAGAAGCATCATGAATAAACAAACCCTTTGGAACCCAAACTTGTTTAGTCCTTTTATTCTTGTTCCAGTAGACATGAAATTTGATTGTAGAATTCTTAGGAACCCAAACTTGTATAAATTTTGTGTTCTTGTTCCTATGACTACAATTTTCAACACGATGTCCAATTATTTCACATCTATCAAAGACACTCTTCCCTTTTGCATTATCCTCAACTTGTGTTTTCCCAAAACCTAGTCCTTTTCTGTTGTTAGCAAAAATTTGATTTCCCAATAGCATGTTGAAAGATTTTTCACCTCTTGAAAAGTTATTCAAAGATTTCTCAAGATTTTGGACTTTGGTTTTTAGTGTTGTGTTTTCAGTGACAAGTGAGGTGCATCGATTTATAAAATCCTTTTTCCTAGTGTCAATGGTTTCCTTAAGATTCAAGTTTTCTTTTTCAAGATTCTCAAAGTTATTCCTAAGATTTGATAATTCTGAATCTAAAATCTTACATTTTTCACATTCTAGGTTTTGAATATTTTCAATTTCAGTTTTTAACCTAAAATTTTCACGAGCAAGTTCTCTCCTATCAGATTTCAGTTTTTCAAGTTTAGATTCAAGAGCATCAACTACTTTAGTGAGATCAAGACACATAAAAACAAGATCTCTATAGGAATACTCACCTTCCTCACTAGATTCCTCTGAGCTTGAATCTGAATCTGATTTCGCCATAAGACACAAGTTAGCCTCCTCTGAGCTGCTATCCAAAACTTCTTCTCCTTCTTCATCATCCCAAGTCGCTGCAAATACCTTCTTCGCCTTTTTCTTTCCTTTGTTGTTTTTGAGAAGTGGGCATTTTGGTTTGATGTGGCCAGGCTTGTTGCAGTTATAACATGTCAGTTCATTATCGGAATTTTCAGAGTCTTTTGTCCTATTGCCCTTTGTTTTCTTCTTATGTGGCTTAAATCTTGATGAGTTTCTAAGTTTATTGACAGCCATTGCAAGCTCTTCAATTGGATCTTCTTCATCGCTTTCTTCTTTGCTCTTTAAGGCAATCGTCTTCTTCTTTGGTTCGGAGTTGTTGCGTTCTTCCTTTGCTTTTAGCTCAAGCTCATATGTCATCAAGTTGCTAATCAACTCCTCCATGCTTAGCTTACTCAGATCTTTCGATTCTTGGATTGCCGTGACTTTTGCCTCAAAGTTCATCGGTAAGACTCGTAGTATCTTCCGCACAAGCTCTACCTCAGTGAATACCTTCCCAAGCACTCTAGCGTTGTACACCAAAGTTGAAAAGCGTCCAAACATATCTTTTATGCTCTCGCCTTTGTCCATCACAAAGTTTTCGTATTCATTGCTGAATAGGGCTAGACGAGACTCCTTGACTTGAGAAGTTCCTTCGTGTGTCACCTCCAAAGTGTGCCAAATTTCCTGTGCTGTTGTACAATGAGAAATTCTATTAAATTCATTTTTATCAAAAGCACATATCAAAGCATTCATGGCTTTAGCATTTGTCGTTTTCAATCTCTTATCGTTAGCATCCCACCTATCCTTAGGTTTAGGAATCTCAGTATCACCAACGATTATAGTAGGAGGTTTATAGCCAGTTTCAATAATATCCCAAACATCATAATCAACGGAACTGAGGTAAATACTCATTCTAACTTTCCAATAAGCATAATCATTCCCGTTAAACATGGGTGGCCTAACAATAGATTACCCCTCAGTAAAAGCATTATTTGATGAATTCATGACTCTAGAGTTAAAGAGAAATACCAGGCTCTGATACCACTTGTAGGATCTAGATTAACCCTAGAGGGGGGGGTGAATAGGGTTATAGCAAATTTTCTCGAATTAAACACAGAAATATAATTGCAGAAATAAATATGCTGAAAAGTAAATCACACACAAAATTTACTCAGCTTCGGCAACCCCTGCCTACTGCTGCATTCCCAGATTTCTATTAGAATTAAACAGTATCACGCTTACAAACACTCTACTAGACTCGCAGACCCTTTTGCTCCCGCTCATAAACACTCTACTAGACTCGCACACCCTGCTCCCGCCTATAGAGTTTCGCTCACTCGCAAACACTGCTCCCGCCTATAGAGCTTTGCAAACTCGCACACCCTGCTCACTGAACTAATTCTAAATAGACAATCTGACACTACCTAATCCCTAGGTGGTGATTTACAAATTCTTCGACTCAAAAAGAAAAACAAACTTCAAAATTAAAACCGGAGCAAAAATTAAAATACAACTTGAATGCATAATTTTTGCTCAAAATAAAAATAAGAAAAAACCTTCTAAAAATTAAACCCTAAATAAGAGACTAATTTCCCTTTAAAAAATAATAAAGGCCGGCACCTTTATCTTTCAACCCGTTCTCTTTTCCTCTTTCTACTGTGAACAATGATGGCCGATTCCTTTGTCGAATTAGGGCTTCGGCTTCTTTCGAATTAGGGCTTCGGCTTCTTTCGAATTAGGGCTCCGGCTCTAGATAATTGATACTCTTTACTCGTGCTCGTTCTCTGATGCTTCGCGACTTGTTCTCTGATGATTCGCAACTTTGAGATTGTGAATTGTTCGCAGCTGCTTCTTTTGATGACCGAGTTCGTTAATTTGGTATGTATTACTTTCGTTTGCTGGTTTGATTGTTTGCCTTTTTCTCTTGATAACTCGATGCCAATGATGTACTCTTGGGTTTGATATTTATATGAATTCGAATCAATTGATTCGTTCGTATTCACTTTGATACTTTCCCAATTTTCTGTTACCTGATGCGCATGTCTTTCCTGATATACTTACACCTTGATACTTACAGCCTTGACTTTTACACGTTCGATTCTTCTTGTGTTACACGACATTGAAACTTTCCTCTTTTTGATTTTGCTGACTATTTCAAAGATACGAATTTGATACACTTGCGTTGAATTCTGACTTGACACGGCTTCGGCCATCTTGTGATTATCTCTGTGAACTTTGGCTCTGGCCATCTTCTCTGATGATGTGGATTCCACTGTGTCCTTGGTCTTCATGTACCGTTGACATGTCTTGTTTCATGTTGCAGCTGACTTGTGTCTGCATTGTGCATATTCATGATGCTGTCTGATTATTTGTTCATATGATTCCATGTATTACTGCACTGACTCATGTGTTTCACATTTTGAATCTTGATATCACTGCTGTATACATGCACTTCGGTAGCATGGTCGTTGTATTGCTTGGGCTTGTACAGTGTTGTACTTGTTGCCTTCAGTTGCTTGACCTACTTCTCTTTGGTCATGTCGCATATTGCATTTGGTCTTTGTTCTTTGTATTCTGGTAAGTGGTGTTCATTGTAGTTGCACTGCACTTTGATGGCTGTTCATTTGTATACATACATTCTTGTATGTATATATGTGTATAGCCACTGCACTCTGTAATCTTGAGTTTGTTTACTTGGTGTCTTCATTTTTGATGCAGAACTTCAGTGCTTGTATTGTTTAGTTCCTGTGTTTGGTCACTGATGCATTACTGTAGTGGTCTTTGTTGTTTGCATTGTCTTCTGTCCATGCTTGCCCAGTTTACACAGATGCTCCACTTGTTTATTTTGTTCAAGTGTACTACTGCAGTTTGCATTTGGTCTTGATCGTGTATATTCTCGAGTTGGTTGTGCACTGTTGATTAGTTGATCTGAATTATTTGACTTGTACATGCTGTAGTGTCTGGTCTTTTCATTGTGTTGGTTACTGGACACATGTTTTATCACTTGAGCTTGCAGTAATGTATACTCTATGGCTTTTGTAGTCGAGTTGCATTGCTGTATCTTGTGGCACTTTGTGCATGCTGTATTACTCTGGTCTTGCATAGTTCCATGTCTTTTACTGTAGTCTTCATTGTTGTGTTTTGTACTTGATTTGCACTGCTACATTGTTGCATTATGGTCTTGTTGCAGTATTCATTATGTTGGTCGAGCTTGCATTCTTTGTTGACACTTTTGAATGTTTGCAGCTTGGTCTTGAGTTGTTTAATGAAGAGGTTGAACTTGCATACTTCATGTAGCCTTCATGTTTGGTCTGACTGATCTCTGTTGCTTACTGTTACTTACTTTGTGCATTGCTTTACTGACTTGATTCATTTCATGTTTGTTGCCACTTTACCTTTTTGCTGTTGCTATCCACATTGAACTGCCTTTGATGCACTTTTGATTTGTCAAAGCTCTGCATTTTTCATGTTGCCTTGTGTTGAACCCAGTTTTAAAAAAAAGGGGTTTGACCTTGAGCTCGTGTCGTGATGTTCAATATATTGCATATGAGTTGATTTTTGAGATTTCTTTGTGGTCTTTGGGATTTGCACTTGCACACTTGCTCTTGTTGGCTGCGCACACGAGTTGGCGAGGCAGTGCACACGTGTATGAATGTACACGTGTGTATTGCAGCCACTTATGGTTACATGTCCCTGTAATATCTATATGCATGACTTTGTGATGAAAACAAGTGTGAATTATGACGAACAACCCAAATAACTGAGGCAAACCATATTTTCCAAAATCGTATTTTATTTTGTATTGCAAAAATATTTCTTTTTCAATTTTACTGCGTTAGTGAATATTTTTGCAGATTGCTCAGATGCTGGATTCAAACTGGAATGCAGTTGAAGACAAAATACGAGTGTGAGTGATATGTAGTGAGGTTATCAATGTAAAAATATTTGTGATGTAATCGTGATGTAATCAAAAATGTATATGTATAGTGAGAGCATGAATTTGTACTATTCAAGATTGTAATAAATATTTGTTTGAATAAAATTTCTGTTTGAATTCAAAATCTGTGTAACTTGTTCTGTTTGAATTCAAATTCAAATTCTGTGTAATTTATTTTATTCAACAAATATTTATTTAATCTATGAAAAACAAAATAGTACATTACCAAATACATTTAAATGAATATATATGTTTATTATCATCAAACAAAAACATATAAGCGCATATTCAACAGACACTTTGATTTTTGACTTACGGTGGATAAATGGTTTTATTTTTATTTAAAACTATTGTCTTCCTCAACAAGCTGTTAAATTGGTAATTATCTCGAACCCTCCTTCTTTCCTTCAGCTTATTAAATCACACAACCTTCTTTATAAAAAAAAAAAAATGGCCGAAGCCTCTACATCTCAAACTAAAATACACAAATAAAAAAAATAGCCGCGACCCCCCTTGTTCTCTTCAGAATCTCGAATATGGCATCCTCGAAATCGAACTCAAAAAAAAAAAAAATTCAATGAAATCGAATCCAAATCGCGAGCTCTCTCTACCGCAATCAGATCGAGATGTTTGGGGCGGCCCGATGGGGGAGGGTCGCGTGTTGCTGAGGCTAAGATTTTGGAGATGGAAGCTCGTATACGCGTTGGAGGTGGAGTTGCGGCGCGAGGAAGTACGAGGTCGTGAACTAGGGTTCGAGTTTTGGGGAGGCTACGCGATGAGGGGTTCGGCTTCGAGTTTTGGGGTCGGTTTCGGTGATGGCGACGTGGGGATGTGGACTACCTGAAGGGAGTTCGAGCAGGAATGTGGTGATGCAATCGTCGAAGACGATTTGGCAAGAGAAGATTCATGTGCGGCCGGGTTGGATAGCTTTGGTATGGGTTTCTCTTTCTGCTCTAAAAAAAAATTTGATTCGTATAAAATAATAATAATAATAATAAATAAATAGAATTTAAATTTTTACGGTATTAAGAGAATTTGTGAATTACGGTGAAATCGAATTCCGAAGTTTTACAGTAAAATAAATCTGGTAGTTAATGAAACTATTATTAGTTGCAAACTGAAGAAATGAATAGATGTATCACGTTAGTTATCTATTTATTTAAAATTTGTAAATTAAAATTTATTAAATGGTAAATAAATTATAGATGGTCTGGCGGAAAAAATATATATATAATAATATAATATAATTGAAGGGATTTTTGAAAATATAATTTGTTAATGATGAACAGAAAAAAATAAAATAAAATAAATAATATATAATGATATGCAGTTTCAGTTTTAATATGCAAGAAGAAAATAAAATAATAATTTAATCTTAGTAAAGATTTTAAATGTAGTTTATATATATATATATATTATAAAGGTAGTTTTATTTAATAACACTTATTTAATTATTTTTACAAGAGGTTATTTTATTCAATTCAGTTCTAAAAGTTAATTTTTAGTTAAATATTTTATTTATAAAGAAATTAGTCTAAAACTAAAGCCTTATCTAATTAAGTTATTTAATAGTCAGTGATTTTTCAATTAGTTCGAATATTTATTTAAAATAAAATTGATTTATAACCAAAGTATTAGGAATTAATTGATCGGTTAATCCAAATATTAATAAACTGCAAATTATTTATACAAGGTTAAAAATTGAGAAGGAGGCAAGCTAGATTGGAATGGATGATAATAAAATGAAAAGGTGAGTTAATCTCACTCGGTTAATTTAAATTTAAATTCTAAATGATTAAATTTAAATAATTGTTTGAATGGTTGAAATTGATTGATGTGCTATAGTATGGTATATTCTGGAAATTGGTATATTATTGTGCTAACGTCTGTGGATGCAGGGAAAACAGGTTGGAGGGATCCAACTGGATCCCTCAACATTTATTATTTAATATTCTCTGTTGTAATTACCTGATATTCTATGATGAATATATTGGAATATTGAATGTTATGATTTGACCGGATATATTTGGATATAATGAATTACCAAAAATATATAAATTGGGTTTTGGAAAGAAAATAAAGGAAGTAAAGTTGTAAATGAAATAATCTTAGAAAATTTAATAAAATTAGAATGAATTGAATAAGAAATAGAAGTATGTGAAATACTAATAAATAACTTCGAGTATGAAAAGAAAGGGGTTTGAATAAACAGTAATTAATGAATTGTAAAATCAAGTAATATTATTTTAAAGGAATAAAGAATTATTTTAAAACTTAAAGTTTTAAATTTATCTAAGGGAATAAGAAGTAAATTGAGAAATATAAATGGGTATTTCAATTAAAAGTATCTTAAATCATAATTAAGGAATAAATCTGAAATTAAAGGATTTTGGAATAAATGAAGTAAATTGGAAATCAATTTGGAAATTGATTTAAGTGTTTGAACTAGGATATTTGGAAGAATAAATTCAAGGTGGGAATTTATTAAAGGAATGAGAAAAATTGTTTAAAAATAAATAGTGATTTATTTTTAAAGGTTGTGAAGAGAAGTATATTTCTCTGCATAGCCAAGTACATGTTTTTAAGAAAGTAAATTTTTAAAAATAAATTAAATGTTTTAAAGTTGTTTTTAAAGGAAGCAAGCTTTGTAAAATTTACTATTTCTAATATTTAAAGTCTAAAGTAAGTATTTTCTTTAATCTATTTTAGTAGTAATTATTAAGAAGTAACTTAGTATTTTGTTTTAAAAGAAGAAATCTAGTTTTATATTTTATTAAGTAACCTTATTTTCAAATATTCATATAGTATGTATTTTTAACAAATTATTAAAGGAATTTTAATTGGAATGTTTAAAGTATATTTTTTTAAAGTAAAGTGTTTTAAATTAATTAAAAAAAATCTAGTTTCGTGCTTGGTGATTCAAGTGGATATAGAAATACTTGGAATTTATTCTGAGAAAAGCAGATAGTTTAAACTATTTTCAAAGGAATTTGAAAAGTGAAAATATATCTTGTGAAGATATTTTTGAGATAAATAAATAATTTGGGAAATTATTTATTCTGTGATGGTTGTTTGTGAATATTAATTGATAGTTAAATCACCGACTATCAATATTGGACAAATGCGTTGATCGTTTCGAAGAGGCCGGGATTGAGATTTATTTCTCGAAAACCACTTCGATCCGGTTTGTATGTTTCGTGGAAAACGATTTTGGATTCGAAGATGGAGCAGTGAAGTGCAAGGGCTAATCGCTACTAATCCTGAGGATATTTCCAAAATGGATGTAGTAGGAATAGTGCCTTCGGTTCCGTTCGAACCCGGGACGGACTTGTATGGATGAATGCTTGCGAAACATCGTCAGGTGGACGATGCGCATTCTAAGGGATATTGTTCTAAAAGGTAACGCTTAGCCTCAAGCCTCATCAAATGGGAATGACTAAAAATCAGGGTTATGCAGCAAGGCTAGGTGGGTAGCACCTAAGCAGGGTGAGGTCATTCCAGTCTAGATGTCCCTTTTTATTTCGGCTTAGTGGGCGGTTGCTGATCCCAACCGCGGGGTGATCTCACTCGAGATTATCCAGTAAGGGGTAGTCCCGGCCTTGTGTTGCAGGGGAGCGGGCGTACTCCTCGGTACGGTGATCTAGGCCCCGTACTGTGACAGGTGGTACCCCAGTGCCTAATCATTAGTTGGAAATCCATTCTCCCTACGAGCCTTGTACGAGTTTTGTTTGTATCACCCACTCTGTGGCTAGTAGCTGGAATTTAATGAATGTAAAAATTTCGGCTATTTTATAAGTATTTGTATATAGACCCTATTATAATATCAGAGGATTTCTATAAAAATTGTTTTAGCCATCGTAAGGTAAAAACCGGACATCTTTATGTGTGGCGTGGTCTTACGAGATGTTTTTTGTTTTCAAAAGGATTTTGAAACTTTAATAATCAATTGGGTGTGATTTTCTCACGCTGGTAATCCAGACTGACTCGGGTATTATTTAACTGTAATGCTCGGGTCAGACCGAGTATTATAGAATACAGGATATGATGCTGTGGGGCTCAGGAGACGAGCAAGATGACGATACGTACTCCCGTACTTGTTTATATATATATATATATATATATTTATTTATTCCGCTGTGTTTGAGTTGTTATGTATCTTGAGTTGTTGTGTATCCATTGTATGATATTGATGTTGAGCTGTGATTGATGTATTCTGATGATGTAATATATAAACAGAGATATTTGATTTGAGTAAATATCATTTATTATCTATTATATTTTATTCCGCTGCGATGGTTAGATTCTATTGTTGTTTTCTATTTTCTTCTTCTACCTCTTCTTCTTTAACCCAAATGGTTCGTATTTCTGTACAACTTGAGTTGATTGTTGTAGAATAGTGTTGACTCAAGTGGTACGGATTTGCGGGACGTTTCAAACGAATGGTTGAGAAAGATCCCCAAATTCTGGACAAACGGAGCCTTCAATCAAAAAATGAATTGCATATGCAAATTAGTTCGTCGAGAGCTTTGCAATGATATATAATATGATAGGGTTTGAGTGGTTTGGATTTTTTTGATTTGATTTGGAATTGCAATTTAGGGTTTTGAGATGTATGTCATTGAGAAGGAACAGATGAGATAGAAATTGTACGTGTAGAAAATGAAAATAGAAAGCTACTAAGGTTTATAATAGCATATATATAGACAAACTGAACAAAAATGGATGGAACAGATCGATTGGGCCAAAGCGATAACAAAGACCCGAAAAGCCCGCGTTTCCAGAACGAAAAAAGGTCATCACACACATCAAAATATAGGTTTTCAATATTTTTAAATTCAAGAAACTAGTTTCAAACTATGACGATCCGGAATTTTTGGATATTTGAAATTAAAATATTTAATTGATTTTAAATGTTTGAAAGTTAGTTTAACTTGAATTTCAAATATCACTATTTATTTGGCAATTAAATTATTGAATTTAGTTATTGAAAGTTGGGTAAAATATTGAATCTTCAGTTTTATGCTTGTTAATAAATATTTCCAAGGCTTATAAAATTTATTATGATCATACTGAAGATAATAGAACTTTAAAATTTGGAATTTAAAAGTGTTTTGATCAGTCTTAAAAATATATTGTTAAAATTGATATTTAAAATATCCTTTTGAGGCACCGTCTCGAATTTCGACAAAACAAGTTCCATTAGATCCGTAATAGTGTATTATTGTCGGATTTCAATTTTTGGAGCATTTGGAGTTACGGTGTCACGACCCGAACTCGATGTCCAACAAACAACATCAAATTCGTATCGCGGGAGCTTGCAACACCATTAAATGATAAATAACACAGCGGAAATATAAGATGATATCACTGATATAACATGAATACAATATCTGGTAAGTCAATTTGATACAATGGTAATCATCAACATCAGAGAATATACAACACAAAATACAGCGGAACATGATACAATATGAGATAAGTCTTATCAGAATATCCAATACTGCAACTCTGATCCAAAAAAACTCCAAAGACAAAGCTCTAAAACTCCTAGCTCGATCCACCATCAAGATAGCACTAAGCAAGTCTCGTCCATATCCAAAAACTGAACTAGCTCCAGATAATACACTGACCTAACTATCTGAAAAACCAAACTCTAGACTGCCCGTGTAGAAAATTTTGAGCACCCAGAGTTTAGGAAAGAAACAATAAACTCTGGATCAGTCGTGGGACTGGTGTGAGCAAACAAAAATAGTTTGTCTTTAAAACAATCAAAGATTTAAATTTTTATAATCGCAATGCTTTTGGAAATGAGACTACCATAAGGCCTCCCGCACGCACGCACAATGCAAATGCAGAATCGGAGGAGATTTCTCCTTATGATAGTCAAAGATGCTTGTTACGCATTAAAAAGAAACATTTGATATTATTACTAGTGCATAGTGTAGGAAAATATTTCGAAAGTAAAGATATAAATCTTAGCCAACATAGACATTTCGAACTATGCCTACTATAGCTACCATCCAAACAGTGGGGCGCCACCATAAGTAGATGGCATGTAATACAACTAATACCGTACTAGGCTCGTATTGGATGAATGTATTTTTCCAACAAATGGTCAGGCCGAGGAACTTCCCATCGCCACATGGAAACGCCTCTGGAAGGACGCCCCGAGAACCCAACTGGATCTCTGCCAAACAAGGCCGGCTACCCCCCTTCCCGGGGAATATACAAAACCACAGATATGCCACTCCCGGTCCTTTGGGACCTTCAAACGAGAGCTCTCTAACCAACAAACATCACACAATAATTAATATAGTGTGTCCACATGAGTAAGTATCTGGGCTCCATTCCATGATACTACCCTTTTCCAGAAGGAATGGTCATACCCTAGGGAAGCTATCCCTGAAAACCTTGCCGCACAATTCCTGTTTCGACCATTACCGGTTTGTGAGGCTCGACGAAGTCTCGACCATAAAGCTATGCTTTGGTACAAAGCCATGCTTTGGGTCAACAAATGATCAAAGTAATGATCACAAAGATAAATGATCAAACAAATGATCATATCACAAATGATCAAACAATGATTATTTCACAGCAACATTCAGCATGCCACATTACCAAGATGAGAATATATCGCTGATAACCTTCAACTACATAACCTCTAAGCTCGTACGTCTCAGAGAATGGTGTTAAGCTAAGAGAATAAATTCTCCGCCGCCAACGGAAATATATTTGAAAGAAATCTGCTTTATATCTCAAATTGTAATGTCAGACATAACAATCCATACAAGTCTGTTCTGGGTTCGAACAAAACCGAAGGCACTTCCAAAGAAGCCCTTGCAATCCGGGTATTCACAATCCCGATTGGACTTCCCATCACTTAGGGAATCTCTATACCGGAGCAACTCAGTGAAGAGACAATCGATAGGTCATCCTATCGTTCTCGCAAATACCCGGTCTTCACCACCGGTCTTCAAATGCTATCCATAACGACATATCACATATTCGGAATGGGTAATACGACCCAATGGTCCTTTCCCGGCTAACCCGAATAGTGAGCGCAACATTTAAAACATATGGATACAGGATTTCAATTAAGTCACAACTTAATAATTCCAAACTTTCTTTCAAATGGTTTAAACCAATTACCATTTCAAATCTTTTTAAACAAAAAGATTTATTTCACAAAGTTCACTCAGTTTCACTAAGATTCATTTACGGATTTCAAAACAATTTCCGTTTCAATTGAATTAACTCATTTAAATCTTTAAATCAAAGATTTATCTCATAGCTTTCAAAACTTGTTTCCAAAGATTCATTCATAACTTGGAAAATTATTTTTGATTCAAACTTGAAATCTCTTTAATATAAATTGGAAGTTCATTACTCATATGAAAGCTTTTTATCACTTAGAAACGATAGTTTTATTTTGGAAAAAACCCCGATTCCATTCATACAAGTTACAATCTTTGGGTTAATTCAAAATCCCAAAAAAACAATGCTTTAAAACGGTTTAAACACGTATAACTTGTAAAGTTCTTTTTAAATCATAAGTATTGAATATAGAATTCAATTTCAAGTTTTTTTTTTTGAATTTCAATCTAAATCCGATTATTCAAATTCCAAATCTTTATTAGTTATTCAAAAATAACTTTTATTCTTAAAACAGCTTTTCAAAAGCTTTTCATATTAAACTTAATTTATTTCCAAAAAATTTGAATTTAAAATTCAAATTCAAACTTATTTAAAAATCTGTGACTTAACCGATTTCCACGTGAAATCCATATTTGTGTGTGTATAGTGCGGTTCAAGGGTTTAATACAATAGTGCAACATCATTCGATCATCACAGATCAAATACGACAATATATCCGATAAGCGATATAAACTATAATGCTTGTCTTCATTCACAGATCACAGATATACATATCACAGGTAATGAATTACATCACAGATAATTAATTACATTACAGATCACAATATGAATCAGGATATAACACAAAGCATCACATGTCAGGGATATCAAACAATTCATAATCTAATATAATCCAAACATCCATAAATAGGGTCAATTTAATTATCTGTTTAATTTAAATCAGATTAATGTCTATGAGTAAATTTGCTAGTCATAGCAAATTAATAAACAATTAATTTCAAAACATTTAATAAATTATCTTTTAATTAAATCATTAATTAACTCTTCATTAAAAATTAATCCTTAACTTATTATCTTTAAATAAATTTGCAATAACTAAGTATTTTCTCCTTAATTAATAAATCTCTAAACCTTAATTAAGTAATTAAATCTTTAATTATTTATTTAATTAACCCAAATCATTAATTAATTTAAATAATAAATTATCCATTTTAATTAACTTAATTTACAAATTAATTTCTATTCCTTTTCAAATTATTAAATTAATAAATTATTCTGAAATCAATTATTAGGTCTTAATTACTTTCCTTAACCATTAATTAATAACTTTAATTATTAATTAATAACACTCAATTATTAATTAATGACACTTGATTATCCATCATTAATTATTCAACTTATTTAACATTTAAGAAAAATCTTCTTTAAATTTTGAAAATTAATTATATTACTAACTACAACCTTAATTGTTAATTATCTTTATGCTTAACTAAAGTCATTAGTTAATTGAAATAATTTATTAAGAGTTAAAAACATCGTTAAACATTAACTGAGATAATTAAAGCCTGTATTAAAATTTTAATTTAAAACTATTAAATACTTATTAAGTTCATAGTATTTACAACTTGATGAAAATATTTTTCTTTTCTTTTCTTTAAAAATATATTACTGCAGTTTGAAGAAAATTACCCGAGTCTCTCCCCTATTATCTCGAGTAACCCTGCGCGTTCCTCACCTGTTTCCCCGATACCTCCTCTCCCACTCATTCGTTTTTTTTTTAAACTAAACAACAGGAAAATTCCTTGCGTGCTCCAGTGAAACCCGAAGCATGCTTCCCCAAATTCTCGAGTGTAACTCGAGTTAAAACCCCATCAACCCGATAAGCTTCATCTTCCCCAAAACATTCCACTGCAGCTGATACACGCCTTCGTGGGTGCACGTGCACACGACGACGACGCCACTCTGGCGAACTCCTTCATCGGCGGCAAGTCTCAAACTACCCACATACTCGAAATCAAACTCGATTCAACGCAACAAAACCCAAAATCAAATTTCACTCTTTCGTTCGAACTGTAACCGAACACACCCATCCTAAAACGTCTCGTCACACCTCTACATGCTGCCGTTCACCAACAGACCTTACTAATAGCTACGCCACTTCCTCCCCTTGCTTTCTTCCCCACACCGCACGCCTGTAAGTGTCCAATGCCGACACCATATGATCAAAACCGAACCACCCAAAAATATGCCCTAAACCCTATAATGCGTTCGCCTGGCCACTACGGTCGTTAGGAAGATTCCGTGCTATTTTTTTCCCGACTCCCCATTGCACCAGCCTCCTCTAGGCCGAAACTTCGACCACGACATTGAGCCTGTCACCGAAATTCGACCCCATGCCTAATTCCGGTCAAGCTCCCATGTCCCCACCCCTAAGCCTCTAAAAATTACGAAACTCCCTTCAAAATTGCTCATTTTGGGTGGCGGTCATGTTCATATAATCCAATTAGTAAATTACGATCTTTAACTTCCTTCTTTTTTTGGGTTCCTTTACTGTTAAATTGGATTTTTCTTCCTATAGTTGATAAAATTTAATGAAACGAATTTTAAAAAATTCTGCACTCTAAAATAATCAACTTTTGTTTTAGAATCATTGGTTAAAACTAACTAGTTGTTGTGCTTTTGATTTTTGAAGATGGTGTTTAACTGTCTTTGGATAAGAGTAGCTTGACATGGGAGTTTGTGGAAGAAGTTCAGTGTCTTGGTGGCACTGATTATGTTGAAACCAAACATACATTCATGTATACACAATATATCCATATACTTAACATACTATTGATCCATTGTTAAACAAGTCTATATATATATATATATATAATAGCATTTAAACAAGGCTGTTTTATCCACTGTCTGATACTCAAGGGAGAAATACAGTGTTTATCTTTGTGTGGTAGGTGTAATTATCTATATCTAATACGTTCATACAAGTATACATTCACCTAGAAAATTACACAACATTAAACATATATCAATGATACTTGTATATTCCAAGATATATATAAGATAGGTGGCCTTCTGGTAATCAAGAGGGAAGTGTTTACTCACCTTGAAAGGTTTTGAAACAGAGAATAGTTCTATTTCTTTTAAGGCCTGCAGTTTTGATTTTTCCTTTTTCTATTTCTTTTTACTTGCTTTGTTTCCTTTGAACTTGAATGATATTGCTTATATTTTTTTCTTCTTCTGGTTTTGTTAAGTCTAATGAACGAACAAAGGTGAGAATAAATGCATATACAAAGGAGTATGCAGTATATTATTTGTACAAAAAGCATGCTGTAGAGGCTTGCATTAATTGCCTTGGTATGTTGCATTAATGACTTTGTACTTTAGGTTTTCATTTGCAAGCTATTACCCATACTTTATCTACAGCCTAGCTTACTTGTTGAGTTCGGCTGTTATGGTATGTTAGGGCGTACTTTATTTACTTTGTTTTGTTTACATTTGTTTCTCAGCCTATATGCCTATTCATATTTGCTTGTATAATCACATAGGGGTCTGGTTTCTTCCTTTGTTGCAAGCTTACAGATGTATTTTCTCTTCAAGTGTTCATACCTGAATATATATATTGTTTGTTTCTTTTTACCAGCTAGATTTTATATTCTTGTTGTAATGTTGTCTTGTTATTTTCCTTAGTTATGTTGCTTTAGAATATATGTGAAGTCCTATATTTTACTTCCATCTATAATTTATCTTATTTATATTTGTTTATGTTTGATAGATATTTATTTTACTTTGTGTACATATTATAAAAGTTATTTTAGTTATGTTATTATAATTGAACAAATTTGTTTACTTGATATTTTGTAATTTATCTTATAATTATATTTCTAACTTAAGTATTAAATTTATAACACATATTTTATTCTATACACTTATATTCTATATTGATAAGTAGTTTCTTTAAACATTTTATTTCTAATCCAATTCAATTACATTTATAATAAGTTTCAAATCCAATTTATAAAATAAATAAGTATACATATCTTATCAAAAATTGAAAAATTCAAACAAATCCATAATTTAACCCAAAAATTCAATTAAATTAGAAATTTAAATTCGTCTTTAAAACTGGGATCGTTACAGACTTCCCCCTTAAAAGGAATTTCGTCCTCGAAATTCGCCAGAGAAAGATAACAAAGATAGATAAAAGATGGAGGAATATCTTTCCAGATCAAACTAGATATCAATTCTGAATTTGGCTTACCAAATCAGAATATTAACAGTAGATGTGAGAACAACTCAATCAACTACGAAACAATTGGGTTATCTGATCTACGAAGTATACATGGGTATTGGTTAGTTCGAAGGGATAACTAACTGTTCGTAAAATATACCGAAACCCAATGAAATAGATAGAAATAGATTCGATTACGATTTCAGATTCAAGATTTAATTCATTTACGATTTGCTGAGAAATACAACTAATGATAGTTCCAGTGTCGAACAAAATTCGAACAATTTAATCGTAAACGAGAAGATTACCTTATAAAATTTCTTTTCCTAAATCAGCTTGTTGAGGTTGAAGAATCGTCTCTGATTGCATACACTTTCTTTACTAAAGTCTGCTTCTTTGCTAGACAGTTGTTGATCCTATGTCCTGGCTTGCGGCATTTATAGCTTCCCGTAGATTCCTCATCTGGCCTCATAAGTGGCTCTCTCATTCCTGGCATCCAAGAATTCTTGCATTTATCCGAGTAGTGACCTTTCTCCAAGCAATTCAGACAAGTAACATCCTTCTTTTTCTTCTGTATACTCTTCTTTCCTTTATCTTTCCTCGATTTCTTTCCGCCAAACTTCCTTTTTCTCCAATTCAGATTACTTGCATCTCTATTCTCCTCTGGATCTTTTTGCTTTTCCAGAGTATCGTATCGATAGTCTATATCAATTAATTCAGAAAAAGATTCCTTTACGTGAGTAGTCATCCTTTCATAAAACTCCTGGTTCATTCCTCGAATAAACTTTTCATTCTTCTTTAACGGTGTATTCACCAATTCTGCACCAAATCGAGATAATTCAATAAATTTGTTTAAGTATTCTTAAAATGATAAACTTCTTTGCTCTAAATCCATAAACTCCTGGTACACTCTAGAGATACCAGCAGACGACATATATCGCTGCTCAAACACTTCCTTGAAACGACTCCAAGTAAATTCATCTGCCAACTCATCCACGGTAACAGTTTCCCACCAAACTAAAGACTCTTCCTGGAGTTGCCAAGAAGCTATCAGTCACATCTGATCATCTT
This sequence comes from Allium cepa, assembly GCA_030765085.1. Classification (NCBI taxonomy): domain Eukaryota; kingdom Viridiplantae; phylum Streptophyta; class Magnoliopsida; order Asparagales; family Amaryllidaceae; genus Allium; species Allium cepa. The sequence goes on from CM060931.1 coordinate 464,645,317, forward strand.
CTAATTTTAATCCTTTGAAAATCTTTTCACACGATCGAATCCATGCTTGTGCTTCGATAATAGATTCTTTGCCAGTGAACGGCTTTCCACATAGTCTAGAAAAATTTCGGTATAAATCAGCCAAATTTGATTGAGATTGAATGGGAATATCTGTCGTTGCAGGGTTTTGACCAGTTGAAGTGGTATTTTCCTGTCTCCTATTTCATCCTCTTCTTCCACTCATTCTTACTATCTGTAAACAGTAAGAAATCAGATTTAGGCATTCGGGCGAAATATCTTAGAGAATAACAACAGATAAAGAGAATAGATTAAGAAATTTGGGTTTTGGTTCCACTGGTTTTACTCATTCTAGGGTATACTTCACCCTATCTCTAATGAGCCATCTAAGGTGTCACACTCCGTAGCTAAAGTTTTTACTCAACCTTCAGCTCTGATACCAACTTGTCACGACTCGAACCCGATGTCCAACAAACAACATCAAATTCGTATCGCGGGAGCTTGCAACACCATTAAATGATAAATAACACAGCGGAAATAAAAGATGATATCACTGATATAACATGAATATAATATCTGATAAGTCAATTTGATACAATGATAATCATCAACATCAGAGAATATACAACACAAAATACAGCGGAACATGATACAATATGAGATAAGTCTTCTCAGAATATCCAATACTGCAACTCTGATCCAAAAAAACTCCAAAGACAAAGCTCCAAAACTCCTAGCTCGATCCACCATCAAGATAGCACTAAGAAAGTCTAGTCCATATCCAAAAACTGAACTAGCTCCAGATAATACACTGAACCTAACTATCTGAAAAACCAAACTCTAGACTGCCCGTGTAGAAAATTTTGAGCACCCATAGTTTAGGAAATAAAAAATAAACTCTGGATCAGTCGTGGGACTGGTGCGAGCAAACAAAAATAGTTTGTCTTTAAAACAATCAAAGATTTAAATTTTTATAATCGCAATGCTTTTGAAAATGAGACTACCATAAGGCCTCCCGCACACACACACAATGCAAACGCAGAATCAGAGGAGATTTCTCCTTATGATAGTCAAAGATGCTTGTTACGCATTAAAAAGAAACATTTGATATTATTACTAGTGCATAGTGTAGGAAAAAATTTCGAAAGTAAAGATATAAATCTTAGCCAACATAGACATTTCGAACTATGCCTACTATAGCTACCATCCAAACAGTGGGGCGCCACCATAAGTAGATGGCAGGTAATACAACTAATACCGTACAAGGCTCGTATTGGATGAATGGATTTTTCCAACAAATGGTCAGGCCGAGGAACTTCCCATCGCCACATGGAAACGCCTCTGGAAGGACGCCCTGAGAACCCAACTGGATCTCTGCCAAACAAGGCCGGCTACCCCCCTTCCCGGAGAATATACAAAACCTCATATATGCCACTCCCGGTCCTTTGGGACCTTTAAACGAGAGCTCTCTAACCAACAAACATCACACAGTAAATAATATAGTGTGTCCACATGAGTAAGTATCTGGGCTCCATTCCATGATACTACCCTTTTCCAGAAGGAATGGTCATACCCTGGGGAAGCTATCACTGAAAACCTTGCCGCACAATTCCTGTTTCGACCATTACCGGTTTGTGAGGCTCGACGAAGTCTCATCCACAAAGCTATGCTTTGGTACAAAGCCATGCTTTGGGTCAACAAATGATCAAAGTAATGATCACAAAGATAAATGATCAAACAAATGATCATATCACAAATGATCAAACAATGATCATTTGACAGCAACACTCAGCATGCCACATTACCAAGATGAGAATATATCGCTGATAACCTTCAACTACATAACCTCTAAGCTCGTACGTCTCAGAGAATGGTGTTAAGCTAAGAGAATAAATTCTCCGCCACCAACAGAAATATATTTGAAAGAAATCTGCTTTATATCTCAAATTGTAATGTCAGACATAACAATCCATACAAGTATGTTCTGGGTTCGAACAGAACCGAAGGCACTTCCAAAGAAGCCCTTGCAATCCGGGTATTCACAATCCCGATTGGACTTCCCATCACTTAGGGAATCTCTATACCGGAGCAACTCAGTGCAGAGACAATCAATAGGTCATCCTATCGTTCTCGCAAATACCCGGTCTTCACCACCGGTCTTCAAATGCTATCCATAACGACATATCACATATTCAGAATGGGTTATACGACCCAAAGGTCCTTTCCGGCTAACCCGAATAGTGAGCGCAACATTTAAAACATATGGATAAAGGATTTCAATTAAGTCACAACTTAATAATTCCAAACTTTCTTTCAAATGGTTTAAACCAATTACCATTTCAAATCTTTTTAAACAAAAAGATTTATTTCACAAAGTTCACTCAGTTTCACTAAGATTCATTTACAGATTTCAAAACAATTTCCGTTTCAATTGAATTAACTCATTTAAATCTTTAAATCAAAGATTTATCTCATAGCTTTCAAAATTTGTTTCCAAAGATTCATTCATAACTTGGAAATTTATTTTCGATTCAAACTTGAAATCTCTTTAATATAAATTGGAAGTTCATTACTCATATGAAAGCTTTTTATCACTTAGAAACAATAGTTTTATTTTGGAAAAAACCCCGATACCATTTATACAAGTTACAATCTTTGGGTTAATTCAAAATCCCAAAAAAACAATGCTTTAAAACGGTTTAAACACGTATAACTTATAAAGTTCTTTTTAAATCATAAGTATTGAATATAGAATTCAATTTCAAGTTTTTTTTTTTGAATTTCAATCTAAATCCGATTATTCAAATTCCAAATCTTTATTAGTTATTCAAAAATAACTTTTATTCTTAAAACAGCTTTTCAAAAGCTTTTCATATTAAACTTAATTTATTTCCAAAAATATTTGAATTTAAAATTCAAATTCAAACTTATTTAAAAATCTGTGACTTAACCGATTTCCACGTGAAATCCATATTTGTGTGTGTATAGTGCGGTTCAAGTGTTTAACACAATAGTGCAACATCATTCAATCATCACAGATCAAATACAACAATATATCCGATAAGCGATATAAACTATAGCGCTTGTCTTCATTCACAGATCACAGATATACATATCACAGGTAATGAATTACATCACAGATAATTAATTACATTACAGATCACAATACGAATCAGGATATAACACAAAGCATCACATGTCTGGGATATCAAACAATTCATGATCCAATATAATCCAAACATCCATAAATGTGGTCAACTTAATTATCTGATTAATTTAAATAAGATTAATGACTATGAGTAAATTTGCTAGTCATAGCAAATTAATAATCAATTAATTTCAAAACATTTAATAAATTATCTTTTAATTAAATCATTAATTAACTCTTCATTAAAAATTAATCCTTAACTTATTATCTTTAAATAAATTTGCAATAACTAAGTATTTTCTCCTTAATTAATAAATCTCTAAACCCTAATTAAGTAATTACATCTTTAATTATTTATTTAATTAACGCAAATCATTAATTAATTTAAATAATAAATTATCCATTTTAATTAACTTAATTTACAAATTAATTCCTATTCCTTTTCAAATTATTAAATTAATAAATTATTCTGAAATTAATTATTAGGTCTTAATTACTTTCCTTAACCATTAATTAATTACTTTAATTATTAATTAATAACACTCAATTATTAATTAATGACACTTGATTATCCATCATTAATTATTCAACTTATTTAACATTTAAGAAAAATCTTCTTTAAATTTTGAAAATTAATTATATTACTAACTACAACCTTAATTGTTAATTATCTTTATGCTTAACTAAAGTCATTGGTTAATTGAAATAATTTATTAAGAGTTAAAAACATCGTTAAACATTAACTGAGATAATTAAAGCCTGTATTAAATTTTTAATTTAAAACTATTAAATACTTATTAAGTTCACAGTATTTACAACTTGATGAAAATCTTTTTCTTTCCTTTTCTTTAAAAATATATTACTGCAGTTTGAAGAAAATTACCCGAGTCTCTCCCCTATTATCTCGAGTAACCCCGCGCGTTCCTCACCTGTTTCCCCGATACCTCCTTTCCCACTCGTTCGTTCTTTTTTTTTTAAACTAAACAACAGGAAAATTCCTTGCGTGCTCCAGTGAAACCCGAAGCATGCTTCCCCAAATTCTCGAGTGTAACTCGAGTTAAAACCCCATCAACCCGATAAGCTTCATCTTCCCCAAAACATTCACACTGCAGCTGATACACGCCTTCGTGGGTGCACGTGCACACGGCGGCGACGCCACTCTGGCGAACTCCTTCATCGGCGGCAAGTCTCAAACTACCCATATACTCGAAATCAAACTCGATTCAACGCAACAAAACCCAAAATCAAATTTCACTCTTTCGTTCGAACTGTAACCGAACACACCCATCCTAAAACGTCTCGTCACACCTCCACATGCTGCCGTTCACCAACAGACCTTACTAATAGCTACGCCACTTCCTCCTCTTGCTTTCTTCCCCACACCGCACGCCTGCAAGTGTCCAATGCCGACACCATATGATCAAAACCGAACCACCCAAAAATATGCCCTAAACCCTATAATGCGTTCGCCTGGCCACTACGGTCGTTAGGAAGATTCCGTGCTAACTTTTTCCCGACTCCCCATTGCACCAGCCTCGTCTAGGCCGAAACTTCGACCACGACATTGAGCATGTCACCGAAATTCGACCCCATGCCTAATTCCGGTCAAGCTCCCATGTCCCCACCCCTAAGCCTCTAAAAATTACGAAACTCCCTTCAAAATTGCTCATTTTGGGTGGCGGTCATGTTCATATAATCCAATTAGTAAATTACGATCTTTAACTTCCTTCTTTTTTGGGTTCCTTTACTGTTAAATTGGATTTTTCTTCCTATAGTTGATAAAATTTAATGAAACGAATTTTAAAAAATTCTGCACTTTAAAATAATCAACTTTTGTTTTACAATCATTGGTTAAAACTAACTAGTTGTTGTGCTTTTGATTTTTGAAGATGGTGTTTAACTGTCTTTGAATACGAGTAGCTTGACATGGGAGTTTGTGGAAGAAGTTCAGTGTCTTGGTGGCACTGATTATGTCGAAACCAAACATACATTCATATATACATAATATATCCATATACTTAACATACTATTGATCCATTGTTAAACAAGTCTATATATATATAATGGCATTTAAACAAGGCTGTTTTATCCACTGTCTGATACTCAAGGGAGAAATACAGTGTTTATCTTTGTGTGGTAGGTGTAATTATCTATATCTAATACGTTCATACAAGTATACATTCACCTAGCAAATTACACAACATTAAACATATATCAATGATACTTGTATATTCCAAGATATATATAAGATAGGTGGCCTTCTGGTAATCAAGAGGAAAGTGTTTACTCACCTTGAAAGGTTTTGAAACAGAGAATAATTCTATTTCTTTTAAGGCCTGCAGTTTTGATTTTTCCTTTTTCTATTTCTTTTTACTTGCTTTGTTTCCTTTGAACTTGAATGATATTGCTTATATTTTTTTTCTTCTGGTTTTGTTAAGTCTAATGAACGAACAAAGGTGAGAATAAATGCATATACAAAGGAGTATGCAGTATATTGTTTGTACAAAAAACATGCTGTAGAGGCTTGCATTAATTGCCTTGGTATGTTGCATTAATGACTTTGTACTTTAGGTTTTCATTTGCAAGCTATTACCCATACTTTATCTACAGCCTAGCTTACTTGTTGATTTCGGCTGTTATGGTATGTTAGGGTGTACTTTATTTACTTTGTTTTGTTTACATTTGTTTCTCAGCCTATATGCCTATTCATATTTGCTTGTATAATCACATAGGGGTCTGGTTCCTTCCTTTGTTGCAAGCTTACAGATGTATTTTCTCTTCAAGTGTTCATACCTGAATATATATATTGTTTGTTTCTTCTTACCAGCTAGATTTTATATTCTTGTTGTAATGTTGTCTTGTTATTTTCCTTAGTTATGTTGCTTTAGAATATATGTGAAGTCCTATATTTTACTTCCATCTATAATTTATCTTATTTATATTTGTTTATGTTTGATAGATATATATTTTACTTTGTGTACATATTATAAAAGTTATTTTAGTTATGTTATTATAATTGAACAAATTTGTTTACTTAATATTTTGTAATCTATCTTATAATTATATTTCTAACTTAAGTATTAAATTTATAACACATATTTTATTCTATACACTTATATTCTATATTGATAAGTAGTTTCTTTAAACATTTTATCTCTAATCCAATTCAATTACATTTATAATAAGTTTCAAATCCAATTTATAAAATAAATAAGTATACATATCTTATCAAAAATTGTAAAATTCAAACAAATCCATAATTTAACCCAAAAATTCAATTAAATTAGAAATTTAAATTCGTCTTTAAAACTGGGATCATTACATATGGTTTAGCCGTATGATATATAAACACGTTGAGAATTATATCGAAAACTTAATATAATAACTAGGTCCAAAAAGCTATATTCTCCATACGATCGAATTAGGACTCGGAACCTTTTTCATTGTATTCGGAATAGGGGTTTAACATTATAAACGCCTAGCGGCACGCCTCGATAGGAGATCGAGATCGTGAGTTGTGGAAATCAAAACGATTTAAATTTGAATTTAAATTTAAATATAATAATATTGTTGCATTAAAATACTGTCAAGCTTGCAGACACGTATGAATTTTAAGCACATGTCTTCCCTTCGGACACACGCGTTGTTTAAAGAAAAAAATAATAAATGTAAAACAATGAATCAAAAAGCAAAGGAACCCGTCTTCTTCATTTGAAATGAAAACCGATCAAACGAAAATCGAACTCGTAAGCTCAAAATAAAATGCAAAATGTATTTTCGAATCAGATTCGAATTCATATAGAATCGCATTCCCTCCTCTCACTTTCATTCAGTTCGCGATAATTGAAGGCGAGCTTCATTGTTATGTCATTCTCAACACGTCGATAGAGGTGGCGACTCATCTTGATGGCCGCGGCAGTTTTCAAACTCATGGTGATAGTTAAGATTCGGCGACGTTGGTGTGGAGTTCACTGGCAAATATTTTTGGTTTGATTTGGGGGTGCAGTTGATGTTCGAGTGGTGGCACTCGCGGGTGGGATGAGGCCGAGGTGAGGAGGAGGCGCATGCGACTTCGGTGTGTGGTGATGGAGGTTCGTTCGATGGTAGAAGCTCGTATCGAAGGCAGCAGGGTAGCATTCTATCGTTATTTTAATTCGATTAAACTTATGTCTACAGATTGAAAAAAAGAAAGTTTACAGTAAGAAATATAAAAAATTTATTTTGAATTTTTATATGTGTGTGTGTGGTTGCAGTAAGGTTTTTGCTTGTGTGTGTGTATATATATATATTGGTTAGAATTATTTTTAGAACTTAACAAAATATATACAGGAAAGCAGAAATAATATATATAAGATCTGGAAATAGGAATTTAAATGGCAATATAGATTATCTTTTTGGTATACATGAATATAGATTTTGAAATCTATATAAACTATTTTTATAAGGGTATGTATTTTCAAAATGAAGAATAAGATAGACATACATAAACACATTTTAAAACTGCCAGTTTATATTTAAGATAATGAATTATGTGATTAACCAATTAATTAACTTGTTTAATTATTTTATTTACTAAAAATAATTTAAAAAAAGGGAAATTAGTTTAAACTTAAATTATTAGTTTAGAATAAAATCACTGGTTAATTGAATTTATGAAATGGAAATTTAATTGTTCGATTGATTCAGATATTAATAAAATCATCTATTGTCTGTACAAGATCAAAATCATGGAGAATCAAGCCGGTGTGGATTGGATTGCAAATTTAAAGTCAAAGGTGAGTTAATCTCACTGATTTGGATTACCATTTAAATTCAAATAGTTAAATCAAATTATTGATTGAATGATTGAATTGACTGGATGTGATATTATATATATATATATATATATATATATATATTGGAGTGATTGATTCCCGCATTATATAGCGGATGAGACCCTATGCGCTCCGCATAATAGCGGATGACCTTTCATACCGCGATATCCCGCCTTGAAGCGGGATTGGTATTTTAAATTATAGTGCTAACATCTGTGGTTGTAGGGAAACAGATTGGAGGGATCCAACTGGATTCCACAAAATGTTGAATTTATTTTATATTCAGTAATGTGATTGATGTGATAATCTGTGATGGATTGTATTGATTATATTGAGAATTAGAATTTACTGAATTCTATGGCTTGGTTGAATATATATTGGTATTTTATAAAAATGAAACATATATATAAAGTTTGGATTTTTAAAGGAAATTAAAAGGGAGATTTCTAAGTAAATTAATTATGGTGAATCCAAATAATTTAAAGGAATGATTTTGGAAAAGGGATAAAGGTTTGATTTTTTTAAATCCTATATAATAAATTCAAGGATGGGAAAAAATAGTTATTATGAATAAATACGAAAAAGGATTTTTATTTGAAATAAGGACCTAAGCAATATTGTTTTGCAAACAACGAAGAAATATATTTTAAAATTTAAGATTGAAATGAGTTTGGGAAAATAAAAGGAGAAGTTGAAATAAAGTATTAAATTGGAATTTCCGATTTAAGTAAGAATTTAAATCATAAATAAAGGTATGAATATGTGATAAATGGGTTTTGAAATAAATTTGGTTAAGTAAAGAAATTTATTTTAAAATGGAGTTGGTTTTGGAAATCGATTTGAAAATCGACTAAGTGTTGAAACCGTGATAAAGGAGAATGAGATTATCAAATTCATAAACAGGCTTTATAAATAAAGTGAAATATTTATCAAAGAATAATTTGGAAGTATAAATTCAGGATGGGAATTTACTAGGAAAGGGTGATTTGTTTATAAATAAATAGTGGTTTATGTTTTAAAAGGTATGGAAAGGAAAGTGAATTTCCCTGAAAAACCGAGTATATTTTCAACGAAAGGTTTCCAAGTATAAGTTAGAGGTTTTAAAATGGTTTTAAAACAATTTTTTAGAGAATTTTATTATTTTAAATTGTTTTTATAATTTTAAAGTAAATATTTATTTTATTTAATTTTAGCAGTAATTATTTTAAAGGTTTAATTAGTAATATGATTTGAAAGATAATTATTTAATATTTATACCGCATAGAATAACTTTTATTTTAAATTAATTTTAGCTTAATTTTCACATGAGAAATTATTATAAGATTTCATAACTAGTATTTTAAATAAAGTGTTTTAAATAGTTTTTATTTTTAAATGTTTTAATATATATATATATATATATATATATTTTTGGATAAAGTGGTTTAAATTATTTTAAAATCTAAGTATTAAGACTTGGTGATTTTCAGTGGAAAGAAAACAATTGGGTGGAAATTCATTCCGCGAAAGGAAATGCGATTTGAAACTTTTTCAAAGGGTTGAAATATAGAAAAGTTTCTTGCGAAGATATTTTGAATTATATAATTTGAGAAATTATTAAGGCCCGATGGTTGTTTGTGAATGTTATATGATAGTTAAATAATCGACTATCAATATTGGCCAATGCGTTGATCGTTTCGAAGAGACCGGGATCGGGATAAATTTCTCGAAAACCACTTCGATCTGCTTTGAACATTTTCATGAGGAAGACAAGAGCTTGGAGTCGAAGATGGAGAAATGAAGTGCAATGGCTAATCGCTACTAATCCTAAGGGTGATTCCAAAACGGATGTAGTAGTACTAGTGCCTTCGGTTCCGTTTGGACCCGGAACAGACTTGTATGGTCGAATGTTATCAGAAGATCATCAGAAGGACGGTGAGCATTCTAAATGAATGTGTGCTAAAAAGGTAACGCATAGCCTCGAGCCTCATCAACCGGGAATGGCTAAAACAAGGGATGTGCACGCAAGGCTAAGTGGCTAGCAACCAATCTTATTTGGACTATCCAGTAAGGGGTAGCTCCGGTCTTGTGTAGCAGCGAATCATGGTGGATCCTCGGTACGGTGATCTAGACCATGTACTGTGACGGGCGGTACCCTAGTAGCCCTGCCATTGATGGAAACCCTTGCTCCCTACGTGCTCTTTAAGGTTTTGATTGTAGAACCTAGTATTCATGGAATTTAATAATGGTAACAATTTCATTTATTTGAATAAGTATTTGAACTTAGACACTATTATAATATCGCAGGATTTTGATAAGAAATTTTTTGGTTATCGTAAGGTAAAAACCCGACATGTTTATTTGTGGCGTGGTCTTACGAGATACCTTTGATTTCAAAGGATTTTGAAAACTTTAATAATCCAATTGAGTGTGTTTTCTCACGCTGGTTTTCCAGACTGGCTCGAGTATGGTTTTATTATAGTGCTCGGGTCAGACCGAGTATTATAGAGTACAGATTCTGGATGGACTACTGTGGAGCTCAGGAAACGAGCTGGATGGCGAGACGTATCACATGTACTTGATGTATATCCTGCTGTGCAATGTAAGCTGTATATTCAGCTTGGAGGACAAGTTATTATAACTGTCCAGTGTTGTGTATTTGTTTGATGTTGTACTCGGATGTTGTAATGTAAAAAACAGTTACATATTCTTTTATATAAAAATTCTGTTGTTATCTATTTTATACTGTTCCGCTGCATTTGTGAGATTCTGATGTTGTTTTTTATTTCTTCTTCGACCTCCTTCTTCTTTAACCCTAATGGTTTGGTTTTCTGGCATTCGATTGTTCGACATTTAGTACAGTGGACGTATTGATGTCAATTTTCGGACGTCGAAAAATCGAGTCGTTACACAAACCCTAACTCTAATGTATATTTGAAGTTAGCTTTTAAAATCGAATTATATTCATTTATATTTTTTAATTGATTTCTACGCGTTTCAAGCTCGCATGATCGAACGATAAGTCCGATCACTATAAAACTTGAAATCCTATAAGAATTCACTATTGTGGATCCGATGAAACTAGTTTCGTCGAAATCCGAGACAGTGTCCATAAAGACTAATTTTCCCATTAATTAAATGAATTATAAATTAAAAATCAATTTAATCACTTTTAAATTCAAAATTGAAACTTTCCTATCATCGTCTTGATTAAACATAAATTAATAATCTTTTAAAATTAAAATTTCCATGTTGATTCCAAGATTTAAATATTACATTAGTTTACAACAATAAATTACAACAATAATCAAATCCAAGTTAATTATATTTTAAATTTAAATAAATTCTATTATTTTGATTTACAGGTTCTTATTATCAAATTAATAAATACCTTATGAATTTATTTAACATAAGTTTTCATCTTATTATTCTCATCACCCTACTTTTAACTTCTTTTCTTATATCAACTGCAATAATTAATTACATTAAATTTATTGATTTCCAATTTAATTTCAGCGGATTTAATGATGAGGTGATAAATAAAATAATTGTTATACATTAGTAATCCAAACACATTTCTAAATTTATTGTTTACAAACAAAGGCTAATAAATTTACGTACCAATTAATCGATTTCATAATCTATATTAAAACCAATTTCAACTAATTACATATAATTTCTATTTTTAATACAACAGTTATTTTATTCATTATTTGTAACATCCTGCCATTTTGGACCATTCAAATCAACAATAAATCCACACATGTCGGACTTGAATAATTCAAAACAACAGATTGTTAATAAAATTTGGGGCAAATAAAATCAATCATAGAATCACATACACAAAATATCAGAATAACTTCGTAGTGGAATAAAATAAACATAGAAGTTCATGAAGCTCCTAGATACAAAATCTCAAAACTAATACATAGTACCAAGTCTGAATACAAATACACTTGGAAAGTTAGGTACATAAGTTCTCTACTACAAAAGAAAAAGTTGAGTGGAGATACTGGAATAAAATATCAAGTAGACTGCTAAATCTCCGGTGGATCTCTAGCTCAAAAAGAGGATGAAACCAAAGCTGTGAAACTCAGGTTGACCCGAGCGTAAATAAAAACACAAAATACTCGAGTCAGGACATACATATTAATAAAATATAAATCAACTCAAGTGAGTTGTTAAAGAAATGCATCAGTAACTTAAAGGATGCTTAGGATCGCCCATCCTTTAAGGATCCGTTAAACTATCTACTATATAGTAATATGCTATTACAATAGTGTCTAAAGTAAAGTATACTATTTAAAAATAGCGTTAAGGCTTTACATTTTCCACCTTAACATATTTTTATATTCCCATAGTCTATATAGTACCGTAATCCTGCCTGTACTAGACGCCGTCAAAGGGCACTCCATAGGTATGGTACAAAACAAACTTGTGGAAGGCGCGCTAGGGTAGGTGACACAGCACAACTAGGCAATGCCAGGATAGATATACCAATTACACATCTGGACTGTCGGCAACGCATAGCCTCAACTACCGCCCAACTCGATCCACACTTCTGAATCAAAGGTGCGCACCAAATCAATCACAAAGTAATAGATGGCTAACGATGAAGTATGTCCGATCGGAGGTGCTACCTCACTTGGCCAGAGAATCGCTCCTGCTTTAGCCACCTTATGCCAACTCACGAGAGTCGGGTCCACGTATATATACCTTTAGGATCGTCGTCACCATCCTGCTTCATTCTGGAATCTCCACCGCATACATAGTTGTTAAAGGGATTTTCGGTACCACGGAGAGTATGCCCATATCCGATCCCGATCTCTTTAACAACCAATCGTTATTATAACCCATGGTTATATAAATTTCAAATGGTTTATATTTCAAATCAACCATATTCCTTTCAAAACCATATAAATTCCATATCATTATTCTTTAAAATAATGTTCATTTTCAAAGGTCAAAACACTTCCAAATTCATTTAATTATAACCCCTTTGAAACTTAAAAGTTTAGGTATCATAGCACTTTAAAATATAGCCCTTAGAACCATAATATATAATCCTTTAGAAAATTGTAGCATTCTGAAAATGTCACTTTAAGAAAACGCAGCAGAACAAAAGCGCTACTGTAAGAATTCGCAGCAGTGCAGAACTATTACGGTAGGAATTCACAGTAGTAAAGAAGTGCTACTGTAAGAATTCGCAGCAGTGTAGAACTGTTACTATAAGAATCTGCTGCATTGCAGAATTGTTACAGTACGGAAATCGCAGCAGTGTCCAATTTCTACAGTAGGAATCGCAACAGTTTTGAATTGTCCGTAAGAAATCGCAGTAGTTTTGAATCGTCACTGTAATACTTGCTACTACCATAGTTTATGCAATCAAATAGTATACGTATTTACAGTTTTATCATAATCGTTCTATCATTCCTATTATATTGCTCAAATTTAGATATTTGGTCATTAAAGAAACCACACTTTTAGTTAAATAACTTTGTTTCTAAAATATTCAATTTCCAAGCTGAAATCCTTACGCTAAGTTAAAGTATTTTAACTTACACTTTATTTCTTTCAGTAAATAACATTTTATTCTTTTATTACCCAAGTTATACCATTTCCTTAGTTAATATTTACATGTCAAATATACGTTTAACTTACATTTTCCCACAAAACATTTATCATTTTAATCACTTTTACATGAATTAAAACTTACCATTTATAGGTTAGAATAAAATACCATTATTAAGTCTGATTGGATTATTAAATTTCAATTAACCTTCATACTATAAATTTTATTCCAAAATTTACATTCTCAATCCTTTGTTTCTTATAAAAATCTTAACCCATATAATTTTATTTTTTTTACAAAAATCATTATATTAAATTTTAGTTGAGATTCATATATAAAAATCCAAAATACTTAATAATTTTTAGAAAAATCATTACAGAGTCTGTATAAAATTCTCTACCCTAGGGTCAAGTAAATACAGACATATATCATTTCAATCCGCAATTTATAAATTTTTCGGGTTTTATATCATCTCAAACCCGTAATCTCAAGTCAAATAAAATTGCTCAGGCCTATCATTTCCGCCCATAACAATTTTCCTTAATCTAAAGTTCATTCGGGTATGTATCATTTCAACCCATAGTGAAGGAACTTGCAGTGTGAGAAATAATATTAAATAACATAACAATATTCAACATATTATGGCATACGATCAAAACAGGTATAATATGATATGAAATAATATAATAAAATCGTATAAATGACATAATATAAACATATGAAATAACATGATATAAACATATGAAATAACATGAGATAAGCGTAAGAAATAACATGAAATAAACATATGAAATAACATGATATAATCATAGGTGAAATGTCAAACTTGCATATACATATCCTCATAATTTAATTGTCATCAATTCACCAAAATTATAAGTATGTTGTCGGGAGTGATTACTCACCTTTCTTTGGTTAGAAAAGTGATTCAAAGCGCAACTCAACAATCGATAAATTACGGACAAGCTTGAGTGGGAGGAGAATCCAAATCCGACGCTTTGAAAAATAAAATAAATTCCATACGTAAACAAATAATCCACAAAAAAATAAAAATAGAAAAATATATTTGCAAAATACAATAGAAGAGGCTTGTCTAGGGGGTGCATAGTCTTAGTCTAGAGGTGGTTTGGGTTAGGTTAGGCTCGGCCTAGGGCTTTTGGACTTGGTTTTGTGGTGCATAGGCTAGGGTTTTTTTTTGTGGAGAAGCCCGGGTTTGGGTAGGTTCGCCTAGGTTAGGGCTTTGGAGAGGTGAAGGCTCGGTTTGGGTAGGGTTTGTGGTGAGGTGGGTTTGGCTTTGGTAGGGTTTGTGAGGGGTGATGGTCGAAAATAGAAGAGGGAGATGGTGGCCGAAATTGGTGAAGAGAAGATGGGGAAGGGAAGGAGGAGAAAGGGGATTGGTTGGAGTTTGGTGATGGGAAGGTGATGGAATAAGCGTGGTCGAAATTTCGAAGGAGAGGAGGAGGGAAATTTTTAGAGGAGAAGAGGAAGAAGCCTAGGGTTTGGAGAAGAAGGATGAAGAAGAAGGAGACTTACATTTTTCTGTAGAGGCACGAATGGATGGATGTAGAGGCTAACTAAAACCCTAGGAGATGTTATGTAGGCTATTCAACAGGTGGCTTCTCATCTACTATAGGGTTTCTCAGCTCATTAGTACAAGCCCAAATCAAAATATAAATAAGATAGAGGTTAAAAAAAACAACTACATGTAATGCGCTGAAAACAACAAATTTGGAGAAGTAAAAAATCAATATTTTACGAAACGAAAAGCAGAGAAAAAATTAGAATTAAATCCAGCTTCATAGAAAAAATTAATTTTTTCACAGGAAGTCAAACTTTGACCAAAATATAAATTTTTAGAAAAATCTTTATTTTGTTAAATTTGGAAAAACATTTTACATCAAATACCAAAAATTATATATTAAAATTTCAAATTTATCAATTTTGAAATGATTAAATTCGAAGTTTCAATTAAAACTCCATTTAAAATAATTACAAAAATTATGGGTTGTTACACTCTCCCCCATTCAAAACTTTACGTCCTCGAAAAGGAACGAAACCTAGAAAATAAGAAGGATAAAAGGGTAAATAATAGTACCTGGAACAAACAATTCCGGATTCAAAGCACGAATGCTCTTTTCCGTTTTCCAAGTATAATCCCCATCATTAGTGCTCCATTGCATTTTGACTTGGTTGATAGATTTTCTTCGAAGCTGCTTCGTACCTTTATCGATAATACGAAGTGGCTTCCTCTCAACAGTAAGATTTGGCTCAATTTCCAAACTCTCGAGAGCAGAAGGCTAGACAATCAGAGATGGATCATGAAGATACCGACAAAGATGTGAAACATGGAACACATTATGCACTCCAGAAAGTTTCTCAGGCAATTCCAAACAATAAGCTAAGGAACCAACTCTCTCTAAGATGCTAAAAGGACCAATAAACCTAGGAGCGAGCTTCCCTCTCCGACCAAACCGAATAACATTCTTTAATGGAGAGACCTTAAGGAAAACCTGATCACCAACAGAAGACTCCATACTCCTCCTACGCCTGTCAGCATACTTCTTATGTCTATCTTGAGCAATCCTCATCTTTCTCCTAATCTCCTTAACCTTCTCAGAAGCCTCTAGAATCTTATCCAGACCAAGAAATAAATGATTACCGAATTCAATCCAGCAAGATGGAGATTTGTAGGGTCGTCCATAAAGAGCAGCAAATGGAGCCAATTCGATACTAGCCTGAATTCAAAAATAGGATAAGATAGATAAATATTTAAAACAGCCTTAAACAGATATTTGAGATTATATAGATAAATATTTAAAACAACCTTAAACATATATTTGAGATTATACCTTATAAATATTGTTATAGGTGAACTCAACGAGATGGAGATGATCTTCCCAAGATCCTCTATAATCAAGGACACAGGCACGAAGAAGGTATTCTAGGATCCAATTCACTCTTTCCGTTTGACTGTCGGTCTGCGGATGGTAAGCGGTGCTCAGATTCAGATGAGTACCTAAAGATTCCTGAAAAGCTTTTCAAAACTGACTGGTAAAGATGGGGTCCCTATCACAAATAATACTGACTGGAACACCATGAAGTCGAACAATCTCTCTCATATAAATCTCAGCTAAACTCGAAGCAGAATGGTTAGATCTAACTAGAATGAAATGAGCTGACTTGGTCAATCTATCCAAAACAACCCAAATACTTTCATTACCTCTCCTAGTCCTTGGTAACCCATCAATAAAATCCATAGAAACGTGTTCCCATTTCCAATTGGGAATCTCAAGGGGTTGCAATAATCCAGCATCTTTCTGATGATCAACTTAACCTGTTGACAAGTTGCATATCTACTAAAAAAAGAGAGATATTATGCTTCATACGACTCCACCAATACAGCTTCTTCATATCATGATACATCTTCGTCACACCTGGATGAATAGAAAGTCTGGACCGATGAGTTTCCCAAAGTAACTCTTGCCTCAATCCATCGAAATTTGGGACACAAATCTGATTATTAATCCTTAAAATTCCTTTATCATCAATCTAAGCTCCACTTCCATCTTGGCTACTACCATCAACTCTACGAACATTCTCCTTAATAAGCCTAATTATCCTATCCTCGTCTTGCTTATCAATAATACGATCCATAAGAGGAGAAGAAACAACAAGCTTACACAACACCGCCTTCTTCCTACTCAAAGCATTAGCTACAACATTAGCCTTTTCGACGGTATAGTTGATGTCGAGGTCATAAGAAGCTAGAAACTCAAGCCACCTAACTTGCCTCAGATTCAAGTCCTTCTGGGTGAAAATATATTTTAAAGACTTATGATCCGTAAAAAGCTCAAACTTAGTTCCCAATTGATGATGTCTCCAAAGCTTTAAAGAAAAAACTACGGCAAGTAATTCCAAATCATGTGCTGCATAATTGGCTTCATGAGTCTTCAAATGACGACTAGCATAAGCGATAACTTTCCCATCTTGCATCAAAACATCTCCCAAAGCTTTACGACTGGCATCAATGTATACCATTAATCCCCCATTTTCATTTGGAACGGTAAGAACTGGTGTGGAAGTAAGCTTGCTCTTTAACTCATTGACTGCAGCTTCACACTTATCATTCCATCTAAACTTAGCATTCTTACGAGTTAGAGCAGTGAGAGGTGTAGTAATCCGAGAAAAATTCTCAATGAATCTCCGATAATAACCGACGATGCCCCATAAAACTACGGTTATTAGATGGATTCCTAGGAGTTTCCCAACTCTAAAATAGAATAGGAAAAATAAGAACCGAGAAAGAGATAGAATAATTAATGTGCAAAGGAAAGAAGAGAAGACAGACTTACATTGATCGCAGCGATCTTAACTGGATCAACAAAAACTCCATCGCCGGAAACAATATGTCCTAGAAACCGGACTTCATCTTTTCAGAAATGGCATTTCGAGAATTTGGCTTTCAACTGGTGATTCTGAGAGTCCCTAGAACAAAGCTCAAATAAGATTCATGCTCCTCCTCAGACTTAGAGAAAACAAGGATATCATCGACGAAGACTAGAACGAACTTATTAAGAACATCATGGAAAACCCGGTTCATAAGGTCGAAAAAGAAAGCTGGAGTGTTAGTCAAACCAAAAGGCATAACTAACCATTCAAAGAAACCATCCTCAGAACGGAAAGCGATTTTGGGAATACATTCCTCGGCGATTCTAAGCTGGTGTAAACCGATGGCAAGATCAAGCTGAGAGAATACAGTAGCACCATATAGCGGATCGAAAATATCATTTATGCGAGGCATTGGATTTCTGTTTTTCATAGTGATCTTGTTTAGCTCCCTATAATCAACACACATCCTCAAAGAACCATCAGACTTAGTGACAAAAACCACTACTGCTCCCTATTCAGAATGATTGGGTCTGATCAAACCTTTAGAGAACAAGTCTTCAATTTGTTTCCTCAACTCAACCTTCTCACGGGGTGTCATTCTTCTGGAAGGAAGAACTACAGGTCGAGCTCTAGGAATGAGATCAATATAGAATTCAATTTCCCGTTTAGGAGGTAAAGAAGCGACTTCACAAAATACGTCTGAATAGAGTTTAACCACAGGAGTAGAATCAAGATCACTAGGGGAAGTATCAAGAGAATAGATAAAACTGCTTTCATACTCCTGAGGCATGCGGTACTGAATCACCAAAGTGTTTCCAAAATTATCAATAAGAGAAACAACCCGGGTTTTACTAGAGATAACAACTTCATGCATCTTCAGCCAATCACCTCCAAGCAACATATCAAAAGCATCGAGACTAAGAACATAGAAATTTCCAAAAAAGCGATGGTAAGAATGGTAGAGTTTCACATTGTTACAAATCCTACTAAGGTTTGTGGGGCCACCAATAGGATTAGTAACACATACAGTTGCATACTTAGGTGAAAGGATATGCTCAAATTTATCACAAAGGTCTACAGAAATGAAACTATGCGACGCTCCAGTGTCAAATAAAACACAAATATGAAGTTTGAACAAGGTAAAGGTGCTCTGAAGAGTACCTTGGGTGTCACTAGGAGTAGGTGGAGTAGATGAAGTAACCGCTAAGACACCCGATGGGTTGCCCTTCTTCTAAGTAGGATAATCCTGCTTGAAGTGGCCAAGCAGCAAGAAAATATAGCAAAGATCACGCCTAGTCATCTGAACTGGAGGAACAGCAGCTCCGGCTAAAGTAGGAAAACTAATGGCATAGTGCCCCTTCTGGTCACACCTGAAGCAAGTGATGGAAGAAAGATCAATAAGCTGCTTCCAGAAAGAAGAAGAAGATCGTAAACCTGGATTCTTAAGCCAATTTTGCTTTCGATGCTGAAAATTAGACTTTCACTTCTTAGAGTTGCAAAAAGATGGCTTAGATAAAGGTGCATGAGCAACAGCTGATTCCTTAGAAGTGGGGCTCTCATATCTAATGGCCATATCCATCAATCCAGTAAAAGGGCTGTGCACATGAGAAATCAGACGATCATAAAAATCTCGGAGAGCTCCAGCTATAAACTTCTTATTCTTCTTAAGAGGGTTATCAATCAAACTAGGACCAAATTTTGAAAGTTCGTCAAACTTCCTCTCACACTCAGCAAATGACATATCCCTTTTCTTAAGATCCATAAACTCCCTGTACAGCCGAAACTTCCCAGCTTCTGGCATCCACTTCGTCATAAAACCCTCCCCAGACAAAATATCCAAACTCAAGAAAAATTCCACAGGGATAACCTAAACCAAATTCAAAAGCACTAACTAATGACAATTCCTAAACTGATCCCAAGAAATATCTGCCTCAATAGTGTTGGCTATAACAGACTCCCACCAATCCAATGCTGCCTCCTTCAACTGCCACGCTACTAACTGGCGCTTCTGAGCGTCGACGATCTCCAAACCAGCAAAAACCCTTTCCAAGCATCTCAGCCACTACTGAGCCTCAATGATGGTCTCTGATCCCGAAAGCTTAGTACCACCTAGCTGGATGAACTCCTTACATAGGGTGGTAAACCCAGTAGGTGCAACTGGTGTTGGAACTGGTGCAACACCACGATCTGACCTCTGGCTTTCTTATGATTCATCTTGGAAATTCAAGAACGAATTTTAGGACAAAGATAAAGGAAAAGATAAAAGAAAAGACCCAAATAGACTGGAAATCCTAATCAAAGAATTCTACAAAACAAGATGAATTCGAAAAGAAGGAAATTCTAAGAAAAGGAATTTGAAAACAAGAAAAATTTTATATCTAAAATTATCCTTTAAAAATCATTTAAAATCATTCGAAAAACCATTTTATACTTGAAAATATGTTCTCTCGCAAAGAATGATTTTAAGATTGATTTTACTCATTCTATGGTATTTCTACCTTATCTCTAATGAGTTTTTTCCCCTTAGGCTAAGGTTTGCCTAAAACCAAAGCTTTGATACCAACTGTAACATTACGCCATTTTGGACCATTCAAATCGATAGTAAATCCACACATGTTGGACTTGAATAATTCAAAACAACAGATTGTTAATAAAATTTAGGGCAAATAAAATCAATTACAGACACAGAATATCAGAATAACTTCGCAACGGATTAAAATAAACATAGGAGTTCATGGAACTTCCAGATACAAAGTCTCAAAACTAGTACATAGTACCAAGTCTAAAAAAAATACGCTTGGAAAGTTAGATACATAAGTTCTCTACGACAAAAGCAAAAGATGAGTGGAAATGCTGGAATAAAATATCAAGTAGATTGTTAAATCTCAAGTGGATCTCTAGCTCCAAAAGAGGATGAAACCAAAGCTGCGAAACTCAGGCCGACCCGAGCATAAAGCAAAACACAAAATACTCGAGTTAAGACATACATACTTATAAAATGTAAATCAACTCAAGTGAACTGTTAAAGAAATGCATCAGTAACTTAAATGATGTTTGGGATCCCCCATCCTTTAAGGATCCGTTAAACTATCTACTATGTAGTAATACGCTATTATAATAATGTCTAAAGTAAAGTATACTATTTAAAAATAGCGTTATGGCTTTACATTTTCCAACTTAACACATTTTTATATTCCCATAGTCTATATAGTACTGTAATCCCGCCTGTACAGGACGCCGTTAGAGGGCACTCCATAGGTATAGTACAAAACAAACTCCTGGAAGGCGCTAGGGTAGGTGACACGGCACAACTAGGCAATGCCAGAGTAGATATACCAATTATGCATCCGGATTTTTGGTAATGCATAGCCGCAACTACCGGCCAACTCAATCCACACTTTCGAATCAAAGGTGCACACCAAATCAATCACAAAGTAATAGAATGGCTAATGATGAAGTGTGTCTGATCGGAGGTGCTAC
Source organism: Allium cepa (assembly GCA_030765085.1). Taxonomy (NCBI): domain Eukaryota; kingdom Viridiplantae; phylum Streptophyta; class Magnoliopsida; order Asparagales; family Amaryllidaceae; genus Allium; species Allium cepa. The sequence goes on from CM060931.1 coordinate 464,666,696, forward strand.
CTCACTTGGCCCAAGAATGCTCCTTTTTTAGTCACCTTTTGCCAACTCACGGGAGTCGGGTCCACATACATATATATATACCTTTAGGATTGTCGCCACCACCTACTTCATTCTGGAATCTCCACCGCGTACACAGTTGTTAAAGTGGTTTTCGGTATCGACAAAGAGTATGCCCATATCCGATCCTGATCTTTTTAACAACCAATCGTTATTATAACCCATGGTTATATAAATTCCAAATGGCTTATATTTCAAATCAACCATATTCCTTTCAAAACCATATAAATTCCATATTATTATTCTTTAAAATAATATTCATTTTCTATGGTCGAAACACTTCCAAATTCATTTGATTATAACCCCTTGAAACTTAAAAGTTTAGGTATCATGGTACATTAAAATATAACCCTTAGAACCATAACATATAATCCTTTAAAAAAAGTGTAGCGCTATGAAAATGCCACTTTAAGAAAATGCAGCCGTGCAGAAGTGCTACTGTAAGAATTCGCAGCAGTGCAGAACTGTTACCGTAAGAATCCACAGTAGTGCAGAATTGTTACAGCAAGGAAATCGCAGCAGTGCATAATTGCTACAGTAGGAAATCGTAAAAGTTTTTTATTGTTATCGTAAGAAATCGCTGCAGTTTTGAACCATTATTGTAATACTTCCTACTACTATAGTTTATGCAATCAAATAACATTTTATTCTTTTATTACCCAAGTTATACCATTTCCTTAGTTAAGACTTACATGTCAAATGTACGTTTAACTTATATTTTCCAACAAAACATTTATCATTTTAATCACTATTACATGAATTAAAACTTAACATTTATATGTTAGAATAAAATACCATTATTAAGTCCAATCGAATCATTAAATTTCAATTAACCTTCATATAGTAAATTTTATTCCAAAATTTATATTCTCAATCCTTTATTTCTTATAAAAATCTTAACCTATAAAAACAAATTTACAGAAATCATTATATTAAATTTTAGTTGAGATTCATATATAAAAATCCAAAATACTTAATAATTTTTAGAAAAATCATTTTAAATCAACCACGGAGTATGTATAAAATTCTCTACCCTAGGGGCAAGTAAATACAGACATATATCTTTTCAATCGACAATTTATAATTTTTTTGGATTTTATATCATTTCAAAAACGCAATCCCAAGTCAAATAAAATTGCTCAGGCCTACCATTTCAGGCCATAACAATTTTCCTTAATCTAAAGATCATTCGGGTATGTATCATTTCAACCCATAGTGAAGGAACTTACAGCGTGAGAACAGAATATTAAATAACGTAACAATATACAACATATCATGGCATATGATCAAAACATGTATAATATGATATGAAATAACATAATAAAATCATTGAATGACATAATATAAACATATGAAATAACATGATATAAACATATGAAATAAGATGAGATAAATGTAAGAAATAACATGAAATAAACATATGAAATTGCACGATATAATCATAGGTGAAATGTCAAACTTGCATATACATATCCCCACAATTTAATTGTCATCAATTCTCCAAAAATAATAAGTATGTTGTCAAGAGTGATTACTCACCTTTCTTTGGTTAGAAAAGTTATTCAAAGCGCAACACAACAATCGACAAATTAGGGACAAGCTTGAGTGGGAGGAGAATCCAAATCCGACGCTTTGAAAAATAAAATAAATTCCATATGTAAACAAATAATCCACATAAAAAAAAAGAAAAAAATATTTGCAAAATACAATAGAAGAGGCTTGTCTAAGGGGTGCATAGTCTTAGTCTAGAGGTGGTTTGGGTTAGGTTAGGCTCGGCCTAGGGATTTTGGACTTGGTTTTGTGGTGCATATGCTAGGTTTTTTTACGGAGAAGGCCCGGGTTTGGGTAGGTTCAGCTAGGCTAGGGATTTGGAGAGGCGGAGGCTCGGTTTGGGTAGGGTTTGTGGTGAGGTGGGTTCGGCTTTGGTAGGGTTTGTGAGGGGTGATGGCCGAAAATAGAAGAGGGAGATGGAGGCCGAAATTGGTGAAGAGAAGAGGGGGAAAGGAAGGAGGAGAAAGGGGTTTTGGTTGGAGTTTGGTGATAGGAAGGTGGTGGAATAGGCATGGTCGAAATTTCTAAGGAGAGAAGGAGGAAAATTTGTAGAGGAGAAGAGGAAGAAGGTCTAGGGTTCGGAGGAGAAGGATGAAGAAGAAGGAGACTTACATTTTTTTGTGGAGGCACAAATAAATGGATGTGGAGGCTAACTAAAACCCTAGGAGATGTTATGTAGGCTATTCAACAGGTGGCTTCTCATATACTACAGCGGTTCTCAGCCCATTAGTACAAGCCCAGATCAAAATATGAATAAGATAGAGGTTAAGAGAAAACAACTGCATGTAATACGCTGAAAACAACAAATTCGAAAAAGTAAAAATCAGAATTTTACGAACGAAAAGCAGAGAGCAAGTTAAAATTAAAACTAGCTTCATAAAAAAATTAAAATTTTCCAATTTGAAATTTTCACAAGAAGTCAAACTTTGACCAAAGTTGACCAAAATTTAAATTTTTAGAAAAATCTTTATCATGTTAAATTTGAAAAAACATTTAACATCAAATCCCAAAAATTATATATTAAAATTCCAAATTTATCAATTTTAAAACGATTAAATTCAAAGTTTCAATAAAAACTCCAATTTAAAATAATTACAGAAATTATGGGTTGTTACATTATTAACGTTTATTATTACCAATAATTAGGATTACACTAAACAGCTATCCTTTACATTCAATCAATCGTTATTAAATTATATCCTAATAATTTCCATTTATAAGTCATAAATTTTAATTTCCCACAATATTAAATTCCAAAATAATGTTAAATTAATATATTTAATTACCAAAAATACGAGTCGTTACACTCTCCCTCACTCAAAACATTTCGTCTCTGAAAAGGAACAAGAAGGAATCAAAAAACTAGATATATTTTAATTTAAAATAAACAATTTATAACAATTTAACTTACATAGTTAAGTTTAACAAAATTTTGAAAATAACACAACTTCTATAAAAAAATACCATGTCTTAAATTTACGAAAATTTTCGGCAGAGTTTTCTTTGCACGGATAGGTCCGAAAAAATAATAATATCAATAATTACAATATATATATATATATATATATATCATATTTCAATAATAAAATGTCCCAAACCATGGGGAAAACAATAAAATAATTTTCCAAAAACCACAATCCGAAAACGTGCCTATTTGTCGAAAAAATAAACTTTATTTATGAAACCAAAAGCAACAGCTATTGCTTCCACAAACCTGTATTTTACTTATATAATCCAAAAGAGTTAAAATTATGTAAAAAAAGTAATATATATATATATATATATATATATATATATATATATATATTAGTATATCCGATTAGTAGTACAAGCAACATTCAACATATATAATCATATGCAAACAAAAGCGGTACAACCATTATATACAATAAAAGAATCGATCATACATCCATAGTTACAAAACAATGGTTTGTTCAGATTCAAAATCTTTTCATTATACAAAAGTGGTAAATAACTACCAAGTGTTCCTTACACTTAACAGCCTTAGATAATTACTTAATAGTTTATTCATACAACCTTAAAAAAATTAGTATCATTTCCCAAACATCCCATGAGCCAAACAACAGGGAATTTTAATTATTATTTAAGTTTATTCTATTGGTTTCTTTTTTTCATCATTTACTTTTCATTTATTTTCATTCATTCATACAATGTTATTTTTTTCATTCACTTACTTACATAAAAAATTTGTCTTCAATATTTAAAATCATCAATGAATCTATTATTAAAGCATGACATACATTTCATTACAGTTTAATTCACATTTATTATTTACTTATATACTTGGTTTCCATTTAATACTAATATTCATTAATGAAGCATTATTTAAGTTCATCAAATTTTAATCTACATTCATTCCTTCATATATAGTATCATTTAATATTAAATACATTTATGAATCATTTTTATTACTTAAGCTTTCACTTGTATAATATTCTATTACATATTCATATTTAACATTTCAACTTTTCACATTTCTGGTAAGTTTTATATTTTTTTTTCAGAATGTAATTGAGTGTTATATAAATTTATCTTATTCATTTTAATTAACAAAAATGTTCAATAGCTTACATCTTCTTAAATTTCATTACCTTTTAATTTACAAGCGACAGATCTTCAATTTCTTTACATTTTCATTAAACACTTGGCTTCTACTTTCTTATTTCTTGTTTTAGAAGTTTTCAACTATTAAAATAGTTAAGATTTCATTTCATTATAATAATTGAAATCCCTAATTTATAGAAAACTTAAGAACTAAATATCAGTTTTACTTCGAATCATTTTGAAATGATATATATACTTATATCTTTTGTATATGAAATCATATTTAGGAAATTTTAAATCAAAATTTGTCATTGTGTAGCAAAGCTATTATAGTGGTCTTCCCACTTTGAAACTCGATAATGAATGTTGATGATGCTACGCAGTCATCACCGAAATTATTTTCTAGTGACAGAAGAGGAGAGTATAGAACTTATTTCCCTTTAAAATTCTTTTGAAAACATTTCTTTCAAGTACCTTTTGAAAATATTTCGAAAACATCTCTATTTGCAAATTCTTCCAAATAATACTAACATTAATTTTTTCAAATCTTTGAAAACCCTCTTTCAAAACAACAGGACTTAAGTTCTTAAATTTTCAATTCCTATTCATTTTATTTGTAAATCCTATTTCACAACCAATACTTATAGAATTTCACTTTCTAACAAATAAACATACCACATACAGCTATATCCATTTATGAAAATTATTATTTTATATAAAAAACATAATATTTGGTAAAATTATTTCATTTACCTATTTTCAGAACAATATTGTGTCGGTTTATTCTGTTCAGTGTTTAGAAATTCCTATCGATGTCATAGAGTCCTATGTACCGACTAGAATTCGTAAATACTTAACAAAACAAATTAACACAATACAAAACATTTTCATAACACTAACAAATACGCACTCTCATATATATATATATATATATACACACACTCAAACTCATTCTAGGGTATTGCTAACCCTATCTCTAATGAGTTAATCCCTAACAGGGTAAGGTTTCTCTAAACCAAAGCTCTAATACCAACTGTGACGACCCACCTTTTTAGATGGTTTAAATCGACAATAAACCACACATGCCTAACTCAAACCATTCAAAATGGAGGATTGTCAATGAGGTTTATAAGAAAATAAGAGAAAAGAAGAAAAATAAAACAAAATACAGAATTTCGCAGCGAAATGACAAAATATAATAATCAAACAAATAGTTCATGAAACTGTTTTACAATATACATCTGATTACATAATTTTTACAACTTAATCAGAGTACAATCACAAACATACCAAATAATGATGCAGTAGAAATTTACTAATAATATAACATCCCAAATTCTGTCTTTGTCTTCCAGAATTAAAGTCTTCAAACACTGAAAAGCTCAGGCTGACTCAAGCGTAATGAAAAGAAAAAACACTCGAGTTAGAACTAAAAGTTCTTATGTAAGTTAAATCAAAAACAACTAAATATGAGTGTAATAGCTTCAGAGATGTTTATGGAATTTTACATCTCCTATCCAGTATATAACGCGCGTGCAATAACCTAAGAGATGTTAAGGGATTTTCCATCTCCTAAGCACCTGTTAAACTATCTATATGTAGTAAAATACACTATATATGTAGTGTGTATCAGTAATGTAAAGTATTAAAATAGCTAAGGCTTTACATTGATCCCCCTTAACACATTTTTAAGCAGGTAGTCTATGCAGGTCATATAACACAACCAGCAACATCGGTAGCCAATGAGTCCCCTATAGGTACCGTACTAAAACAAAATCGTAGTGGGCACGAATAAGAATAAAGAGTATGGCAAAGTACGTGAGGCAAAGCTCAAGGTAGGATACTACCAGTTTGGGTCGCACGGCGGGTGGTAACGCATTGCAGCTACGACCGCCTACCGCGTCCAACACCCCCAAAATCAAATCAAATCAAGGTGCACCGATCAAGCCAACATCAATATAGTAATACGAAGAGGTGTGTCGTCTAGGGGTATCTAGCCCACTTGGCCCTAACAATCCATCATGTTTTAGTCATTTCAAATTGGCACAAGTGCCGGGGTCATCATCATTGTTCTCTTTCTTCAAATCCAGCAAACATTCACCAAATCCAACCACTTCATTCTAGATCATCCATCACATACACAGTTGTTAAAGTGGTTCTAATATTGACAGAGGGTATGCCAATAAGTGGCCCTTGTCTCTTTAACAAACAAACGTCATTTTTCACACTGGTTGGTTTTTTACATTTCAAACGCGATTCATATTTGATATCAAAATATCATATTCACTTCAAAATATCAAAATCATCATATTTACTCAAAATATGTCATTTGCACTTGAAAGTATCATTTCAAACCCAACTTATGTAACAACCTCATTTAGCCACATTCGCATTTAAATCAACGATTTAAATATAAACATTTCAACTTTGCATAGTTTGAAACTTTAGTAAATAGTTTGAATAGTTTTAAATAGTTTAAAACAACTTTTAACATGGTTTGAGTATTGAAAATAGTTTATATAGTAAAATAGTTTGGAAAAATATAAATAATTTGAGTATTAAAAAAATACATTTTATAGTTTATCTTAAAATAATTTATTCTGAAAATAATGTCAAATCAAACAGTTTCTTTCCTTTTCAACAAATCTGGACCCATGTCCAATTTCATATCAGCGAACTCAATTCCTAATCTTTCAATTCAATTGACTCAATTTCAATATCGTTTTAACTCAACTTGATTTCAATTTCAATTCGAATTAACTTCAATTTTTGAAACATTCATTTTTAACTTCAAATTCGATTCAACAACTCAATTCAATGATTTAAAATTCCAATTCAACCCTTATTTTAAACCATTTCAATTTATATCAATTTCATGTCAATTTTCAATTTACTGATTAAATCATTTAAATCAAATTAAACCTCATTGTTTAATTTTAAAGTTCAAATCTTAAAATAATTAAATTTCCAAAATTGTTAGTGATGTATCGATTATATTTCACATTTCAATTTTAATTCTTTAAAACAATTCTGCTTAACCAATTTTAGTTTGAACATTTCAAAGCTTGAATTAGAAAATAATTTTATTCATATAAATCCATAATTTATTTCCTTTAAAACAAATCATTTAATCAAAATCCAAATTCAAGATTTTGAAACCATTTACTTTAACCAATCTGGTGTCCATACAGAATTTTCTACCCTATAGCCAAGTGATCACTTATTTCAATTTTGATTATAGGGATCGATGTATATCATTTCAATCCAAATCAAAGTGTCATAGGTATGTATCATTTCAATCTATTTCTTAATTTATTCGTAATAATTCAAATAACAGTTTATATGTTGTCACTTAGTATACAGAGTGATAACGGAGATATATAAAAATAAATAGATATCCAATCGTCCAAAATGTCAATAAATAGACATCCATCAAACCAACATCTAAGTCAGTCACTAAATCACAACAATTAACTAGTTATCAATATTAGGTACTTAACTAGCAATTAAATTCAATATTAAATTAAATGTCAATTAAATTTAATATAAATTCAAATTAAATTTAAATGACAATTTAAATCACCAAACAATAATCAATAAAATTCTTATCACTTCATAAATTTAAGTGAACAAACATAAGAAGATTTAATATTGCATGAGTGGATTAAATCACTCACCTTTGATTTATCGCCGATTTAAAAATCCCAATAAAGCCCGAAATTTAAACATTCTCCAAATTCAACCAAACCAGTCTTTTGTTGTTCGGAATTTCGATATGAACCCAATGAAAGAAACCGCACGTCAACCAGAGCTCGTAAGAAAATGTTATGCTAGTTAGAAAGTTGAAAAATTAAATTTAAATTAAATTAAAACAAAGGGTTAAATCGTAAAATCGTTACCGTCTCAACCCTATCGGCTATGTTATAGCAACGAAAGATAACCCATACACGCCGCCATGAACATCACCTGCAGCCGTGACTCCAGACCACCGTTCTCATATCAGGCCTCACCACTGACTCTGCCTCGCCACGCCGCCCCTCCGGCACCCCACCTCGTCAGCTGCATCGCCGCCAAACTCCACCAAGTCAAGGATGAATTCCAGTCAAACATCATTAAATTCTGGCGAATTCTGACGCCTCTGAGATGAACCAACCGCATGAATGAACGCTGTTCGACGACTTTTACAATACTGTGCCCTCCGATGGTCGATTGGTCGATGATTCACCGTTGATCGCGAAACCCTAACAATGGACGGTTGAGAAAATTCGCCAAATTATGAGTAAAGTGAGCCTCCAATCGAAAAATGAACTGTAGATGCAGATTACGTTCGTCGAGAGCTTCACGATGATATATAATATGATAGGGTTTGAGTAGTTTGGATTTTTTTGATTTGATTTGTAATTGCAATTTAGGGTTTTGAGATGTCTGCCATTGAGAAAGAACGGATGAGATAGAAATTGCGCGTACAGAAAATAAAAATAGAAAGTTGCTAGGGTTTATAATAGCCTATATATAGACAAAGCTAAACAAGAATGGATGGAACAGATCGATTGGGCCAGAGCAACAACAAGACCTGAAAAGCCCGTTTCATTCCCGAAACGAAAATAGATCATCTCGTATATCAAAATATAGGTTTTCAATATTTTTAAATTTAATGAAACTAGTTTCAAATCCTAATTCTTATGTATATAGAAGTTAGCTTTTAAATCGAATCATATTCATTTAGATTTCTTTAACTGATTTCTACGCGTTTCGAGCTCGCACGATCAAACATTAAGTCTGATCGCTACGAAACTTGAAATCCTATAATAATTTACTATTACGGATCCGATGAAACTAGTTTTGTTGAAATCCATGACAGTGTCCAAAAGACTAATTTTCACATTAATTAAATGAATTAAAAATTAAAAATCAATTTAATCACTTTTAAATTCAAAATTAAAAGTTTCCTATCATCATCTTGATTAAATAGAAATTAATAATTTTTTAAATTAAATTTTCCATGTTGATTCCAAGATTTAAATATTACATTAATTTACAACGTTAAATTACAACAGTAATCAAATCCAAGTTAATTATAATTATAATTTATACAAATTCTATTATTTTGATTTAGAGGTTCTTATTATCAAATCAATAAACACCTTATGAATTTATTTAACATAAGTTTCCATCTTATTATTCTCATCACTCTATGTTTAATGTCTTTTTTTAATATCAACCGCAATAGTCGATTACATTAAGTTTCATTGATTTGCAATTTAATTTCAAACCGATTTATTAATGAGGTGATAAATAAAACAATTGTTATACATTAGTAATCCAAACACATTTCTAAATTTATTGTTTATAAACAAAAGCTAATAGATTTACGTACCAATTAATTGATTTTATAATCTGTATCAAAACCAATTTCAATTAATTACATGTAATTTCTATTTTTAATACAACACTTATTTTATTCACTATTAACCTTTATTACTAATAATAATTGGGATTATACTAAACAGTTATCCATTACATTCAATCAACCATTATTAAATTATATTCTAATAATTTCCATTTATAAATCATGATTTTAATTTCTCATAACATTAAATTCTAAAATCATATTAAATTTAATATTTTTAATTATCAAAAATACAGGTCGTTACACTCGGTACATTTTGTTCGTCCCCCTAAACTTTGGTGGAGAATGAAGCTTGAATTTTATGTAGTTTTTGGCTATGGTATTCCAACACTCCTCGTCTCCAGCATGGTGTCTTTTTCTACTTTCCAAACTTCGCTTTTAATTTTTAGCAGTGTATTCCATGGAAACCATACTCGCTTCAGGTTGTTTTCGTTTGTTCTTGATTTGCAATTCATTCGGGTTAACGTCTTCTTAGGCATTAATAACGTCTACAACCTGATTGTTTCATGCCCTAACCTGTTTGGTAGATCATATCAGTGTAGATGTTATGAATGTTAGCGTTCATTTTAGCATCCAGTCAGTGACGGCTCTGGGAAGAATTAGAGGATCTGCGTGACATGTTATAGATGAAAGTCAAATTTGAAAAAAAATTTCAAAAAGTATGTGTTGTAAAGAAATTCAAAATAAACACAAATATGTTTAAAGAAACTGTAATTTTGGATGGAAAAGTTAAAATTTAGGGTGAAGATGGTGGTGAATGTGTTAGAGGTGGAGGAATGGTTTATATAGAGAAGAAAAAAACTGTTGAAAATGAATCAATGGCGTATGACGCATTGGACGCTCCTGATATTTCAGATGATGGTTCATTTCTATTGCTTCACCAAACGGTCCGATTGTAACGCTTACCATGTCCATGTATTAGATGCATCTAATGTGTCAGACGCATCTAACGTGAAAATGTGGCAACTAACTACTACAAATGCACCCTTTAATTGGAGTTGATAGTTAAAATTGAATTTTTTCCAATTTTCAAGTGAACTTCATACACGGCATGCATCTAAGATGCATTTCCAATCTTTAAAATTGTTAGAACGTCCAACAAATGACCAAAGTGGTTTGGTTCAATCCAAATAAACTAACTAAACAAGATTATTTTGAGGGGTTTGGTTTTATTTTGAAACTGGATCGGTTTATGATTGGTCCGTAAAAAATAGTTTGATTATCAATTTAATTATATTTACTGAACTTTATTATATTGCCAACATTTCTAACATTTTAATGAATTTCTTAGATTAGTTTAAGGGTCCAAATAAATTTTATTTATCGTATCTTTGTCAAAATTATTATTAAAAAGCATAATAATAAGAATATACGTTAAAATAATAGTTGTTATATCTTTTGGTATCACATTTTTTATATGACTTTGAACTTTCAAAAATATCCCTAATTAAAAATGAGAACATTTAATAAATGAATTGAAACAATTGTAAAACACGAGGGAAAATAAATAATATGTAAAACAGAAAGATGGTTGAGGTCATTTCTTTATTTTAATATTAAATGTAAAAGTGCATTGAGAATTAAATTTAATAATATCATACTTATAAATTTCATAGATAATTTAGGATGTTACTATCTATACACACCTAATTAGCACCCTACACCATTTATCCTTCCACCCATTCAGACACGTCACACATCCACCCATATCCATCCAATTTATTTTTATTTTATTTTATTGCGCAAACATTAAAGTTATTCCTCATCCCCATAAAACATCGTAAACCGCAATCAACCATCACTTCGTTGATTCCACTTCTTATTTTTGTGTACATTTGATACTAATTTTAAATGCAAAACCTTCTTAAATCCTACCCTTTTTATTATTCAATTTTTATTCGTCGATTGGTAGATATTCAAGTTGGCAGTAATAGCACGATCAAAGGTAAAGGGATGATCTGGCATGCAAGACGGAGACGCTCTAAGAAAGTTGATTCTCGATTGTATATTATGATTTTAGTTGAAAAAATATGCAAAGATATAAGTTTTTTTTTCAATGTTAGAATTTTTTGTATGATTGACAAGTATTTTCGAAATAAAATATGGTATTTGGGTATGAAATTTGGGAAAATTGATCTGATTTTGGTCATTTAGGTTGAGTGCTCATTGCTTGGTGTAACACCCCGTAAATTGAATGATAATTAATTAAAAAGAAATTAATTAATAATTAATGAAGTCAAAATTGAGATTTTCACAAGTGTCGTAATTTTGCTACAAAACTTGCACTATTGCATTTGTGACTATTTTCTGGTCAATTTTCATATATATATTTTACAATCAGAGTTCAAACAAAAAAGTTATTAAATTTTGAACATTTCAGGTCGAAAATAAAATTATATGTAACTAAGAAAATAAATGTAATTAGTTAACATCAATTAAAGTTAACAGTTACTTAAATTCTAAGAATAACTAACATTAAATTATATCAGTTAAAAATAAACAGAATAACGTATAAAAGTAATGGAATGTATGCCTATGAAAAAGGTACAACCGGTTAACCCCTTAATTGGACCGGTCTCAATGGTGGGATAGCGATCAACCACTATTTGACTAGCGGCTATGAATTGAACCTAGACCGAACGACCTGGATTTAATAGGAAATAATCTAACGGTTGCCATTGATTCAAATTCTTATAAATACGAGCCTAACTTCTCACTTTTCTTCTCATATTTTCTGGAGCATGACGAAGCTCTGCCATATTCTTTTCTCCACAAATTCTAAAATCTATATAAACTATATTATATGTATATATATGTGTATGTGGAATAGAGGAGAATAATAGGAAGGAATGACAGGATAGAATCGCCAAAGCCAAAGTAAAATCATAAATCCAAATCGAAATTAAATTCAAATATCTTCCAGGATCTAAATTTCTGGTTAATATGTATATTCTTTCAGTACATATTTCCATAGAAAGAAAAGGGAGTCAAACATGAATAACATGGTTTAGATATGGAGATTTGGAAGCTTAAAGGCGAGTGAAAATATTTAATTTCATAAAATATTGGAGTTATATCATTATAAATCTGTTCATTAATGCTTTAAAGTAATTTTGGAGTTGCAGGCTTAAATATATACATGTAATGAATTGATAAATCACATCTACATATTCTATAAATGATTAACATTGTTTTAATATTGTATATATTTGAATCTGAAAAATAAGAGTAAAAGTAGTCCAAAATTAATAAGATTGTGTAGTAAATTCATATTTATTGGTTAAACGACATATGTGAGTAAATATAAGGTGGAAGTTATTATAAATTGGATTAGGTTTAAGTTGTATTTAATTCGTTGGAATAATGTGTGTTGTAATGTAAATTTCTATAAATTATCCAATTTATAAAAATGAATAAATGTGCAATGTTTGAAATAACAAGGAATATGCTTAAAAGAAAGAGATGTACAAAATATGGATGTTTATAGTATTTTGTTGTCCATTCTAAATAAAGAACAAAAAAGATAATTCTTCGTAAGTTTAAACTTAAAACAAGTCATATTTTAGGTAAGCTATGGAAATTCTCGGTGTTAGCATTTTCTTTTAAAGAATGTAATTTCAATCCATTAAAATGCAGAAATCCCTAAGTATAACCGAAGTATTGTAAGTAGATATAATAACAATAATTCAATTATAAACCTAATATATGCTATGAAATAGGAGATAGACAAGAGACGATGAAATATTTGGAAAACAATGAAACAAGCAAGTAAGAAGATTATAGTAATCAAAGGAAGATAGTAACAGTTAAAAAGGGAACTATGGAATATACTCAGTAGTACCAAGTAAAAGTTAAGTAGAATAAGGTTATTAATCTATTTAGTTAGAAGTAAGCGGTAAATAATATTAAAATGTCGTAAATGAAATAAGAAGTAAGTTGTGTGAAAACAACCGAATGCAACAATTGAACATAAAAGGTGTAGTAATTAAATAAGTTTATATAGTCTCAAGTATGCATTTATGACAGGTGTAAATTATTGAATCTAGACAATAGCTTAGATTAATTAAGAATGACATTGTCATTAGTATGAGTTGGGATGCAAGGTTGGTAATGTTACACAACCGAAATCTGCCCATCGAAATGGGCTACAAGCTATTATGTATACATTGTACTAATGTGGAAAATACCAACTGTAGGACCGTAGGTTTATACGTTCGTGTATAGGTAAAGGGAATGTACCGACGCATGATGGTTCACCCCAGTCGAAGGGTCAAAGGTCAAGTAAAGTCTGCTTCAACCTTTTAGAGGGTACATTTTAAGTAACCAAACAAGCATTTCCTTGATTGCATTTGTGACGACTCGAAATTTTCAAGCAATTAAAAATTGGAATATTTAATTGATTTTAAGTATTCAATAGAGCAATTTTAACTTGAATTACGAATATCACAATTTATTTGATAATTGAATTATTAAATTAAATAATTTGAATTGAATAAAATATGAAACCTGAGATTTTAAGCCTGTTAAAAATATAATTTGGAAGCTTATAAAATTTGAACAGTGAATATAATAGAAGTGTTAAAATGGAATCTAACACTGAATTGGTCAGTTTTGAAATTTACTCATTTAAATTGAATTTAAAAATATTCTTTCGAGGCACAGTCTCGGAATTCGACGAAAGTAGTTTCATTGGATCCGTAGTATTAAATTATTATCGGGTTTCAAATTTCGTTTTGATCGGAGCTAGTGTGTGCGTGTACGACATATAAACGCGCTTAAATCTGTATCGAAAATTCGAAACGATTTAAATTTAGAAAATTCTTTACCTTGATTGGTCAAATAAATTGAACGTCAGAATTTATTCGCTTTCTACTCAAGCACTGTAGCAAGCATCTCCAAACCGTTTCTCTCTTTAATATTAATAGCCAAAATTAAGTAAAGAAAAAAAAAATATAATAACTAAATAAAAACATAGAAGAGAAGCTTCAAGTGGAAGATTTAGCCACGTCTTATAAATAAACTTTCTCCCTCATTTTCGATTTTGCACCGAAGCCGATCCTTCCTTTTCGTTCCAATCAAATCTCGTTCATGAATAAAAAAATAAAAATAAAGAGAGCAGCCGCTTCAAATCGAACTCCGTACGAGTCGATCAATGGCGACATCATTTACGAGCTCGACGTCGCGATGGGTGAATTAGGGTTTCGCGGCGGATCTGGGAGTGGCTCGAGTCGCTGCGACATTCGATGTCGCGTATGGTAGGCCAACGATATCGTCATCGCATGCGTGGCAGTGTTTGGGTGGAACTCGAGATGGCGCGCGTCGATGAGGGTACGGGAGTGTGTCGCGACGATGTTGTGGTGGAGGCGGTTCATGGCGGTGAAGATGAACGAGAGTGGAAGGTTGCGATGTGGCGGCCAAGGCTGGGATGATGGCCTGGGTTCATTCGACAGTTAGGTATAATTTCAATTTTTGTTAATTAAAATTTATTATATGTATATATCTTGGCTGGAAAAAAAAAAGAAAAGAAAACATTCAGGGAACTCAAAAAATTTTGATGCTGAGAAATGAGTTTTATTTATGAGGTCTGAAGAGAAAAGGGAATAAAAATAAATTGTTATAGATTGGAAAAGATTTACAGTAAAATAAATTACTGATTTATAGAAATAGTAATTATTATTGTTCTACCGGGAACGATAAGCAGGAAGAAAAGCAATTAATTTGACAGCTAGATTTAAAATAGTCGTGTTTTTAAATTTTAAATTTGGGTTATTAATTACTTATGCAAAAATTTAATATATGTACAAACAATTTATTCAAGGTTAGAAATTGCGGAAAACAAGTCGAGTTTGAGGTGAATGGCAATCGAGGCCAAAGGTGAGTTAATCTCACTCAGTTAAACTTAAATTTAAATTTAAATGATTAAATTTAAATAGTTGTTTGAATGGTTGAATTGATTGATGTGCTATAGTATGGTATATGTTGGGATTGATATTTATATTGTGCTAACGTCTGTGGATGCAGGGAAGACAGGTTGGAGGGATCCAACTGGATCCCTCAACATTTATTTAAAATTATTTAATACCTTCAGTTGTGATTATGTGATATTCTTTGATGAACTTTATTGAAATATTGAATGCTATGGTTCCATTGAATATAATTGTGTATAATGAACTATCAACAATATATATAAATTGGATTTTGGAAGGAAACTAAAGAAGTAATTTGTAAGAAAATAATTATAGAAATTTGAATAAGTTTAAGAATGAATGAGAAAAATAAAATAAAGGGACTTTAAAATTTTAATAAACAAAGCTAGATTATAGGAAGGAAATTTTGAATGACAAGAAGTCAATGAATTTTAAACTGTAGTGTTATTATTTAAGAGAACAAAACATTTATTTGAAATTTAAGATTTAACTTATTGAAAGGAATAAAGAAGAATTGGGAAAGACCTGAATTTATATATTTCAGGTAAGAGATTTAAAATCAAATGGAAATTAATAACCATAATAATAAGTCTATAATTAATGAATTGTGAAATGGATTGTGTAAGTAATGAAATTCATTTCAGATAGAGTAAATTGGAAATCAATTTGGGAAATTGATTTAAGTGATTGAGATTGGAAATTTCTCTCTGAATAACCAAGTACGTTTCAAAGTAATTTTTTAAATATAAATTAAAGGTTTAAAATTGTTTTAAAAAAAAGTATGTTTTGTAAATTTATTATTTCTAATATTTAAGTTCTAAAGTAAGTATTTCCTTTAATCTATTATAGTAGTAATTATTTTAAGAATGACTCAGTATAATGTTTTTTTAAAAAGGGTGAAAACCTAGTTTTATATTTTATAAAGTAACCTTATTTTTAAATATTCATATAGAATCTATCTTAGCCAATTATTGAAGAAGACTTAACTTAAATGTTCTAAAGTAAACTCCAAAGCAAGTATTTTATTTTAATCTATTTTCGTAATAAATATACATAAAGAATGATTTGGTAATGATTTAATATAGGATATCTAATGTATAGTTATAAGGTAATATTATTTTAGTATTTCTAGAGCATTGCTTTATATTAAGTATTAAAGTAAAATTTTCTAATATATTTTACAATAAAGTGTTTTTAAATTATTTTTAAAATCTAGTTTTGTGCTTGGTGATTTCAGTGGAGATAGAAAAATATTTGGAAAGTTTATCCTGAAAAGAAAGATGGTTTTGAAACTATTTTCAGAGGATTGAAAATAGAAATATATCTTGTGAAGATATTTTTGAGATTAATAAATAATTTGGGAAATTATTTGTTGTTTGATGGATGTTTGTGAACATTAATTGATAGTTAAATCACCGACTATCAATATTGGACAAATGCGTTGATCGTTTCGAAGAGACCGGGATCGAGATTTATTTCTCGAAAACCACTTCGATCCGGTTTGTACGTTTCGTGTAAACGATTTTGGATTCGAAGATGGAGCAGTGAAGTGCAAGGGCTAGTCGCTACTAATCCTAAGGATATTTCCAAAATGGATGTAGTAGGAATAGTGCCTTCGGTTCCGTTCGAACCCGGGACGGACTTGTATGGTTGAATGCTTGCGAAACATCGTCAGTTGGACGATGGACATTCTAAGGGATATTGTTCTAAAAGGTAACGCTTAGCCTCAAGCCTCATAAAATGGGAATGACTGAAAATCAGGGGTTATGCAGCAAGGCTAGGTGGGTAGCATCCAAGCAGGGTGAGGTCATTCCAGTCTAGATGTCCCTTTTTATTTTTCGGCTTAGAGGGCGGTTGCTGATCCCAACCGCGGGGTGATCTCACTCGGGACTGTCCAGTAAGGGATGGTTCCAGCCTTGTGTTGCAAGGGAGCGGGCGTACTCCTCGATACGGTGATCTAGGCCCCGTACTGTGACATGTGGTACCCCAGTGCCTAGTCATTGGTTGGAAATCCATTCTCCCTACGAGCCTTGTACGAGTTTTGTTTGTATTACCCACTTTTGTGGCTAGTAGCTGGAATTTAATGAATGTAACAATTTCGGCTATTTTATAAGTATTTGTAAATAGACCCTATTATAATATCAGAGGATCTCTATAAAAACTGTTTTAGCTATCGTAAGGTAAAAATCCGACATGTTTATTTGTGGCGTGGTCTTAAGATATGCTTTTGTTTTCAAAGGATTTTTGAAACTTTAATAATCAATTGGGTGTGATTTTCTCACGCTGGTATTCCAGACTGACTCGGGTGTTATTTAACTGTAATGCTCGGGTCAGACCGAGTATTATAGGATACAGGATATGATGCTGTGGAGCTCAGGAGACGAGCTGGATGACGATACGTATATCCGTACTTGTTGTATATATATATATATTCCGCTGTGTTGACTGGCTGTGTATCCATTGTATGTTATTGATGTGAACTGTGATTGATGTACTCTGATGATGTAATATATGTAAACTGATATATTTGATTTTGAGTAAAGATTATTTACTATCTATTATATTTTATTCCGCTGCGATGGTTAGATTCTGATATTGTTTTCTATTTTTCCTCTTCTACCTCTTCTTCTTTAACCCATAATGGTTCGTATTTCTGTACAACTTGAGTTGATTGTTGTAGAATAGTGTTAACTCAAGAGGTACGGATTTGCGGGCTGTTACACTTGGTATCAGAGCTTAGGTTGGTGATAACCTTGGCTCTGGTGGGAATTACTCATTTAAAATGGAGTCCGTAGTACTCTATAATGAGTTTGAGCGTATTAATAAATATGAGCGCGTGTTTGTTAGTGAATATAAATTGTTTTAATATTGTGTTGATTGATTTATTGAGTGGCATATGAACCTTCGTCGGCACAGTCTGCGCAACTGTGTTGAAGGGGTTTCTAAACACTTGAATAGAACAATTGACACAGTATTGTTTTAAATGTGGATGAATGAAATAATTTTACCCAAAATATATTTTAATATAAATAAAAGTTTTGTAAACTATTTTAGCTAATATATGGTTGCTTGGATGTTAGAAATGATAATATTAAAGTATTATCATTGTTAAGTGAAAAATTTAACTAGAAATTGAAGTATAACTAAAATTTAGGGGAATAAATTCATTTTCAAATAAAATTTATAAATATGAATTATAAAGGTAATTTATGTATTGGAATAACATTAAATGGCAATTTGTATAAACATAAACTGTACAAATGAATTATAGTTAAAAATTTAGTTAAGTAGGCTTTAGAAATTTAAAATCCCGGAGATTTGGAAATGTTTATTGAGGTGTTTGGAGATAAATAATAGTATTGTTGTTTTAGAGGTATTTCTGAATAGAAATGTGTTTTAAATGAATTTTGTAAGTGTTATGGCATTGAAATCACTTGGATTATTGGAAAATAATTCTGATGATGACGGCCGCATCATCAGTATTCATTTTCGAATTTCTATGTGACGGATTGCTACCAAATTGATTTGTTCAGAAAAGCTAGTTGTTTGGAATTTCAAAGGAAAATTTGTTGGGAATAAAACCAGGATTGGTTTGGCTTTTGAGAAACGTGATTTGAGATGTTGGAGATTTCAAAATGATTTGAAACCAAAGCCGGGAGCTTAAAAATCCTGATAGGATGGGTTGGAAGCTTATAAATTGAGATGATTTTTAAATCGGGAAGGGAATATAAGCTTTAAATGTTGGAATTTAAATTTAAAGAGAAAGTTAAAAATGAGGTTTACTTGGATTGGAAAATAAAAATTTAACTGGATTAAAATAAATTGAATAGGCTGGAAATAATATCCAGTTGTATTCGAATTAAGTTAAAATCGAATTGAGTCAAGTAAACTCTGAGTTTAAAATAAAATTGAACTGGAATAAAAAAATTCAATTGAATAAATTGAATTGGAATTGATTCTTACCTAGATAACTAGAAAATAAGTTGGATAAGAAATAAATTAGATAAGAATTAAATTGAAATAAATAAACCAGAATAACTTATAAAAGAATTAAAATGCATGAATGAAATATACTTAGGTTATAAAGAAGCATAAGGCTTGAGTTAAAATAAAAGAAGGATACATTCAAGCTTATGATGAAAGGGGATTGTGTAAATAATAAGTTGTGGCTTATTAAATTTGAAACGTGAGATACAAAATTCCAAAATAAATATTTTTGGTGAATTGGAAAATAAACAGAAAAGCCAAACTTGAATTATAAAATAATTTGAACTAAGAAAATTAAATGAAGTGACATTTGGAAATAAAATCAAGTATTGAACTATAAATAGGAGAGAACTAATTTGTTAATAAATTAGTTAATGAAATTGAACTGTGAGTTTATGATGAGGTTTGAAAATAAAACTCAAGTTATAATTAAATTCGACTTACATTGTCGATGAAGAAATATAATTGAAAATGGCCTTGCAATTAATTGCAATGTAAGTTCATAAAATTGGGTGGTAAATTAAAAAGTGAATGGTGGAATCAGAACTTGAGTTATTAATTAAAATTTAACTTGAAGTGTTAACAAATTAGATATAACCGAAATGTATTGAATAAAAAAAAATGAAAATGGATTAAAATAGTAATAGTTTGGATTCCAAATAAAATCCAAATAGGTGGAAATAAATTGGAAATGGCCTTGTAATAAATTGGATGAGTTGAATCTGGAAAGTTAAATTTTATAGTAACTAATCAAATAAATTTGTAGTTTGAAATGAGATTGGATTGAAATAGAATCAAGTTCAATTGAAAAGAGAACTTTGTTTGCAAGATGAGAAAGAGCTTAAGTATAAAATTTGAATAAATTAAAGTAAATTGACTTAAGCTAAATGAATGAAGGAGAGTTGAATTGAATTCAATTTAAACAAAATCTAATAATATTGGATTGGTTTTAAATCAAGTGAAAATAATTTTTTTTTAATTGAAATAAAATTCGGTGAGTTGCCGATAATATTTAATGGAATGAAGTTCTAGAATAAATAATTGTAAACCATTTAAATTATTAAGGGATTGAAATAACTTGAGACAATAAGGAAAATAGAATGTTTCGAGTTTATTAGAATGGTTTAAGTGAATGTGGATAAACTAATTATATTGAATAAATAAATGATGGAATAAATAAGTATCAAATGAAATGTGGTTTAAATAAGTTGAGAAATGGTTATTGAATGAAACAGCTTGGATTGTCTTCGAGCTAAATAAAATAGTTTGGAATAAACAAATATGGAATGAAATGTAAATAAATGGATTGTAAATGAAATTTAAATGGAATGTGTCGAGCTAAATAAATGATTGTGAATGAATTAAAATAAAAAGGGAATTTAATTGGTAATGAAGATGGACCTAAATTGTTAATGAGTGTGAATGAACTAGTTTGGTTAATAAAATTGAAATGCAATGAAGCTGAGAATATATGGATTGTGAATAAATTTAAAAATGGAATAGAATTCAGTATAAATTGAGTTGAAATCCATTTAAATTGGTTATAAAGCATAAATACTTATTTATTCACATAGATCTCGTCAAATTGCATAGAATAAATTGTCACTTGATGTAAATGGAAGTAATTAAGATGCTATGAATTGATAAAAATGAAATAGAATTGATTTTAAAATCGATTGAATTGAATATGAGCTTGTTTGGAGTTAAAATAGATTGAAGGTAAGAAATGGTATTGTAAACCATTAAAATTAAATGAAATGACTTGTAGATTGCTTGAAAAGTGTGCGTAAGTGTTAAAAACTATAAAAGTTGCTTATAACATTGTCTTGTTACATTGCTTTTAAACATTTATGTGTTGTAGTTGTTTAAATAGAGTGAAATGTTAATAAACTTCATATATTTGGCATTTACATGTTTAAATTGAGTAAGTACAGGTACCTGGAAGCCGTGTGGCTGGACTTGGTTGTGCTTTTTGCTAAAAATAATAAGCCGCTTGCTTAAAATGCTAAATAAGGTACGCCTACGCAATAAAAATAGGAAATATGAACTGTTTTTGGTTTTTCCGACCGTGTGGGTCGATGTATATATATTTATCTCTTTTGTCAAATTGCAAAAGCTCCTCCGTACAAAGGAGACTCTGCCAAAAATTTTCAGAAATTTTGGGAGTAAGAAATTTTTGTGAAAATTTTGGAAAATTTATTACCGACAAAATAATTTCAAAACTAGAAATTGAAATAAGTCAGTGAATGAAACTAATTAAAATAATGACATGAATTAGTTATAAATGAAAAATAAAATTTAAAGTTTAGAGTTGAAAATAAATTAAATTCGTATGAAAATGAAAGAATCAAGTTGAATAGAAATAGATATAAACTAAAGTGGAAGATGAAAATAAATATAAGGAGCATATAAAATGCTTAAACTGAACTTTAGAGGGAATTGTGAAATCATAAATGGAAATTGATACTACCAATGTAATTTAAGTCAATATTGGAATGAATAGATATTGGCATTTTGTGAAAAAGTGGACCAAATGTTTTGGAATGTTGTGAATGGATACTAGTGCTAAGCAGGTATGCAGGTATTATAAAGGAAAAAGGAAATTGGATTTGGTTTCAAGAGATAAATTTGAAATGCTCGACAAAAAGGTATGTATTTAAAATTGGTGTGAATTTGATTGGGATTTTGGATTGAGCCACTTGGCCTTTTGTTTTCTTTTTGAATTTGGGAGGCCGTAGAGCCATTTTGTAGTTGTACCGAGCTAGTCGTGCAAAGGAGACGCTGGCGAAATTTTTCGAAAATTTAGAGAGTTAGAAAATTTTTGAGAAAATTTGAAAATTTTAAACTTGGTTTTGAATTATAATTTGAATTGTTAAGTATGTAATATGGTTTGGGACTTATGATTAAGTTGAAAGGTTAAGAAAAGGATTAGTGTATCATTGACAAAAAGATTTATTGGTAAATTGATAAAAACTATTTGGAGTTGAGAAGATAGTTAATGGGATATAGATCATTCTTCCTAACTAGTAATTTCGGGGACGAAATTCTTTTAAGGGGGAAGGAATGTGACGACCCGAAATTTTCAAGCAATTAAAAATCGAAATATTTAATTGATTTTAAGTATTCAATAGAGCAATTTTAACTTGAATTACGAATATCACAATTTATTTGATAATTGAATTATTAAATTAAATAATTTGAATTGAATAAAATATGAAACCTGAGATTTTAAGCATGTTAAAAATATAATTTGGAAGCTTATAAAATTTGAATAGGGAATATAATAGAAGTGTTAAAATGGAATCTAACACTGAATTGGTTAGTTTTGAAATTTAATCGTTTAAATTGAATTTAAAAATATTCTTTCGAGGCATAGTCTCGGAATTCGACGAAAGTAGTTCCATTGGATCCATAGTATTAAATTTTTATCGGGTTTCAAATTTCGTTTTGATCGGAGCTAGTGTATGCGTGTACGACATATAAACGCGCTTAAATCTGTATCGAAAATTCGAAACGATTTAAATTTAAAAATATTCTTTACCTTGACTGGTCAAATAAATTGAACGTCAGAATTTATTCGCTTTCTACTCAAGTACTGTAGCAAGCATCTCCAAACCGTTTCTCTCTATAATATTAATAGCCAAAATTAAGTAAAGAAAAAAAATAATATAATAACTAAATAAAAATATAGAAGAGAAGCTTCAAGTGGAAGCTTTAGCCACGTCTTATAAATAAACTTTCTCCCTCATTTTCGATTTTGCACCGAAGCCGATCCTTCCTTTTCGTTCCAATCAAATCTCGTTCATGAATAAAAAAAAAAACAGCCGCTTCAAATCGAACTCCTTACGAGTCGATCAATGGCGACATCATTTACGAGCTCGACGTCGCGATGGGTGAATTAGGGTTTCGTGGCGGATCTGGGAGTGGCTTGAGTCGCTGCGACATTCGATGTCGCGTATGGTAGGCCAGCGATATCGTCATCGCGTGCGTGGCAGTGTTTGGGTGGAACTCGAGATGGCGCGCGTCGATGAGGGTACGGGAGTGTGTCGCGACGATGTTGTGGTGGAGGCGGTTCATGGCGGTGAAGATGAACGAGAGTGGAAGGTTGCGACGTGGCGGCCAAGGCTGGGATGATGGCCTGGGTTCATTCGACAGTTAGGTATAATTTCAATTTTTGTTAATTAAAATTTATTATATGTATATATCTTGGCTGGAAAAAAAAAGAAAAGAAAACATTCAGGGAACTCAAAAAATTTTGATGCTGAGAAATGAGTTTTATTTATGAGGTCTGAAGAGAAAAGGGAATAAAAATAATTTGTTATAGATTGGAAAAGATTTACAGTAAAATAAATTACTGATTTATAGAAATAGTAATTATTATTGTTCTACCGGAACGATAAGCAGGAAGAAAAGCAATTAATTTGACAGCTAGATTTAAAATAGTCGTGGTTTTAAAGTTTAAATTTGGGTTATTAATTACTTATGCAAAAATTTAATATATGTACAAACAATTTATTCAAGGTTAGAAATTGCGGAAAACAAGTCGAGTTTGAGGTGAATGGCAATCTGAGGCCAAAGGTGAGTTAATCTCACTCAGTTAAACTTAAATTTAAATTTAAATGATTAAATTTAAATAGTTGTTTGAATGGTTGAATTGATTGATGTGTTATAGTATGGTATATGTTGGGATTGATATTTATATTGTGCTAACGTCTGTGGATGCAGGGAAGACAGGTTGGAGGGATCCAACTGGATCCCTCAAAATTTATTTAAAATTATTTAATACCTTCTGTTGTGATTATGTGATATTCTTTGACGAACTTTATTGAAATATTGAATGCTATGGTTCGATTGAATATAATTATGTATAATGAACTATCAACAATATATATAAATTGGATTTTGGAAGGAAAATAAAAGAAGTAATTTGTAAGAAAATAATTATAGAAATTTGAATAAGTTTAAGAATGAATGAGAAAAATAAAATAAAGGGACTTTAAAATTTTAATAAACAAAGCTAGATTATAGGAAGGAAATTTTGAATGACAAGAAGTCAATGAATTTTAAACTGTAGTGTTATTATTTAAGAGAACAAAACATTTACTTAAAATTTAAGATTTAACTTATTGAAAGGAATAAAGAAGAATTGGGAAAGACCTGAATTTATATATTTCAGGTAAGAGATTTAAAATCAAATGGAAATTAATAACCATAATAATAAGTCTATAATTAATGAATTGTGAAATGGATTGTGTAAGTAATGAAATTCATTTCAGATAGAGTAAATTGGAAATCAATTTGGGAAATTGATTTAAGTGATTGAGATTGGAAATTTCTCTCTGAATAACCAAGTATGATTCAAATTAAATTTTTAAATATAAATTAAAGGTTTAAAATTGTTTTAAAAAAAAGTATGTTTTGTAAATTTATTATTTGTAATATTTAAGTTCTAAAGTAAGTATTTCCTTTAATCTATTATAGTAGTAATTATTTTAAGAATGACTCAGTATAATGTTTTTTTTTAAAAAGGGTGAAAACCTAGTTTTATATTTTATAAAGTAACCTTATTTTTAAATATTCATATAGAATCTATCTTAGCCAATTATTGAAGAAGACTTAACTTAAATGTTCTAAAGTAAACTCCAAAGCAAGTATTTTATTTTAATCTATTTTCGTAATAATTATACATAAAGAATGATTTGGTAATGATTTAATATAGGATATCTAATGTATAGTTATAAGGTAATATTATTTTAGTATTTCTAGAGCATTGCTTTATATTAAGTATTAAAGTAAAATTTTCTAATATATTTTACAATAAAGTGTTTTTAAATTATTTTTAAAATCTAGTTTTGTGCTTGGTGATTTCAGTGGAGATATAAAAATATTTGGAAAGTTTATCCTGAAAAGAAAGATGGTTTTGAAACTATTTTCAGAGGATTGAAAATAGAAATATATCTTGTGAAGATATTTTTGAGATTAATAAATAATTTAGGAAATTATTTGTTGTTTGATGGATGTTTGTGAACATTAATTGACAGTTAAATCACCGACTATCAATATTAGACAAATGTGTTGATCGTTTCGAAGAGACCGGGATCGAGATTTATTTCTCAAAAACCACTTCGATCCGGTTTCTACGTTTCGTGTAAACGATTTTGGATTCGAAGATGGAGCAGTGAAGTGCAAGGGCTAGTCGCTACTAATCCTGAGGATATTTTCAAAATGGATGTAGTAGGAATAGTGCCTTCGGTTCCGTTCGAACCCGGGACGGACTTGTATGGTTGAATGCTTGCGAAACATCGTCAGGTGGACGATGGGCATTCTAAGGGATATTGTTCTAAAAGGTAACGCTTAGCCTCAAGCCTCATAAAATGGGAATGACTGAAAATAAGGGGTTATGCAGCAAGGCTAGGTGGGTAGCACCCAAGCAGGGTGAGGTCATTCCAGTCTAGATGTCCCTTTTTATTTTTCGGCTTAGTGGGCGGTTGCTGATCCCAACCGCGGGGTGATCTCACTCGGGACTGTCCAGTAAGGGATGGTTCCGGCCTTGTGTTGCAAGGGAGCGGGCGTACTCCTCGGTACGGTGATCTAGGCCCCGCACTGTGACATGTGGTATCCCAGTGCCTAGTCATTGGTTGGAAATCCATTCTCCCTACGAGCCTTGTACGAGTTTTGTTTGTATTACCCACTTTTGTGGCTAGTAGCTGGAATTTAATGAATGTAACAATTTCGGCTATTTTATAAGTATTTGTAAATAGACCCTATTATAATATTAGAGGATTTCTATAAAAACTGTTTTAGCTATCGTAAGGTAAAAATCCGACATGTTTATTTGTGGCGTGGTCTTAAGATATGCTTTTGTTTTCAAAGGATTTTTGAAACTTTAATAATCAATTGGGTGTGATTTTCTCATGCTGGTATTCCAGACTGACTCGGGTGTTATTTAACTGTAATGCTCGGGTCAGACCGAGTATTATAGGATACATGATATGATGCTGTGGAGCTCAGGAGACGAGCTGGATGACGATACGTATATCTGTACTTGTTGTATATATATATATATATATATATATATATATATATTCCGCTGTGTTGACTGGCTGTGTATCCATTGTATGTTATTGATGTGAACTGTGATTGATGTACTCTGATGATGTAATATATGTAAACAGATATATTTGATTTTGAGTAAAGATTATTTACTATCTATTATATTTTATTCCGCTGCGATGGGTAGATTCTGATATTGTTTTCTATTTTTCCTCTTCTACCTCTTCTTCTTTAACCCATAATGGTTTTAATTTCTGTACAACTTGAGTTGATTGTTGTAGAATAGTGTTAACTCAAGAGGTACGGATTTGCAGGCTGTTACAGCATTAGGCAATCTAAATGGGACAGTGAGCGTAGACTTGGCACTATGATGGCGGTGTTGGTACCATATACATGAGGAGTAATAGCTTTTTACATAGGTCGAGGTCGTCATCAATTCTAAGCAGTCAGGGAAAAGACAAGGGTTACGCCTAAATAGACTACACCTCTTACTAGTGTAGATCGCGTTTAGGACATGCACCACCTCACAGTTTTTTGTTAATTTGTTAGTTATTAGGAGGGGAGGCTAGAAAATATTTTAAACGAAGCTCTTTCAAAACCGAGATAGAATACGACTAAATGTTGTAATGTCCTTATTAGACACTATGGGAGTTCCTTAGTAAGCACGGCGGTGAGGACGGGATACTACATTGACGTTGGATCTTGACGAGATGCTGGATTACATATACCAACGGGGAAAGTATCTTGATCCCAAGGGGGACAGTGATACTTACACACACATGTAGTTATTGTATACCTCGAGTAGGTGGAACATATCGTACGCGTACGTGAAGTCAATAGGACTAAGTTCAAAAGGTAGACATAACATGTAATGGAAAACAATCGGCATAAACTAGTGTTATGTATAAAATATGAAATTTACAGTCATCAGAACGTTATTCTAACCCCCTCCTCATTACAACCCATAGATAGACTTAAAGGGCCTGATACTATTACAAGGAGGGAATGGTGCAAGGACAGATTTTGTTATGCATACTCAACACTGACAATGACACTAGATATCACAGGTATCAACCCTAGTCGGTAATCATATGTTTATTATATTTTACTACTCTAATGTGAGTTCATATCGATAGAGCTTTGATATACTTTTGTTATTGACAGGATACCAACACCAATGATCCGTAATTTGATAGACTTAGATTTTGGATTTAGCAAAAATTAGGGCCCACTGATGTGCAGGTTGTCACACTTGGTTATTGCTATTACGTATGATTTAATCTATATTGGTTATCCATGATCTTTTGAAGTTGAAGCATGAATAAATTTGGTTGGTTTTTGTTTTGTTGATAACTTTGATATAACTTGCATATGTGAAGTATAATTTGATGGTACTAGTTTCATCTAAAGAATGATTAGTATACGCTACATCCAAAGTTAAATGGTATAAGAAAATAGCCAAATTCCAAGCACGGAACATGAAGTTTGTCTTAAGTTACGGTTTCAACGCTTGACACTTTCACGATGAGATGGAAAGGTTCTAGCTATAATATATAGGATTTTTTCCCTACAAATAAGATATTAAAGCTAAAGAGTGTATATATCTATCACATACAGGTGAGGAGATAATGCACACCATTTCTTCAAGATTTGACAGTTTGCGGACAAATAATTTTTGCATTTCTAGTTTGATAAAAATGTAATTCAAATAACATGAAAATATGTATACCCAAATCTAAACCATGGGGAATAAGATAGTAGGAAAAGATTATCCAAAATATTTTATAGTTATTTCATAGTACTCATACACTGCTTACTATATGCATTATCTATAAGTTACTTTGCATGTCTAGAAAAACTGGTTGAGTGTTAAAATAGCTTATTGGGTATTTATATATGTTAGTAGAGAGACTGTAAGACTAAAATCAATTATGAACAACTATAAACATGAATAAATGTATATTAAGAATACGTGGCACGGATGAATCATTTACTAATTTAGCGAGCATATGGTGAATGCAAAATTAAAAACCATAAACAAGCAAAGATAACTGCAAAAAATGGTAGGGTGTAGTGTAGGCTTGTCAATGGGTCGGGTTCGGGTCGGGTCAATTCGGGTGCGGGTTGATTTTTAAATGGGTCGGGTCAACCCGTTTATTAAATGGGTCGGGTCAACCCGTCTATTAAACGGGCGGGTTTCGGGTTGACCCGATTATATATCGGGTGGGTTTCGGGTTGATTCGTGTAACCCTTTAAGAATAATATTTGTATAAAGAAATGGAAATGGGCACGAAAATGTGGAAAGTTGTTAAATGCAAATGTGTAGAAATAAGCGAATGACAACAATACCCTTATTTTGCAAGCTAAGATGAGAATTTTAGAGCAAAAGAAGGGTATTGTTGTCATTCTTTTATTGCAAGCTAAGCTGGGCATAAAAATTTGGGAAGTTGTTACATGGAAATGGATATGAAAACGTAGGAATGTGCAAGAAAACGTAGGAAGTGTTTAAGTGCAAATGTGTAGGAATAAGTGAATAACAATAATGCCAGTCTTGTGCAAGCTAAAATGAGAATTGTACAACAATACCAAGCTTATAAATGGGTTAGTCGGGTCAAATTCGGGTTCACGGGTCAACCCTAAACCTAACCGTTTATTAAATGCGTTCTAACGGGTTGACCCAAAAATGACCCGCCTTTTAAACGTGTCGGGTTAACCCGCTAATTTCTGTGCGGGTTTCGGGTCGTGTAGGAAATTGACAGCCCTAGTGTAGTGTGTATTGGACTACTGCATTGTCAATTGATATGACATGGTAAATGTGAAATTGGTAATAGGTACATAACTTGTATATATTGACCATTATCGAGAAGTGGAACAAATATACAGGTTTCATTTGATGCGTTTAGAGAACATATCATATACGTTAATGATACATGAATAAAATGGAACTGTATACTCAATGCAGATTCTATAAAATAAAAGGCAAATGTGTTTATGTGTGTATGCGCACACACGTGTACACACACGTTATGTATTTATGTATCATTGTATCTTGTGACATAGCGTAGAAAAAACCAGACAAAAAGAAGAAGTAGAAGGGATGCTTGTATTCTTGCCGAAGGTAGCGATGAGGAGGAAATGGGTGAACATGTTGATGAATCACACGATACAGAGAAGAATGAAGAATTTAAAGTTGAAATAGGATAGAAGTATTTTGAATTTAAAGCATGTAAAATTTTGTCTAAATAAGTATTTTTTATGTATAGAACTCTTAATAAGAGATAGTATATCGAATTGGACTTATCGTGTGTGATAATTCACCTTTGTATTTTGCATAACATTACAAGAATATGGACCTCGTTGATGCATTTTGCATTATGGTAACTACAAGGATGGAAATTAGAGGATAAGCAAGAAGAGGTCACAGACGTAATAAAAGGTTATGGTTTAATGGATATCATCGAGCATTTTACGGACGGATGGACATGACTTCAATATCAGCAACCATGGAGAGATGGCAACTCAAGGAAAATTTGTTTCACATACCATTTAAGGAGATGACCATCACACTTCATGATGTGTCACAAATACTCTGAATTCCTGTGGTGGGTACCATGTTGTTATACGAAGGAGGAGTATGAAGATAATTTGTGTTTATGAAGAAAGATTTGATGAGATTGTTCACAGTATTGTTGAAGAGAGATTTGAGAATCAAATGCTTTATTGCTGAAGTGAAAAAAAGTGATACAAAACATCTTGTACAGTTCGGTATTTAAATACAAATGTACATAGCAGTGGGCTTATACAATCCGGCCCATGTAAATAACAATGTACTAAGTAACGGTTGTGATGATCTCTGAATTGATGAATGGATGAGATACGAGTCTTCCAATATATATGCGTGGATTGCCAGATAATGCATAGAATACTTCATTACTTTATTTTCTCTTATTCCCCCCTTCGAACCCTAGCTCTCTTATGGTTAGGGTTTGAGTGAAATCACTGATTGCCAGTAGAAATTAGAGATGATTTTTATTAATTTGAGTTGCGACAGAAGTTTTTAGAGCCGAATCATGGGAAAGTTGATGACTTTGTGATGCTTTCTTCTCTCATCCTTCGCTTGAGAAGAACGTATCGTCTTTGAGTTTTGAATTGATTGGATCTGAGTTGTTTCTTTGCGACTTTGATCAGTCTTGCTTCAAATTGAGAGGAGATTGAGCTTTTTCAGATTGTAACTGGCTTCGCTTGACTGAAGACCGATTTTCTACACTCTGAGATCGCTTTCGAATTGCAGAAAATTTCTTTTCGATAGTGACTTGGTTAGTGTATCTGCCATTTGGTAAGTGGCTGGTAAGTGGTTTACTTGTAAATTCCCTTTGCGTACTTGGTCTCTGACAAAATGTAAGTCTATTTCAATATGTTCAGTCCTTGAGTGCATTATAGGATTTGCAGTCATGTAAACGGCACTCTAACTGTCGCACCATAATGTTGCTTTGATGCTTGCATCTAGTCTTAGTTCCTTTATGATTGACTGTAGCCACATTACTTTTGCTGTTGCACTTGCTATGCTTCTATATTCGGCTTCGGTACTGGATCTAGAAATGGTTGATTGTTTCTTTGAACTCCATGATATTAAGTTACCTCCAACAAATATACAATATCCTGTAACTGATTTTCTGTCATCAGGGTCAGTACCCCAATCTGAGTCTGCATAGCCTGTTATATTAAGATTTTTGCTTGCTTTGAATGTCAGTCCATGATTGTTTGTTCCCTTTAGATATCTCAGAACCCTTTTTACGGCCTTCCAGTGCTCATCTAGCGGGTTCTGCATAAATTGAGAGAGTTTGTTAACACTGAAAGCAATATCTGGTCGTGTTATAGTGACATATTGTAATGCCCCTATAACACTTCTATACAGTTTAATATTACTTATGGCTTCTCCCTTGTTTTTTGATAAGTTTTGATTGCTTATCATGGGAGTAGCAATGGGTTTAGCATCTTCCATTTTTGTTTTGACAAGTAGTTCTGCTATGTATTTTTTCTGACATAAGATGATTTTTGAATTTGAAATCTTGTGTACTTCTATTCCCAGAAAATAATTGATATGTCCCAGATCTTTGATTGAAAACTGCTTCTTCAGATAGCATATGACTTGGTTGATTTCTTCCTAGTTATTTCCTGTAATAATTAAATCATCAACATACATTAGTATGTAAATGATTGAGGATGTGTTATTTTTAATGAATAATGAGGTGTCTGATTTGATAGATTGATATCCTATTGACATTAACGTTGTTTTTAATCTATCAAACCATACCCTCGGGGCTTGTTTTAGCCCATATATTGCCTTGTTCAGTTTACACACAAGACTTGAGTCTTGTTCATAACCAAGTGGTTGCATCATATAAATTTCTTCTTCTAGTATGCCATTTAAGAAGGCATTGTTGACATCCAATTGCCTTATATTTCATCCTTTATATAAGGCAATTGTGATGATAAGTCTTATAGTAGTGGGATTGACTACTGGGGAAAATGTCTCGGTGAAGTCAAACCCATACTGTTGAGTGTACCCTTTGGCAACTAATGTTGCCTTATATTTATTGATGGATCCATCAGGATTCCTCTTTATCTTGTATGTCCATCTGCAACCTATAATATTTTTGTGTGCAGGTTGACATACTAGATTCCAAGTTTTTTTTTTCATGAGAGCATTATACTCTTCATCCATTGCTGCTTTCCAGTTTTTATTTTTTGCAGCCTGATCAAATGTACATGGTTCATCAGTATTTATGTTGGAAATATATGTCTTGGGTTTGAATATCCCACTTTTGGCTCTGGTGATCATGGGATGACTGGGTCTGACTGGAGCTTCAGTTTGAGGTAAGTCAGCATTTTCATTG
Source organism: Allium cepa (assembly GCA_030765085.1). Classification (NCBI taxonomy): domain Eukaryota; kingdom Viridiplantae; phylum Streptophyta; class Magnoliopsida; order Asparagales; family Amaryllidaceae; genus Allium; species Allium cepa. The sequence continues at coordinate 464,699,143 of CM060931.1, forward strand.
TGATTGATACTGTTTTCTGAATCATAGTTTTGATCTTCCTCATTTGTTGGATGTGTAGGAGAGTGGATGACATGACTGTGATCATCTTCCCACTCTAAGTTTTGTTGAGCAGATATTGGAGAGTGTGATTGATGATCAGCAATAGTCCTCCTCATCTCTACTGGGCTCTTGTTTTCAGATACCAGTGGTAACTCAGGTATAGATACACATGGATTGTGCAATTTTTCTTTTGTTCTTACTTCAGAAATTTTAAAAGGAAATACTTTTTCATTAAACACAACATGCCTGCTTATAAAAATCTTTCCATTATCATCAATACATTTGTACCCTTTCCGATTAGAAGCATATCCCAGAAAAGTACATTGTTTTGATCTAAAGTTTAATCTATTATTATTATAGGGTCTTAGACATGGAAAACATAAGCACCCAAAGACTTTTAAACTATGATAATCTGGTTTCATCCCTTGCAATTTTTCAGTGGGTGATGTACCATCTAAAATTTTGGTTGGCAGTCTATTAATGAGATAGACAGCTGTACTGAATGCTTTTGGCCAAAACTTTAGTGGTAGATTTGCATGAGCTAGTAAACTAAGCCTTGATTCTACTATATGCCTATGTTTTCTCTCTACTAAACCATTTTGTTATGAAGTATAAGGACAGGTAAAGCGATGAATTATTCCCTTTACCTTAAAGTAATCTTTAAGTGGCTTATATTCAGTTCTCCATCTGATTGTATAGTTTTGACATATGTACCAAGCTGTTTTTCAATCATTGTAATGAAACTTATCACAACATTGTATGTGTCTGATTTATTTTTCAAAAAATATATCCAAGTGTATCTTGTGTGTGCATCAACAAATGATATATAATATGTGAATCCATAATCTGAGTGTATTGGGGCAAGGCCCCCAAAGATCAGTGGCAACGAGCTCAAGTGGCTTAGAATACTCTGTTATAGAGTCACCAAATTGTAGTTTATGACTTTTCCCCATTTGACAATTGGTGCATACATAGGGAAGAGCATATTATTATAAAATATATTATTTTCAGAGAGAACTTGCTTAACAACTCTAGTACTAGGGTGACCAAGTCTGTAATGTCATATATCAAAGATACTATTACTGTTTTCTATTTCACAGTAATTACAACAGTTTCTCTCATTTGTGTGTTGGCTGCAGTTGACAGATTTAAATCTATATAGTCCTTCTTCAGCATCACCCTGCAATAAAACATCTTTAGTTAGTATATCCCTAACAAGGCAATACTTAGGGTAAAACTCAAAATAAACATTGTTATCATTAGCAAACTAAGATACACTTATGAGATTCTTTTTTATTTTTGGCACTCATAGAAATTTATGTAAAATTAATTGTTTCTTCCTTTTGATAGTAGCATTTCCTATATGTAAGATACTGATACACTTACCATTCCCCACGCAAATGGATTTTTTACCTTTGTATTCTCTATTGCCAAGATTTAAATTGTCAAAATTATTGGTTATATGGTTGGTTGCTCCTGAGTCTGGGTACCAGCAGTCATCATTTATGAATTGATTATTCTCACTTGCATTATGATCTTTGTTATCTGATTGACTGCTAGAGCTGGTCTGAGCCATGTTGACACTGTAATTTTCACCTTTTTGATTGTTGTTGTGATTAGAGTATCTAAAATAGCATTTTACAGCAGCGTGTCCAATCTTTTCACAGATTTGACATTTTGGTCTATTGTTATTGATGTATCTGCCCCTTCCTCTTGACCTGTTTGAATAACCTCCTCTCTGTGTACCTCCTTTCTGGTCTGACTTGTTGTTATTTTGAACCTTGTTTCTTGAGGTGGCTGTGTAGTTGATTGTAAACTCTTATTTTTGTGGTCTTTTATTATCAATTCTGGCATCATGAGAAAGTAGTATGGAATAAACATCATCAAGTGATGGTAAATCCTTTTGTGATGCTATAACAGCAATAACAGATTCATAGTCCTCACTCAATCCATTAAGGATGGTCAGAATATGTTCTGAGTCTGAGACTTTGTGATTTGCTGCCTCCAGTGAATCACACATTCCTTTAATTTCGAAAATGTACTCTCTCATGGTGCTGTTATCTTTCTTTATGTTGTGTGGTTGTCTTTTATAATACAACACCTTGGCAGTTGATTGTGTGTTGAACACTTTTTCAATAGTTGTCCATATATCATTTGCAGTTTTGCATCCAATAACATGAGATAGCAAATTTGTTCTTATTGATGATAAAAGCCAGGAACAAATTAATCTATCCTGACCTATGATATTTGACATAATCCTCATTACTGACAATTTTGTTTTCATGATCAGTTATACGTTTGGGAGGAATTGGGATAGTTTCAAGAACGTGGCCTTCAAGCCCATATCCTTGAACTGCAGTCTCAATTTGCAATCTCCATAGAAGAAAGTTGCCTTCATTCAATTGAACTGTGACAAGATTGCTTTGTGGGCTAATCAACCTTTTAATAAGCTTCTCTACGACAATACTTGGCTGACTATTGTTACTTTCATTAGCTGAGCTTGCCATGCTGGGTTGATTATTCGTTTCATCACCCATGATGATTTCAGAAGCAAGAAGGAATACAGAAAAGCAATAGAAATGAGAGCAACAGAAAATATTCAATTGGATACAGAAAATAAATGTATCGAGTCAAGAATTTCTCACAGTGAATCTGATGCAACCGTATGACATAAATGATGATTTTTTTTTTGATCTGATATGTCGTGCAGGAGGGCACCTTCTTTAATTTTAGGATAATTCTTGATTTCTTGATTTCTTTGTTTTTTGGCTTTCTTGATTGATTTTTCTGTGAGAATATGTGAATAAATTCTGATGCAGCCACAATTGTTTGGCACGGCACTGAATTATATCACTGACTCGGTAATCCCTTCAGATGATGATCTCTGTTTTTGATGAAGATTGATCACCCAAATGATGACACAGTTCTGATGGAATTTGATCAAATGAATGGATGACTGTTAAGCCTTTATTGGCTCTGATACCATATGAAGATAATTTGTGTTTATGAAGAAAGATTTGATGAGATTGTTCACAGTATTGTTGAAGAGAGATTTGATAATCAAATGCTTTATTGCTGAAGTGAAAAAAAGTGATACAAAACATCTTGTACAGTTCGGTATTTAAATACAAATGTACATAGCAGTGGGCTTATACAATCCGGCCCATGTAAATAACAATGTAATAAGTAACGGTTGTGATGATCTCTGAATTGATGAATGGCTGAGATATGAGTCTTCCAATATATATGCCAGATAATGCAGAGAATACTTCAATACTTTATTTTTGTTTATTAGGAGGTCAAGGTATAGACAATGAAGATCTTCTACAGTTCATGGAAGAACAACTTGGTATAGGTGACGAAGTTGTAGAGACAGAGACGTTGTGACATACACTATGAGGTTGGATTGGTTGAAATAACAAATTAGAAGTAAAACAATCAATACAAAGTCCCATATGATATTGGTTATCATTTGGGTCAGTGGGATGACCATGTTTCTACGATATACTTCTATTTTTTAACTCCTGGTTTACTGTGAAGACAAGTACATGAGCTGGTACAAAAAGTGTTTCTCACCTATTGTGCAGATTCCGTGTGCATGTTTAAGTTTGAATGTCAATACTGCAGCAGAATTAAAGGCAAACCGACTTATAAGTCCACTAGCTTGAATTATGTACGGTTGTTCATATTGCTTTTTTGTTTAAATGGTTGAAAGTTTTAATATGTGGAAGTGATGAAAAGGGCTATGCTGCTACTAAATGCTAATTTAGTTGGCGGTTCTGCAAAGACAAAGGAGACTAGAATAAAATAAGCAAAAGAGACTCTGCATGGTGCATTACTGGTTGTGGATGAAACTTCACCCAGACTTTGTCATGAGGTAGATGCAGCTAAGATGAAAAGAAAATGGTGAATCCTTAGAAGAAACTTTTGTTTTAAGTTTATGTAACTTGGTTTAGTTTATGATTTATGAATTGATGTTCATGAGTACTGCAGTTACTGAAATCTTGTTTACAAAGTGATATGTTCATGATTTATTGTTTCTGTATTATTTGGCGTGAACTGTTAAAAAAAATTAGTCACTCATATAGGGATGTAAAGCATGTGTACTTTTATTTGACTCAGTTTTATGTTATCGTGTGCTCTATGTTTACCTGTAGGTAGCATACAAATTTTCCCAAGATAGAGTAATGTCAGTTATGTATTACCATATGGAATATCGGACGTCAATCTATGAGCCCGTTGGTTTTATGAAACCGTGTTTATTTTGCAAATTTTTTTGTTTTGTACTACGGTGTAGAATTTTCTATGCAGAACAAAGTAGTCCATTTTGGCAAGTTTTCCAAACCTATGTATTTCAACCCTCGCACGGTTAAAGTAAACTGTTTGTCTCATTGTTAACATCACACCTAATGTTAGTTCATTCAGTTTTCGAATTCACCACATCATAAAATAATATCGATTATACATAACCGTCCATCATGTTGATACAAATTATATGCATTCGGAAAATAATATTAAATAAAATAAGATATTATTTAGCAATAACTTTATTCTTTAACTAAATCGTTTAATTTTTCATTACAAAGTAAATAATAAAATAATTATTATGAAAATCAAGACAGGGAATATTTTTTTTTTTTTTTTTTCAAATTTATAGGTACACCTTTGTAGATATGTCATCCGGCTTCCGAGTGTCGAATTCAATTTGTCTTTCTTTATAATGACCATCCCATAGATAGCCTCTTTCGTCGCAAAACCACTCCAATAATTCACAACTAGTGGGATCGACAAATTTTTCTTCGGTGCTAACTTTATGGAAGTAATCATAGTTGTTAATATTTATGAAAGTGGTAAATTTATCCAGGTTCTCTCTGTTAGGACATGTTGATGTAGATAAAATATTAAACATTGGACGTTTCATATGAATACGACAACCAATTAAAAGCATTCGCTACTAAGTACCTCATTTCACACATTTTCATCCAGTACTTCTTAAAAACACTTTGCTCATACATACTAAGTACCACTCTCATTTGCTCACATCGAGTAACAGTACAATGATTACAGTACATAACCCAATGTGTACCCAAATCAGATAACATCGATTTTTTCACATCCATAAATTCATCATTCATTTCTTCCCCCGCTCACCAATGCAATGAAAACCACATTTACCACATGTGTCAGGGACCTTAACTTTGACAACAAACAGATGAAGAAACTATGGAATACGATGAAGGAATTTGCTTATGTAAATAATATCAATCATCTATAACTTATCCACGGTTTTAGTTACCAATTTCTATAAAGTTGATTGCTTTCTTTAAAGTAATCGTTTATGTGGTTCCGCTTTAGCCTGTTTGTGAAGTAATCCACAACCACTGTTGCAAATTTCACTCTGCCTCTTGGCATCCGTAGCACAATAATGATATACATTCCCCATACTACAAATGACCACAGGCTAACCCCATACTATAAATGTATACACTATAAATTCCTTCACTGTTTTAAGTCCCTCAATTAATGCTTCATATTCAGCTTCATTGTTTATCATTCGAAACTCTAGCCTCAGAGCATTGCGTATCCTCCGTCCTTCCGGGATCATAAGAACTACTCTTACCTTGAAATCATGTTCGTTGGAGGCTCTATCTACATACAACTTCCATTGAGATACTTGGACCAAGAAGTCTTCCACTTCATCATCCCAGATGGTGAACTCAACAATGAAATCTGCCAATGCTTATCCTCTAATCACCTTCCAATGGGGTAAGATATATTGTACTAGTTCAACTCGATATTCCACTCTATCAATCTTCTTAAAGTTTTAGGCCGATAAAGCAGTTGTCCTAATGACTGATCAATCATTGCCTTTATCACATGAGCTTTTAAATACGACCTCAACTTCCATGCATGACCAATAAACAGTATGTCAATTTTTCTAGCTTTGAATAAAATTTTTATGCTCTAGTAAACCGTGATTTACTGTATACACTAGCTTTAGATTCTACACTACTCATGTCCCATTGCCGCACTTAGTGTGTGAGTAGACACTGCTAAGTAAATATAAAAATCTTCTCCATTCAAATGCTTAGACAATATTAGTGGTCTCTCCATATGGTCCAAATTTTTCTGGAAAGCATCCTAACATTCTTTCATCCAGAAAAGTTTAATTTCTCTTTCTTGAAAGCATCAAAGAATGGTATGCATTTGTCGTTGCTTTCGAAATGAAGCGACTCAGTGTGGTAACCTTCCCATTCAAGCTCTACATCTTCCTCATCATCTTCGAGGCATTAACCTCTCTTAATGCTTTAATTTGTTCTAGGTTAGTTTCAATCCCCCTTGAGTTCATAATGAAACCCAAGAATTTGTCAATGCAACTATGAAAAAACACTTCAGTTAGTGGATTAAGCTTTATTCCATACTTCTAAGTACATTAAACAAATTTAAAAGATTGCCTATGTGATTTGCTAATCATTATGACTTCACATGCACATCGTTTGCATAGACCTCCATAGTTCGTCTGATCTGATCTTTAAACACTATATTCACTAAGCGCTAGTAAGTAGCTCCAACGATTTTCAGACTAAAAGACATGACTCAATAATAACACGACCGTAAATCTATGATGAAACTCGTAAGCTCCTGATCTAGGACATGGGTCGTAATATGGTTTCTATTGAAGTAAGCATCTATAAAGAATAACAGCTCATGTCCGGTTGTTCCATCCACAAGTTGATCGATCCTTTGCAAGGGGAAGCATTCTTTCAGGCATGCTTTATTCAAGCCAGAGTAATCAATGCATCTCTATCCTTTCTCGTTTTCCTTCTTGGCCAACAAAAAATTCGATACCCACTCCAGGTATAGCACATTACAGATAAAGTCATTTGCCTTCAACTTATCTACTTATTCCTTTAACATAGTGGATCGCTCTTATTCTATACTACACCTCTTTTCTTACAGAAGGGTATCTTGTGTCCACATCCTATGCACGACACGCTATCTCTGGCAAAATACCACACATATCGGAATGCCTCTAAGCAAACACATTCATATTTTCCTGGAGACACCATATCAACTCCTTCCTCATTTTTAGGCTGAGTTAAGATCCGATCTTGAGAACCCGCGTTGGACCATCACCATCAATCAAAATATTGATCTTTAGCTCCAATGGAGCCCTCTTGATTCCTATGATTCCTTTCGTGGGTCCATTGGTTTGTGAAATTTGTTTTTGGACCAAAGCCAGGGCTTAGGCTTTAGTTTCTATGCATCAGACGAATTAGTACAGAGAAGATTCTCTATATTCTCCCTCTTCTTATGTTGCTTTGCCTCTTTGAGGTCAGAATGCAGATTTTTGACCTATGCTCTTATTACCATGGATTACCCTTACTCTATTCCCGTTTAAAAACTTTATCATCAACACCAAGGAGCAAGCACGATGTAAAAAATAAAAAGGGCTAGTCAGCCTAGAAAAACATTATAAGCTAGAAAACCGTCCACAACAACAAACACTGCACCAACACAACCTTGTGGTCGCCTTGTCATAATTCAACTAGCAATTTTATGCACCTCACAGGCTCCTTAGCCTCTTCGGTAATTCCTTTGATGTGGGATTCACATGGTTTCAGACCCTTCTCATCAAGGCATATCTTGTCAAAGCATTGTTTGAACAAGGCATTCACCAAGTTCCATGATCAATAACAGCTCGATATGTTGTCTAGGCTCAATTGCAGCCGTAATCACCATACAATTAAACATCGGTGTTTGAACCCATCACTGTAACAGCCCAAAATTTTTAACTAATATTTTATTCATTTAAATTAAAAAAATCTTTGAGGTTTTATTATTTAAGAGTTTGAATTTTTAAAATTCTTGGATTAATTATAAAACATTTGCCTAAATTTTAAATAAATATAAGCAAATTTTTGTAACGGTAGTTTTTGGTTAAAAAATTGACACTAATTGAAATTTTAAATTCTAACTTCAAATCTTTTATATAAAATATATATATTTACAACATTTATTTCGCTGTTGTTTTGCTTATATTGGTTATATACTTTTAAATTAAGTAATAAATAATGTTGGAAAAAGGCAATAAATTTCACGTTTCTTTTATACGTATATACATCAGTTTTCTTAGTTAAATAATAAACAAATCAAATGGATGTAACAAATCAAATTTAAATTGAGTAATAAATAATGTGTAAATAGCTATATAATTATACGTTTTAACTGGTACATTTATATTCGTTCTTGCATAATTTATTTGACGTTATAAATGATACGTTATCTCCTGATATATTCTTTAGCATATTTACTAAATAAATAAGAAACGTATAAATTTAAATTACGTTACTTTGTTAACTTTTGGAGCATACGTTTCGTTTAATTATTGCATCGGTTGTACGCACTCTTTAATTTCTTACCTTAGCTGAAAAAAAAGGGAAAATCAAATCATTCAACAACCGTGCCTTTTCTAAAGGAAAGAAATTAAAAATTACCCTAAATTTTTCATGTCATGTTTCATCTCCTATCCACTTTCCGTTGCTTCCTTATATTTAATAGGAATGAATGCCTTTAATTCCTCTACCGTTCAAATTTTATTATTTCTTGCCGTTTTCTCTCTCCCACTAAAATCAACGCAAACTCCTTTGAGATAAAAACCCATGTACATGAATTCCTCACCACATCAATTGGTCTTCATCTTTCTAGCGTGAGCTTATCACTGTAAGTAACCATGGTCGCATTCATTTTTTTTCTTTCTTTAGTTTTTCTTTTATTTCCATTTACTGTGCACCTTGTGCTCGGCTGCTCCACCACCTTGGCACGACCCGCCTACACTCCTCCGCCACCTCCTCCAGTATAGCCTCTTTTCCCCTCCGATGTGACAGCTCTTGATGAAATCCAAGTGCAGTTCATCATCACCTAGCCTAGCCTATCCTATATTCCCTCCACCTTCAATTGCAGCCACAGCTACCACCATCACCGCCATCAACTCCAGGCAGTGACCCCCGCCCTGACCTCTGCCGCGTCACCAGGCAGTGATGGCCCCACTAGCGAACCCATGCACAGATCGTGCCGTGCATAACCGAGCCTCTTGAGGTTTTGAACCATCCTTTTTAACCCACTGTATTGTTGAAATTTTTAGCCTATTCCTTAAACTTCCGGATGCTTGCGCGTGTCAGGCAGTAAGGTCTGATCATGACCGAGCCATAGGGGTTGGAGGTCGAGTCGTGTGGTCAAGAGGCGGAGTACTGGTTGTTCATATTTTTCTTTTTCAATCGTGTTCCAGTTTGCTTTATTTAGAAATTTGATAGGGTCGTATTTGAATTCGCAAACTTAGATTTGTTTTATTTATTTTGTTTCAAGATTTGAATCGGGTTGTCGCATCCTTTGAAATTTGATCGTGCCTTCTTTGCACTTTTCGGTATGGATATCGTTGTTTTTGAATTTAATCTTCAACGTCGTAGAGGTGGGTATTCACGCTTGACAAACATACTAATAGAATCGTAATTTAATAATAAGTGAAATTGTAGAATGGTTACATTATATTTTACTTGCCTCTGATATAAATTTTATGATTTTAAAACCCTGTTATAAAATTGTCACATCATCCATTATATCATATGCTGTTATACTATTTATTTCTCACTGTTTATCACACTGCAAGTTCCATGTAGAGTAGAATCGTTATGGGCTGAAATGATAGGCCTGAACGATATTTATTTATTTATTTATTTAACTTGAGATTGTCGGTTTGTAATGATAGAATCCGGATTTTTCTTTGTAAATTACGGATTGAAATGATATATTATCCGTATCACTTGACCTAGGTTAGAAATTATTATACAGACCTGTGGTTATTTTATATATTTTTCAATATTTTTAAGTATTTTTAAATTTGTATATTATAATATTTTTATTTAAATTGAATTAAAAATGATTGTTAGTGATTTTCTACAAGTTAAATATATAAATAAATGAATGTTTAAGTTGGAATTTGACGTATAAATTTATTTTGGAATTTTGATTTTTGGTAAAAGAAATGGAATTCAAGTTAAGCAAATAAAATATAATAATTTGATATAAATTTGAATTTAAAATGAATTAATAAAGTGTTATTGAGTTTTCTATGAATTAAATGGCTAAAGAAATGAATACTTAAAAATGAAATTTGAAATATATCTTAATTTAGAAATGGAAGTTTGGTTTAAAAATAAAAGGTAAGTTAAGAAATAAATTGAATTTAAGTTATATTTTGAAGTGTTAATTAAACTTAATTGTTAAGTTAATTTTTACAAAGAATAGAAAATTGTGTATTTGACTTTAATAAGTGAAGCCTTGAGAAATTGATATTTATTGGTGAAATTTACTTAATAAAAATCATAAATTTTTGGGTAATTTATATGACTATTTCAAAGTGGAAAATATGATTTTTATAAGTTAAATCAGTTTAAATTAAAGTTTAATTATTGATGAATTTATATTAAAGTCTGAAATTTAATTAACTTAAAATCTGTTGTAAGGGATATTACCGCACTTTGTAAGAGCCGTAGTTGATGCAAATGAACTAAAGACTAAAATTAATTAAGGGCTATTGCAGTACTTGTTAAGTGATGTGGTTGCGAAATTTAAAACTAAACCTGAGTAAATAAAAGGGATACAGTAACACTTGTTAAGTGTTGCAGTGGCTGAAATTGAGATTTTTAGATATTGGATTTGTAAATATAATAACTTCACCTTTAAAGGTTAAAATGAAGTATTTTGATTTAATATTAACTATTTTGAAATTTATAACCATGGGTAATAATAACGTTAGTTGTTAAAGAGACCGGTATCAGATATGGGCATACTCTCTGTCGATACCAAAAACCACTTTAACAACCGTGTACGCGGTGGAGATTCCAGAATGAAGTAGGATGGTGGTGACGTTCTACCGAGGTATGTACATGGACCCGACTCCCGTGAGTTGGCATAAGGTGGCTAAAACAGAAGCGATTGACGGATTAAGAAGGTAGCACCTTTTATCGGACGCACTTCTTCGTATGCCATTCTATTACTTTATGATTGTTTGGTGCGCACCTTTGATTTTAGGAGTGTTGTTCGAGGTGGGCGGTAGTAGCAGCTATGCGTTACCGCCGGTCCGGATGCGTAATTGGTATATTTACCCTGGCATTGCCTAGTTGTGCCGTGTCACCTACCCTAGCGCGCCTTATACGAGTTTGATTTGTGTCGTACCTATGGAGTATCCTCTGGTAGCCTCCCGATCAAGAGGTTTTACGGTAATGTATAGACTATTGGCACTATTATGTGTTAAGGGATATATGGGTAACCCCTTAACTCTATTTTAAAGTAAGTTTATTTTACATATAGACACTATGATAATAGCAAAATATTACTACATAGTAAATAGTTTAACGGACCCTTAGAGGATGGGCGGTCCCAAGCGTCCTTTAAGTTACTTGCCTTTATATTACAGTTCACTTGAATTAGCTTACACTGTATAAGTATGTATGTCCTGACTCGAGTGTTTATGTTTTATTTTACGCTCGGGTCAGCCTGATCAGTTCGGACTTCATTTCCTGGAGCTAGGACTTCTGAAGATCATCTTTATCGAGCTGCTGTCTATTTTCTATTCAGTCTTTTATGTTAGCCTATGTAACTGAGACAAATGAATTTAGGATTTTTTTTCTGTGGTTGTTTAAAACTGTATTGGTTTAAATACTATGTAATTTGTACTTATTTTGAGACTATGTGGCAGTGGCTTCACGAACCACTAAGTTATTTTAATTCCGCTGCGAGTATTCTGATTTCTGTGTCTGCGATTCTGTGATTTGATTTCATTTGCTCCAATTTTTATTACAATCTATTGTTTTGAACTATTCAAGTTTGACATGTTTTAATTTATTGTTGAATTCGAATGGTGCAAAATAGTGGGTCGTTACAATTGGTATCAGAGTTTTGGTTTTTGGGCAAAACCATAGCCTACAGAGCAAAAAGTCATTAGAGATAGGGTAGAAATACCCTAGAATGAGTGAAGTCAATCTTAGAATCCTTTCTTGTGAGAGAACGTATTTTAAAGTATAAAATGATTTTTTAAAGGATTTTCATTAAAGTATTTTGATATAAAAATTTCTTGTTTTGAAATCAAATTTTTCCAACTACTTCTTTCCTTTCTCCACCCTTTGTAATTAGTTCCTTTGGTCAAAGCCTGCACTAGTTGAACTTTATCTTATCTAATCTATCTTGGCCTCTATTTTTCCTCTGTCCTTAAAATTCATTCTTGATTTCTCAGGATGAATCGAGGAAATGCCAGAGGTATGGGACGTGAGGCTGCCGCAGTTAGGTTCACTAAATTTTGCAAGGAATATACCGATCTTGGTGGCACCAAGTTCACAGGATCTGAGAGCATAATTGAAGCTCAACGGTGGTTGAGGGACTTGGAGAGAATCTTCTCCGGTCTTGAGATCACGAATGCCCAGCAGCGTCAGTTGGCAGCTTGGCAATTAAAAGGAGCAGCTTTGGATTGGTGGCTATCCGTTCCAGCTCACACCGCTGAGGCTGACATCACTTGGGAACAATTTAGGTACCCTCTTATGCTGTCCAAGTTTGGTTCGGATTCCTCCCTTTTTTAAATCTGTCTTATATCTCTTATCGTGCTTTAGGGATGCTTTTCTCACGAAATGGATGCTCGAATCAGGCAAGTCTCAGCTGTATCGAGAATTCATGGATTTGAAGCAAGGTGAAATGTCCTTTACCGAATATGAGAGGAAATTCAATGAGCTATCGCAATATGGCCTTAATCTGATAGACACTCCACTCAAGAAAAATGATAAGTTTATTGTTGGTGCACCCTCGAGTACTACGATCGCCTCATTACCCACATGCTTGGAACTTTCACCGCTCTGATGGACATGGCCATTAGATATAAGAATCCTACCTCTAGGGACCCTCCAGCTGCCCAGTCTGCCCTATCTCAGTATTCTGGTAGTTCCAAGAAGAGGAAGCCCCATTTTCAACATCGACAGAAAAATAAGAATAGGACTCCAGGGTTGGGATCGTCTTCTTCATCTCAGAGGCAGCCAGTGGACCTATCTGCCATTACCTGTTACCGATGCGATCAGAAAGGACATTACGCTAATAGCTTTCCTACTTTGGGTGCTGCTATTCCACCTCCAGCTCAGTTGGCTAGGTGAGACCTCTGCCACATCTGTCTGCAGCCTGGACATTTCAAGAAGGATTGCCCTACTCAGAAGAAGGGCAAGGCATCAAGTATTTTTACTGTGACTTCTGCGTCTTCTCCTGCTCCACCGCCTGCACCTGCACCCGCTCCTGCTCCTAGTGATTCTCAAGGTACACTTCAGGGTTCTTTTCCTTGTTTTATTTTCCTGTACGTGTTCTCTTTGATACCGGAGCTTCCCATAGCTTTATCTCAGTAGATCTTTGTAATAAATTTGAGAATCTTCTTTCTCCCGAGTTTTCTTCTGTGCCTCTATGTGTTTCAAACCCTATCGGTGGTCCTGCGAACCTTAGTAAGATTTGTAGGAATATGAAACTCTTCCATGATAGTTATCGATTCACTGGTGACTTCTATGTTTTGCGGTTTGACAGTTTCGATCTATTGCTTGGGGGTGATTGGTTGGATAGGCATGATGCCTGTATCTCTTGTAGTTCTCGAACTGTTGCCCTAAAGGATGATTTTGGTAATTCATTAGAGATCCAATGTAGTTTGCCCCAGGATTTCGTTGGTAGCTTCATTTATTCTCTCGATACTTTCCCTGGTGATATCCATTGGACTCCTGTAGTCAAACTATTTCCCGACGTATTTGGTAAAGTCACTTCTCTACCTCCGAAGTGGGAAATTGATTTTCGTATTGACCTTATCCCCGGAGATCAACCTGTAGTTCTTCCACCTAGAAGAATGACACCCCGTGGGAAGGTCGAATTAAGGAAGCAAATTCAGGACTTGTCCTCTAAAGGTCTGATCAGACCTAGCTTTTCAGAATGGGGAGCAGTCGTAGTCTTCATCACCAAGTTTGATGGTTCCCTACAGATGTGTGTTGATTATAGGGAGCTGAACAAGCTCAATATGAAAAATAGATATCATATGCCTCGCATAAATGACATCTTTAATCAGCTCTATGGAGCTACTGTTTTCTCTTAGCTTGATCTGACCACAGGTTTTCATCAACTCAGAGTTGCTGTGGAGAGAATTCCCAAAACTGCCTTCCGTACTGAGAATGGTTTCTTTGAATGGTTAGTTATGCCTTTTGGTTTGACTAACGCTCTGCTTTCTTTGTGGATTTGATGAATCGTGTATTTCGTGATGTGCTCAATAAATTTGTTCTAGTCTTTATTGATGATATCCTTGTGTTCTCCAAGTCTGAGGAAGAGCATAAATCCCATTTGAGATATGTTCTAGAGACTCTTAGAAACCATCAATTGAAGGCTAAATTCTCGAAATGTCATTTCTGGGAAGAGAAAGTCCGATTTCTCAGGCATATTGTTTCTAGCAATGGAGTTTCTGTTGATCCAGTCAAGATCCCTACGATCAATGTAAATCTTTCCTTTCTTTCCCTCTTGAAACTGATCACTCTATCTTTTCTGGGGTCCTTATTTCCCCTATTCTGTACAGGATTGGGAAACTATTAAGACTCCAACTGATATTCGAAGTTTTCTGGGCCTTGCCGGTTACTATCGGAGGTTCATTGAGAACTTTGTTCAGATTTATGCACCTCTCACTGCTCTAACTCGTAAGAATGCTAAGTTTATTTGGGATGATAAGTGTAAAGTAGCATTCCAAGAGTTAAAGAACAAGCTTACTTCCGCATCAGTTCTTACCGTTCCGAATGGAAATGAGGGATTAACGGTATTCACCGATGCTTGTCGCGAGGGTTTGAGGGCGGTATTGATGCAAGATGGGAGGTGATTGCCTATGCTAGTCGTCAGTTGAAGACCCATGAGGCTAATTATGCTGCTCATGATTTAGAATTACTGGTTGTTGTTTTTGCATTGAAGCTTTGGAGACATCATCTCTTGGGTGCTAAGTTTGACCTCTTCACTGATCATTAGTCTTTGAAGTATATCTTCACCCAAACGGATTTGAATCAGCGTCAAGTTCGATGGCTTGAGTTTTTCGCTTCTTACGATCTTGACATTAACTGTACGCCTAGGAAAGCTAATGTTGTGGCGGATGCTTTGAGTAGGAAGAAGTCCTTATTGTGTCAGCTTGTTGTTTCTTCCCCTCTTTCGGACCGCATCAAAGCCAAGCAGGATAAGGATCAGATACTTAGGCGTATGAAGGGAAGTGTTCGTAACAGAGTAGGTGGTAGTAGTCTTGATGGTAGTGGAGCTCAGATTGATGATAGTGGGATTTTGAGGATTAATAATAGGATTTGTGTCCCGAACGTTGATGGTTTAAGACAGGAGTTACTTCGGGAACATCATTAATCCAGACTTTCCATTCATCCCGGTGAGGCGAAGATGTATCAGGATTTAAAGAAGCTTTGTTGGTGAAAGGGTATGAAGCGCGATGTCTCTATCTTTGTTAGTAGGTGTGCGACTTGTCAGCAAGTAAAGGCGGATCATCTGAAGATCCCTGGTTTGTTGCAGCCTCTGGAGATTCCCAATTGGAAGTGGGAGCAAGTTTCTGTGGATTTCATCGATGGTTTACCAAGATCTAGGAGGGGAAACGAGAGCATCTGGGTTATTGTGGATAGACTGACTAAGTCCGCTCATTTTATTCCGATCAAGTCTACCCATTCGGCTTCGAGCTTATCTGAGATTTATATGAGGGAAATTGTTCGCCTCCGTGGGGTTCCTCTTAGCATTGTTTGTGATCAAGACCCTATTTTTACCAGCCAATTTTGGAAAGCTTTCCAGGAATCTTTGGGTACTCGTCTGAATCTGAGCACTGCTTACCATCCGCAGACCGACGGTCAAACAGAGAGAGTAAATCAGATTCTAGAGGATCTTCTTCGTGCATGCATTTTGGATTATGGAGGATCTTGGAAAGATCACCTCCATCTTGTGGAATTCACCAATAACAATAGTTATCAGGCAAGTCTTAAGATGTCTCCATTTGCTGCCCTTTACGGGCGACCTTGTAGATCTCCATCTTGCTGGATTGAATCCGGTAATCGCTTGGTCCTTGGTCCTGAGATGATTTTGGAAGCTTCGGAGAAGGTTGAGGAGATTAAGAGGAGGTTAAGGATTGCCCAGGATAGGCAAAAGAAGTACGCCAATCATCGTAGAAGGAGTTTGGAATTTGCTGTTGGTGATTTAGTTTTTCTTAAGGTCTATCCCTTAAGGAATGTGGTTCGGTTTGGGCGTAGAGGGAAGCTTGCTCCTAGGTTCATCGGTCCATTCCGCATCTTAGAAAGGATTGGGTCGCTTGCTTATCGACTGGATTTGCTTGAGAAATTCGTTGGAGTACATAATGCATTCCATGTATCCCAACTTCGTCGCTATTTGCATGATCCATCTCTTATTATCCAGCCTTCTGCTCTTGATAGTTTGGATATTGAACCTAATCTGACTATTGAGAGGAAGCCACTTCGTATCGTAGATCGAGGTACGAAACAGCTTAGAAGGAAATCAGTCAGTCTGGTCAAAGTGCAGTGGAGCACTGATGAACGGGATTGCACGTGGGAGACGGAGGAGAGCATACGTGCTTCGAATCCGGAATTGTTCGTTTCAGGTATTTTGCCCTACTATCTTATCTTCTTTTGTTTTTTCTTTTTTGTTCCTTTTCGAGGACGAAAAGTTTTGAGCGGGGGAGAGTGTAGCAGCCTAAATTTTTTAACTAATATTTTATTCATTTAAATTTAAAAAAACAAACTTTGAGGTTTTATTATTTAAGAGTTTGAATTTTTAAAATTCTTGGATTAATTATAAAACATTTGCCCAAATTTTAAATAAATATAAGCAAATTTCTGTAACGGTAGTTTTTGGTTAAAATATTGACACTAATTGGAATTTTAAATTGTAAATTCTAACTTCAAATCTTTTATATAAAATATATATTTACAACACTTATTTCGCTGTTGTTTTACTTATATTGGTTATATACTTTTAAATTAAGTAATAAATAATGTTGTAAAAAGGCAATAAATTTTACGTTTCTTTTATATGTATATACATCAGTTTTCTTAGTTAAATAACAAACAAATCAAATGGATGTAACAAATCAAATTTTAAATTGAGCAATAAATAATGAGTAATAAATAATGTGTAAATAGCTATATAATTATACATTTTAACTGGTACATTTATATCCGTTCTTGTATAATTTATTTGACGTTATCGATGGTACGTTATCTCCTGATATATTCTTTAGCATGTTTACTAAATAAATAAGAAACGTATAAATTTAAATTACGTTACTTTGTTAACTTTTGGGGCATACGTTTCATTTAGTTATTGCATCGTTTGTACGCACTCTTTAATTTCTTACCGTAGCTGAAAAAAGGGGAAATCAAATCATTCAACAACCGTGCCTTTTCTAAAGGAAAGAAATTAAAAATTACCCTAAAATTCGCGTGTCATGTTTCATCTTCTATCCACTTTCCGTTGTTTCCTTATATTTAATAGGACTGAATGCCTTTAATTCCTCTACTGTTCAAATTTTATTATTTCTTTCCGTTTTCTCTCTCCCACTAGAATCAATGCAAAGTCCTCTGATATAAAAACCCACGTACATGAATTCCTCACCACATCAATTGGTCTTCATCTCTCTAGCGTGAGCTTATCACTATAAGTAACCATGGCCGCATTCATTTTTTTCTTTCTTTAGTTTTTCTTTTATTTCCATTTACTGTCCACCTTGTGCTCGGCTGCTCCACCACCTTGGCACGACCCGCCTACACTCCTCCGCCACCTCCTCCAGTACAGCCTCTTTCCCCTTCGATGTGACAGCTCTGGACGAAATCCAAGTGCAGTTCATCATCACCTAGCCTAGCCTATCCTATATCCTATATTCCCTCCACCTTCAATTGCAGCCACAGCTACCACCATCACCGCCATCAACTCCAGGCAGTGACCCCCGCCCTGACCTCTACCACATCACCAGGCAGTGATGGCCCCACTAGCGAACCCATGCACAGGCCGTGCCGTGCATAACCAAGCCTCCTGAGGTTTTGAACCATCCTTGTTAACCCATTGTATTGTTGAAATTTGTAGCCTATTCTTTAAACTTCTTGATGCTTGCGTGTGTCAGGCAGTAAGGTTTGATCATGGCCGAGCCAAAGGGGTTGGAGGTCGAGTCGTGTGGTGAAGAGGCGGAGTACTGGTTGTTCATATTTTACTTTTTCAATCGTGTTCCAGTTTGCTTTATTTATAAATTTGATAGGGTCGTATTTGAATTCGCAAAATTAGATTTGTTTTATTTATTTTGTTTCAAGATTTGAATCGGGTTGTCGCATCCTCTGAAATTTGATTGTGCCTTCTTTGCACTTTTCGGTATAGATATCATTGTTTTTAAATCTAATCTTCAGCGTCGTAGATGTGAGTATTCACGCTTCACAAACATACTAATAGAATCGTAATTTAATAAAAAGTAAAGTTGTAGAATGGTTACATTATATTTTACTTGCCTGTGATATAAATTTTATGATGTTAAAACCCTGTTATAAAATTGTCACATCATCCATTATATTATATGCTGTTATACTATTTATTTATCACTGTTTATCACACTGCAAGTTCCATGTAGAGTAGAATCGTTATGGGCTGAAATTATAGGCTTGAACGATATTTAATTTTTTTTTTTATTTATTTAACTTGGGATTGCGGGTTTGAAATGATAGAACCCGGATTTTTCTTTGTAAATTACGGATTGAAATGATATATTATCCGTATCACTTGACCTAGGTTAGAAATTATTATACAGACCCGTAGTTATTTTATATATTTTTCCAGAATTTTTAATTATATTTAAATTTGTATATTATAATATTTTGATTTAAATTGAATTAAAAATGATTATTAGTGATTTTCTACAAGTTAAATATATAAATAATTGAATGTTTAAGTTGGAATTTGACGTATAAATTTATTTTGGAATTTTAATTTTTGGTAAAAGAAACGGAATTCAAGTTAAGCAAATAAAATATAATAATTTGATATAAATTTGAATTTAAAATGAATTGATAAAGTGTTATTGAGTTTTCTATGAATTAAATGGCTAAAGAAATGAATACTTAAAAATGAAATTTGAAATATATCTTAATTTAGAAATGGAAGTTTGGTTTAAAAATAAAAGGTAGGTTAAGAAATAAATTTAATTTAAGTTATATTTTGAAGTGGTAATTAAACTTAATAGTTAAGTTAATTTTTACAAAGAATAGAAAATTGTGTATTTAACTTCAATAAGTGAAGCCTTGAGAAGTTGATATTTATTGGTGAAATTTACTTTATAAAAATCATAAATTTTTGGGTAATTTAAATGACTATTTCAAAGTGGACAATATGATTTTTATAAGTTAAATCGGTTTAAATTAAAGTTTAATTATTGATGAATTTATATTAAAGTCTGAAATTTAATTAACTTAAAATCTGTTGTAAGGGATATTACTGCACTTTGTAAGTGCCGTAGTTGATGCAAATGAACTAAATGCTAAAATTAATTAAGGGCTATTGCAGTACTTGGTAAGTGTTGTGGTTACGAAATTTCAAACTAAACCTGAGTAAATAAAAGGGCTACACTAGCACTTGTTAAGTGTTGTAATGGCTGAAATTGAGATTTTTGGATATTGAATTTGTAATTATAATAACTTCACCTTTAAAAGTTAAAATGAATATTTTGATTTAACATTAACTATTTTGAAATTTATAACCACGGGTAATAATAACATTGGTTGCTAAAGAGACCGGGATCAGATATGGGCATACTCTTTGTCGATACCGAAAACCACTTTAACAACCGTGTACGCGGTGGAGATTCCAGAATGAAGTGGATGGTGGTGACGTTCTATTTAGGTATGTACGTGGACCCGACTCCCGTGAGTTGGCATAAGGTGGCTAAAACATGAGCGATTGACGGATTAAGAAGGTAGCACCTTTTATCGGACGCACTTTTTCGTATGCCATTCTATTACTTTTTGATTGTTTGGTGCACACCTTTGATTTTGGGAGTGCTGTTCGAGGTGGGCTGAGACGACCCGACTTCCTATCTCCAGGAAACCGCATCATCTTGAAGAAAGAAAGGGATAGAAGAAGAAAAGAAAGAAGAATACAATAACAACATACACAACTTATACAACACATATTAGACAGTTATAAGCATTTGTTTAACTAAACATCTCAAGTAATCACAAGATACAGATACAACAAACACAGCGGAATCAATATATATCTACACGTCGAAGCCTCCTGCTCCATATCTCCTCCAGAATTCGTCAAGCAAACCTGAATCACTTGACTACTCATACATAATATGAGTACCCAAGAGTTTAATAAAACAACAAATAAACACTCGGGTCAGACAGGGGTCTGGTGTGAGTAAACGGGTTAAAATTGCTTAACTTTAGAAAAACCTTTGAAAAGAAAAGGTATCACGTAAGACTTCCCACACATAAACATGGAAAAGTTTTTACCTTACGCTAACCAAAACATTTGATAGAAAATCCAGTGATATTATAATAGTGTCTATGGTTTTTAAGTAAATAAGAAATAGCCGAAATTGTTACATGATTAAACTCCAGCTACTAGCCATAAAAGTGGGTAATACAAACAAAACCGTAGGATCTCGTAGGAAAAATGGATTTCCATCAATGAAAGGGCTACTGGAGTACCGCCCGTCACAGTACGTGGCCTAGACCAACGTATCGAGGAGTACATCCGCTCCCCTGCAACACAAGGCCGGGACCATTCCTTATTGAACAATCCCGAATAAGACAACCCCGCAGTTGGCGTGCGATTCCAACTGCCCACACAGCCGAATAAAAAAGGACTTCTAGACAGGGGAAAATCTTGCTCTCCAGTGGGAGCTACCCACGAAGCCTTGCTGCACCTCCCTGTTTTAGCCATTCCCGGTTGATGAGGCTTGATGCTACGATTACCTTTATAGAACACATCTATCTTAGAATGCTCATCGTCCACCTGACGATGTTCTGAAAGCATTCAATCCATGCAAGTTCGTTCCGGGTTCGAACGAAACCGAAGGCACTATCTCGTTGCATTCATTTTGGAATCACCCTCAGAGCCAACGACCATAGCCCTTGCACTCTAAATCACCATCTCGAACCTATAAGTACTATTCCGTCAAACTCATTACGGAATCACCCACGGAGCTATACTGACGTATAGTTCTTACATCTCGAGTCTTCACTTGCTCCACTTGGATTCACGACCTAACGTTTAATTGGAATCGATGTGGTTTTCGGATATCCAAATATGGAAACTCGATCCCAGTCTCACCGAAACCAAACGCCATTTTAATGTCCAAGTTGTTCTTAAGGGTTTTAAACAATTAACTTATATTCAGGATGATATAAACAGATAGATGAATTACATTATCACAATAGATAATCATAACAAACATTCATCTCACAAAAGCAGCATATCACATATCTCATAGACATCCAAATCATCCAGTATCAACCAATATCAATCATCCAATATCAATCAATCATCCAAAGCAGATTGATTAACTCTTAATCAATTGGATTACTTAAATCCTTCTTCATTTATTTATTCCAAATAAATAAATAAATCATTTCTTAACTATCTTATTTAATTAATCTTCCTTGATTAATTATCTTTTAATTACATTCAAGTAATTATCCTTATTCATGATCAATAATTAACCTTTAATTACTATCATTAATTACAATAATTAATGATCATACATTTACTTCCATTTATTAATTAATACTTGGTTTACAAAATCATAATAATAACCTTACTTGGAGATAAAGTATTTATAAATCATTTACAAATTTTAAACACTTTAAATTATCAAGTTTAAACTAATTTATTTTCAATATAAATTGAAAATTTTGTTATTAAAACATTACTTCAATATTTAACTTAAAACTTTGGTTTAATAATTAAATTCACGACACTCTTTTAAATTGAAATTCAAAATTTTATTAGATAATTATTTTCAAAAACAATCATCCTAAATTGATTTAAATTTGAAATATAAATTTAGTTTACGTTTTGTTCAAAGAACAATTTTAACCTTTATAAATTTGTTTTTCTTTTTATAAACCTGTTTATACTTAATGCTTGATTTAACCTGTTCAAACTCAAGTTAAAATTTATATCATATATCATTACATAACTCAACAGGGAAGCATCACTCAAACTCGAGTACCAACCCAGGAACCCCTCGTGCCTACCCCGAAGCCAACCTAACCCCATCTCCTTCGAGTCGAACGCTAGCATCACGAGAGATCCCACCGAGTACAACTTTGTCTCCCCAAAACAGAAATCCATCAGAAACACATCCGTGCATGGTGCACGTGCACCATCACTGTCGGCCACCCAAGGTTGTCGCGACAATCGTCGCCGATCGCTCTAACATCCACGAGCACAACCCTAAACCCAGATCAAACAAATCATTATCAAATCGAATTCGAGCATCACACTCGAACAACTACAGAAAACATCATCCACAAATTCCATCGCCGCCGGCTAACCCAACACCGATGATCCTCGCCATTCCCATCACAGAACCGCCATGTCACGAACTCCCTTACCCCCACGTCGCGATCGCCTCCAGTTCGATATTCATGTCGCAAAATCCACTACAGTAAAGCCGAGCAAAAAACTATCTTAAACCCTAGTTTACTCAAATTCAATCAACACAGCTATTAAAAAAATTCTCTTGAATTTTTCCCTAAATCATCAACCCACAAACAAGCTTCAACCAGAATTTCAACCCCTATTATCGAGCCGATCAACGGCAATCCACAAAATCCCCAAATTCGAACAAAACCTAAATTCCCAACAATTTCTCAACTAAAAATCATGATATATACTTTAAAAATCATAATTTTTGGTTCTCAACATATTCACGAAATCCAAATCAGAAAACATGGAAGTTGATTTTTGACATGTATCAATAGTTTATAGTAATTTCATTTTTTTTAGAATTATTTGTAATTTAAAAATCACAGAAACTACCCATAAAATTTCTATCTATCAATTACATACAAATTTCATTTAATCATTATAATCAAACAATGGGTTAGTGGAAGATTTAAATTTTCTGAAGGATTAAGCAGCCTGTCTGAAAGAAACAGGAAGCAAGATGTTTTATTTATTTATAAATACACAGGGTTATAAAGATAACTACAAATTCAATAATAAACTGAATGATTTTCAGGCAATATCAAGATAAGTTTCAGATCATCACATGCATGTAATAAATCCCAAATCAACTGTTTCTAAAATTGTTTACTCACCAATTTTTAATTGCAGAGCAGACCTGAACATTTTATTTGAAAAAAATGCTTTGACCTTGCCAGCTGATGGAACACTATTGCATGCCTGAATTGATGCTTTAAAATGTTGAACTAGATTCCATTTTGAAATGCAGGTTGAAATAAATGTTGATTTGCAGTTGAACTCTCCTTTTAGTTGCAGGTTGAATTGTTGTGAAAAAAAAACTTCATTTGAATATCCAGGTTTGAAATTGATATGAAGAACTTCATTTAAATTTGCAGAATTTGAAATTGCTGAGTTGATTATGAATTCTTGCATTATAGGTTGAAGTTGCAGTAGAACTCCTCTTATAATTTGCAAATTTTGCTTTTGAATTCAAGTTCCAGGTTTTGAAAAAGAATTTCTGATTTGTTCTTGGATTTAATTCTTCAGATTTAAAAGGGGTCTACTGTTTTGCCATTAATTCATGAAGGAAGAAAAATATTTTGAAAAGAAGAAAGAATGCTTTGGAAAAAAAATGAAAGAGGAGAAAATTTTCTTTATGTTTTAAAATGAATTATGTTATATTAATTAATATGTTGCCACATGTCACAAATACTTACATTTATCATTTAATTCTCTTAATTACTTTACATGTGTTATTAAGGGTGTTTATTATGTTTACACATGTCTTAAGTGTTTTTTTTAATATAATTTTATTGAATTCAAATGTAAATATAAACTTACATATTTAAATTCCTTAATTAATAAATGTTTTCATATGTATTTATAAATTTACTTTTAAGAGAAAATATTCTAAAACTAATTAAAATGCAAATAATTCTTATACATATATTTAAAATCTAAAACATTTATATTTATCATCTATGACCATTTTATATTAAGTACTTTAAAGAAAACAAAACAAAATGTTTAAATCTTTTAAACTATCATATTAAAAATAAACAATCTTATATTTGAAACAAATTGAATTAATCTTAAATTTACTGTTGAAAAATATTTAGTTTTAAAACAAAGCTTTAATTTAAAATTCATACACATAAAAATTAATAGATTAACTTAAATTTCAAAACAATTCCAAATCATAACATATACATACATATATATTACAATTTGAAAATTCAATCTTTTATTTAAAACAAAAGCTCTTCTATTCACAATATATATCAAATATATATTATAAATAGAATAAAATTTTATTAGCTTTGAAAAATAATTCTTATCAATTTTAAATT
The DNA here is from genome assembly GCA_030765085.1 of Allium cepa. NCBI lineage: Eukaryota > Viridiplantae > Streptophyta > Magnoliopsida > Asparagales > Amaryllidaceae > Allium > Allium cepa. Next base: position 464,723,805 of record CM060931.1, read on the forward strand.
GTTAGAAAGATATAAATCAATATTGCCAGATTAAATATTTATTAACCTTTAAAAGATTAAATTTACCAATTTAAATTAAAATTATAAAGAAGAATCATCAAATCAATTTAATTATTAATACGGATTATTAAATTGATATTGTCCAAAATTCTGGGTCGTTACATGGGCGGTAGTAGCAACTACGCGTTACCACCGGTTCGGATGCGTAATTGGTATATCTACCCTGGCGTTGCCTAGTTGTGCCATGTCACCTACCCTAGCGCGCCTTGTAGAGTTTGATTTGTGTCGTACCTATGGAGTATCCTCTGGTAGCCTTCCGATCAGGAGGTATTACGGTATTGTATAGACTATTGGCACTATTATGTGTTAAGGGCTATATGGGTAACCCCTTAACACTATTTTAAAGTAGATTTATTTTGCAAATAGACACTATGATAATAGCGAAATATTACTACATAGTAAATAGTTTACGGACCCTTAGAGGATGGGCGGTCCCAAGCATCTTTTAAGTTACTTGCCTTTATATTACAGTTCACTTGAATTATCTTACACCGTATAAGTATGTATGTCCTGACTCGAGTGTTTAAGTTTTATTTACGCTCGGGTCAGCCTGAGTATCAGTTTGGACTTCATTTCCTGGAGCTAGGATTTCTGAAGATCATCTTTATCGAGCTGCTGTCTATTTTCTATTTAGTCTTTTATGTTAGCCTATGTAACTGAGACAAATGAATTTGGGATTTTTTTTCTGTGGTTGTTTCAAACTGTATTGGTTTAAAGACTATATAATTTGTACTTATTTTGAGACTATGTGATAGTGGCTTCGTGAACCACTAAATTATTTTAATTCCGCTGTGAGTATTCTGATTTCTGTGTCTGTGATTCTGTGATTTGATTTCATTTGCTTCAATTTTTATTACAATCTATTGTTATGAACTATTCAAGTTTGACATGTTTTAATTTACTTTCAAATTCGAATGGTGCAAAATAGTGGATCGTTACAGTCACCGTCTTGATTTCGAAACACAATATCACTAGAAATTGTTTTTGTCCAATCCCCTATGGAAAACATGTTTCTTGAGGCACGTGCGTCAATGGGCTTCTATAACGCTTGATTTCATTCTAGCTTTTCTCCATATGATGCGAACCTCTAGAAATAGTATTTATAACAATTCCACTAGCATGCTGCCTTGATCCCTCTTCATTGGATCCAGCTTGGTCCCCTTAGGTGGGATGCCCTTGGTGTCTTCTGTTTATTTGCTCACCAGCTTATGGGTTCCTACACAATTGTTGACTAGAAATTTAGCGAACCTCGGAATCAGACCAATGTGTTTATATTAGCAAAAATTGCTTACTAACACTAAATTGAAAAATTGAAAACGGGGAGTAAAATATGCAAATTAAATTAAATAACACAAAGATATAAAGTGGTTCCGCTAAGCATGCCTATGCCCATTATGGAGATTTCTTACAACGTTGGTCTCTTATAATTACAAGAAATTACAAGAGAATAATAAGAAATTAAACTTAAGCTTACAATGCTACTAAGCTTAAGAGCTTTAGGGTTTTAGTTGATTGAATATACTAATTCTAAGCTGAGAAATGAACAGAATTCAACACATTTGATGTTGAATGACATGTGGTATTTATAGCAACTGATATGAGTAATTGATGACTATGACTGTGCAGCAAAATGGGTAGAAATCAGTTTTAGTCGTAGATTTGTCCACGTGGGTGGATGGAGATTAGCTATAAAGAGGAAATGAATATATGTTTGAGAATCATGGTCGTTATAACTTCATATTAGGTGCGTGTTTTAGGATGAGAAAGGCGGCTTGCTATAGGAATAGGCTTACTTTTAGTAGATATGCTATAGTGCCTAGTACACTCGGTTGTACTAGTTATTGTTTACTTTCTTTTCTAAGAAGCAAAAGCGGATGAGAAGTTTCTCGTTTATAGTAACAGTCGGTTGCTTGCTTTCAAAGATTGTCTAGAATAGTTGGAAATTGCTAAGGATGGAGATATGTGATGTGGTATTCTCCTAGTGATGAGATAAGGTATGAAGGACCGATCGTAGGCAGCCTGAGATTGAGCCAAGCCATGGACAGATCGCTTTTGAGCTGGGTCAAGTCATATGAGTTAGACTTATGTTGTATTGAGGAGAGCCGGGGGTTACACATCTGGAGTTGGAATGAAATGGCTTGAATGAGGCAAAATTGGATATGAATCATGTTGAATTGGGCCGGCGTTAGAAGTACAGGCTGACTGATCACGGTCAGGCTGAGATGTGTTGGCAAACTTGAGGCTGAGCTGAATGAGGGTCGGCTTGGATTTGGTCGGGCTTGAGAGTTTGGGCTGGCTTGTAGCTGGGCTAAGCTAAGCTATGCTATCAAGTTAATCCTACTTGCAAGAAAAGCAATAATACCGCGTTTCTTTTTTAAATCAAATCTTCAATGATATCTCTCAAATATCTACATTCATCTATATTGTGCCCAATTGTCTCTAGGATTGAATTAACCATAAAGGAGTGTGAATAGGGTTTATAATAAATTCATAATTTAATGGTAATAATCATAATACAACATGGAAATAATGCAGAAATAAAACAACACACAAATTTACCAAACTGGGACAAACCTGCCTACTGCTGCCTCCAATATTTCTACTAAGATTAAACAATTGACCATTGACAAATTCTCTTGTAAACTTGCGGCCATCGTTAACCTGATTATTCTAACCTTATGTCTAGAAATCCTGCCTCAACCCTCTTCCGTCGAGTTGAGAATTTCCCAAACTACAAAAATGCAGTTTAAAACTAAATAGCTAAATTTTGAGTTTAGAAGTAAATATATAAAATAAAATGACTTTTCCCTTTAATGATATATATGTATACATATACACATATATATAATAAAAAAATAAGGGTCTTAAATTAAAACACTCACCTCTTTATCTTTCTTTATCCCATTCCTTTTCTTACTTCAGATTTATGCGGCGATTCACTTCATCTTTGATCAATGTTTCATTTAATTTGAAAATGCCGGCGACTGGAGTGATTTGAATCTTCAGTTAGTAGTCTCAATTACTCCTCTCTATTGAGTTTTTCTCTGTGAAGATTCAGGAATTTTGAGTACGTTCTCTTCCCCTTTTTCTGATTTGATTTTATAGGCAGATATTCTCTTGAACTCGACTTGTAAAAATTGCCGATGATGGTTTGGTTTTTATAGAGATTGATTCTGCAAACATTCTCTTTGAATTCTCCTAAGTTTGCGGTAATGTAAGATTGAATTAATGAAACTGCAAATCGGGGCTTTTGGATTTGTTAGTCTGGATTTTCTAATTTGACTTCGACTTGGCTTTGGTTTTCTACGATTTTAGCCTCGACTTTTAATTGTTCAACTATGGATTTTTGAATATATTTCTTTAAGTAGATCGACCATGCTTTTGACACCTTATTGAATTCTGTATTGCACTAAACTGCATATGCTTGAATTTGTTGCATTTATGGCTTGCTCTTTGAACTTGACATTATTGCATAAGAGTTAAAGCACTTGTGCATGCTTTTCTTGGTTTGTGCATATTGCAGTGTACCTTAATCGGTATTTCTGAGCTGATTACCTTTATTCAATCCATCAATTTTAGCCTGGTTGTGCTTGGTTTGTTTGTGCTTGGTGTGAATGTATCTAGACGATCACTGTGCATGTATTGTCACATGCATTGTGGTAGTTTGTTTCCCTATGCTTTGTCTTGTGTATGTACTTAGTTTTACTTGTTCCTGATGTTCTTTCTTTGCCTGAACTATTTTAGTCTAGTCATGTTCTATTCTCTAGTTTTACTTGAATAGATTATGCTCGAGCTTGGTCTACACTGAACTTGAACTAATTTTCCTATTCTGGTGCATTCCTTTTATGGTTTGAATATTTCCTGAACTGATTTTGATGCACATTGCCTTTGAATTGATGCTTTTGAATTTTTCCCTGGACCTAAATTTGCACTTGAGATTGAATTGTGCCTAGTTTTGCCTTTTAAGTCTAAACGGTGAATAGGTTATATACTTGCATGACTTAAGGCATGTACAATACCATATTGTGCATGTCTTAAGTTGCTCGTGCACATGTTGATTTGAGACTAAAGCAAACATGGCGTACTGGTTCTTGTGAATGTAAGTTGTACTGGTCCATGTTCATTGTATTTGGTCCCTACTCGAAACATGAAATATAAACAAAAAACTGAGGCAAAGTCGAGTTTTAAATAATTATCTTTCCTTTTGCAATTTTAATTTGTTTCTGTTCACTTTTTACTGCTTTGTTATTTGTTAGGAAGGGACTGTTGTCTGGATAGAAGCTGGGACAAGGAGATACTCTTATAGTACATGAATATATTATTTTAAAATGTATTTGGGTAAGGGAAAATAATAGTGTATGAGAGTGAGAGGAAAGTGTATGAGAGAGTTTATATTAATCTAAATTTGTAATTCTGAAAATCATTATTGAATAAATAAAATATATATTTGTTTATTCTTTTATCAAATACTTTGTTTTGTTTCTAAGATCCTATAACTTGGACAGTAACTTAACAAACACATTTAATAAAAATATATGTTTATTAGCATCAAACAAAAATCATAGACTACAATATTCCATAATCTCCTTCTTTTGATGATAACAAACATATATTAAGATTTTGTAACCTTAGACTATAAATGTGTTTGTTAGGAAAAGAAAATTCTATGCCCTGATTATTAGCTTCCCGTACTGAGATGCCCCCTTACAAAGATACTCTCCCTATATGCGTGCTTTAATAATAGATCCTTATTGATGCCTAGATGCCTTTTTGACTAAATGCCTAGATGCCAAAGAAAATGGAAAAAAATTCAATACATCTCAAGTATCAACAAGTTTTTTACTCATCCACCAAAATCTTAACCTCTCTCCTCCTTTTGTTATCATTAAAAATTAAAAATATTAATCGACATTGGATAGATTTTGAATGATATTATGATTCATGTAGAGATAAAAATATTTAAATATTTCATTTAATCAAACAAAATTGGTAATACTAATAATTAGACACATATCCACTTTAGATTGATGATTCGATTGTGGTTGAGAGATGAATTTAGACAATGAGAGTAGTATGGTACACTTTGATATTAAAATCTAAATTATAAATAAAGAGTGTCAAGAACTTCCTAACCATTTTAAGCATCATGACTTTCAAATGAGGTTAGGAGTTATTTTGGTTTTTATCCCGCTCTTAAAAGTGTTAAATCCATGCATAAACGTGAGGACTTTTAAACAAGAATGGAAGCATATATTTTGAGATCAACTTATTCATCCATGCATAACCATAAGGAATTTGAAATGAGAGTGAACACTTTGGGATACTTTATAGTATTCAAATCAAACTAAAAATAAAATCAATTGTTTTTGAAATACCAACTTTAGCTAACTATATTAAACTATAGTGTATGGATTGTAAGAAGGATGATAGATACAGAAATGATCATGGAATATATACTAATAAGGAAGAACACTGTTATCCCGCTTTTTGGCAAAGCCGAGATACCCAAAAATTAATTGGAAATCAGTGATTACTAGGCACGAATATCGATTATGCATTGCAGGTTCACTGCGGATATCGATGAATTTTGTTCGAGTCCGGATCAGGCCACAATTGACGAGACATGACAAGCAAAGCCATGAAAGCCGGCGTTTCAAATTTCAAGTTAATCGGAGTTCGAATGAATGAGATATGATCGATACAAGTTGGAAAAATATAGTATTCGTATCCATCAAAGAGTCGAGGTGATGGCATGTTCGAACCCATCAGGTTTGTACCCATCAGAATGACTTCGCCTCACTTTGTTTGAATCCATCAGGTTCGCATCGATCAGAGTGTTCGTATCCCCATATTCGAATCGATCAAGGTCATCTGTTTGTGTCGATCTCGTGGAAGCCTTTCTCACATCGATCCTAGATTCGCCTTTCATATCGATCCCCAGAAATCGTGAATCATTGTTCATATCGATAAATAGGAGCCTTTATTTCGTATTGATCAGCCAATCGATACGAGCAGTACTCCCTTTAGTGATCGATACAAAATGGCACCACAAATATCGATACAATCATTGATGCGAACAGAGCACGACCCATAGATGCGAACGTGTCAATGCAAACGAGGCGAAAGCCACGGAATGAATCGATCAACACGGCACAAAAGGTGGAGCAATCCAAGAATCTCGTGCCACGCCACCTCGCATGCACGTGCCTCGATCGAATCGAACAGGATGGATACGAATCATGGATTCGAAGTCACCAGCCTTCGACGAATACAAAGTTGCATCGATCATATCTCCTAAACCACAGGTCCAAATGCTACAAAATTTTCACAGGAACTTACGTACAAGCTAAAGAACATTCCTGCCAAGTTTCGGTTCGATTGGATCATTTTTTGATCGATACGAAATTGGTTCGTATCGATCACGGATCGAGTCGAAACTTTTCGGGATCGGTCGTGTGGGCCCACTCACGTGCCAGAAGGAGTCTCTCGAAGTTTGAGCGCGATATCAGCCTCCTACACCTATAAATAGCCCCCTAAAGCCTACAGAAAGAGGATCTTTTGGCTATGGAACGTCCAGACTCTGCCGGATTCAATTCTACATCTCACCATCACTGTTGTACTTGAAATCTTCATTGTAACCCGCTGTAATCAACTATAACCAGCGAAGAACATCAATAAAAGATAGTTACTTGAAGTGGACGCAGGCCGGAGATAGCCGAACCACTATAAATCTTGTGTTCCTGTTCGTTATTTCTGGATTGTTGTTTGTTATTTTCTTAGATCTCTGACTTATGCTTGAATATTGTTGATTTATATTCATGTAACAACCCTTTATTTTGTAATTATTTTAATTGAATTTTGATTTAACTTTATTATATTTAATTTAGATAATTTTATTATTTTAAAATATAAACTTTGATTTTGATATGAATTATCATTCCAAAACATGACTAAAAATGAATATTTTCCAAAAAAGTGAATTTTGATCAATATAGTCAAACTTTGACTTTTAAATTTAAAATTTGAAAGTTTGAAAATTTGAATTTTATCTTTTATTATGAAAGTAAATAAAATTTTAAGAACACTGCTTTTCGTTTCGCTGAAATCTGATTTATAATGTGAAAGTTATGCTTTTTAACTATTGTGTGAAATTTGCTGTATTTAACAAAAAATGTTTATTTTAAATTTTATAAATAATACTTTATTTGGTCATGTAATGTTCTAATTTATGTTTTTATATGTAAAATAACATGCTATCTATATATTTTGGTTTTAAAACATTTTCAAATGTCAATTGTATTCTGTTTGTAAGTTTTAATTCTTAGTTTCAAATAAATAAAGTAATTCTTTATTTATCTTTATATTTTTCTTAAAAAATTATTTTATTCTCATTCCCACTTTGTTTTGTTCCTCATTTATTTATTTATTTGACTTTTTATTTGTTTTAAAGTGAAATAGAAATTTTCTAAGGCTAGTGATATTTTATTTGTATGTTTTAAGTCCTGTTCCCAATTTTTAAACAATTTCATTAGTTCTTTTTTTATTTTATCTAATTTAAATTATTTATTTCATTTTAGAAATGATAAATGAAGTATTTTATCTCAAAAAATTTCTTTAGAATATTTTTAAAATGAAGTAGATAGTTTTCCAAAGTCAGTGATGTTTTAATTGTAAATTTTGAACTCTGTTTTGAAATTTTTAGCAATTTCTTTAATTCTTTTTCTATTTCCTAATATTTTTTTTCAGTTCTTTAATTCATTTACTTAATTTTATTTGGTTTTATGTAATTAAATAGAAAAGGAAATTCTAAGAGACTTAAGCTTTTAAACCGAAGACCTTTCGTTGCCAAAAACTTTTCATTTTCCCATAACTCTTCACTTAATTACTTTGGCCGTGCATTTTGTTTCTTAGCGGTGAGTTTTGGCTCATCTTTCACGTGAGAAAACATTCCACTTCTCATTCTTCACGGTTAGAGAAAAAAAATGGTGGTAATGGCTTTTCTTTTTCTTCGTTTTCTTCTCTTTTCTATGTGTTTTGCCTTAGCTTCTCTTGCCTTGCTCAGCCTATACCCTCCACCATCACCACCGACCACCACACCAACTCCTTCCCACATCATCCACGATCTAACCCTGCTCCTCCTATGACCATAGGTGTCTGTGACCTCCCCTTGAAGCTAGCACCATAAAACAATGTCAAAAATTCCAAAAAACAATTACATAGCCGAGCCCACCTTCATCTCCCCTTCACTTTTGACTTCGGCCACCACCTTTGGCCGCTACCACCACCTTTTCTAGATCCCTACTCATCATTTAAACCACTGTCCTGACCTTAACTTGAATGGCCAAGCGAAACCACTCCAAGGCCGAGCCCTTTGGTCAACCAAAAACCACCTATTTTGCCTAAACTCCTTCACATTCCTACCTTGTAACTTCCTCTACATGTCTTGCCTTCATGCCATGCATTTCCTATGTTCAAACCTGAGCCAAAGCATGTCCAAACCTGAACCAAAACATCACCTAAGCCGTGCTAGCAAGTGTAGAAAGCAAGGCAAAAAGTTGCGTATTCGTATTGCTTTTCAATTCAAAGTTGTTCAATTTCAATGTTGTGTTGAATTATAATTTTATTCTATTTTGTTTTGGGTTGTAACACAAGATCTTTAGCTTGGAATCGCTCTCCACTCAAGTCCACAGGCTTTTCATTTTTCTCTTGATTCCGTTATGTCGGTTGTATTGCAATCTCCAGCATTTTGAGGTGAGTAAAGCTCACACGACATTTATACTTACACAGTGGTGAAACAATAACAACTGAATGTGTCGAAAAATATATATGATGTTATAACTGCCATGTGATTTTTCATATATGATGTTCAACCTGTTAAATTTCATGTCATATCATATGATATTTATATTTGTTGTTAACTGTTCGTTTATATCTGTTTATCACTGCAAGTTCCCTGTAGATTAGGTTCACTATGGGTTGAAATGATACATACCCGAACGTACTTTAGAATAGGGAAAAATCGTTATGGGCTGAAATGATAGGCCTGAACGGTTTTTATTTATTTTCTTTTAACTTGGGATTGCGGGTTTGAAATGATAGAACCCGGATTTTTCTTTATAAACTGCGGATTGAAATGATATATATCTGTATCACTTGACCTAGGTTAAAAAACTATATACATGCCCGTGGTTATTTTATAAAGTATTTTGAATATTTTTAAGTATTCTTAAAAGTGTAAATTTATGAAAATTTAATTTAAATTGGATTTTTAATGTTTAAATAAGAAATTTTGATTTTTTTCTATAAGTTAAAATTGTTGAATGATTAAATGATTAAATTGGATTTTGGAAACATAACTTAAATTTGGAAATTTGGACTTTGGCTTTTAAAATGACATTTAAGTTATATATAAAATTTTAAGTGGTTTAAAATGTAAATTTTATGATAATTTGATTTAAATAGATTTTAAAGTGTTTTAAATAAAGGTTTTATGATTTTTCTATAAGTGGAAATGCTAAATAAATAAATGGTTAAATTGAATTTTGGAAATATAACTTAAGTTTGGAAATTTGGAATTTTGGTTAAAAATGATATTTAAGTTGTATAAATAAAATGGAAATTTATTCTTATTTTGAAAATGGTAAATATGATAATTTGATTTAAATTTTAATATGAATGATTTAATAAGGTATTATTGATTTTTCTATGAATTAAAATGGTTAAGTAAATGAATGCTTAAAAGTGAAATTTTAAAATACAATTTGATTTGGAAATGTGGAATTTGGTTTTGTTTAAAGGTTTAGTTAAATGAAATCAATTGGAAATTTAGTTTAATTTGTGAAATGGAAATTTGAAAATGTAAGTGTTAATAAGGTGTCAAATGTAAAAATGGGAAAATTGTACAATTGAATTTGTTGAGTGAAATTATTGAAAAATTTGGATTCTTCTGTAAAGGTTTACTTTATAAAAAACATTAATTAAAAGAGTATTTTTAATTAACATCTTTGAATGTTAAAATGTGATTTTTATAATGTTTAAATGGTTTAAATTGAAGTGTTTTCAAGTATAACTTACAGAAGCTTTTTCTAAATGCTGTGAAAGGTTGAAATTTTCAATGTTTATGGTTTTAACTTAGTAAATGAACTCATAATGGTTTAAAACTTTGGAAATTGAATACTTGATTTGAAAATGTATAAATTTAAATTTTAAATGGTTTAAATGAATTATTTTAATTAAAATATAAGCTATTTAAAAGGCGATTTGGAATGATAATAAATGAATGATATCTTTGAATTTAAAAGGATTTAAAGTTGAATATTTGGATTTGAACTTATATGATGATTTGAAATTGAAGTTTTGGAACGATATGATATTTTGATATATATTAAATGTTTTGAAATGAAGTTTTGAAAGATATGATATTTGGATATTAAAATGTTTTGGAATGAAGTTTTGAAAAATATGATATTTTGACATTTAAAATGATTTGAAATGAAGTTTTGAAAGATACGATATTTTGATATTAAAATGATTTGAAAATGAAGCTTTGAAAGATTATGATATTTTAATATATTAAATTGATTTGAAAGGATATGATAATTTAATATATTGAAATGATTAGAAATGACTTGATATTTATTTTGATAAATATTTGAATTTGAAAGATATGGTATGTTGATATATTGAAATGGTTTGGAAATGATTTAATCTTTATTTTGATAAAGATTTGGATTGAAATGATATTTTGTTTTGAAGTATACAATACTATTTTAAGTTACAACCATGGGTTATAATAACGATTGGTTGGCAAAGAGACCGGGATCGGATATGGGCATACTCTCCGTCGATACCGAAAACCACTTTGATAACCATGTACGCGGTGGAGATTCCAGAATGAAGTAGGATGTTGTGACGTTCTTGAGGTATATTACGTGGACCCAACTCCAGTGAGTCGGCATAAGGTGGCTAAAACAGGAGCGATCTCGGGCCAAAAGGGGTATCTCCTCTGGTCGGACACATTTCTTCAATACCATTCTATTGCTTTTGTGATTGTTTGAGCGCCCCTCCGATTTGGGAATGTGTTCCGAGGTGGGCGTATGTGGTTGCTGCGTTACCACCAGACTGTGTGCGTAATTGGTATATCTACCCTGGCATTGCCTTGTGTGCCGTTTCACCTACCATATCGAGCCTTTACTACGAGTTTCTATTTGTGTCGTACCTATGCAGTATCTTCTCGTAGTCTCCTGATCAGGAGATATGCAGGTATTGTGTAGACTATTGGCATTATTTGTGTTAAGGTGGAAAATGTAAAGCCTTAACGCTATTTAAAAGTAAGTTTATTTTACCGATAGACATTATTATAATAGCGCAACATACTATATAGTAAATAGTTTAACGGATCCTTAGAGGATGGGCGGTCCCAAGCATCCTTTACGTTACTTGTACTTTTACTACAGTTCACTTGAGTTGGTTTACATTGTATAAGTATGTATGTCCTGACTCGTTTGTTGGTATTTTTATTTTTGCTCGGGTCAGCCTGAGTATTCACAGATTTGGATTTCCACTTTCGGGGGATTGGAATTGCTGGAGATTATCTGCTTGTCTAGTTTTATCTTTTCAGTCTGTTGGTCCTTTTCAGCTCTTGTATTAGTAGACTTCTATGTATTGAGACTTCTTTTATACTTTATTTCTTCTATTGTATCTTATGTAACTCTGATATATTTACATTGTAGCTTCATGAACTACTATTTCTTTTACTTCCGTTGCACTATTATTACTCTATGTCTGTGACCTGTGACTTTTATTTACTGTATATTATGAGATTTGCCAAATTTTATTTACAACGCGGTATTTTGAGCAATTCAAGTCTGACATATGTGGATGCGAATGGTTGAAAATACCTGGTAGTTACATTTGGTATCAGAGCTTTTGCTTTGAGGTAAAACTAAGAATATAAGGTAAAGTATTTACAGAATCACTTTCGTTCGAGTTTGAATCTTTCCTCTTTGATTCGAATTTCCTTTGAATTTTGGAACGTTCCCTAAAGTTCCAAAATCCATTCGTGTCCCTTACTATTTATCTTCTTTTGATTCTAGCGTATCTCATAACTCCGCTTCGAATGATCTTTTTAGTGAGTCGGCGGTCTCGCCAGTTTCAAATTGAATTGTAAAGGGGGAAACTCCTTTACAGTTAGCATCGATTCACCAAAGATTTATATCTATCCTTGGTTTAGATGGTAATATCTTTTGTTATTCCAAACTCTATCTCTTGAGATCGAATGTAGATTTACCCTAGAAAAAAATCCACATTGATCTTACTCTTTAAGTCACGGTTGACTCGGTTAAGGTTGCCCGCGATTTACTTAAGCTTACACATCTCCCTACTCTGTTAATTAACCATCTTGTCTTTTGTTTCCAATCTATTCTTCCAAACATCTTGAATTGTACTTGTAAATCTATATTTTGTTTTATATATTGTGTTGTTTGGGTTGTTGATGTTGATTTGGGTTTTGATAGATTCGTCCGATCAACGCTATCGATAAGATTTCTAAAACACTTTGACAGAACAAACTGACACAATAATATTTTTAAATTTTGCTAATCAAATAAATTTTGATATATAAGTAAATTTATGGAACTTAATAAATTGATTTAAATTGATTATTTGAAATGATAATACTTGATTTATCATTTATTGTTCTATAAAGGAATTTATAAATAGTTGTTTATAAATTGATTTAGGAACTGAAATGGATTTAAAACAAGAAATTTGAGAATTTAATTTCCGATGGTTTCAAACCTTGTGTTTAAGTTTTAAAGTATATTAATTAAAGCATTTTCGAATAAGAATATGTTTCCAAAGAATTTTAAAATAAAAAAAATCAGCGCTCTTCTTTGTCGCTGGAAAATAATTTCGATGATGACTGCAGCATCATCGATATTCATTTTCGAGTTTCGAAGTGAAGAGACCGCTCCGTAGTCTTGCTACAGCTTTGTTTTGGGAAATCAAATTGATTTGAATTTTTTAAAAACATGACTTGATTTATAATATATATATATATGAATTAAATTTGATTTGATAAATTATGCACCTACATTTATTTATCTCTAAATGGTTCGAAGAAATCAAAAATTTAATTCTTAAATTTTATTTTAAAGAATAATTTCAATTATAAAAAGAAAATCAAATTTTTTGATGAATATTCAAGCATGAAATGATTTAATTGGAAAGTTTTATTTGTATAATACAATTGCATTCAAATATAACTTACCTTAATTTCAGAAGTTAACAATGTAATTGGATAATAGACAATATAAAAAGGTTTTATAAATAAAATTTGAGTGGTTATAATAAATGTTATAAACTTAAATTTTAGTTATAAAATGATTAACAAAGGTAAATATAATAAAGAGTAATTAAATAACTTACAATAAAATAATGTTAAAAGCACTAAGAATAAAATAAAGCAGTTATAATAAGTGTAAGTATATTTAACATAAGTGATAAATATATTGAGAGGAATAAATTTAATTTTAATTAGGAATAAAGAAGAATTAAATTTATTAAGTACATTATGAGTATAATAAATGCTTATTTTTCAAAACCATAGTTTTAAAATTGTTAATTTAAGATGATTGGATAATAAGATAATGAAATTTAAGGTAGTTAAGATTTATGTACTTGTGTAAAAAAAATTAATTCTATTTAAGTTGAAATTTCCATGGTTTCAAACTTATTTCCTTATTTTGTTTTCCAAACTATCTTTTGGTTGTCCTTATTATCCTTATCTTGCTACAGACTGGTATAGGCATCTTTCTATAATCTTTCTATTTAGAACTCTTTCTATAATCTTTGATAATCTTTGGTAATCTTTGGTACTCATTTTGAATCCACCTTTTTTCGTGCTTGTGTTCTTGATTCTGGAGGATCTTGGAAAGATCATCTCCATATTGTTAAACTTACCTATAACAACAGTTATTGGGTATAATCTGAATCTTCTTGTCGTCTTGTCTTATTCTTATTTCATTTCTATCTTTTCTGTGCTTTCCCGTACCTCATTCCTTTTTTGGGACGAAAAGTTTTGAGTGGGGGAGAGTGTAACAACCCTGTATTTTGTAATTATTTTAATTGAATTTTGATTTAACTTTATTATATTTAATTTAGATAATTTTGTTATTTTAAAATATAAACTTTCATTTTGATATGAATTATCATTCCAAAACATGACTAAAAAAGAATATTTTCCAAAAAAGTGAATTTTGGTCAATATGGTCAAAATTTGACTTTTAAATTTTAAATTTGAAAGTTTGAAAATTTGAATTTTATCTTTTATTATGAAAGTAAATAAAATTTTAAGAACACTGCTTTTCGTTTCGTTGAAATCTGATTTATAATGTGAAAGTTATGCATTTTTAACTATTGTGTGAAATTTGCCGTATTTAACAAAAATTGTTTATTTTAAATTTTATAAGTAATATTTTATTTGGTCATGTAATGTTCTAATTTATGTTTTCATGTGTAAAATAACATGCTATGTATATATTTTGGTTTTAAAATATTTTTAAAAGTGTAATTGACATTTTCAGATGTCAGTTGTATTCTGCTTGTAAGTTTTAATTCCTAGTTTCAAATAATTAAAGTAATTCTTTATTTATCTTTATATTATTTTTAAAAAATTATTTTATTCTCATTCCCACTTTATTTTGTTCCTCATTTATTTATTTATTTGACTTTTTATTTGTTTTAAAGTGAAATAGAAATTTTCTAAGGCTAATAATATTTTATTTGTATGTTTTAAGTCCTGTCCCCAATTTTTAAACGATTTCTTTAGTTCTTTTTCTATTTTGTCTAATTTAAATTATTTATTTAATTTTAGAAATGATAAATGAAGTATTTTATTTCAAAATTTTTCTTTATAATATTTTTAAATGAGGTAGATATTTTTCCAAAGCCAGTGATGTTTTAATTGTAAATTTTGAACCATGTTTTGAACTTTTTAAGCAATTTCTTTAATTCTTTTTCTGTTTCCTCAATTTTTTTATTTTTTTATTTTATTTTATTTTGTTTTCAGTTCTGTAATTCATTTACTTAATTTTATTTGGTTTTATTTAATTAAATAGAAAAGGAAATTCTAAGAGACTTAAGCTTTTAAACCGAAGACCTTTCGTTGCCAAAAACTTCTCATTTACCCATAACTCTTCACTTAATTACTTTTTGGCGTGAATTTTTTTTCTTAGCCGTGAGTTTTGGCTCATCTTTCACGTGAGAAAACATTCCACTTCTCATTCTTCACGACTAGAGAAAAAAATTGTGGTAATGGCTTTTCTTTTTCTTCTCTTTTCTATGTGTTTTGCCTCGGCTTCTCTTGACTTGCTCAGCCTATACCCTCCACCATCACCACCGACCACCACACCAACTCCTTCCCACATCATCCACGATCTAACCCTACTCCTCCTCTGACCATAGATGGCCGTGACCTCCCCTTGAAGCTAGCACCACAAAACAATGTCAAAAACTCCAAAAAACAACTACATAGCCGAGCCCACCTTCATCTCCCCTTCACTTTTGGCCGCTACCACCACATTTGGCCGCTACCACCACCTTGTCCAGATCCCTACTCATCATTTAAACCATTGTCCAGACCTGAACTTGAATGGCCAAGCCAAACCACTGCAAGGCCGAGCCCTTTGGTCAACCAAAACCCACCTATTTTGCCTGAAGCCCTTCACATTCCTACCTTGTAACTTTCTCTACATGTCTAGCCTTCATGCCATGCATTTCCTATGTTCAAACCTGAGCCAAAACATGTCAAAACCTGAACCAAAACATCCCCTAAGCCGTGCTAGCAAGTGTAGAAAGAAAGGCAAAAAGTTGTGTATTCGTATTGCTTTTCAATTCAAAGTTGTTCAATATCAATGTTGTGTTGAATTATAATTTTATTCTATTTCGTTTTGGATTGTAACACAAGATCTTTAACTTGGATTCGCTCTCCACTCATGTCCACAGGCTTGTCATTTTTCTCTTGATTCTGTTATGTCAGTTGTATTGCAATCTCCAGCATTTTGAGGTGAGTAAAGCTCACATGACATTTATACTTACGCCGTTGTGAAACAACAACAACTGAATGTGTAGAAAAAAATATATGATGTTATAACTGCCATGTGATTATTTATATATGATGTTCAACCTACTAAATTTCATGTCATATCATATGTTATTTATATATGTTGTTAACTGTTCGTTTATATCTGTTTATCACTGCAAGTTCCCTGTAGATTAGGTTCATTATGGGTTGAAATGATACATATCCAAACGGACTTTAGAATAGGGAAAAATCGTTATGGGCTGAAATGATAGGCCTGAACGGTTTTTTTTTAGACTTGGGATTGCGGGTTTGAAATGATAGAACCTGGATTTTTCTTTTTAAACTGCAGATTGAAATGATATATATCTGTATCACTTGACCTAGGTTAGAAAACTATATACAGGCCCGTGGTTATTTTATAAAGTATTTTAAATATTTTTATGTATTCTTAAAAGTGTAAATTTATGAAAATTTAATTTAAATTGGATTTTTAATGTTTAAATAAGAAATTTTTTATTTTTTTTCTATAAGTTAAAAATGTTGAATGATTAAATGATTAAATTGGATTTTGGAAATATAACTTAAATTTGGAAACTTGGACTTTGGCTTTTAGAATGACATTTAAGTTATATATATAAAAATTTAAGTGGTTTAAAATGTAAATTTTATGATAATTTGATTTAAATAGATTTTAAAGTGTTTTAAATAAAGGTTTTATGATTTTTCTATAAGTGGAAATGTTAAATAAATAAATGGTTAAATTGAACGTTGGAAATACAACTTAAGTTTGAAAATTTGGAATTTTGGTTAAAAATGATATTTAATTTATATAAATAAAATGGAAATTTATTCTTATTTTGAAAATGGTAAATATGATAATTTGATTTAAATTTTAATTTGCATGATTTAATAAGGTATTATTGATTTTTCTATGAATTAAAATGGTTAAGTAAATAAATGCTTAAAAGTGAAATTTTAAAATACAACTTGATTTGGAAATGTGGAATTTGGTTTTGTTTAAAGGTTTAGTTAATGAAATCAATTGGAAATTTAGTTTAATTTGTGAAATGGAAATTTGAAAATGTAAGTGTTAATAAGGTGTCAAATATAAAAATGCGAAAATTGTACAATTGAATTTGTTAAGTGAAATTATTGAAAAATTTGGATTCTTCTGTAAAGGTTTGATTTATAAAAATAATTAATTAAAAGAGTATTTTTAATGAACATATTTGGATGTTAAAATATGATTTTTATAATGTTTAAATGGTTTAAATTAATGTGTTTTCAAGTATAACTTACAGCAGCTTTTTCTGAATGCTGTGAAAGGTTGAAATTTTTAATGTTTATGGTTCTAACTTAGTAAATGAACTCATAATGGTTTAAAACTTTGGAAATTGAATACTTGATTTGAAAGTGTATAAACTTAAATTTTAAATGGTTTAAATGAATTATTTTAATTAAAATATAAGCTATTTAAAAGGTGATTTGGAATGATAATGAATGAATGATATCTTTGAATTTAAAAGGTATTTAAAGTTGAATATTTGGATTTGAACTTATATGATGATTTGAAATTGAAGTTTTGGAAAGATATGATATTTTAATATATATTAAATGTTTTGAAATGAAGTTTTGAAAGATATGATATTTGGATATTAAAATGTTTTGGAATGAAGTTTTGAAAAATATGATATTTTGACATTTAAAATGATTTGAAATGAAGTTTTGAAAGATACGATATTTTGATATTAAAATGATTTGAAAATGAAGCTTTGGAAGGTTACGATATTTTAATATATTAAAATGATTTGAAAGGATATGATAATTTAATATATTGAAATGATTAGAAATGACTTGATATTTATTTTGATAAATATTTGAATTTGAATGATATGGTATGTTGATATATTGAAATGGTTTGGAAATGATTTAATCTTTATTTTGATAAAGATTTGGATTGAAATGATATTTTGTTTTGAAGTATAAAATGTTATTTTTAAGTTACAATCACGGGTTATAATAACGATTGGTTGGCAAAGAGACCGGGATCGGATATGGGCATACTCTTTGTCGATACCGAAAACCACTTTGACAACCGTGTACGCGGTGGAGATTCCAGAATGAAGTAGGATGTTGTGACGTTCTTGAGGTATATTACGTGGACCCAACTCCAGTGAGTTGGCACAAGGTGGCTAAAACAGGAGCGATCTCGGGCCAAAAGGGGTAGCTCCTGTGGTCGGACACATTTCTTCGATACCATTCTATTGCTTTTGTGATTGTTTGGGCGCCCCTCCGATTTGGGAATGTGTTCCGAGGTGGGCGTATGTGGCTGCTGCGTTACCACCCGCCCGTGTGCGTAATTGGTATATCTACCCTGGCATTGCCTTGTGTGTCGTGTCACCTACCATATCGAGTATTTACTACGAGTTTCTATTTGTGTCGTACCTATGCAGTATCTTCTCGTAGTCTCCCGATCAGGAGATATGCAGGTATTGTATAAACTATTGGCATTATTTGTGTTAAGGTGGAAAATGTAAAGTCTTAACGCTATTTAAAAGTAAGTTTATTTTACCGATAGACATTATTATAATAGCGCAATATACTATATAGTAAATAGTTTAACAGATCCTTAGAGGATGGGCGGTCCCAAGCATCCTTTAAGTTACTTGTACTTTTACTACAGTTCACTTGAGTTGGTTTACATTGTATAAGTATGTATGTCCTGACTCGAGTGTTGGTATTTTTATTTACGCTGGGGTCAACCTGAGTATTCACAGATTTAGATTTCCACATTCTGAGGATTGGAATCGCTGGAGATTATCTGCTTGTCTAGTTTTATCTTTTCAGTCTGTTGGTCCTTTTCAGCTCTTGTATTAGTAGACTTCTATGTATTGAGACTTCGTTTGTACTTTATTTCTTCTGTTGTATCTTATGTAACTCTGATATATTTATATAGTAGCTTCATGAACTACTATTTCTTTTACTTCTGGTGCACTATTATTACTTTGTGTCTGTGATCTGTGACTTTTATTTACTGTATATTCTGAGATTTGCCAAATTTTATTTACAACGCGGTATTTTGAGCAATTCAAGTCCGACATGTGTGGATGCAAAGGGTTGAAAATACCTGGTTGTTACAATTCATATATTGGTGCTTTCACGACATTTGGGGTTTGTGACCAATTTTGGCGCAAACAAACACTATGGAAATTTGCTTAATTTTCAAGAAATATTAAAATATCCTTACTATAATTATGGAACGTAATTCAAACACCACCTTTCAATTATGCAATCAGTATCAATAATTTTTTGATAAATTTCAAAGCAAGCGGTCAACATTATCTTTTCTAGAGTAAATTTCTTACTGAAGAAAACAAGAATATCTTTTGTTAAAAAGAATAAAAAATAAAAGAAATAGAAAAAGGAGAAAAACCTAATTTATTCCTAAAATTTCCAAATCCAAACAAAGTTGTGAAAATCTATCTGGAAGAGGTTTTATGAAAATGATTGATAACAAAATAAGTTGAAATGAATTTAATGCAGATATCTTCTTTTGAAATATGACATCGAATGAAGTGATGTCTCACATCTATATATTTAGTATAAGAGTGATGTACATGATTATTTGACAAATCAATTGCACTTTTGTTATCGCATTTTAATGGGACACATTTATGCACTAGGCCAAAATCTAATAGACTTTGCATCATCCATAAAATTAGGCAGAGCAACTGCCTAAAACAATGTATTTTTCTTCTACACTAGATAATGCTACATAAATTTTCTTTCCACTTGATCATGAAACTAATGAATGTCCTAGAATGAAACATGTTCCATCGGTGCTTTTTCTACCAATAAGACAACCAACATAATCTGCATCAGTGTAACCAACCAAATCAAAACTATTAATAGATGGATACCATAAACAAAAATTCTGTGTGTACAAAAGATATCGCAAAAAAAATTTCACATATTTTAAACGAGATTCTTTTGAATTTGCTAGGAAACGTCGACATAAACATATGGAAAACATAATATCAGACCTAGACGCATTAAGATAAAGTAGAGAACCAATCATACATCGATATTTCTTTTGATCAACTATAATACCTTTTCATCTTTATCAAGTTTGACTGAAGGACACATAGGGGTCTTTAATGGTTTTGCATTTGCCGCTCTAAATCTTTCTAATAGCTCTTTCACATAGTTTGTTTGTGAAATAAAAGTCCCCTTCCCACTTTTCTTGATTCTCCAGTCATGATCATTTCAAAATTGTCATGCATGAATTTTTCAAACACACAAAAGATTATCAGTGGCACCGTAGGTAATGTTATCAACATAAATTGAACACTCAAGAGATTATCTTTATCATTTAGGAGAAACAAGGTTATATCACAAGCCTTTTTAAATCCATTTTCCAAAATATATGTACTAAGGCAGTCATACTAAGCATTAGGAGCTTGTTTGCATCATATAATGCTTTTTTAAGTTTATACAAATGATTTAGAAATTCTTGACTTTCAAAACCAAGAGGTTGTTTAAGATAAACATTTCCTTTTAAAAGTCCATTTAGAAAAGCACTTTTTATATCCATTTGTTTTAGTTTAAATTCCTTAAAACACATAAATGCTAGCAAAATTCTAATGGATTCTAATCTTGCAACTACAACAAATGTCTCATTAAAATCAATACCTTTTATTTGGTTGTATCCTTTAGCGACTAACCTAGCCTTGTTTCTACTTACATTTTCACATTTATCAAATTTATTTTGAAAAATCCATTTTGTTCCTACAACTAGACAGTCACTTTGTACAGGAATTAATTTCCAGATATCCTTTCGCTCAAATTGATTTAACTCCTCCTGCATAGCCATAATCCAACTTTCATCATTAAGTGCCGTATCAACATCTTTGGATTCGATTTCTAAAATGAAACCACTATAGATATACAAAGTACAAAGATTTTTGTTAAACAATGATCGGGTCTGAATACCTACTGTTGGATTACCTATTACCAATTCTGGTGGATGATCTGCTTTGAACTTTAGTTTTTCAGCCTCCAAATTTTCTTTTAGTTACTTTGTAGTTTCATTGTCTTTAGTGGCATTTATATTTGATTCTTCGATTCCATCGTCCTCCTCTTTATCACTTTTGTTCTTTTCCCCACTTCCTTCAGCCTCTATTTCATCAAACTTAACGTTGATTGATTCTACAATTGTTTTAGTCCCTATATTTTATTCCCCATAAGTTTTGCTCCTTGATGAATAACCCATGAATATTCCTTTATCTGCTTTGGTATCAAATATGCTAAGTTGATCGCCTGTGTTAATGATAAAACATGGAAATCCAAAAAGTCTAATATATGAGATGTTATATTTATCAAACCATAACTCATAAGGAGTTTCATTAAGCGTTGGTCTAATCTTAGGTCTGTAAACAGATACTTTCGGACAAGAATATTGCCATATCCGCCTCTACATCTGATATCATTTTCGGATATCGGATATGTCCATTTGCGAATACAGACAGATATTAGATAATTATCCTATTTACTAACCATCAAAAAATTGAGAAATATGATATAAAAATTTTTGGCTTACCATAATTTTTTGATCACATTGATTATAAAAGTGTGAAAATAAAAAAAATTGAATGATAACAAATATTTTTGAGTAATTAATATGCATTAAATTCATATAATACAAACTATTAGTTTAATAAAAAATTAAACATATGTTTATCATAGTACTAAAATACATAAAACATAACTATAATCTTGACAAAAAACCGAATGGATAATTTTCGGACGCAAATCTGTATCTGTTTTTCCTGATATGGAATATTTATCCATTTTTCGAATAAGGATGCAGATGGATTTCAAACATTTTGGGTATCCATTGACAGGCCAATTTAATCTTTACTTTATTCATTATTATACTAGAAGTATATACTGCTTCTGCCCAAAAAGTCAAAGGAAATTTATGTTCATTTATTATTGATCAAGCTAATTATTATACTGTACGATACTTTCACTCGACCACCTCATCTTTCTAAGATATTCGTGGAATTGAGAATTCATGTTTAAAACCATTTTCATCACAAAAATTTTCAAATTCATAATTTTCAGCTTCTCCGCTATGGCGACTTCATAAAGCAATGAATGTAATTTCCTTTTCATTTTGAACCAATTTTGCAAATTTTAAAAATAGTTGATAGTTTTTTGTTTTCTGGCTAAAAGATAAACCCATGTAAACCTAGAGTGATCATCAAATGATACATAACAATACTTCTTACCTCCTAAACTAGAACATCATGTGGACCAAACAAATCCATAGAATTAGCTCAAGAACTCTAGAAATACTTACAGAGTTATTAGCATGGAAAGATTGAAAGTCTATAGAGTGGATCGTGTAGTGTATATGCAAGTATATGTGACTAACTATATGATGCAACTAAGATAAAATAAATCTAGTTAAATATAGAATAAGCACACCATGATTTTATACTGGTTCAGACCTCCCATCCTACGTCCAGTCCCGAAGCTCCCCTTTGGAATTCGACTATCAAACACCCTCACTTCGCCTAGAGGAATATGCTTGGTTACAATAGCTTGTTCTTGTCAAGTATGCTTTCTATAACACAGATATTGATTATTAAGTACAAATGCTTCCAGTATATACATGTCTAGAGAGTATTGATTGAGGAGATCTGAATATATATGGAAGAGTGAAATACAAGTATAGATTGCTAGTGATCAAGAATATAACAGAATATGTGAATAAATAGCGCTAGTAAGTAAGGTAAGGTCTTCTCTTTGATTCTTGATGTTATATATAGTGATAGAGAGATTCCTTGAGTAGTTGCATCCATTAACAAGTGCTCTGTAGTTGCTTCTGATGGCGATGAAGAGTTGTAGTGAAGAGAAGCGAAGCTGTCTTTTCAAATGCAGCAGTTGTAATTTGAATTTTAAAATCCGAGTTCAGCATCAGACGTCTGGTATTTGTTTCAGACGTCTGGCTATATACAGTACCTTCAGATGTTTGAGTGCATCAACCAATCCTGTCTGTTTAAGGTTTCAGAGGATTTCTTCAGATGTTTGGCTAGTGCAACTAGACTTCTGAAACCTATGCATGTTTATTTTGTGCATCTGTCTCGTTGCTCCATTAATCCTATCGACTTATAGTCTCTTGTAACGTTTTTTGAGCCTTGTTCTTGTCTCTCTAGTGATGTTACTCTAGAAAGTACCGGTAAATAGAAATATATATGTATATTCGATTTTCATTGTGTAGTTGTTGTCATCGAAACCGTAGATTTGATTTCCTAACAATCTCCCCCTTTTTGATGTTGACAACTATACAATGTACTTATATATAATTTATAAATCTCCCCCCGAGTATGTTCTTATTTATAGTTTTTAAATATATACTTTATTTCTCCCCCTTGGCATTGTCAAAAAGAATTCTAAAGCTTTAGCCAATCGTCAAAGTTAACACAAAAAAGATAATTTCATTGATAATTTGAAATTGAGTACATTCATAGATATTGTCAAATGTACATAAGTTGAAATCCTAAAATCTATGAGTCTTTAGGAGAAGCTTTTTCTTGATCATCTCCTTTATCTTCTTTTTGGGAAGAGTTAGGTTGCTTTGTAGGAGATGTCGAAGCTTGTTTTAGAGGTTCGTCCTCAAAATTTTTGGAATGTTTTGTGGGAGGAGAAGGCACTGGGTTTGTCCAATCTTTAAAAGGAGGTGTTGCACTGCGAACCCTTTGAAGTACCTCTTTGAGAACCGATAACACAGTTGAAAGTGATTCTTCAACTGTTGCTAGGCGTGTGACAAAAGATGTTCCAAATACGCTTAGCCAAAACTTTTCGATTTTGATTCAGTATATGTTGATTTTTAAGAGTGAGATCTCGAATGCTTTCATTTGGATTTGTTTCTGTTCGAGTTTCCAAAATCTCATCCGGGCTTGTATAATCAAATGGTGTGGGAGGAGGTGGAGTTGCTTCACGATGTTGTTCCTCCTCTTGTGATGGTTCATT
Source organism: Allium cepa (assembly GCA_030765085.1). Taxonomy (NCBI): domain Eukaryota; kingdom Viridiplantae; phylum Streptophyta; class Magnoliopsida; order Asparagales; family Amaryllidaceae; genus Allium; species Allium cepa. The sequence continues at coordinate 464,747,989 of CM060931.1, forward strand.
TTATGGTTGAGGTGGAGCTCAACTTGTCTAGTTTGACAATTGAGCGTCGAATCTTCAAAAGAAATAAATTCCGGAGGAATTTACGGTAGGTGCATTAGTGAGAAAAACTTTGCGGAAGCATATTTTGGAGAGATTTCTTCAAAAGTTGATAAGTAGGAGGGGATGTTGTGAGCATGTAGAAGTCTCATGATGTATGTGGGATAGATAATTGATGGCCGTGATCGAGTCCAAAAATGTTTGAGCTGGTCAAAAATAAATTTGGCCCAATTCACCCTTGTTCCGCTAGATAGAGCATATAAATCTTTGTGTTCTAACTCAGTTATCTGTTCATGACTTCCCATACGTGGAATAATGGTATTGATGACCATTCGAGTAAGAAGTCTTGCTTTTGTTTGTAGATATTTGGATGAAAATTTAGGCATTTCATCCTCCCATATTTGATGTATTATACTATTCCTTGGTTCGAAGCACATATCAGGAATATTATATAGATCTTCGCCCGTGTCGGAACATCCGAGAGTTCTACCTATTATCCCCGGAGTGAGTCTGATCATGTTGCCATAAATGCTAGACCATAGCCAATTGTCTTTATTTTCAGTGTTCCATACTGCTGTGCTATCCAAATTTTCGTAAAAAAGAAATATAGCCAATTGATCGATTTGGATATCATTGTTAGTGAACGATATCAATGTTTCTAGACTGGCATTCTCACACCTTTCGTCCAAATCATACATTGGAAACTTAAGTATGTTATAAAATGGACCCATGTGATGTTTCTTCTTATGTATATCCTCATATCTCTTGAGAGAGTGTGATGCTCGATTCATCCACATAACAAGCTATGGCAATAGCTTCAGCCCAAAAATGTTTTGTAGACCACTACTATTTAGTAGTGTTCGTGCATATTCTTATAACGTATGATTTTTTCTTTCTACTACACCATTCTGTTGAGGTGTGCGGGGAAAAGAGAACTTATGACTTATTTCTTTCTTATTACAAATATTAGTAAAAATATCATTTTCGAATTGTCCACCGTGATCACTTTGAATATTTTTAATTTTCAAATCCATTTGTGTTTTAGTTCTTTTAGCAAATATTTTAAACATACCAAAGGTACCACTTTTATGTCTTAAAAATAAAGTTCATGCATATCTTGAAGAATCATCAACTATTACGAAAACATATTTGTTGTGATTTATAGATCGTACTTGCATTGGACCAAATAAATATAAATGTAATAATTCTAATTGTTGTTTTATAGAAATATTATTTTTAGATTTAAAAGAACTTTTCTTTAGTTTTCCATTTGACAATAGTCACATAAATTTTCTACTTTGTAATTTATTTTAGGTATACCTCTAACTAGCTCATATTTTGCTAATTTATTAATATATTTAAAATTGATATGACAAAATCGTTTGTGCCAGAACCATGGATCGTCATGTTTGGCGGGTTAAACACAAATTTGAATTTTTATTTATATTCATGTTTAAGACATAAATATTTTTGTTTCTAAAACCTTCAAATATAAGTTGTTTGTTATTATCGAAAATATTACATCTATCTTTTTCGAAATTGATTTGAAAACTTTTATCGCTTAATTGACTAATACTTAGTAGGTTGTGTTTTAGATTTTCTACTAATAAAACATTTGAAATAATAAGAGAGTTAGAAATACCAGAGTTGATGACTTCTCCAACTCCCACGACACATCCTTTTGAGTTATCTCCAAAGGTTACCGTTCCACCATCGATGTATGTTATATTTGATAACATTTTTGAATTTTTGGTCATATGCTTGGAGCATCCGCTATCTAGTATCCATTTCTCCTTATTTTTTATTTTGGGTACCTGCAAAATAAAAGATGTTTTAATTGGTACCCATATGCTTTGTTAGGGTCCTAGATGTTAGGAAAAGTAGGTAGCCATAGCCAAGATGGTTTGGTACCTTTATGAATATAATTTTTATTATAGATTGCATTCTTTAAGAAATTATTAATATGTTTTTGTCTAATCAAATTATTATTTGTCTTAGGAATCCAAATTTTCATATTTTTGGTATTCATATTAGGCTTAGGTGACCTTTTGGTCATTTTATAACTATATTTCTTAACGTCATTTTCTCTTTATTTAGGAGTATTTTTAAATCCTATTCCATTTCTATTACCTGATGGTTTTGAAGTTTTGATAAGATTTTCCAAATCTTGTTTTCCTTTATTAAATTTTGAAACATTATTTGCAATTTTATCTAATTTTTCTTTTAACTCTAAATTTTCAATATTTCAATATTACTTTTCAAGTTGACATTTTATTTTAACAGATTATCCTTTAATATTTTAGTTTTATCAAGATCAATAGCAATAACCTCATTTTCGACTAAATTATTTTTAATTTTTTCCTGAGATAATTCTAGTTCTTCTTCTAAAATAATTTTTTCATCTTTTGACATTCCTACTTCAAGTTCTAATCTATTTATTTTGGCTATATGTTCTTCGTTCAATTTTTTAATTTGTCTAAATTTATCATCTAATTCCGTGCTAAGTTCTAATAATTCGTCATAGCTAAGTTCAGGACATATTTCATCAGTTTGTGCCATAAAACACATATTAGCTTGTTCTTTGTCACTATCGCTATCACTATCAGATGATGAAGAATTCGAGTCATCCAATGTTACTTTGAAAGCCTTCTTCTTTTTGAACTTTTCAAATTTGTTCTTCTTTTTATAATTATTGAGCTTGGGACGGTCTTTCTTCATATGTCCAAATTGATCACGTTCATAGCATTTGATTGATGTTTGATTTGTTGAGCTTGATTTTCCTCCTTTCTGAAATTTAGTCATTTTCCTAAACTTCTTGAATTTGTTATAATTTTTGGCAATAAATACAATTTCTTCTTCGTCTAAGTCGGAGTCTTCATTTATTGCTGGGAATGTTGTGTTCTTCTTTTCTGAATTTAGTTCTTTTCATGCTTGCAAATTAGCTTCATAGAACATTAAATTTCCTATCAACTCTTCAACTAAGAGTGCCGAGAGATCGTTAGCTTCTTCGATAGCTAATATTTTACTTTTCCACTCTGGAGTTAAAGAATTGAGTATTCTAAATACTAAATCAAAATTAGTGAATTTGACTCCAAGTGCCATTAAATCATGTTGATTAGTTTGGAATCTAGAGTATATGTCTACCATAGATTCATTTTGTTGCATTTTAATGATGAGAATTGATTTTGTAAAATTGAAATCTTAGTTTGTTTAACTTTGTTTGTTCCTTCGTGTGTAACTTGTAAGGTACGCCAAATATGAAATGTAGTGTTACATAGCATGACATGTGAAAATTCATTTTTATCTAGTGAGCAAAATAAAACATTCATAGCTTTGGCATTATTAGAAGCTGCCCTTTTTTGTGCATCGGTCCATGTGTTCATAGCAGTAGTAGGTGCTTCATATTTATCTTGAGTGGCCGACCAAATTTCTAGACCATTAGCTTCCATAAAAATTCTCATATGTGTTGACCAATATGCATAGTTAGAGCCATTAAAAAGTGGGGGTCGTGCTGTGGATTGTACTTCTTTAAAAATACTTGCCATATTAAAGTGATTCAAAAACGTGTTACCGTACTTTGATCAAACCTTGCTCTGATACCAATTGAAAGTCTATAGAGTGGATCGTGTAGTGTATATGCAAGTATATGCGACTAACTATATAATGAAACTAAGATAAAATTAATCTAGGTAAATATAGAATAAGCACACCAGGATTTTATATTGGTCCCGACCTCCCATCCTACGTCCAGTCCCGAAGCTCCTCTTCGGAATTCGACTATCAAACACCCTCACTTTGCCTGGAGGAATAGGCTTGGTTACAATAGCTTGTTCTTGTCAAGTATGTGTTCTATAACACAGATATTGACTATTAAGTACAAATGCTTCCAATATATATATCTAGAGAGTATTGGTTGAGGAGATCTGAATATATATGGAAGAGTGAAATACAAGTATAGATTGCTAGTGATCAAGAATATAACAGAATATGTAAGAAAAGAGCGCTAGTAAGTAAGGTAAGGTCTTCTCTTTGATTCTTGATGTTATATATAGTGACAGAGAGATTCCTCGAGTAGTTGCATCCATTAACAAGTGCTCTATAGTTGCTTCTGATGATGATGAAGAGTTGCAGTGAAGAGAAGCGAAGATGTCTTTTCAAATGCGACAGTTGTAATTTGAATTTTGAAATCCGAGTTCAGCATCAGACGTCTGGTATTTGTTTCAGACGTCTGGCTATATATTTTTTTGTATAAGGTAGCCTTTCAGACGTCTGAGTGCATCAACCAGACGTCTGATCCTGCATGTTTTATGTTTCAGAGGATTTCTTCAGACATTTGGCTAGTGCGCCCAGACGTCTGAAACCAGTGCATATTTATTTTGTGCATCTGCCTCGTTGCTCCATTGATCCTATCGACTTGTAGTCTCTTGTAACGTTCTTTGAGCCCTATTCTTGTCTCTCTAGTGATATTACTCTATCAAGTACCTGTAAGTTGAAATATATATATATATATATATATATATATATATATATATATATGCATATTCGATTTCCACTGTATAGTTATTGTCATCGAAACCGTAGATTTGATATCCTAACAAAGATGATCTGCTAAACTTACCCATCGTGCAAGCTTTGCACATCTTAGCAGATTCAAAATTTTGTTATGTTAATCCTCTCACCAAATTTTTTCTTTTAGCTTCTTCAATAAGCTCACACCGGCATGTCCTAGTCGTTTGTACCATGAGGTAGTTTCCTCATCGTTAACTATTAGACATATTGAAAGAGTGAGATCATTAAATGATAAGGAATATGTATTGCCTTTCCTCTTACATATAAACAAAACTTTACTTGAAGATCTATCAATTATTTTTCCCAAATTTGCATCGATCACAACATTCATACCTTTGTCACATAGTTGGCCGATAGATATAAGATTATAATGTAAGTTATCAACATATAGAACATCACTTAATGTAAAAATAATATTACGTAATTTACATTTACCGATAATATTACATTTATTGTTATGCCCATTTTTACACTCCTACCTTTGTAATATTCTAGGCTAAGGAACTTTGATTTGTCACCTGCCATATGTCTGGGACAACCCGAATCTAAGAACCACTCTTATTGTTCCTTAGCTCGCCAACATACCTATACGAGAGGAGAGAGAAATGACCTAGAAGACTTTATAAGTCCATTAATGTTAGTGACAAAGTATTAAGGTACCCAGACTTGTTTAAATTTAAGAAAATCTACATTGTACCTTTTGAAACCCAGATTTTTTAATAGTTATTTTGTTCTTATTCCAAAGTTATTTTTTTTATGCCCAATTTTCCTACAAAATTAAACACTTTGATGATTCTCTATAAAATTTGACCTTATCACAATTCTTATTCTTAATTTGTTCAATTCAATTATATCCACATCCTTTTCTATTTTTGATGATAGTCTGACCACCTAACAACATATTCATTAATTTTTCTCCTTTAGAATATTTTCTATTGTTGATTCCAGTTGTTAAACCTTAGATCTAAGAGTAACGTTTTCATTCAAGAGTGAGGTGCATCTTCTAATGGAATTTTCTCTTTGTGTGTCATCTTTGTCTTTTAGGGACAAGATTTCAATTTCATGGATTTCAATTTTAGTCCTACATTTGTCGATTTCTTCCTCTAAAGACTGATAATTTTCACATTTAGAGTTAAGTTTTCTAATGCTTTGAATCAAAAGTTCTAACTCGTTATTTAAACAAAGTGGAATATTTTTCTCAGATTCTAGATTATTATAACTTTTTTTAAGTCGATCAATGTTTCCATTTAACTTGTTATAACAAAAGTAAATAACTATAGGATAAGTGTGCTACTTCATTCGGTTCATCGTCGTTGTCAATTAATTTTGCCATCAAACACAACTTTGCCTCTTCTTTCACTACGCCATAAATGGCCTTCTGCAACACAAAAAAAAAATGTTGGCTCGGGCCCGAAAAATGTTGTCATAGGTCTATGGCAACACTTTTAGGGTGATGCAATTTTTGCCGTTGCCTTAGACCTCAAAGGCAACATTTTGACTATCTAATGCAACATAAGTAATATTGTTGCAATAGAACCCTATTTGGGTCTATGGCAACACCCATAGGTATCTGTAGCAACATTCCAAAAATGTTGCTATAGATATTAACTTTCTGAAGTTGTGGGGCCCATAATGTGGGGCCCACGACCCAAATGGGTCCATCCCTATAGAAACACCTTGAATGACTATTGCAATATTATTTTAAGCAGCATTTATAACCCGATGGCAACACTATTATGAAGCTACTGCAGCACTATTCTGAAGCTACTGCAACGCTATTCTGAAGCTACTGCAACACTATACTGAAGCTACTGCAACACTATACTGAAGAGACACTAAGAGCACATAGAACAGTACAATATCACATAGAACACTTGCATAATACACAGTACAATATCACATAAAACACTTGCATAATACACAGCATAATGCACAGTACAGATAACAATTCATACAGTAGTACACATCACAATTCGTGTCAGTTATCCCAAAATATCCAGTTACCCCAAAATACTACAAAGCTACCCGGATCTAATTGTCGACGGGCACAACAAAAACTAAACTACACCATACCATCCTTCTCCCAGTCACAAAACTTCATTCACATATCACATTACTCTCTGCAACCGCCAATACATCTACAACTCCATTCTACACCATCTCATGTCACGACTGTATAGAAGCTCTACCCTTTGCATAAAACTTCCATCACATACCCTATCACATTGCATCCAAACCCCCTGACCAACATATCCATTCAACTGCACAGTTAAAACTCCTCCACTCCCTTCCACTTCTAACACAATTTATTCTAGCACAGTTCCATTACAAACTGTCGACAAACTTCTTACTTCACCACCACCATACTCACTTCACTTCACTGAAATACCACAGTACATCTTCATACTCCTGTCACCATTCATCTTGCCTCTGATACTCCACACGTAAAAACATATTTCCACTGCCTGATTCACAGTCATCTACCATTCTTCCTCTACCTTAAAACAGTTTCTAAATTCAACATCACAACTGCCAACCACATTGCACTGCACCATTTCTTCACTACCAAACCATATCTTAATTCACTTCACGGCCATCAATTGTTGTCACGCTCCACTTCCAGTAATACCTGAGACTGCCCCAGAGCAGCGGTCATCTCCTTCATATCACAAAAAAAATGTACCATTACAACATCACTGAACTGACCCCAAATCACCATCTCCTGCACCAAACATATACAAACCCATCAACCTCCGGTCAGCCATAACCAGGACTCCTAACTGCCTCTACTACAAATTCACATCAACCAACTTCACTGCCTGATCCAGTGTGCATATCACATAACCAGTGCATCACAACATCTTTGCCTCACTCAACAACACTTCAAATTATAGAATTTGATTCATTTCAAATGCATGCACTAGCTGCCAAAGAGTATAATCAAATGCATGCACTATATTACCTTGTAACTTTACCTTAAAAGCATCCTCATCAGTTTTGTCATCATCAACATATATAGGAAGAACGTCATCATGATTGTTTAGTTCAAGAGATTCTAGCAAGAATTCAACAGCCTTCCTTTGTTCCAAGTGATAACGAGTCGGACCTCCAAAACCTATACACGTAAATTTGAAGTTATTCACATACAACACTAGGAACAACAGAAGAGCATTTGTATATGCATAAAGTATTCGTGAAAAAGAATTGTCAGTTTAGACTATACCTTCCACCCATAAGTCAGTTTCAGTCGAGGGTTGCCTTTAACGACATTGTGAACAATTTCAGCTACAACTTTCCAAAGCTATACATTACAAAAGGAAAATGCAAATATTAACAATAATTCTACAAAACTGAGAAGCTATCATGGCTGTTAAATCAAATGATAAGTAGATCTTACATCTTCATCAACTGGGTTGTAATGCACAGAGACACAAAACTTATTGTTCTCTACTTTGGTGTACATTTAGCGTGCACAATCGTGCACGCTTGCTCTATGGTCGATTAAAATCATATATTATTTTCCAGATTACTTTAAAAGTGGGTCCCACGACATAGTAGTGGTCCAATGAAACTCAATTTGAGGGAAACACAAAGAAAACTAGATGCATAATAATCAGTTCGTTAATCCCGAAAGAGCTAAAAAATCCGTTAGACTGATGATTCTGCGACAAAAAAAAACAATATTAACCTCAGACTTTGTTAAGCCTACAAACATAACATCGATTAGGTTGGAACAAGATAAAACTGGCATTTTATCAAACATCTTGAACACAGCAAAGACTGTAGGAGGAAATCAGATCATCCGCGACGAAACTCCAAACAATCTAGGTAACTAAGGACATGATCAAAAGATGGAAGGCAAGGAAAGTTGTTCTACATAGGTGGTGGAGACCAGCCCTCCCTGGTTTAGATGTGAACGTGCACATGTGTACGGGTGTGCACACAACTGCAATTTGAATAATAAAAGGGATGAACTCTGTGGGCTGTTGTGATCAAATGTGTTGATGAATTCAGATTATTTTCTGTAACAAGTAGCCTATGATTCCTATAAATATGAAAAGAAGTATGATGTAATGATATGTTGAGATTGATTTAATAAAAAAGTATATTTTCTTTTTCTGAAAATCTGCTATTTTCTGCACTCGTGTCATCTCTTCCTCTCTCTCTCTGTATCTTCTTTGTCAAACTCTTTTGCACTTTCCCTTTACATTTCTCCTGCATTACCATTTTAACATGTATCCAAACTTTCAAACTAACCTAAACTCACCACAACTTCCCTGTAACCATGATGATCAGAAACAAGAACAAGCAACAGGGGTATAACAAACTTAGTCAACGGATACGAATTGATATAAGATTCAAGTTAGGGTAAAGAAAGACATAGATTCAGATCCGTATAGATAATTATATTATATTTATTATGGAACAGATGAAAAGGACAACAAAGTTGCAATAAATATTTGGTTGACATCCAGAAGTAGGATATACGATGAGTTTTCTAAACAAAAGATCACTGTGATAGGATATCTATCAATTATGTGAAATGAAATTTCCCAGGGAAGTTTGTATTGAGAATGAGAAGGGTGCAAATCAAGTAGATCAAAATTTTGTGGGCCAATGTGCCCATCCAATCAATTCAAGACAAATAAGCGAGTATGTTAAAATAAAGACTTATTAGTAAACTTTTGAGCATCGTAATTGGTTGGACATACGGGGACACCGAAGCTTGGGTCTAGTTGTTGCCCCCCTTCAAATACCGTCTAAGTTGTACTTTATAACCGATAATGATAGAGGAACTAGGTGGTTAGCACCATAATGCCATATTGATGGAAATAATAAGTTGTTAACACTCAACAATTGGCTGCAACTTCAGAGTATCAAAGATGCGAAATGAAAGAATTTAGTTGTTAACCATTGGTTTAAAAAAAATTGTAATAAACAACAAACACTGGTTATGCAAGCTAAAAATATTCATAAACTATTTGAAATATAATAGTAACTATGGTTATGTCAAGAGCAATAATATATATTCATCAATGAAGATATATAATAACCAGAAATAACCAGTTTAACCGTCAGATTACATCCTAATTAGCACAAAAAATTAGTACATGGTGATTATTTCATATAATGAAGTAGTAAATCAAATCTTAAACAAAATTAGTTGAGTAAAATTAATATGCTTAAGCGATGACTTTATGAAAGTTTACTATAGTAAATTTATAATGCAATTTAACAATTAGTTACCGATTTCTGTACAATTCACAGAATATGGCATTCAACTTCAAATATAACACAAAATTTGGATTAAAGCAGAAGGAAGAGGGAAAAAATTGAAACACATATAAACTAGATTTATATTTGGATTTCTAGAGCAGTTATAAATGAATGAGCAAAATATTCTTTTGCAACCAAACTTTGAAAAATAAATCAGTTGTTAGTTATTACATCAAATCTTAAATAAGTATAAATTGATTTTTTTTTCAAGCTAATTAATTATTTAGTTGGAGCTATATACATCCATGATTATATTCCTCAAGATTTCTACAACTAACTGACTTGATTGAAAATGAAAAAATAAATGTAGCTGATTTGATAGAATTTATTTTAGTCTGTGTAACATGCAATAACGAGATTTATATTTCTATAACAGATTTTGACCATTTTAATTGATAGTCAGTCTAGAGATTCAAATGCAACACAATCGGCACTAAAAGAATCACTAATATCAAGGAAAAAATTAATGGAACAAGTAAGAAAAGAATACCCCTTTGGTCATCACTCTATTGAATCTTCATTGCAGTTCAATTGATAGACAACAAAATCTCTTGATGTCAATGAATACTTTCTAGTTACTATTGGAATCCATGATTTAATCAGTCGCAAAATCCATAAACAAAAGAAAACATTCGCTTATATCAACAGTAACTATGTCAAAGCACATCAATGATTAATTTATATTTGTTGATTATTAAGGACACTGTTGGAACTATAACAATACATATCAAAACTTAGAGTAGAATAACTTATTTCTCTCTACTTCGGAAACCGCGGAGATGAAATTACATCTTCATTTATCACCAAAATCAATTTGTATATGTTAACATAAAACAGATTTTAATATGTTATGCATTACAAGGTTTCAAATCTCAGATAACAGTTCTAATAACAACTCCATTCATCATAAATTTAGCAGAAACCTAATTAGTAAAACCCAATAAGGACAAAAATGATAAATCATGTTGAATTTCATAAAAAAAGGACCTGAAAATCGAGTAGATCTTCATGGAGGAAAATAAATCACTGAACGATTGCTTCCAGCACAGAGAAGGAGGCTGAACGTTTACTTCAGGAGGCCGAAGTTTGCTCAAAGGGAAAACCTGACTGAGCGAAGAAAGGAGTCCAACACGGAGGATGAGGTCAAACGATTGATTTTTAGGAGGTTGGTACCGATGAGAATCTTTCTAGGGTTTCATTACCGTTTTGATTTTGGAAATGGAAGAAAGAAGAGATAAAGGGAGAAAAGATTTGGCCACGAAAATGAAAGTTATTTGTGGGGACTTTTTTTCTTCGCGGCTGCAAAAGATCAAGGAGTGGTGTTCGGATTGATGAGGTGTCACGTTCTCCAACGTAGGATTTGCCTTAGTAGATTGGCGTGGATCGGTGCGAAAGATATGCAAAGGTCTGCTATAGCAACACTATAAAAAAATGTTGCATCAATTACACTTGTTTAGCTAGAGCAACACATTTTTATGGCTAAGGCAACACCAAAAATTCAACGTTGCAGTAGGACCAAAATTGTATAGCTATTGCAACATTTTACCTGGCAACACCTTGCAAAAATGTTGCAGAAGGCCATCTATGGCGTAGTGTTTCTCACTATCAGTGTTTTCTTCATCACCTCATCCCAAGTGGCTAAACTTCTTCTCTTCTTCTTATTTCCTTTGTCAAGTTGATTCAATGAATAGTTTAGTTTAATATGACCTGGCTCTTTGCATATATTACATATGATTTCTTCCGCAGAATCATCCAATACTTTGATAATGCTAGATTTTAATTGTCAGTTTATTATTGGATTTCCTTGCTTTTTAGTTTATATTTTGAATTGCTTCATTAGTAGTGCTAGCTCAGCTACGACTTCAACTTCTTCCTCATTGTCAGTTGTACCTTTCAAAGCAATTGATTTCTTTTAAAAGTCTCCATTTCATGCTCTTCCCCGACTTTTAGCACGATCTCATATGTGATGAGATTTCCTATTAATTCTTCAAACTTTAGCTATTTTAAGTCTTTGGATTTTTGAATTGTTGCCACCTTTGCTTCAAAACTCCTAGGTAGGATTCTCGGAATTTTCTGGGCCATCTCTAGTTTTGTGTAAGCTTTTCCCAAAATTTTAGATTTAAACACTAGATTTGAAAAACGTTCATACATCTCCTTTATATATTCATTTTTTAACAATATCAAATTCTCGTATTCATTACTAAGCATGGGCCTTTACTTGTGATGTTCCTTCATGAGTCACCTCGAGTATATAGCAAATTTCCTGTGCAGTCACACAATGAGAAACATGGTTATATTCCATTTTATCTAAGGTATAAATAATAGAATTCATAGCTTTAGAATTTGAGAGATAAAGTTTAAATTCATTTGCATCCTACTTATCTTTGAGCTTAGGAACATCACGATCATCTATTTTTACCATAGGCAAGCTCTAACTAGTTTCAACTATATCACATGCCTCAATAGCATCTAGAAAAACTTTCATCCTAGTTTTCCAATAAGCATAATCAGTGCCACTAGACATGGTATGCCTAGGTATGGATTAGCCTTCAGAAAAAGGGTTATTAGAACTAAAAATATTTTAAAGATGTGAATTTAACTACCTAGCTTCGGTACCACTTGTAGGGTTGAATTAACCATAGTGGGAGAGTGGATATGGTTTATAATAAATTCACAATTTAACAATAATAATCATAGTACAAATAGGAAAATAATGTAGAAATAAAAACAATACATAAATTTACCAACTTCGGTAAACCACCCACTGTTGACCCAAGATTTCTACTAAGCTTAAACAATCGACTGCTTACAAACTCTCTTGTAAACTTGCGACTATCGCTAACCTGATTTGTTCTAGCCTTATGTCTAGAAATCCTGGTTAAACTCTATCACCCCGAGTTGAGAATCTCTCGCACTTCAAAATTGTAGTTTAAAACTAAATAGCTAGAGTTTGAGTTTAAAGATTAAATACATAAAATAAAAAGATTTTCCCTTTAATTAAATATAAATATAAATATATATAGTTAAATAAATAAGGGACTTAAATTAAAACACTATTCCCTTTATCTTTGTTTATCTCTTTCCTTTTTCTTTCTTCAAAACTATGCAGCAATTCACTTCGACTTTCATTAGTGCTTCGTACAAATTGAAATCGCCAATTACTAGAGTGATATGAATCTTCAATTGGTAGTCTTGGTTGCTCCTCGCGTCGAGTTATTTTTTGTTACGATTCATGAATTTAGAGTACGTTCTCTTCCTCTTTTTTGATTTGATTTTAAAAGCTAATATTCCCTTGAACTTGGCTTGCAAAAATTGCCGATGATGATTTGTTATTTTAGAGATAAATTCTATAAAAATTCTTTTTGAATTCTCCTAAGCTTGCAGTGTTGTAAGCTTGAATTAATCAAACTGCAAATCAGGGCTTTTGGATTCGATTTTTATTTTAATTGTTAGCCTGGACTTTCTAATTCAGATTCTCCTTAGCTTTGATTTGATTTTCTATGATTTTGGCCTTGATTTGAATTGTTCAACTATAGATTTTTGATTATATTTCTTAAGTAAACCAGTTATGCTTTTGACACCTTATTGAAGTCTATGTAGCACTAAACTGGATATGCTTGAATTTGTTGCATTTTTGGCTTGCTCTTTGAACTTAAGATTTCTACGTTTGATTTAAAGCACTTGTGCATGCTTTGTTGGTTTTTTCATATTGTATTTACCTTAACTGGTGTTTCTATGCAAATCACCCTTATTTAATCAATTAACTTTAGCGTGGTTCCCCCTGGTCTACTTGTATCTGATCTGAATGTATATGAACTGTCACTGTACATGTATTGTTATATGCATTGTAGTAGTTTGTTGCCCTATACCTTATCTTATGTATGTATTTAGTTTTGCTTGTGCATATGCAACCTGCCTTGGTGTTTCCGATGTTCTTTCTTTGCCTAAACTGTTTTAGTCTGATTTTCGTATTTTGTCCAGTTATACTTGAACTGATTATGCTTGAGCTTGGTCTGAACTGAACTTGAATCGATTTGCTTATTTTGGTGCTTTTCTTTCCTATTTTGCATATTTTTTGAACCGTTTTGATGCACATTGCCTTTGAATTGATGCTTCTAGATTTTTCCACTGACTTGAATTTGAACTTGAGCTCGAATTATGCCTAGCTTTTCTCGTTGAGTCTAAACAGTGAATGAGTTGTACCTTGCATGACCTTAAGGCATGTACAATATCATATTTTGTAGGCTTGTCAATGGCTCGGGTCGGGTTCAAGTCGGGTCAAGTTGGGTTTGGTTTGATTTTAAATGGGTCGCGTCAACCTGTTTATTAAACATGTTAGAAATAACTCAACCCGAACCCGACCCGATTATAAACAGGTTGACCCGACCCGTGTAACCCGATTATGACTTGGTCGAGTCGGGTAGTAAATGAGCTATAAATAGGTCAAATTCGGGTTTCGAGTTGATTCACGGGTCAACCCGAAACCCACCCGTTTATAAATGGGTCAAATTCAAGTTGACCCAAAAATGACCCTCTAACTTAACCAGGTCGGATTAATATGCTAATTTCTGTGTAATCTTCGGATCGTGCTAGAAATTGACAGCCCTAATATTATGCATGTCATAAGTTGCTCGTGCACTTTGTTTTTCACTAATCTTTCGCTAATTAATTAAATCTTCTCTAAACTTCATCAAACTTTCACTAATACCTTAGAACACCTTATGAGGCATGGATCTAAAGTAAAATATGAATAAATGAAGAGAATAAGGGGTTTCATGTTTGGTTGTGAACAAAAGGAAGGAGAGGGAGGTGTTACTTTGTGGTTTTGGTGCTAAAGCTTGCATCTTTGGGTGTTTGGAGATAGTAGGAAGTGTTCTTGGGTTTGCATGTGCTTGAGCTTATGTTTGGGCTTAGATTTATGTGAGTTTGCTCACTATCTTGTATGTATAAATTTGTGTATGTGTGTGTGTGTATACATATAAAGTAAAAGTTATATTAACCAATTGAAGTTATAAACTTTGGATCCTCTTGTTTTTGAAAGAAAATAACAACTTTACATTGTATAACTTCACTTCTATTATCTTCTATAACATATATCATTGCATAGACTTTGTATTTACCTGTTTAGTTGGCTTGTGTGGTGAATTGAAGTGTGTTTTGAAAGTGTTTATATAGGGATAGTTACTATAAGTGCACTTTGATATCCCTTAACTTTAACTCGTGTAAATGGAAGGCTTATGATCTTGGTATAAATTATTTTGGTTCTTCTTTACACATATTTTGGTGTATGGGGCAGCAAGGAATTAGTTTGAAAAATTATAGAAATTGTGAAATAAAGTTGTGAAAGTTTAAAGAGAAAAGGCCGCAATGGATGCACTTTGAAAAATCCTTCTGTTCGGAAATTTTCAAACTCAACTTTGAGAGACATCCTAGGGTTGTATTTGCATTTTTAATAAGTATTATTTATGCACTTATTACTGTAAAAATATCAATGTTTTAAGGAGTTATAGAAGTGTTCGAACGAAGTCACAAAAGTTATAGTGCGAATGGTCGCTATATGAGCACTATGGAAGTACTTTGTTTTCAGGAATTTTTATAATCAAGTTTTAAAATATTCTTAAGAGTTTCTTGTTATGGTTTTTAAATGCCCTAAGTGTAGTACTTATTTTAAAGTTTTCAATCTAAAATCATTTGGTTATGTGGTGAAAACTGGCCCCGAAGATCGAGCATTTTCATGTTCATTTTCTGCCCAGGAGTTTGGACCGTATTCATAAATGCCATCCTCGATCTACTACAACATTTCTGTGCTGTTGCATTGCTTTATTTTAAACGCAATGTTTTGACTAGTTTTTCGTAATTTAAATGGTTTATAAATTTGTTTCCTTGTGGAATATTTTTATGGAAGTTCTAATAAAATGGATTTGAATATAGAAAAAAGATTAAAAGTTTAAATATGGTTTTAATAATTGTTGATGAATTTTTAAAGTAAAGTGTTATAGATGCTTTTGTTGATTTTTGTCAAATTTCTAAATTGGTTATTTTAAGTAATATTTTACATAAATATTTTAAACTATTTATAAGTATTTTTAAAGTGTATATGTGTGTTAGTTTGGAAAACTAAGTGAAGTATTTTATAAAAGGATAAGCAGTTTTGGATTATAACACTTATGTTATAATAAATTGTTTTAGATATGTAGTAAAAAATCTTTGAGCAACATTTGTTATTAACCCTTTTTGATTATACTTATGAATATAATTAGATTTTTAAAAATAATGTTTTAAAGACAATCATAAGTGGAATGGTTTTGCATTAGTAGCAACGATGTTTGAGTAACTTTGTCTTTAATCCTTTGGAAATAGATTTGTGAATGAACTTAGACTTTTTAAATGGATATTTTAAAGGAAATAACAAGTATGGAATCTTTCGGAAAAATATAGAAAAAGTAAAGGTTTAAAATAAGAAATCTTATTAAAGATTTGTGAATATGCTTGTACCATTTGAGATAAGTATATGAATCGTCTTTGCTTTTAGAATGTATGTACACGAGTTCCCCCGGGAGGACTCCTTATATAGTTTGCTTACTTCTAAAGGAAGTAGTAATTGATAGACAAAGTTTTATTCGATAAATAAACTTTTACTAATGAAAAGATTTTAATTCATAAAAGAATTAATTAAATTTAAAAGGGGGTTAGAAGTTGCTTATGTGACTAAATTGTGCATGTGTGTTTACTCATTTATAGAAGTGGAAATTAGCCACAAGGGACTCTTTAGAAAGTGCAATTAGTTTTTAGGACACACAACTGAAATAATTACTTTTAAGGACAAAATACAAAATAATCAGTTTCTAAGACCTAAAAACCTATGAAATTATGTCCTTGAAAGTAATTGAACTGCTGACTTTGTCCTTAAAAATAATTATTTTGTTGATTTTGGCCTTGAAATTAATTCTTGTGGATGTGTGTCCTAGAAACTAATTGGACTGAAAAGTTTGTCCTTATAGTGAAATGCCCCTTTATAGAAAATATTTAGTCATGTGCTTAACACTAGAAGCCGACAAAGTAGATTTGTATATCTATAATAGTTAAGAATGAAGTGTCTCGGCAGGGCTGTGATGCAACTAGGGCTCTAACCCACCTGGATTCACTCTTGACTAAGAGATAGTATAAGTTGAGATGGTCAAAAACATGATAAGTATACGAGACTTGGTTTCCATATGCAATCATTCTCATTGGAATTGACTTTGATCAAAATAACTTGGGAAATATCTATATGAAACATGAGGCTTATATGGGACAACTATCTCTAGTGTTGATTTGAAATTCAAGTGAACATGTCATAGTGGTCCTTGTGAATACGTGTTGCACTAGTCCATGGTTATTGTATTTGGTCCCTGTTCGAAATATGAAAAATAAACCAAAATCCGAGGCAAAGCTGAGTTTTAAATAATTTTATTTTCTATTGCAATTTCAATTTGTTTCTGTTTGCTTTTGCAGCTTTGTTATTTGTCAGGAAAAGACCACTGTCTGAATGAAAGTTGGAACAAGGAGATATGCTTATAATATATGAATATATTATTTTAGAAAAAATATATTTGGGTAAGTGAGGGAAAATAACAGTGTATGAGAGAGTGAGAGGAAAGTGCATGAGAGAGCTTTTATTAATTTGATTTTGTACTTTTTGAAAATCCTTATTGAGATATATAAAATATCTATTTGTTTAATCTTTTGTGAATATCTTTATTTTCTTTCTTTGACCCTGTAACTTGCATAGTAATTTAACAAATGCATTTCATAAAAAACCTACCTATTAGCATCAAACAAAAATTATGTACTGCATTATTCTACAGGGTCTCTTGGAAGCGACAATATTTTCCCGAGCATCTTTCTTCCTCGATTGCCTCACTCGGAGGCAGTTTCTTATAATGCTCAATACCTTGCATGGCAAGGCATATATTCTCGACGGAATCATTCAACTCCATCACAATATATCTAATATGCTTCATGGTGTCCCGTTTTTAACCACCAGTGCCTTGGTTCTTCCTTTTACCATTATTGTTGTTTCCAAAATTCACCGCAACGTTTCCAGCATTATCACCACTCCGTTTGACATCAACATTGCTCAGTATCACATTATGCAATCCCTCTTGGCTGTCGGCAGATATCATAGAGTGCAACATTTAAAATATATTTATAAATTATTATTATTCTTTCAGATTTAGTCATAATATATATATAACGTTTTTTCTTTCTTACATACATGTGCATGAATTCAATTTAATAAATTAATTTGTATATATTATAAATATCCACATAGTAATTTAAAATTAGTATTTTTCATTCAAAAGGAAATTGAATTATTTTCGATTTTCAAAAGTTATTGTTGTTGTTGTTGTTGTTATTCAAAAATAACTTCATATGCATTATTTCTATGATTTTTTAAAAGTGTGTATATGTGTACGTAAACCTAATAGAAAATAGATGTATTAATTTGTGACAAGAAAATGTTAGTACCTTGGGTATTGGTTTTGATGACAACAACCATATGAGATCATATAAAATATAGTTACTATTGTTTTTATCAAGTTATATATCGTATATAATGCAAGATATTAGATAGGTGTTTGATTATGAAGATTATACAATATCAAGCATAGATTTAAGTGGCTGATATACAGATTCAAGAGTTAGAGTTTGAAGACTCATGAGTATTGAAGATTCAAGAGATCAATATAAGTTATAGAGTCGTAGATTATTTTGTTAAATCCCTGGTAACATTTCTTTGATCACTCTTCCGTTTTTCCAAAAAAAAATTAAAAATCTATTCTCTGATTTAAATGATTTTCAAATATCTTGATTTTTTTAAAATGATCTTTGAAGAATCCCTGTTTTCAAAATGATTTTTCAAACATCTTTTCAAAATAGTTTTCAAGTGGTTTTTAAACCTCGTTTTATTAACAAGTTTATTAGATTTTAAGTAATTAAGCATTTTATGTTTTAGTATACTTTTAATTCATAATATTTTGATATAGTTTTTGGTTTTATATTTTCTAAATGATATGGTATTCAAAAATATATTGTTGACATTCATTAATACTTGGATTTCAATATATATTCACTTATACTTTATATACATTCATATATATATATATATATATATATATATATTGTACATATTATTTATATTTAAATACTTTATGTATTAAAATATTTCAAAACAATTTTATAAAGTTTCTTAAGTTTTATTATGATTAAACCGTGTACAAATTATGCTTAAATGATTTTGCAAAGTATCAAAATATTTTACAAAACATAACATTTTCAATACAATTTTTATTTAGTGGTTTTTGAAAATTACAAAGAATATATCGACATATCTCGATCATGTCGACATATAGGCCAAAAAATTTAAAATTCAAATCTGAATGGAAATGTCTTTTCGTCGTATCTATTCACGAATGGACCCGACTGTCGTTTCTCTATAAATGGGGGTGTTCCAAATGAATTTTTGTTAACTACTTTCTCATATTGTAACGACCCGTAAATTAATCACTTTGTATTTGAATATTTAAATATTTAAATAATGGATTTTATTAATCAAATAAAAATAATTTAAGTATTAATTAATGATATTAAAATCATTTTTAAATTTTGTTTAAAAAACTAAACAGTTCAAAGTAAAATAGAAAATGTGACCGGAAACTGTTTTTTGAATTTCAACGTTTAATTGTATAAAAGTTATTTGAAATATTGTACACACTTTCTTATACATATGCACACATAGACTAATTATGTAATGTGGTTTAAGATAGTATAATTAGGTTTAATTAAGTTAATTAACTTAAGATAATGATGATGTGACACTTTGGCAACTAAATAAAAATAAATAAATAGAAGTAGTCACATCAAGGGAAACAAGATTTGACACTCTGGCAGCTCAAAGTACAAACATGTTTAAACATGTTTCTTAGCATGTTTAAAAGGAGGGAGGCTTGGTGATGAGGTGGAAGCATATGAATAAAAGGTAAAGGATGAGGGGCATTTCGGTAATTTGATTTATCCATTAGCACAAAAGTTAATTTCCTAATTCATTTCTTTTCTTTCTCATTTCTATCTTCACTTTCAAAACTTCATTCGGGTTCTTTCCTACGTTTTCATGGCTTCTAAATACTTCTTTTAAAAATCATTTCTTTTCACTTCTTCCTTAAGCAAGTTTACTAAGAAACAACTTCTTTCTCCAATACACTTCTCATCTTGCCAAAATTCCACAAAACAAGATCCTAAACCCCACATTCCCACCATGGTCGAGGCCTATATGCTCTATGCCGAGCCCAAAAGCCCATTAGAGATCCACTTAAAGCTTAATCCTAGTGATTTTCGGAGAGTTAGTATGATTTCCATCCAAATTAGTAAGCATTACAGTGAGTAAAGATTCCATCTTTGAACCACCAAGTTTAAACTATATCCATGCCTATACTTGTAGCTATTAAATGTCTACCATAAGGTTGTAATGACGGTTTGGTCAATGTTTGGTTTTGTTGCTTGAAAAATAGTCGCATTTGAAAGTTAGTAAGCGAACCTTTGGTCATATGTTAATCTAGTAGACAAACTTATGCTATTGTTATTAAATGTTTGATATATATTATGTTATTGTAAATCATCTTGTATTTATGCTCCTACCTGTGTAATGTGATATGTGATTGTGTTGCAAATGTCATATGCTTGAATTTCGGACCGCCCATATAGCGATAGTCGTTATATCGGCACTTTCAAAAAAATCACATTTTATCGAAACCATTTGGTTTCATTATCGTGCTTGGAATTACTTCATGAGTTAAATAAGTTTTGATTAATGTTGTTTCCAAAAATAATTAATTATTTTAATGTTGATTATTTTATTTAATTAATTATCTCACTAATTATTTAATTAATATGGATTAAAGTTAACTAATTAACTTGTTAATGATGTGTTTTAAATCTAACTAATTACTTAGTTGATTATGTTTTAATTTTAGTTAATCGTTTTATTTAATGATGTTTAAGACTAATTAATCTTTGGATAATGGTGTATTAAGATTAATTAATTTATTGATTAATGATATTTTAAAATTAATTAACCCTTTTTTATTAATTAATTTTTTAAAGGTTAATAAATTTGTTTAACCTTAAATAAATATTTTCTTAAATAAAGATTAAATTAATTAATCAATTTTAAATAATGATATTTAATTATTTTTTAATTAGAAATTAATTAATTAATTATATTATTAATTGTATAAATGATTTTAAAAAAGGTAATTTACCCTTTTTAATTAAAGGGCATTGAAGTGAATTTAACAACTTAATTAATGGGGTTTTAAAATTGATTAATAAGTAGAATAAGGATGTTTTAAGTGGATAGATCCTATTTATAATGATGTTTCAAAATCATTAAACTCTTTTAACAAAGTGTTTTAAAGGTAATACTTGTAATGTAAAACCAAGCATGAATTTCGGTTTTTTTAAAAGAAAAAAGTTTGAATTGTTTATGGAAATGGATTAATTTCTGTAAAGCGATTCACTTGTATGGAAACGATTTATTTGTATAATTAGCACTAAACATCAAAGAGGTAGACTTGTCGCTATTTCGAAAGTTAAGAATAATCGTGAGATATGACTTCGGGGTAACAATACCTTGACTTGTCTGGTAATATTGTTAACCAAAAAACCGTATAATTTTGAATTCGATGAGTGGTGATAAGTATACAAGACTTAATTTTCATATACGATGGTTTTAAATCCCCGATATTTGATCTCCCGGCTATCGGTTACTTCAGCTTCTTTATTATCGTTATTCTAAGACGATGTGTTGCTCCATCGTGCATTGATATCCTTTGTTAAAAATGACTGAATCCAAAGCACGAGAGGAAGCCAAGCTATGTGGGGTTGCTCCCATTAGGATACTTTCACATCTTATCTGGATTGGATTCGATAGCGCTATTAGATGTGAAATATTCATATACTCGGTAAGGATAGGCGGAGTCCGACTTGGTATTGTCCGAGAAGTGTCACGAAGTATATGAGCTTCTCAGAAGTATATTACTTGAGGTATACTTCAAGGGTGGTGCACCTTCCTAGTCATTTGTTGGAGATTTTCCTTTCCTTATTTGATTCAAACCTTTAAATTTGTTTTCTTAATTTAATCGGGAAAAGTAAACCACTCTTTGCAATGTTTAATTATTTATCCATTCTTCACATTTAGAAGTTGATTCATATGAGAGTAAACCCGCTCCATGTTCAGCGGTGTGGTCTCATATGTTTGTGTTTAATTACAAATCTTCATTTAAAGTTTTACTCTTACCAGACAAATCTTATAACCCGAGTTGTTTGTTTCCATGAACTCTCAGGTACTCATTTTATTTAAGTAGTCTAAGAGTAGTAGGTCTTTATTGGTCTCTTTGAAGACGACGTCCTAGCAGGAGGCTTTCCATCTTTTGATTTATTTATTTATTCCATTTTACTATTTAGTTTGTGTAAGTGTATTTTGTTTCAGCATTTGTAAAGGCAAGATGTTATAACTGCCTAAGCTGATTTATAGTACTTTTGTGTAACTCTGATAACTCCCTATTAAGGAGTAACCTAATGTACTATTTCTGTTATGTTTATTTAGCTATTTCGTTGTGAGGTTTTTATTATGTTCTTTTTTTCACCCCATGAAGATTCATCTTTCTGATGCTTGGGCAATGACACACGAACACTGAGGATGTGTTAAGTGTCATTCCTAGGGGTTAGAAAGGTGGGTCGTTATAGTTGGTATCAGGGTTTCGGTTGAGCGAACACCTTAGCCTGATTGGGGTACAAATCATTGGAGATAGGGTGGTAGAGTTCTAGAATGAGTTAATCTGGAGAGAGCATTTCCTTTTCTTCCCTAAAAGTCTAGTTTTAGATCCTCTATTGCAGTTTCCTTTTTTCCATCATTGACCCTATCTTTGTATTCTATTGATACCCATCACTTATCCAGATTAATTAAAATGAGTACAAGAGGAAGAAGAGGGAGGGGATTTGGAACCAGCACGGCTACGAATGGCAGAGCTCCTAGAAATGAGCCATTTGTAGAGCCAGTAGCAAAAATAATGATGCAAGTTCAGCCGCCTCAGAACTTCGCGACATTGTGCAAGAATTACACCGCTTTAGATGGTAAGCCTTTCTATGGAACTAAATATATTTTAGGATTGAGACATGGCTTCGCTCTTATGAGGGGATATTCCTGGATCTTCGGTTGGGAGATGATAAAAAGAGATTGTTGGCATCGCGTTAGCTTAAGAAAGCAACTATGAATTGGTAGGATTCGGTCATCATGAATACACCAGAAAAAGGTTTCTCTTGGGCACAGTTTAAGGAAGTTTTTGAAGCTCAGTTTATCCCAGAGGCAGAAAGGGCTCAGTTGTTCATAAGTTTCATGGATTTGAAACAGGATGAGATGACAGTAGCGCAGTATGAGCATAGGTTCAATGCATTGTCCCGCTTTGGACCAGGATTGATCGATACACCACTTAAAAAGAATGAAATGTTTGTGAAAGGAATGCGACTAGAATTTCAACGAGACATGACCAATCATCTCAACTGTACCTTTACCAATCTGAACAGTATGGCTTTGAGATTTGAAGCTCTTGATATTAAGCAAGGAGTTCAGAAAGGAGTAGTGCCAACAGTTAATGCCTAACCTTTATCAGTGATACCAATTGCTAGTAAGCCCTTTTTCAAGCATGAAGGGAATAAGAAGTGGTTGGAAAAGAAGCGTGGTGGTGGAGCTCCAGCTCATAACAAGCAGTTAGACTTGACTGAGATCCTTTGTTATAAGTGCAACCAAATTGGCCACTTTGCAAACCAATGCTCAAACCTGGCTAGTGGACCACTATGTTACAATTGCAACAAACATGGACATATGAAGAACCAGTGCCCTTTTCCGAAGAAGGGATCTCAGGGACAAGCTTTTGCTATTAAGGAAATACCATCTAATTCTACGGACCCAAAAGGAAAGCAGTTGTTGCAAGGTACACTATCCATTTCTGATATTCTTGTTAGAGTGTTATTTGATACCAGTGCTCCCATAGTTTTATCTCATATGACCTAATGAACCAGTTAAATCTTAAATACGTTATTCTCTATAATTCTCTTTGTGTGTTGAACCCAATTGGGGGTGCGACCAATCTTGACACCTTATGTTTGAATGTGCATATTTCTTATCGAGATCGGCCATTCTTTTCTAACTTGTTTGTCCTCGGGTTCATGGGTTTTGGAGTGTTATTGGTAATGGACCGGTTATCTAAGTTTAAAGCTATCTTGGACTATGTTAGAAGGGTGATCATAGTAAAAGATGTAATAGGTAGAACCGTTGACATATGTCGTGGAGAGCCAAGGGGGTTGATGAGAAGTTTATTGTATTCCCTCGAAGTACCCAAAAAGGAAATAAGGAATATACCAGTAGTTCCGCACTTCAAGGATATATTTGAAGAAGCGCAAGGTTTACCTCCACATTGGGGAGTAGAATTCCACATTGATTTGGTTCCACGAACAAGACCTATTGTACAACCTCCTCGAAGGTTGGCTCCAAAGGAAAGAACAGAATTGGAGAAGTAGACATTTGATTTATTGCAGAAAGGTTTGATCCGACGGAGCACATCAAGTTGGGGATCGCCAGTAGTGTTCGTTACCAAAGCCGATGGTTCTCTTATATTATGTATGGATTATCAAGAATTAAATAAAAGGACGATCAAGAATAAGTATCCATGACCTAGGATTGATGACATGTTTGACCAGCTCCACGGAGCTCGGATATTTTCACACTTGGATCTTGCCACTGGTTTTCACCAATTAAGGGCAGCAGAAGAGAGTGTACCTTAACAACTTTTCGTACCCCCCGATAGTTTTTATGAGTGGTTAGTCATGCCGTTCGGATTGAATAACGCATCCTCTTATTTCATGGACTTGATGAATAGAGTGTTTTGAGATTTTCTTAATAAGTTTGTTCTAGTCTTCATTGATGACATCCTTGTTTATTCTAAAATGGAGAAGAACATAAGTACCATTTTCAAATGGTTCTAAGTACTTTAAGAAGTCATGTTTTAAAAGAAAAGTTTTCTAAGTGCCATTTCTATAAATCCAAAATTAGATTTCAATGGCACGTAGTTTCGGGAGAAGGCATATCAGTGGGTCCAGCTAAAGTAGTTACGGTTCAAGATTAGAAGAAACCCGAAAGTGAGACTAAGGTCAGAAATTTCTTGAGATTGGCAGGTTTCTATAGAAGATTTATTAAAGATTTCTCAAAGATTGTTTCTCATCTAACAAAGCTGACGAAGAAGCATGCTAAGTTTATTTGGACACCCAAGTGTGATCAAGCATTCAATGTGTTAAAGGAGAAATTGACAAGCGCTCATATCTTGACTATTCCAAATGGGAATGAAGGATTAACAGTTTACGTGGATGCTTGTAGGACCGGATTGGAAGCATTTTTGATGGAGGATGGTAAAGTAATAGCGTATGTGAGTCGACAATTGAAACTTCATGAGAAAAAATATGTTACGCATGATTTGGAGCTTTTGGCAGCAGTCTTCGCAGTGAAGGTGTGGAGGCACTATCTTTTGGGTGCAAAGTTTGAGTTATATACGGATCGCAAGTCGTTAAAGTACCTTATTACCCAAAAGGATTTGAACTTAAAGCAGCAAAGGTGGCTGGAGTTTCTCGCGTCTTATGACTTAGAGATTATTTACACCCTAGGAAAAGCAAACGCCATTGCAGATGCTTTGAGTAGGAATGTGGCGATGATTGCAGATTTGGAAGTCAAGCTAGCACTAATGGAGAGAATTGCATATTTCCAAGAAGAAGACCCTATTCTAGCTCGACTTAAAAAAAGATGTTAAAGATGGAACTATCTCTAGTTTTCAAATATACTCTCGAGGTATTTTAAGAATGAATGGATGGATTTGTGTGTCGAATGTTAATGGAATTAGACAAGATGTGCTGAGAGAGTGCCATCGATCAAGGTTATCTATCCACCCAGGAGTAACTAAATTTTTTCAAAATATGAAAAAACCTTCTGGTGGATAGGGATGATAAGAGACATTTCAATCTTCATAAGTCGGTGTGTCAACAAATCAAGAGTGACCAGCAGAAGACTACTGGGTTGCTCCAACCATTGGAGATACCAAATTGGAAGTGGGAGCAAGTATCCATGGACTTTATCGATGGGTTTCCCAGAACAAAAAGAGGTAATGAAGGCATTTAGGTAATTGTAGATCGATTAACAAAGAGCACCCAGTTTATTCCCGTGAAGTCACCTAGAATTGCAGCTTATTTAGCAAGAATTTATTTAAGGGAGGTCGTTCGACTACATGGAATTCCAGCAAGTATAGTCAGTGATCGAGATCCCATCTTCACCAGTCGTTTTTGGGGAGCATTACAAGCTACTTTAGGGACATAGCTGAATTCGAGCACAGCCTATCACCTGTAGACAGACGAACAAACCAAAAGGGTGAACCAGATTTTGGAGGGTCATTTGAGAGCATGTATTTTGGATTTTTGAGGATCAAGAAAAGATCACCTTCACTTAGTAGAGTTCTCCTACAACAACAGTTACCAAGCTAGCATTGGCGTGGTGGCCTATGAAGCTTTGTATGGGCGGCCATGTAAATCACCTTCATGTTGGGTTGAGACTGGAGACCATTTAGTTCTTGGACCAGAAATGATTCGAGAAGCATCATAGAAAGTGGCTATGATCAAGGAAAGAATGAAAGAAGCCCAGGATTGATAGCAAAGTTATGCCGATCAACAAAGAAGGGACTTAAAGTTTGCGGTCGGGGATTTGGTATTTGTGAAAGTTTCCTCGATGAAAGGAGTTATAAGATTCAAATGGGCGGGAAAGCTAGCACCCAGATTCATTGGACCATTTGGAATCCTTGAGAGAATTGGATCATTGGCCTATAGAGTAGAATTGCCTAAAATATTGCCAAAAGTTCATAATGTCTTTCATGTATCTCATTTGAGAAAGCATGTTCATGATCCATCTTTGTTTGTTGATACATCTGTTCAAGAAGACATAGAAATAGAACCGAATTTGACTATTGTTCGACTCCCAGCTCATATTGTAGACTGAGATGAAATGAGATCGAGTAACAAGGTGGTTAAGCTTTTAATGGTTCAATGGAGTGATGACCATCGCGATGGTACTTGGGAGACTGAGGATCATATTAGAGAAAATTACGCTGATGTAATATTAGCTTAGTTGTTTGTTGTTTGGATGCATAATGTATGTTCATTTATGGCATAGTTGCTTTGCATTGTTATATGAATTTTATGGTATAATATATATATATATATTGGATTGTCTTTTGTGTATTAATTTCGAGGACGAAATTCTCCTAAGAAGGAAAGAGTGTAATGACCCGTAAATTAATCGCTTTGTATTTGAATATTGAAATAATTTTTAAATATTTAAACAATGGATTTTAATAATCAAAAAATCATAATTTAAAATTAATTAATGATATTAAAATCATTTTTAAATTTTGTTTACAAAACTAAATAGTTCAAAGATAAACAGAAATTGTGACCAGAAACTAATTTTTAAATTTTCGACGTTTCATTATATAAATGTTATTTGAAATATTGTACACACATTCTTATATATATGCATGCATAGAATAATTATATAATATGGGTTAAGATAGTATAATTAGTCCTAATCAAGTTAATTAACTTAAGATAATGATGATGTAACACTTTGGCAACTAAATAAAAAAATAGAAAATAGTCACATTAGGGAGACAAGATTTGACACTTTGGCAACTCAAAGTACAAACATGTTTAAACATGTTTCTTAGAATATGTAAAAGGAGGTAGGCTTGGTGATGAGGTGGAAGCATATGAATGGAGGGTAAAGGACAAGGGGAGTTTTGGTAATTTGATTTATCCATTAGTATAAAGTTAATTTCCTAATTCTTTTCTTATCTTTCTCATTTCTATCTTCACTTTCAAAACTTCGTTTAGGTTCTTTCCTAAGCTTTCATGGCTTCTAAATGCTTTTTTTTAAAATCATTTCTTTTCACTTCTTCCTTAAGCAAGTTTACTAAAAAAACAACTTCTTTCTCTACTACACTTTTCCTCTTGCCAAAACTCCACAAAACAAGATCCTACACCCCCGCATACCCACCATGGCCAAGCCCTACATGCTCTATGCCGAACCCAAAAGGATGTTAGAGGTTCACCAAATCAAGTTAAAGATTAGTCCTACTGATTTTTGGAGAGTAAATGTGATTTCCATCCAAGTTAATAAGCGTTACGGTGAGTAAAGATTCCATCTTTGAACCATCAAGTTTAAACTATATCCATGTAGCTATTGAATGTTATCATATGGTTGTAATGATGGTTTGGCCGATGTTTGGTTTGTTGCTTGAAAAATAGTTGCATTTGAAAGTTAGTAAGCGAACCTTTGGTTATATGTAAATCTAGTACACAAACTTATGCTATTGTTATTAAATGTTTGATATATGTTATATTATTGTAAATCATCATGTATTTATGCTCTTACCTTAGTTATGTGATGTGTGATTGTGTTGTAAATGTCATATGCTCGTATTCTGAACCACCCGTATAGCGATAGTCGATATATCGGCACTTTCGAAAAATCACCTTTTGTCGAAACCCTTCGGTTTCATTATCGTGCTTGGAATTACTTTATGAGTTAAACAAGTTTTGATTAATTATGTTTAAAAGAATAATTAATTATTTTAATGTTGATTATTTAATTTAATTAATTATTTAATTAATAAGGATTAAAGTTAACTAATTAACTTGTTAATGATGTGTTTCAAAATCTAACTAATTACTTAGTTGATTATGTTTTAATTTTAATTAATCATTTTATTTAATGATGTTAAGACTAATTAATCTTTGGATAATGGTGGAAAAGATTAATTAATATTAATTAAAGATATTTTAAAATTAATTAATAACTTTTTAAAGGTTAATAAATTTGTTTAACCTTAAATAAATATTTTATTAAATAAAGTTTAAATTAATTAATCACTTTTAAACAATGATATTTAAATATTATTTAATTTAAAATTACTTAATTTTATTATTAATTGAATTAATGTTTAAAAAGGTAATTTACCCTTTTATTAAAGGGCATACTTAATTTTATTATTAATTGAATTAATGTTTAAAAGGGTAATTTACCCTTTTATTAAAGGGCATTAAAGTGAATTTATTAACTTAATTAATAGGGTTTTAAAATTGATTAATAAGTATAATAAGGATGTTTTAAGTGGACAAATCCTATTTATAATGATGTTTCAAAATCATTAAACTCTTTTAACAAAGTGTTTTAAACCTAATACTTGTAATGTGAAACCAAGCACGAATTCGGGTTTTTTTTAAAAGAAAAAAGTTTGAATTGTTTATGGAAATGGATTAATTTCAGTAAAGCGATTCACTTGTATGGAAATAATTTATTTGTATCATTAGCACTAAACATCGAAGAGGTAGACTTGTCGCTATTTCGAAAGTTAGGAATAATCGTGAGATATGACTTCGAGGTAACACTATCTTGACTTGTCCGGTATTATTGTTAACCAAGAAACAGTACAAGTTTGAATTCGATGACTGGTGATAAGTATGCAAGACATAATTTCCATATACAATCGTTTTAAATCCTTGATAGTTAGTTTCTCGACTATCGGTTACTTCAGCTTCTTTATTATTGTCATTCTAAGACGATGTATTGCTCCGTCAAGCATTGATATACTTTGTCAGAAATGACTGAATCCAAAGCGCGAGAGGAAGCCAAGCTATGTAGGGTTACTTCCATTAGGTTACTTTCACATCTCATCTAGATTGGATTCGGTAGCGCTATTAGATGTGAAATATTTAAATACTCGGTAAGATTTGGCGGGGTCTGGCTTGATATTCTCCGAGAAGTGTCACAAAGTTTATGAGCTTCCCGAAAGTATATTACTAGATGTATACTTCAAGGGTGGTGCACCTTTCTAGTCATTTGTTGGAGATTTTCCTTTCCTTAATTGATTCGAACCTTTGAATTTCTTTCCTTAATTTAATCAGGAAGAGACAACCACTCTTCGCAATATTTAATTATTTATTCATTCTTCACGTTTGGATGTTGATTCATGTGAGAGTAAACCAGTTCCATGTTCGGTGGCATGGTCTCATATGTTTGTGTTTAATTACATACCTCTTTTTAAAGTTTTACTCATACCAGACAAATCGTCTGACCTGAGTTGTTTGTTTCCATGAACTCTTGGGTACTCATTTTATTTGAGTAGTCCGTGAGTAGCAGGTCTTCGTTAAGCTCTTTGAAGATGGAATCCTAGCAGGAGGCTTTCCATCTTCTTATTTATTTATTCTGTTGTACTATTTAGTTTGTGTAAGTGTATTTTGTTTCAGCATTTGTAAAGGCAGGACGTTATAACTGCCTAAGCTAATTTGTAGTACTTTTGTGTAACTCTAGTAACTCCATGTTAAGGAGTAACCTGAGGTACTATTTTTATTATATTTATTTAGCAGTTTCATTGTGAGTTTTTTATTCTGTTCTTTTTTTCACCCCATGACGATTCATCTTCCGATGCTTGGGCAACGACACACGAACACCGAGGATGTGTTAAGTGTCGTTTCTAGGGGTCAAAAAGGTGGGTCATTACACATATTTTCTCTCCTCTTGCACTCTCTTGATTCCTGAAAGAAATTCTATTCAAAATCTTTCTCAAATTCAACTAGTATCAAATTAAAACTCTATTGGTTTGATTCTCTACTATTTCCTCTCCGATATCTCTCATCTCTCTGGGTCAAATCAAGATCAAGTAGGTGTGCTTGTGTCCGATAGGTGTGCTTGGTGTCCCATTTAAATCCAAGTGGGTGTGCTGGTGTCCCGTTCGAATCCAAGGAGTGTCCCCAGAGCTTGGAAAATGTGGATGATGTGTCTTGTAGCCTTGAAATCAAGATTGTATTGGCTTTGAGATTTGAAAGAAATTTGTACAAGAAATTGTACAAGACTAAATGTAGGGTAACTCCAAACCAGTATAAGAATTCCTGATGTGATCTCTCCACAAAAATCTGTAAACACTATTCACCCCCTCTAGTGTTAAATTAGACTTAAGATCCATCTTCCACCAACTAACATTTGGTATCAGAGCATTGGTTTTCAAAGTATTCATAATTTTGATTTTGAAAAGTTTTAGATGGGTCGCAACACTATTAGTTCACTTTTTATTAATACCTTTGCCGAAGGACATTCTACTGCTATGCTCTATTTTTTAATGGCAATAGTTACACATATTGGTCATGTAGAATGAAAATCATTTACATCCAACTGGTCTAGATCGCTGGAATGCCTCATAGAATGAGGAAACTGAGCGTAGACTAACTTTTCACAATGGACTGTTGACCAAAAGGTACTTGCACAAAGTAATTCCAAAGTCATGAATATTCTGTTTTGTTCATCAGATAAAAATGAATTCAATAGAGTGTCTATTTGTAAGTCTGCATATGAAATATGGAGAACACTGCAAGTTACACACGAGGGCATTCAAACAAACCAAAATTTCTATGTTAACTAATCAGTTTTAATCATTTAAAATGAGTCAATTTCTGATACGCATAGTAGATTTCTAGATATAGTACATTAATTAATTGCATTAGGTATTTTTTTAAAGAGAATCAAAGTTAATTGGCAATTTAATGTCATTTGAAGCACAAATGTAAGGCATGAGAGAAAGCAGGGTAATAGAGAAGAAATCCATCGCTTTTAATATCACAACGGATGATCTGGATTCAGACAACGATAATGATGAAGAAATTTCCTCTATGACCAAAATTTTTAGAAAATTCCGAAAATATAGAAAAATGAATAATCTCAGGAAAAATGATAACAAAAATCCAAAAAGTGGAAATGGAAATGTTAGATATTTAACTGCAATGAATTTGACCATATGCAGAGAGATCGTCCACAGCTGAAAAAACTGAAAAACTCACCAAAAATCGATTCATCCAGAAAATGGAGAAGGGTTTATGCTGCAACAGCAGGCGATCCAGATACTTCCTTAAGTGATAATGACCTAGATACAGAAAATGCTAATATGTGTTTCACAGCAATAATCAATTCAGAAATTTTGAAGAAATTGAGCAAAAATAGGTGCGTGTTTAAAATTTAAATTTTGAATTTTTTAGTTTAATAATAATATTGGATGAATCTAGTGTGTGTATATATATTTATGTTTTATATATTTATATATATTTTTTAAATATTTTATAAAATTTATTTTTACAGTACAGTTTTAAAATAAAAATAATATAAAATATATGTACAATTTTTATTTTAAAATTATTTAATAAATACGTAGATCAATAATTAAAGGATCATTATATATACACATATACAAATAAATATGAATAATTTATTCGACTCTAAATTTGAAAATCCTCTAGCCATATGTCGACATATGCACATGAATTCAGAATTTGAAATTTCATTTCAAATTCAAAATTTGAAATTCCCTCCATTTTTCACCAACTCCAATTTTATGAAAAGGTGTCTCTTGATCAGAGAACTTGTCTATTGATTCTCTGTTTAATTATTCTATCTCCATTTATTCATTTCATTCTCATTTTCAAAATTCTAAATTTCATTATTTCTTCAAATAATTCATTAATAGCATCCTAAAGCAATAATCCAAAATCCGTAAGGCTTTCTAATAATACTAAGAGCTATCTTTTCTACGATAAAGGCAGAATGTGGTCTCTTTCAGAAGATTCGCCAAATTAGATGATTTTTCTACTTATGATCTTTATGATCTTTGTGTTCAAAATGGAATCCTTGGTTTGATTGATGCTTCCCAAAATGATTTTGTATGTTTTCCAAATTTAGTAAAAAAAATTATGCAAATTTAAAAGGAATTTATGAAGGGGATGAAGGTGAAGTTTGAAGTAGTGTCAAAGGCACTCAAATTGTTTTAAATTGTGAAATTTTAGGAAACATTCTCGGATGCAAATCTAGTGAAATGGACCTTTCAACTTTTAAAATTGTTACTCAAAACCATGAAGTTCTTCATGATATTTTTGAAAATAATGATAATTTTTTAAGTATAAAAACAAAAATTTGCATCCTAAAGCAAGAATTTTGAGTCTACTTTTGCAACAAAGCATAACTTCGAGGACGGGAAACTATAATAGTGGAAATTAGGGAGGCATCCCTATCATACTTTCATATTGTAAAGCGGGTCCCTGTCAAAGTTTCATTGTAAAGCGGTCCCTGTTTTCTGGAAACGAAGAAAAATTGTTGCTGAAATGTTAGTAGCTATTATAAATAAGTGCTGATATTTCAGCAACTTTCCCTGTCAAAGCTTCATTGTAAATCTGGTCCCTATTTTCTAGAAACAAAGAAAAATTATTGCTGAAATGTCAGCAACTTTTATAAATAAGTGCTGATATTTCGGTAACTTTCATAAACTGTGTTTATAGTGTACATAAATGTTGCTGAAAAGTTAGCAACTTTTATAAATAAGGGCTGATATTTCAGTAACTTTCATACACTATGTTCACAGTGTACAGAAAAGTTGAGGAAATGTCAGCAACTTTTATGAAAAGTTACACCATGCTCTGCAATAATCGTGAATAAAAAACATGGACTTAATTTACACTGAAATTTAGTGAGGGACTTTTCGTGAATTTTGAAACTTAATGAGGACCTGTGCCAAAAGTGCCCATTATAATAACCCGACTTAAAAGGTTTTTAGAGCACCTTTTGCAATTTATGATCATTATGACATAAATTCATCACAAGTTATTTTGGATGAATTCGTTCCTAGGAATATCCCTAGCCATGAGAACACTCTCTTTCATGGTATGTATTTCATTAGAATATTCACATATTTTGGTATTGATCTAAAAGGAAAGAAAACCATTACTCGAAAACTTTTTGACAAGGCCAACATCTTTCTCATGCAAATTACACCCATATTTGAGCATTATGAAATAGTTGTAGAAATGGAAGAAAGATTGGCTTAGGATAAGGAGCATGAAATAAGAGAAGAAGAGGAAGAGGAAGGAGAAGAAATGAAAATGGAGGAGGAGGAAGAACAAGAAGTGGAGGAAGATACTTCTTTGAAAAGTATGGAAATGCCAACTCATCCATCAAATAAAGAACTTCTCAAAAATAAAGAGATAATTAGTAATAACCAAAGAAGCTTAAGAGATCATTTTCTAAAAAATTCATTCTCTTTCCAACAAAGCAGATAAGTACTTTGAAAGATCATTTGCATGATTAGTGGAAAAGCTTCATCTTCATCAACTTTTTCTAGTTGTATTTCATTTGATTTTCTAGTTTTTAGTTTGGATTATCTTAGTTTTAATCCATATATCTTTATGTTTATCTTTGAAATTCCATGTACTCATCTATGATCATCAATTAAATCATGTTCCTTGCTGTTGTATATTGTTATAGTCTTTGGAATAGTAGTTAGGCATTACAAAAATATGGCAAGATTGTTGTTTTTGCAAAAAATGGTACATATGTCGACATATGTATAACATATATGTTGACAAATAATAGGCAGAAACCAAAAATTTTTAAATTTCAAAATAAAATAAACTACTAACCACCTATTGATTTCGAATGACTTCTCAACCCTATATAAACCTACTCACTCTAGAAAAGCATCATTTCCATTCTCTTTCTACTCCATTTTTGTTTATAAACTTAACTTTTCAAAAATGGCTTCTCTATTCCAAAAATTGTGTGAAAATTTTGAACAAACCCTTCGATCGTTCAAGAATATTCTTATTTTTATCCTTAAAAATCAAACACGCTTAGAATTCAACGAAATGAAGATGATAAAAGGAAAAGAAAGGCATTTTTATGTGATTCGATTGATGATTTCTTCCCTTATCAAAGATTTAACAACCAACAATCTAGATTATACCATTAACGATGACAATGAAGATTGTGATTCCATCAAAGCAGATCCAATTTTCGATTCCGATAGTTGGGTAGGAGTTCCTGCAGAAGTTTAAAATAATTGTTTTGTATTTTTAAGATTTGATTTAAGTTTGTATAATAAAAGATTACACTAGAACAAGACGTATGGATTAGTGTGTATAGACTTATTTCATATTACAAGTGATTCGGTTTTAGTATGGTTTATGTTTGTATTGGCTTGGATTTATTTGAATTTATGATTGTATTATCTCAAATTGATTTGACTGTATGATTGTATTAACTTGGTCTGATTTGTATGTATGATTGTATTAACTTGGATTGATTTAGATGTATTGTGTTGGATTAATAAAATTGGTTTGTGTTATCACTTCTTATTTACGTATCACTCTTATATATCGTTCTTATCACATTTATATATCATATAGTACCTTAGTTAGCAGGAGTTATAGTTATATTTTTGTTGATGACAAATGGGGAGAAAAATATAAAATATATAAGGATAGATTAAGGAGGAGTTTTGTAATTCAAGGGGATTTATATCATATTTTATAAACAAGCTGGTCATCTCGAAAATGGGGAGATTGTTAGTACCACATGTATAGGTTTTGATGACAACAACCATATAAGATCATTTAAAATATAGATACTAATGTTTTTATCAAGTTATATATAGTATATAGTGCAAGATATTAAACAAGTGTTGATTAAGAAGACTGTACAATATTAATAGCAGATTCAAGAGCCTGATATAGAGTTTCAAGAGTTAGAGGTTGAAGACTTATGAGTATTAAAGATTCAAGATATCAAGATAAGTTATAGAGTCATAGATTATTTTGTTCAAACCATGGTAGCAATTTTTTGATCACTCTTCCAGTTTTTTAAAAAGGTTTTTAAAATCTATTCTTTGATTTTAAATGATTTTCAGAAATCCTGGTTTTCAAAAATGATTTTTAAAGAATCCCTTTGATTTTTCAAACATCTTTCAAAATTGTTTTCAAATGATTTTTAAACTTCTTTTTATTAGCAAGTTTATTATATTTTGAGTAGTTAATTTTTAAGCATTTTATATTTTAATATACTTCTACTTTATTATATTGAGATATAGTTTTTGGTTTTATATTTTCTAAATGATATGGTATTCAAAATTATATTGTTGGCATTCATTAATACTTGGATTTTAATGTATATTCACTTGTACTTTATATATATATATATATATTATTTTTGTATATATTATTTATATTTAAATACTTTATATATTAAAATATTTCAAAATAATTTTATAAAGTCTTCTTAAGTTTTAAAATGATTAAAATGTGTATAAACTTGCTTAAATGATTTTGTAACATATTAAAATATTTTACAAAACTTAACATTTTCAAAAAAAAATTATTTATTGGTTTTTCAAAATTACAAAGGATATTTCGGCATATCCCCATCATGTATATCAATATATATAGGCTAGGAATTTGAAAATTCAAATTTGGATGGAAGAGTCTTTTCATCGTATTTCTTCATGAATGGACATGACTGTTGATTCAATAGGGGTTTTCCAAATGAATTTTGTTAATTAGTTTCTTATATTTTCTCTTCTCTTTCACTCTCTTGATTTCTAAAAGAAATTCTACTTAAAATCTTCTCAAATACAACCAAAATCAAATTCAAACTCTATTGGTTCAGTTCTCTACTACTTCTTCTCTAGTCTTTCTCATCTCTCTCACTCAAATAAAGATCAAGTGGGTATGCTTGTATCCCATCTAAATCAAGTGGGTGGGCTTGGTGTCCCTTTGAATCAAAGTGGGTGTGCCGGTGTCCCGTCCGAATTCAGTAAGTATACCTAGATCTTAGAAAATCTAGAGTGTGTTTCTCGTAGCCTTGAAATCGAGATTGATTTTGATATTTGAAAAGAAATTTGTACAGGAAATTGTACAGGACTGAATGTAAGGTAACTCCGAAACAGTATAAAAATTCCTGATGTAATCTCCCCAACTCTTTACTTTTTTACTTTTACTGCATTTATATCTATCCGTTTTTGAATTATGACTATTAATTCTGCATTACTTAATTATTAGCTTAAAAGAATTTAAAAAGATTCACAAAAATCAGTAAACACTGTTCACCCTCCCTTTAGTGTTAAACTAGCCTTAAGATCCAACTTCCACGAACTAACAAAAAAGACTTATTTTACATATACAAATTGATTTTGTTAAATAAGTGTGTGTGTTACAAAATAATTCGAGATTACCAACACCGTAGCCTTGAATATGCACCTTGAATGTCAAATCCAATAACTTCTTAGATCTAATTTGTTCGCTTTCAGAAACGCAACCAACTAAAGAGATCATTACACGTTTAAGCAATATTAAATTTGATTTTATTTTTAGTTAAAAATGAAGAAGAGGGAGCTCTATAGCTTTGGGTCTAGGAGGTTCAATGAGGAGGAAAAAGGTAAAAAAGCAAATGAAGGGGGATAGTGAGTTTAAATAGGTAAAAGAATGGACTAAAAAGGGATCTTGATCGTTATTTCTACTTTTTTCCCATTACCATTTCAAAACTCATATTTCAAATAAATAGCACATTCCCAACTTTCCCTCCAATTATGGCCTGCCATCCCTATAAGTATACGGGCCCGCATGAATTTCCAAGCCCAATCAATATCTACATACTTTAAATCCAACTTAAATGTTTATTGTAATGACCCGACTTTTCATGGCTATAAAATAGCCGTAGAATGAAAAGCCGAATCATTATAGACAATTTCAATAGTAAACAAAGAGTTATATAACTGACTAACTAAAATTTTCAAAACTCACAAAAGAATGGATCAAACTATAAAATATAGATTAAATAAAAAGAATTCATCTATATACAACATAATTCATACATGGTATTTTATATGTACACAAAATGTCATGCTATATATACGATATATACAAATAACGAACAACATATATAGACATCTCCGAAGTCTCCGTCTGTGAACACCACACCGTCATGTTTACTTCATTTACTTATATTGTATGAGGAGGGGATCAGACACACATGTCTATTCAGTTAACATATTACCAAGTATGTACCGATACACGATTTCATTAAAATAATATAAATACTAATACCTACTTACCTCAACCAGTTTCCCCTGCACCCACAGAGTTAGTTCATCATAATATGATGGGTTCTATTATATATTTAGAATTAATTAAATGAAAGAGAAACCCGAGGTATAGTTAAACGTGAACTATTCTCGTAAACATAAAAAAACACAATTCAGATAAACATAGTCTAACCCATATATGCATGAAGGATAGGTAAACGGAGGCGAATTCCTTTACGCATGATTTAATCCACTCATCAAAATGCACAATCAATGGAGTATGAATCTACATGTTAAACACTCCTACATCACAAAAAACACAACCGGTTATTCAATAAATATTTCATATAGGCTTGGCTGTAGTAAAATTGCTCCAGTCTTGTCCAGGTTTAGGCTGGCAAATGAAATGCCCACCGGTGGAGGCCATAGGTGGACCGGTGGACATAAAAATTCCAAATTTCATAATTCTAGATTTTGACCATTTCTTCTCCATTTCGGTTTCTACTTCATCGTTTACTGTTTTGATACTTCATGCCTCTCTTAGACATTATATTTCACTATCCCAACCTTTCGTATATCACGTATTATTAAGATAATCATAATCATTTCTTAATTTACATAATCCATACATTAAATGCAATTTCTATTTAATAAACAATCTAATCCAATCTTGAACCAAATATGATTAATATTAACATCATTAATCCCTCTAATCATTTCAGTATCACTTTCCTAATCTTAAGTTCCCAAATATTTAATTTAATTAGATTTTTTAGCAATCATACGTTATAAACTACTTTCATGCAACAATATATCCTCGATAATGATTCCCACCCACAAATCTACGCCTCCAAGTCCAAGAATTCTCTTAATTCATTTTTGATTCCTCACTGGCTAGAAATACAGTATTTCAAAGATTCCTGAATCATCAAATAAAGGTATAATTGGACTTCTTTTCTCACACTGATCAATTTAGTAATTTTATTTGTTGAATTTAGTTGAGGATTGACAAAGTTGTGAGAAGACAGAGAAAAAGGGTTTGGTAGAGAGATGGAGAAAGAAGATTAAACCGAAATATACGTGAAATGAATTCAAATTCCTTTATGTCTGCTTCTTATAATTTTCTAAACCAGCATTTCACTTAAATGGGTTAGGCTTAAATAACAATTCAAAACCTACTAGCTTAAAAACACATAACTCCTCCAGACGGACTTTGATCCGGACAAACAAATATATCATTCTGACTAGGAAAACGGCTCTTCGAAATGATACAGTTCTCGTCATCTAATTCGAATGTTTGCAAAATTACCATTTTGCCCTTTGTAGTTAAAATAATTAAAATGTCCTTAGGAGTTGAATAGAACCAACTCATAATGTGCAACGAGTTGAATAGAGAAAGCCAACTCGTGCAACAAACTGAGTTAGATAAACATGACTAACTCGTAATGAACGGTGATTAGGTAAACATAGGCTAACCATAACCAGATAAACATAGACTAATTATTAACGGAGCGGTTATTAGGTTAACATAGCGTAACCATAACCATATAAATATAGACTAATCATAAACGTAACGATGCTTAGGTAAACATAGACAAACCATAACCAGATAAACATAAACTAAGTATAAACATAAATTATGTTAGATAAACAAAGTCTAACATAAAATGAATACTGTAATCTAGTTAAATAGAGACTAGTTTTCGAACGCACTATTATTAGTTAAACAAGACTAACACTTAAAATTTAATCATTTCTTATCATTAATTAGGCAATACTTGGTCTAATCAATATTTATACACATTTCATATTTCGATTTACTTTCAATTTTTATAATTTATCCACATATATATTCATTCATTAACCCCAATAGCAATTATACAACATATGAGTTAGTTAAACACAGACTAGTCCAATGATGAGCAAGAGAGATAGTTAAATAGAGCCAAACCCAATGACAGACGAGAGAGTTAATTAAACATAGACTAGCCCGAAGATATAGTTAAAACATTGACTAATCCCATAAATGTAAACACGGGAATGAGTTAGATAAACATAGACTAACCCAACGATATGCTTAAGATTTAGTTAAACATAGAGTCACCATAAACAAACAATTTAATATCAACGAAAAATATTCTTCTGGACATTAAACACTTCATAACGTCACAGATAAACCAACTAAATACACACACACATATATTTACACTTATACATACATACTTTTTTTCCATTATTTAAAAATATACAAGTACACTCCCTTTATACGTCCTAACCAGATCTGATGTCAAATGTAACGACCTGACTTTTCATGGTCGTAAAATTGCCGTAGAATGAAAAGCCGGGTTGTTATAAACAATTTCAGTAGTAAACAGAGGGCTATATAACTAAATAACTAAAACTTTCAGAACTCACAACGGAATGGATCAAACTATAATATATAGAAAAAATAAACAAATTTCATCTATATTCAACATAAGTCATGCATTTTCTTTTATATGTACAGAATATGTCACGCTATATATGCAACATATACAAGCAACGGAAAAAATACATATAAACATCTATGTAGTCTTCGTCATCGTCTTCGAACACCACACTGTCACATTACTTCATTTACCTATAGTGTATGAGGAGCGGGTCAGACACACATGTATGGCGAGTAAAAATATTACTAAGTACGTACCGATACACGATTTCATAAACATCATATGAATACTAGTACATGCTTACCTTAACCCATTTCACCTACACCCATAGAGTTAGCCCATCATAATATGATGACTTATATTATATTTATTAATATTACATGCATACTAGAATTAATTAACTGAAATCTACACCCAAGGTATAGTGACGTGAAGTATTCCCATAAACATAAATAAAAGCACGAGCCAAATAAACGTAGTCTAACCCACGTATACATAAAGGATTGGTATAGAGCCTAATTCCTTCATCAAAATGCATAATCAATGGAGTATATATCTACATGTTAAACACTCTTAAACATCACTAAAAACCCAACCCAATAGTCAATAACTTCGTATAGGACTGGCTGGAGTAATATTACTTTAGTCCGGTCCAGATTTAGGCTGGCAAACAAAATGCCCACCAGTGGACCGGTGGACGTAAAAATTCCAGTTTTCATAATTCCAGATTTAGATCGTTTCTTCTCCAATTCGATTTCTACTTCATCATTTACTGTTTTAATGCTTCATACCTCTATTAAACATTATATTTCACTATCCCAACCTTTCATATATCTCGTATTATCAATATGATCATAATTATTTCTTAACTTACATAATCCATACATTATATACAACTTCTATTTATTAAACATTCTAAACCAATCTTAACCTGAATTTGATTATCATTAACATTGTTAATCCCTCTAATCATTTCAGTATCACTTTCCTAACTTAATTTCCAAAATTCATAATTTAATCAGATTATTAGCAATCATACAACATAAACTACTTACATGCAACAACATATCCTTGATGATGATTCCTACTCAAAAATCTATGCCTCCAAGCCCAAGAATTTGCTCAATTTCTCTCTGATTCCTTGCTAGCTAGAAAAAAAGCACTCCAAAGATTCCTGAATCACCGAATAAATGGTATAATTAGACTCCTATTTTCATGTTGATCGATTTAGTTTTTTTATTTGTTGAATTTGGTTGAGGATTGAAAAGTTGTGAGAAGACTGGGGAAGAGGGTTTGGCAGAGAGATGGAGGAAGAAGATGAAACTGAAATATATGTGAAATGAATTCAAATTCCACTCAGCTCACTTCTTATAATTTTCTAAACCATCTTTTCACTTAAATGGGCTTAGGCCCAAATAACAATTCAAAATCCACTGACTTAAAAACTGCATAACTACTCCATATGAACTCTGATCCAAACAAACTAATATATCATTCTGACAAAAAAAAGGCTCTTTGAAATGGTACAATTCTCGTCGTCTACTACCAATGTTTGTAAACATGTCATTTTTCCATTTTTAGTTACAATCACCGAAATGTCCTTAAAAAAATACCAAATATACAGGGTATTACATTTATCGATATCGTATATCGATACGTACACATATAGCCTTTTATATATGTACTATATAAAATACAGATTTAGATAAATCAAATAAAATTTTATAATCAATATTCCATAAATATTGATTAATTTATAACAGTTATGGTTTAATTCAATCACGTGGTATTCCAGAGTGTTCGACATTGCGGTTGTATGACTCATAAGTGTAAATTCAATTAACAACTAATGTAAATAAATGAATTTTAAAGTTCACATGTCACATTAGCTAGTGATGTGACCGTTTGGTCGAATTTATCACTCACACAATTTTGGTAAAATCCAAATTTTCTATTTTAAGCGGTCCATGACAGTGATGATTATTTACATCAGTTCTCTTCTTCAAAACCATAGGACATTAGAAATTATGAAAATTGGTTATGGTCAAATTCTAATATCATCCACGTTTAACTTGTATAATACAACACAAAGTCCATGGTACAATAATAATTATTAGTATTAATCGAACCGCTCTAACTAGAGACTTTGACTTGGAGTTGACTACAGTTGATTGTAATACTAAACTTGTATAACTAAGGAGATGGATTCTCTATTAACTAGTGTTTTACTTCTAAGCTTCAACTTAGACCCAACTATAGTCATTTAATGGAAGTCATGCCATGATTTAAGTACAATCAAAGTGGAGTGTACACAATGAGGTTTAACGGTATTCTAAAGTAGAGAGAACCATGTAATAATGTCACTTCAATATTCCCAGTTTGAACTTAGTTATATTAACAAAGAAAACTATCTAATGAGTCATTCTATAGTTATCCAGTAACTATCAATAAGTAATCGTTTGAAGCCCCCAGCAGCATGAGTACTACATTGCCCAACATTTAGAGAGAGTTACGTACTCTAGTCATAGCAAATGTACCGATATCTGGTCTCGATGCATCTTGATTATGAATATATAAAACAATATATTTATTTTCATTATGATAAATTTCTCATGATTACAACATATTATAATTACTATCACAAAACATATCATTTATGGATTTTATGTGGAATATACTTAACTAAATAAATAATTAACATAACACGTAACATTAAGTATAAAAGAGAAAGAAAAACATCTCTTATGTCGAACGAGATTTTATTAAAAAGTTAATAATTTACAGTAAATTATAGAATTTCCCCTAAGAAATACAATTAACTCTATCAATCTCCCATTTGCATTTCAGACCAATTATGGAATCACAATCTCATCCATTCGATCAGTTTGACGAGAATGAGCTAGCACTTTGTGAATGGATCTACTATGTTGTTTTGATTTCCTACTCCGTCTTTGATTTCCTACTCCATCAATCAACTCTTTCTGATACCGATAAACTGCCTTTATCTTATTGGAATTATTTGGAGTATATTTCTTGATTTCTAGTGATAAATCTTTTTACTTACACTAAAAAGGAAAGGTGTTTAGGTTTATAGTAAACAATGTTTTTAAATTACATTCATTTCTGACCCATTAGATATGATTTTGGAAAAAGAGAATCTTCCTTAAGATTTATAAATATACTTATATCATTGAAATAAGTATATG
The DNA here is from genome assembly GCA_030765085.1 of Allium cepa. Taxonomy (NCBI): domain Eukaryota; kingdom Viridiplantae; phylum Streptophyta; class Magnoliopsida; order Asparagales; family Amaryllidaceae; genus Allium; species Allium cepa. Next base: position 464,791,582 of record CM060931.1, read on the forward strand.
GAGACTTTTTCAAATTATTGAAAGTGAAATGGTTTGTGAACACATTATAACGTCGAGATAAGTATACTAATATTTTCAAGTATTAAGAAGAGTAGAGAGAGTTTGTGAATATATCTTTGTAAAAGTATTTTAATACAAGAATTTACAAAGTGGTTTTAATTAATGAAAGGATTAATTAAAGAGGCTTAGTGGTTGCTTATGTGCTTAACTATGTTTGGTTTTTATATGAAATTAAATATCTGATTTGGTTGTTTGTTTATTTGATAGTTAAATAACCAACTATCAAATGTTGGTCTATTTTGAAAACTATCGTTTTCCGATTCGGAGAGACCAGGATCAAATATATTATTAAAAAACCACTACAAACTGACATAAGTGTTCTAATCGGAACTTCTTGAGTTTCCACTACTTCTTGCTTGATGATCTACTATCCAACGAAAACAACAATTTTTTTTCTTAAGAGATTCAAAAGTTTTGAAAATTAAAGAAGTATTTGGGTTTTTTTGAGAGAAGAAATGGTATAGAATGTGGCATTGATTTAGATAAATCACTCACTGCATCGGCATATGTACGCAAGTTTTCGTCATCTTTTGAAATTTTAATGGATGTTATGGCTTGATTAGGCAATTATGTGGCTACAATACTTCAATATTACTGTTGTAAATTCCAACGGAAAAAAGACAAATCAGAGATTATTCCTAATTGTGAAGATAATTAGATATACATGGAAGTTGATAATATTGGTTAAGAGGAACGAGATTCGAACAATATTTTGTGTATTAATTGGTGAATTAAAACAAGCAGAGTTTGGTGGAGGGAAATCAGCTTTCGAATTAAAAAATAAGCTGAGAAATTAGGTAGTGTCTGATTTGAAAACTAGCTTTGTGTTTTGTACTTTTAATATTTATGTGTATAGGAGTGGAGAAGTTAAAACATTCTTGTAACGACCCGTAGCTCCGTACCATTTGAGTTGATCATTACTCACTCCTGTTCAACCCAAATTGTACGAAAGAGCGAATAACTAGAGAAAGAAGAAGAAAGAGATAGAAGAAAAATAATCGAAAACATAGAATCTCACAATCGCAGCAGAACAAAATATAATATATAATAACCGACTATTACACAAAAGAATCTATAATAGTTCATACACTTACAATCATCAGAGTACAACAAACAACTCATCAATCTGGACAGTTATAATAACTTGTCCTCATACAACAGAAATTTAAATCAAGTACGAAGATACGTCTCTATCATCCAGCTCGCCTCCTGGGCTCCATAGTGTTCTATCCTGAATTTGTAATACTCGGTCTGACCCAAGCATTATAATAAAATAACACCCAAGTCAGTCTGGAGAACCAGCGTGAGAAAACACACTCAATTTGAATTATTAGAGTTATCAAATCCTTTGAAAAAAAAAGGTATATCGCAAGACAGCGCCATACATAGATACGATGGGTTTTTACCTTACGATAACCAAAAACATTTTATAGAAAATCTAGTGATATTATAATAATGTCTAAATACAAATACTTTTTTCAAATAGCTGAAATTTTTACATTAATTAAATTCCAACATACTAGGTTCTGCAAACAAAACCGTAAGCTCGTATTAGAGAATTGATTCCAACTAATGACTAGGCCACTGGGGTACCGTCCATCACAGTACACCTCTAGAACAATGTGCCGAGGACCACGCCGGGATCCCCTTCTCACAAGACCGATCTACTTCTAACCTGGATAGACTGAATATGTTATCACCTCGGGTGTTCCCGCCCTTACCATCAAGCGCTCCTTCTTTCATGCACACCCATATCCATAATAAATAGGTTTTCGAGGATATCTAGAAAAATGATAACATACCCTAATTGGGTGCAACCCACTTAGCCTTGCTGCATCTTCCCTCTTTTAATTTCGGTTGATGAGGCTCGAGGCTAAGCGTTACTTTCCAAGAAACAATTGTCCTTAGAATGCTCATCGTCCTCCAATGACGATGTTCTGATAGGATTTATCCATACAAGTTGTCCTGAATCTGGAAAAACCAATTACCGCCTTCATCATCTTCACGGTATTCATTCGTAACGTTCAAACCGAATCGAAGTGGTATTCGAATAATTAAATCCGATCCGGGCCTCTTCGAAACGATTAACGAAATTGGTCAATATTGATAGTCAGTTATTTAACTATCAATAAAACATCCATAAGAAATTATCTGGCCTTATTATAATTTTCCCCAAAATATCCATTTTCAAAATATCTTTATAAGATATATGGATTCCTTCCAACAATTGAAAACAATTTCAAATACTTAAATTCGTAACCGGATATTTCCAAAACATCTCAACACTTAGAAATATTTTCAAATTTCCATTTTTATACTTAGGAAAATATTACAAGTCTTATTTTCCAAAATCCTTTTTCAAGTACCAATACTTAAGAGAATATTTCGTAGCTTATCTCATAGTCTTTGGAATTACAAATAAATTCTTTTTCCTCAATTTACAAAACCTATTATACTTATGTATAACCCCGTTCAGCAATTTATAACCTCCTTTATAAATTCTGATTTCATTTCGAAATTCCCATATTCATACATTTTGAAACCAATTTCCTCCAAATCCCTTATGAAATCCCTCTCCTCCAAAATCATCTCCTTTTATAAGCTTCGTTTACGAATCTCGAAAGACTTTATAAATATAAATTTCAATCACTTCAAACTCTATATATATATATATAATAATTATTTAAAAGAATAATAATTTATTTTTAAAACATATTCAAGTAATTATTTAAAATACCGAAAAACGGTTTTATAAACATCAACAACTCATTTTTAGATAAATAAATAAATTTCAAAGCTGATTTTAAAAGTTAGAATTTATTTAATAGCCACTTAATATTTGAAAAATCTACTTACCAAAGAATTTAAATCTCAACTAGATTAAAATTTCATAGTTTTAAATAATAAAATTTTCCTTTCAAAACAAACTTACTTCTTAGGAATAAAAATATATTTTTAAAATCTCACCAACTAATTCAACTTATAAATTCCTCTCGATTTTCCTCACATCATCTCCATTCCAATTTCCTTAACCATTTTCGCCTTTCAAAAATAGTATCCACTATTTTTCTCACCCTATTTTTCATACCTTATATAAATTCACCCCATAAATTTATATTCCCAATTTATCATCCTGATATTGATTTTCTTTATTTATAAACATCATTTATAGATTTTTATAACTCCTTTGAGTTTAACTTGTTTATAAAAAGAATCTTATTTATAAAATTCCATTTTTGTAAATCCATCCCTTTATAAATCCCATTTATAACTTTCAATATTTTTTTTAATACCGACTTCAACTTCTTTTTATATTTTACGAATATCATTTATAAATTCTTTTTAAACACTTCATTTTTAAAATCTCCGTTTCAATAATTCTTAATAGTTAAGTGTTACCCAAAAATCAATATATTTTTCTAACCCGATTTCTTTAAAATAACCTCAATTCCAAAATATTTTTTTTATATAAAAAATTCCCCTTCATCCCTTAAATTTTAAAAATATATTATATGGTATTTAAATTATCAAAGTCCAGGCCAGTGCTACGATAGCATCCAATAAATTCCAAAACACCAAACTAATATATATAGATTATTATACACAGTCCATATATCACAATATATAAAATTAAATTTAACATTTTTAAGGAATCCAGTTGGATCCCTCCAACCTGTTTCACTGCATCCACAGATGTTAATACAACATAAAATAATACCAATCCCACTTGAAAGGGGATATCGCGGTATATAGGGTCATCCTCTATTATGCGGGGCACATAGGGTCTCATCCACTATATTATGCGGGAATATCACTCCAAATACTAATATATATAATACTGTGTATGTATATATATATATATATATTCAACATTCAACAGATCATAATTTATAAAATCAACCAACAACCAATAATTTAAATTCATCATTTTTAAATTATTCTAGCAATCCAAATGAGTGAGATTTTACTCACCTTGATTTTCGAGTTTGCTAATCGTTCCCAATTAAATTCCAGCTTGTATGTTCTCATCTACGAATCCACACTCGTCTTGTTTTTATGATTTTTCTACCCCGTATAATCGTTATACATTTTTTTTATAAGCATTCCTTTTTAATTAAATAAAAACTGTTTAAATTAATTTAAAATCATTGATAGCTAATTACCGTCATCACTAACAGCTGCCAATAACCCAGCCACTCACGAACGTCTACTACCACCATGGTCGCCTCAACTATAAGTGATGCCGGCCCTCCATCCACACGCAAGAACCCTTCGCCTAGAAATCGTGACTCGCCTTCCTCTGCCTCGGCAAAGTACGAATGCCTCGCCTTCCCTGATGATGAGTCATGTCTCCACCTGCTAAGCTGCCCTCCACCTCTACCCAGCTATCAATTTCGACGTCGCATCACGAGCTCGAGCTCGAGCCCACTTCCACCTCCAAGTGCGAGTCGCCGAAGTCGCAGGTGCCTCCTCTTCATCGAACTGCCAAAACCCACCTTAAATCACGACCAAACGCCTACCGCTTCCCACTCTATCGTTGCCCTCCTCCCTACGCGCGCACCTCTCCTCCATCGCACGCGTACGAGCGTTGCATGATTGCTCGATCGCGTTTTATTCCAGCTCGAGTTTTTGGCCTATCATCGCCTTTTTTTAAAACGAAAGAGGGAAAAGTATTCATGATTCTGTTTTCGAAGCAGGAAGGAAAAGAAATAGGCTCGCGAATTTTTCTCCGTTGATTCTCGTTTCTGATTTGAATGAGAGGAAAAAAGGATAGACGTGATTTAAAAATGGAAGAAGGTATACGTAATTTTCTTTGAAACGATTCGTGATTGAGGGAGACCAATTTAAAAGGTGAAAAGAGGCGGCTTTGTAGGTGATAGGTGGCGTGATTTAGAAGGCAAGACGATTTTGATTTGATTTCATTTTTATTTTATTATAAAATATCTCGTTTTAGCAACTTAAAATTCTGATCTCCTATTGAGGCATGCCGCTAGGCGTTCATAATGTTATACCCCTACTCCGAACACAATGGAAAATGTTTCGAGTCCTAATTCGATTATATGGAGAAGATAGCTTTTTGAATCTAATTGTTATATTGAATTTTCGATATAAATTTCAGCGCTTTTCTATTCCATACGATCAAACGAAAACTCCAAATGCTACGAAAATTGGAATCCAATAATAATACACTATTACGGATCCAATGGAACTGCTTTGGTCAAATTCTGAAACTGTGTCTCGGATCGCTATTTTAACTTTTCGATTAAATCGGTGATTTTTTTTTATAAATTCCGAAACCGCTTAAAATTTTAGTTTAAAAAACTTATTAACTCAATTAAACTCCATATCAAATATTCAAACCATTTAAATATTTAAAATTAAACGACAGAAAAAATTCAGATCGTTGCAATTGTAATCAATCGAACAATGAAATGAAAAGAAACGACGAAGGAAAACTAGAAAAAAGTGATTTTAAATATTACATGTTAAAGCCTATCTCAAAATAGAGTGTTTTTAAATACAACCTAGTTTTTTATTCAGAAAGAAAGAAATATAAAACATGGGGTGCAATTTAGTTGGCTTCTCAAAAGATGTGCTTCACCCCCTCCCACCAATAAAACAACCACTTTAGACTTCCCTTTCCAGAATCCCCCATCCTCCCAAAAAACAAAATCCATGTCCCGTTCCAAACGTTCCAAACAACCAACACCAAACGAGCACTCCCCTCTCCTACCCGGACTCCCGGACCACCTCTCCATCATCCCCCTCTCCTCCCTCCCTCCGTCCCTCCTCTTCTCCGTCTGCCGCTCCTGGCGCCGTCTCCTCTACTCCCCCTCCTTCCCTTCCCCTCCCCTCTCCCTCTACCTCACCCTCGCCTCTTCCACCACCAACTCCTCCTCCCTCCTTTTCACCTCCTTCGACCCCATCTCCTCCTCCTGGTTCCCCCTCCCTTCCCCTCCCCTTCCTCACCCCGTCCTCCTCCACCACCCCTCCTTCCTCTCCCGCCCCCTCCCTCTCCAGTCCTGCTCCTCCTCTTCCTCCTCTTCCCTCCTCCTCATATCCGCCACCGCCTCACCTCTCGTCCCCCTCCTCTCCCACCCTCTCCTCTTCCACCCTTCCCTCTCCAAATGGACCCCCGGCCCACCCTTCACCTCCCCACGCCGCTGGTGCGCCCTCGGCTCCGACGCCCGCGGCCGCGTTTTCCTCGCCTCCGGAGTCGGAGCCCAGTACAGGTCCGACGTCGCCCGCAGCTTCGAGATGTGGGATCCCACCACCGACCAGAAATGGATCCCACTGGAGCCCCTGAAGGACGGGAGGTTCAGCAGGGAGGCGACTGACATGGTGCACTCAAACGGGAAGATGTGCATGGTCAGCATGAAAGGCAGGTGCCTCAAGGAAGGCGCCATCTACGACTTGGAATCCAACAACTGGTCCGATATGCCTGCCGGGCTGCTCGACGGATGGAACGGACCTGTTGCCACAGCGGAGGGCGCCATGTACGGCGTAGAAGAGGGCGACACAGTTCTGAGAAAGTACAGCTGGGAAGATGATGAGTGGACGGTGGTAATGGAGGACAAAAGATTGAAAGGAGCCATCATGATCGTCGGTTCATGCGGCAAATTATGCATTGCTTGCGATGATGGTGCATTAATTGTGGTTGTGGATGTGAGGGATATTGGGAATGGAATTTGGACAGTTAGGCCTCCGGTTGACGGTACTGTTATTGGTATGCACATTTTGCCTAGAATCGCTCGGTGTTAATTTGCTGTAAAAGTTGTTATTTTTGTGTAGTTACCTGCATACATTATAGTCAAGTTTCTTCAATGTCGAATGCGCTGCCTGCACCAATATTCAGATCATAGATCTAACCTATGGTCTATTGGTCTTCACTTTGCTTTTTTTTCATTTGTTAATAGCGTAGATTGTGATGTAATATGGGTGAAGGGTGGCATTTTTCTGGGTACAGCTATTAAGTTTGAAAACGACAAAAAAGATCTTTTTACAAGTCATGAATGCTTAATTAATTATTATCTTTAGAATATATATATTTTTGACGAAAAGGTGTAATTTGACCCCAGTGGATAAGTGGATTTAATGTTCGTCATGTCTTATGTCACTGTGAGAAAGATTATTTCTCTCGTCGGAATGCAGATAATTCACCAGTTCCACGGAGAAACAGCGGAGTATTTGAAGAATAAAATTGGCTGAAGGATATATAAAACGGAGCTGGTGATGCGAAAGAAGTATTTGAAATGTAATTTTTATTTTAACTGATTTATAATTAATTAATTATATTTATTTTCGTCATGTAATATGTGTTTAATTAAAATGAAATAAAAGAAAAAATAAATAAATATAATTTGATCTTAAGAGATACAATGATAAGCAATGCATGAAAAATACAACAGAATTATAAATTTTTGAAAATCCTATTTGTTTGCACAATTTTGTTTTACCAGATGCATTTGATACTCTTTCATGTACTGTTTATCGGTAATCGGCAACAAGAACCAAACTTTTGTTATATTGTCATTAAGAACATGAATAAATTACGGTTGCATAACAACTATCAACACTTTACCAACATCAAATTCTCCTCTTTCAATTTGTTAAGAGACGAACAAGCAATTGTATGGACTCTATCGAGCGTTGTTCGACATTCATAAAATTTAAAAGTACAAAAATACGCAAAATATTCAAATTATATATATATATATATATATATATATATATATATATATATATATATATATATATATATATATATATAGCCAGGATTGGAAGCTGGCGAGGCACAATTAAAAAAGGCAGGGTTTCGAAGATGGCGGTCAACGACTTTTTTTTAACTATCACTCGAATAGTTATGTGTGTGTGTTTTGATCTAATGTGAATTTCACATATGTTATGTTATAAAATAAATATAGATGATCTACCATGCAAATATAAGTTCAAATTACATGTCAATCACTGAAGAATCCTAAGTTTCTGTTTATAATTCCAGTTTCTGTCGTTCGGATTGAACCTAAATTAGGTAAATAGATGTATTGATAGATAAACATGAAATTCATCCTGAGTTGCATGAAACAATGGACAAACAGAGAAGGACTTCAAAACATTGCTTTTATGTCTGTTTCCATTCAAACATTTCATCTGACAACTTATCACCAATAGCACAAGCTTTTGTTTTTAAAATACTACAGACAGTTTTGCATGCAAACCGTTTTTTTTCCTCCAGATACTGGGGTAGGCACGTGCCTACCCCATATACAAGGGGGCTCTGCCCCTGTGTATGCATATATATATATGTATATGTATGTGTGTGTATATATATATTGTAGATACGGAAAAAGTATATACAGAAATGTAAAAATGTACCCAAGAAACAATCGGGTAGACGGGGTAAACATTGTTCATATCTTGAATTAGAGGTGTCGAGGAGTTAGAGTCGACAAAAGTGAAAATGTATAGGGGAAGAGAGGAAGAATGAGTCGTTCTACATGCATCGGACGAAAATGCATTATTTTATCCGCCGGATCACTTTTTAAGGAAGGACCGTTGCCACATCAGATGTAGAAGCTTGAAACAGTACCTAAGAAACCAAACATGCGGTTAGCTTCTTATTTAGTATTATTTAAATTTATTTTCACTTAGTTTGAATAACTTCTTAGTGTACGTCAACAATAATTGACTTTTTATCAAGTTAAACAATTGCTAAGGTCATTTTGGTTACCTAGTTAGGTGCAAGCCGGCAGTGGTGATAATAATATTAGCTACACGGTTATATAATTGTACATCTGGTTATGTTAACTAAACAAACGCAATTCAATCCATTATTTAGTTTAATGACACAATCGATGCACTAGTTTATGAAAGCGATCTCGATAATTAAGAACTTTCAAATTGAGGAGTTTTTTCATGTTGGTCTAGCTATGTAGGAACAAACAACTAAATTTTAACATAGTATAAATGCAAAAGGAATACTGAATTCATCCATTAGGCGATCACATTTGATAAGACAAACACAATGTTCCTAATGATATTTACTTTTACATAAAATAATATGAGATAAAGTGGAGTAGTTGAGTTTTTTTCGTGGAGCATATAACATTTGAACCTAAAGTTCCATCGTTACGTTACCTAATATACAGTTCTTACTTCCCTTTTACGTTGTCTTATGCTATTTCTAACTCTACATGCATGGAATTTGCGTTTGGAATGGTTGTTGTTGGCCATTTGTACCATGCATCTCTTTTCTTTTTGAGAAATGCTAATCCCACTTGTCTAAAAACAAGTGTGAGTATTATTCTATAGTCAAGGTTATAATTGTAAAATAATTAAATGGACATATTTTGAGTTAATTAAAAAGAAGTATGACGTACATTTAGTTTAAGAAGAGGGTGGATGGCAAAACATGTTTGTCGACTGTCTCTAATGGAAAAACAAGAAAATAATAATGTTCTTATGTTTATGTTTCATTCATTTTGGTTTCAAAGCAGTATGGGAGAGGTACCCAATTATTCACAAAATACAATTCGTTTTCAAGGAAATCGAGAGCAATAAGAAATTTAGGCTGTAGTCCATTTACTCGTTTTGGTTTTTAGTTTTCGTCCATATAAAAATGCGCACTATGCATGTATATAATGAAAACGAATAATTTAAAAGACAAAGTTAGCTTTACAAAATTGAAAATAACATTTTTTGCATTTTTCGTGTTTTGAGAAATTATAAAAGCACGAAAAATAATTCATTTTTCCATCATCCATCAATCCCTTCCGTCCTTTCTTCGTCTTCCATCCAATCCCACCATCTTTTCTCAACTCTTTTCATATTTTATAATTAATGTTAAAAACTAAAAACACAAAACATAAAATAAACCAAACGGACCTTTAATTTTGTTCAAAAATGTTTTGATGATGAACATAACGATATTTTTATTTTTACTTTTTAGTATATGGAGATATTATAATTACTGAATCCAGATCCACCACTTTGAATTTTACAATGAAACATTGTGTTTTGTTAACATGTTACGTTTCTTATATCAACTTCGTGAAAGCTTTGCTATAAATTATATTTTTATATCGACCACATGAATATACGGCTAATATTGACCAGGTACATTGCATTTTATATCACTCCATCTAAAATTTATCACAGAAAGGAAACGGTTAGAGCCTTAAAAACTAAGATGAGTATCCTGTCACTTTGCTACTTTGCTGCATCACAAGCTTCCTTTTTATCAAACCCACATGTAAATTTCCGTTTGTTTAAGATAGCAATATAGTTATTGAGTTTCTGGATCTATGTGAGTTCCTGAATACAGTTTACTAGATGTTGGAATGGATTTAAGTAGGACGCTACTATATACACACTCTCTTTTCTTCGTTCACATGTTTCTTTTCTCACCCACAATATTTTATAAAATACTTGCTTTCAACTTTAGACACTTACCTCTTTTCTCTTAAAAAATAATAATAAATAAATCATTTTTTCATCTTTTTAAAAACATAACTATAAATAGGAACCGTAAACTCAAATCCCATAAACTTAAATCATTTTTTCACAAATTTTTATCAACCCGAAATTTTATTAAAAAATTATAGTTGATTTGCTAAATTTTGAACTCTAATGTATTAAAAATCGATTTTATTTGAAATCAACTTCCAAGCAACAAAATTGAAAATATGGCAAGGTCAACTTAAAAGCAAATTCATAAATAACTTCGAAATGAAATTCTCTATAAAGTTTGTAGAAATTTTAAATCTTTTGCGTTAACAACAATGATGGCTAGTTAAAGTGGTTTTTTATAAATTCTTTTAGTAAAGTGGTGTATTGGTGGGTGTAGATGGTTGCATTTTTCAAGTGACAGGTGTAAGACTTTGATATATAAAAGGAACTAGTGTGAACTCATGTTTCACATATGTATGTAACTAACATACATCAATTATATAAACTGACGAATTGATCGAATGTAGTTTTTTTTAATCAAAACCCAATTGCATGTTGTATCCAATCTAAAAAGGTAATTTATCAAAATTTAAACCCACATCTTTGATACCAAGTCAAATATCAACAATTCAAAATTTTGTCAAATCATCAACCATTGTAGATAATTACAAATTATTCAAACAATAAAATATAGTTAATTATATTAGAATGTGATACCACCAAACAAATGTATCAAAAAAAAATCATATAAAACAACAATATTTTTACAAGAATAAGATTCAAATTTACGACAAATACTTGCCCAGATGATATTTGGTGCTTATAGTTTAATACATGACAATGAAATTAATCATGATATTTTTTATTTTGTTAAAAACACTGCTACTAAAGTACATGATTATTCCATGCATGTAATTAGGAATGGGCAATCTTTGATTAAACGAAATAGACAAACCGTGCCAATTCATTTCGATCGGTTTGGTATGGTTCTGAAACTAGAATGACTTATCGTCTACCGGCACAAAATTTTTGTATTGTTATCGAGTTAAGCAAATTAGCTAAACTTTTATTATATTTTTGAGATTATTAATATTATGATAAGTTTTAGATTGCTTTAGTGATCTATATAAACTATATTTATGATATGTGTCAAAAATACCGTTAGAAAGCATAAGAATACTTAATAATTTATTTAAGTTTTATTTCAAATGACAATGAATATTTCAAACATAAAATGTGAATCGATACTAGTTCGACTAAAATGGATAACCAATCGAACCAACCAAACTTAATTTGGATGGTTTGGTTCTTGTTTTTAATTAATTTTAGTTAGGTTTAACAATTTTTATTATTGGATAAACCAAACCAACCAAATGCTTACCTCTATATGTAATGTCATTCCATGTTAAATTCCTATTAACGTAATAGAAGTAATCTTATACACATCCATAATTTGTAATGCTCATTGCAACTCCTACTAAAGCATTTTTGATTCCTTTTCAACAAAGCATAAAAAAATTAGGGAAAAGGGAAATGGTATTTCATTCAGTACGAGAATGTATCATCTTAAATGAATCTTCTACACACATGCATACATACGTACATACAAATATCAAAATCGGACACAACACACTCTTTCATATTTCATTAATATCACAAACCATAAAACTGTAAAACTACCAATATATGATTGTTTGCTCATGAAATGAGAAAACACCTCCAAATCTTTTGCTGTAGAACAGTGGATACATGATATACTTCATAGTTATTTTATATATTTATTTAAGAATTTCAGAGTGCAAATCAGATGCAGAAAATATAGAAAAAAAAGTGCAATAAACGAAAGAACATACAAATTTATTATGCTCGGCTGAATAATGCCTACATCCCTTGTTCAATATCTTTAATTTTCCTATAGATCTCAGATGCAATGTTGAAGATACAAAATACAATGATCTTTTGCTCAAAGAAATATAAAACGATGCTCCAAATGATTTGGTTTAGTAGAAATCTTTTTTCGGTCTTATAGGGGTTAGTTTGGTAGTTTTTGCTCTCTAGACCATCCATTATTACTGCTCATCTCTTGGGTTATTTATAAATATGAAAATATATAGTTACTGGCTCGACAATCCCCTAAAAATATTCAGTTTCCATGTATAAACAGTTTTTTTTGTTAGTACTTGGTTCGACTGGGTTTTGGTCCGGTAGAAATTGGGTTTGGCATGGGAATTACCAAACCGTTTTTCCTATTGGGTAATTGCCTGTCAAAAATATTTATGTGGAAGGACAAACCAAATCATTTAGTGATGGTTTGGTCGAAATGTTTCTATTAGGGCCGACCGAATCATTCACTTAACTCCTTCCAATCTTGTATTTTCCTTCCAATCATTCTCGAGCTACTTTGAGTCCTCTTGCCTTATTGCATTGCCCTTGTGATTGAGTGATGACGCTCTTAATATGGGCTTTCCAATCATTTTGTGATCCTTAACATCTTTTCGTATTCATCGTGATATAGGTGAACAAACTCACAATACTTGCCTCTTAAAGGATACATTCGTGAATATAAATTATGCTTTGCTCCATCCAGATTTGCTTTGCCTTTTCTCGAGTAACCCCATCTGTAACCCAATCCATTCCGATGAGACTTTAGGTGACAGTTTGTTGCATAATCTTACTTATTTCTGAAGAGAGCTTGTTGATTATTTCAAGACATCTTTGATTACTATGGTATGGGTAGCTCATGCTTTCTTGGTGAAATAAATATCTAGTATGATTTTTAAAGTTTCTTCATTTCTGCTCGGTTTCTCAACGATTGGATGCCCCATCTATTCGATTGGTTATCGGTTCGGCTAACCTTTACTGAACTGATAGCTTAGGTTAGAAAAGCGGTTAAGCTTCTTTCCCTCTTGCTTTTCACTTACGCTCAATAAATTCAAAAAAAGCATTTGTCTTCCTTTGCATTCAGACTCAAATTTAGGAGTTTTCTTCAAAAAATCTAAACAATTTCTTTTCAGATTTCATCAAGCAATTCCTATATCCTTTAATTCATGTGTAGCTTAATCGTTTCCACCAATAAAAATCCATCTCCACTTCATATGATTTTATTGGTTGATAAAATTAAGACTTTTTTGTGTAGGTTTATCAAATGCAACCTAATAATTGAATCAACTCTCCTGTGGTCAGTATAGGTCTGGTTTCAGGGTGGTTGATTCTATTTCAGTTTAGGGTTTTTGGCTAATGTTGCGTCTTAACCGAACCAAGTAGGGAATTAATTTAGTGCTTTTGTGAATAACACACCTACGTAGTGAAGGCATATTGGTGATTAGTTCCTTGGGATTAACAGGATACCCGAGTTTAACTATGGTGTAGGCAACTGACCACCACTGAACCAAACACTTAGTGTTTTTTTTATTGTTGTGGATTATTATCCTAGATGCATATGTATGTGGACCATAGATAGACAGAATAAGATATCTACTTGTTATTGTAAATGAGAATTTATAAACATCACGTGTACTTGAAAGAACCAGGCCGGTTTGTAGCGGGTGAAGTAAGTAGATTTCAAAAAAAAATTCTCTATTTGGATCATAGTGAGCTTATGAAGTTTGATGCGTTTCACTAGATCCAACCTAGTTACTTTTATAAAGTCATAATTTATTAATATTATCATAATCGTAATTAATTAAATCCATGTTAATTAGATGTAAAATTTGAAAGGGTTTGAACATATCAAATATATTCTGCATGACAATCAAGTTAAACATAAAGCAATTATAATTGTTAAGTGTTAAAGGATGAGAATAAACAGAAAATTAGATCTAGATGTAATCACATCATGATCTAAAGGAAAGAAATGAAATGAGGCAACATTGATCAATTCCACCTATCTTCTTTAGCAAATTTAGTTTACACAACATCTAATTGATATACGAGGGATGATATGATACAGTAAAAATTATAAAAACAATAAACAGCAGCACAGTCAATCTATACATGTGGATATTGAGATTTTTATCTATCATGTGTATATTCACTATTTACATACATACATATATATATTATTGCCTCAATTTTAGATTGTTCAATAAAAAAATAAAAATATGTTTTTAAAACAAGCTTTAACAATATAATGTATGAATATAAATATTTATGTATAAATAAACACATACATCACCTCATTTGTGTTGGCGCGCACACACATACAGAATAAAGTTTTAACCTAAAATAAAATTTTGCTATTTTTATATTATTAAATAGTCGAAATATTATAAAACCAAAATTGCACAAAACAAATCAAACAAGAATAATTTTTTTTAAAACATTCATACGATGACATTTAAATCTTTAATTGTGAAACATGTTTAGAATATTAATATTGGTAATTTATAAAAATATCTATAACCAAAACATTGTTTTAATATTTTTTTTTTGACTTATCGAATTAGAAACAAATCAAATTATTCAACATATTATCTAAATTGCATAACTAATTTTAAATCAAGGCAAGGTAATAAAACATACACATAAAATTATGATAAACATATTACAGCTTAGAAAGCAATTAAAAATAGAATATACCTTTCAGATTTAACCAATGAGTTAGGCTTTGATTTGAAAATCTCACCTTAGATCCTTGAGTTTACATCCAATCTTTACAATAGATGGATGAACAACGTAGTCTAAATATTTATTTGATAATTTAATTTATTTGGAGTTGAATTTATTTAAGAATGGGAAGATGAAATTCGACCATGATAGGAAGAAAGGAGGAGAAAGAAAAATGAAAATAACAAAGGAAATAAAAGTAGTGGATTTGTTTTAACCGAGAGAATGAAAACTTTCCCTTTCTTTCAATTAATACTTCCCTAATTAATCCCTTAATTTTTCTCTCACTCCACTCCTCTTTCTTCACATATATAGCCGACCATGTTTGCCACCTTTTTGGGACAAAATTTTCAAAAATCTCATTATGCAATTATCTTTTATTTACTCCTATTTGAAGTTACACTGATATCGTATATCGACATGTGCAAATATAAAATTTATATATGCATTAATAATTTCAAACAACTCCAAAACTATCCAATAAATTAAATAATAACCGTATTTCTTAAAAATTAAATAATTTCACAAATTTTCAACATTTTATAAATTAATTAAATCATGTAGTTTTTCGAAAAATTCATAAATACAGTTGTGAGACTTAGAGGTATGAATTCGGCCGGCAATTAATTTTGAATAATTCAAATATTAACATTCATATGTCATCTTGGTTAGTTGTCTGACAATTTGTCCGAATCCATCGTTTATAGAACTTTTGGGTAAAATCCAATTTTGCATTTTCTTAAGCCGTGCGTTTTAGTAACAGTAATTTATACACATTCTCTTCGTCAATACCATTTCACTATTAGATTTATGGAATTTGGTTTTGTACAAAATTCCAATATCATCATTATTCAACTCAATTAGTCCATAACAAGTTCGTTTGTCTAATAATAATATTTATTATTAATCGTACTACTCTGGCCCAAGATTTTAACTTTGAGTTGAGTGTAGTTGAACGTAAAAATATCCTCGTACAATTGATGAGATGAATTCTCTACTAATATTATTTCACTTCCAATGCATCTACTCAGACCAAAATATAGTCGCTTGATGGATGAACCACCATGTCATGATTTACCTGCAATCAAAGTTGTGTATGTCCATAGATCTTCCACTGTATCCTTAAGTCGAAAGAACTGTATAACATCGCTACCTCGAGATTTTTTGATTGATCTTGCTGTTATTAATTAGTAGGAAAATCTCAAATGAGTCATTCCATAATTATCCAAAAACTGTGATTATGTAACCCCTTGGTGCTCCAATAGCCATGAACAATACACTGTCCAATACGTGGATAGCGTTATACAATATAGTCTCAACGAATGTATATATATCTCTATAATACCCCATAAAATAAACCGTAATTAATTAAAAGAATTAATAAATAATTTATAAGGCTAAAAAATCGAATTTGAGAAAACGTCAAAATTTGGCCATGAAAAGTACACT
This sequence comes from Allium cepa, assembly GCA_030765085.1. NCBI lineage: Eukaryota > Viridiplantae > Streptophyta > Magnoliopsida > Asparagales > Amaryllidaceae > Allium > Allium cepa. The sequence goes on from CM060931.1 coordinate 464,808,145, forward strand.
ATTGCATTCATGACACTCTTTTGATCAAACTACCTCTATAAAGTTTTGCGATCAGATTTTAGACGAAGAAGTTATCAACCTTTGAAGTTTTTAGATCGAAAATAATTAAAAAGAATTCAAATGAATTTAAATAATAATATAAATTAAAGCCATTATGACGTTAACAACGTAATTAGCCTCAAGGACCCACCGGCCAACATGTGGAATAGTTAGTCGACCGCTATCGATCGATCGCTATATAAGGGCGATCCACCAGTTAGATAGGGCTATCGCACATTGAATCTCCGCTTAATTGACCAGGATTTAATAAATAATAATCTAATGGACAGAAATGATTCGAATGCCTATAAATATAGGTCTAGCCCCTCACTTTTCTCCTCATATTTTCTAAACTAAGCGGCAGAACTTTGCCATTTTTCCTTCTCCGCCATTTTTAGAAATTATATGTATATATATATATATACACATATGTATATTTATATCTTGGAGAAGAAAAGCAAATAAAACAGAAGAAAATGAGAGAATCAATTCTATGATAAAGGTAAATTTAAGAATTATAAATTTAGATTTCCACTTAAACTTAAATTTCCACTTAAACTTAAATCCCCTATCGAATCTGCAAACCTAATGAGTTTGTATACACTTTTACTTATTTTCGATTTAAAAGAAAAAAGGAGTCAAGGAAAGAGAATGTATTTGGATCTAAGGATTTAAAGTTGACAGGCGAGTGAAAATTTATGCGATTTACATAATGCTAAATTTATATCATTGAAATTCTATTTTGTTATTATGCCTATGTGAAAACCATTGAATTGTAGGCTTAAATGAATAAATCTAATTCGAAATCCTTGCCATATATTTAGTAAAGTATTTAACTTTGATGAAATGTCATATACACTGGATCTGGAAGTTGGGAAGTATAGTCCCTAAAATTTGTAAAATATGATATTGATAAAACTATGTAGCTTATTTCCATATTTTTTTCACTTAGGTTGTAAACTATATTTCATTCATTTGGAATGCTCTAGTTCGATTTGGGATATAAATTTTCTATATTTTACTTCATTGGATTTGTAGAATATATAATTTAGTTGTATCGATTACCATGTGAATTTCCAAAGACTGTCCAACCACACAATTATATATGAAAAGTATGTCGTTTGAAATAACAAGGGATATGTCCAAATGAAAGAGATGTGCAAAATAGGTGTCTTTTCCGTAGTTTGCACTATTTATTTCAATAAAAATAAGAATATATAATTCCTTGAAATTGCAAAAGGACAGTTCCACTTTCTGGTTGTTGATGGAAAGTTTGCAAAAATAACATTTCCTTCTTTGGAAAGATACGTCTCAATACATTAAAATGTATAAATGAATATTTTTGTGGAATTTACAGATAAGTGTATATCCAGAAATCCTTAAAACGTAGAAATTGAAAAGTCAAAGAGAAATATAAATAATCCCATTTACCAATTATATATATATATGTATGTATGTATGTATGTATACGGTGAAGTATAAGTTTAAGACCAGCATCATTGTCCCAATAGTTAGGTGCTTTGACTTTGGTGTTAGAAATCACAGGTTCAAAACTTGTATTGCGTGAATCAAACATATATTGACATGTAGTATGTTGTATACTACATAAGACTTGTAATCCTAGTATGTTCTACCATCTAAGTACCCAATTTTTAAAAAAAACGAGTTTATGAAATAAATAATAAACGTCAGTTACAACATAAATACATACATATATATAGTAACGTGTAATTAATAGTACGTTATCATATTAATTACAAATAAATGCTAAAATAGGAATAATGTAATATATTAAGGAGTTATGGAAGTTACAATGTCAATGGACAATAATTACATAATAATGGAATGTTACATTAATCAAGTCAGTATGGGTATTAACCCATTTAATGAATTTAATTACAAAGACTAAATATGACATTGATGAAGGAAACTAAATAGGCATGATAAATTAATTTTTAAACGTATAAAAAAATATGATTAATACTTACCCAATTTTTAATATAAATCACCTTTTATAAAGGGCATTACTGGAGGTAAAAGAAACAATAGGTGACATTTAACAATATGAATGGAAATGAGAAATGAAGATAGTAATCATATAAAATAAGAAGATGTTCATGCAGGTAATAAATGAATGCTAATAAATGAACTTAGGAGGTGCAATAATTTCACAAGTTGGAATCATATGGCCTTAATAATATATTTGCGATGGACTGAATTATTGGGCCTAATCCAATATTTAGATTAATTATAAATGACTTGGCTTAGTATGAGTCGGGATACGAGGTCGGTAGAGTTACACAATAGAAGTCTACCATCCACGAGAGGCTACTAGTAGTTGTGTATACATATTACTAATTTGGGACGTCTTCAAGTATAAGACTTGTGGGAATATATGTTCACATATAGGTTTGGGAAAAATATACTATGGGTTTCCCTCGGATCTGCAATATTAAATAACTAAGTTCCTGGAGGGTCAAGGGGTTTACTTTGGGAGTGAGTTATTAAACGATCGTTGAGTCTGCCTCTTCCATATTTAAGAAGTCTTAAATAACTTACAACAATGCCTAATTATAAATGTGGGGTCTGCTTCAGTTCCAAACCGGAGGTACTAAGTAACATGGAGTGGACATTTTCATTGATTTGCATTGGCCAAATCTAAACAGGATTTGGGTTTGGAGGTTGGTGCTATGTTAGCATTGTTGGCAAACCAAAATTTGTGGAGTTGGGTTGGCCATAGGTCAAGGCAACCATCAGTTCCAAGCAATCGTTAGCAAAAACTTTGGTTAGTCCTGGACAGACAACATTTTCTACTAGTGTAGAGTTCAGATGGAATACGCACTGACCTCAAATTTTGGTACTTTTTGTTTGGTTAGAGGTTGGCTAGTTAACATTTAGATAAATCCTGGAGATATATTAGTAATATGGCTAGTTAAATTGTAAAGCCAAATCTCGAAGTCATCAGCCTTCGTAGTTAGGGCCAATTGACCATTAATTACGTTGTGAAGGGGTTTGCTTCAGGTTCGAGGTATTAAATGGTCGTTAGGTCTGGCTCTTTCCTATTTAAGAAGTATTAAATGGCTTTTACAGAGGACGCGCTTCAATACCAAGGTATTAAATGGACGCTGGGTCTGCCTCCTCTCTATTTAAGAAGTATTAAATGACCAAGATTTCCTTTTTTGAAAGTATAGCGATGCTTATATATACTTGCGCGTATATACTTAGAATATGTTGGATATATTATACACATACATGGAATCCATAAATATTAGACATAATACATAAATGGAAATCAATTAGCATAAACTAGTATTATGGATAAAGTTTTTAATTTACCAATCACTAGAATGTTGCTCTGACCCTCTCCTTATTACAACCCACATGATAGATTTAGAGGGATATGATACTGGTATAAGATGGGAACGGTAGGTGGATAGGTTCTCCCATTCATTTCTTGCACTGACAAAGGCAACTAGATATTCGAGGAATGATATTAGTTCCAAGTTATTAGCCTTATTCAGCATATATGTTTTACTACATTTTAATATTTTGCTGTGAGTTTGTATAAATAGCTCTCTAATATACTTATGTTTATTATAGGTTACCAATACCAACGATCTATACTATAATGGACTTGGGTTTTTGATTTAGTCAGAAATCGGGCCCATTAAGGCATGGGTTGTTACATTTGGTATTAGGGTCTTAGTTAGTCGAACATAAGAATTAGAATATGTTGAGTGAACCTATTTTTATTTCTACATAGAATTATATATACTATTACACACCAAGCTCTACAAATTTCAACTATAGAAATTGTAGTGACCATATTCTAGAAAGATGGATAAAGAAACTATGAGTTGGAATAGTAAATTGAGTTAGATTTATGCACCTACCCAGATTACTCCATGGGATGTTGGCCATATTGTAAGGAACTTAAGAAAAGCATGAGCATGACATATAAAAGAGTCCTTGAAGCTGGATGGTACTTGACTCCTTTTGCTAGGCCTAGACTACCCTATGATTGTGGATTTTACTAGATTGTCGATTAATGTTGTATATTTCATCCAAATAGATGGAAAGTAAGAACCTATATGTTGTGAATATCCGGAAGTAAGATATAAATAGGAATTAGCAAGTTCTTGTAAAAAGGTTTGCATTAACCACCACAAGATGATAGGTGGACTTTAATTAGGAAAGAAGAAAAGTCCAAGGGAATGATAGAAACCCTTTCCCGAGTCTAACCCCATGTGAAAGAATTTTGTAAAAGAAAATTTTGAAGGCTCTTAAATTATCAAATGGCTTTAAAAGAATTTATTTAAAAATAAAAGAAACATACCACTAAAAAGTTGTTGTTTTTGAGAAGTAAGTAAATACTAAATTTTTCGCCATATAAATTACCCCTTTGGAATAGAATTCTTGAAAAACTAGAAAATTTAAGGAAAGCCAAGAACTTTTATTTTTGAAATAAATGGGAAATATAGCATATATTTGGTTCAATGATTTCTCTATTTCTGTAAAATTAAAAGCCTTGAAATTCTTTTTAAAGGGTGGATAAATTGAAAATGGTAGATGATTTAAATAGAGCAAAGAGAATGAAAGGGTGATCGAAAATGAAGATATAGGAAAAATATTCCTGTATAAGGAAAATAGGGAAAACAACTAAAATAGATTTATATATAGTAAGCAATTTCATGTTAATTGAGAAAAGTCAATGGCTAAAGCAATAGGAGAACACTCTGCAGCAATGATCTAATAAAGAAAATGATCAAATAAAAAGGAAAAGAGCTACATAAGGAGGAGCAATTTAAATAAGAACAAGTTAGGTAAAAGAATTTAAATAGTTGCAACATTAGGAAATTTTAAATAGAAGCAACGTTAGAAATTTATATTAAAACAATCTAATTATAAAACAATATAAGAAATTAAAGGCAAAGCAAAGGAAAAATGAATAGCTTTCATAAATATGTGCATAATTGGACATGTCTTTTTAAAAGTCCCCTTCGTATGCTATTAGAGTCTCCGCTAAGGTTGAAAGTGAAAATAGTCTTAAGAATAGAAAAATAATAGAATGAAAGTTGTCCGTGTCTACTCTAGTTTTTATTGTTTAAAATTATAAAAGAGGCTATATTAATACAATTCACTTTTGAGAAATAGGCTTGGTATAACAATCGAGATTTTAGAAGCAAAACTTAACAAATGTATTGAGTTGAAAATTATAACATCCCCTATCTAGAGGCCCAAATCTAAGCGCTACAGATGTTGTAGTCAACTATAGTATTAAATTCCGGTGACTAAATACGAATATGCTAATGGTACCAATAATATCAGAAGCATTTGAATATGGAACAAAATTATAGATTTCAAAAACACCTTTTCACATTACATTTTCAAACACATGTTTCATATTCAAATTACATAATCCCATAATCGTTTCCCAAGTTCAGATAAATTATAATTATTACATAAATACGCAAAGAGTGGCATACGATGATCCCTCTTAGTTGACCAGAGTACTATATAGACATAACTGCCTTAAATACAACACGATGGAATAAAACAAAACAAAACATCAACTCCTACATAGCTGTCCGTCAACCACCTGCTCATTTCTAGAATCTTTATTCTTCAGCTAACCAAAACCTATAAAACCTTAACCCTTAGCCAACTCAAATCAATTTTGAACATCCGAGAGTTTATAGGGAAAAACATAAACTTCGAGTCAGACATAAAGCCTGGTGTGAATGATACTATACATCTCGGATATACAATATTGAGTGAGACCAAGACACTTAGCGAAATGGATTTCCGCCCACTAATATCCATTTAAAACATATCTTTTGCAAATCATAATTCTACAACCAAAACTGGTTAAAATTGTAAAGCGTTTTATGTAAACTTATATATCAGATAACAAATGGACTATCTATCCGACCACTACAGTTTTGTTTGGCTAACTACTAAATTTGGCTGACTCGGGGCTAACAAATAATATAACAAAATAATCTAACATCTTCTAGGCACTCCTCTCCTAGACGGTCCGTCCTTAACTATCTGTTAAATAATTCTCTTCTAGATAGTATGTCCCTAACTTAAATTCTCTTAAGGTCACCCGATCCTAATGTTTTTGCAGGCTCACCACTATCTATATACAAACATGTATTCCGTTTTGTATGTAATCATAATTTTAGTCTTACCTGTGACAAAGCACTACACACTAGAATTTTGGACTAAATTAGCTGGGGCCAAAAGCTAATGTATAGGGCGCGACCCTATACCAGTCCCATTTGGTATTCTAGCATCTGAGTAATTTTACTTAGGGATACCTTTCAAAATTTTCCTTGAAAACCTTTTGAACTGAAATTGGTTTAAAACCTCTTAAACCAAACTTAAACAAGGAAACATTTATACTCTACGCTTTACTAAAAATCACCTTGCCATGTTATCTATATATATATATATATATATATATATATATATATATATGCACACTTTACCCAAATCTTTGTTGATGAAAACCTTTAAACATTTGAAAGTACCCCTTTCGATCCCATTGAAAGTGCCTCTTTCATAACCAAATAAACCCTTTCCTTCATCTAGGCCGAGAGGCAACCTTTTCTTTCAAAACCATTTACATAAACCTTTCAAAACCATTAAAGTAACTTTTCCTTTGAAAGCTAAAAACCTTGGACATTCTATCTTTAAAACCTTTAAAAATAGCCTTTCAAAACCATTGGAAAAACTTTTCCTTTAAACCTATCGAAACCTCTAGTTAAACCTTTCGAAACCATTGGGGAACCACCCCTTAGAAATCTTCCTTAAAACATTTCGAAAGCATCAAAACCTTAAACCTTTTGAAAGCATTTGGGGTCAATTTTTTAAAACATGTGTAAATGCTTTTTGAAACCTTTCAAAACCATCTCTTTCGAAACCTTTGGGTTAATCTTTAAAAATCTCAAAGGGTCACAACAACAGGGTCGAAAGCAACTCTTTCAAAAGCCAAAAACAAAGAAAAGAAGTGATGGTGTTGAAACCATCTTTCTGAAAGCATTGGAGAAGTGGTAGGGTTTTTATAAAACAAAGTATACCCTTTCGAAGGCATTGCTTCAAAAGGTAAGAAGCGACAACAATGGTTTTGAACTAGTCGAAATCCTATGCTTAAAAACAAAGGCGCAACCCCTTTAAATCCATTCTTTTTAAACCATTGACCTAGTCGAAAGCCAACTAGGTCGAAAAAAGGTACAAGCATTTCTTTAAAACCTTTAACTATGGTGAAAGCTATATAGTCAATAGCTATACAGTTGAAAGCAAAGCAGGCGAAATTGTCATTTAAAACAAAGTGGCGCTTCAACCCCTTTGGAACTCCTGGTTTCGACCTCATACCTTCCGCCTTCTTTCCAATTCATTGCGCACTAAGTCTTTGATACCATGCACATTAGTTTCATTAGTGATGGTGGTAGAGGTATGTTGAAAGCCATCAAAGTCGAAGGTAGGATGCAGAAAGTGGTGAAACATGTTTTTAGCATGAAAATCTGATTTTTAATCTTTTTAAAAAATCTTTCTAACTAACCTGGCTTATTTGTCAAAATCTTATTAGATGCTAATTTTACTTTTCTAAAAGCATTGTCATAATTTTAGAAATAACAATTTAATTTGTTTACAAAGTACCCCTTCTCCTTTTATAAATATATTAAACATTTAAGTTGCATACATTAAATAATTTTATATATTCATCAAAATACTTTGTAAAATTCAACAAAAATTCCAAAAAATCCTTTTTAATATGTTTTCTAAAATATATAAATTTCAAACCCAAATTATTTATAGTTTTAACCATAAGTTATTTATAACCCAATAAATCATTTTCTTCACTAGAAAATTAATATAAAATCCACATCAATTCAGAAAATTATGAAAATTGAAACCCATCTCTGAAATATCATTTTTGGTCTAAATCTTAAATCGCAAGGCATTTGAATGTCATTAACAGGGTTTTCTTATCAAAACAAATCATAAAATCTATATGAACAAACATAATTCATCAACAAGCATATGAACACATTTAATCGTTCAAAAACATGGCATAAACTTGCAAAACACTTCAGATTTATCTTAAAACAGAAAACATTTAAAAAATTGAGATGCAGTCATTATTCACCTTAGCTTTATGATTAAGGATGTACGATTTGATCTTAATTCATTCATTTGATTCTTTGCTTGAATGCTAGCTTTATCTTCTCTTAAGATTGCTAATGGTGGCTAACCTTAGAAGTGTTTTTGTTTGAGAAAATATGAAATGAACGTGTGTTTTGGTTTCCTAAGGGTTTAGAGTATAAGTTTAATCATTTTCCTATTTTGCCACCCCTTATTTCCTAACACTTTAGTTCTTTGATTCATTGTTTTCTCATTAACATGACATGGCTACCCCTTAATTAAATCATAAATCTCAATCCATAAATCAACTTACATTATTTAATTTAATTTAGCTAATTAAATATCCTAAATAATGTTATTAAAAATATGGGGTGTTACATTCTCTCCTCCTTAATGAATTTCATCCTCGAAATTAAGATAAGGTACACAACAAAACAATCAAAGGTAAAACATACCATCAAACAAATTAGGCTAAGCGTCTCTAATCCTGCTTTCAGTCTCCCAAGTATAGTCTCTAGCATCGCCACTGCACTGGGACTTTACCAATCCGACTTTCTTGTTCCTCAAATTCTTCTCATCTCTCACGACTATCCGGATAGGCTTCCTATCTATTGTTAAGTCTGGTTCCACTACTGAGTCCTCTAACATAGTCGGTGCTATAGTAGTGTCTGGTTCCCTAACATCCTTCCTTAGATGAGATACCTAGAAAAAATCGTAGAATCCTACCAAACTACTCGGTAACTCTACTCTGTACGCGAGTTTTCCAATCCTCTCTAAAATTGGAAATGGTCCTACAAAACTCGGTGCTAACTTCCCCATCTCCCCGAACCTAATAACACCTTTCATCGGCGATACTTTGATGAAAACATGATTTCCAACAAAGAACTATAGATCCTTTTGTCTTCTAATTGCGCAACTTTTCTGCCTAGACTGAGCTTCCTTCATTCTGGCCCTTATCGGCTGAATCTTTTCTGCTGCTTCTCTTACCAATTCGGGACCAAGGGCTAATCTATCTCTGGTCTTTAGCCAACATGTAAGGGAATTGCATGGTCTTCCATACAAATCTTCAAACAGTGTCATCCTCATACTAGTCCGATAACTATTATTATATGTAAACTCAACTAGGTGTAGATGGTCTTCCCATGATCCCTCGAAGTGTAATACACAAGCTCTTAACAAATCTACCAAGATCTTGTTAACTCTTTTCCGTTTGCCCATCTGTCTGCGGATGGTAAGAGATACTCATCTTGAGCTTGGTTCCTTAACTCTCTTGTAGGTTAATCGAGAACTCTCTAGTGAATAAGAAATCTCCGTTACTAAAAATACTACTAGGAATTCCATGAATTCTAACTACATTCTTCATAAATAACTTAGCCAATACAGGTGTCGTTCTATTTGACTTAACGGGAATAAAATGGGCACTCTTGGTCAATCTGTCCACTATGACCCATATAATTTCATTTCCTCTATTGGATCTCGATAACCCGTCTATGACGTCCATAGATATAGAATCCCACTTCCAAACTGGGATATCCAATGCTGAAGCAACCCACTTGGCTTCTGATGCTCGGCTTTCACCGCTGACAGTTCAAACGTTGTTTCACACATAAGCCAACATCCCACTTTATTCCTTCCCAGAAGAAACTTCTCTTCATATTTCGATACATCTTCGTTCCTCCTGGACGAATATTGAACTTCGAACGATGTCACTCCTCCAAAACTTCCTTCCTTATGTCTCCCGCATCTAGAGCACATAACCTACCTTTCTTTCTTAACCGTTTACTTTGGTCAAGACTAAAATCCTTCAAGCTCTTGCTCTCCATTCCATCCCTTAACTTCCTGATCCTTTCAGCTAACACGGGATCCTTTTCGTGTTTAGAAGCAATCTTCTCAGTCAATATCGGTCGAACTTCTAAACATGATAACATAAAAGATTCTCCACTAGAACCAGCATTGGATCTCCACTACACTCTGTAGGTCGACAACACTTCCAAATTTTCCATTCTTCTATCATAGCCAACACTGCATTCCGATGCTTCCTACTAAGCGTGTTTGCAACCTTGTTGCCTCTCCATAGTGTGTACTCTATTCCAAAATTGTGACGACTCGGAATTTTTTGACATTTGAAATTGAAATATTTAATTGATAAATATTTGAAGGTTAGTTTAACTTGAATTTCAAAATATCACTGTTTATTTGGCAATTTAAATAAGTGAATTTAATAATTGGAAATTGAATAAATTGAATAAATTGCTGAATTAGGAATATTGAGCTTGTTAAAAATAATTTAATGGCTTAGAAAATCTGTATTAACAATACTGAAGATAATAGAACTTTTAAAATTGAATTTAAAGATGGTTTGGTCAGTTTTAAATTTAGTTTTTAGTTAAATAAATTTATTAAAAGGAATTAGTTTAAAATAAAAATCACTGGTTAATTAAAATTATCAAATGAGAATTTAATTGTTCGATTAGTTCGAATATTAATAAAAATCATATAATCGTTTATACAAGGTCAAAAATCATGAAAATCAGCTGGAATGGAAATGGATTGCAAAATAAAAGAAAAGGTAGGATCTTCTAACTCAATTGGAATTCCAAGTTTAATTTAAACAATTCAATTTAAATTATTGGATGTGCTTGGATGAATTTGATGATTTATCTATTGGGTGTTATTATATATGGTAGTATATATATATTGGAGTGGTTGATTTCCCATATTATATAGGGGACGAGACCCTATGCGCCCCGCATAATAGCGGATGACCCCATATACCGCGATATTCCACCACGAAGTAGAATTGGTATTTTATATTATGCTAACATCTGTGGATGCAGGGAAACAGGTTAGAGGGATCCAACTAGATTCCTCAAATAATTGAATTTATTTCATATGCTGTGATATGATTTATTTATAATCTGTGATTGATTATATTGGTAATTGAAGTTATTAAAGGCTATGGTATGGCCGAATATATTTTTGGTATCTTAGGATACCAGAAATATAAAAATTGGATTTTTTGGAAGAAAATTAAAGTAGAGAATTTTAATTACAATAATTTTTAAGAATTGGATAAATTAAAAGAAGGAATTTGAAAAAGATAAAGGTTGATATTTGAAATCCTATTGAATAAATTCCAAGTATGGGGAAAAAGATTTTTAATAAATGTAAATAAATGGATTTTGAGAACTTATGTAGTATTGTTTAAATGTTGAAGAATTAGTTTAAAATTCAGATTTTTAATGGTTTGGGAGAAATAAAGGGAGAATTTTGAAATCAAATGTGAAATTGGTTTTCTGGTTTAAATGGAATTCAAATCATAAAATATAGGTGAATATTGGATTAATGGGGTTTGAAATAAATTTGGATAAGTAAAGGAATTTATTTTAAAAATGGAGTAAGTTTTGGAAATCGATTTGGAAATCGATTTAGTGTTGAAACTTTGTTTTGAAAAAAGGATGAGATTTTGGAATTTATAAACTGGATTTATAAAGTGGAATAAGATATCAATGGATATTTGAAAGTATAAATTCATGATGGGAATTTATAAAGGAATGGGAATTTAATTAAAAATAAATAGTGGATTATTTTTAAAAGCGTGAAAAGAAAATTTACGAATTTGGGATGTAAATTTAAGATAAATCAAGAAGGATTTATTAATTGATCTAAACGGACTATTTTGGAATGGAAAGTATATTTTCCCTAGAAAGTCGATTATGTTTTCAAAGTAGCTTTTAAGTATAAATTAAAAATTCTAAAGTTGGTTTTAAAATAGAATGTTTTGTAGAAATTATTTTCTTAAATTGTTTTTAAATTTGTAAAGTAAATATGTATTAAGTTAATTATAGAAGTGATTATTTTAAAGATTTAACTAGTAATAAATTTAGAAGATGGTTATTTAAATAATTATGCTCTATCCAATAATTTTATTTAAAAAATTAGTTTCGGCTTAAGTTTTACATGAGATATTAGTATAAAATTTCATAACTAATATTTTAAATAAAATGTTTAATATTAGAAAATAGTTTTTATTTTAAGTGTTTCCTAGTATATATTTTTGGATAAGTGATTTAAATTATTTTAAAGTATTCGGACTTGGCAAATTTTCAGTGGAAATAAACAATATTTGAAAACTTATTCTATGAAAGAAAAGTAGTTTGAAAATTGTTTTCAAACGCTTGAAGTGTGAAAATATATCTTGCGAAGATATTTTGAAATAAATAATTTGGGAAAATTATTTAAATCTGATGATTATTGTGAATGTTGATTGATGGTTAAATAACCGACAATCAATATTGGCCTTTAAGACGGTATTTGAATTTCGGTGGGACCGGGGGTCGGATTCCAAATGGTTATCCGAAAAACCACATTGAATCTTAATGATGGATCTTTAGTTTAAAGGATCAAAAATGGAAATTTGTTGTGACTTAATTTAGATCTGAATGTATCCACTTGTTTTTAAAATAAGCGCTCATTATTTGGATTAGCCGGGAGAGGACATTGAGTCATAAAACCCATTCCAAGTAATGATACGATGAAATCAGATTGCATTTGAAGACGGTAGTAGAAGACCGGGTATTATCAAAAACGAAAGGATCACCTGTCGATTATCTTTGCACCGAGTTGCTCCAGTATAGAGATTTTCCTATGTGATGGGGAGTCCGGATGTGATTAGGGGATATCCGGATTTGTAAGGACTTTTTCCTTAATTGGACGAAGTGCCTTCGGTTCCATTCAGACCCACAATGGACTTGTATGGATGTATGTCTGACATTACACTTTGAGATATAAAGCTAGTTTCTATCAAATACATTTCTGTTGGTGGCAGAGAATTTATTCTCTTAGCTTAACACCCTTCTCTGAGACGTACGAGCTATGTAGTTGATTGTTACTAGTGATATACTCCCAATTTGGTAATGTGGCATGTTAAGTGTTGAGCATTGGTTGATCGAAGCATGACTTTTGTGAAAAGCGTAGCTTTTTGGAATGAGACTTCATCGAATCTCACACCCCGGAAATAGTTGAAACAGGAAAGGATGCAACAAGGTCATGGGGGTCGCGCCCCTCAGGATATGTGCATTTTCTTCTGGATAAAAAGCGTTATTCTAGTGTAGAGCCTAGATTTTTAAATTGTGTGGATAAAAAGTGGAATTCTGGTATGGATCCCAAATATTTACTTATGCGGTTATTGGAATTGAGGTGCCTCGGTAAAGTTCGGTTACGACCGGGGGATGACATACTCGTGACAGTTAGTAACCTAGTTACAGAGGTAACCCGGCCTTGTGTTGGAAGAGATCCGGTTAGGTTCTCGGAACGTCCCTCCATAGGCGTACCCTTCAGATAAAGAAAGTTCCTTGGCCTTGACCACTTGTTGGAAATCCAATCACTCAATACGAGCCCTGTACAGTTTTAGTTGTAAAACCTACCATTTAGTATGGTAGCTATAATAGGCATACTATAATGGTATGTTTGCTGGCGAAGATTAATATTATACTTTCGAAATGTTTTCCATATTATGCACTAATAATAATATCAAAAGGATTTTTGTGTATCAAGCATGTTTGACTGCTATAAGGTGAAATATCCCCCAAGTGTGTGTGCCGGGAGGCCTTATGGTAGTTTCATTTTCCAAAAGCATGAACAGATTTCTTTTCGTTTTCTTTTGTGCAAATAACTGTTTTAAGATCTCTCACCAGTCCCATGACTGACTCGAAGTTTATTATTCCCTTTTCTAAACTCTAGGTGCCTCTAATTTTCTATATGGGCAGCCTAGAGTTAGGTTATCAGTAGTTCTGGAGCTAAGTCAGGAAAGTATGTTACATAGATTAGAAGACAAGCTGGATGGCGAGACATATCACACATATATGATGTATTATCCGCTGCGTATGGTTTGCTGCAAATTCAGTTTCTATATGGACATGTTATCATAACTGTTTAGTGTTGTGTTGTGTTGTATATGACTCTGATGATGTAATGTATAAATTGATATAGCTCTTTTGTTTTAAAGATTAGTCATTTATCTATTATATATTGTTCAGCTGCGATTGTGAGATTCTGATATTGATTCTATTTCTTCTTCTACTTTCTTCTACTTTAACCCTAACGATTTGGTTTTCCGGCATTCGATTATTCTACATTTGATACAGTGGATGTCTTGATGTCGATTTTCAGACGTCGAAAAATCGGGTCGTTACAATGTGGTATCAGAGCTGTAGGTTAAGCAAGAACCTTGGCTTTGGTGGGAAACTAATCATTAGAGATAGAGTCAGTAGTACTCTAGCATGAGTTTGAGTGTAATAATAGATATGAGCGCGAATTTGTTAGTGAATATAAAAATTGTTTTATATTGTTTTGACTTATCGGTCGAGTGTTTATAAATTCCAGCCGATATGTGGGATGCCATTTTATCGATAGGGGTGTCTAAACTCTTAAACAAGATAAACCGACACAGTATTGTTTTAAAATAGGGTAAATAAAATAATTTTACCCAAATTATTTTTGTATATGAAAGAAATAATTTTTCGTAAATTATTGTAGCTTATATATGGTTGTTTGATTGTTAGGAAGTGATAATATTAAATTATTATCATTGTTGTGCAAAAAAAATTGAATAAGAAATTGAAATCATGACAAAAAGCTAAGGAATAAATTTATATAACAAAATGGAATTTGAAATGCGAATTATAAATAGGATTCATAAAATTGATATAAGATGCCAGAGTAATTATTGATAAGGATTAAAAGGATTTGGAATTGAAATTTTGGAAACCAATTTCCTTTGATTTGAAAATGGTTTTCATAGGTTTTGGAAAAATAATGGTGAAATTATTTGGGAAATATTTTTGAATTGGATTTGGAATCTGGTGAGATTTGAGTTTAAAATGTTTTTGAAGGGATAAAAGCACTAAATTCTTTTCGGTCATTGGAAAATGATTTCGATGATGATCACGACATCATCGGTGTTCATTTTCGAGTTTCCAAGGGAGGAATTGCTACCCGAATGTTTTGAGTTGGGAATATTTGTGAAATTGAGTTTGATTTTGACATAGTTTAATTTTGGATATAATTGATTTCAAAAATGATTTTGAAATACATAAGTGATTATTTAGACTCTGGAATCTTATTTAAAAATGGTTACGGGATATTTATAAGTTTAAAACTTATAAGGGTTTGGAAAAGATCAATTGGAATGGGTAAGGAAATAAACTAAAAATGAATATTGGGCTGATATTTAATTTAAAATTGTGTAAGTGAAGTGAAGTTGTGGAATTAAGTCAAAGTAGACTAAAATAAATTAAAGTTTGGAAAAAAACCATTGAGATTTAAAAATAAAATTAGTAAGTGAAACTAATTAAAGAAATGACAAATTAAATATGGTTTGAAACGAATTGAATTCAATATTTATAAATGAAAGGTAAATTGAATTCAGAAATGGAATTAAAAAATTTGAGTTGAATAAAAATAGGTACAAAAGCTTAAGTGGTGAAATGAAATTAAATATAAGGAGTATATAGAATATTTATGTTGAACTTAAGAAATAAATGGTGAAATTCTCAAGTAAAATTTGGAATTGTGAAAATATACTAAGTAAGTATTTAAATGGGTAAATAAAAGTGTGAGAAATGAAATTTTTGGATAGAAATCAATATAAATGTGAATAAAAGAAAAAGGAATTGATGTAGCTAATAATCAATTAGAAATAAATATGTGGGATGTATGTATATTACTTTATTCACATATCAATTCGATCCAGATTCGAGCACAGAATTTGAGATAGTTATATCAATCCGAGTTGGAATTTTTCACTCGATTTTCGACGGCGAACTCTAGATATGGATTTTTGGTTGATCCTGGAAATTCTCTATCGTAGTTATGGCTATGTAAGGAGAATGATGGTTTTTGATCAAGAAACCAGATCTGAGTCCGCTCTAGGAAGTCGGGTGGACGATACTAGTTCGGAAGTGAAATTGTGTGATCGAGTGAGAGATCGAATTTGGTATTGCGTACAGATAATATATGTGCATCGTACGGACTTGAATGAAATAGATATTGAAACTTTTGTAAAGAAATGTATAAAATGATTTTGAATGTTGTAATTGGGCATTATTGCTAGTAGGATATACAAGTGTTTTAAAAGCAAAAGGAAATTAGGATTTTTGATTTCAGAAGATAAATGAAATTTCTTATCAAAGGGTATGTATTTGAATTTTTGTATGAAATTTGATGATTTTCGGGTCTAGCCACTTGGCCTTTTGTAGTTGTACCGAGTTAGCCGTGCAAAGGAGACGCTGGCGAAAATTTTCAAAAATTTAGAGAGCTAGAAAAATTTTGAGAAAATTTTGATAATTTAAAATTTGAATTGTCGAGAAAATAATATTGTTTGGAAGTTATGGATGAGTTTGGAAAGCTAGAAAAGTGATAGCGTGTCTTTGAAAAAAAACTATTTTGGGGAGTTGAAACTGTTTGGATTAGGAAATAGTTATCGGGTCATGGATCATTCTTCTTAACTAGTAATTTCGCGGACGAAATTCTTTTAAGGGGGGAAGAATGCGACGACCCGGAATTTTTTGATATTTGAAATTGAAATATTTAATTGATTTTAAATATTTGAAGATTAGTTTAACTTGAATTTCAAAATATCACTGTTTATTTAGCTATTTAAATAATTGAATTTAATAATTGAAAATTGAATAAATTGCTGAATTGGGAATTTTGAGCTTGTTAAAAATAATTTAATGGCTTAGAAAATCTGTATTAACAATAATGAAGATAATAGAACTTTTAAAATTGAATTTAAAGATGGTTTGTTCAGTTTTAAATTTAATTTTTAGTTAAATAAATTTATTAAAAGGAATTAGTTTAAAATAAAAATCACAAACGGGAATTTAATTGTTCGATTAGTTCGAATATTTATAAAAATGATATAATTGTTTATACAAGGTCAAAAATCATGAAAACTAGCTGGAATGGAAATGGATTGCAAAACAAAAGCAAAGGTGAGATCTTCTCACTCAATTGGAATTCCAAGTTTAATTTAAATAGTTAAATTTAAATTATTGGATGTGCATGGATGAATTTGATGATTTATCTGTTGGGTATATATATATATATATATATATATATATATATATATATATATTGGAGTGATTGATTTCCCGCATTATATAGCAGATGAGACCCTATGCGCCCCTTATAATAGCGTATGACCCCATATACCACGATATTCCACCTCGGAGTGGAATTGGTATTTTATATTGTGCTAACATCTGTGGATGCAGGGATACAGGTTGAAGGGATCCAACTGGATTCCTCAAATATTTGAAATTATGTCATATGCTGTGACATGATTTATTTATAATCTATGATTGATTATATTGGTAATTGAAGTATTAAAGGCTATGGTTTGGCCGAAATATATTTTTGGTATCTTAGGATACCAGAAATATAAAAATTGGATTTTTTGGAAGGAAATTAAAGTCGAGAATTTTAAGTAATTTTTTTGAGAATTGGATAAATTAAAAGAAGGAATTTGGAAAAGATTATGGTTGATTTTTTAAATCCCATTGAATAAATTCCAAGTATGGGGAAAAGGATTTTTAATAAATGGAAGTAAATGGATTTTGAGAACTTATGTAGCATTGTTTAAAAGGTGAAAAATCAATTTAAAATTCGGATTTTAAATGGTTTGGGAGAAATAAGGGGAGAATTTTAAAATCAAATTGAAATTGGTTTTTTGATTTAAATGGAATTTAAATCATAAAATATAGGTGTGAATATTGGATTAATGGGTTTTGAAATAAATTCGAATAAGTAAAGGAATTTATTTTAAAAATGGAATAAATTTTGGAAATCGATTTGGAAATTGATTTAGTGTTGAAATTGTGTTTTGAAAAAAGGATGATATTATGGAATTTACAAACTAGATTTATAAAGTGGAATAAGATATCAGTGGATATTTGAAAGTATAAATTCACGATGGGAATTTATAAAGGAGTGGGAATTTGTTTAAAAATAAATAGTGGTTTATTTTTAAAAGCGTGGAAACAAAATTTACGAATTTGGGATGTAAATTTGAGATAAATCAAGAAGAATTTATTAATTGACTTAAATGGACTATTTTGGAATGGAAAGTGTATTTTCCCTGAAAAGCCGATTATGTTTTCAAAGTAGCTTTTATGTATAAATTAAAAATTCTAAAGTTGGCTTTAAAAAGAATGTTTTTGGAGAAATTATTTTCTTAAATTGTTTTTAAATTTGTAAATTAAATATTTATTAAGTCAATTATAGAAGTGGTCGTTTTAAAGATTTAACTAGTATTTAAGTTAGAAGATGGTTATTTAAATCATTATGCTCTATCTAATAATTTTATTTTAAAAATTAGTTTGGGCTTAAGTTTTACATGAGATGTTAGTATAAAATTTCATAACTAATATTTGAAATAAAATGTTTAGAATACTTTTCATTTTTTAGGTGTTTCCAAGTATATATTTTGGATAAGTGATTTGAATTATTTTAAAGTATACGGACTTGGCAAATTTTCAGTGGAAATAAAAAATATCTGAAAACTTATTCCGCGAAAGAAAAGTTGTTTGAAAATTGTTTTCAAAGGCTTGAAGTGTGAAAATATATTTTGCGAAGATATTTTGAAATAAATAATTTGGAAAAATTATTTAAAAATGATGATTGTTGTGAATGTTAATTGATAGTTAAATAACCGACTATCAATATTGGCCTTTAAGGCGGCATTTGAATTTCGGTGAGACCTGGGGTCGGATTCCAAATGGTTATCCGAAAAGCCACATTGAATCTTAATGATGGATTTTTTGTTTAAAGGATCCAAAGTGGAAATTTGTTGTGGCTTAATTTAGATCTTAATGTATCCACTTGTTTTTAAAATAAACGCTCACTATTCGGATTAGCCGGGAGAGGACATTGAGTCATAAAACCCATTCCGAATAATGATACGATGAAATGGGATTACATTTGAAGATGGTGGTTGAAGACCGGGTATTTTTGGAAACGAAAGGATTACCTATCGATTGTCTCTGCACTGAGTTGCTTTGGTATAGAGATTTCACTATGTGATGGGGAGTCCGAACGTGAATAGGGGATATCTGGATTTGCAAGGACTTTTTCCTTAATTGGATGAAGTGCCTTCGATTCCATTCAGACCCAGAATGGACTTGTATGGATGTATGTTTGACATTACACTTTGAGATATAAAGCTGGTTTCTATCAAATACATTTCTGTTGGTGGCGGAGAATTTATTCTCTTAGCTTAACACTCTTCTCTGAGACGTACGAGCTCAGAGCTTATGTAGTTGATTGTTACTAGTGATATACTCCCAATTTGATAATGTGGCATACTAAGTGATGAGCATTGGTTGATCGAAGCATGACTTTTGTGAAAAGCGTAGCTTTGTGGGATGAGACTTCATTGAACCTCACACCTCGGAAATTGTCGAAACAAGAAAGGATGCAGCAAGGTTATGGGGTCGTGCCCCTCAGGGTATGTGGATTTCCCTCTGGATAAAAAGTCGTATTCTGATATGGAGCCCAGATATTTGACTTGTGTGGATAAAAAGTGGTATTCTGTTATGGAGCCCAGATATTTACTCATGTGGTTGTTGGAATCCAGGCGCCTCAGTAAAGGTTGGTTACGACCGGGGGATGGCATACTCATGACAGTTAGTTACCTAGTTACTGAGGTAACCCGACCATGTGTTGACAGAGATCCGGTTAGGTTCTCGGGGCGTCCCTTCAGAGGCGTACCCTTCGGATAAAGGAAGTTCCTTAGCCTTGACCATTTGTTGGAAATCCAATCACTCAATATGAGCTCTGTACGGTTTTGGTTGTAGAACATGCCATTAACATGGTAGCTATAGTAGGCATATTATAATGGTACGTATGCTGGCTAAGATTAATATTATACTTTCGAAATGTTTTCCGCACTATGCACTGATAATAATATCAAAAGGATTTTCGCGTATCAAGCATGTTTGACTGCTATAAGGAGAAATCTCACCCAAGTATGCGATTGCATTGTGTGTGTGCCGGAAGGCCTTATGGTAGTTTAACTTTCCAAAAGCATGAAAGGATTTCTTTTCCTTTTCTTTTGTGCAAATAGCTATTTTAAGATCTCACATCAGTCCCATGACTGACTCGGAGTTTATTGTTCCCTTTTATAAAATATGGGTGCCCCTAGTTTTCCACATGGGCAGCCTAGAGTCGGGTTATCAGTAGTTCTGGAGCTAAGTCAGAAAAGTATGTTGTGGATATCATGAGACAAGCTGGATGGCGAGATGTATCATACATATATGATGTATTATCCACTGCGTATGGTTTGCTGCAAATTCAGTTTCCATATGGACAAGTCACCACAACTGTCCAGTGTTGTGTTGTATATGACTCTGATGATGTAATGTATAAATTGATATAGCTCTTTTGTTTTAAAGACTAGTCGTTTATCTATTATATGTTGTTCCGCTGCGATTGTGAGATTCTGATATTGTTTCTATTTCTTCCTCTACTTTCTTCTTCTTCTTTAACCCTAACGATTTGGTTTCCGGCATTCGATTATTCAACATTTGATACAGTGGACGTATTGATGTCGATTTTCGAGCGTCAAAAAATCGGGTCGTTACAAAAATATAAGCGGCTAATAATTCTAACCACCTTTGCTATCTCATATTTAGCTCCTTTTGAGAGAACAAGCACTTCAATGACTTATGATTCGTATAAAGCTCGAACCTCTCTCCCAAAAGGTAATGCTTCCACACCTTCAAAGCAAATATCATTGCAGCTAACTCTAAGTCATGCATTAGATATCTAAGCTCATGTGGTCTAAGATGTCTAGAAGCGTAGGCAATCATTTTACCCCTCTACATTAGTAAAGCTCCCAATCCAGTCTAGAAGTGCGGGCCAGTGAGGTAGCCCCTCTTATCGGACACACTCATTCGATATTATATTCTGACTTTGAGATTTATTTGGTGGCCACTTTTGATTTTAGATTTTTAGGGTGTGGCTCGAGGTGGCCGGTAGCTGCGCGCTATGCGTCACTACCAGTCTGGATAATAATTGGCATATCTACCCTGGCATTGCCTAGTTGTGCTGTGTCACCTACCATAGCGAGCCTTGTACGAGTTTGGTTTTCTTCCATAGCCCGTGTGGTATTCTCTGGTGGCTTCCCGATCAGGAGAGACTATGATATTGGATGGACTACTGGGACTATTACGTGTTAAGGGGAATATTGGGTCACTCCTTAACGCTATTTAAAAGTAAGTTTATTTTACTATAAACATTATTATAATAGCGAAATATTACTACATAGTAAATAGTTTAACGGATCCTTAGGAGATGTGAATCCCGAGCATCTCTTAAGTTACTGCACTCACGTTAGACACTGGATATGAGATGTCAAACCCCGTAAACATCTCTAACGCCGTTCCACTGATATTTTACTATTGATTTAACTTACATAAGATCTTTTAGTTCTAACTCGAGTGTTTGGTCTTTTCAATTCGTTCGGATCAGTCCGAGCATTTCAGGATTTGAAGACTTTATTTCTAGAGGACGAAGACTGTATTACTGTTATTTATTATATTATTCCACTTCATCACATTGTTCCGCTGCATTGTTATTAATTATTCTCTGGTATGTGCAACTCTGATACGTATTGTATAAATATGATCAAATGTTTTGTAAAACAGCTTTATGAACTGTTTATTTCATTATTATATTTTATCGTTCCGCTGCAAGATTCTATTTCGTTTTTTTTTTCTTTCTCTACTTTTTCTTATTTACCCCATAACAAGCCGCCCTTCTGTATGGTTTAAGTCAAACGTGTGTGGTTCATCGTCGATTTAAAGAGTACAAAAAGGCGGGATGTTACAATTAGCTTGGTCATCGATGCTGCTATCCATGAAAAATACATTATAAACCTCTGATAATATCCAGCTAATCTAAGGAAACTTCTTATCTCGGTTATTGTTTCTGGCCTCTTCCAACTATTCACTGCTTTGATCTTAGTTGGATCTACTGCCGATCCCTTTTTGAAACTACATGTCCAAGGAACTTCACTTCTCTCTTTCAAAATTGACACTTCGAAAACTTTGCCTCTAGCTGATGTTCTCTCAAAGTCTCAAAGACCACTCTAATATGAACTTTATGCTCTTTCTCGTCCTTAGATTATATCAAAATATCATCTACGAACAACTACACTAATCTATTCAAGTGATCTCTAAAAATTCGGTTCATCAATTCTACAAAGAATGCTGGCGCATTAGTGAGTCCGAACGGCATAAATAACCATTCGTATGACTCATAGCTTATTCTAAACGCCGTCAAAAGTGTATTATCTTCTACCACTCTAAGCTGATGAAAACTTGTTGCCAAAATCCATTTGAGAGAATATCTTGGATCCACTCAACCGATCGAACAAATCGTCAATTCTAGGCAATGGATATCAATTCATTATCGTCTTCTCATTCAGCTTACGGTAATCGATACATAACCTTAACAATCCATCCGGCTTCTTAAAAAAATACTACGACTTCTCCCCAAGATGAACTAATTGATCTAATAAAACTCTTGCCTTCCAAATCCACTAATTGAGCCTTCAACTCCATCATTTCTATAGGTGTCATCCTGCTTGGTGGCCTACTAACCGGTTCTATTCTAAGCATCTATCCGAAACTCAATGGCTCGTTTGGGTGGTAATCCTACTACCGCCTTGAAGATATCAATGAATTCTCTAGCCACGACAACTTGATTCAACTCATTTTCTAACTCCATAACTCCAACAAAGCAATCATCTCATAACTAGGGTTTTCTACGGTATATACTATCTGACCAGTATAGTCCGGGTGTCTAAGTGATATTTTCCTATCCGAGCAAAATATCTTAGCATCATATTTACTTAACCAGTCCATGCCCAATATGATTCCAAATCCTACAGAGTCAAATATATGCAAACTGCAAACAAAGGTGTAACCTAGCAAGTCAAACTCTAAGTGCTCACACTTCATCCCAAGTGTCGCATACTTGCAACTATTAAGCAAGTAACCAAATATGTGGGTTCTAAGTCAAGTTTATCTACCAAACATCGAGATATAAAAGAATGCGATGCACTAGTACCAAACAAAACAGAAACAGACATACCATGGATCTAAAGCATACCTTCCAAAACCGCCTTTCCTTTCTCCTGCACTGTAGGCTTTGAAGTAGCAGGCTCCAATGCAAATACTTGGTTTTTTTCTCCTTTAGGTGGCTCTTTGCACCGGTCCTTGTAGTGCCCAACTTGATCACAGTTGAAACATCTAACTCCTTTCTTCTCAATAGCCGTCTTTCCTTTGTCTATCTAGCACTCATGAGCATAATAGCCATTCTTATCACACTTGTAACAGACCATTTCAGACTTCCCCTTCTTTGCTGCTCCACCTTTCTGAGCACCCTTCTTATGAAAGAACTTTCTCTTTTGACCTTGCCCAACCTAGACCTCCTCCTCCTCCTTCTTCTCCAAACAGGCAAGCATCTCTTCATGTCTTAACACCATCTCCACTACCACATCATAGGGATATCTAGTATGAGGCAATGTATCCCTGGCCAATTCAGGTTCCAGCCCCCTAATAAACTTCTCATTCCTTTTCATCACTGCACCAACAATGGCTTAACCATTTCTAGCCAATTCTTCAAACCTGCTAACATACTCCAAAATTGACATTTCTCCTTGTTCTAACTCAGTGAACTTTCTGATCAAAATAGAATGCGCCATTACCGACATGAATCTCTCTTGGAACCTCCTCCTAAACTCAGCCCATGCCATCTCCTCTTTATTTATTCCTACTGCCACACTATTTCACCAACATAAAGCTGCTCCTTGGAGATGTCTTGAGGCAAGCCTCCTCTTTTGCTCATTATTGAGTCCTAAGTCAGCGAATATCCTTTCACAGTGCAGTAACCAGTTTTCCACTTCCATAGCATCCTCATTTCCAATAAACGGCTTCCCTCCAAGCCTAGCAAAGTCTCTGCTCAAGTTAGTATAATGGTTGACAACCGGAGCTTCCTAAACTCCTCCTGCAGTATTTCCGCCGACCACTCCAGCAGCTATTCTAGCTTGCATCATGTTCATGAAAAACTGATACATGGCTCCTATGTCCACTTGTGGGACCCCAGCACCGACATTCTCAGCTTGAGCCTGACCTTGAGTCCTCCTCGTATTGGGTCGGGCATTTCCATTAGTGGTGGTGCTGTCCCATCCTAGGTTAACTCTGCCTCTTCTAGCGTCCATATCTATATTCAGGCCTCGTGAGATACAGAAGAATAACCTAAGAGAGATAGGAGAATAGAGATATAGCATATGCTTATATGTATAGCAAATACAAGTACGTTACTATAATGTTATCCCTTACCCCGATCTTACTCTAATTCTTAAGGATTATGTTTTGAAAAATCATTTTTTTAGTTAAAGTATTTAATAAACCCATGCCCTAATACCAAGTTGTAACATCCCTTATCTAGAGGCCCAAAGCTAAGAGCTATAGATGCTGTAGTCATCCAAAGTATTAACTTCCGATGATTAAATATGGATATGTTATTGGTATCCATAATATCAGAAGCATTTGAATATGAAACAAAATTGCAGATTTCAAAAATGACTTTTCACATTACATTTTCAAACATATGTTTTACATTCAAATTACGTAATTCCATAATTGTTTCCTAGGTTCAGATAAAATATATTTATTTGATAAATACTCCAAGAGCGACATATGATAATGCCCCATTGGTTGACTGGAGTACTATATAGACATAACTATTTTAAATACAACATAGTAGAGTAAAACAAAACAAAACAACAACTCCTAAATAGCTATCCATCAGCCACCTGTTCATCTCCAAAAGCTTTATTCATCAACCTACTAAAACTGTAAAACCTTAACCCTCAGCCTACTCAAATCCATTTTGAGCATCCAAGAGTTTAACGGGGAAAACATAAACTTCGAGTCAGACATAAAGCCTGGTGTGAATAATACTATACATCTCGGATATACGATATAGAGTGAGATCACGCCGCTTAGCGGAATGAGTTTCCCCTCACTAATATCCCTTTAAAACGTATATTTTGCAAATTGTAACCCTTAAATCAAATTGGTTAAAACCATAAAGCATTTTATGTAAACTTGCATATCAGGTAACAAATGGACTATCTGCCCAAACATTATAATTTTGTTTAGCTAACTACTAACCTTTGGTTGACTCAGGCCTACAAAACAATATAACAAAATAATCTAACATCTTTTAGACACTCCCCTTCTGGATGGTCTGTCCTTAAATTCTATTAAATACTTCTCTTTTGGATGGTCTGTCCCTAACTTAACATCTTCCAGGCTCACCTAATCCTAAAGGTTTTGCGGACTCACCAATAACCTATTTGTATACAAACATATATTCCCTTCTATGTGTAATCATAATTTCAGTCTTACCTGTGACAAAGCCCTACACACTGAAATTTTGGACCAAATTAGCTGGGACTAATAGCTAATGTATAGGGAGCGACCCTATACCAGTCCCATCTGGTATTCTAATATTTGAGTCATTTTACTAAGGAATACCTTCCTAAAATTTTCCTTGAAAACCTTTTCATCCGAAATTGATTAAAAACCTCTTCAACCAAACTTAAACAAGGAAAACAATTATACATATGCTTTACCCAAAATCATCTTGCCATGTTATATACACACACACACACACTTTACCTAAATCTTTGTTGATGAAAACCTTTAAACATTTGAAAATACCCCTTTCGATCCCATTGAAAGTACCCCTTTCATCACCAAATAAACCCTTTCCTTCATCTAGGCCGAAATGCCAAAACCTTCCTTTCGAAACCATTTACGTAAACCTTTCAAAACCATTAAAATACATTTTCCTTCGAAAGATAAAAACCTTGGCCATCCTATCTTTAAAACCTTTAAGCAATGGCTTTCGAAACCATTGGTAAAACCTTTCCTTTAAACCATTTGAAACCATTGGTTAACCACCCTTTAGAAATCATCCTTAAAACCTTTCGAAAGCATCTAAACCTTAAAGCTTTCGAAAGCACTTTGGTTCAGTTCTTTAAAACATGTGGAAACACCTTTTGAAACCTTTCAAAACCATCTCTTTCGAAACCTTTAGGTTAATCTTTAAAAATCTCTAAATGTCACAACAATAGGGTAGAGAGCAACTCTTTTGAAAGTCAAAAACAAAGAAAAGAAATGATGGTGACGAAACCATCCTTCCGAGAGCATTGGAGAAGCGGTAAAATTTGTATATCCTTTTGAAGGCATTGCTCAGAAAGATCAGAAGCGATAGCTATGGTTTCAACCTAGTCGAAAGCTTATACTTAAAAACAAAGGCGCACCCCTTTAAATCCATTCTTTTTTTATACCATTTACCTAGTCGAAAGCTAACGAGGTTGAAAGCAGTTTTCTAAAAAAAAGGCGCAGCCATTTCTTTAAAACCTTTAACTATGTCGAAAGCTATAAAGTTGAAAGATATACAGTCGAAAGCAAAGCATGCAAAATTTTCATTTAAAACAAAGTAGCGCTTCAACCCCTTTGGAACCCTTGGTTTCGAACACATACCTTTCGTCTTCTTCCCAATTCGCTACGCACCAAGTCTTTGATGCCATGTGCATTGGTTTCGTTAGTGATGGTGGTAGATGAACTAAGTTGAAAGACATCAAAATCAAAGGCAGGGTGCCCAAAGTGGCGAAACATGTTTTTGGCATGAAACATGTTTTTGGCATGAAAATCTGTTTTTTAACCTTTTTAAGTAATCTTTTTAACTGACCTGCCTTGTTTGTCATAATCTTATTGGTTGCTAATTTGCCTTTTCTAAAAGCGCTGCTATAATTTCAAAAATAACAATTTAATTTATTTACAAAATACCCCTTCTCCTTTGATAAATATATGAATTATTTGTCCAATACCTTAAATATTTTATATATTAATTAAAAAACTTTGTAAAATTCCACAAAAATTCCAAAAGATCCTTTATAATATGTTTTTTAACATATATAAATTTCAGACCTAAATTACTTATAATTTAACCGTAAATTATTTATAACCCAATAAATCATTTTCTTCACTAGAAAATTAATATAAAATCCACATTAATTCAGAAAATTATGAAAATTGAAACCAATCTCTAAAATATCATTTCTGGTCTTAATCTAAAATCGTAAGGCATTTGGATGTCATTAATGGGGTTTGCTTATCAAAACATGTCATAAAATCTATGTGAACAAGCGTAAATCATCAACAAGCATATATACACAATTAATCATTAAAAACATGGCATAAACTTGCAAAACACCTCACATTTAACTTATAAATGAAAACATTTAAGAAAATGAGATGTAGTCATTATTCACCTTAGCTTTATGGTTAAGGATGTGAGATTTGACCTTGATTAATTGATTTGATTCTTCTCTTGAATCCTGGCTTTATCTTCTCTTAAGATTATGTAACATCCTTAATTTTTGATATCATTATTTAGAAAATTTAATTAGACATATTAAATAGAATAATGACTACAAGTAGATTGAGATTTGAATAAATTATATAATGGGTCGTGCATAGTAATAAAAATTTAATGGGCTTTAAATTGGTTTATAAGATAACTAATCTACACGTAGGCATAGTGGTAATTAGCCATTCTATTATACACGGCTATGCACATATTATTCTTGCCCATTCACATTCCATTTTCACTATTCACAAATGCAAATTAAAATTAAATAGAGTCGGCCATCAACAGGGAGGAAAAAGAAGGAATTTCACTCTAAGGCTAAGGATCAAAGCAAGGAAGGATTAATCAACAACAAACCTCAAATTCTTTATCAAGTTTAAGGTAATAATAATTCATTCCATCTCCTTTTGGTTTTATAATCAATGATTTCTTATTTGAGTATTTATTTTGTATTGGATGATGATATGCTTAATTTATGAATTGTTTGATTTAAACAATTTATCTGTATATGAAATTCATATGGTTTTATGGAAAAAACTGTAGTTTATTGATTT
The DNA here is from genome assembly GCA_030765085.1 of Allium cepa. Taxonomy (NCBI): domain Eukaryota; kingdom Viridiplantae; phylum Streptophyta; class Magnoliopsida; order Asparagales; family Amaryllidaceae; genus Allium; species Allium cepa. The sequence continues at coordinate 464,836,404 of CM060931.1, forward strand.
TAAATTGCCATGGAAAAGTTTTATGTTAAGTAAAACATGATTATGGAGATGGCTTTTAATTTTCAGAATTTTCCAAGCTATGGAAGTTTTATTATAAATTTTGGATGATAAATATGATGTAATTGGGTTCAAAATTTATTTTGAATATTTTCGAAAGAAATTGGGTCTAAATTTTTAATATGTTAGATTACATGATGAAATCAAATTTCTATAATTTTTGGGTATCTTTCCCAATTGATTTACTAAGGAAAGTAAATTATTTAAAAGAAGGACTTTTCTGAAATAATTGGTTTTGTTATATGGAAGGGATTAAATGTTACATTTTTATGGTTTAAATCTAATATAAGTGCGGTAGTTTTAAATTTGAAGTATTTGAAAAGATTTATGGCAGCCAATCAATGGTTTACAAATATGCAATTTGTTATAAAGAAATTATTAAAAGAAGCAACATTTTAGCCTTTAAATCAGAAAAAGTTGTTCCGCCTCAATTATTGGCCTCTTTTGACTCTAACGGTTCCGCCCCATCCTAGTCGAAACCTACTCAGTTGAAACTCACTTAGTTGAAACCAATACACAAGGTATCACCTAGTAGTACGCAGTGGATTGGAAGGAAGGTGCAAGCTTTGTTGTCGAAAGGCAAGCTTTCGATAAGTTCGAAGCCCTGCTTTGTTTTCAAAAGTTAAAGTCTTGCCTTGTTTTACTTAAAGCCATTATCATAGTCAAAACATATGCTTTCAAAAGGGTTTTATAAATAGCTTTTGAAGAAAGTCGTTATATTATGTTAAAGTATCGGCTTTCGAAGTGACGTCCTTTTCCTTTATATAAGAGTTTTCGAAAGGGTTGGTTCTGACCTAGTTGAAACCTAGCCGCTATTTTCCGTCCAAAGTATTATCAATGCCTTTAAAGGCTGTCTTTGCGTTTGCTTAGGTTAAGCCACTTTCTAATTGCTTTCGAAAGGAGTTGAGGGATTTGAAAAGTTGAGGGATTCGAAGGTAATGGAGTCGAAGGGTGTTCGACTCTGACCTTCGAAGTTTTAATTTTTAAAGGCTTTTGCTTTCGACAAGATGGTTTTGGCGCCATCAACTTTTCTCCAAATTAATCTTAGTTGGTGTCGAAAAAGATACTTTCGCATATAACCATTTTGACCCAAATGATGTTTCTAAAGAGTAAACTCAATGCTTTCGAAAGGGTACTTTATTTGTTTCGAAGCTATGTTTCAAAGAATGTTTTCTCGATGCCATCGGGAGGTATTATTGGTTTCGAAAGGTATATGCTTAGAGTTTTGAAAAGAGGTTTTCTATGCTTTCGAAGAAGGTTATCCAGTGGTTTCGAAAGTGATGTTTTGAAGTTTCGAAAAAATAACCCATTCTCATATTTAAAGGAAAATCATGGTATAAATAAAGATTTCGGAATTATTATTCACATTGCTATTAACTCATAATTGTATTTTAGGAAAAGGGCAGAATAACCAGTTTGGTTGACCCAGTAGTGAATTTAACTTAACAGATGTTAAAATCTTAATTAAAGATATTGGCATGGGCCAATAGGTTTATAGTAAGCTCATGAAAATTGTATGATATTAGCAGGGGCCAATAGGTTCATAGTTAACCCATGAAAACTATGATTTGATACTGGCGGGGGCTAGTAGATTTGTAGTTAGCTCATGAAAACTATATCCAGATTAAGATATTGACAGTCAGTCAATAGATTCCTAGTTAGCCCATGAAAACTAGGATAATAGATAAGATATTGGAGTTGCCAATAGGTTCTTAGTGATCCTATAAAAACTATGAAATTGGACAGATAGTCCATAAACATTTAACAGGTTAGTAGTAATCCTAGAAACTATTATTGAGACAGATAGTCAGAATGAATGGAGATGGGTAATCCAGATTTGATTTACTTGTTTTACGTATCATCATAAAGTTTTTTGAAATAAAATGTTTTAAACATTGTAAATGCAAGAGCATGGTATATGGTTTTATAAATGTTTTAGGATACCAGTGAGGTGAAAAGCCGTTCCGTTAAGTGGTGTGGTCTCACTAGATATCTAAATGATTTGAGATGGTAAATTATTATTCATACTAGGCTTTATGTCTGACTCAAAGTTTTTGTATTCCCCTTAAACTCTCAGGTACTCAAATGATTTTGATTAGGTTGAGAGTTAAGGTTTTCTAGTGTTCTTTTAGATGAATAAAGCTTCCGAGGATGTGTAGGAGGCAAGCTTGTTATTAGAATTCTTTTAATTCCACTACGTGTTTTTTTTAAAGGCAAATTGTTTTTCTGCCTATCTATATACTTCGATCTACCAAGGAGGCATCTTCTATGTCACTCTTGGCATATTTTGCAATAATTATATATTATCTGAATGTGGTATGTGATTTGGGATTATGTAATCAATCTGGTATATTTTGAAATAGAATATGGAATTTGTTTTCTGTTTAATTTTTTCCATATTCTTGTGTTTCCGTGTATTAATGTATCTAACGTCGCCGTATTTGGTCACCAATGATTAATAACTATGGATGACTGCAGCATCCATAGTCGTTAGTTTTGGTCCTCCAAGTAGGGGATGTTACAGATTGCTAATGGTGGCGCCTTAGAAGTGTTTTTGTTTGAGAAAAAATGAAATGAATGTGTGTTTTGGTTTCCTTACGGTTTAGGGTATAAGTTTAATCATTTTCCTATTTTCCCTCCCTTATTTCCTAACACCTTAATTCTTTGATTCGTTGTTTACACATTAACATGGCATGGCTCCCCTTAATTAAATCACAAATTTCAATCCATTAATTAACTTACATTATTTTATTTTATTTAGCTAATTAAATATTTTTATAGTGTTACTAAAAATATGGGGTGTTAGAGAAATCCTACCATTTGAGAAGTAAGATCTTTATTGTAAAAAGGACGCAAGGGTAGAATTGGTTTGATTACTATTCATGCAATAAAAACTTGGCTCTTACTGTGTGAAAATAACGAAATAATGTGTTGTTTAAATGAAATGATTTTTTAAATTAAAGTTCTAACATTAACTTTTGAACTTAATAAATAAAATTTCTTCATAAACCCTAAATTATAGTTTTAAAAGTTATGGCACATACAGTTAAAGTTGGTTAAAATGAGGAGTTATTCATGTCTCATTTTGGAAACCCGGTAATTGTTGAATTTAATATAAAATTTCTAAGTTTATATTTTCACAGATAAAAAGTTAGGTTAACTACTTCATGAGTGTGAAGTTTTAAAATTTAATATAGAGTGGTGAAAACCAAGCCCACTTTGAAAAGGAGTAGATAGGGATAACTGCCTAAGTAAGACGAGGAAGAATTTCAGGCTATGAATAAAATAGCTAAGAATGTCTGTAGAGTAGCAACAAGGAACCCAGTTGAATACAAGGGATATTGATATGAACCTTGGAATGTTTTATTAGACATGTCAAAAAGTCATAATAATAAATCACAAAGGAATAAGGAATAGCATCAAAGTACACTTCTGCGAGCTTAGAATATACTCGCATGAGGACGACTACTTTCTTTGATTTTACTTAGGTTAAGCCACTTTCTAATTGCTTTCGAAAGGAGTCAAGGGATTCGAAGGTAATGGAGTTGAAGGGGGTTCGACTCTGACCTTCAAAGTTTTAATTTTTAAAGGCTTTTGCTTTCGACTAGATAGTTTTGGCGCCATCAACTTTTCTCCAAGTTAATCTTAGCTGGTGTCAAAAAAGATGCTTTCGTATATGACCATTTTGACCTAAATGATGTTTCTAAAGAGTAAACTCAATGCTTTCGAAAGGGTACTTTATTTATTTCGAAGCTGTGTTTTAAAGAATATTTTCTTGATGCCATCGAGAGGTATTATTGGTTTCGAAAGGTATATGCTTAGAGTTTTGAAAAGAGGTTTTCTATGCTTTCGAAGAAGGTTATCCAGTGGTTTCAAAAGTGATGTTTTAAAGTTTCGAAAAAATAACCCATTCTCATATTTAAAGGAAAAATCATGGCATAAATAAAGATTTCGGAATTATTATTCACATTGCTATTAACTCATAATTGTATTTTGCGAAAGGGCAGAATAACCAGTTTGGTTGACCCAGTAGTGAATATAACTTAACAATTAAAATCTTAATAAAAGATATTGGCAGGGGCCAATAGGTTTATAGCAAGCTCATGAAAATTGTATGATATTAGCAGGGGCCAACAGGTTCATAGTCTACCCATGAAAACTATGATTTGATACTTGCAGGGGCCAGTAGGTTTGTAGTTAGCTTATGAAAACTATATCCAAATTAAGATATTGACAGTCAGTCAATAGATTCCTAGTTAGCCCATGAAAACAAGGATAATAGATAAGATATTAGAGTTTCCAACATGTTCTTGGTGATCCTATGAAAACTATGAAATTGGACAGATAGTCCATAAACATTTAACAGGTTAGTAGTAATCTTAGAAACTATTATTGAGACAGATAGTCAGAATGAATGGAGATGGGTAATCCAGATTTGATTTACTTGTTTTACATATCATCATAATTTTTTTTGAAATACTATGTTTTAACCAATGTAGATGCAGAAGCATGGTATATAGTTTTATAAATGTTTTAGGATACCAGTGAGGTGAAAAGCCATTCCGTTAAGTGGTGTGGTCTCACTAGATATCTAAATGATTTGAGATGGTAAATTATTATTCATACTAGGCTTTATGTATGACTCAAAGTTTTTGTATTCACTTTAAACTCTCTGATACTCAATTGATTTTGACTAGGTTGAGAGTTAAGGTTTTCTGGTGTTCTTTTAGATGAATAAAGCTTCCGAGCATGTGTAGGAGGCAAGCTTGTTATTAGAGTTCTTTTAATTCCACTATGTGTTTTGTTTTTAAAGGCAAATTGTTTTTTTGCCTATCTATATACTTCGATCTACCAAGGAGGCATCTTCTTATGTCACTCTTGGCTTATTTTGTAATAATTATACGTTATCTGAATATGGTCTGTGATTTGGGATTATGTAATCAATCTGGTATATTTTGAAATAGAATATGGAATTTGTTTGCTGTTTATTTTTTTTCCATATTCTTGTGTTTTTCCGTGTATTAATGTATCTAATGTCGTCGTATTTGGTCACCGATGATTAATAACTATGGATGGCTGCAACATCCATAGTCGTTAGTTTTGGTCCTCCAAGTAAGGGATGTTACAGATTGCTAATGGTGGTCGGCCTTGGAAGTGTTTTTGTTAGAGAAAAAATGAAATGAATGTGTGTTTTGGTTTCCTTACGGTTTAGGGTATAAGTTTAATCATTTTCCTATTTTCCCTCCCTAATTTCCTAACACCTTAATTCTTTGATTCGTTGTTTACTCATTAACATGGCACGACTCCCCTTAATTAAAACACAAATCTCAATCCATTAATTAACTTACATTATTTTATTTTATTTAACTAATTAAATATTCTAAATAGTGTTACTAAAAATATGGGGTGTTACAGAAATCCTACCATTTAAGAAGTAAGATCTTTATTGTAAAAAGGACGCAAGGGGAGAATTGGTTTGATTACTATTCATGCAATAAAAACTTGGCTCTTACTGTGTGAAAATAAGGAAATAATGTGTTGTTTAAATGAAATGATCTTTTTAAATTAAAGTGCTAACATTAACTTGTGAACTTAATAAATAAAATTTCTTCATAAACCCTAAATTATAGTTTTAAAAGTTATGGCACATACAGTTAAAGTTGGTTAAAATGAGGAGTTATTCATGGCTCTTTTTGGAAATCCGGTAATTGGAATTTAATATAAAGTTTCTGAGTTTATATTTTCATAGATAAAAATTTAGGTTAACTACTTCATGAGTGTGAAGTTTTAAAATTTAATATTGTGTGGTGAAAACCAAGCTCACTTTGAAAAGGAGTAGATAGGGATAACTGCCTAAGTAAGACGAGGTAGAATTTAGGCTATGAATAAAATAGCTAAGAATGTTTGTAGAGTAGCAACAAGGAACCCTGTTGAATACAAAGGATATTGATATGAACCTAGGAATGTTTTATTTGACATGTGAAAAAGTCATAATAATAAATCACAAAGGAATAAGGAATAGCATCAAAGTACACTTCTGCGAGCTTAGAATATACTCGTATGAAAGATCAAAAAAAAAGAAAATAAATACCAAAATTTGAGAATACTATCAAGAGTTTTTGATTAAAAGAATGTAGTAATATAATTATGAAAGGGATAGCAGATTAAGGATCTTAAGGCTAATTTAACACTAGAGGAGGGTGAATAGTGTTTAATGAATTCTAGGACTTATATGAACTTAACTGAAATTATGACATAAATAAATGCAGAAATTAATCATAGAACAATCAAAGAATCAAACACATATGCAGAAAGTAAATAAAAAGCAGTAAAGGGAAAGAACACACCGGATTTTATACTGGTTCAGGATTACCCTACATCCAGTCCTGTACCAAGGCAAATCACCTCATACAAATTTTTATTAAACCAGTGTCAAGATTACACTCCTCAATTTATAAAGGCCTTGAGGTACCCTCTTGTCTCACGCGTCCGGGGCAAACTCTTTTGATTTATGGGCCACAAGATTACCCGATTAATTTCCAGGCACAACCACACCTTATAGAGAAACTCGATAAACTATTGATTACAAATTGATCCTTTAACTCTGAATAGAACTTTGATCTTTGAGAGAGAACAGAAAATCAAACAAGAATGAAATTCTAATTTGATTCACTTAAGAATTTGGCAGAATTTCGGCACGATCTTAAAAATATGATAATTATAGAACATGGATTAGTGGAGAAGAAGAAGTGAAGAAAATATGAGAATTGTGTATCAAAAATTCATTGGAGAAGGCTATTTATAGAGTACCAGCAGTCACAGCCATTTGTGAAGGGATTTTAATGAATAGACACTTCTTTTAAAAATTGAAACTTTTGAATTCAACGTCCACCATGCCGACATGGGGTATCCCATGATATCGACATCCCCTTGTTGAAAAAAATGAATAACTTGTTTTGAAAATGGTATTGAGATGAAAACAAAATGAAATGACTCTGGAGTAAAATAAATTAATTTTACTATGTTTTAAAACATAAAAACAAAGAATATTTGAAGGCAAAAACACCTTTTTGAAAATCATTTGAAAAGATAGTTTTAAGGCTAAAACATTTTGAAAATCATTCGAAAATCGTTTTGAAAAACCATTTTGAAGTAGTTTTGCAAGCTTCTTCCTGCAGAATATCTCATCACATCAGGACTCGAGAACTTGTACAAAACCAGGATGTTCGTGGGTTTGTAAACCACTTTTCGTAGGTTTGTAAGCTACTTGTCGTGGGTTTGTAAGCCACTAAGAAGGTAGAAATGGGTTCCATCCCAAATGAAATTCGGAATGAAGATTTCCATGCTATTATAAAGTTTTAACAAAAACTAGACACATATCTTGAAATCTTGATCTAGATACTCATGAGTCTTCAAACTTGATTTCTTCATTCTTGATCTTTATACTGTACAGTCTTCAATAGTCAACACCTGCCTTATATATATACACTGCATAATAACATTCATATATATCTAGACAATAGTATTAGTATATAAGTTATAATAAAATAAGTTACAAAGGTTGTTATCATCAAAACCACTATCTCCAATTCCTAACAATCTCCCTTTTTTTATATGACGACAACCTTATAAAATATACTTACCACTTGGATCATGCCATAACTCCCCCTTACACCAACATCTCCCCCTTACTCCCAGACATTATTTTATATAACCTATCTCTCCCTTTATCATCAACAAAAATAACCTATAAACCTTGAACTTAGTAGAAAAAGTGATAAACAAACATATTACATAAGAATAATAAGTATGTATGAGTGAAATATAGAATCCTAAGTTAAAATGGAATTTAAGATTTTATATACCAATAATTATTAGAAGAAAATTAATTAATATACTAATTATATACAAATTTACAAACCAATATACAATCAAGAAAAATGAAAAAATGCCTAATGAGGACCCTTAACTATCGGTGATTTATGGGCCGAACAATTTGGATATTGAAGATAAAAGTTCCCGCATCGCTCGACCAAGTTTCCATTTGCATCAAAAAGGACCTCTCCAATGCAAATCATGCCATTGTCTTCGTCGTATGAATCTGGATTCGATAGTGGATGTTCTTCTTCTTGATCCTCTTGTGGTTCTTCTAGAGGCTCTTCTTCTTCAGAGTTCATGGCTTGTGATGATTCTTCGGTGACAATAGGATTAACAAGGTTATCCATAAAGAATTTTTTGTAAATTCCTAAGGATTTTGCCTTGCCTATCTTGTTCTCTAGCCATTCGCAGTTGACTTACTTGAATTTCCATCATCATTTGAAGTAAATCTTTCATGTTCTCTTGCAGTTTGATGACTCGTACGTGTGTGGGACGTTGAAAAGGGGTAGAATGAGGAGAAATGGGTGAAGAAGGTTCATTATTGGAGGAGGAAGCCATTAATTTACTCTTTTAGAAGTTTATTACAGAGAGTAGAACAGAGAAAAGGAGTAAAAATCTAAATATATAAATATATAGCCAAATAACTAATTTTAGTGAGAAATTCAAATTTCAAAATCTCGGCCTATATGTCGACATAGAGGGATGGGTCATGTCAACGTGCCCAGTTCAATTTTTAAGAATTTTTTATATATTAATTATTAACTATACTTGTATTATTGATAATTTATATTTCAGTTCATGAACATATACTAATTCTCTTCTAAACTTAGTAAGGTTTTGTTCATTTAATGGTTTGATTAATATATCAGCAATTTGTTTTTCGGTATTAATATATTCAAAGGTTATGACTTCTTTAATTATATTATCTCTAAGAAAATGATGTCTAATATCAGTATGTTTTGTTCTAGCATGATGAGTTGGATTCTTAGATAAGTTTATTGCGCTAGTATTATCACAATTAATTGGTGATTTAGTTGTAGTTAATCCAAAATCTTTTAAAGTTTGTTGCATATATATAACTTGAGAACAAGCCAAAGTAGAAGATATATATTCTGTTTCGGTTGTTGACAAGGATACAGTGTTTTACTTCTTACTAAACCACGAAACCAGAGAATGTCCTGGAAAGTGACAAGTTCCGCTTGTACTTTTTCGGTCTGATTTACAACCAGCGTAATCAGCATCACAGTATGCAATTAAATCAAATACATCGTTTTTAGGATAAAATAAACCATAATCTAAAGTATGTTTTACATATCTTAAAATTCTCTTAACCGCTTTTAAGTGAGTTTCTTTAGGTTGAGATTGGTATCTTGCACAGAGACAGACACTATGCATGATGTCAGGACGACTTACTGTTATAGAAAACATCGAACCAATCATTCCCCTATATAATTTTTGATCAACATCTTTTGATTTATCTTCTTTACTTAAAGCTACAGTAGTTGTCATTGGAGTTGGTTTCCCACCAGAAGTGGTCAATCCAAATTTATTAATTAAATATTTAGCATATTTTTCTTGACTAATGAAAATTCCTTTATCTAATTGTTTGATTTGAAGTCCTAAGAAGAAACTTAGTTCTCCCATATGACTCATTTCAAATTCTTTAGTCATTATATCTAAAAATTCTTTATTCATTATGTTATTAGTTGATCCAAATATTATATCATCTACATATATTTGTATTAATTGAATATCATTTTTGTTTCTTTTAATAAAAAGAGTTGTACATATTTTACCAATTTCAAAACCAGGTTGTAGCAAATAAGATCTTAGTCTTTCATACCAAGCTTTAGGAGCTTGTTTCAGGCCATATTAAAACTTCTTTAATTTATATACATGATTTGAAAATTTATCATCTTCAAAAAGTGGAGGTTGTTCTACATAAACATCTTCTTTTACAAAACCATTTAAAAAATCACTTTTGACGTCCATTTGATGTAACTTCAAATTATTGTAGTTTACGAAAGCAAGTAAAATCCTAATAGCTTCTAGTCTTCTACAGGTGCAAAGGTTTCGTCATAATCAATTCCTTCTTATTGAAAATAACCTTGCACGACTAAACGAGCTTTATTTCTCACGACCTCACCAAGTTCATTCATTTTATTTTATAAACCCATTTTGTTTCAATTATACTTTTATCCTCAGGTCTAGGAACAAGTTCCCAAACATCATTTCTGGTGAACGGATTCAATTCTTCTTGCATAGCAAGAATCCATGAATCATCAGATGATGCTTCCTTTGGATTTTTAGGTCCAATAGTGATATAAATGCTAATTACTCATACTATTTAGTTGATTTCTTGTTTTAACTATAGATTCAATATTTCCTAGTATATTTTCTACAGGATGATCTTTTAATAGCCTAATTCTTTTATTAGGTTGAATGTTTTCACAATTAGTTACATTAGATTCATTTTTTAAAGTTACAAAATCTTAATCATCTTCAATTTGTACAGTATCTTTAAAATTTTCATCAAAAGATACATGCATTGTTCCTTCAATGTGTTAGTTCTTAAATTATAAACTCTAAATGCTTTACGTCTATTAGAATATCTGATGAAGATTCCTTTATCGGATTTAGGTTCAAATTTATCTAAATTATCTTTTGTATTAAGAATAAAACACTAACTACCAAAAACTTTAAAATAAGCTACTATGGGTTTCTTATTGTAAAGTAATTCATATGGCGTTTTATTAGTTAATGGTCCAATTAAAATCCTATTTAATATATAACACGCTGTAGCGACTGCTTTAGCCCAATTTTTTTTAGGTAAGTTACTATCAGAAAGCATTGTTCTAGCACACTCTTGAATCTTTCTATTCTTACGTTCTACCACTCCGTTTTGTTATGGAGTTCTTGAAAAAGAGAAATTTTAAGTAATTCCTTTTTTATTACAGAAATTTTCAAATTTTCATTTTCAATTTCTCCACCGTGATCACTACGTATAGTTTTTATTTTTAAAGAAAGCTTATTTTGAATTCTTTTAGTAAAATTCTTAAACAATTCAAAAGCATCACTTTTAAGTTTAAGAATTTTTTTCCAAGTGTATCAAGAATAATCATATACAATTACAAAAGCATATTTATCGTGATTAATTGATTGAACTTGAGACGGACCAAATAAATCTAAATGAAGTAATTCTAGAGGTTTAGAAGTAGAAATCATATCTTTTAACTTAAATTAACTTTTCCTAAGTTTTCCTAATTAGCAAGCATCACATATACTATCTACTTTAAAGTTTAACTTGGAAAGACCTCTAACCAAGTCAAGTTTTGATAACCTAGATAATAGTTTGAAATTTAAATGACCAAATCTTTTATGCCAAATCCAAGGTTCGCTTGTACTAGCCAAAAGACATGAGTTATCTTTTGTAACTTTCATACTAAGGATGTAAATATTTTCTTCCTAATTCCTTCAAAGATAATATTTGACTTGTTATCTTCGATGTGACACTTATCTTTTCCAAATTTAATTTTAAATCCTTTGTTACATAGTTGTCTTATACTTAGCAAATTATGTTTTAAATTCCTAACTAGGAAAATATCAGAAATAAAAGGAGTTTTAGAATTTCCGACATTGAAGATGCCAATCACATATTCTTTTGAGTTATCTCCAAAGTTGACCAATCCACCATCATGATATATAATGTCATTGAGTATCTCGGGATTTCCAGTCATATGCCTTGAATAGCTACTATCGAGTATCCATTTATCTTTCTTAATTCACACAGTTTGTCCATTGGTTGTTGATTCTCCAAAGCCATGTAACATGTATGTTCCTGCATAACAAACCAATTCAGTAGATAACTTGATTTTTCATAAAAACTATATGCAGACTTATGATACTTTGATGAAATGCATAAATTCAAACTAGTGCTAATTTTTTTCTAAAAATACCATTTTTAACTTTTCAAGTTCAGATTACGAAAACTATGAAAACCTACGCTTTTTACCAATTGAAAGGGACATCGGATTAAGAATCTTAAGGCTAATTTAACACTAAAGGGGGGGTGTGAATAGTGTTTAATGAATTCTAAGACTTATAAGAACTAAACTAAAATTATGACACAAACAAATGCAGAACTTAATCACAGAACAACCGTAGAATCAAACACAGATGTAGAAAGTAAATAAAAAAAGTAAAGGGAAAGAACACACCGAATTTTATACTGTTTCGGAGTTACCCTACATCCAGTCTTGTACCAAGGCAAACCACCTCATACAAATTTTTATTAAACCGGTGTCAAGATTACACTTCCCAATTTATAAAGGCCTTGAGGTACCCTCCTGTCCTACGAGTCTGGGGCAAACTCTCTTGATTTACGGGCCATAAGATTACCCAATTGATTTCTAGGCACAACCACGCCTTATAGAGGGACTCGATAAACTTTTGATTACAAATTGATCTGATAACTCTGAATAGCACTTTGATCTTCGAGAGAGAACAGAGAATCAAATAAGTATAAAATTCTAATTTGATTCACTTGAGAATTTGGCAGAATTACGGCACGATCTTAAAAATATGATAATTATAGAACATGGATTAATGGAGAATAAGAAGTGAAGAAAATATGAGAATTGTGTACCAAAAATTCGTTTGAGAAGGCTATTTATAGAGTACCAATAGTCATAACCTTTAATGAAGAGATTTAAACGAATAGACACTTCTTTTGAAAACTGAAACTTTTGAATTCAATGGCCACCATGTCGACATGAGGTATCCCATGATGTCGACATCCCCTTTTTAGAAAAATGATAGTTTTACTATGTTTTAAAACACAAAAACAAAGAATATTTTAAGGCTAAAACATCTTTTTGAAAATCATTTGAAAAGATAGTTTTAAGGCTAAAACATTTTGAAAATCATTTGAAATCAATTTTAAAAACCATTTTGAAGTAGTTTTGCAAGCTTCTTCTTACGAATATCTCATCACATTAGGACTCGAGAACTTGTACAAAACCAGGATGTTCATGGATTTGTAAGCCACTTGTCGTAGTTTATAAGCTACTTGTCGTGGGTTTGTAAGCCACTAAGAAAGTAGAAATGTGTACCATTCCAAATGAAATTTGGAATGAAGATTTCCATGCTATTTTGAAGTTTTAACAAAAACTAGGCACATATCTTGAAATCTTGGTCTTGATACTCATGAGTCTTCAAACTTGATTTCTTCATTCTAGATCTTTATACTGTACAGTCTTCAATAATCAACACTTGCCTTATATATATCCTGCATAATAGCATTCATATATATCTAGACAATAGTGTTAGTATATAAGTTATAATAAAATAAGTTACAAAGGTTGTTGTCATCAAAACCACTATCTCCAGTTCCTAAAAAATTAGAGAGGTTGGTAATGAGATGGCAAAGACACATAGAGGATGTTGGTTGAATCAAGATTAAAGAAGGCAAGATAGGTGGGAGGAAAGTTATTTCGCTAAGCTAAATTTTCTGATGAGTTATTCTAAATGTGCATAGTATATATTTCTTACTTACAATAGTATGGAAATGCATGGTATATCCTATAATTGGTTGTAGTAATTGAAATAATGGATGGATCTTATTTATTAGAAGCCAAAGAGGTAAGTTAGACATCTGGGTAATAGTACAATGACATACTAAAAGTGACCATTTTATTTAAGTAAGAAGTGATAAGGCCACAACATCATTAATACTAGTTGATGTTTAAGGACATCTTCCAACAATTATTTCTTTTAGGTTATTTGGGTTGCAATCATTAGTTGCCTCATTTTGGCTATTGAAAATGCATACGATATTACATGAGATATGTTCCGATTTTATTACTGTATTGATTTTCTAAATGAGATTTGACCGCTTTATATATATATATTGGAAAATAGTATAAATAATGAAATCTTATAAAGACACTTAACCAGCGATGAATGTAAATAAGGCTGAATGTTTATAAAATAAATTAGGAAATGAATTAGATTAACAACTAAAAGTAAGAATTCTTTAATCCTAAAAACTTTAGAACTTTGGAGAAGATAAATTTTTAGCAAGCAAAGGACTAGGAAGGGTTGTTGCGAAACTCACGGGTCAACTAACCATACCTCTTAAAAGCTAAAATTTATAAACATACTTATGTGTTATTTGTTGTTCTTAAACAAAAGAAAAGGTTTCAAAAACTTAATATTAACTATGTAATGTGCTAGGATCGATCATATGCATTAACTCATTAACTGAATCTTGATTACATTAAGTGTGGCTTGATTTGTTTTAAGGGTGTAATGACAAATGCTTTTGAAAAATTATGTTAGAAAAAAGAGTTTTAAAAATTCCAAACCGTTTTACAAATTATTTTAAAAGGGAAAGGATTTTGAACGGAAAATGAGAAAATATCTTATTTCCAAAGGCTATATGCTTAATGTAGGGAAGGATGATGCCTTAACAAATATAGATTTTACTGTTATAACCTATATGCAAAACAAAGATAATAATAAGGAGAAAGCTGTTTTAGCATTGGAATTTCTATTCCTATACCTTTCAATAATAAACAAAACTAGTTTTTAAAAATAATTCGGTTTTAAAATTTAAAAGCAAACCCCCTTATGCGAATTGTACTTGAAAAAGTTAGAAAACAGATTTAGGGGCTAAAGAGAAAGTTCCGAGGTACAACAAAATTGGTACACAAAAAAGGATGGAAATATAAAAATTTTCATTTAAATTCCTTTTCTGGCAAAAGAGTATAGGTTTAGAAAAACTAGATTTTCAAAATTCTAGATGTTAGAAATTGTGTGTTAGGTATTGATTAGTAGGGATTAGATGGAAAATCAGATGAACCATACTCTTATTCGCACAAGTGTGAGAATTGTTGTGTGAAAACAAAGATTTTTGGTTTTTTGAAAACTTGCATACATATAGAACTACTAATATGTATAATGGTTTTTTGCACCATATTTTCAAAGTTGCTTTAAAGAATGCATTCATATAGGGGCGCCGATTTACTAATATTTTGCATACATATTATATATGGTGTGATACAACAGGTATTTATACGCAATTGGCTGCAAAATTCATCGTTCGCTAATTGGATGGATTGTCTAGAATGGTTGTGCGCTATGTTACATTGTGATGTTCTTGAGGACTTTCGAGAAAGAAATTCTTTTAAGGATGAGAGAATATTGCACCTCATAAAATATAAAGTGATTAATTAAAAGAATCAATGAATAATCTACAAGGCTCAAAAATGGTATTTGGTCAAGCGTCGGAATTTGGTCATGAAAAGTTGCACCATTGCATTCATGACACTTTTCTACTCAACTTTCATATAAAGAGTTTTGCGATCGCAGTTCAAACAAAGAAGTTATTAGCGTTTGAAAGTTTTGGATCGAAAATAATTAAAAAGAATTCAAATCAAATTAAATAATAGTAATATAAATTAATGACGTTACGACGTTAATGACATGACTAATCTCCGGGACCCATCGGTTGATCGCTTGGAATAGCTGGTCGACCGCTAGCAGTCGACCGATATCTAGGTGTGGTCAACCAATTAGTTAGGGCCGGCACACACTGAACCTCGGCCTAAATGGCTAGGATTTAATAAATAGTAATCTAAGTTACAGAATTGATTCGAGCATCTATCAATACATGCCCAATCCCTCATTTTCACGCCATCTTTGCTGAATCAAGCACTGAAGCTCTGCCATTTTTGCTTACCCGCCATTTCTAAAAAGTAAAAAAATAGTGTGTGTGTGTGTGTATATGTTAGAGAAGGGAAAAAAAGAAAAGAAAAGAAGGAGTGAAACAGTTCTGCGAGAAAGGTAAGTTTAAGAATTAGAAATTTAGATTTTCACTTTTTTGAAAAGTCGGTACTTTGTTATTTAAATAAAACATACCATATACTTCAATAATATGCCTCATCAAAATCTTACAACCTCGCTAACCTAAATGGGTACTTTGTAAGGAAAAAGAGTACATATTATCGTCATATATTAACAAACAACTAATTTGAACTGAAAAGTAGAAGAAATGCCATGCCTAAAACAAGTAATGACTTGCTGGAAAAATCACTCGTATTGGATCAAGTGGATGAGTTCAAATAAATTTCTCAAAAATTCATAGTTAGAGTAGAAATATTTACTGGAGTATGTTATACCACTTTGTCCTCTGATACATCTTATTCATATTCAATGAACAAGATTTGGCTTAATTTAATGCAGTAAAAACTACATTTTTCGATCAATCTCCAAAAGATAAAAAATGGCGAAATATTAGTAGATGTATCCTTTAAAACCACCACAACTATCGCTTCACTTCAAGTAATGACTCGTTATGCCCTTCGTCGACCTCTGGTCTTGCTCGTCACCATAGCAAGCCATGAATTTCTGGTTCCCTCGTTGTCTCGTCAAGTGTAGATCTGAGGGTAACAGGCTTTAACGGTACTATTGCTATCCACAAGAAACTGGATCTGACCCCTCCTTTTCAGATAAGCCCCAAAACTTTGCAAAGCTCATGTCTTTTATTACATGCATCTTGAAAGAATTTAGATTTTAACCCTAGAATTCTACAGTCTTCCACCAGTAACTCTAGTCTGACATTAACTGGTAAATATTTGTTTTGGAATAATCTTTAGTTATGCTCTAACTCAACGAGCCACACTATAACATTTATCGCTATATCAACCAAATTAGTATGAAAGTTATTGTTCTTGAAATGACTAGCAACATATTCAAGACTTGTGTGAATGGTGTCTGCGTTGTTATTCTGTATTTGCAATTTCTGTTTGATATTATATCAGATAAGGTTAGAGAAGTAGCATTGAAAAATAATGGTTTACTATTTCCTTTGCACTATTACATAGAAAGCAAACCATAGATATCTATGATATTGGACCACTGTTTATCTTATCTAGTATATATAATTTGTTAAGCGCTGCTAAATGTAAGCACAAAGACATTTTTAGACAACTCGTCCTGATGAAATATTTATTGAACTAGCTCTTGTACTTGAATGCTACTCCTTGCAGATTTGGCGCTAAATTGGCCATTATACGAGGGTGTCCACCACCAAAAATCGTTTTCGATGGCATAGAAAATGTTATTTTTCTATATACGGCTGTGAACATTGGTGGGAAAGTTAGAGTTGTTGAGGAACCACTCTCCGTTTGAGATTAGTGCAGATACTCCATCAATAAATCCCTCACATAACTTAAGTACTGCCACCCTAAAATATTGATTAGTGAGTGTGACGACCCAAACTCGACGTCCGACAAACGACATCAAATTCATATCGTCGGAGCTTATAACAACATTAGATGATTATAAAATAACGGAACAAAATGAATATCATGCATACAACACAGGTACAACATTAGAATATCCAATAATACATCAGAGTATTTAATACATATACCACAACTCCAAATAACATCATAATATTACATCGATGATCATATATCCAAAAGTCTTCAGTGAAAGAAGTGGTGACGGACTCCTAAAAGCTAAACATCTGAGATCTCCTAAAAAGCTCCTAAGATATCTCCAAAGTAAGAGTTTCAAAATGCTGCTAACTCCAAAATACCTGCTACTAGGCTGCCCGTGTGGAAATTATGGGCACTAAGAGTTTAGAAAAGAAACAATAAACTCCGGGTCAGTCATGGGACTGGTATGAGTAAACAAAAATAGTTGCTTTTAAATAAAAACAGTTTTATTAAATAAAAGTCGATATGCTTTTGAAAAATGAGACTACCATAAGACCTCCCGCCACACACACAATGCAAATGCAGAATTGAAGGAGATTTCTTCTTATGATAGTCAACATGCTTGATACGACAAAATTTAATTGATATTATTACTAGTGCATAGTATAGAAAACATTTCGAAAATAGAATATTAATCTTAGCCAGCATAGGTACCATTATGCTATGCCTACTATAGCTGTCACCTGAGGTGACAGGTTATACAATTTGAAATCGAAAAGGGCTCGTATTGTTTTGTTTGGATTTTCCAACAAATGGTCAGGCTAAGAAACTTCCTACTGCCACATGGGTACGCCTCTGGCGGGGCGTCCCGAGAACTTAACCAGCTCTCTGCCAACACAAGGCCGGGTTACCTCTGTAACTAGGTAACTACTACACGAATATGCCACTCCCCGGTCCTTTGGGACCTTTATCCGAGGGCCCTCTGTCACAAAGCAACAACCACACAGTAAATGAGATTGGAGCTACCACACAGGTAAATATCTAGGCTCCATACCATGATATCACCTTTTTCCAGAAGGAAATGACATACCCTAAAGGGCGTGACCCTCATAACCTTGCCGCATCTTTCCTGTTTTGACCATTTCCGGGTTGTGACGTCCGATGAGGTCTCGTCCACAAAGCTATGCTTTACACGAAAGCCTTGCTTTGATTACAAATGATCAACCAATGATCATCAACACACAGCAACACTTAGCATGCCACACAACCAAATTGAGAGTATATCGTTGATAACCTTCAATTACATAACCTCTGAGCTCGTACATCTCAGAGAAGGGTGTTAAGCTAAGAGAATAAATTCTCCGCCACCACAGATACATATTTGAAAGAAATCTGCTTTATATCTCAAAGTGTAGTGTCAGACAAACAACCATACAAGTCTGTTCCGGGTTCGAACAGAACCGAAGGCACTTCGTCCAATAAAGAAGCCCTTGCAAATCCGGGTATCCACAATCCCCATCGGACTTCCCATCACTTAGGGAATCTCTATACCGGAGCAACTTAGTGCAGAGACAATCGATAGGTTATCCTATCGTTTTTAAAGACACCCGGTCTTCACCACCGGTCTTCAAATGCTATTCATTTCGACGTATCACTATTCGAAATGGGTTATATGACACAAAGCTCCTTTCCCGGCTAAACCGAATAGTGAGCGCTCAATTTTTAAACACGTGGATATATCAATCATAAGATTCACAGGTTCGATGTGGTTTTCGGATAACTAACTAGAATCCGATTCCCTATCGCATCGAAGTTTAAATGCCGTTTTACGGGCAAAGGGGTTTTCACATTAATACAGAACAAATCACAAATCACAGTGCAATACAAAGCAATCTACATCACACCGTAACGCAACCAGAACAGAAGTATCAATCTAGTGCATGGCAGTAGTTAATTATTTTCCAATGTAGTTTAACCACACAATTATTTTAATCGATGATCAATTATTCTTAACGATAATTAAATTAATTAAATCTCAATTGCTTTGTTAATAAATTATTCCTCAATCAATTAACTTAGTTAGCTACAAATTGTAAATTGATCAATTCAAATTATTTAACTAACAATTTTAATTATACGTAATTTAGACACTTAATTGTTTATTAATCAATTACACATTATAAATCATTCTTAATTAATTTTTTTTAAAATCGTTAGTTAATAAAATTTATCATTTAAAAATGTTCCTTATGCTTTAAAAATCAATTTTTTGTTACATTGAAAGTTTTAATGTTAATTTACTTCAATTCTTATCTTAACTTTAATTATTTAGAGGAAGTACCGATTATAATAACTTTGTTAAGCATTTACTGAGTTAATTAAAGTCGAAATATATTTTTTCTTTAGTTTAACTTAAGTGCCTAAACTCAGATAGCAGAAAATATACTCGCGTACGCGAGTTCCTCCCCGAAGCCAAGCGTCATTTTACTCGAGTCCCCTCTACTCCTCACATACATCCCTTCTTCCCTCTTTTTTTTCTAGTTAAGTTTAAATTTAAGCTCAAGTTCAAACTAAACGGGAGGTAGATAAACCCACGCGCTCGTGTTCCAACTCGAAGTAAACCCCCCAGCCCTCTCGAGCAACGACTCGAGCTAATCCATCCACCAACACGCTGCCACGCCTTACACGTGCACGTCGCCTTGCCGTGACTCCGGCGAACACCACCTACCTCGGCAAGTCAGGAATCTGCCTTACACTCCAAATCCAGCCTCGATTTGACAACATCCACTCTAAATCGAAATTGAGTGTCTTGATCGAAACCTGGAATTTCAAACACCCTTACAAAATTCCCTCGCCAGCGTTCCTCAGACCATCGAAGAAACTCCGATCCCGTCAAACCGTCTTAACACCACGTTCGACCTTTTCCTAGAGCCTCTTGCAGCTCGATGCGTCGGAGGAGACGAACTCGTCTCGTTACTAACGCGTCCAGAAACTTGAAACGAAACCCTAAATCAACCTCGTCCCACCAATCTACATAATAGAAAAATTTTCTAACATTTTTCCTCTATTCGTGAATCATCACACTAGCTTCTCAACAAATTCCAGCATCCACGATTTGTTAAAACAACGGAAATTGATAAAAATGCATTTTTGGTTCATTTACGAACTGCACCTTGTAAACTTATCTAAAAATCATCATTCTTATTTTAAAAATCTTACTTTTGTATGTTTATTCCAGATATAAAATCAAAAAAACAAATTAAAATATTTGAATTTTTTACTTGATTTGAATAATGGTTGAGTTTAACAGGTTTCAAAAAAAAACAACAACATTGTTTGGCTCTGATTAATTATTAAACACACTACATGATTTAAAACAACACTTTGGTTTATTTTCAATCCCATTCCAGAAGAAACAGGGAGAAAAGAAAAGAAAAAAATATATAAATGATTTAAGTTGCCATTGGTTTACTCTGTAAACCAGAGAGAAGAAGAAAAAGAACACAAAGATGAAATCCTGAATATAAACATTCCCAGGCACATACACTAGCTTGTTCATAGGTTAAGTTTCTCAACTTTATCCAGGCATGCATACAACAACAAGAAATTTGATTTAAACATAAGTTCACTCACATTGATAAAGGTTTGAACAGAGACTTAATTAACTTTGAAACTGCAGATTTGAAGCTTTATTTCTAATTCATTTGAAAACTTAAACTACCAAACATTTATTTATATCTATACAACTTTATAATATTAATATTAATAATATTTTATTTTTTCTTGAAATTTCACAATAAATTTTTTATATTCAAAAGTTCAAATAATTTACTAAATTAAATTTAACAAAATTCCGGGATGTTACAGTGAGTCTCCAGCTATCCAAGGGTCAAACCATACATTACCGCTTGTGCCATTTACTATTCTCCTTTCAATAAGAGTCGTACACTTCTCCTCTTCTTTCAGCAATACTTTACAAGTGTAGGAAGAATTTATATCCTCATGAATTGTCCAAAAGTTATTTCTCCAACATTAACTTTGATTGACCATTTAGCCTACAAACATTTTTGCTCCAATTATCTCTAAACTAATTTAATAGATAATGATGTGACCATATCATGTAAACTGCTCAATCCCATGCCCCTTCTATTTTCGACTTACACCCCGTATTCCAACTAACCAAGTGTTTTCTGCCTTGCCGTAAAAAGTTAGCATATATACTTTCGATCTGGTTTATCTCATTTTTCAGAATTTGACATACTTGTAGCCAAAAGTATACAATTGCTAAATCACCGTTTTGATTAATTCTAGCCTACTACTCATAATTAATTGTTTTCAAATCTAGCCAGTAAGCCAGCTCTTAATTTTGTCAATTAGCATGTTGTAGTGCGCTCTCTTTAAAGAAGAGCAACTCAAAGGAAACCATAAATACTTATATGAAAGAGCATGAGAATCTACTCTTAAAATGTTAGATAAGGTTGATTTATTACTCACCCCTTTGCTGAAAAAGACTTTTGATTTTTGGTCATTCGTTGTATGACCAACACATCTATCTAATTTGTCCAGCGCCCTTTTAATCAAATAGGCATTATCACAAATAGCGATTAATGACAGGTTCATTTTGTAAATTGGAGAGAGGTAGCCTTTAAGGTGCTCCATATCCAAAACCATGATTGAATATCCCATAATTAAAGCGAATAAATAAGGGGACATTAGATCTCCTTGTCATAGTCTACGATTACTAGCCATAAAACTACATGGAGACCCATTAATCAATATTGCAAAGGTGGAGATAGTAATGCATTTTCTAATGATGGAAATATTTTATGTGGTAACCCCGTAGATACCAAAATGTGATAAATAAACTATATATTAACTTTATCATAAGCTTTTTAAAGGCCTACTTTGAGGCATAGATTATTAGACCCTTTTCTATTAAGGGTTCTAAGCATCTCATACACTAGTAGAGATTTTTCACTAACGTTTCTACCGAAAATAAAAAAATGTTGATTACAAGAGACTAGTTCATCCATGTGACCCTTAATTTTGTTGTATACTACGTTTGATATTATTTTATATTATACAATGACCCATAATTTTGAATACTTCGCATTATATATCCGAGTCATTTAAATATTTGAGCCTTGGATTAAATGTGTTAAAAGTGATTTTATAACCACGATTTACCTCCTTTTAACAAATAATAGATGAAGGTAAACTGTTTTCAAAATATATTTACGAAAATAAATAGCTTGAAGAAATATCAATAATGTGACCAAAAACCATTTTATTAATAAACAGCTTTTTATTCGATATAACCCATTTAAACCTTTTTGGAATACCTAATATATTGATGCGTCATTAATTGGAAACCTTTTTTTACTGGCTATGGCTAACTAAATACATTTGATGATGTCATATGTGATGTCATGGTAGATATTTTGGTGGAGAAGCCTTAAGGATGAAGTAAAGGAGATATTTTGGGTAGTAGAAGCACATGGGAAGGAGCATGCTAATGATCTTCCACAGGACATTTAAGGGTTGGTGTTTACATCTTGTAAACATCTATGCATATAGTTTATGAAGCTTACACATTTATTACAAAGTAGAAACACTAAAAGATGGCTCTTCATCCTCTCCCCTCTTTTCTTTAACCATCTAAAACAATGGGAAATGAACCCCAAACTCAAGCAAACTTTGGCAAAGGCCCTAGCACAATTCCGAAAGCTACTTAAATTTTGAAGGAAGGAGGCACGAGAGGGATATCTATTTCTGGCCAAGAGAACTTAAGGTGAAGGGGAGATGGTCGAGAGTAATTTGGAGACAAGGTCGGTGTTTGCTTGCTTGTGGGTGATGGCAGGAAGTGTTCTTGTGTTCTAGAATGCTTATTCTTGATGTTGGCAGGTTGGGTGAGTTAACTCACCATTGAAAAGTATATACTGTGTGCATATATGCTCGTGAATATAAGGTAAAGATATGAATTATTGAAAGTGATAAATTTGGATCCCACTTGCTTTGGAAAGTATTATACCATAATTTCCATAAATTATAAATTACAAACATTAGAGAGGAAAGTTCCTGGGCTTATAATTATAAAACCCATTGATTGGTTTCCAGCGAGAGCTTAAGCACAGGACCTAGTATTCGAGAGCATGAGTCAAAATATCAAGTAAGATCAAGAATTTGTCCAATTAAGACATGAAGCCTAACCAAGGGCAGTAGTTATTGGACCTAAAAGAATTTCAGCAAGTATCAACAATTAATGGCTCAGAAAGCCCAGGCCAAGACCAATGGTCAGGATAGAAAGAAGATATCCAAAAAGCTATATATAAAAGCACCATGTCAGCAATCCGTGTGAAAATTTACTCAACCAGATGATGATAAGCATTCAAATGTAAGCCGCACATAGCGAGTAAGGTTATCAATCCAAGAGAGAACACCTACACTAATGGAAGAACCTTAAATTTTATGTAAATAAAGGACCGGTTGCTACAATAAAGGGGGTGAAAAACAAAATTTATGACATCCCATTGTCATTAAGTACTTCCTACTCCTTTTAGAAAGCTTCGGTTCAAGAAGACCATTATGAAGGAATTTGTCATGAATGTACTTGTAAATCAAAATATGGAATAAAGTTTGGAGCAGAACTTTTAGAGTGGATGTTGGGATCATGTTCCGAACCACTATAAATCTTACGTCGCTTTTGCCTTTCAACATTTATTTCCTGTCCAGTTTCGGTAGTTTTTCAATCATTCGCTTCCTTTCGAAATTAGCTTTCGTAAGCTTTGGAGTGTTAGCCAGATGAAAAATCTATCTAACATTTTTTATGCTAAAAGGTGGGCCCCCAACTTTCGCTTTCTTCCAATCCAGAAAATCCAGGAATTGAAAACTCTCGATCAAGCATGAAGTCAAAAGAATCCTCTCAAAAGACCCCTTGTTCTCCTACCTAAGATGAAGGAACTGAAGAATTACATGTGATTTATGGAAAACAGGTAAACTAAGTAAATCAAGCTGTTATTAAAGAAGTTGTTGCTCTATTTCTTACCAATGGTGAATTTTGACAGATGATGCTAAAATTCATTTCCGACATTGCACAACGGTTAGATAACTATCAAACTGAAGTTTAAAGAAGTTTTGTTGAATTAGAGAAGAAGGTTTCGGCTATACTTGAAAAGGACAGGAACCCTTTAACTTTGGTTGAAATTCTAGTAAATTGCTAATGGCTAACGAAACCATAGAAGCTGAGTTTACGATGACCAAGGAAGCAGCTAAGAAAGCCGAGGATGCAAGAGCGGTGAGTACAAGTCCTTCTAAAAGGTCGTTAACTCTAAGTCCCAAAAGGGTTTTACTTTGGAGGTAGGTAGGAAAATCGGCTAGAAACTCAAGGTATTAAAGATGAAACCTAAGAGTCGACGAGGATCGAGGAATGGAATCCTTATTAATAAAATTATCAGAGCACATACAAAAAATGCAAGAGGATCGATTTAAACTTGATATTGAAATAAAATTGCGAAAGGTCTAGCCTTTCTCCCAAGAAATTGTGAGAGCTCCTATGGCTCCAAGATTCAGGATTTTGAAACTTTCTTATGATGGATCATCCGACCCCGAGGATCATGTTGCTTTATATGAGATTCAAATACAACCTATCAGGGATTTGGATGAGATTAAATGCAGATTCTTGCACACAACTTTTAGTGGGCCTGCCTCGAAAGGGTTCCAAAGCTATCCATCGAATTCTACTAGCTCTTGGGAATAACTGACAGTGGAGTTTTTGACACAATAATTTGCCTCAAAATATACAAGAACAGGACTGGGTCTATTTGCTAACTTTAGACAAAGGAGGGAAGAATCTCTACAGGACTATTGTAAAAGGTTTAATGACGTAGCTGCCCGATGTAAGGGCATGATGGACGAGACTAAGCTGGTTGCTATCGCCTCAAGTTTATGGAGGAATACCCCATTTTGGGATTATCTACTAAGGCAAGAATGCAAGTCCTTGAATGAGTTCTTTTTCTGAGTTTGAGGGGAAAATCCGAATTGAAAAATCTATGGGATATGTTCGAAAGAACCCAACATGGTATAGCGACAATAAGAAGTTCACCCTGGCCAAAAACTTTAAGAAGGAACTTCAGGTGGCAGAAACCTATCTCTTGACTCATTCTTATGCTTAATTCTACGCCATGACTCAAGACTAAATTCTGTACCCCTTGAGAAGAGGGAAAGAGCCGAAAGTTAACCGAGGAGGAAAGTATTGCAGCTACAATCAGTGGAATGGTCACAACACTGAAGATTGTCAGTTTTTGAAGTCTTTCATCAACAGGCTGGTCAGAGAAGGAAAGTTATATGAGTTCCTAAAAAACGATAATATGCAGGGAGCCACCACTCCAATAGTAAACGAAAATGCATAGCCTTATGCGTTGGCTCATAAGTCTTTACCAGCCCTTTGGAATTTTGTTAGCATCATCTTCGGAGGCCCCCATTGCTAGGGCAAGTAATGGCTGCTTGAAGAGATACATTAATGAAGCCAAAGATGGAAACACCTTAGTGTATGAGATGAAACGGCATGAGAGGAAGTAGAAGGTTGGAATGGAAATTACATTTGGTAACCTTGATAAGCGGGGCGTCTGTCAATTCTATAATGAACCATTTGCAATTACAGCTCAAATTGGACTTTTAGAGGTTGCAAATAAAATGGTAGATACCAGAGCCGCTAACATAATCTTCAAGCACACTTTCAATAAGATGGGGTTACCTGAAAGCACGCTTAAGTCCAGCCAAGCTCCCATATATGGATTTAACGATGATGGAGCCTTCCTATCAGAGAATGCAATTTAATGGTTAGAGTTGGAAGTTACCTTCGCTGTAAGATCTTCTAAACCACTTTTTTCATTATGGACGTCCACTTGATGTACAATGCCTTCTTCGGGAGGCCAGATCTTGATGCCATAGATGGGTACGTATTTACCAAGCATTTACTTTTGAAATTTCCTATCGAGAAGGGCGAAGGACTTGAAAGGGGAGATCGATGAATCTGGAGGCAGCTGTATTATGCAAGACTAAACATGATCAATAAAGGGAACACTTCATCTTATGAGAACAATGTCAAAGTTAACCAACTCACTCCTCTCGAAGTTAACAAAACAGTTAATCCCATGAGTTTTATATCTATGGGAAGCCATAAGAAATCCTTAAGAATTATTCCAAGGCAAGAAGATTATGTCATCAAAGAATTAATTTACATATCAAACTATTAAGAAAATCCAATGAGATAGACCGGGGAGGAGTAGTAAGTGTTTCGAGAGAAAGAGAACGGTTGTTTATATTGTACAGAAAGTTCCTAAAGAAGAGGAAATTGAGCTTGATTCAAGACAAGAGACCGAGACGGCTTCTGTAGCTGTGACTCTAGAAGAAGTGCGTCTCAATGAAAATGACAAGTCTAAGATAATTAAGATAGGAACTTATTTCCACTTTTCTATTTGTGAAGTGCCAATTTCTTTTCTTAAGCATAACCAAGATGTATTTGCTTGGACTCACGATGATATGGTAGGAACTGACCCCTCAATCATTTGCCACTGTTTAAACATAAATCCAAAGTTTACTTACGTAAGGAAAAAGAGGAGGCCTTTAAACAAGGATTGATATATGGCTTTACAAGGAGATATCAAGAAGTTACAGAAGAATAATTTCATCCGAGATGTCTACTATCCGAAGTGGACCGCTAATGTAATATTAGTAAAGAATTTAAACGGAAAAGTGGATGACTTGCATTAACTTTACGAATTTAAACAAAGCTTACTTGAAGGGTTACTTTCTTTTACCGAGAATTGATCAATTAGTAGATGCTACTAATGGGAATTAACTTCTTTTATTTATGGATTCCTATTTCGGGTACAATCAGATCTCAATATGTAAATCTGATGAGGAGCATGCACGTTTCGTCACCATGGGTTTATTCTGCAATAAGGCAATGCCCTTCAGTCTTAAGAATGCAGGTGCAACATATCAAAGGTTAATCGACCGAACGTTCACCAAGAAAATAGGTCAAAACATGAAGGTGTATGTCAATAACATGTTGTCATATCTAAACATTCAGAAAGTCATGTTTCGGATCTAGCCGAGATGTTTAATGTTCTCCGAAAGTATCAGATAAAACTAAACTCTCAGTAGTGTACCTTAGTTATATAATCTAAAAAATTCCTAGGTTTTACAGTAAGTGCTAGAGGAATAAAGATAAAACCCGATCAGATAAAAGCTATAATCGAAATGAAAGCTCTGACTAATGGAAAGGAGTTAATGAGCTTGAATGAAAAGATTGCCACTTTGAACAGATTCATAAGTCGATCAATCGACAAGTGTATTCCCGTCTTCAAACTTTTAAAGTAGCATGTTACTTTCAAATGGAAAGATGAATGCCCGAAAGCGTTTAAAGATCTTCAAAAACATCTAAGTTCTCCACCGGTGTTGTCTAAACGATAGATGGGGAAACCCTGTTCCTTTAATTGGCTGCCTTGGATCAGGCCATAAGTTCAGTCTTAGTGAGACGATGATATTATGTAAGTAAAAATCTATTGAATATGTGAGTATATAATTTTTGTTTGATGATAATAAACATATATATATATATATATATATATATACACTCATTTAAAAGTATTTGTTAATGTACTATTTTATTTTTCATATAATTAAATAAATAATTGCTGAATAAAATAAATAACACAGAATTTAAATTCAAATGGATATTTTATTCAACCAAATATTTATTACAATTTTGATTAATACAAATTTGAGCTCTCACTATATGTATACAATTTGCAATTACAATACATTTCAATTTACATAACTGTCCCCACTACATACCGCTCATTCACTCATATTTTATCTTCAACTCTATTCCAAATTGAATCCAGCATTTGAGCTATCTGCAAAAATATACACCGAAGCAGTAAAAAGGAAAATGAAATATCTTTGCAGTGTAAAGTAAAATGTATATTGAATATAATATTTTCCTCAATCATTTGTGTTGTTCGTCATCATTTAATTTTTAATTTATCATACAAGAACAACATGTGACATAAATAATGTATCACTGTACATGCCACAAGGCTGTACACACCCATATACACTTGATAAATCTACAGGGACAGGTGAGCACAAGGTCAAACCCAAATCAAAATCCGGGTTCAACTCAAGTGAAATAAATATTAAGTCACGATATCAACACAAGGTCAAACCCGAGCTTTAAGTTTGATCCAACACAGGTGCAAGTTCAATAAAACGGTCAAGAGAAACAAGACCAGGCCTAAATGTACATGAACACATGTCAACAGCCAACGGTGAAGCAATTTCAAAAAGATACATATGCAGCAATAACATGAATCAAGTGCATGTGAAGCCAAACAGCAATGTAACTACCAGAGTCCATCATGCAAGTAAAATTACATGTATACATATGCAACAGACATGTCTGCATACACATTGGAACCAGACTCAAGGAAATGTACAATGAGGTGAAGATATCAAGTGCACTAATACTAAATAGAAGCATGGATGAACTCACATACTTATAAACAATGCCAACAATATGGACACAGTGAAGTATACAAGTCAATGACAACTGCAGTTCAAAGCAATGCCGAAGTCATAAACGAAAACAAGTTCTATAGCAAAACCAAAATAGACAGCAGCTAAACCAGATAAGCATCATCAATGAAACCAGATCACAAAACAATATATACATAGATAACAATATACACAGTGGCCAGAACTATATCTACACCAGACTTCGAAGTATGTACAAAGCAGCAACAATATGTATATGGTCAAGCACAAAACTCGAAGTGATCAGAGCATAAGCTAGAAGACTCAAAGCTATGCAGTGAAACGAGAGGCAGCATAGACAGGGAAGTGCAGACTAACTTAAACAACGCAAGCAAAGAACTTCACAAGAAATGACCGAAGTCAGATAATATGAGTAACATAAGTGAATAACAACACTGCAGCAGGTTCAACTCAGATAATGACGTAGGGAATTCGAACTAAACATATCAAGTTTGAAAGTCAAGACCGATGTCAATAGTGAAATGCACAGTGCAAATTCATACCAAATCGAACAAACCGTGATAGCCAAGGAAATCAACCAAGTCAGAAATCAAAGCCGTGGCAAGCAAGCAATCAAGTATGTGAATATGAACAAGTCAGAAAAATCACAGTCATTTAAACATAATCGAACAGCCGAGAAAATTATAAGATGAACAAAAATATTTGGGATCGAACCATATATAAACCCATTGATAATCGGTTTTAAGAATCATTCGAGTTCAGAAAATAAGAATAATCATTCAAATCAAATCAAGATCGAGTTCAAGCAAGAAAATCAGAAAAAGAAAAAGGCATAAATTACATACCGAAGTAAAATCAAACTTGATCGAAGCAGCCGAATATAAGCTATGTAGAGATGGTCGATCGACAGAACAAGGAAAGTGAAATTGCAATTCGATCTATCAATTTGAAGTTGGCGTTAAGCAGCCATTTTTTAAAGATTGAAGAACAGAAGAGTTGGGCCGATAAAAGAACAAAGGGATTTAATCTTTCTTATCACTTATTTGTTTTGGGCCAACCTACATACTTGGGCTTCAATATTTAAATTAGGGTTTTAAGTTTTTTTTTAAAAATTGTTTTTATTTTTTTTTGTATTTTTCCTTTTTAAAGATTGTATTTTCTAGCCATGTGACTAGGGGACGAACTACGATGGTGTAGTTCGAAAATTCGCAACTCAATGGCTGAGTTGTGGCTGGGTTTTGTGCTTAGAGTTAGGTTATTTGATAGCGGGTGTCGCAAGTTTACGTGTCTAAGCGTCTAACTACTTAATTTCTAGTAGAAACCTTGGTGGTAGCACTTAAGCCGGGGTTTTCCGAAGCTGGGTAAATCTGTGGGTTCTATTTCCTATTTTATTATTCTGCTATTATCTGTGCTGCTGTTACTTGACTATTATCAGTGCTAAAATTATTTTATATACTTCCACGGTAATTTTTATAATTAATAGTATTACCCTATTCACTCCCCTCTAGGGTGAAATCGATCCTACAAGTGGTATCAGAGCCAGTTCAAAAGCCGTTTTGTTTTAAAATATGATTTTTCAAAAGCCAATTTTTTTATAAAAATTTTAATTTTTAAAATATCTTCTTTAATAATGCCTTTGTTGAGGGTCGGTCCAATATTGTTCCTTCTGTTTTTTGATGGACAGATTTTTGAATTGGGAATTAAAAATGGAATTTTATTTAAAATCTGTTAATTTTAAATGTTGAGATATTATTGAAAACGGGTGTGATATAGTAGACCAGAAAATTACTTCGATTAATGCTCTTGCTATGCACATGTTATATTCTCATATTAATCAAGGTAATTTAACTTTATCTCTCATGGTGAAAATGCACAGGAAATTCGGAATACTTTTGATACAATATATGGTGCAAACTCAATAGCAATGAGAAATCCTCCTCAATCGACTCAGTTAAAGAAACGAGCTTAATAGGATTGGTTAAAATCAACAGTGACGAGGATAATGATGATGGAGCAGCTGAGCTGGCATTGCTAATGAAGCGATTCAATAAGTGGAACCGTAAATATAGAAATCCAACTCTAAATCGAAAATTGAAAAGCAGCATAGTCAAAGCACTAGACAACCCAAGAGAACGGGAGACCATCTGTCACAAGTGCAACAAACTCGGTCATATCAAGTCAAATTATCCCCTAATTCGACTCGACCAAGAAAAAAATATAAAAAAGAAGAAGTTTTGCAGCCACATGGAATAAAAGCGACGATGATATAAAAGTACTAGAAGTGAGAGTGAGAAAGGAGATCTGTGCCTTCGAGGCAATATAACTGATAGTGACGATGATGAGCCAAGCGAGGTATCAAAACTTACCCACTCAGAATTACTTATATATTTCCACGTAGTAAATGACTGTTTTGAAAGATTTAGGAAGAAATACGCTAAACTTGAATCACAAAGAGACACTTTGATAGATTTAAATAAACAGCTTAATCAATTGGTTAAAAACTATCAAAGTAAGATTCCTAAGTGTGATAAGTGTCCAACATTCAAAGAAGAAATAAAAAAAATTAGGAATTAATATTAAATCGCTTAGAAATGAAATTCTGATTTTGAAAAAGAGTGAAAATACTAGAAGAGAAAATTCTATTAGAAAGTGCACATAATTATTAAATGAAAATGAATCACTTAAAACATAAGTCCAACAATTGTCAACAACTTTTGAAAATTTTTCCAAAGGAGAAAAATCGTTAAATATGTTATTAGGACAACAAACTAATATTGTTAGACAAGGACTTGGGTATAATCAATCTGAACGAGCTTGAAATGTAATTATTCAAGTCAAATCCTAGTGCACAATTTGTAGAAAAATTGGGCACAATCACAATATTTTTTTGTTTAGACCCAAAAATATCAAAACCATTCCAATTTTGATTCCAAAAGGCACAAATATAAAATCTCTAAAAGTCAAACAAATCTGGATGCCAAAAGGAACATATATAAATAGTTTTGGATCTCTACAAAATTATTTTTCAAAATCTATTGCCACTAACGACCATGGACCTATGAAAACAAATCGCTCACAAAAATCTTTTCTCGTGTATCGGTATATTCATCTTGAATGATCTATTAAATGTTATAATCTACACCATAATTTAATTTAATTCAACCAGTTATTGATAAAGAAATGAATGCTGATTTTGATTCCAACTTATTCAAAATTGTTGGCCAATTATATTCTTATGCCAAGAACACTATAAAAAACTCTAAAGTCTTTGAACTACTTCATATAGATTAGCTTGGATTAATGATAATGTTTTATTGGTTGATGATCATACATGTGGCTGACTCTATATTCACGGCTTTGGTTACGCGGTTTCAATTCAAATTCAAAAGATGTAAAAATGAATTCAAGGTATTTGTTGCAACATCATGGTCTAGTCTATGACATCAAACTAACGATAATCTCGAGTGAAAGAAAAATTCAGATGCAGATTACACCGGTAATCTAGTTGGTTGAAAAATTACTGGTGGAACGTGATCTTTGTTGAGATATTCAGTAACTGCAATATTTCCA
The DNA here is from genome assembly GCA_030765085.1 of Allium cepa. Taxonomy (NCBI): domain Eukaryota; kingdom Viridiplantae; phylum Streptophyta; class Magnoliopsida; order Asparagales; family Amaryllidaceae; genus Allium; species Allium cepa. The sequence continues at coordinate 464,868,695 of CM060931.1, forward strand.
GAGAAAATATCTGCATATTTTTCATTTCAAATAATTTTCAATTAGCAGACATTTTTCTTATAAAACCCCTTTAAGAAAATAATTTTTGTTGACCTTGTTTCAAATTAGTTATTTCGAAAATTTGATAATTATTTTTGGATTTGATCTTGAATGACTACATTAACTAATCTGACTCCCTACTGATTATCGAAAAGATAAATAGTGATTGAAAAATTAGTGAGTGTTGATATAAATCATATATTATAACTTGAGATGGTATATTTAGTAAATTTCTTCAGAAATTTAAACAAGAGTTATAAAAACATTTTGTTTGGTAAAATTTCCATGGCCATCTCTATTCCTATCATAATTTTATCGATCACCACTCGGCAAAATCCAATATAGTATGTCAATATGTGGTATTTTAAACAGGAAATTATGCGCTTTCATTTTATTATATTTTTAGCAATAAAAATATCTAAAGTATTCGCTCTCATTTAAAAGTCCTCATGGTTATGCATGGGTGAATTATTTGGGATTTTTGATTATGTGCTTCCATGCTCATTTAAAAGTCCTCAAGGTTATGCATGTATGGAACGCATATCAAAACTAAGTGATTAAATAGACAAGTTGATTTTACTCCCATTTAAAAGACCTCACGGTTATGCGTGGTTAGAAGATACTTGAATTCATTTTTTTAATAAAAAAATTATGGATGCTACTAGTCTCATTTAAAAGTCCGAACGGTTATGCATGGTTAGCAGATATTCAAATTCCTGATATAGATATAGCACAAATAGACACAACTATATGGTTTTATATGATGACATCATCCCTATCATTCTAAAGAGGAATATGCTTCAAATAGAGTATTTATGATTTTTGTTTGATTTTTTATTGAAATTTAATATTTATACTCCATTGAGTATTAATGTTGTATGAATGTCTATCACTTTATCTATATTTTTCTAACGCTATTACTCTTTTGCTGATAACAAAAGGGGGAGAGAAAAGTTAAGATGTTGGCAAATAAATGTCAAATATTTTCTATTTGCATCTAGGCTCTTTTGCATATTTTTTTATTTACATGCATATATGAAGGGGGAGCTTGTAGAGAGGGAGCATTCAAATAGAGGGAGCAAATTGATTGATCAAATACATTTAATAAATTCAAAATCTTAAATATATGTTTATTATCATCTAAAGGGGGAGATTGTTGAATATGCGAGTATATGATTTTTGTTTGATGATAATTAACGTATATGTATATATATATTCATTTAAATGTATTTGTTAATGTACTATTTTATTTTTCACATAATTAAATAAACATTTTCTAAATAAAATAAATAACACAGAATTTAAATTCAAACGAATAATTTGTTCAACCAAATATTTATTACAATTTCGAATAGTACAAATTTGAACTCTCACTATATATATACAATTTGCAATTACAATACATTTCAATTTACATAACCGTCCTCACTACATATCGCTCATTCACTCATATTTTATCTTCAACTCTATTCCATATTGAATCCGACATCCCAGCTATCTGTAAAAATATACACTGACACAGTAAAATTGAAAATGAAATATTTTTACAGTGTAAAATAAAATGTATGTTGAAAATAATATTTGCCTCAGTGATTTGGGTTGCTCGTTATCATTTAATTTTGAATTTATTATGTAAGAACAGCTTGTGACATGCACAGTGTATCACTGTACATGCCACAAGGCCGTGCACACCGACATACACTTGTTAAATCTATAGGGACAGGTGAGCACAAGTTCAAACCCGAATCAAAAGCCAAGTTCAACTCAAGTGAAATAAATATTAAGTCACGATATCAACACAAGGCCAAGAGAAACAGGACTAGGCCCGAATGTACATGAACACATGTCAACAACCAATGGCGAAGCAATTTCAAAAAGATATACAAACAGTAATAACATGACTCAAGTGCATATGAACTCAAACAACAGTGTAACTACCAGAGCCCATCATGCAAGCAAAATTACATGTATACATATGCAACAGACATGTGTGCATACACATTGGAACCAGACTCAAGGAAATGTACAATGAGGTGAAGATATCAAGTGCACCAGTACTAAATAGAAGCAGGGATGGAACCACATACATATAAACAATGCCAACAATATGGATACAGTGAAGTATACAAGTCAATGACAACTACAGTTCAAAGCAATGCCGAAGTCACAAACGAAAACAAGTTCTGCAGCAAAACCAAAATAGACAACCGCTAAACCTGATAAGCATCATCAATGGAACCGGATCACAAAACAATGTACACATGGCAGACAGTGTACCCCGTGGCCAGAACTATATCTACACCAGACTTCAAAGCATGTACAAAGCAACAACAATATGCATATAGTCAAGCACAAAACTCGAAGTGATCAGAGCATAAACAAGAAGACTCAAAGCTATGTAGTGAAACCAGAGGCAGTATAGACAAGGAAGTGCAGACTAATTTAAACAACGCAAGCAAAGCACTTCACAAGAAATGACCGAAGTCAGATAATACGAGTAACACAAGTGAATAACAACACTACAACAAGTTCAAATCAGATAATGTTGCAGGGAATTCGAACTAGACATATCAAGTTTGGAAGTCAAGGCCGATGTCAGCAGAGAAATGCATGGAGAAAATTCAAACCAAATCAAACAAACCGTGATAGCCATGGAAATTAACCAAGTCAGAAATCAAAGCCGTGACAAGCAAGCAATCAAGTATGAAAATATGAACAATTCAGAAAAATCATAGTCATTCAAAAATAATCAAACGACCGAGCAAATTATTAGATGAACAAAAATATAGGGCATCGAACCATACATAAACCCATTCATCATCGACTTTCGGAATCATTCGAGTTCAAGCAAATAAAAATAATTATTCAACTCAAATCAAGATGAGTTCAAGCAAGCAAATTAGAAAAAGCAAAAGGCATAAATTACACAACGAAGTAAAATCAAACTCGATCGAAGCAGCCGAAAATAAGCTACGTAGAGACGGTCGATCGACAGAGCAAGGACAGTGAAATCACAATTCGATCAATCAATTTGAAGTCGGCGTTTCAAATGCCCTAATTTTAGCAAAGATGATGAAGCAGCCATTTTTTAAAGATCGAAGAACAGAAGAGTCGGGCCAATAAAAGAATAAAGGGATTTAATCTTTCTATTCACTTATTTGTTTTAGGCTGACCTACATACTTGGGCTTCAATATTTAAATTAGGGTTTTAAGTTTTTTTTAAATTGTTTTTTAACTTTTTTTTGGTATTTTTCCTATTAAACGATTGTATTTTCTAGTCGTGTGACTATGGGACGAACTACGGTGGTGTAGTTCGAGATTTCACAACTCGATGGCTAAGTTGTGGTAGGCTTTTGAGCATAGAGTTGGGTTAGTCGATAGCGGGTGTCGCAAATTTACGTGTATAAGCGTCTGAATACTTAATTTCTAGTAGAAACCTTGGGGAAAGCATGTAGGCAGGGTTTTGCCGAAGCTGGGTAAATCTGTGGGGTTCTATTTTCTGTTTTTATTATTATGCTATTATCTATGCTGCTGTTACTTGACTATTATCTGTGCTAAAACTATTTTATATACTTCAGCGATAATTTTTATAATTAATACTATTACCCTATTCACCCCCTCTCCAGGATGAAATCGATCCTACAAAATATTGGTCCAGCCGAAAAGCATTACCCTATAATTGAAAAGCTTGCCTACAGCTTGAAGTTCACAACAAGAAAGCTTTACCATAGTTCCAGTACCATACAATCAAAGTCCTTAAGGATCAACCGCTTTGACAAATTTTTAGTAAACCCGAGACTGTGGGGCGGTTAATAAGTGCGTTGTAGAGCTCATCCAATATAAGATATCACATGAGACAAGGACAATAATTAAAGGTCACACTGGTTGACTTTATCACTGAATGCAGCGGTTTCAAAACCGAAGTTGAAAAAGAAGATAATAAGAATAAACAACTCTCTTGGAAATTTTATGTTGACGAAACCTCATATGAAAGAGGGGTAAGTTCCGGCTATATTAGTAAATCCCAGACAACCATCAAATTTATTGCGCAATCAAGCTTGCCTTCCCAGCAATAAATAATTCAGCCTAGTATGAGTCCCTAATCGCTGGATTAAGAATGGCTATTTCTATTAAGGTCTTGGAGATTCAGATATACAACGACTCCCAAATAGTCATCAATCAAGCTCTCAATCAATATTAGACCCAAGACCCAAGGTTACCTCTCTACGTTAAGTAAAGCATCTACTTGGAGCTTTCGAGAGTTAACATATAGAAAGCATCCTTAGAGATTGGAATGCTAGGCTGATGCTATAGCAAATTATGCTAGCTCAAGGGATGCAAGAGAGTTTAATTTCATTCCAGTCAAGATCCTAGAGAAACCTAGCATATAGGTACCAGAGATAGTGTTAGTTATAACACCATCCCAAGCTGCCCAAGGTGAACCTACAACACCAATAATAACTGAAGAAAATTGAATGTCGTCATATATCCGATATTTGATGGAGGGTATTCTACCTTTAGATGCTGTTGAAATAAAACAAATTAAATATAATGCTCCAAGGTTCAACATTATAGGTGGAGTACTCTATAGAATGAGATTCTCAACACCATACTCTAAGTGTGTAATGGCCTCCGAAGGTCATAAATTGTTGAAAGAAGCCCACGATGGAATTTTTAGAGACCATTATGGAGGACAAAAGTTGGCATAGAAAATACTCAGGCAAGGCTTCTATTTCCCGACACTAAATTAAGATGCATTAGACTAAAGAAATTGTTTTAAGTGCCATTTTTATGCAAAAGTGCCGAGTGTCCACCCAACGAGCTTACCTCAATGATGAGTCCATGAACCTTTGATATTTAGGGCATCGATCTTATTGGTCTCGTTTCGAATACTAGGCAAGATATGCCATAATGGAAATTGATTACTTTATAAAATGGGTAGAGGCCGAACCCATAGCTACCATAACCTCTAATCAAGTAATAAAATGCATAATGAAGAACATTGTATCTAGATTTAATCTTCCGCATAAGACTATTACGAATAATGGCACTCAGTTCAAGAGCCGAGAGTTTGCAGAGTATTGTCGAGTTCACAGTATCATCAAGAGTTTTTCTTTGGTAGCCCATCTATAAGAAAATGGTCTCGTGGAAGTAGACAAAATAACTATCAAGGCTTGTTTGAAGAAAAAATTGAATAACGCAAAAGGCAACTGGGCAGATGAGTTGCCTTTTGTTTTGTGGACTTATAGAACAAGCTCCAAGACCTCGACATGACATACTCCTTTCTGTCTAGCTTATGACTTTGAAGCCATGCTTCTGGTTGAGTTGGAAATTGCCTCTTACCAAAGGTATTATTATAACACACATCAGAACATAGAGCTTCGAGATGAGTCATTGGATTTGTGTCCGGGCTCCAAGACCAAACTGCTTTGAGGACAACAGAGTATATTCAAAGATGACCCATACTACAATAGAGAGTTCAAACTAGAAAATTTGAGAAAGAAGACCTTATTCTCCGAAAGAAAGTGCTAAGCACAAAGGATTCAATAGATGTAACTTTTAGCTCGAAATGGGAAGGGCCCTTAATAATTCATGATTCCATTCCTCTGAGAACGTATAGATTAAACAAGCCAGATGGCAATGTAATACGTCAAACTTGGAATGCTAAGCATCTGAAACATCGTCATAGAATAAGGATGCAGTCTTAATAAAAGCTTTATTAGAAGTTCAAGACAATAATTAATCTCTTAGTCGTGACTCAATTATGTCGCGCTAGACTACAGCCTTTTAAAGTTTTAAGCATTTCATCAATTTCATCAAACATTTTAGTTGTGATTTTGTCATGACTAAGTAATATCATGTAACTTTTAAAAAATGCGTCAAAAATGTTTTATCCATGATACTTATCTAATCAAGTAATATCATGCACGTTTTAAAGCCATGCTTTCTCTTTCAGGCAAGTAAATGATTTCCCCTCTTGGCAATTACTTAGTTCCGCTTCCGGGCCATAAAAATAGTTCCACCTCTAAGCAAAGTACCGAAGGTGAGAATTTAAAACTTTTAGCCATGACCCTGTAGTGTTACATAAGAAATAAATGCTCAATAATCTTTTTATTTCAAGCTAAGCAACATAAATTTTAGACATGGTCTTGTAGTAACTGTTAGTCCGTGAGATGATGGTTTTGATGACAACAACCTTAGAATAGATTATAAAATATAAAAACTAACAGTATAAGTTTAGATATATATGTATATGCAGGATTTAACCATGTAGGTACCAAGAATGAAGACTGTACAGTATAGAGATTCAAGTATCAAAATTGAAGACTCATGAGTAACAAGAATATCAAGATTATCAAGAGTTCAAGTAATTTATTTTTTAATTAGAAATTTTGTTAAAACTTCTAGAAAAGCACTGGCATCTTAAAATCCAATTTATTCGTGAAATGGAATCCACTTCGAGCCTGTTAAAGGGATGGAACCCCAATTAGGATGGAACCTACGAAAAATCTAGTGGAACATTGTTTTATATCCGCTAACTTTTTATTCAAAATGATTTTTCAAAATTATATCTTGTTTTCAAAATGATTTCAAAACCTTCCTTTTAAAAGAATCAAAAACATCTATCCTGATTTTAAATACTTTTAGCCTCAAAATAATCTTTAATTTCAAAATCAAATTATCCTTGATTTTAAACAATCTTTTAAATATAATATACTTAACTTTTGAATATTTATACTTAGATTTAAATATAAAATTATAGTAAAATTATATATATATTATTCTCTATATTTACTTATGTATTTTAATTATAGTCAAGTATATTTATAAAGTTTAAAATAGTTTTAATATAAGATAAAGATTATTTTCAAAGAAAATCAAAACACCAAAAATCCCTTTGGGATGTCGACATGCTCAAGTACCCCATGTCGACATGGTGTCAGTTGGTTTCAAAATTCAAATTTCAAAAGAAGTGTCTATTCGCCATAACTCATGAATGGACATGGCTGTTGTTCTTTTATAAATAGGGGTTGGTTTCAACGAATTTTCATTGAGATTTTATGCTTTTTAACTCCTCTTCTTCCTCCACATTTCAATATACATATTCTTACCATTATTCTTCCGAAATCAACATTGAATCTAACTAGATCATTTCTGGTTTGATTTTCTATCACAACCTCAACAAGATTCTCAGTGCTATTCAGAGTTATAGGCTTTTTGTAATCAACTTAGCGAGAAAAGGTGTGATTGTAGCCTTGGAAATCAATCAAGCGAGATAAGGTGTGATTGTAGCCTTGGGAAATCAATTAGGTGAACTTGTTGCCCGGGAAATCAAGTGTCTCTACCCAGAGGATTGTGATTCTGAAGGGTGTACCTCGTTGCCTTGAAATCGAAGGTGTAATTGTACAATTTCTTTTGAAAGGAAATCTGCACTTGTGTGCGGGACTGGATGTACAGTAACTCCGAACCAGTATAAAATCCGGTGTGTTCTTTCCTTTACTTCTTTTACTTTATTTCTGCATCTGTGTTTGTTTCTATGATCATATCTTTGTCTGAATATTGCATACATCTGTGTTCAAATTAACATACACTTAAAAAGATTTAGTAATTCTTTATAAACACTATTCACCCTCCCTCTAGTGTTAATCCTAGCCTCAAGATCCATAATCCGCATTTCTCACATTTGGTATCAGAGCAAGGTTTTCAAAGTTTCATAATCTGATTTTTGAAAAAGTTTTAAAATGGCTATGTTTGTTAATACTAGTTTAGAAATATTCATATCATCATTGTCTTTTGAGTCTGCATATATCAATGTTCAAATTCAAGTTGTCTACCAAAATTGTTTGATGTGCACAAATCATGCTTTATGGCTATTGAGGAATCAATACACAATGGACAAATTGTGCATATCAGAAAGGAAAAATGGATACTCGATAGTGGATGTTCTAGACACATGACTGGCAATGCAGATATGTTAAATGATATAATATACAAAGACGGAGGATTGGTTAACTTTGGAGACAATTCAAAAGGAAATGTGATTGGCATCGGCAAAGTCGGTAACTCTAAAACTCCTATTATTACTAATGTTTTGCTAGTTAAGAATCTGAAACATAACCTGCTGAGTATAAGTAAACTTTGCGATAAAGGATATAAAATAAAATTTGAAAAAGATAAATGTCACATTGAAGATAACAATTCAACCATAATATTTGAGGGAGTTAGGAAAAAGAATATTTATATTCTTAGTATGAAAGTTTCAAATGATAACTTATACCTTTTGGCAAATACAAGTGACCCTTGGATTTGGCATAAGAGATTTGGGCATTTGAATTTCAAACTCTTATCTAGACTATCAAAACATGATCTAGTAAGAGGTCTCCCTAAAATGAATTTTAAAGTAGATAGTCTATGTGATGCATGTCAATTAGGAAAACTTAGAAAAAGTTCTTTTAAATTAAAAGATAAGATTTCAACCTCAAAACCTCTTGAGTTACTTCACCTTGATTTATTTGGTCCATCTCAAATTCTGTCAATAAATCATAGTAAATATGTTTTTGTAATTGTAGATGATTATTTTAGATTTACATGGACAATATTTTTGAAACATAAAAGTGATACTTTTGAATGTTTTAAGAACTTTACAAAAAGGATTCAAAATCAACTTTCTCTAAAAATTATAACCATTCGTAGTGATCACGGTGGTGAATTTGAAGATGAAAAGTTTGAGGAATTCTGCAATAAAAAGGGAAGAACTCACAAATTTTCATTTCCAAGAACTTCACAACAAAACGAAGTAGTAGAACGTAAAAATAGGACGATTCAAGAGTGTGCGAGAACTACGCTTTCAGACAATAAATTACCAAAGAATTTTTTGGGAAGAAGCAGTTGCTACCTCCTGTTATATTTTAAATAGAATTTTAATTAAACCTTTAACTAATATGACTTCTTATGAACTTCTTCACTCAAAGAGACCTAAAGTATCTTATTTTAGAATTTTTGGAAGTAAATGTTTTATTTTAAATACTAAAGATAACTTAGATAAATTTGATCCTAAATCTGACAAAGGTATCTTTATAGGATATTCTAATAGAAGTAAAGCGTACAAAGTATTTAATTTAAGAACTAACACCATCGAAGAAACAATGCATGTATCGTTCGATGAAAATTTCAAAATTTTTGAAGATACAAATGATGAAGATGATTTAATTACTCAAAATCAAGAGTCAACTGAAACTAATAATGAAATTAATCATCCTAATAAAAGGAATAAACTTTTAAAAGATCATCCTATAGAAAATATACTAAGAGATATGCAATCTGTTGTTAAAACTAGAAATCAACTAAATCAAATGAGTAATGTAGCTTTTATATCAACTATTGAACCCAAAAATCCAAAGGAAGCATCAACATATGATTCATGGATTTTGGCTATGCAAGAAGAACTAAATCAACTTACTGGAAATGATGTTTGGAAACTTGTTCCTAGACCTGAAATAAAACTATAATTGTAACTAAATGGGTTTACAAAAATAAAATGAATGAACTAGGAGAGGTAGTTAGAAATAAAGCCCGATTAGTCGCTCAAGGTTTTTGTCAAGAAGATGGAACAGATTTTGATGAAACCTTTGCTCCTGTAGCAAGATTAAAAGCCATTAGGATTCTACTTGCTTTTGCAAATCATAATAATTTCAAACTATGTCAAATGGATGTTAAAAGTGCCTTTTTAAATGGATTTGTAAAAGAGGAAGTATATGTTGAGCAACCACCACTTTTTGAAAATGAAAAATTACCTAATCATGGTTACAAACTTAAGAAAGCTTTATACGGTCTAAAACAAGCTCTTAGAGCCTGGTATGATAGACTAAGATCTTACTTATTACAATCAAATTTTGAAATTGGTAAAGTAGATTAAAAGAAATAAAAATGATATTCAACTAGTACAAGTCTACGTAGATGGTATCATTTTTGGACCAACTAATTTTGAAATGAATAAAGAATTTTCTGAAATAATGACAAAAGAGTTTGAGGTGAGTCATATGGGTGAATTAAATTTCTTTTTAGGATTACAAATAAAATAACTAGATAATGGTATCTTTATTAGTCAAGAAAAATATGCTAAAGACCTAATTAATAAATTTGGCTTGACTTCTACGAGTGGAAAACCCACTCCCATGGCAACCAATGAGTACCTTAGTAAAGAAGATCTCTCGAAAGATGTAGATAGAAAATTATATAGAGGAATGATTGGATCACTACTCTATATTACTGCTAGTAGACCTGATATCATGCATAGTGTTTGTCTCTATGCAAGATATCAGTCTCAACCTAAAGAGACTCAGTTAAAAGCCGTAAAACGTATCATAAGATATGTTAAACACACCTCTGATTATGGCTTATTTTACCCTAAAAATAATTCTTTTGATTTAATATCTTACTGTGATGCTAATTATGCTGGTTGTAAATCAGACCGAAAAAGTACAAGTGGAACTTGTCACTTTTTGGGGCATTCTTTGATTTCCTGGTTTAGTAAAAAGCAAAACACAGTTTCTTTATCAACAACTAAAGTAGAGCTTATTTCTGCTGCTTTGGCTTGTTCTCAAGTAATATATATGCAACAAACTTTAAAAGATTATGGTCTAAATATTTCAAAATCACCAATTTATTGTGATAATACTTGTGCGATAAATTTATCCAAAAATACTACTCAACATGCTCGAACTAAACATATTGATATCATACATCATTTTCTCAGAGATAATATAAGTAAGGAAGTAATCACTCTAGATTACATCAATTCTGAGAATCAAATTGCTGATATGTTAATAAAACCTTTAAATGAATCTATATTTACTAAATTAAGAAGAGAATTAGGTATTTGTTCAATAACTGAAATATAAAATATAAATAACAAGTATGATTAAAAATTAATTCAAAATAAATTAAATAGGCAAAAATTCAAGAACCATGTCGACTTACCCCTCTACCCTATGTCGACATACAACGTTTTTAAAATTTTGAAATTTTTCCCACCAAAATTCAAATAATTGGTTGTATATTCTTCTTATTTTCGAATTTTTGATCATTCTCTCTGATCTCTCTCTATTATAACGTCTGAAATAAATTAAACTATGGCCTCTTCTTCCAAATCAAACATAAAATTAACCTTTTCATTCCCCTCTCCTACTTCTGGTCTGTTTCAACGTGCTACTCTCTCTCGTATGACTAAAATGGAGGATTCTCTAAAGGATGCACTTCAGTTAATGACTGAAATCCATGTAATGCAACTTCGAATGGCCAAGGAACAAGAGAGGCAAGGGAAGATCCTTAGGAATTTGCAAAAATTTCTAATGGACAATCATGCTAACCCAATCTTGATTGATGAAGACTCTTCAGGAGATCAAGAACAGAGGCCAGTGAAGAAGAAGAAGAAGAACCCATGGAAGAAACGTATGCGGAAAATGACGACAAGGTCGTTTGCGTTGGTGAAGTGTGTTTTGACAAAAATGGGAATCTTATCGAACAACGTGGAAATTTCCGTTTCCTCTATCCAAACTGTTTGATTCATAGATCTCCTATGTTCAAAAACACACATTAGTTTCTTCTCTTTCTTTTCCATTATTGTATGTTCCTTCTTACGTTTCCCACGAAAATGTAAATATAATTATATGATTAATAAATAAATTGTATTCTTATATGTGTCCTTCCCTATTAATAAATATAACTATATGGTTATTATATACTTAGAATAGTTAGTAGTTTAGGATTAGGTTTATTATTAGATCTAAGTGTATGATAACACTATCATTAGAATCACATGTTATAGAGTATTAGATTTAGGGGGAGTTCTATAGTTTGGTGTTATATAGTTTAGAGTTAGTTTTTTTTGTTGATGACAAAGGAGGAGAAGTATAAAATAGTGTAGTTAGGCATAGATTAAGGGGGAGTCATTAGGATAGAAGTAATATTTAATAAACAAAGGTTGTCATCATCAAAAAGAGGGAGATTGTTAGTCCGTGAGATGATGGTTTTGATGACAACAACCTTAGAATAGATTATAAAATATAAATACTAACAGTATAAGTTTAGATATATATATATATATGTATATGTATATGTATATGTATATGCTGGATTTAACCATGCAGGTACCAAGAATGAAGACTTTACAGTATAGAGATTCATGATATCAAAATTGAAGACTCCTGAGTAACAATAATATCAAGATTATCAAGAGTTCAAGTAATTTATTTTTTAATTAGAAATTTTGTTAAAACTCCTAAAAAAGCACTGGCATCTTAAAATCCAATTTATTCGTGGAATGTAATCCACTTCGAGCCTGTTAGAGGGATGGAACCCTAAGTAGGATGGAACCTACGAAAAATCTAGTGGAACATTGTTTTGTATCCGCTAACTTTTTATTCAAAATGATTTTTTGAAATTATATCTTGTTTTCAAAATGATTTCAAAACCTTCCTTTTAAAAGAATCAAAAACATCTATCCTGATTTTAAATACTTTTAGCCCCAAAATAATCTTTAATTTCAAAGTCAAATTATCCTTGATTTTAAACTATCTTTTAAATATAATATATTTAACTTTTAAATATTCATACTCAGATTTAAATATAAAATTATAGTAACATTCTATATATATTATTCTCTATATTATCTTATGTATTTTAATTATATTCAAGTATATTTATAGAGTTTAAAATAGTTTTAATATAAGATAAATGTTATTTTCAAAAAAAATCAAAACACCAAAAATCCCTTTGGGATGTCGACATGCTCAAGTACCCCACGTTGACATGGGGTCAGTTTGTTTCAAAATTCAAATTTCAAAGGAAGTGTCTATTCGCCATAACTCTTCACGAATGGACATGGCTGTTGTTCTTCTATAAATAGGGGTTGGTTTCAACGAATTTTCATTGAGATTTTCTAGTTTTCACTCCTCTTCTTCTTCCTCCACATTTCAGTATACATATTCTTACCATTATTCTTCTGAAATCAACATTGAATCTAACTAGATCATTTCTGGTTTGATTTTCTATCACAATCTCAACAAGATCCTCAGTGCTATTCAGAGTTACAGGCTTTTTGTAATCAACTTAGCGAGAAAAGGTGTGATTATAGCCTTGGAAATCAATCAAGCGAGATAAGGTGTGATTGTAGCCTTGGGAAATCAATTGGGTGAACTTATTGCCTGGGAAATCAATTATCTCTACCCAGAGGATTGTGATTCTGGAGGGTGTACCTCGTTGCCTTGAAATCAAGGGTGTAATTATACAATTGCTTTTGAAAGGAAATCTGTACTTGTGTGCAGGACTGGATGTAGGGTAGCTTCGAACCAGTATAAAATCCAGTGTGTTCTTTCCATTACTGCTTTTACTTTATTTATGCATCTGTGTTTATTTCTGTGATCATATCTGTGTCTGAATATTGCATACATCTGTGTTCAAATTAACATAAACTTAAAAATATTTAGTAATTCTTTATAAACACTATTCACCCCCCTCTAGTGTTAATCCTAGCCTTAAGATCCATAATCCGCATTTCTTACAGTAACATGTATTGGGTAGATTCCCAATAAGATTAGAAAGTTGTGTAGATTCCCAACAATAGTTAGCCATGGTCAAGTAGTACCATGCGTTGGGTAGATTCCCAATAAGATTATAAAATTTGGTAGATTCCTAGTAATAGCGAGCCATGGTCAAATAGTACCATGCATTGGGTATATTTCCAGTAAAATTAGAAAGTTGGGTTGATTCTCAATAATAATAAGCCATTGTCAAGTAGTACCATGCATTAGGTAGATCTCTAGCTACGGTCAATAGTTTTATGCGAAGAGTGAGTTACGAAAAAGACCATGCCGAATGAGCTTAGTGAGTCACCTCCAGAAGTGTTGTGCAAAGAGTGAGCCATGGCCGAATCATGTTATGAAAGAGTGAGTCATGATTGAATAATAACATGCACGATGTATAGTGAGCCACGACCAATAGTGTTGTGCAAAGAGTAAGTCACGGAAAAGACGGCTGTGTCGATTGCACCTTATGAGTCACATCCGGAATTTTGCACAAAAGAGTAAGCCATAGCCAAATCATGTTATGCAAAGAGCGAGTCATGGTCAAACAGTACCATGCCCGGTGCTATGTGGTGAGCCAGGTTCTTATAGTAACGTGGAAAATATAGCCATTATATCGCTGCCGATAGTTTTAAAAACTAATACTTATGTAAGACCAGATCTAGATGACTGGAACATAGTATCGAGGTATTTTCACCTCTAGGTACTAATTTCAATTTCAAACCCTCTAGATGAGGTTGGATTTCAAATTATTTTCAAAACCCTCTACGTAAGGATAAAATTCATGATAGGAATGAAACACACAAGCCAAGTATTCAAGCATGATATGATGCTATTCTTTCCAAAGTCCACAAAATGTCAACCATATGAGGTGAACTTTGAAGGGCATGTGTTACACCATAATTTCTACAAAGTATAAATTACAAACATTCGAGAGGAAAGTTCCTTGGCTTGTAATTTCAAGACCTATTGTTTGGTTTCCAATGAGAGCTTAAGCGCCAGAATTAGTATTCGAGAGCATGAGTTAAAATGTCAACCAAGATCAAGAACATTGTCTAGCTAAGACAAGAAGCCTAACCAAGGGCAACAATTGCCGGAACAAAAGAATTTCAGCACGTATCAACATCCAGTGGCTCAGATAGCCCAGGCCGAGACCAACGGTCATGATAGAAGGAAGAAATCTAAGAAGCTATATATAAAAGCATCATGTTAGAAATCCTCGTTAAAACGCACTCAACCAGATGATGACAAGTGTCAAATCTAAGCTGAACATAGCAAGCCAGGTCATCAATCCAAGAGAAAACACCTGCACTAATGGAAGAACCTTAAATTTTCTATAAATAGAGGAAACCTACTAAAATAAAGTGGTTGAAAAACATAATCTATGACATCCCATTGTCATTCAGTATTTCATACCCCTTTTAGAAAGCTTTAGCTTAAAAAGACCATTAATGGCGGAATTTGTCACGAATGTACTTGTAAATCAAAATAAGCAATAAAGTCTGGCACAGAACTTTCAGAGCGGATGTAGATATCTTGTTCTTGAACCACTATAAATCTTATGTTGCTTTTACCTTTTGTCATTTATTTCCTATCTAGTTTTGGTAGTTTATTAATCATCTGCTTCCTTAAGAATTAGCTTTTGGAAGCTTTGGAGTGTTATCCGGACGAAAAATCTATTTAACAAAAAACAAATGATTAATTTATATATATTATATTCACATCTATTACCCTCTAGAAGATGTTACGTGGCCTAAAATTTGTGTTTACATGATTGGTGTGGTTGTGTGTGATGTGGAAGTATGTGCGAACTTGTTTGAAGTAAAAGAGAATCTATAAGTGCACTTCAAAATTCCCTATGTTTAACTTGTTTAAAGTGGTGATTTGTAAGTATATTATGATATAGTATATTTTGGTTGTGCTCTACGCTTTTATTAGTGTTTGTGACAACAAGGAAAATATGTGGAAAATTATAGAACTTGTAGAACAATGTTGCAAAAGTTGGAAGCGGTAAAGGTCTCTCGTGTAGAATAAAGTATACTTGTTCTATATGTAAGAGTTTAAAAAGATGTGACAAGGTGGAGCTTTGATATAACCAATGCTCTAACTGACCTGGCTTCACTCTTAATAGAGGGATGACATACGTTGAGAACGTTAGAAAGGGTGATAAGTATACATGACTTGATTTCCATATGTGATCATTTTTATTGCTAATGAATTTGACCAAAATCGACTTAAGATATATCTAGAAGAAACACGAGATTTATATGATATGGCTATGCTCTCAGTGATGCTCTACCTCACATATAAAATTGTCTTTAGATAAGAATATCCAATTCGGATAAGAGGTGATACCGTACCATGTGCATTGTCTGTTTAATTTTGAAAGAACCGAAGTGAAGTTAACCGTGAATTCACTATTTTGGTTTTGGGGAGTTTGGTATAAGGGAGAGTTTACATATATGAGATGAATCAAAATCCATAACCACTTTAAAACTGATATACGAGTTCTATGTTTAGGAAGCAGTTGTGGAGCGAAATGTTATAAAATTTCACGTTCTATTCTAAAGGTGACTCAGGGGGAGAGGTTTGTGTTAACATTTAAAATGATGATGTTGTGTTGTACTGTCTATCTTAAGGATGATTCCAAGAAAGAGGACACAATTAACATTCATTGGATGACTTATGCTAGCATCCATGGAGAGATTCATGAACTGTTCTAATGACGATGGCTCATGTGTTGAGATGCTAGAATCCATGGAGAGATTCATGAACTGTTCGAATGATGATGGCTTGTGTGTTGAAATGTCAGAATCTATGGAGATATTCAAGATCTATTTGAGTGATGAAGACTCATGTGATGAGACGTTAAACATGACTTCACCATTGAAAATGACAGAAATTAAAGTTGGTGCATATCTAGTAGGTTTAGCTAACCCAAGGCTATATCAACACCATTTGTTGAGATGCTTACAATAGATGCGCATGGGAGTTGTTGATATTCGGTGTCATATGTTAGGGCATGGACAAGCTATGTTTTCCATTGTGGTATGTTTTATTTGGAGATATACGTTGGTTCGGAAGGTTGGTTCTGGCCCTGGCCAGAAGGCTCACCTCAGTTTGCTAAGGGCTTCTCTAATGGAAATCCACATGCGAACGCATCCCTTTGTAGTTTTGATTATATACCTAATATTGTTGTGACGTGAGATGCAAGTAGCATAACCTTTTTTGATTTATATTGTATACCCTAGACACTAACTATTATATTGCCATATGTACTTATCAGAGGGTTTGGTTTTTTCAAGGGGAAAACCATTTTGATGATTCGAGTGGTCTCAAAAGATACTGTTATACGATACATCATGTTTGTTGAGTTTCTCACACTAGACTCATGGTTTTAATTTTTCCCTGAAATCCTCGGGTACTATTTCGAGCAGTTTGGGAAGGTAGGTTTTCGTTGGGTATTCTTGGTGCTTAAGGAGACGAGCTGCATGCTTTCACCTACCATAGTATTTTATTTTTGCTACACTACTAGTACGTATATATTAGCATTTGTAAAGACTGACTATTGTAACTATCTAGACCGATGATAGTTATTAGGTTAGTAACTCTGAAATGCTATGTATATTAGAGTAACACCTTGTACTCCATTTTGATATGGTTATCCACTTAGTTATGCTTTACCCTACATATAAACTTGTCTTGCTCTTCTAGGACAAGAGATAAGGATATCTGTTTGAATAAGAGGTAATACTCTACCTTATGCATTTTCTATTTATTTCTGAAAGAAATGGAGTTAAGTTAATTGGGAATTCACGGATTTGGTTTTGGAGAGTCTAGTATCGAGGAGAGTACTTATATGAGATGACCTAAAATCCGTAACCACTTCGAAAAAATATATGAGTTCTATGTTTTGGAAGCGGTTACGGAGAAAAATCTTATAGAGTAAAATTATCTATCCTGTGGGTATCTCCGAGGGAGTTGTCGGCATTAACATTTCAACCACTGCTATCGTGTTTTACCATCTGTCTTGAGGATAATTCCAAGAGAGAGGAAAATTTTAGTATTCATCATATGACTTATGTTGAATCCACGGAAAGATTTGTGAACGGTTCGAGTTATGATGCCTCGTGTGTTGAGACGCTGGAATCCATGGAGAGATTCAAGATCTGTTCGAGTGATGAAGACTCATAAGAGTAGATTCTTAATGGGACTTCACCAAAGGCAATGATAGAAAACATCGCAGGCACATAGCCAGTGATTTAGCTAACCCATGAATATAATGGCTTTATATCTAGATATGCTTACGATTGATGCGTGTGTGAGTTGATGATATTCAATATCATGTGTTAGAGTGTGGACCAACCATGTTTTCCTTTGCGGTATATTTTATCCAGATATATATGTTGCTTTAGAATGTAAATTCTAAGGGGGCCCGCCTTAGTTTACCAAAGGCTCCTCCAATGGAAATCCATACGTGAATGCAACCCTTAGCGGTTTGATTGTATACTTAATATTGTTGTGACATAGGATGCAAGTACCATAACTATTTTCTAATTTATTTTATACACCCTAGACACTATCTACTATATCGCCATATGTAATTATTAGATGGTTTGGCTCTTATGAGGCGAAAACCATTTCGATGATTCGGGTGGTCTCAAAGGATATTTTTTATATGATGCATAATGTTTCTTGAGTTTATCATACTAGACATATGTCCGATTCCTAGTTATATTTTTGTATTAAATTCTTGGTTGCTCTTTTGAGCTGTTTGAGAAAGGTAGATTTCATTGGATATTTTAGAGAGCTCAAGGAGACAAGCCGAATGCTTTCACCTATCGTGGTATTTTATTTCCATTACACTACTAGTATGTATATATCAACATTTGTGAAGTCTAAAATGTGATTGTATCTTAGAGTAACCCTTTGTATTATCTTTGCCGAATATTAATATTATCATTCTATAGCGAGATTCAGATGTTTTGTTCCTTCTTACGTTTTCCTTTTCTTCCTGCTTTTTTACCCTAATAATCTGTCTTCCCAACACTAGGGTGTTTGGCATGTGAATACAGTGGATGCATCAGTGTCGACATATGGGCGTCGAAAAGACTGTCATTACATACAAGACATTACCGCACGAAATGGGTCTATAGTCTAATATGGAGGTAGGGTTATTTTTCTTCGGCATAAGCGTAACCAATGTGTGATTTATTTCCCAAATTATATGCCTTCTATTAAAAGCTACTCTTATTGTTGAAATGAGCTCATCCTTTAACATTTCCCAATGCAATTTATAAAAATATGCCCCAAATCCTCCAGACCTGGACTACTATAATTGTCTATTTGAAATATTGCTTTTTTATTTCTTTTTTGTTTATTTCAGTTTCCAAATTTTTTTGCCTGGTTCGATGTAATTTTTATATATTATTTCAAGGAATTGGTAGAATGTAGTATCAACATTTTACAATGATGTAAAATAGTCAATAGTCGTGTTTTCAGTCGCACTACTATCTATTGTAGGCTGGCCCTAGTTATCCGGCAAATGTTTCAATTCTTTTCTATTTTTTCATAGTAGTCATATGTGTAATAAAGAAATTTATACATTAATCATTGTCTTTCAACCATGGAATTTTATATTTTTGTTGATTTTCTATCGCATGGCTATGCATGATTCTTTCTAGTGTAAACGAATTTTTTTTTGTATTGTTGGTTAACCAAAACATCATTTGGGTTTACAAGAATTTAAAGATACAAATCATTGTTCTCTCTTTTAATTTGTCAAACAAATCATGAATACATATTCTGTACTTATTCCATTCTTTATGGCCCCGTTTCACATTTTCTAACTTGTGTGATAACCTAAAAATATAGCTACCTATAGATTGTATATTCCATGCATTGCTCACAATATTCAAATAGCCATTAAAATGATACCATATGCTATTATATCTAAATGGAATCTTCTTAGCATCACTACTAATATTGTCTAAAGAAACATGAATACGGTAATGGTCAATAGTGGAATGATTTAAAATTAAAGCATGGGAATTGGGAAAATTATCTTAAAAGGAATACTATGAAATACCCTATAGATCCTGCTGTGAGTGGATAGATGTTTTCCTACTCTCTAGGTAGAACTATTTCCCCCATTTGCATTTCTTGTAAGCCTAAAGCTACTATAGTATTATCCAGCATTTTGATCCGGCTATATTGAATTGATTGCATGAGTTAGATAGGACTTCCATCATGGCCAATGACTCCAGAGTGATGATTGTGGGGCCCAGAAGTTAAGTAAAAATGGTAACATGAAGTAATGTTGAAGAAACTTGATGGATATGAAAGGAAAAGTGTTCAAAATATGAGGCATGGCTCAATATCTAGAGGGATCGGCATAAATTGGCTTCAATGATAGAGATGGGCATGTTCTAGGATGTGAGAGCATTCCTATGGAAACAGTTAATATCTTAAGGTCCACAAGTCTAATGCATATGAAATTTTGTGACTAAGACATATGGATCTTAGGAAGCCTACCCTAGGGATTGCACCTTAAGGGGATAAAGTCGGTGGGATCAGTATACTTTCCTTGGAAGAGATCAGTAGAAAGCAGCATGCAAACCATATTGAAGCAAAGATTTAGTGACAACTCGCGCTCTAATGATCCAATTGGTATGAAATTTGGAGGCAAAGCATATTTTAGCATGAGGAAGCCACCAAAGGGATCGAACCCATAATTCAACCAAAGAACGGATCGGTATAGATCCCTCTTCTTTGGGAATTGGGCCATCCGACCTCTCTTATGGACCCATATGATTTTAGTGTCTTTCTACCGAGTTTTCTGAGAAGTTTTGGCAGTCTTCATCTATAAATATCGGCTTGGTTATTTATTTTTGGGACTTTACACTCCTAGTTGCTTTATACTCTTTTGTAACTAAAGAATTTGATCCTATCCCTCTTGTACTCATATTATACAATAATTAATAAAACAACCAATTCAAACTGGACGTAGGCAAACAACGCCAAACCATTATAAATCGTTATGTGCATTTTATTCTTTTAGTTAATTTTTGTTCCTTTATTATTATCCTCTTTTTCCATTTTATTCTTTATTTAGTCCTCTTCGTAAAGTTTCAATTGGGTGTTTGTGCCAATTTTTAGTGCAAACATTTTAGTGCTTTCATGGAGAATCTTAATTCTCAGCTTATTAGGATCCCTTTGTTGATGTTGGATTGAATAAATCCCTCGAAGGAGGTCCATAGTTATCTTTAACCAATTGCTTGTACTATACAGATTTGCAAAAATATAAGCAAAATAATCAACAATGGCGAGGAACACTAGATCTACTTCTCAGAATGTTGATGGAAACGAGAACGCTAATATCCAACAAGGAGGCACAAGCAGTCAACCAATGGATGTGAATGTTGAACCAGTTGAAATCCAGAATCCAACTAATTCTATTACAAGAGATGAATTCTAGAATCTGATGAGAGAACTAATGGAAAGCCGTCAATAATTAAATTAGCAGATTCAGGCCAATATCAACCTAATGAACCAACTCACTCAGCAACAGCGAGGAAAAGTTAGGAGGGACCCTAACCCTTACAAGGCATCAGAGAGTTCTAAGTTCATCGGATGAGTATCATAGGCATAGGTGTCGCAGAATAGACAGATATCACGTAGAAACTTCAGGATGTTAACAGGTAGACCATCGTGGTCTGTCAGGATCGATTGGTGTCGATCCCTCCTTTAGAGGAGGGAACTTACCTATGCACACTAGGATTCAAGTTGGAGCTGCTGCAACCGATATGGATGATGGAGTTCAGTTAAATGTTGACCAAATGCTTCCCTGGAATGACGATGAAGTGAATTTACAAGATACATCTTGGGAAGATGTTGAACCAAGAAGGCATAGAACGACTCGTAAATATCGACCAGATCATTCATGCAAGGTGGAACATGACCACCGCTTAGCCCCAACTATCCAAATACCAGACTTGTCGGCTATGTTCATATAGTTAGTAAGCGAGCTAAGGTTTGAATAATGATGACTAGGAAATCTTGAGAGGCCATACCCCATTAACTAATAATGTTCTACATATAGAGTATCCAAGGAAATTCAACATGTCATCGATGCCCGCCTACGAGGGAAAAAATGACCACAGGAAGCACATCATGATATATGAGTGGCTGATGGATTCCACATGAGCAGATGATGCAACCAAGTGTTGATGATTTCTCATAACTCTCTATGGAATAGAAACTATGTGGTTTACAAGGTTACTCCCACGGTCGATCTCTAGATTTGATGATTTGAAAACACGGTTCTTGGAGCAGTTTCGAATATACGCAACTCGCCCCAAAGATGTGATGTCCTTGTCCAGTGAGATCCAGGCTTCGGGAGAATCATTGAAAGATTATTTGGAGAGATTCCATACAGTTGTTATAGAAATCAATAATCCAAATGATCGTGCAATATTGATCGCCGTGACACAAGGGATTGACCTAGAACCTAATTTTGGCGATTAGTTAGCCAGCAAGCCACCCACAACATTGGATGTTTTACGCAAAAGTGGCTTCGTATTTTAAGGAAGGAGGAAGCCAGATCCTTGAGGTAGAAGAATGTTGTGGGACCGAGGGGAGAGGGAGTCTAGAGAATTATTACTATAAAGCAGTCTGATGATAGCTCTGGGAAAGTTTCAAGTGAATGCCCAAAAAAACTGAATCAACATAAGAAAGATGGAGATTGGAGCCGAGAACGAAAGAGGGATTTTGGAAAAGGGAAGTTTAGGATTACGATGTTCAATACTTACACACCACTGATTATATCCCTGGAGAAAATCAATTTGTCTACCTGCAATACCATGCAATATAGGAAGCCGCCCCTAAAAGAATTAACAAAAAAGCAAAAACAAATCAGGAGATATTTTTGGTTTTACGAATGCTATGGGCATAACACAAACGAATGCAGGCAACTCCATGATATTATCAAAAAGCTGATTCGAGGAAGGAAGTTACAACAGTTTGTGAAAGCCCCACAAGATAGCAGGTAGGGAACCTCCGACCCCAACCGAGGACAAGCACCACACAGAGCAGAAGAGCCTGCGTGAACTGGTGGAAGTGGTGATCAATACAATAGTAAAGGACCGCATCGGGCTAATAAGAGTTGGTATGAAATGGAGCGTTATGCTAGTGAAATTAAGCACATGAATTTTGAATTCTATTCAAATACAAAAGATGGAGCTTTAGAAAAATAGCAACGTACAATGGCAAATGATATCGTGTTTAGAAAAAGAGATGCAGACAAGGTGGAGGCTCCAATGATCGACCCAATGATCATTTCGGCCATAGTTGGACCAGCTTTAGTGAGAAGGATGTTGGTTGACTATGTAAGTTATGTAAGCATAATTTTCAAATAAGCTTATGATCAGATGGGGATGGAATCCAAGGACTTAAAACCGTCTAAAGCCCGCATTCATGGCTTCAATGGTGCTGCAATAGAAGCTATTGGTTATGTTGAATTGCCTGTAAAGTTGGGAGAAGGTGACCGTAGGAGAGCGTAGATTCTGCCTTTTATTGTTTTGGATGTTAACTCTCCATGCAACACTTTTCTAGCGGCCGGCCCTAGCTGAGTTCCGGGAAGCTCTTGCCCTATGGTGCTTAACTTTGAAGTTCCTGAAAGATAATTGATTCAAGGTTGTTCATGGTAATCAGATGGCTGGACGTGCCTGTTATGTAGATGAAATGGGGGACGCTCAACGGAAGGAGAAATGTCACGGTGTGGACAAGCTAGTCCATATCAGCCAACGAAGATTGACAACTAGTGTCTGAGGCTTGGCTCAACCACCACAGTCGGCTCTACAGAGATATAGATCCAGGATATGATGATGAGGAGCCCAAAGAGACAAAGACTGCACCGGTTGAGCCGACGATTGACATCACAGTGAGTCGCAATAGCTCGCCATAGGTCCTAAAGACCAGTTCGTAGTTTGGCCACCCGATGATGAAAGAACATGTTGGATTTCTCCGAGGGCATTTCGACATGTTTGTTTGGACTCACTCTGACATGTGTGGGATCTAGCCTGCCATTGCGAGCCATTAATTGAATACCGATCCAAGGCATGTCCCCCTGAAACAAAAAAGACGTAGCATCGATCCGGAGAGATTTGCCGCTCTTGAAGAGGAGGTGGATAGACTCAAAGACAATGGGTTTATTTACGACGCCCTCTACTCTAAGTAGGTATCTAATCGTATACTTGTGAGAAATGAAAATGAGAAATAGCTGACGTGTGTTGATTACTTGAAATTGAACAAGGCATGCTCAAAACATAGTTTTCCCCTTCCATGGATCGACTAGCTGGTAGACTCAACCGCGGGACACGAATTACTATCTTTCATGGATGCATGCTTAATAATAACCAAATCCCGATGCACATTTTCGATCAAGAGCGCACCAGCATCATTACCGATCTTGGATTATATTGCGTTACGGCGATGCCGTGTGGAATAAAGAATGCAGGAGCAACCTACCAGCGCCTAGTTAGTAGAATGTTTAAGGTCAAATCGGAAAAACGATGGAGGTATATGTGTATGATATGCTCGTTAAGTCATGATAGTATAACGACCACATTAGAGACCTGGCAGATATGTTCGATCTCCTCCGACATTATAATATGAAGATTAATCCTCTGTAATGCTCCTTCGGCGTTACATCTGGAATTTTTTTAGGTTTCGTCGTTAATTCCCATATAATCGAAGTTAATCTCGAGAAGATCTAAGCTATTTGAAATATCCAAATGGCAAAGACTATCGAAAATGTACAAAGCCTGAATGGAAGGTTGCTGCCTTAAGCCGATTCATTTCCAGAGCTATTGATAAATGCATTCCTTTCTTTGCTTGATTAGCGAAGGAAAAAGGTTTTTCGAAAGGACATAGGATTGCAAAAACACATTGCAAGCTTTGGTGAACCACTTAGAGAAGCCCCTATCTTATCAAAGCCACTGGATCTTGAAGATTTATATATCTACTTAGCCGTGTTAGCACATGCTATAAGTTCCGCGTTACTTTGCGAGGAGAATCGAATCGAGAGACCGGTCTATTATGTTGGCCAACGATTGATAGGAGCTGACAGGGACTATATAAAGATAAAGAAACTAACATACTGTTTACTGATTGGATCATGAAAGCTCCGCCCTTACTTCCAGGCACACCCTATCAATGTTTACACCAACCAGCTGTTATGACAGGTCCTGCAGTGACTTGAGACGTCTTGAAGGTTACTCAAGTGGAATATTAAGTTCAGCCAATTCGACATCACTTATCTTCATGAGAGGACTATGCAGGGTCAAGCACTGGAAGATTTTATTGCATAATTTACTATGCAAGATGATTTCCCAGAGAGTTATGAAACCCCTACCATACAGTGGAAGTTGTATTCAGATGGAGCATTTAATGATCGTTGTTCTGGAGTTCGAATAGTGCTTGTAACTCCTAAAGATCGATTAATTCGCTATGCTTTAAAGCTTGACTTCCATGTAACAAACAACGAAGCCGAGTATGAGGCTCTGATTGCTGGACTTAAACTCGCCAAAGAACAAGGAATAAAGTCTTTTGAAATATTTTGCAACTTATAATTGGTAGCATACCATGTCAGGGAGATTACCAAGCTAAAGGACAATGGCTTGCTCCATATCTTACCCAAGTCCAAGAGTTGTTGATTGATTTTGAGTACTATGGCATTTCGCACATTCCTTGGGATCAAAATGGAGAGACAGATTCACTGGCTAGTTTGTAAGAACTGGGAATGCAAACTGATGGGCTTGGTTCTAGTTGAAGTATAAAATGCCCTGAGTATAAACTCGATGGAAATCGATCGGGCACTAGAGACGGAGCCTAAGAGGGAATCATGGATGACTCCGATTAAAAACTATTTGCTACAGGGAGTCCTTCCTAAATGTAGGAATGAAAAGTGATAAGTCCTTCATAAAGCTTCACGATATATCATACAGGAAGGAGTTATGTTTAGAAAGGGTTTTTCCATTCCCCTATTCCGGTGTATCGCTCGTGAGGAGATAAAACGAATCCTAAAAGAAGTTCATGAAGGTGAATGTGGAAATCACACTAAGGGGCAAATTCTAGCAAAGAAAATACTCTATTTTGGGTATTATTGGCCAACCATCAATCGAGAAGCTTCCGATTATGTAAGTGATGTGAAAAATGCCAGATATATGCAAACGTTCCAATAGATTCGCCAATGGAAATAACACAAATGGTCAGTTCATGGATACTTTCCATATAGGGCATAGATATTATTGGTTCTTTATAGATCTCTACTGGAGGTGCGAAGTATGTCATTGTGGCAGTTGATTACTTCATCAAATGGGCCGAAGCAAAACCATTAGCTACAATCACATGGAAAAAAGTAATCAACTTCATTGTCTGAAACATCATTTGTCATTTTGGTCTTCCATAAACTATTGTAACAGATAATGTGACTCAAATCGACAGTGCTAAAAAAAGATTTGCGGCAGTCCCTCACCCTCAAGCAAATGTGCAAGTTAAACCGTGAATAAAATCACAAAATCCATTTTGAAGAAGCGTTTTTAAAAAAGCTAGGGGCAAGTGGATGGATGAAATCCCAATAGCACTGGATTTATAGGACCACCCACAAGTCCATGACTAGCCATGCTCCATTGGCCCTCGTTTACGGTTCCGAAGCTGTTATTCCTGTTGAGCTCGAAGTTCCTTCCATTGAGTGGCTTACTATGATCCTAGAACAAATAAAGATCTCCTCTTAGAATCTCCAGAATTTATAGATGAGAAGCATGTGGAAGTTGATTTGAGGGAAGCTGCACACTGACCCCTAGTATGTCGATATTACAACAATAGAGTCTAACCTAGAACCTTTGAAATCAGCGATCTCGTTTTAAAATGGGTTTTTTTATAACACCCCTAATTTTAAATAGCAGTATTCAGGAGATTTAATTAGATAAATAAAATAGAATAATTTACAGGTTAGAGTGATAAGGAAATTGAGATTTGGAAACTAATGAGTGTCGTGCCTTACCTAATGAAATTATAAGTGTGATTTATAAATTAGAAATTTAAGAGAATAAGGTAAGGGAAAAAATGGGAGTAGCCATATACCATAACTCCTAAACCCTTACTTCATTCTTATTTACATTTTCATAAACCAGAAACATAAACAAAGAGAGTTGAAGGCCTGTCATGACCCTAAGAAGAAGTGGAGCACAAAAATCAGTTTAGAGGCTAAGATTCAAGCTAGGAAGATTAAATCAAGAACAAATCTCAAGTTCCTTGTCCAAATAAGGTGAAAAATGATCTAAACCATCTCATACAAGTCATCTTGAATGTTTTAAATTTGGGTTTGAGGTTTAAACCGTATGATTGTATAAATCATGATATGTTTTGATTTAAATGCCATGTTATAATTTAAACAAGGATTTTGTGGAATAATCTAGCTCGCTTTTAATGCTAAAATCGTGAAAAATGATTTCTAAATGCCATGATTTTTGAATATGTTATGTAAAACATTATTTTAGAGATGGGTTTAAATTTTCATAATATTCCACGCTGTGGATAATTTATTATGAATTTTCTATGAAAGAAAATAGTGAATTATAGGTTTAAATTATTTAAGCCAATTAAATAATGTTTTCGGGTTGAAATTTGTATATATTAGAAAACATATTTAATGCGAATTATTGTGATTTTCGAGGAATTTTCCTAAGTGTTTTATTAGCGTAAATAAATTAATTAAGCTAGACGGACTTAATTGCTATTTAAGTTTTTAGGCTATTTTTTTAAGTATGAAATGTTTCAAATATTTTAAATTCATGTATGCAGTAGTTTTTCAAAAGAGTATATGATAAAGATTTCATAGTTAATGAAATTTAGACAAATATTGATGTTTAGATAAGAAGGACTTACTTTATAAAGCGTGTAATCAATTTTATAGCGAATTACAACTTCACCACTTACCATGCTTGCTTTTGCCACCACACTCCCATTTATAACCTTCGCATCCATTCAAAACCAATGCTTATGGTATCAAGCATTTGGAACGTAGTGTATTGGAGAAAGGCGGAAGGAAAGAAAGGTGTCGAAGGCATGCTAGCGAAAGGGTTGAAGCCGCTTTTATTTGCTTTCGAACCCATTGACCCGCCCTTGTTTTAAAAGTAAGTTTTCGAAAGGATTGCCAATTTTAAACCCCTTCGATACCAAAGCTGTCGCACCAGTATTTCTATCTTGGTTAGAAGCCACTTTTATAACTCTTTAAATCAATGAGTTCAGAGGTTAGGGTTTCGAATCGATACCCTTCCGCAACCACTGAAGCTGCTTTTCTTTCAACTTATACGTGCGAAAGGATGGATGCTTCCCCTATACTTTTTGACATGACTGAAGTTGTTTAAATACTTTTTATTTAAATCCAATGCTTTCGAAAGATATGTTTTTAAATGTTTCGAAAGACATGTTTTTAAGTGTTTCAAAAGGCATGTTTTAAGCGTTTCGAAAGGAATGGTTCCAAGTGTTCTAAAGACATATTTCATGGTTTCGAAAAGAGGATGTTTAAAATTTTAAACAATGAATTCAAAAGGTCTCGCCGCCAGAGTAGAGTGGAAAATTGGGCTTAACCACTTGCTTCTAACCCATTAGTTAAATGGAAGGGGACATAGGGCTTGTTTGCTCTATGAAGTCGAAAGGAAGATTGGCAAAGTGTAACTCATGATGTCACAATTATCCAAAGGATATAGTCGAAAGCCTTAGTTTTCAAATTTGAGAACCCAATTTGATTTTTAAAGTAAATACATGGCAATGTAAAAGAGTTTTGAAATGGCATTTAACTTTGAAATTTTAGAGGAAGCTTTCCTCACTAAAGATAGTACGTTATGGGTATTAACCATATTTCATTAAAAAATGATTAGAAGGAAATAAACCATGGATTTTATGTTATTGTGTTATTTGATCGGTTATCACGTATACTTATGTAATCATATTCACTTCATAATTAGCCCATAACTGCATTTTGGGGTGTTAGGGACAAAATAACAGGCTATGTTGCCTAGTAGTGAATACACATTGAATTAACTCCTGTGTGAATAGAATTGTATCCTGGAGGTTAGACAGACCAGAATATAGGATGCCTAAGGCTAATTAAAAAATTATTGGTTCAGACATGTTTTTAGTAAGCCTATAAAAAATATGTTATGGAAACTATTATTGGCAGGGGCCAATATGTTCTCAGTGATCCTATGAAAACTGTATCCGAGATAGGTTGTTGATAGAGATCAATAGGTTCATAGTCAGGCCATAAAACTATGACATGGGAGATGTTATTGAAGAATCTAGTCGGTTCATAATGACCGCGTGAAAACTAAGATTGGATGATGTTATTGGTAGACACCAACAGGTTCTTGGAGATCCCATAAAAACTATGAAACCGGAAAGATAGTGGACTAGCTAAGAATCGGTTATTAGTTATCCCACAAAAACTAATAGGTTAATAGTGACCCTGGAAACGATAACTTGAGAGAGATAGTCAGGTGAATGGGGATTAGAAATCCTGAGCATATTGCATGTTTGCATATCATCGGGATACATTTTATTTTGTTATGTCTTAATCATTATGGATGTAGGAACATAGTATATGGTTATCATAAATTGGGTTGAGATACTAGTGAGGGGGAAATCTATTCCGCTAAACGGTGTGGTCTCACTATATATCTATATGGTTCGAGATGGTAGGTTATTTTTCACACTAGACATTTTGTCTGACTCGAAGTTTGTGTTTTCCCCTTAAACTCTCAGGTGCTCAGTTGATTTTGAGTAGTTTGAGAGTTTAGGTTTTCTACTTCCCCTTTAGACGGATAAGTTTTCGAAGGCGTGTAGGTTGCAAGCTAGCTATTAGGAGTTCTTTCTATTTGATTCTACCATGTAATTGGGTGAAATGTCAAAGTTGTTAAATTGCTTATATTTTGACTCTGATCAACCAATGGGGCATCTTCATATGTCGCTCTTGGCGTACTTTTTAATAACTATATTTCTTTGAGCATGATTTACGAATTGGGATTATGTAATGAATCTGAAATGCTATTTGTAATGAATGAGAAATTTGTTTTAAATTGAGTTTAAAATTTTTCATATTCATGTGTTTCTGGTATATCAATGTATCTAACATTACCGCATTTAGTCAAAAAGAATTATTAACTATGGATGATTGCAGCATCCATAGCAGTTAGTATTAGGCCTCCAAATGGGGTATGTTATAAGTTGGTATCAGAGCATAGGTTTACATAAATTAAAAGAAATTTGAATGTAAAAGATTTCCAAAATATAACCCAACGAATCAAAAAATGAGACGTGGGTTTGGATCAACGCTATAATAACATGCTTGCATTTGTCATACGCACACATACACACACACGTATTCAGCTCTCCCTTAGACTGTTCTTCTGTATCTTTCTAAGGCTCGGACAAATATATAAGAAAGAAAGATATGGAGGCATGAAATGGAAGAGGAAATATAAGTGGAGGAAGCACGGAAACTAATGGAAATGCTCGACCCAATACTAGAAGGAATCCGAGTCGACAGGAAAAGGCTAATCCAAACACAAATGCCAATGTAGTTGCTGGAACCCCGCCTGTAGATATGAGGATGGCTACTTTCTTTGATTTTACTTAGGTTAAGCCACTTTCTAATTGCTTTCGAAAGGAGTTGAGGGATTCGAAGGTAATGGAGTCGAAGGGGGTTCGACACTGACCTTCGAAGTTTTAATTTTTAAATGCTTTTGCTTTCGACTAGATGGTTTTGGCACCATCAACTTTTCTCCAAATTAATCTTAGTTGGTGTCGAAAAAGATACTTTCGTATATAACCATTTTGACCCAAATGATGTTTCTAAAGAGTAAACTCAATGCTTTCAAAAGGGTACTTTATTTGTTTCGAAGCTATGTTTTAAAGAATGTTTTCTTGATGCCATCGGGTGGTATTATTGGTTTCGAAAGGTATATGCTTAGAGTTTTGAAAAAAGGTTTTCTATGCTTTCGAAGAAGGTTATCCAGTGGTTTCGAAAGTGATGTTTTAAAGTTTCGAAAAAAATAACCCATTCTCATATTTAAAGGAAAAATCATGGCATAAATAAAGATTTCGGAATTATTATTCACATTGCTATTAACTCATAATTGTATTTTGCGAAAAGGGCAGAATAACCAGTTTGGTTGATCCGGTAGTGAATATAACTTAACAGATGTTAAAATCTTAATAAAAGATATTGGCAGGGGCCAATAGGTTTATAGTAAGCTCATGAAAATTGTATGATATTAGCTGGGGCCAATAGGTTCATAGTCAACCCATGAAAACTATGATTTGATACTGGCAGGGGCCAGTAGGTTTGTAGTTAGCTCATGAAAACTATATCCAGATTAAGATATTGACAGTCAGTCAACAAATTCCTAGTTAGCCCATGAAAACTAGGATAATAGATAAGATATTAGAGTTACCAACAGGTTCTTAGTGATCCTATGAAAACTATGAAACTGGACAGATAGTCCACAAACATTTAACAGGTTAGTACTAATCCTAGAAACTATTATTGAGATATATAGTCAGAATGAATGGAGATGGGTAATCCAGATTTGATTTACTTGTTTTACATATCATCATAAAGTTTTTTAAAATACTATGTTTTAACCATTGTAGATGCAAGAGCATGGTATATGGTTTTATAAATGTTTTAGGATACCAGTGAGGTGAAAAGCCGTTCCGTTAAGTGGTGTGGTCTCACTAGATATCTAAATGATATGAGATGGTAAATTATTATTCATACTAGGCTTTATGTCTGACTCAAAGTATTTGTATTTCCCTTAAACTCTCGGGTACTCAATTGATTTTGATTAGGTTGAGAGTTAAGGTTTTCTGGTGTTCTTTTAGAATAATAAAACTTCCGAGGATGTGTAGGAGGCAAGCTTGTTATTAGAGTTCTTTTAATTCCGCTATGTGTTTTGTTTTTAAAGGCAAATTATTTTTTTCCTATCTATATACTTCGATCTACCAAGGAGGCATCTTCTTATGTCACTCTTGGCTTATTTTGTAATAATTATATGTTATCTGAATGTGGTCTATGATTTGGGATTATGTAATCAATCTGGTATATTTTGAAATAGAATATGGAATTTGTTTGTTGTTTAATTTTTTCCATATTCTTGTGTTTCCGTGTATTAATGTATCTAATGTCGCCATTTTGGTCACCAATGATTAATAACTATGGATGACTGCAGCTTCCATAGTCGTTAGTTTTGGTCTTCCAAGTAGGGGATGTTATAGATTGCTAATGGTGGCCGGCCTTAGAAGTGTTTTTGTTTGAGAAAAAATGAAATGAATGTGTGTTTTGGTTTCCTAACGGTTTAGGGTATAAGTTTAATCATTTTCCTATTTTTCCCTCCCTTATTTCCTAACACCTTAATTCTTTGATTCGTTGTTTACTCATTAACATGGCACGACTCCCCTTAATTAAATCACAAATCTCAATCCGTTAATTAACTTACATTATTTTATTTTATTTAACTAAATAAATATTCTAAATAGTGTTACTAAAAATATGGGGTGTTACAAAAATCCTACCATTTAAGAAGTAAGATCTTTATTGTAAAAAGGACGCAAGGAGAGAATTGGTTTGATTACTATTCATGCAATAAAAACTTGGCTCTTACTATGTGAAAATAAGGAAATAATATGTTGTTTAAATGAAATGATCTTTTTAAATTAAAGTGCTAACATTAACTTTTGAACTTAATAAATAAAATTTCTTCATAAACCCTAAATTATAGTTTTAAAAGTTATGGCACATACAGTTAAAGTTGGTTAAAATGAGGAGTTATTCATGGCTCTTTTTGGAAATCCGGTAATTGGAATTTAATATAAAGTTTCTAAGTTTATATTTTCATAGATAAAAATTTAGGTTAACTACTTCATGATTGTGAAGTTTTAAAATTTAATACTGAGTGGTGAAAACCAAGCCCACTTTGAAAAGGAGTAGATAGGGATAACTGCCTAAGTAAGACAAGGTAGAATTTAGGCTATGAATAAAATAGCTAAGAATGTCTGTAGAGTAGCAACAAGGAACCCTGTTGAATAGAAGGGATATTGATATGAACCTAGGAATGTTTTATTTGACATGTGAAAAAGTCATAATAATAAATCACAAAGGAATAAAGAATAGAGTCAAAGTACACTTCTATGAGCTTAGAATATACTCGCATGAAAGGTCAAAGATAAAGAAAATAAATTCCAAAATTTGAGAATACTATCAAGAGTTTTTGATTAAAATAATATAGTAATATAATTATGAAAGGGTTAGCGGATTCAGGATCTTAAGGCTAATTTAACACTAGAGGAGGGTGAATAGTGTTTAATGAATTCTAAGACTTATATGAACTAAACTGAAACTATGATATAAACAAATGCAGAAATTAATCACAGAACAATCAAAGAATCAAACACATATGCAGAAAGTAAATAAAAAGCAGTAAAGGGAAAGAACACACCAGATTTTATACTGGTTCGGAGTTTCCCTGCATCCATTCCTGTACCAAGGCAAACCACCTCATACAAATTTTTATTAAACCAATGTCAAGATTACACTCCTCAATTTATAAAGGCCTTGAGGTACCCTCTTGTCATCAACAAAAAATAACCTATAAATCTAGAACTTAATAGAAAAAGTGATAAACAAACGTATTACATAAGAATAATAAGTATGAATGAGTGAAACATAGAATCCTAAGTTAAAATGGAATTTAAGATTTTATATACCAATAATTGGTAGAATAAAATTAATTAATATACTAATTATATACAAATTTACAAACCAATATACAATCAAGAATACGAAAAAAGCCTAATGAGGACACTTAACTATCGGTGATTTATGGACCGAACAATTTAGATATTGAAGAGAAAAGTTCCCACGTTGCTCGACCAAGTTTCCATTAACGTCAAAAAGGACCTCTCCAATGCAAATCATGCCATCGTCTTTGTCATATGAATCCGGATTCGATAGAGGATGTTCTTCTTCTTGATCCTCTTGTGTTTCTTCTAGAGGCTCTTCTTCTTCAGAGTTCATGGCTTGTGATGATTCTTCGATGACAATGGGGTTAGCATGGTTATCCATAAGGAATTTTTGTAAATTCCTAAGGATTTTGCCTTGCCTGTCCTGTTCTCTAGCCATTCGCAGTTGACTTACTTGAATTTCCATCATCATTTGAAGTAAATCTTTCATTTTCTCTTGCAGTTTGATGACTCGTACATGTGTGGAACGTTGAAAAGGGGTAGAATGAGGAGAAGTGGGTAACGAAGGTTCATTAATAGAGGAGAAAGCCATTAATTTACTGTTTTAGAAGTTTATTATAGAGAGTAGAGAGAAAAGGAGTAAAAATCAAAATATATAAATATATAGCCAAATAACTAATTTTAGAGAGAAATTTAAATTTGAAAATCTCGGCCTATATGTTGACATAGAGGGATGGGTCATGTCAACATGCCCAGTTCAACTTTTGAGAATTTTTTCTATTTATATTAATTATTAACTATACTTGTATTATTTATAATTTATATTTCAGTTAATGAACATATGCCTAATTCTCTTCTAAATTTAGTAAGGTTTTGTTCATTTAATGGTTTGGTTAATATATTAGAAATTTGTTTTTCAATATTAATATATTCAAAGGTTATGACTTCTTTACTTATATTATCTCTAAGAAAATAATGTCTGTTTTGTTCTAGCATGATGAGTTGGATTCTTAGATAGGTTTATTGCTCTAGTATTATCACAATAAATTGGTGATTTAGTTGTAGTTAATCCAAAATCTTTTAAAGTTTATTGCATATATATAACTTGAGAACAAGCCAAAGTAGCAGATATATATTCTGTTTTAGTTATTGACAATGATACAGTGTTTTGCTTCTTACTAAACCACGAAATCAGAGAATGTCCTAGAAAGTGACAAGTTCCACTTGTACTTTTTCGGTCTGATTTACAACCAGCGTAATCAGCATCACAATATGAAATTACATCAAATACATCGTTTTTAGGATAAAATAAACCATAATCTAAAGTATGTTTTACATATCTTAAAATTCTCTTAACCGCTTTTATGTGAGTTTCTTTAGGTTGAGATTGATATCTTGCACAGAGACAGACACTATGCATGATGTCAGGACGACTTGCTGTTATAGAAAGCATCGAACCAATCATTCCCCTATATAACTTTTGATCAATATCTTTTGATTTATCTTCTTTACTTAAAGCTACAATAGTTCTCATTGGAGTTGGTTTCCCACCAGAAGTAGTCAATCCAAATTTATTAATTAAATCTTTAGCATATTTTTCTTGACTAATGAAAATTACGTTATCTAATTGTTTGATTTGAAGTCCTAAGAAGAAACTTAGTTCTCCCATATGACTCATTTCAAATTCTTTAATCATTATATCTGAAAATTCTTTATTCATTATGTTATTAGTTGATCCAAATATTATATCATCCACATATATTTGTATTAATTGAATATCATTTTTGTTTCTTTTAATAAAAAGAGTTGTACATATTTTACCAATTTCAAAACCAGGTTGTAGCAAATAAGATCTTAGTCTTTCATACCAGGCTTTAGGAGCTTGTTTCCGGCCATATTAAGCCTTCTTTAATTTATATACATGATTTGGAAATTTATTATCTTCAAAAAGTGGAGGTTGTTCTACATAAACATCTTCTTTTACAAAACCATTTAAAAAAGCACTTTTAACATCCATTTGATATAACTTGAAATTCTTGTAGTTTGCGAACGCAAGTAAAATCCTAATAGCTTCTAGTCTTCTACAGGTGCAAAGGTATCGTCATAATCAATCCTTCTTCTTGACAATAACCTTGCGCGACTAAACTAGTTTATTTCTCACGAACTCACCAAGTTCATTCATTTTATTTTTATAAACCCATTTTTTTTCAATTATACTTTTATCCTCAGGTCTAGGAACAAGTTCTTAAACATCATTTCTGGTGAACCGATTCAATTCTTCGTGCATAGCAAGAATCCATGAATCATCAGATAATGCTTCATTTGGATTTTTAGGTTCAATAGTTGATATAAAAGCTAATTACTCATACTATTTAGTTGATTTCTTGTTTTAACTATAGATTCAATATTTCCTCGTATATTTTCTATAGGATGATCTTTTAATAGCCTAATTCTTTTATTAGGTTGAATGATTTCAGAATTAGTTACATTAGATTCATTATTTAAAGTTACAAAATCTTAATCATCTTCAATTTGTATAGTATCTTTAAAATTTTCATCAAAAGATACATGCATTGTTTATTCAGTAGTGTTAGTTCTTAAATTATAAACTCTAAATGCTTTACTTCTATTAGAATATCCGATGAAAATTCCTTTATCGAATTTAGGTTCAAATTTATATAAATTATCTTTTGTATTAAGAATAAAACACTTACTACCAAAAACTTTAAAATAAGCTACTATAGGTTTCTTATTGTAAAGTAATTCATATGGTGTTTTATTAGTTAATGGTCCAATTAAAATCCTGTTTAATATATAACACGCTGTAGCGACTGCTTCAGCCGAAATTTTTTTAGGTAAGTTACTATCAGAAAGCATTATTCTAGCACACTCTCGAATCATTCTTTTCTTACGTTCTACCACTCCGTTTTGTTGTAGAGTTATTGAACAAGAGAAATTATGAGTAATTCCTTTTTGATTACATAATTTTTCAAAATTTTCATTTTCAATTTCTCCACCGTGATCACTACGTATAGTTTTTATTCTTAAAGAAAGCTGATTTTGAATTCTTCTAGTAAAATTCTTAAACAATTCAAAAGCATCATTTTTAAGTTTAAGAAAAATTGTCCAAGTATATCTAGAATAATCATCTACAATTACTAAAGCATATTTATTGTGATTAATTGATTAAACTTGAGATGGACCAAATAAATCTAAATGAAGTAATTCTAGAGGTTTAGAAGTAGAAATCATATCTTTTAATTTAGATTAACTTTTCTTAAGTTTTCCTAATTAGCAAGCATCACATATACTATCTACTTTAAAGTTTAACTTGGGAAGACCTCTAACTATGTCAAGTTTTGATAACCTAGATAATAGTTTGAAATTCAAATGACCAAATCTTTTATGCCAAATCCAAGGGTCGCTTGTACTAGCCAAAAGACATAAGTTATCTTTTGTAACTTTCATACTAAGGATGTAAATGTTTTTCTTCCTAATTCCTTCAAAGATAATATTTGACTTGTTATCTTCGATGTGACACTTATCTTTTCCAAATTTAATTTTAAATCCTTTATCACATAGTTGACTTATACTAAGCAAATTATGTTTTAAATTCCTAACTAGAAAAATATCAGAAATAAGAGGAGTTTTAGAATTATCGACATTGCCGATGCCAATCACATATTCTTTTGAGTTATCTCCAAAGTTGACCAATCCACCATCATAATATATAATGTCATTGAGTATCTCGGGATTTCCAGTCATATGCCTTGAATAGCTACTATCGAGTATCCATTTATCTTTCTTAATTCACACAGCTTGTCCATTGGTTGTTGATTCTCCAAAGCCATGTAACATGTCTGTTCTTGCATAACAAACCAATTCACTAGATAACTTGATTTTTCATTAAAACTATATGCAGACTTATGATACTTTTATGAAATGCATAAATTCAAACTAGTGTTAATTTTTTTCTTCTAAAAATTCCATTTTTAACTTTTCAAGTTTTAGATTACGAAAACTATGGAAACCTATGCTTTGATACCAATTGAAAGGGACAGCGGATTAAGGATCTTAAGGCTAATTTAACACTAGAGGGGGGGTGGATATTGTTTAATGAATTCTAAGACTTATATGAACTAAACTAAAATTATGACACAAACAAATGCAGAACTTAATCACAGAACAACCACAGAATAAAACACAGATGCAAAAAGTAAATTAAAAGCAGTAAAGTGAAAGAACACACCGAATTTTATACTGTTTCGGAGTTACCCTACATCCAGTCTTGTACCCAGGCAGACCATCTCATACATATTTCTATTAAACCAATGTCAAGATTACACTTCTCAATTTATAAAGGCCTTGAGGTACCCTCCTGTCTCACAAGTCTGGGACAAACTCTCTTGATTTACGGGCCACAACATTACCCAATTGATTTCCAGGCACAACCACACCTCACAGAGAGACTCGATAAAGTTTTGATTACAAATTGAACCTATAACTCTGAATAGCACTTTGATCTTCGAGAGAGAACAGAGAATCAAACAAAAATGAAATTCAAATTTGATTCACATGAGAATTTGGCAGAATTTCGGCATGATCTTAAAAATATGATAATTATAGAACATGGATTAATGGACAATAAGAAGTGAAGAAAATATGAGAACCGTGTATCAAAAATTCGTTTGAGAAGGCTATTTATAGAGTGCTAATAGTCATAACCATTCATGAAGAGATTTAAACGAATAGATACTTCTTTTGAGAACTGAAACTTTTAAATTCAATGGCCACCATGTCAACATGAGGTATCCCATGATGTCGACATCCCCTTGTTAAAAAAAATGAAAAACTTGTTTTGAAAATGGTATTGAAATGAAAACAAAATGAAATGACTCTGGAGTAAAACAAACTAATTTTACTATGTTTTAAAACACAAAAACAAAGAATATTTTAAGGCTAAAACATCTTTTTGAAAATCATTTGAAAAGATAGTTTTAAGGCAAAAACATTTTGAAAATCATTTGAAATCATTTTTAAAAACCATTTTGAAGTAGTTTTGCAAGCTTCTTCCTACAGAATATCTCATGACATTAGGACTCAAGAACTTGTACAAAATCAGGATGTTCGTGGGTTTGTAAGCCACTTGTCGTATGTTTATAAGCTACTTGTCATGGGTTTGTAAGCCACTAAGAAGGTAGAAATGTGTACCATTCCAAATGAAATTCGGAATGAAGATTTCCATGCTATTTTGAAGTTTTAACAAAAACTAGGCACATATGTTGAAATCTTGATCTTGATACTTACGAGTCTTCAAACTTGATTTCTTCATTCTTGATCATTATACTGTACAGTCTTCAATAATCAACACCTGCCTTATATATATATCCTGCATAATAACATTCATATATATCTAGACAATAGTGTTAGTATATAAGTTATGATAAAATAAGTTACAAAGGTTGTTGTCATCAAAACCACTATCTCCAGTGTCTAACAAATTAGAGAAGTTGGTAATGAGATGGCAAACATACATAGAGGACGTTGGTTGACTCAAGATTAAAGAAGGCAACATAGGTGGTAGGAAAGTTATTCCGCTAAGCCAAATTTTCTGATGAGTTATTCTAAATGTGCATAGTTTATATTTCTTACCTATTGCGGTATAGAAATGCATGGTATATCCTATAATTTGTCGTAGTAATTGAAATAATGGATGGATCTTATTAATTAGAAGCCAAAGAGGTAAGTTATACATGTGGGTAATAGTACAATGACATACTAAAAGTGTCCATTTTATTTAAGTAAGAAGTGATATGGCCACAACATCATTAATACTAGTTGATGTTTAAGGACATCTTCCAACAATTATTTCTTTTAGGTTATTTGGGTTGCAACCATTAGTTACCTCATTTTGGCCATTGAAAATGCATACGATATTACATGAGATATGTTCCGATTTTTATTACTGTATTGATTTTCTAAATGAGATTTGACCGCTATATATATATTGGAAAATAGTATAAATAATGAAATCTTATAAAGACACTTAACCAACGATGAATGTAAAGTGAGGCTGAATGTTTATCAAATAAATTAGGAAATGAATTAGATTAACAACTAAAAGTAAGAATTTTTTAATCCCAAAAACTTTAGAATTTTGGAGAAGATAAATTTTAAGCAAGCAAAGGACTAGGAAGGGTTGTTGCGAAACTCACGGGTCACTATCCACACCTCTTAAAAGCTAAAATTTATAAACATACTTATGTGTTATTTGTTGTTCTTAAACAAAAGAAAAGGTTTCAAAAACTTAATATTAACTATGTAATATGCTAGGATCGATCATATACATTAACTCATTAACTGAATCTTGATTACACTAAGTGTGGCTTGATTTGTTTTAAAGGTGTAATGACAAAATGCTTTTGAAAAATTATGTTAGAAAAAAGAGTTTTAAAAATTCCAAACCGTTTTGCAAGTTATTTGCAAAGGGAAAGGATTTTGAACGGAAAATGAGAAAATCTCTGATTTCCAAAGGCTGTATGCTTAATGTAAGGAGGGATGATGCATTAACAAATATAGATTTTACTGTTATGTGAACCTATATGCAAAACAAAGATAATAATAAGGAGAAAGTTGTTTTAGCATTGGAATTTCTACTCCCATATCTTTCAATAATAAACAAAACTAGTTTTTAAAAATAATTCCGTTTTAAAATTTAAAAGCAAACCCCCTTATGCGAATTGTACTTGAAAAGGTTAGAAAACAGATTTAGGGGCAAAAGAGAAAGTTCCCAGGTACGACAAAATTGGTGCACAAAAAAAGATGGAAATATAAAAATTTTCATTTAAATTTCTTTTCTGGCACAGGAGTATATGTTTAG
The DNA here is from genome assembly GCA_030765085.1 of Allium cepa. Lineage (NCBI taxonomy): Eukaryota > Viridiplantae > Streptophyta > Magnoliopsida > Asparagales > Amaryllidaceae > Allium > Allium cepa. The sequence continues at coordinate 464,909,000 of CM060931.1, forward strand.
AAAAACTAGATTTTCAAAATTCTAAATGTTAGAAATTGTGTGTTAGATATTGAGTGCTAGGGATTAGATGGAAAATCAAATGAACCATACCCTTATTCGTACAAGTATGAGAATTGTTGTTTAAAAACAAAGATTTTTGGTTTTTGAAAACATGCATACATATAGAACTACTAATATATATATATATATATATATATATATATATATATATATATTGGTTTTTTGCACCATATTTTCAAAACTGCTTTAAAGAATTCATTCATATAGGGGCGCCGATTTACCAAGCATTTGTACACAATTGGCTGCAAAATTCATCGTTCACTGATTGGTTGGATAGTCTAGAATGGTTGTGTGCTATGTTACATTGTGCCGTTCTTGAGGATTTTAGAGGAAGAAATTCTTTTAAGGATGAGAGAATATTGCACTTCATAAAATATACAGCGATCAATTAAAAGAATCAATGAATAATTTATAAGGCTCAAAAATGGTATTTGGTCAAACGTCGGAATTTGGTCATGAAAAGTAGCACCATTGAAGTCATTACACTTTTCTGCTCAATTTTCATATAAAGAGTTTTGCGATCATAGTTCAAACAAAGAAGTTATTAGCGTTTGAAAGTTTCGGATCGAAAATAATTAAAAAGAATTCAAATCAAATTAAATAATAGTAATATAAATTAATGATGTTACGACGTTAATGACATGACTAATCTCCGGGACCATCGATCGATCGCTTGGAATAGCTGGTCGACCGCTAGCAATCGACCGATATCTAGGTGTGGTCAACCGATTAGTTAGGGCCGGCACACATTGAACCTCGGCCTAAATGGCTAGGATTTAATAAATAGTAATCTAAGTTACCGAATTGATTCGAGCATCTATAAATACATGCCCAATCCCTCATTTTCACGCCATCTTTGCTGAACCGAGCACTAAAGCTCTGCCATTTTTGCTTCCCCGCCATTTCTAAAAAGTAAAAAAAATAGTGTGTATATATAAGTTAGAAAAGGGAAAAAAATAAAAGAAAAGAAAAGAAGGAGTGAAACAATTCTGCGAGAAAGGTAAGTTTAAGAATTATAAATTTAGATTTTCACTTTTTTTGGAAAGTCTGTACTTTGCTAGTTAAACAAAACATACCATATACTTCAATAATATGTCTCATCAAAACCTTATGAGCCCGCCAACCCAAATGGGTATTTTGTAAGGAAAAAGAGTACATATTATCGTCATATATTAACATATAACTAATTTGAACTAAGAAGTAGAAGAAATGCCTTGCCTAAAACAAGTGATGACTTGCTGGAAAAATCATTCATATTGGATCAAGTGGATGAGTTCGAATAAATTTCTCAAAAATCTATAATTAGAGTAGAAATATTTACTGGAGTATGTTATACCACTTTGTCCTGTGATACATCTTATTCATATTCAATGAACAAGATTTGGCTTAATTTAGTGCAGTAAAAACTACATTTTTCGATCAATCTCCAAAAGAAAAAAAATGGCGAAATATTAGTAGATGTATCCTTTAAAACCACCACAACTATCGCTTCACTTCAAGTAATGACTCGTTATGCCCCTCGTCGACCTCTGGTCTTGCTCGTCACCATAGAAAGCCATGAATTTCTAGTTCCCTCGTTGTCTCGTCAAGTGTAGATCTGAGGGTAGGGCTTTAACGGTACTATTGCTATCCACAAGAAACTGGATCTGACCCCTCCTTTTCAGATAAGCCCCAAAAGTTTGCAAAGCTCGCTTCTTTTATTACATGCATCTTGAAAGAATTTAGATTTTAACCCTAGAATTCAACAGTCTTCCACCAGTAACTCTAGTCTGACATTAACTGGTAAATATTTATAATCTTTAGTGATGCTCTAACTCAATGCACCACACTATAACATTTATCGCTATATCAACCAAATTAGTATGAAAGTTATTGTTCTTGAAATGACTAGCAACATTTCAAGACTTGTGTGAATGGTATCTGTGCTGTTAATCTGTATTTGCAATTTCTATTTGATATTATTCCAGATAAAGTTAGGGAAGTAGCATTGAAAAAATAATGGTTTACTATTTCCTTTGCACTATTACATAGAAAGCAAACCATAGACATCTATGATATTGGACCACTATTTAATCTTATCTAGTATATATAATTTGTTAAGCGCTGCTAAATGTAAGCACAGAGACATTTTTAGACAACTCGTCCTGATGAAACATTTATTGAACTAGCGCTTGTACTTGAATGCTATTCCTTGCAGATTTGGCGCTAAATTGGCCGTTATACGAGGGTTTCCACCACCAAAAATCATTTTAGATGGCATAGAAAATGTTATTTTTCTATATACGACTGTGAACATTGGTGGGGAAGTTAGAGTTGTTGAGGCACCACTCTCCGTTTGAGATTAGTGCAGATACTCCATCAATAAATCCCTCACATAACTTAAGTACTACCACCCTAAAATATTGATTAGCGAGTCTCCATCTATCCAAGGGTCAAATCATACATTACTGCTTGTGCCATTTACTATTCTCCTTTAAATAAGAGTCGTACACTTCTCCTCTTCTTTCAGCTTTACAAATGTAGGAAGAATTTATATCCTCATGAATTGTGCAAAAATTATTTCTCCAACATTAACTTTGATCGATCCATTTAGCCCACAAACATTTTTGCTCCAATTATCTCTAAACTAATTTAATAGATAATGATGTGACCATATCATGTAAACTCCACAATCCCATGGCCCTTCTATTTTCGACTTACACACTCGTATTCCAACTGACCAAATGTTTTCTGCCTTACCGTAAAAGGTTAGCATATATACTTTCGATCTGGTTTATCTTGTTTTTCAGAATTTGACATACTTGTAGCCAAAAGAATGCAGTGGCTAAATCACCGTTTTGATTAATTCCAGCCTACTACTCATAATTAATTGTTTTCGAATCTAGCTAGTAAGCCAACTCTTAATTTTGTCAATTAGCTTGTTGTGGTGCGCTCTCTTTAAAGAAGAGCTACTCAGATGAAACCATAAATACTTATACGAAAGAGCATGAGAATCTACTCTTAAAATGTTAGATAAGGTTGATTTATTACTCACCCCTTTGCTGAAAAAGAATTTTGATTTTTGGTCACTCGTTGTAAGACCAACGCATCTGCCCAATTTGTCCAGCGTCCTTTTAATCAAATAGGCATTATCACAAATAGCTTTTGAGAAAACTAAGAGGTCATCCGCATAGAGTATGCGATTAATGACTGGTTCATTTTGTAAATTGGAGAGAGGTAGCCTTTAAGGTGTTCCATATCCAAAACCATGATTAAATATCCTAAAATTGAAGCGAATAAATAAGGGGACATTAGATCTCCTTGTCATAGTCTATGATTACTAGCCATAAAACCACATGGAGACCCATTAATCAATATTGCAAAGGTGGAGATAGCAATGCATTCTCTAATGATGGAAATATTTTATGTGGTAACCCCATAGATGCCAAATTGTGATAAACAAACTATATGTTAACTTTATCATAAGCTTTTTACAGGCCTACTTTGAGGCATAAATTATTAGACCCTTTTCTATTAAAGGTTCTAAGCATCTCATACACAAGTAGAGATTTTTCACTAACGTTTCTACCAAAAATAAAAAATATTGATTACAAGAGATCAGTTCATCCATGTGACCCTTAATTTTGTTGTATATTACGTTTGATATTATTTTATATTATACAAATATATCTGAGTCATTTAAATATTTGAGCCTTGGATTAAATGTGCTAAAAGTGATTTTATAACCATGATTTACCTCCTTTTAATTAATAATAGATGAAGGTAAACTGTTTTTGAAATATACTTACGAAAATAAATAGTTTGAAGAAATATCGATAATGTGACCAAAAATCATTTTATTAATAAACAGCTTTTTATTCAATATAACCCATTTAAACTTTTTGGGAATACCTAATATATTGATGTGTCATTAATTGGAAACTAATCTTTTTTTACTGGATATGGCTAACTAAATACATTTGATGATGTCATATGTGATGTCATGGTAGATATTTCGGTGGAGAAGCCTTAAGGATGAAGTAAAGGAGATATTTTGGGTAGTAGAAGCACATAGGAAGGAGCATGCTAATGACCTTCCACAAGATGTTTACGGGTTGGTGTTTACATCTTGTAAACATCTATGTATACAGTTTATGAAGCTTACACATTTATTACAAAGTAGAAACACTAAAAGATGGCTCTTCATCCTCTCCTCTCTTTTCTTTAACCATCTAAAACAATGGGAATGAACCACAAACTCAAGCAAACTTTGGCAAAGGCCCTAGCACAATTCTGAAAGCTACTTAAATTTTGAAGGAAGGATGCACAAGAGGGATATCTATTTCTGGCCAAGAGAACTTAAGGTGAAGGGGAGATGGTCGAGAGTAATTTGGAGACAAGGTTGGTGTTTGCTTGCTTGTGGGTGATGGTAGGAAGTGCTCTTGTGTTCTATAATGCTTATTCTTAATGTTGGCAGGTTGGGTGAGTTAACTCACCATTGAAAAGTATATACCGTGTGTATATATGTTCGTGAATATAAGGTAAAGATATGAATTAATGAAAGTGATAACTTTGGGTCCCACTTGCTTTGGAAAGTACTATACCATAATTTCCATAAATTATAAATTACAAACATTAGAGAGGAAAGTTCCTTGGCTTATAATTATAAAACCTATTGTTTGATTTCCAGCGAGAGCTTAAGCACATGACCTAGTATTTGAGAGTATGAGTCAAAATATCAACTAAGATCAAGAATTTGTCCAACTAAGACAAGAAGCATAACCAAGGGCATCAGTTATTGGACCTAAAAGCATTTCAGCAAGTATCAACAATCAATGGCTCAGAAAGCCCAGGCTAAGACCAATGGTCAGGATAGAAAGAAGATATCCAAAAAGCTACATATAAAAGCACCATGTCAGCAATCCGTGTGAAAATTTACTCAACCAGATGATGATAAGCATTCAAATGTAAGCCGCACATTGCAAGTAAGGTTATCAATCCAAGAGAAAACACCTACACTAATGAAGAACCTTAAATTTTCTATAAATAAAGGACCTCTTGCTACAATAAAGGGGCTGAAAAAAAAAATTATGACATCCCATTGTCATTAAGTACTTCTTACCCCTTTTAGAAAGCTTCAGTTCAAGAAGACCATTAATGGAGGAATGTGTCATGAATTTACTTGTAAATCAAAATATGCAATAAAGTTTGGAGCAGAACTTTCAGAGTGGATGTAGGGATCTTGTTCCAAACCACTATAAATCTTACGTCACTTTTGCCTTTCAACATTTATTTCATGTCTAGTTTCGGTAGTTTTTCAATCATTCGCTTCCTTTCGGAATTAGCTTTCATAAGCTTTGGAGTGTTAGCCAGATGAAAAATCTATATAACATTTTTTATGCTAAAAGGTGGGCCCCCAACTTCCGCTTTCTTCCAATCCAGCAAATTCAGAAATTGAAAACTCTCGATCAAGCATGAAGTCAAAAGAATCCTCTCAATAGACCCCTTGTTCTCCTACCTAAAATGAAGGAATTGAAGAATTACATGTGACTTATGGAAATCAGGTAAACTAAGTAAATCAAGCTGTTATTGAAGAAGTTGTTGCTCTATTTCTTACCAGTGGTGAATTTGACAAATGATGTTGAAATTCATTTCCGACATTGCACAATGGTTAGATAACTATCAAACCGAAGTTAAAAGCAGTTTTGCTGAATTAGAGAAGAAGGCTTCGGCCATACTTGATGAGGACAGGAACCCTTTAACCTCTGTTTGAAATTCTAGTAAATTGCTAATGACTAACGAAACCATAGAAGCTGAGTTTACGATGACCAAGGAAGCAGCTAAGAAAGCCGAGGCTGCAAGAGCGGTGAGTACAAGTCCTTCTAAAATGTTGTTAACTCTAACTCCCAAAAGGGTATACTTTGGAGGTAGGTAGCAAAATAGGCTAGAAACTCAAGGTATTAAAGATGAAACCTTAGAGTTGACGAGGATTGAGGAATGGAATCCTTATTAATAAAATTATCAGCGCACATACAGAAACTGCAAGAGGATCGATCTAAACTTGATGTTGAAATAAAATTTCGAAAGGTCTAGCCTTTCTCCCAAGAAATTGTGAGAGCTCCTATGCCTCCGGGATCCAGGATCTTGAAACTTTCTTATGATGGATCATCCGACCCTGAGGATCATGTTGCTTTATATGAGATTCAAATGCAACCTATCAGGGCTTTGGATGAGATTAAATGCATATTCTTGCACACAACTTTTAGTGGGCCTGCCTTGAAAGGGTTCCAAAGCTATCCATCGAATTCTACTAGCTCTTGGGAATAACTGATAGTGGAGTTTGTAAAACAATAATTTGCCTCAAAATATACAAGAACAGTACTGAGTCTATTTGCTCCTTTAGACAAAGGAGGGAAGAATCTCTACAGGACTATTGTAAAAGGTTTAATGACGTAGCTGCCCGATGTAAGGGCATGATGGACGGGACTAAGCTGGTCGCTATTGCCTCAAGGTTATGGAGGAATACCCCATTTTGGGATTATCTACTAAGGCAAGAATGCAAGTCCGTGAATGAGTTCTTTTACCGAGTTTGAGGGGAAATCCGAATTGAAGGATCTATGGGATTTGTTAGAAAGAACCCAACATGGTATAGCGACAATAAGAAGTTCACCCTCGCTAAAAAATTTAAGAAGGAACTTCAGGTGGCAGAAACCTATCTCTTGACTCATTCTTATGCTCAACTCTACGCCATGACTCAAGAATGAATTCTCTACCCTCTGAGAAGAGGGAAAGAGCCGAAAGTTAACCGAGGAGGAAAGTATTGCAACTATGATCGGTGGAATGGTCACAGCACTGAAGATTGTCAGTTTTTGAAGTCTTTCGTCAACAGGCTGGTCAGAGAAGGAAAGTTAAACGAGTTCCTAAAAAAGGATAATATGCAGGGAGCCACCACTCCAATAGTAAACGAAAATGCATAGCCTCATTCGTTGGCTCATAAGTCTTTACCAGCCCCTTGGAATTTTGTTAGCATCATCTTCGGAGGCCCCCCATTGCCAAGGCAAGTAATGGCTGCTTGAAGAGATACATTAATGAAGCCAAAGATGGAAACACCTTAGTGTATGAGATGAAAAGGTGTGAGAGGAAGTAGAAGGTTGGAATGGAAATTACATTTGGTAACCTTGATAAGCGGGGTGTTTTTCAATTCTATAATGAACCATTTGTAATTACAAATCAAATTGGACTTTTAGAGGTTGCAAATAAAATGGTAGATACCAGAGCCCTATTAACATAATCTTCAAGCACACTTTCAATAAGATGGGGTTACCTAAAAGCACGCTCAAGTCCATCCAAGCTCCCATATATGGATTTAATGATGATGGAGCCTTTCTATCAGAGAATGCAATTTAATGGTCAGAGTTGGAAGTTACGTTCGCTGTAAGATCTTCTAAACCACTTTTTTCATTATGGACGTCCACTCGATGTACAATGCCTTCTTCGGGAGGCCGGCCTTGATGCCTAGATGGGTACATATTTACTATGCATTTACTTTGAAATTTCCTTTCGAGAAGGGCGAAGGACTTGAAAGGGGAGATCAACGGATCCAGAGACAACTATATTATGAAAGCCTAAACATGATTAATAAAGGGAACACTTCATCTTATGAGAACAATGTCAAGGTTAACCAACTCACTCCTCTCGAAGTTAACAAAACAGTTAATCCCATGAGTTTTATATCTATGGGAAGCCATAAGAAATCCTTAAGAATTCTCCCAAGGCAAGAAGATTCTGTCATCAAAGAATTAATTTACATAACAAACTATTATGAAAATCGAATGAGATAGACCGGGACAGAGTAGTAAGTGTTTCGGGAGAAAGAGAACAGTTGTTTATATTCTACAGGAAGTTCCTAAAGAAGAGGAATTGAGCTTGATTCAAGACAAGAGACTGAGATGGCTTCGGTAGCTGTGACTCTAGAAGAAGGGCGTCTCAATGAAAATGACAAGTCTAAGATAATTAAGATAGGAACTTATTTCCACTCTTCTATTTGTGAAGGGCCAATTTCTTTTCTTAAGCATAACCAAGATGTATTTGCTTGGACTCACGATGACATGGTAGAAACTGACCCCTCATTCATTTGCCACTGCTTAAACATAAATTCGAAGTTTACTTACGTAAGGAAAAAGAGGAGGCCTTTAAACAAGGACTGATATATGGCTTTACAAGGAGATATCAAGAGGTTACAGAAGAATAATTTCGTCTGAGATCTCTACTATCCAAAATGGACCGCTAATATGATATTAATAAAGAATTTAAAAGGAAAGTGGATGACTTGCATTAACTTTACGAATTTAAACAAAGCTTGCTTGAAGGGTTACTTTCTTTTACCGAGAATTGATCAATTAATAGATGCTACTAATGGGAATTAATTGCTTTTGTTTATGGATACCTATTTCGGGTACAATCAGATCTTAATGTTTAAATCTGATTAGGAGCATGCAAGTTTCGTCACCATGGGTTTGTTCTGCAGTAAGGCAATGCCCTTCGGTCTTAAGAATGCAGGGGCAACATATCAAAGGTTAATTGACCGAACATGCACCAAGAAAATAGGTCAAAACATGAAGGTGTATGTCGATAACATATTGTCATATCTAAACATTCAGAAAGTCATGTTTGGGATCTAGCCGAGATGTTCGATGTTCTCCAAAAGTATCAGATAAAGCTAAACTCTCAGTAGTGTACCTTAGTTATACATTCTGAGAAATTACTAGGTTTTACAGTAAGTGCTAGAGGAATAGAGATAAAACCCAATCAGATAAAAGCTATAATCGAAATGAAAGCTCTGACTAATGGAAAGGAGTTAATGAGCTTGAATGAAAAGATTGCCACTTTGAATAGATTCATAAGTCGATCAATCGACAAGTGTATTACCTTCTTCAAACTTTTAAAGTAGCATGTTACTTTCAAATGGACAGAGGAATGCTCAAAAGCGTTTGAAGATTTTCGAAAACATCTAAGTTCTCCACTGGTGTTGTCTAAACGATAGATGGGGAAACCCTGTTCCTCTAATTGGCTGCCTTGGACAGGCCATAAGTTCAGTCTTAGTGAGATGATATGATATTATGTAAGTAAAAATTTATTGAATATGCGAGTATATGATTTTTGTTTGATGATAATAAACATATATATATTCATTTAAATGCATTTGTTAATGTACTATTTTATTTTTCATATAATTAAATAAATAATTGCTGAACAAAATAAATAACACATAATTTAAATTCAAACGGATATTTTATTCAACCAAATATTTATTACAATTTTGAATAATACAAATTTGAGCTGTCACTATATACCTACAATTTGCAATTACAATACATTTCAATTTACAAAACATTTCCCACTACATATTGCTCATTCACTCATATTTTATCTTCGACTCTATTCCAAATTGAATCCAGCATCTGAGCTATCTGCAAAAATATACACCGAAGCAGTAAAATTGAAAATAAAATATCTTTGTAGTGTAAAATAAAATGTGTATTGAAAATAATATTTGCCTCAGTGATTTGTGTTGTTCGTCATCATTTAATTTTTAATTTATCATACACGAACAACATGTGACATGCACAGTGTATCACTGTACATGCCACAAGGCTGTGCACACTCATATACACTTGATAAATCTATAGGGACATGTGAGCACAATGTCAAACCCAAATCAAAAGCCGGGTTCAACTCAAGTGAAATAAATATTAAGTCACGATATCAACACAAGGTCAAACCCGAGCTTTAAGTTTGATTCAACACAGGTGCAAGTTCAATAAAACGGTCAAGAGAAACAAGACCAGGCCAAAATGTACACGAACACATGTCAACAGCCAACGGTGAAGCAATTTCAAAAAGATATATATACAGCAATAACATAACTCAAGTGCATGTGAACCCAAACAACAATGTAACTACCAGAGTCCATCATCCAAGCAAAATTACATGTATACATATGCAATAGACATGTCTGCATACACATTGGAATCAGACTCAAGGAAATGTACAATGAGGTGAAGATATCAAGTGCACCAATACTAAATAGAAGCATGGATGAACTCACATACTTATAAACAATGCCAACAATATGGATACAGTGAAGTATACAAGTCAATGACAACTTCAGTTCAAAGTAATGCCGAAGTCACAAACGAAAACAAATTCTGCAGGAAAGCCAAAATAGACAACAGCTAACCCAGATAAGCATCATCAATGGAACCGGATCACAAAACAGTATACACATGGAAAACAATATACATAGTGGCCGGAACTATATCTACACCAGACTTCGAAGCATGTACAAAGCAGCAGCAATATGCATATGGTCAAGTATAAAACTTGAAGTGATCAGAGCATAAGCAAGAAGACTCAAAGCTATGCAGTGAAACCAGAGGCAGTATAGATAGGGAAGTGCAGACAAACTTAAACAACGCAAGCAATGCACTTCACAAGAAATGACCGAAGTCAGATAATATGAGTAACACAAGTGAATAACAACACTACAGCAGGTTCATATTAGATAACGACGTAGGGAATTCGAACTAAACATATCAAGTTTGAAAGTCAAGACCGATGTCAATAGAGAAATGTACGGAGCAAATTCATACAAAATCAAACAAACCGTGATAGCCAAGGAAATCAACCAAGTCAGAAATCAAAGTCGTGACAAGCAAGCAATCAAGTATGTGAATATGAACAAGTCAGAAAAATCACAGTCATTCAAACATAATCGAACAGCCGAGCAAATTATCAGATGAACGAAATATAGGGGATCGAACCATATATAAACTCATTCATCATCGTCTTTCAGAAACATTCGAGTTCAAGAAAATAAGAATAATCATTCAAATCAAATCAAGATCAAGTTCAAGCAAGCAAATCAGAAAAATCAAAAGGCATAAATTACATACCGAAGTAAAATCGAACTTGATCGAAGCAGCCAAAATAAGCTACGTAGAGACGGTCGATCGAGAGAGTAAGGAAAGTGAAATCGCAATTCAATCGATCAATTTGAAGTCAGCGTTTCAAAGGCCTTAATTTTACTAAAGAAGAAGGAGCAGCCATTTTTTAAAGATTGAAGAACAGAAGAGTCGAGCCGATAAAAGAACAAAGGGATTTAATATTTCTTATCACTTATTTGTTTTTGGCCGACCTGCATACTTGGGCTTCAATTTTAAATTGTTTTAAATTGTTTTGTATTTTCCCTTTTAAAATATTGTATTTTCTAGTCGTGTGACTAGGGGACGAACTACGATGGTGTAGTTCGAGAACTCGCAAATCAGTGGCTAAGTTGTGGCCGGGTTTTGCGCTTAGAGTTAGATTAGTCGATAGTGGGTGTCGCAAGTTTATGTGTGTAAGCGTTTGATTACTTAATTTCTAGTAGAAATCTTGATGGTAGCACTTAAGCAGGGTTTTGCCGAAGCTGGGTAAATCTGTGGGTTCTATATTCTGTTTTTATTATTCTGCTATTATCTGTGCTACTTTACTTGACTATTATCTGTGCTAAAATTATTTTATTCCATGATAATTTTTATAATTAATAGTATCACCCTATTCACCCCCCTCTAGGGTGAAATCGATCCAACAAGTGGTATCAGAGCCAGTTCAAAAGCCCTTTTTGTTTTAAAAATATGATTTTTCAAAAGCCATTTTTTTTAAATTATAATTTTTAAAATGGATTCTTTTAATAATGCCTTTGTTGAGGGTCGGTCCAATATTATTCCTTTTGTTTTTTGATGGACAGATTTTTTGAATTGGAAATTAAAAATAGAATTTTATTTAAAATCTGTTCATTTTAAATGTTGGGATGTTATTGAAAACAGGTGTGATATAGCAGACCAGAAAATTACTTCGATTAATGCTCTTGCTAAGCACATACTATATTCTCATATTAATTAAGGTAATTAATTTTATCTCTCATTGTGAAAATTCACAGGAAATTCAGAATACTTTTGATGCAAAATATGGTGCAAACTCAATAGCAATGAAAAATCCTCATCAATCGATTCAGTTAAAGAAATGAGCTTAATAGGATTGGTAAAATGCAGTAGTGACGAGGATAATGATGATGGAGAAGTTGAGATGGCGTTACTAATGAAGCTATTCAAAAAGTGGAACCATAAATATAGAAATCTAGCTCTAAAATGGAAAAGTAGAATAGTCAAAGCACTAAACAACCCAGGAGAATGGGAGACCATATGTGTAACGATCCAAAATTTTCGATCTCGAAAATTCCAGATAGTTATGAAAAAGAAGAAAGAGATAGAAGAAGAAGATCAGAAATACCAACATCTCACATTCTCATCGGATAAATATAATAATAAATAATAACAGTTTACAAAAGCATTCTGTATCTGTTAATTACATTTATAATACATCAGAGTTACACATTTATACAGACACTGGATATACACATTTTACCATGCCTCAGATATACATTAATATAATACAACGGAAATACTCTATACGTTCCTGCCATCCAGCTCGACTCCAAGCTCCAGAACGTCCTTACTTGAAAATTTGTAATACTCGGTCCGACCCGAGCACTACACCAAAGTAACGCCCCGGTCAGGCTGGAAACTAACGTGAGTAAACCCAACTAACATGGAATACAAGCATACAACTTATATAAAACCCGGGGTAACTCGTTTCAATTCACAAAACCACAATTTATTATAGACATCACTTATTCCACACATCCATTTTCTAAGTACCAAGATTTAGATTTAAAATAGTCTAATTCCTTTAAATCACTTCCCTCCAGCCTATAGATTTCACATATCAATCTATAAAATTCGAGTTGGTTTCGGGTATTTCCTAATACCCGAATCCGGTCTCTTCGAGTCACATTCAAGACATCCAATACCATTCAATCATCCATAAGCAACATGATCACTTCCAAATTAATTCAATCTATTCTAATTGAATTTCTATCCACATTCACTTAGATTCCTTCATTAAATATTAATTAATTCCAAATAAATTAATTAATCAACCCTTTATTATTCATCTTAATTAATCACCCTGTATTAATTATCCTCCAATTTCATTCAAGTAATTATCTTTAATTAATTTCACAAGATTAATTATTCTTAACCCAAAATCAATAAGTAATCTTTAATTACTTCACAAAGTAATTAACTATAATTAATTACATTGATCCTTAATTACTATTAATGAATTTCTCATAAATCAATTAGTACTGATAAATTGATCTTAACTAATCAATCTTTAATTTCATCTTTGATTATATAAATTAATGGTTTCCTATTTACATTTTAATTTGTCCTAATTTAATTTAATTATATTAAATAATTAATCATTAATTAAACCACAATATTAATTACTCTTGATTTGTCTCATCCTGTAATCATTTACCTTTTTATTTACTTCATTAAATGAATCAATTACTCCTTAATTAATCACCTTAATTAATCTCTTGATTAATTCCACAAAGTAATTATATTTTATTAATTACATTAAGTAATTACTTGTCAAACCATCCAATGATTATTCTGAATTACTTACACTTAATTAATTAACTTAAAACTTAATTAATTAATTCAAACCCTTCATTACTAAATTAATTAACCCAAGTCATTAATTAATTGAACTAATTAATTATCCATTTTAATTACCCCACTAATTAAATGAATCATAAATCATAAGTCCTAATTAACATTAAAATGAAAACTTTTTCTTATTTATGACTTAAGTTTAAAACAATTTAAAACCTAAATACTTCGAGTTTAATCACAATTAACTCGAGAACCAACCAAAACCAAAGTCACATCATCATCAGTGCATATCCAATCAATTTAATCATTCAACTAATTATTTAAATTTAACCATTTAAATTTAAATAAAAGTCCAACAGAGTGAGATTTACTCACCTTTGCCCCCTTTAAATTTTGCAATCCACTTCAATATTGCCTTGGATTTCCAGATGTTTGACCTTGAATAAACATATTATAGTTTTATTAACATTTTACTAATTGCACAATTTCCTACCCATTTATAATTTTAATTATCCAGTAATCTATTTTAAACTAATAAATTGGGTTTAAACCAAAAATTTATTTTTAAACAAATTTCCTTTTTATAAATATATTTTTTTGTAAATCAAAAATCCTACTTTTAATTAATTCCCTAAATTTCTGTTTTTAGCCTATATAAATCTTGATTAAAAGAAATTTATCTTATACCTCATAGAAGAGATGCAGACCTAAGCCTCGACCGACCCTTCTCCACCATCGCGAATACGAACACCTCTACCATCGCCAGCATACAAGCTTCCCTACAGTGGTCGCGAGCATAGCCAAGAACATGCAACCCTAGCCTCGAATTACACCTGAAATTCTCCAACATCGCGCCTCCCTGCGCTGCCCTCTTCGCCCGATCGCAAGCCCAAGTCGCGAGAGCCACTCACATCGCACGAACGCGACCCACTCGCACGATTGAACTCACCGTCGCTCCTCATTCCACCTCTCCGTCAATAGATAGCACAGGCGAACACGGCCCCATCCGCGCACCGCCAACACGACCTCTCTTGATTTCGATTGCCGCAATTCTTTTTTTAAATGAAACTCGATTTGTCGAAAAAGAACGAAAAAAAGGTTTTGAGGAGCTCGGCCATTTTAATTTATTTTAGCTTCGAGTTTTTTTTATTTTTTATTTTGAATCTCGTCTTTTAATATAAAAGAAGGAGATGCGTTGATAATGGCGCGTAGAGGAAGGTTGCAACGATTTACACGAGAAAGGAAGAGAGAAGGTATGTGCTTTTCAGGAGGTAGGGTGGCTCGAGTACGATATAGGGTGGCTGATTGACTTCTATATTTTTTTTTAAAATTATTAAATTTCCAAAATATCTCGTTACGCCTGACGCTAAATGTCGAACCCCGAATCAGGCATGCCGACAGACGTTTATATGGTTTTACCCCCGTTCCGGACATAATGGAACGTGTTTTCGAAAGCTAATTAGATCATATACGCGAGTTACGGAAGTAAACGATCAATTTTAAATTAAATCGATTAAAATAGTTCTAAGCGTTTTGAGCTGCCAGGGTCAAACGACAACTCCGATTGCTATGAAAATTGAAATATGATAATAACTAATTATTACGGATCCAATGGAACTTGTTTCATCGAATTCCGAGACTAGGCCTCGGAAGGCTATTTTTAAATATCGATTTAAACGATATATTATTAAAATTGAACAAATCACCTTTAAATTAAATTTCAACCATTCTATTATCTTCAGTGTGATCATTATATATTTTACAAGCCTTCAAATTATTTTTAACAGGCTTAAACCTGAAGATTCAATAATTCACCCAATTTCAGTTCATTAAATCCAATAACTCAATTGCTGAATAATAATAATATTTAAATTCAAGTTGAAAATTAACTTTTAAATATTTAAAATCAATTAATTATTCCAATTAAAATTGTTAAAAATTCCGGGTCGTTACGTTCCTCTTCCCTTAAAAGAATTTCGTCCCCGAAATTACTAGTTAGGGAGAATGACCCAATACCCGTTTACTTTTCTCCAAAACCAACAATTCAACATCCTACCAACTATCTTTTATAAAAGATCCCTTATCATTCTTACTAACTTCCCAAACTCTCCCACAGTTTCCAAACAATACCTTTTTTGTTCAATCATTCAAATTTCAATTTAAAACCAAATTTTGAATTATCAAAATTTTCTCAAAATTTTTCTAACTGTCTAAATTTTCGCAATTTTTTGCCAGTGTCTTCTTTGCACGGCTAGCTCGGTACAACAAAAAAAGGCCTCTACGGGCTCCCAAATTCCAAAAAGAAAACAGAAAGCCAAGTGGTTAGATCAAAAACCCAATCCAATTTCATACAGAAATTTAAAACATACCTTTTAGTCGGGCAATTCAAATTATCTCCTGAAATCAAATCTAATTTTCTTTTCCCTTTATAATACCTGCATATCCTACTTATCAATAATATCCAATCGTAACTTTTAAAATCATTTATATATTTCCTTACAGAAGGTTTCACATCTACTTCTATTCAACTTAGTTTTCTCATTCCCATATGAATTCAATTTATCTTCACTTCTTAGTATTGAATTTTATCTTTCATTTATAACTGATTCATATTAGTTTCATCTACTAATTTACTTTAATCTCCAATTTGAAATCGTTTAGTCGTTAACAAAAAAATTTTCAAAAATTTTCAAAAATTTTATAGCTCCCAAAATTTCCGAATTTTTTTGGTAGAGTCTCCTTTGTACGGAGGAGCTTTTGCAATTTGATAAGAGATATAAATATATACATCGACCCACACGGTCAGAAAAACAAAAACAGTTCATATTTCCTATTTTTATTGCGTAGGCGTACTTTTATTTAGCATTTTAAGTAAGTGGCTTATTATTTTAGCAAGTAGCTCAACCAAATCCAGCCAAACGGCCTTCAGGTACTTGTACTTACTCAATTTAAACATGTAAGCACTATATATATGAAGTTTATAACATTTCTCTAACTTAAACAACTACAACACATCAACCCTAAAAGAAATGCATTCTAAATAACTTCCACGAGCAACTGATATGATTTCAACACTAATTCAATTTCTTTCAACCAATTCATATATCATTTCATTAAATTTTAATGGTTTTCAACTCAATTTCTTACATTCAATTTATTTTTAATCCGAACAAGCTCATATTCAATTCAATTGATTCAAAAATCAATTTTATTTGCTTCTTTTAATTCATAGAATAGCTTTACCTTCGTTTACGTCAAACGACAAATATTTTTATATAAATTCGACAATATTTGCTTAATAAAGTATCCATTTTAGTTTGTAACTACTTCAAATTAATTTCAACTCATCATGTATTTAATTCCATCTCATTTCTAATTTATTCACCAATCATACATTGATTTCATTTCATCTCAGCAGTGGTTTCATTTTAAAAACTATTTCATCTAGCTTGACAACATTCGACGCTTATACCAATATCCTTTTTTTTTCAAATAAATTTAACCCAAACTTTAATTTAATGGCCTTCCATTCTAATAACCCAATTCCAATTTAAAATTCTGATTTAATTTCCATTCAATCAAACTTCATCCATTATTATTTAATTCAATTAACCCATTTATTCACCCCATTTTAAATTTTTAATTCACTTAATTCATTTTCAAATTTATTTTATTAATACAAAGCCATTCTCATTTTATTTCTACTCACCTGGGTTTTGTTTGCAACTCAAACCATTTCTATTGTAATTCACTTTCATTTCATTCGACAACGCATCCCTTATATCTAATTTACTTGCAAATTTCGTTAAATATTATTCAAATCACACTTGAAGTTTATTTGTAATTCAAATCATCACTATTTCGATCCAACTCTATTTTATTTTTATTTATTTTTTTACAACATCTCTTCTTATTTAATTCATTATCAATTCCAAGTCATATTCTATTTACAATTCGAATTCATTTCCAAACTCCATTATTAACTTACAATCCATTTATTAACATACCCTATCAATAATTATTTAGCTAATTAGCTTACTTCCAACTTTTATTACAAAAATCACTTCATTAAATTTTCCTGAATACAATTTTTTATTTATCATTCCAGTCTAGATTTCTTTCATTTTCCAAAATTCCATCACTTTTAATTTAAAAATTTAGAAATGCTTTTAAATCCACCTCATACTATTAAAATAGCTCTTTATAAAAATATTTCTTATAACTCGATGTCTCAACCAGCCCATCCTTGTTCTCACAGAAATTCAGTCATTCGTTGATTAGGCGTAGAACTGAAAATCTATAAGTACTTGGTAGACCCTTTTTCAACATCCAGTGAAAATACTTGGAAAATAATTTTATTGAAAATATAGAAAATAGTTTTTGAAAATAGAGGAAATATCTTTGGTGAGAATGCTCTGGAAATCATCATCCCCATCCATGGTCGCAGTTACATCCTGGGTTACGTTGCCATCGCAGCAAAGTCCATGTAACTGTAGGCACTCCGTGCCCCTCGATTACGCCATGAAACCGACAACAGATCGCAGTTACATTCCAGGGCTACGTTAACATCGCAGCAAAAGTCCATGTAACTGTAGACATTAGCGCCCCTAGATTTTCGCTGTCAAAATGAAACTTCTCCACTCCTACATAGGTCGCAGTCTACCGATATAAAATCAAACGTCGACCGTTGGCTCTCAACAACACACACGACTTTCGCTATGTTACCATAGGTCGCAGTCTACTTATATAAAACAAACGTAGACCGTTTTCTCTCAACAGCACAGACGACTTTCGTTATGTTACCAAAGGTCACAGTTTACCGATATAAATTCAAACGTAGACCGTTGGCTCTCAGCAACACACACGACTTTCGCTATGTTACCATAGGCCGCAGTCTACCGATATAAATCAAATGCAGACCGTTGGCTCTCAGCAGCACACACGACTTTCTCTATGTTAACATAGATCGCAGTCTACCGATATAAAATCAAACGTAGACCGTTGGCTCTCAACAACACTGTAACAACACGATATTTTCAGCCATTCACATCCACACATATCGGACTTGAATTGCTCAAAATGTCGCATTGTAAATAAATTTGGAGCAAATGAAATACAATCACAGAATCACAGACACAAAAATATCAGAATAACTCGCAGCGGAATATAAAATACATAGTAGTTCATGAAGCTACTATGGCAGAGTCTCAAACCAAATACATAATACAGTCTGAAAACAACATAATAGAAATCCCAAATACATAGAAGTTCACTAATACATGAGATAAACTAGAACAGCTGAAACAGAAATTAGATATAAATGTAGATAAGCAGAAACTCCAGCATAGACCAGCTCTAGAAAGAGAATCCAAAGCTGTGAATACTTAGGCTGACCCGAGCGTAAAGTAAAACACAAAACACTCGAGTCAGGACATATATACTTATATAATGTAAACCAACTCAAGTGAACTGTAGCAGAAATGCACAATAACTTAAAGGATGCTTGGGATCGCCCATCCTTTAAGAATCAGTTAAACTATAAATTAAATATATCTCGTGGTTAAAATTTCAAAATGGTATTTTATACTTCGAAATCAAATGTCATTTCAAAATTCAGTATCATTTAAAATCCATTTCAAAATATCAAAATATCATATCTTCTAAACCACATTCATTTTTATTTAATTTAAATACCATTTAAAAACACATTTCAAAATAGTTTATATTTCGAAACAAATTACTTCATTTTAAATCACTAAAATGAAGATATTATTATTTAATAATTAAATGATTAAATTTCCAAAATTTTAACCTTTCAAAGTTCATTTATCCACTTAAATTTATTAAAACAATGAAAATTCAACTTTCGCAGCATTTAGAAAATGTTACGGAAAGTCACATTCAAAATAGTTCAATTTAACAAAAGACAGCATTTAAAAATGCTGTAATAGGGTTACATTAGTTTCAAATAAACTTACTTAAATTCAACAATTATAACATTTACAAAAATGCTATAATAGCCTTTAATTAAATTTAGCCATTTGGTTCATTATTATCAACTGCAGCATTTACAAATGATGTATTATCATTTACATTAGAACTAATAGTATTTCAGAAATGCAGTTAATTAACTTCAAATATTTAGTATAATTTCACAAACCATTATATTTTTATTTAAATCATTTTTAACTTATAAAATCATATAATTTCACTTTTAAAACAATCATTCAAATACCCTTATATTCATGATTTTATAAAGTTAAATCTCCATTCAAAAATCAAAATTTAATAATAATTCACTTATTAAATTCCAACATTAAATTTTAAATTCATTAAATTAAATTTAAATTAACACTTAAGTTAAATTTTCAAATATAACTTAATTTCATTTTTATTTACTTAACTTAAATTTCACTTTTAAGCCAAATTCACAAATTTCCAATTTCAGTTATATTTCAAAATTTCAACTTAAATATTCATTCATTTCACATTTTAACTTTATTCAAAAATCATTAATATATTATAAAATCATTTTAAATTCATTTAATTCAAAATATCATAAATTTATCATATTACATATTTAATTTAAATTCCATTTATCACCAAATTATAATTTCCAAAATAACTTACATTTCAGATTTTCTTACTTTACCATTTATTTATTTCACTTATAAATTTTCAGAATATCAATAATGGTTTACAAAATATTATAATATTTACATTTCTAAAATATTTTAATTTTTTTAGAAAAAAACATATTTTAACAACGGGTCTGTATTTCATTTTCTAGCCTAGGTAAATTGATACAAGTAATGTATCATTTCAACCCGTAATTTACAAAAAAACCCAGGTTTGATCATTTCAAACCTGCAATCCCAAGTAAATGAAAATAATTGAAAATCATTCAGGCCTATCATTTCAGCCCATAATGATTTTCTCCTATTCTAAAGTCCGTTCGGGTATGTATCATTTCAACCCATAGTGATTCTAATCTAAAGAGAACTTGCAGTGTGATAAACTGATAAAAATAATAGAACAACATAATATAACAGATGTTATAATAGGTGTTTTAGCATGGGTGAACATCATATAATCATAATATAATAGGTGTAACATGATAATGCATTTTACAGATTCAAAAGGGGTCAATTTACTAGTTATATATGTACATATTGTCTGGTGAGAACAACTCACTTGTTTAAGCTGGAGATGGCAAACAACTACACCCAATAGAGATCCATAAAAGCATGAAAGCACGATAATGATTTGAGTGTGAGAGAGAGACAAGACTAAATGCCTTGAATACATGAGACCAAACAATTCAAACAAAATGAATAACACTTCACAAAAATTTAAACAACACATAAATTCATGCACAAAACATCTCCAAAACACTTGACTTGCCTTCAACCTCATATGCTTCATCAATAGGCTATAAAAGCACTGTAATGGGATGGTTTTGGATCAGGTTTGGATCAGGTTTTGGGTTCAACAAGTCGGCTATACATAGGAAAGGATGATGCGAAGGTATATGTGCATGGAACTACAACTACAAGGAAACACAAGTGGATTCAAGGCAACATAAGTCACGACCACAAGCAAATATGGACATGGTCCGGTCTGGTGGGGTTAGCTACAAGTGTGGCGGAGGTGTGTGGGTCAACTTTGGCAGGTGGTGGTGGTGTATGGGTCGGCCAAGGAGGAGTTTGAGGTGGTGAAGGCAAAGAAGCTAGGCTATGCTCATTTTCAAGGTGGATATTGCAATTTTTGTGGAGTTTTATCAACTAGTGGTGCATGGACATGGATGGGCAGTGGGCTGGAGGTGGTGGCAGCCTGATGTGGTGGTGGTGGAGGTGGCCATGTTGAAAGAGGAGCAAGGGGCCGAGCATAAAAGAGGAAGAAACAAGTGTAAATCAATATAAAACAATGAAAAAGGCGAAATAGAAAAAAAACATTTACCAAAGTTTTTGAACAAGGAGAGACCGAAAATTTTTATCAGGAGGGAAGAAAAATGTTTTACGTGAAATGAAAAGTGATGGTCGGCTGAATAGAAGAGGTTAAGGCAGCCTATTGAATGAAAAGTTAAGTTAGAATGTGAAAAGGTGGAATATAAAAGGCCTTATGAAAATAAAAAGCCACAAACCTTTTTAAATTTCTCATATATATTTATATACATTTAAATAACTGAAAATAATTATAATTTCAGCTAAAATTCGAAAGTATAACAGATAAACAAAATATTAACAATTAAATATTAATTAGATATGATTAAAATAAAAAAATAGCGCAGAAAAATGAAAACTAGTCTAGAAAATTTGAAATTAAATGGAACAAACTTTGAAAAATTTATACGTACATGAAAAATATTAATAAATAAAGATAAGAAAATAAATTAAAAATGCATTCACAAAAATGAATAAATAAATTTTAATTAAATATAATTTAATTGAAGAAAATAGCAGAAAAATAGAAACTAGCCTTTAAAAATAGAAAATAAATTCAATAAGCTTTCGAAAAATCTTGTCATCACTTTAAAAATATTTAAAAGACAAAAATATATGTAAAATAACATATAATACAAATTAGGATAAGATATGACAAATAAAAATATTATTTATATAATTTAAAATGAAGAATATCGTTAAATAAGTCAATATACACACAATATTGTAAAGGGTATAACTTTCACAGTTTAAATCCAATTTCAACGAAATGAAAAGCAGTATTCATGATATTAAATCTATTTTCATAACAAAAGATAAAATTTAAGAATTCAAATATTTAACTTTAAAATTTAAAAGTCAAAGTTTGACCAGATTGACCAAAATCCACATTTTGGAAAATATACAATTTATTCAGGTTTGAAATTATCATTCACACAAAATTAAAATTTATATTTAAAATAACAAATTTATTAATTTTAACAAATATAATAAAGTTTTAAAATAAAATAATCAAAATAAACAATTAAAATAAATCAAAAAAAAATTCAAGGTTGTTACACTCTCCCCCACTCAAATCTTTTCGTCCTTGAAAAGAACGAACAAGGAAAATAAAGAAAAGTAAAATAGAAAAATCAAATAGTACCTTAAAAAACAATTCCGGATTGGAAGCACGAATGCTCTCCTCCGTCTCCTAGGTACATTCTCGATCATCAATAGCCCATCGTACTTTGATCAGACTAACAGATTTTCTTCTTAGCTACTTCGTACCTTTGTCGACAATACGAAGTGACTTACTCTCGACAGTCAGATTTAGGCTAAATATCCAAACTATCAAGAGCAGAAGGCTGAACAATAAGAGATGAATCATGAAGATACCAGAGAAGATGTGAGACGTGGAATACATCATGCACTCCAGGCAACTTCTCGGCAAATCCAGACGATAAGCCAAAGAACCAACTCTTTCCATAATGTAGAAAGAACCCTCGAAGAGGAAAAATGTAGGAATAACTAGGAGGAAAAGTAAGTTGGAAAACAAGGATGGACCATTATTTTTAGTCCATATACATTTCAATTTAAAAAAAAAATTTCTTTTACATTATTTTAAATGTTTTATAATATGATGAATAGTCATTTGATTCAATTTTGATAGTTCGAAGTAAACAATATTTAAAACACTTGTAAACATTTTTATATTATATTAATAAAATATCCTTTATATAATACTTTATCAAAATACTTTTATAACTCGATGTCTTAACAAGTTTACTTTCGTTCCTGCAGACTCTGGCCATGCGTTGATCAGGCGCAAAGCTAGAATTCTTCAGGTACTTAATAGACTGTTTCAACACCCAGTGAAAATACTGGAAAACCATTTTTAAAAAAACAGACATGAAAAGTACAATACAAACAAATCAACCAAACCAAACAGTTGTCTAACCATGGATCGCAAATACACAATGGTTACGCCTGGATCCCTCTGGAAACAATCCGTAGCCGTACGGTTTCTCAGCCCAGCGAGTTACGCCATGATGACTAGTAGAGTGCAGGATACACAATGGTTACACCTGGATCCCCCAGGAAACAATCTATACCCCTAGGCCGTCTCATGTAACGAATGCGGATTTTTCCCGCTCGAGAATCGACATCCATACTTCAAATCGTATTCGAATGCCGTAGATTCGACCGTTCAAATCCGATTCGCCGGAGCTTATAACAACATTAAGTAAACAACACAGCGGAATAAAAGAATAATACATTGATATACAACATTGATACAATATCTGATACAACAGATCATACAATAGATATCAATATACATCAGAGATACAAGAAAATAGCAGCGGAAAAGAAAATAGATAACACTAGCAGCGGAACAAATAACTCAAGATAGTCTTCAAGGAAGAACTCCAGCAGCAGCTCGAACCAACGTCACGATACACTAAGACAAGCAAGTCTCGTCCATATCCAAAGACTGAAACTAGCTCCAGATAATCCACTGAACCTAACTATCTGAAAAACCCAACTCTAGACTGCTCGTGTAGAAAATAATGAGCACCCAGAGTTTAGGAAGGAAACAATAAACTCTGGATCAGTCGTGGGACTGGTGTGAGCAACAAAAACAGTTTATCTTTTAAAACAATCAACAAAAATTTTTAAAGTCAATTCGCAATGCTTTTTGAAAATGAAACCACCATAAGACCTCCCGCCACACACACAATGCAAACGCAGAATTGGAGGAGATGTCTTCTTATGATAGTCAAATATGCTTAATACGCAGAAAATTTCTTTGATATTATTATAATAAGCGCACGGTGCAGAAAAGCATTTCGAAAGTAGAATATTAATCTTAGCCAAGATACGACCATTATCGTATGCCTACTATAGCTACCATCCAAACAGTGGTGACCACCATAAGTGAATGGCAGGTTCTACAACTAAAACCGTACAGGGTTTCGTATTGGATGAATGGATTTCCAACAAATGGTCAGGCCAAGGAACTTCCCATTGCCACATGAGAACGCCTCTGGAAGGACGTCCCCGAGAACCTAACCGGATCTCTGCCAACACAAGGCCGGGTTTCCCCTAACTGGGTAACTACTGACACGAGTATGCCATCCCCCGGTCCTTTAGGACCTTTATCCGAGCGCTCGATAACCAACATCACACTATAGTAAATAGAGTGTTTTCCACATGAGTAAGTATCTAGGCTCCATACCATGATACCACCCCTTTCCAGAAGGAAATGAACATACCCTAAAGGGGCGCTACCCCCTAATAACCTTGCCGCATCTTTCCTGTTTTGACCATTCCGGGGTGTGAGGCTCGACGAGGTCACGTCCACAAAGCCACGCTTTGGTACAAAGCCATGCTTTGGGTCAACAAATGATCAAAGTAATGATCACAAAGATAAATGATCAAACAAATGATCCTATCACAAATGATCAAACAATGATCATTACACAACAACACTTAGCATGTCACATTACCAAATTGGGAATATATCGCTGATAACCTTCAACTACATAACCTCTGAGCTCGTACGTCTCAGAGAAGGGTGTTAAGCTAAAAGAATAAATTCTCCGCCACCAACAGAAATGTATTTGAAGGAAATCTACTTTATATCTCAAAATGTAATGTCAGACACACAATCCATACAAGTCTGTTCCGGGCTCGAATAGAACCGAAGGCACTTCTTAAGAAGCCCTTGCAATCCGGGTATTCACAATCCCGATCCGACTTCCCATCACTTAGGAAATCTCTATACCGGCGCGACTCAGTGCAGAGACAATCGACGAGTTATCCTTTCGTCCTTGTGAATATCCGGTCTTCATCACCGGTCTTCAAAAGCTATCCATAACGACGTATCAATATTCGGAATGGGATATATGACACAAAGGTCCTCTCCCGGCTAAACCGAATAGTGAGCGAAATAGTTCAAAAACATATGGATATTGGGATTTTAATTAAGTCACAACTTAAAATCCAAAATTTTCTTTAAATGGTTAAACAAATTACCATTTCAAATTTGTAAACAAAAGATTTTTCTCACAAAAGATCGATTCATAGATTTCCAAAACAATTTCATTTCTATAGGATCAACCCATTAAATCTTTAAATTAAAGATTTAACTCATAGCTTTCAAATCGTTTTCATAACTTGGAAATTATCTTCATTTCAAATTAGAGATCATTTTAACTCAAATTGGAAGTTCATTTCTTATGCGAAAGCTTTTATTAATTGAAAATAAACAGTTTTCGTTTCAAAAAAATCCAATTATATTTGCTCGAGTTAAAGCCCTTGAATTTAAATTCTAATTCTCAAAATTAATATATTTAAAATGGTTTAACTCATATATAACTGGTATAACATCTTTAATCCCCAATTTCAAATCATAGAATTCAATTTCAAATTTTGAATTTAAATTTAAATCAAATTATTTAAATTCCAAAATTTAATCGAGTTATTCAAAAATAAATTTCATCTTTGAAATTCTATTTCAAAAGCTTTTCACTTTAAAACCCAATCCATTTCAAAATATTTGAATTTAAATATTCAACTTTTAAAATCATTTCAGAATCTGTGACTTAACTGATTTCCTCGTGAAATCCATAATTGTGTGTGTATAGTGTGGTCCAAGGATTTAACCCAATAGTGCAACATCATTCAATCAACACAGATCAAATACAACAATATATTCGATAAACGATATAAATTATAACGCTTATCTTTCATACACAGATTCACAGATATATATATACATATATATATCACAGATAATAAATTTCATCATAGATCACAACACAAATCAAGATAATCATAAAGCATCATATAACAGGGATATCAAACAAATTAATTTTTCAGTCAAGTTTAAACATTCATAAGTAAAATTCATTAGTTGACTGATAAATTTGAATCAACTGTATTAATTATAAATCTGGGTTAAT
Organism: Allium cepa; assembly: GCA_030765085.1. NCBI lineage: Eukaryota > Viridiplantae > Streptophyta > Magnoliopsida > Asparagales > Amaryllidaceae > Allium > Allium cepa. Next base: position 464,935,490 of record CM060931.1, read on the forward strand.
TATCCTAAGTTAATTTCAATTTATTTTAGACTAAAATCCCTTTTTTTTATTTATTAATTCACTTTTTATTACGGACGAATCAATCTTAATTAATGCATCAATTTGATTAACCCCATTAATTAATTATCCTTTGATTCAATTAGACCGACTCAAATAAGATTACGATCACTATTTATCCTTAAAAAAATACTTAGACACCTTAATTATTCCTTAATTAATCAAGTCCTTCTTTAATCAAATATAACCCAAATCTTGATTAATTACTTAATTTAATCATTTTCACATTTCTTTTGAAGATTATCAAGTCAGACAATTTAAATTCAAGACATTTGCTTTATGACTTTTTTTTTGATACTTGTTAATATTTAGCTTCAAAAATCTTGTTGCTTTCCTTTGCGCTGTAAAACCTCCGTTCTGTATTGTTATTATTATTTATAGTTTCTTCTTCTTCCAAGTCAACTTGGTATATGTTTCATACTGGCCTCGTATTATTTACTTAACTTTAAAACCCTTTCCATTGCTCTTTTCAAAACTGGTACAGGTCCTAAACTCCTCAAAATAAAATCCCCAGCAACCCTTCACAATCCCTGACATAGACTCGAGTCCACGCTTGAGCGAACTCGAAGTAGCATCCCTCGTATCCCCTCCTACCTACCCCAGACGAGCATGAGAGGAACAGTGAAAACCCAAATTACTTTGCTTCTTTCCAAACCCCTATATTTCCCAGTTGCACAAGCTTGCACGTACACGTGCACAAACGCCACGACCAACTCCGGTCAACGACGCAGCGCCACCCAAGTCATCAACGACCATCCCAAATGTTTCGAGCCATCCACGATGTAAAATCATCACCGAGACAAAATCGAGCAAGTACAGAGCAACCTCTCTTCTTCCTGAACCCATTCGTTCACCAAAAACCCGCTTCGCCCCACCACGTGACGTCACCGGAATCCACGCACACCTGACCAAACCTCCGCCACTCACCCACGAGTCCATCCCCATAGGTGCGATCGCCCAGATTACCGTGATGATGATGCGTTTTTCTCATGAACAACAGCAAATCAAAACGAACCCAAAACCCTAGTTTCGATCCAACCCAAAAATTTATTCATTCGAAATTTTTTCTATTATTTTTCCTACACTCGCCATCAAACGAACCACCTTCAGACCAAGAATTGGCCAACTCCATCACGTTGATCATCAACGATCGCCCAAAATACCCAAAACAAACTTTTCGAAATTCCCAATCGATTATCAATTTAAAAATTACAAAATGTATATTAAAAATCGTGATTTTCGATCACGAACACTTTTATGTGTTTCAAGACAGAAATTGAATTTATTGATTTTTACCCTATATATATATAACCTTACTGTTATTTTTATTTTCTGAAATAGTTTCACAATATTTCTTTTTGGAATTATTTTTTAAAAATAAAATCTGGTTGGTATTAACATATTTTTTTTGAAGATTAGGTTCTATGGTAGATTGGAGGAAGAGAATTTGATTTTAAAACAAATTTGGTCTGGAAGAAAAACAAACAGAGGCTGAAGAATTCATATATCCTGATATGCAAATATCATATCCGATGTACATATAACCATGCAGGCAAACAAACAAAACATTTTCCTGACATACTTCCATCATAAATCTAGAAAATCAAGAAACATAGATAATTTTAGTGAATTTGCTCACCTATGGGTTTTGAAACAGAGGCCTGGAAACTTGCATGCTTTGATTTGCTTTTACTTTGATTGAGTTGTTTCTGATCTACAATCCCAGGTCGAAGATTTGCATTGTTTTTTTTCTTTGTTTTTGACTTCTATTATTTTTGGTTTGCTTCCATTTTACTCAGTTGTGATAAATGAACTGAGATGAGGATTGTTGATATAAAGTAGAAAGTGTACAGGTGATGTTATCTCTTCCCTGTACTAAAGTTGTGGCTGCATTATATTTTTAAACAATTCAAACTGACTATTTGTGCTGCTGAGATGATGGCAATAAATGCATGTCCCTCCTCCCCCCCCCCCCCCCCCCCCCCCGCTTAGCTACAACATAACCTATCTGTATGTATTGCTATATACACATCCTATTTTGCTGTGTTTTGTTTTCCCTACTCAGCCTAAATACTTTGTTCTTTCTAGCCTATACTTATTCAATTTTGCTTGTACAATAGATATTTACTGTCTTATGCTTTGTTTTGTACAAACATATTTTATTTTGTTTTATTGAATTCGGCTGAGAAGATGTTGCTTTGGTTTTGTTTTAAGTGTACATACTTGCATTTTATTTGGGTGGCTGTAGATCACTTGTTGATTTTCTTTGTACTTTGCTTGAGTTAATTATATGAGTATTTTATATCCTGCTTTACATTTGTTTTGGTATTCTTTGTTAAAGTTTTGTTTTCAAGTTTAAGTGTATTTATTACTTTTGTGCTTATATTGTATTATATGTCTTATTTTATATTTTTTCTACACATTTATTTCCATATTTTATATTTTATTTCTTTTGTTTCATAATTTTACATTGTGTCTTGTTATTTGTTTTATTAATGTGCATTGATTTTATAACATAGTGTTAATTGTTTGTTATTTTTATAATTTATCTTATAATTATATTTGTTTGAAATATTTGTTTAACATCAACACAACTTCATTCTACTGTTTTATAATATTCAAATATTCGATTATTAAAATTTTACTAACAGTTTGTATAAATTACTAAATATTTTAACAATTTTTACTCAAAATAGAAATTGATTATCAATTTAAATAAAATTGAAATTCGGGATCGTTACAAACTTCCCCCCTTAAAAAGAATTTCGTCCTCGAAATTCGCCGGAGAGATAAAGAAGATAAGCAAAAGATAGAGAAATATATTTTCAGATCAGACTGGATACAAATTCTGCATTTGGTAAACCAAATCAGAATATCAACAATAGATACAAGAAATTATAATAGAATTCCAAATTTGGTTTCAATCGAAAATCGATTTATTGATACAATTCAAATTTATCCTCATATTCTATAAATCAATTTAACTCAATTTAAATTTCCAATTTATTCAAAATTTTCAATTCCAAATTTTCAATTCATATTCATTAAGGTTTAAAATCAAAAACCGATAAGAAACCGATGAAGATACGAAGTAAGGATTTTCTACAATGATTCGTAGGGCAATCATCACACCGAAACTTCTTTCTGGAGCTGTCACGAAGCAAATCAAAAGAATTTAGAAACGAATCAAAGGAAATTGATAAGAAAGTTGTTTCCACTGTTGCAGGTTATTGACCATTTATAGTCGTATTTCCCTGTCCCCTATCTCGTTCTCTTCTTGCACTCATACTCACTATCAATGGATAGCAAGAGAATTTACTGAGGCGTTCAAACGGATATCTTAGGGATATACTTATTCTAGGGATACTTCACCCTATCTCTAATGAGCTACTTAATGTGTTATACTCCTGAGCTAAAGTTCAACCTTAGCTCTGATACCACATGTAACGAATGCGGATTTTTCCCGCTCGAAAATCGACATCCATACTTCAAATCGTATTCGAATGCTGTAGATTCGACCGTTCAAATCCGATTCGCCGAAGCTTATAACAACATTAAGTAAACAACACAGCGGAATAAAAGAATAATACAGTGATATACAACATTGATACAATATCTGATACAACAGATCATACAATAGATATCAATATACATCAGAGATACAAGAAAATAGCAGCGGAAAAGCAAATAGATAACACTAGCAGCGGAACAAATAACTCAAGATAGTCTTCAAGGAAGAACTCCAGCAGCAGCTCGAACCAACGTCACGATACACTAAGACAAGCAAGTCTCGTCCACATCCAAAGACTGAAACTAGCTCCAGATAATCCACTGAACCTAACTATCTGAAAAACCCAACTCTAGACTGCTCGTGTAGAAAATAATGAGCACCCAGAGTTTAGGAAGGAAACAATAAACTCTGGATCAGTCGTGGGACTGGTGTGAGCAACAAAAACAGTTTATCTTTTAAAACAATCAACAAAAAATTTTAAAGTCAATTCGCAATGCTTTTTGAAAATGAAACTACCATAAGACCTCCCGCCACACACACAATGCAAACGTAGAATTGGAGGAGATTTCTTCTTATGATAGTCAAATATGCTTAATACGTAGAAAATTTCTTTGATATTATTATAATAAGTGCACGGTGCAGAAAAGCATTTCGAAAGTAGAATATTAATCTTAGCCAACATACGACCATTATCGTGTGCCTACTATAGCTACCATCCAAACAGTGGTGATCACCATAAGTGAATGGCAGGTTCTACAACTAAAACCGTACAGGGTTTCGTATTGGATGAATGGATTTCCAACAAATGGTCAGGCCAAGGAACTTCCCATTGCCACATGAGAACGCCTCTGGAAGGACGTACCCGAGAACCTAACCGGATCTCTGCCAACACAAGGCCGGGTTACCCCTAACTGGGTAACTACTGACACGAGTATGCCATCCCCCGGTCCTTTAAGACCTTTATCCGAGCGCTCTTTAACCAACATCACACTATAGTAAATAGAGTGTTTTCCACATGAGTAAGTATCTGGGCTCCATATCATGATACCACCCCTTTCCAGAAGGAAATGAACATACCCTAAAGGGGCGCTACCCCCTAATAACCTTGCCGCATCTTTCCTGTTTTGACCATTCCGTGGTGTGAGGCTCGACGAGGTCACGTCCACAAAGCCACGCTTTGGTACAAAGCCATGCTTTGTGTCAACAAATGATCAAAGCAATGATCACAAAGATAAATGATCAAACAAATGATCCTATCACAAATGATCAAACAATGATCATTACACAGCAACACTTAGCATGTCACATTACCAAGGGAATATATCGCTGATAACCTTCAACTACATAACCTCTGAGCTCGTACGTCTCAGAGAAGGGTGTTAAGCTAAAAGAATAAATTCTCCGCCACCAACAGAAATGTATTTGAAAGAAATCTGCTTTATATCTCAAAATGTAATGTCAGACACACAATCCATACAAGTCTGTTCCGGGCTCGAACAGAACCGAAGGCACTTCTTAAGAAGCCCTTGCAATCCGGGTATTCACAATCCCGATCGGACTTCCCATCACTTAGGAAATCTCTATACCGGCGCGACTCAATGCAGAGACAATCGACGAGTTATCCTTTCGTCCTTGTGAATATCCGGTCTTCATCACCAGTCTTCAAAAGCTATCCATAACGACATATCGATATTCGGAATGGGATATATGACACAAAGGTCCTCTCCCGGCTAAACCGAATAGTGAGCGAAATAGTTCAAAAACATAAGGATATTGGGATTTTAATTAAGTCACAACTTAAAATCCAAAATTTTCTTTAAATGGTTAAACAAATTGCCATTTCAAATTTTTAAACAAAAGATTTTTCTCACAAAAGATCGATTCATAGATTTCCAAAACAATTTCATTTCTATAGGATCAACCCATTAAATCTTCAAATTAAAGATTTAATCATAGCTTTCAAATCATTTTCATAACTTGGAAATTATCTTCATTTCAAATTAGAGATCGTTTTAACTCAAATTGGAAGTTCATTTCTTATGTGAAAGCTTTTATTAATTGAAAACAAACAGTTTTCGTTTCAAAAAAATCCGATTATATTTGCTCGAGTTAAAGCCCTTGAATTTAAATTCTAATTCTCAAAATTAATATATTTAAAATGGTTTAACTCATATATAACTGGTATAACATCTTTAATCCCTAATTTCAAATCATAGAATTCGATTTCAAATTTTGAATTTAAATTTAAATCAAATTATTTAAATTCCAAAATTTAATCAAGTTATTCAAAAATAAATTTCATCTTTGAAATTCTATTTCAAAAGCTTTTCACTTTAAAACCCAATCCATTTCAAAATATTTTAATTTAAATATTCAACTTTTAAAATCATTTCAGAATCTGTGACTTAACTGATTTCCTCGTGAAATCCATAATTGTGTGTATATAGTGTGGTCCAAGGGTTTAACCCAATAGTGCAACATCATTCAATCATCACAGATCAAATACAACAATATATTCGATAAGCGATTTAAATTATAACGCTTATCTTTCATACACAGATTCACAGATATATATATATATATATATATATATATATCACAGATAATAAATTTCATCATAGATCGCAACACAAATCAAGTTAATCATAAAGCATCATATAACAGGGATATCAAACAAATTAATTTTTCAGTCAAGTTTAAACATTCATAAGTAAAATTCATTAGTTGACTGATAAATTTGAATCAACTGTATTAATTATAAATCTGTAAGTTAATTATCCTAAGTTAATTTCAATTTATTTTAGACTAAAATCCCTTATTTATTTATTTATTTATTTATTAATTCACTTTTAATTACGGACGAATCAATCTTAATTAATGCATCAATTTGATTAACCCCATTTATTAATTATCCTTTGATTCAATTACACCGACTCAAATAAGATTACGATCACTATTTATCCTGAAAAAAATACTTAGACACCTTAGTTATTCCTTAATTAATCAAGTCCTTCTTTAATCAAATATAACCCAAATCTTGATTAATTACTTAATTTAATCATTTTCACATTTCTTTTGAAGATTATCAAGTCAGACAATTTAAATTCAAGACATTTGCTTTATGACTTTTTTTTTGATACTTGTTAGTATTTAGCTTCAAAAATCTTGTTGCTTTCCTTTACGCTGTAAAATCTCTGTTCTGTATTGTTATTATTATTTATATTTTCTTCTTCTTCCAAGTCAACTTGGTATATGTTTCATACTGGCCTCGTATTATTTACTTAACTTTAAAACCTCTTTCCTTTGCTCTTTTCAAAACTGGTACAGGTCCTAAACTCCTCAAAATAAAATCCCCAGCAACCCTTCACAATCCCTGACATAGACTCGAGTCCACGCTTGAGCGAACTCGAAGTAGCATGCCTCGTATCCCCTCCTACCTACCCCAGACGAGCATTAGAGGAACAGTGAAAACCCAAATTACTTTGCTTCTTTCCAAACCCCTATATTTCCCAGTTGCACAAGCTTGCACGTACATGTGCACAAACGCCACGACCAACTCCGGTCAACAACACAGCGCCACCCAAGTCATCAACGACCATCCCAAATGTTTCGAGCCATCCACGATGTAAAATCATCACCGAGACAAAATCGAGCAAGTACAGAGCAACCTCTCTTCTTCCTGAACCCATTCGTTCACCAAAAACCCGCTTCGCCCCACCACGTGACGTCACCGGAATCCACGCGCACCTGACCAAACCTCCGCCACTCACCCACGAGTCCATCCCCATAGGTGCGATCGCCCAGATTACCGTGATGATGATGCGTTTTGCTCGTGAACAACAGCAAATCAAAACGAACCCAAAACCCTAGTTTCGATCCAACCCAAAAATTTATTCATTCGAAATTTTTTCTATTATTTTTCCTACACTAGCCATCAAACGAACCACCTTCAGACCAAGAATTGGCCAACTCCATCACGTTGATCATCAACGATCGCCCAAAATACCCAAAACAAACTTTTCGAAATTCCCAATCGATTATCAATTTAAAAATTACAAAATGTATATTAAAAATCGTGATTTTCGATCACGAACACATTCATGTATTTCAAGACAGAAATTGAATTTATTGTTTTTTACCCTATATATATAACCTTACTGTTATTTTTATTTTCTGAAATAGTTTCACAATATTTCTTTTTGGAATTATTTTTTAAAAATAAAATCTGGTTGGTATTAACATATTCTTTTTGAAGATTAGGTTCAATGGTAGATTGGAGGAAGAGAATTTGATTTTAAAACAAATTTGGTCTGGAAGAAAAACAGAGGCTGAAGAATTCATATATCCTGATATGCAAATATCATATCCGATGTACATATAACCATGCAGGCAAACAAACAAAACATTTTCCTGACATACTTCCATCATAAATCCAGAAAATCAAGAAACATAGATAATTTTAGTGAATTTGCTCACCTATGGGTTTTGAAACAGAGGCCTGGAAACTTGCATGCTTTGATTTGCTTCTACTTTGATTGAGTTTGTTTGTGATCTACAATCCCAGGTTGAAGATTTGCATTGTTTTTTTTCTTTGTTTTTGACTTCTATTATTTTTGGTTTGCTTCCATTTTACTCAGTTGTGATAAATGAACTGAGATGAGGATTGTTGATATAAAGTAGAAAGTGTACAGGTGATGTTATCTCTTCCCTGTACTAAAGTTGTGGCTGCATTATATTTTTAAACAATTCGAACTGACTATTTGTGCTGCTGAGATGATGGCAATAAATGCATGTCCTCCCCCCCTCCCCCCCCCCCCCCCCCCCGCTTAGCTACAACATAACCTATCTGTATGTATTGCTATATACACATCCTATTTTGCTGTGTTTTGTTTTCCCTACTCAGCCTAAATACTTTGTTCTTTCTAGCCTATACTTATTCAATTTTGCTTGTACAATAGATATTTACTGTCTTATGCTTTGTTTTGTACAAACATATTTTATTTTGTTTTATTGACTTCGGCTGAGAAGATGTTGCTTTGGTTTTGTTTTAAGTGTACATACTTGCATTTTATTTGGGTGGCTGTAGATCACTTGTTGATTTTCTTTGTACTTTGCTTGAGTTAATTATATGAGTATTTTATATCCTACTTTACATTTGTTTTGGTATTCTTTGTTAAAGTTTTGTTTTCAAGTTTAAGTGTATTTATTACTTTTGTGCTTATATTGTATTATATGTCTTATTTTATATTTTTTCTACACATTTATTTCCATAGTTTATATTTTATTTCTTTTGTTTCATAATTTTACATTGTGTCTTGTTATTTGTTTTACTAATGTGCATTGATTTTATAACATAATGTTAATTGTTTGTTATTTTTATAATTTATCTTATAATTATATTTGTTTGAAATATTTGTTTAACATCAACACAACTTCATTCTACTGTTTTATAATTTTCAAATATTCGATTATTAAAATTTTACTAACAGTTTGTATAAATTACTAAATATTTTAACAATTTTTACTCAAAATAGAAATTAATTATCAATTTAAATAAAATTGAAATTCGGGATCGTTACATCTCGTCCAGGCAGTTTCGCTACTAATGCGACCTACATAGAGTGCATGATACACAATGGTTACGCCTGGATCCCCCAGGAAATAATCCATACCCCTAGGCCAGCTCAGCCTGGCAGTTGCGCTATGCTGTCGTGCACATAAGGCCATGGAGATCGCCATGGAATTCGATGGACACTCGAGTATCATATCCGGAAAACCCAAATCAGAGAGAATAATATCGATAGAATGAATCCACAGTGTTGCCACAAAGCGGATATCAAGCAGAAGACACTTTCCATTTCTTTACTTCGAAAATATGTATCGTATAGTACCTTTCAAAATCACTTTCAAATGTCATACTTATATAAAGTCCATTGTATATAAAATTTCATTTCAAATCGCATATTTTCCAAATCAATAGTATATCAGATCACATTTATATACACTTCGACTATATAAGATTTCAATTTACAAATTGATTACCTTTACAAATCAATAGTTTCAAATCACCTCATACTTATACAAATCAATTTTATATAAGTTCGATAATTTCCAAATCAAAGTATTTAATAAAATAAGGTTCTCAATTTCAAACCATTTCAATATCAATTTATTTTCAGAATCATATATGATTTCACCAAGTCATTTCTTCCTAATTACATATATTCAGTTTCAATGTTTCTTAAAACAATAGATTTAGAAAATAATCCAAATTTCCAAATCATCAAGATTTATGTCAAACAAATTCATTTCTATTCCAAACATATATTCACTTCAAAAATCATAATACTTTCAAAGCTATAAATCTTTCGAAACCAAAATACTTGAAATCAATACACTTTGAAAATCTTAACCTTTCTAAATCATACATTTGAAATCATAAAACATTCCAATAATTCTTTACATTTCAGAAATTTATTCAATTAAACCTAAATCTACAATTTCCAATTTTAATTCAATTCAAACCATAAGCTTCAATTTAATTTAGTTTTCCAATAAAACCATTTCAAATATTATCAAATTTCAAATAACGATTTGATCCATAAAATAAACTATTCAATCTTTCATATATTTCAAAGCTTAAATATACCATATTCCAAAACTAAAATTTTATAATTTCATATATCTCAAATTTTACTTCATTATTACTTCATTTTGAAATATTCATTTCATAAATCCATCATTTTTAAATAAACTCAAATTACAAGTAAACCCAATATCCTTTCATACAAATATAAACTTCAAATATTCATTTATCAAAATCAATTATCATTTCAAATTCACATTCTATATCAAAATAAAGATGATATCATTTCCAAACCATTTCCATCATCAAAATATCTAAAATGGTTACTAAGTTTAAACATCCCTTTTAAAACCTCAAACTATTTATTTCTATATGAAAAATCCAATTTACCATTGAAAAGATTATTATTCTATATATACTTTATTCAGAACATTTCAAATCTATATTTCACACCTGTATAATTCAACATGGTCTTATTTATTTCACTCGACAAACAGTTTCAAACTTATATAAATCATATTACTTTATACTTTAATCATACCAAACTAAACTTATATTCTGTATCAAATACCCTATACCTTACAAAATTTCTTAGCTTAGAAAAGTTAACCTTGATTTGGAAGCGCTCGAACCTTCAAAATAGTCGAAGAAATCATATTTTCAATCCAAGAGTTGGAAATCTCCAACAAATCAGTAAACTAATTTCAAAAGATAGGATTACACCAAAACAAATCCGAATCTCGAGGACTGAACAACGGCTTAATTTAAATCATTTCAAATGTGTGTGTGTGTATATATATTTCGAATATAAAAACATACTACAAAATCTAAAATCAAAATTTGGTTTCACAAAATCACTCGTGTAGCAGTGCTACTAGGGTGGCCTCTCCCTCACTCAGAAACTTGAAAATCAATGTCGATGATGGATGCATTCATCAGCGAAATTATTTTCCAACGACATAAGTGGGTTGTGGACTTTTATTTTCTTGAAACTTCTTCGAAATCACTTTGAAATCATTGAAATTCATTCGAATACATTTGAAACATTTCTTATTCAGAAAATATCTTAAAATCATATTATTATATTTTTCCAAATCTTAAATCCGATTTCAAAACACCAGAGTTCGATTCCTAGAAATTCAAATTCAAAACCTTTCATTTATAAATCATTTTATATAAATTTAAATTTCTCATAAATTTTCAAAATTTCAAATCCTTTCAAAGCTTCAAATTTTTATTTTTAATATAATCCTTATTGAAAACATTTCACTTTTATATACAAAATAGGGTCATCCTTATCGAAATAATAATTTCATTTTATACACAAATTCAAAATACAACCAATCACAAATTTCAAGGGATGATTCGAGGATGGATTTCAAACAAACAGAGATTCAAATTTAGAGGACTCTAATCAAATAGAATTCTGGTTCGAAGATAAGCTTGAATGAAGATGGTAAAATTTGATTACCAAATAGAAGATGGATAGGCCTATATAAATCGCGGGCGATCTTAACCATTCAACCTTGACTTCAGGAATATAATCAATTCGGAAATCTAAGTCAAATCGATATTTGATCGCCAGAGATAAAATCAAAATATAGCAGAAGGTAGATAGCATCGTAAAACGAGGATACATAAATCTCTGGTTAATCAATGCCAATTGTAAAGGAGTTTCACCCCTTCACAAATCATTTAAAGAATGGCGGAACCACCGATCTTTAGAGAGGTCATTCCAAAGTGGAGCTACAGAATTCCCCAAAATCAAAAGGATAAAATAGGAAAGACATGACTAGATTTCAGAACAAGAGGGAGCATTCCAAAGTTCAAGGAATCCTAATCGATAAGAATCCTAACCAAGAGATTTCTAACAAGGTGGATACATAAGGAATGAAGTTTAGAAAATCTTGGTTTCAAAATAAGAATCTTTTTTTTATACCAAAATAATCTTTGAAACTCCTTTAAAAATCATTTGGAAATCATTTATACTTTGAAAATACGTTCTCTCACGATGAAAGGATTCTGAGATTGATTTCACTCATTCTAGGGTATTTCTACCCTATCTCTAATGAGTTTTTTCTCCGCAGGCTAAGGATTGCCTAAAACCAAAGCTCTAATACCAACTGTAACAACCCGATATTTTCAGCCATTCACATCCACACATGCCGAACTTGAATTTCTCAAAATGTCGCATTGTAAATAAATTTGGAGCAAATGAAATACAATCACAGAATCACAGACACAGAAATATCAGAATAACTCGCAGCGGAATATAAAATACATTGTAGTTCATGAAGCTACTACGGCAGAGTCTCAAACCAAATACATAATACAGTCTGAAAACAACATAATAGAAATCCCAAATACATAGAAGTTCATTAATACATGAGATAAACTAGAACAGCCGGAACAGAAAGTAGATATAAATGTTGCTAAGCAGAAACTCCAGCAAAGAACAGCTCCAGAAAGGGAATATAAAGATGTGAATACTTAGGCTGACCCGAGCGTAAAGTAAAACACAAAACACTCGAGTCAGGACATATATACTTATATAATGTAAACCAACTCAAGTGAACTTTAGTAGAAATGCACAATAACTAAAAGGATGCTTGGGATCGCCCATCCTTTAAGAATCAGTTAAATTATAAATTAAATACATCCCGTGGTCAAAATTTCAAAATGGTATTTTATACTTCAAAATCAAATGTCATTTCAAAATTCAATATTATTCAAAATCCATTTCAAAATATCAAAATATCATATCTTCTAAACCACATTCATTTTTATTTAATTTAAATACCATTTCAAAACACATTCCAAAATAGTTTATATTTCGAAACAAATAACTTCATTTTAAATCATTAAAATGAAGTTATTATTTAATAATTAAATTATTAAATTTTCAAAATTTTAATCTTTCAAAGTTCATTCATCCACTTAAATTTATTAAACAATGAAAATTCAACTTTCGCAGCATTTAGAAAATGCTACGGAAAGTCACATTCAAAACAGTTCAATTTAACAAAAGACAGCATTTAAAAATGCTGTAATAGAGTTACATTAGTTTCAAATAAACTTAGTTAAACTCAACAATTATAACATTTAAAAAAATGCTATAATAGCCTTTAATTAAATTTAGCCATTTGGTTCGTTGTTATCAACTACAGCATTTACAAATGATGTATTATCATTTGCATTAGAACTAATAGCATTTCAGAAATGCAGTTAATTAACTTCAAATATTCGGTATAATTTCACAAACCATTATATTTTTATTTAAATCATTTTTAACTTATAAAGTCATATAATTTCACTTTCAAAACAATCATTCAAATACCCTTATATTCATGATTTTATAAAGTTAAATCTCCATTCAAAAATCAAAATTTAATAATAATTCACTTATTAAATTCCAACATTAAATTTTAAATTCATTAAATCAAATTTAACTTAACACTTAAGTTTAAATTTTCAAATATAACTTAATTTCATTTTTATTTACTTAACTTAAATTTCACTTTTAAGCCAAATTCACAAATTTCCAATTTTAGTTATATTTCAAAATTTCAACTTAAATATTCATTCATTTCACATTTTAAGTTTATTCAAAAATCATTAATATATTATAAAATCATTTTAAATTCATTTAATTCAAAATATCATAAATTTATCATATTACATATTTAATTTAAATTCCATTTATCACCAAATTATAATTTCCAAAATAACTTACATTTCAGATTTTCTAATTTTACCATTTATTTATTTCACTTATAAATTTTCAGAAAATCAGTAATGCTTTACAAAATATTATAATATTTACATTTCTAAAATATTTTAAATTTTTTAGAAAAAAACATGTTTTAACAACGGATATGTATTTTGATACGGGTAATATATCATTTCAACCCGTAATTTACAAAGAAAACCCAGGTTTGATCATTTCAAACCTGCAATCCTAAGTAAATGAAAATAATTGAAAATCATTCAGGCCTATCATTTCAGCCCATAATGATTTTCTCCTATTCTAAAGTCCGTTCGGGTATGTATCATTTCAACCCATAGTGATTCTAATCTAAAGGGAACTTGCAGTGTGATAAACTGATAATAATAATAGAACAACATCAGATGTTATAATGGGTGTTTAAGCATGGCTGAACATCATATAATCATAATATAGCAAGTGTAACGTGATAATGCATTTTACAGATTCAAAAGGGGTCAATTTACTAGTTATATATGTACATATTGTCTGGTGAGAATAACTCACTTGTTTAAGCTGGAGATGGCAAACAATTACACCCAATAGAGATCCATAAAAGCATGAGAGCACGATAATGATTTGAGTGTGAGAGAGAGACAAGACTAAATGCTTTGAATACATGAGACAATACAATTCAAATAAAATGAATAACACTTCACAAATATTTAAACAACACATAAATTCATGCACAAAACATCTCCAAACCACTTGCACTTGCCTTCAACCTCATATGCTTCATCAATAGGCTATAAAAGCACCGTTATGGGATGGTTTTGGATCAGGTTTGGATCAGGTTTTGGGTTCAAACAAGTCAGCTATACATAGGAAAGGATGATGCGAAGGTATGTGTGCATGGAACTACAACTACAAGGCAACACAAGTGGATTCAAGGCAACATAAGTCACGGCCACAAGCAAATATGGACACGGTCAGGTCTGGTGGGGTTAGCTACAAGTGTGGCAGACGTGTGTGGGTCAACTTTGGTAGGTGGTGGTGGTGTATGGGTCGGCCAAGGAGGAGTTTGAGGGGGTGAAGGCAAAGAAGCTAGGCTATGCCCATTTTCAAGGTGGATATTGCAATTTTTGTGGAGTTTGATCAACTAGTGGTGCATGGCCATGGATGGCCAGTGGGCTGGAGGTGGTGGCAGCCTGATGTGGTGATGGTGGAGGTGGCGTTGGTGAAGGAGGAGCAAGGGGCCGAGCATAAAAGAGGAAGAAACAAGTGCAAATCAATATAAAACAATGAAAAAGGTGAAATAGAAAAAATAACATTTTCCAAAGTTTTTGAACAAGGAGAGGCTGGAATTTTTTAGCAGGAGAGAAAAAAATTGTTTTATGTGAAATAAAAGTGATGGTCGGATGAATAGAAGAGGTTAAGGCAGCCTATTGAATGAAAACTTAAGTTAGAATGTGAAAAGGTGGAATATAAAAGGCCTTAGGAAAATAAAAAGCCACAAACCTTTTCAAATTTCTCATATATATTTATATACATTTAAATAACTGAAAACATGTAGAATTTCAGTTAAAATTCGAAAATATAACAGATAAACAAAATATTAATTTGCATTCACAAAAATGAATAAATAAATTTTAATTAAATATAATTTAATTGAAGAAAATAGCAGAAAAACAGAAACTAACCTTTAAAAATAGAAAATAAATTCAATAAGCTTTTGAAAAATCTTATCACCACTTTAAAAATATTTAAAAGACAAAAATATATGTAGAATAACATATAATACAAATTAGGATAAGATATGGCAAACAAAAATATTATTTATATAATTTAAAATGAAGAATATTGTTAAATAACTCAATATACACACAATATTGTAAAGGGTATAACTTTCACAATTTAAATCTAATTTCAATGAAACAAAAGGCAGTATTCATGATATTAAATCTATTTTTATAATAAAAGATAAAATTTAAGAATTCAAATATTTAAATTTAAAATTTAAAAGTCAAAGTTTGACCAGATTGACCAAAACCCACATTTTTGGAAAATATACGATTTATTCAGATTTGAAATTATCATTCACACAAAATTGAAATTTATATTTAAAATAACAAATTTATTCATTTTAATAAATATAACAAAGTCTTCAAATAAAATAATCAAAATAAACAATTAAAGTAAATCAAAAAAATTCAGCGTTGTTACAAGCACACACGACTTTTGCTATGGTATACACTACTCATAATCCTCAGGAACTAGTTTTGTCCGGACTCCTCACATGATCAATATTAGAACCCCCCATTGAGGCTCAAGGCAGCACCACCCGGTGGCACTCCTGAGAAGTTCATTTCAAGGGGGCGTCTTTTTCCCCAGAGCCATCATCAAAACACTTTATACTATACACATATAGTATCTTTCAAATCATACACCTTATATGATCTCATTCAAAGCACCTTTACGCAAAATCGGTTATCCCGAAAACGACAATTCTCAAACTAGGCTTTTCAAATTTCAATATTGATTTTACCCAAAAATCAGAAGCCTTTCTAAATGCAAAGGTTCCCAAAACCTTTCTCCAAAATCATCATAAGATCCATTATATATATGGATATATATAAAATCCTTGATAAAACTCTTTGGATCATTTTAAACTTGTATAAAACTTCTCTTATACTTCAAACACTTTCAAAATCCTTTTATTCCGTCAATAGATACAACAAGGGAGATTTATCTTATATATAACAAATATATATAACTTTGTTTATTCAAAATCAAATATTCAAATTTGATTACTCTTTCCAATATCAATTTCATTCAAATCCATACGATGTACACTATTCATCCGTATGCTATACCAATCTGATCGCTCACTCGATCATACAATTTCACTTTCGAACTAGTATCGTCCACCCGATTTCCTAGTGCGGACTCAGATCTGGTTTCTTGATTAAAAACCGTCATTCTCCTTGCATAGCCATAACTATGATAGAGAATCTCCAGAACCAATCAACAATCCATATCCAGGTTCGTCGTCGAAAATCGAGTGAAAATATCCCAACTCGGATCGATAAACTATCTCGAAATTCTGTGCTCGAATCTGAATCAAATCACTATGCGAATAGAATAATATACGTACATCCTACGTATTTATTTTCATTGATTATTAACTAAATCAATTTCCTTTCTATTCACATTACCTTTAATTTCTATTCACATATTTACAATTGCTTCAATTGCATTGAATTATCACTTCAATTCTTATCTTAGTTGGGTATTTAATCAATAACAGTTTGAACACCAACCAGTTTATGTTTAGAAAATAGCTTGAAAATTTTAAAAATAGATAAGTAGTTGAAAAGTAATTATTTGTTTGCAAAATAGCTGTAAACTAGTTAACTAATTGTAAAATAGTTGAAAAATAGTTAAATAGTTTCAGAAATTTTAGATAATTGCAAAATAGTTGTAAAATAGTAATTAGTTATAAAACAGTTGAAAACAGTAATTAGTTTATAAAACAATTACAAAATAGTTAAATAACTCCAAAAATAATTACAAAATAAGTATAAGATAGTTTTGGGTTTAATAAGAAAGGTTGTATATATAAGAAATAACTTGGAAAAATAGTTTTATACTAAAACAATTTATTTAAAATAGTCTAGAGTCAAACCGTTCAATTCCCAATCTTCATTTTCATCAATTCAATTTAAATTTCCACTTCCATTTTAAATTGATCCAATTCCAATTTAAATAACTCCAATTTCCATTGGACTTGATTTATTCCCCATTCAAGTTGAATTAATTCTCAATTTCCTTCCAATTTCAAAATAAATTCCATTTGATTCTTACTTATTCAACTTTATTTACAGTTCCAAATTATTCAAATAATTTTGGACTAATTTCAAATTGAATCCACTTCAATTTCAAATCATTTCAATTCCTGCTTGAATTTAATCCATATTCCCATTCAAATTTTAAACCTTCAAATTATTAACCTTTCCACTTAAGTTTAAAACTTGCTTCACTTTGGGTTTCACATCACATTTCAAGGAAAATTCAAAACTCAACCTTAGAGTTTATTTTCATATTTATTTCCTTTACACACCAGGCTACTTTTAAATTTCAAACCACCCTTGGTTTTAATTTCAAAACAATTCCCTTAAAAATCTTCCAAACATTTCTTGTTTTAAAACAAGACTATATTCAAAATAGTATGAATTATATTATTTGTTATTTTCTTTAACTCTTTGAAATAATTAATTGTTTCTAGACATAGGTTTTAAAACTTCAAAATTTTAAAACTTCTTTAATTTAGAAGTTATACTCATCTTATAAATTTATTACATTTGGCTTACTTAATAACAAATATATCAATATTAAACACAATAACTATTCATGATAATACCCAAGGTAATCATATCAACATATCAATTCCTTTTTATATTATTCTTACATCTATAAATTCAAGATTAAATTTCAGTTTGAATCCATTTCAAACTTACCTTTATTTAATTTTCAGTTTGGTTGTATTTCTATTACCACTTAATTTAATTCCAGTTCAAGATTTCAGTTTGGTTGTATTTTATATTATTTCTTACTTTAATTTCAATAATTTAACAACCAATCACCTAAATATTTATTAGAAGGAAATATTGCTTTATATATCAAAATATATTTTTATATAAAATCATTTAAAAATTTTATATAAGAAAATAACAAGTACGGTCTCATATATATATATATATATATATATACACACACACACACACACACACACACACACAACTCATTCTAGAGTACTACGGACTTTATTCAATGAGTAAACCCCACCAGAGCCAAGGTTCTCGCTTAACCTTTCAGCTCTGATACCAACTGTAACGACCCGAAATTTTCGATCTCGAAAATTCCAGATAGTTATGAAAAAGAAGAAAGAGATACAAGAAGAAGAAGAAGATCAGAAACACCAACATCTCACATTCGCAGCGGATAAAATATAATAATAAATAATAATAGTTTACAAAGGCATTCTGTATCTGTCAATTACATTTATAATACATCAGAGTTACACATTTATACAGATACTGGATATACACAATTTACCATGCCTCAGATATACAATAATATAATACAGCGGAAATACTCTATACGTTCCTGCCATCCAGCTCGACTCTTGAGCTCTATAACGTCCTTACCTGAAAACTGTAATACTCGGTGTGACCCGAGCATTACACCAAAGTAACACCCGGGTCAGGCTGGAAACCAGCGTGAGTAAACCCAACTAACATGCAATACAAGCATACAACTTATATAAAACCCGGGGTAACTCGTTTCAATTCACAAAACCACAATTTATTATAGACATCACTTATTCCACACATCCATTTTCTAAGTACCAAGATTTAGATTTAAAATAGTCCAATTCCTTTAAATCACTTCCCTCCAGCCTATAGATTTCACATATCGGTCTATAAAAATTCGAGTTGGTTTCGGGTATTTCCTAATACACGAATTCGGTCTCCTCGAGTCACATTCAAGATATCCAATACCATTCAATCATTCATAAGCAACTTGATCACTTCCAAATTAATTCAATCAATTCTAATTGAATTTCTATCCATATTCACTTAGATTCTTCATTTAATATTAATTGATTCAATCAATTAATTAATCAACCCTTCATTATTCATCTTAATTAATCACCCTGGATTAATTATCCTCCAATTTCATTCAAGTAATTATCTTTAATTAATTTCACAAGATTAATTATTCTTAACCCAAAATCAATAAGTAATCTTTAATTACTTCACAAAGTAAATAACTATAATTAATTACATTCATCCTTGTTACTATTAATGAATTTCTCATAAATCAATTAGTCTTGATAAATTGATCTTAACTAATCAATCTTTAATTTCGTCATTGATTATATAAATTAATGATTTCCCATTTACATTTCAATTTGTCCTAATTTAATTTAATTACATTAAATAATTAATCATTAATTAAACCACAATATTAATTACTCTTGATTTATCTCATGCTGTAATCATCTACCTTTTTATTTACTTCATTAAATGAATCAATTACTCCTTAATTAATCACCTTAATTAATCTCTTGATTAGTTCCACAAAGTAGTTATATTTTATTAATTACATTAAGTAATTACTTGTCAAACCATCCAATGATTATTCTGAATTACTTACACTTAATTAATTAACTTAAAACTTAATTGATTAATTCAACCCCTTCATTACTAAATTAATTAACCCAAATCATTAATTAATTGAATTAATTAATTATCCATTTTAATTACACCACTAGTTAAATGAATCACAAATCGTAAGTCCTAATTAACATTAAAATGAAAACATTTTCTTATTTATGACTTAAGTTTAAAACAATTTAAAACCCAAATACTTCGAGTCAAATCACAATCAACTCGAGAACCAACCAAAACCAAAGTCACATCATCATCAGTGCACATCCAATCAATTTAATCATTCAACGAATTATTTAAATTTAACCATTTGAATTTAAATAAAAATCCAACAAAGTGAGATTTACTCACCTTTGCCCCCCCTTAAATTTTGCAATCCACTTCAATGTTGCCTTAGATTTCCATATGTTTGACCTTGAATAAACATATTATGGTTTTATTCATATTTGACTAATTGCATAATTTATTACACATTTATAATTTTAATTAACCAGTAAATTATTTTAAACTAATAAGTTGGGTTTAAACCAAAAATTTATTTTTAAACAAATTTCCTTTTTATAAATATATTTTTTGTAAATCAAAAATCCTACTTTTAATAATTCCCTAAATTTCTGTTTTTAGCTTATATAAATCTTGATTAAAAGAAATTTATCTTATACCTCACAAAAGAGATGCAGACCCAAGCCTCGACCGACCCTTCTCCACCATCGCGAATTATTTATAACTGATTTAACTTACATAAGATCTTTCAGTTCTGACTCGAGTGTTGTGACGACCTGGAAATTATTAACGTTTGAAATGAAATATTTAGTTGATTTTAAATATTTGGAGGTTAGTTTAACTTGAATTTCGAATATAACCATGAAATTTGCAATTTAAATTATTGGATTTAATTTATTGAAGTTGGGTAAAATTTTGAATCTTCACTTTTAAGCTTTGTTAAAAATATTTTAAAGGCTTAGAAAATCCATATTAATAATACTGAAGATAATGGAAGCTTCAGAATTGGATTTGGAGATGTTTTGTTAAGTTTTGAAAAGATATCGTTTAAATTGATATTTAAAAATAGCCTTCCGAGGCACAGTCTCAGAATTCAACGAAACTAGTTCCATTGGATCCGTAATATTGTTTTATTATCGGATTTCAATTTTCATAGTATTTGGAGCGGCCTTTGGCCGTAAGATAAGCAAACGCGGTGAAATTTTTATTAAAATTTAATTTAGTAGCTGGGTTCAAAACGCTATCTTCTCCATACGATCAAATTGGAGACCGAGATTTGTTCCATTGGGTTCGGAATAGGGTTATAACATTAGAAACGCTAGGCGGCATGTGACGCCCCACCTCTATACCCACGCTAGCCAAGGACACTACGGTGTAATGTCGTCAACTAGCGCGGAGAATAAGGCCGTTAAGGAGCGATCATCCGTGTAATTGCTTTGTGCGAGTACAGATATGCCAGATAAAAATATAACCAACATTTCAAGAGGGAATCCGACATACCAATGCAAACTCAAAGCTGCTACACAGTAGCTATAATATCTTCGGAAACAAATACAGAAATATCGTAACACAAATCAGTCACAGAAGTTCATATCTCAAAGGCGGAAACAGATATAAATATTACACATGAAAGTGTATATCAGAGTGGTGGTCAAACAAGATCCACAATATCACAAAAGAATAGATACAAGTGCTACAAAAGAGAATAAGTATACATCAATGAGTCTATATCTCAAATGTATACAACCAAAAACTACTAATCTAAGTAGTTAGCCAAAAGTCAGGATAATAATCCCAAATGAGGAGTCAAGCAGAAGCACCTGCAACATCTCGGTCTGACCAGAGTATTATTTAATAAGAAAATAACAAACGGATCAGTCTAGCTATAAATATCAGATAAAATGATATAGAACAAAAGATATGACAAAAGCCGTATGATAACCATAAAGCCATACTGTAATAAGTATGCAGCTGAAAATCAACTAGAGATTAATCAATATCACAAGAATCTTCTCAAAGATCAAAAAGAATATCATACACTTTACTCTTATTCACCAAACCATAAATATTGACAATTATATCAATGTCAATCACAAAAGTTAATGACACACAAATTCACCAATGCACAAATATTGATAAAACTTATCAATGTAAATCACGAAAATTGGTGAAACACAAATTCTAGAAATCATCAATGGAAATCCTGAAATCACAAAAGGGGGAGGCCTATCACAAAACGGGAGCATGAAAACTTACCAACACGTGTATCACAAAACGGAACGCTATTCCATGTTGCTAACCATTAGTTTTGAGCCGAAGCTCCACAGAACGGCCCGAAGACCAAGGGTCTCTACCCCACCAAATTGAGCAGAAGCTCCATAGAAACGGGGTTTAGTCTCCCTCGTAGACAAAGAGACATCACACATTGCTAGTCTAAATCACAAAATGATCATCATCGATCATCAAGAAGTGTCAATTACACTAAGCTAGTAAATATATGAGCTTAGCTTCATGTCCCATAACCACTAGCTTAACTTAAATATTTATGAACAAATTGAAGATCTCCACTAGAAAATTGTCACAAGAGATTCAATCGAACAAGTCTAAGAATCAACCGACGAAGTAAACGTAAGCGTTTCATACCACTTGTTTTACTAAGTCGTTTAATTAGATTTCTCATACGAGTGAGGTAAAGGTTTGTATATACTAATAGATTGGAAAACGGTTTAAGAAATGAGCTTAGTAATAAAATAGTGTTGAAATCGTTTTAATGGAAGAGTTTTGATATTTACTAGTAGTATAGAAAACCTATATATTTTTAAAGTGACAAATCACAAAAGTGATTGTAGAAACAATCAATCACTAAAATTCACATATGAAGATGTGAATTAATTCCAAAGAAATCAATATCAAATCCATCAAAATGGATATCTCCAAAAATCCCAAAGAAAATGTCATCAAAGTCTATAATAGATGATAACAGCAAAACGGAATCAACACGAACCGATAAAATTGGAATTCTTAAACAAAATAGGCAAGCAGGAAAAACGCAGCAGATTCAGACGTCTGAAATAGGTGGTTCAGACGTTTGAATCTGGAAAATTAGAAGTTTTTCAAAATGTAATTCAGACGTTAGAACCAATTGTTTCAGACGTCTGAAATAGGTGTTTTTAGCCTATTTCCTTTCTGTTTGAAATCGAGTCAATTCAGGCGTCTGAAATTCCAGATTCAGACGTCTGAAACTGGAATTCAGAGCATTTCCTGAACCTTGACCAAAAATGGCCAAACGAATATCGAAAGCGATTGGATGAGAAAATGATGACTAGGGATTTATGCCACTCGACAACCCAGCCTTAACGGCTCTTCGATACGCCTTAAATATCAACGTCCAAATATCCATAATAGGATTTTCATAGATTTTGATTTCAAAACACCAAAAAATGGAATATACACCAAATCAATCCAAATCAAAATCAATTGCACAAGAACAAGTGTTAGGAATTCATACCTAACAATCGAAGATAATTATAGACTAAGATGTGAGATAAAAAATCTCACCTCTAAACCCAAAATAAATGAAGAAGAAGCTATAGAGCAAAGGCAAGGACAACCACTCTTCAATTCCAACCCAACAAGCTTGAATCTAAGCTAAAAAGAGAAACATTTCCTAAGTTAGGTTTAGGAATTTCTGAAATTGATAAGTGAATGAGTTAAAGAAGAAGAAGAGGAGGCTTAGCAAAGCTTCTTCTATTGATTTGGAGCTAGAACTTGATTTGTAAATGGAAACTAGAGCTTGGAGTTTTAATTTTCCATTCCTCTCTCCACTAATGCTAAAGCTTGAGTATTAGTAAATAGAAATGAAGTAATGAAGAGAAGAGGGGTGAAGCTTGGGTCTAATGGGCTGAAACAAAACCAAAGCCCTAAGTGAAAAAGTAGCAAAATTTCACTAACTCCAAACATATCAAAGTTTATACTCAAAAAAGTCGCAAACGTCATTTTGAACTCAATGGGGTGGTCTCGAGTCCTAATTCGACTGTTTGCAAAAAGTAGCCTTACGGACTAAAATCCGACTAACGATGAATTATTTTAAATAAATATTTAAATATTCAATCGTAAAATATGTGGGTTGTACAGACACCCCCTCCTTAAAGAAATTGCGTCCTCGCAATCATAAGAAATAAATGAACGAAAAGTAAAAACATAAAAGCATATCAACACAAAAAAAGTAATTTGGAATAAGAAATTCACCTCAAAGTGCACGAGAAAGTAAGTCCGAATGTGTTCGCTCGATGAATTCTCTGGATTCCCAAGAACAATCCTTAGTATTAGAGGACCATTGAACTTTCACAAGAGGAGCATCTTTATTTCGAAGGCGTTTGACTTCCGAAGCAATAATTCTAATAGGATGTTGCTCATAAGTTAAATTAGGCGAAACTTCAATTTCTTCCACAACACCTGGCTCAAGAATAGAATCAGAATCTCGAAGGCATTTTCGTAATTGAGAAACGTGAAAACACATCATGAATAGCAGAAAATTGAGCCGGTAATGAAAGGCGATAAGCCACGGAACCAATACGTTCGGTGATGGGAAATGGACCAATATATCGTGGTGCTAACTTTCTCGATCGACTGAAATGTACAACACCCTTCATAGGTGAAACACGAATAAACACAAGATCTCCCACGGAAGATTATAATTTTTTTTTCGGTTATCGGCATAGGATTTTTGTCTACTTTGGGCTTCTTTCATCCTGTGACGAATGAGATCAATCTTTTATGTGGAATTACGAATAAAGTCTGGACCTAAAATCAGCTTCTCACCGGCCTCAAGCCAACAAGAAGGAGAACGGCACGGCCTTCCATAGAGTGCCTCAAAATGTGCCATGCCAATACTAGATTGGAAGCTATTATTATAGGAAAACTCAACGAGAGCAATATGATCTTCCCAACTTCCATTAAAATCAAGAGCACATGCACGAAGAAGATTTTCAAGAGTTTGATTCACATGCTCGGTTTGTCTGTCGGACTGAAGATGATAAGCGGTGCTAAAATTAAGCTTCGTTTCCAAAGCTTTTTGAAGACTCTTTCAAAATCCACTGGTAAACAATGGATCACGATCACTAACAATAGAAGTAGGAACTCCGTGTAATTTAACAATCTCTTTAATAAAGAGTTTGGCCAAAAGAGGAACGGTCCGGTTAGATCGAACGTGAATAAAATGGACGGATTTAGTAAGTCTATCAACTATCACCCATAAGCTATCACGACCCGAACGAGAACGGGGAAGGCCGTCAATAAAATCCATGGAAATTTGATCCCACTTACAAATTGGGATATCTAAAGGTTGTAATAACCCACCGAGTCTTTGATGCTTGGCCTTGACAAGTTGGCAAGTCATGCAACACTTAACAAAGTTAGCAATATCAGATTTCATTCCCTTCCAACAATAAAGTCGCTTCATATCCACGAACATTTTACTACTACCGGGATGAATGGTAAATTTAGAACGATGAGTATCTTATAAAATGTCTTTACGAAGATCACTAATATTTGGCACGATAAGTCTACCAAATTTTCGAATGCCGCCATGAGAATCCGTATCAAAGTCTCTCATACCTTCAATATCAATTTTATCCCTACAATTTTGGCCAAGAATAGCCAATTTGGGATCTAGCCTTTGGGCTTCAAGAACACGGTCTAAGAGAGAAGGATGAGCCTCAAGGCTACATAAAACAGGAGATGAACATAAATCAGATACACGATCTCTAATCTCACAAGTGGATAAAATTATGAGATCATTCCGTTCGGATATCATCATAGAAATAACCGCTTGTTGCTTACGACTAAGTGCATCGGCAACACGATTTCCCTTTTCGGGAGTATAAAGAATGTCAAGATCATAAGATGCAAGGAACTCGAGCCAACGCTGTTGACGCATATTAAATTCCTTTTGAGAAAATAAATATTTCAAAGATTTATGATCGGTGTAACGAATAATTTTTCCCCCAAAAGATAACGACGCCAAATTTTAAGGGCGAAACAATAGCCGCGAGCTCTAAATCATGAGTGGCATATCTAGTCTCGGCTGGCTCCAATTTCGTAGAAGAATAATCAATAAACATTCTCTTTGCATAAGAACGGCACCCAAACCTACGCGACTAGCATCGGTATAAACAATAAAATCTTGGTTTCCCTCGGGAATCACAAGAATAGGAGCATCGGAAAGGAGTTCTTTTAATTTCTGAAAAGAAGCTTCACATTTGTCCGACCAAATGTATTTAACACCTTTCTTTGTTAAGCTAGTAAGAGGCACGACAATTATAGAAAAGTCTTTAATAAAATGACGGTAATAACCCGCCAATCCGAGCAAACTACGGATCTCCGTCACACTATCCGGTCTCTTCCAATTTTGAATCGCTTCAATCTTTAGGATCCACGGAAATTCCAGATTCAGAAATAATATGACCAAGAAACTTCACACGAGATTGCCAAAAGTGACATTTAGAAAATTTTGCTTTCAATTGATTGCTCCTAAGAGTTTCCAACACAATCTCAAGATGCTTTTCATGCTCCTCCTCAGTTTTCGAATACACAAGAATATCATTAATAAAGATGAGAACAAATCGATCGAGGAAGTCTTTGAAAACTCTATTTATAAGGTCAACGAAATAAGCCGGAGCATTCGTTAAACCAAATGGCATAACAAGCCATTCATAACATCCATAACGAGTACGGAACGATGTCAAAGGAATGCTATCCTCTGCAATACGAAGCTGATGAAAGCCTGTTGCTAAGTCTAATAGTGAAAAGACTCTAGCACCACTAAGTTGATCGAATAAATCATCAATCCGAGGTAAAGGATATTTATTCTTGATAGTAAGATCATTAATCTTGCGGCAACACAAAGCCTAAGTGTACCATCAGATTTCTTTAAAAAAATTGCCAAAGCTCCCCAAGGAGAGGAACTAGAGCGAATAAATTGCTTCATCACCAATTCGGATAATTGTTTGCGCATCTCCTCATTTTCCTTATTGGACATGCGATAAGGAGGACGAGTGATAGGTTGAGCTCCAGGGATGAGATTAATTCTGAACTCAATTTCTCGCTTAGGTGGCAATCCTAAAATGGGCTCAAATATGTCGAAAAATTCACGAACAACGTGAATAAGAGAAATGATATCTTCCTCATCATCATTATCGTCATCATGAGGATTTAAAGAATATAAAGATGTTGCCAAGTCGGAATCCGAATCTTTGAGAACAATAGAAATCTGATTAACAGATTGCGGATGTCGAAGATAAATAGTCCGCTCAGGACATAGGATATGAGCTTCATAATGGTTAAGCCAATCCATTCCCAAAATCATTCCAAAGCCTAAATAACACATGACATGCAAATCAGCTTGGAAAGAAAAATCACAAAAATAATCTCGACATCTTTACAGAGCAAACTGAGTGTAATGGATCCACCAACCGGATTCACAATTCTCAAAGAGTCATTAAAGCAATAACACTTATAGAAAAAGCATCAACAAGTTTCTTTGATATAAAAGAATGGGACGCACCCGTATCAAAAAGAACTCGAATAGGTTGATCACGAAATATAATAATGCGATCAAGAATAGAATGAGAAATACCTTGACCACGAGAAGTGTTGCTAGGGGCTTGAGCAACATTAAGCTTTCCCTCCTCCTTGCCCTGAAGTTTGGGACAAGAAGATAAATAATGATCCGGGCTTTTGCAATAGCGACAAGTACGGGGCTTTGAACACTTGTTCGCAAAATGGTCCTTAGAACCACAGTTGTAGCATTACCCACTACTAGGGGAAGAAGCCTTTGCTACAGGAGTTGCTTGCTTCCCTTTTTTATTGGGATAAGGGCCTTTGAACCTATTAGGCCTTTTCTTGTTGTTGAAGTTTCGTTTGGCACCCATAACTTCCACTCTCCTTATCGGCCTCTTCAAGACGATAAGTGATATCAATGAGTTGATCAAAAGAAACTTCTAATTTTTGAAGTAATGGCTTCTCGAGATTTTTATTCAAGCCATAGACAAATCTTTGGTTCTTCTTCAATGGGGTGTTTATGCACTCAACCCCGTATTTAGAAAGTGACTCGAAGGATGCGACATAATCTGCCACGGAGGATTCACCTTGAACAAGGTCTATAAAACGACGAGCCAAAGTCACCTTCTCAGCTTCTGGCACAAATTTTAATTCGAAGCATTCCCGGAATTTCTCCCAAGTAAGATCCGCTTCAATAATTTCAGAAATAAGAAGCTCATATCAATCTAATGCTCTTTCTTGGAGCATACTTGAAGCCACTTGGACACGGTGAAGATCAATTAGATTCATGCGAGTAAAGATGCGATCGCATGTTTTAAGCCAAGCTTGGACTTGAATGACGCTTTCGGAACCCATTAATGGCTCCCACCCAAGTTGGTATAGTCACTTCACAAACGTGCAAATCCGGACTTAGGGTGTATAGGCTCTGGATTGGGTCCGGCAGCTTGAGCATTCTTCACGAGATCTAAAAGCTGCTGGGCAGACATAAATACTCCATCCTGGGAAGTGCAGTAGATTGACCGATGCTAGGACGGCCAGGTCTAACCATTTCTCTTCTTTAAGAAAGAAAGAAAGAAGAAGAAAAAGGTTATTCACAAAATGAATATCAAACAATAATAATTGTTAAAACAAGGAATCATAAAAGAAAATAGGACAGAACAGTTCGAAGACCCGAATAAAATCCTAAGGCACGACTCCTAAGATGGACTTAGGACGATGATCCTTGTTAAATTATTCTACATTATCCGAAGTTTGGCTTTGGTACCAAGCTGTGATGCCCCACCTCTATACCCACGCTAGCCAAGGACACTACGGTGTAATGCCGTCAACTAGAGCGGAGAATAAGGCTGTTGAGGAGCGACCATCCGTGTAATTGCTTTGTGCGAGTACCGATATGTCAGATAAAAATATAACCTGCATTTCAAGAGGGAATCCGACATACCAATGCAAACTCAAAGCTACTACACAGTGGCTATAATATCTTCGGAAACAATTATAGAAATATCGTAACACAAATCAGTCACAGAAGTTCATATCTCAAAGGAGGAAACAGATATGAATATTACACATGAAAGTGTATATCAGAGTGGTGGTCAAACAAGATCCACAATATCACAAAAGTATAGTTACAAGTGCTACAAAAGAGAATAAGTATACATCAATGAGTCTATATCGCAAATGTATACAACCAAAAACTACTAATCTAAGTAGTTAGCCAAAAGTCAGAATAATAATCACAGATGAGGAGTCAAGCAGAAGCACCTGCAACATCTCGGTCTAACCCGAGTATTATTTAATAAGAAAATAATAAACGGATTAGTCTGCTATAAATATCAGATAAAATGATATAGAACAAGAGATATGACAAAAGCCATATGATAACCATAAAGCCATACTGTAATAAGTATGCAACTGAAAATCAACTAGAGATTTATCAATATCACAAGAATCTTCTCAAAGATCAAAAATAATATCATACACTTTACTCTTATTCACCAAACCATAAATATTGACAATTATATCAATGTCAACCACAAAAGTTAATGACACACAAATTCACCAATGCACAAATATTGATAAAACTTATCAATGTAAATCACGAAAATTGGTGAAACATAAATTCTAGAAATCACCAATGGAATTCCAGAAATCACAAAAAGGGGGAGGCCTATCACAAAACGGAAGCATGAAAACTCACCAACACGTGTATCACAAAACGGAATGCTATACTATGGTTGCTAACCATTAGTTTTGAGCCGAAGCTCCATAGAATGGCCCGAAGGCCATGGGTCGCTACCCTACCAAATTGAGCAGAAGCTCCACAGAAACTGGGTTTAGTCTCCCTCGTAGACAAAGAGACATTTCACATTGCTAGTCTAAATCAGAAAATGATCATCATCGATCATCAAGAAGTGTCAATTACACTAAGCTAGTAAATATTTTTGCTTAGCTTCATGTCTCATAACCACTAGCTTAACTTAAATATTTATGAACAAATGTAGATCTCCACTAGAAAATTATCACAAGAGATTCAATCGAACAAGTCTAAGAATCAACCGCGAAGTAAACGCAAGCGTTTCATACCACTTGTTTTACTAAGCCGTTTAATTAGATTTCTCATACGAATGAGATAAAGGTTTGTATATACTAATAGATTGGAAAACGGTTTAAGAAACAAGCTTTGTAATAAAATAGTGTTGAAATCATTTTAATGGAGGAGTTTTGATATTTACTACTAGTATAGAAAACTTTTATATTTTTAAAGTGACAAATCACAAAAATGATTGTAGAAACAATCAATCACTAAAATTCACATATGAAGATGTGAATTAATTCCAAAGAAATCAATATCAAATCCATCAAAATGGATATCTCCAAAAATCCCAAAGAAAATGTCATCAAAGTCGATAATAGATGATAACAACAAAAGGGAATCAGCACGAACCGATAAAATTGGAATTCTTAAACAAAATAGGCAAGCAGGTAAAACACAGCAAATTCAGACGTCTGAAATAGGTGGTTAGAAGTTTTCCAGAACGTAATTCAGACGTCTGAACCAAATGTTTCAGACGTCTGAAATAGGTGTTTTTAGCCTATTTCCTTTCTGTTTGAAATCGAGTCAATTCAGACGTCTGAAATTCCAGATTCAGACGTCTGAAACTGGAATTCAGAGCATTTCCTGAACCTCGACCAAAAATGGCCAAACGAATATCGGAAGCGATCAGACGAGTAGATGACGACTAAGGATTACGCCACTCGACACTCAGCCTTAACGGCTCTTCGATACGCCTCAAATATCAACGTCCAAATATCCTTAATAGGATTTTCATAGATTTTGATTTTAAAACACCAAAAATTGGAATATACACCAAATCAATCCAAACCAAAATCAATTGCAGAAGAATAAGTGTTAGAAATTCATACCTAACAATCGAAGATAATTATAGACTAAGAAGTGAGATAAAAATCTCACCTTTAAACCCAAAACAAATGAAGAAGAAGCTATAGAGCAAAGGCAAGGAAAATCACTCTTCAATTCCAACCCAACAAGCTTGAATCTAAGCTAAAAAGAGAAACATTTCCTAAGTTAGGTTAAGGAATTTCTGAAATTGATAAGAGAATGAGTTGGAGAAGAAGAAGAAGAGGCTTACCAAAGCTTCTTTTATTGATTTGGATCTATAACTTGATTTGTAAATGGAAACTAGGGCTTGGAGTTTTAATTTTCCATTCCTCTCTCCATGATGCTAAAGCTTGAGTATTAGGAAATAGAAATCAAGTAATGAAGAGAAGAGGGGTGAAGCTTGGGTCTAATGGGCTGAAACAAAACCAAAGCCCTAAGTGAAAAAGTAGCAAAATTCTTCTAACTCCAAACATATCAAAGTTTATACTCAAAAAAGTCGCAAACGTCATTTTGAACTCAATGGGGGTGGTGTCGAGTCCTAATTCGACTGTTTGCAAAAAGTAGCCTTTTGGACTAAAATCCGACTAACGATGAATTATTTTAAATAAAATATTTGAATATTCAATCGTAAAATATGCGGGTTGTTACACGGCACGCCTCGATAGGAGTTCGGGATGTCGAGTTAGGTGATAAGAGATATTTTGAATATAAAAATTATAAAAATCAAGCCCTACCTTCCTCCAAACGCCAACATCTCGTCCTTGTCTCCCCATTTCTTTACAAATCCCACGCAACATTATTTCAAAGCAGAAATAAAAAAAAATTAAAATCAATTTCTACTCGAAGAAAGAAATCAATGGCTGAAGCCTAGGGGATTCAAAATCAATAGAACGAAATCGTGATCTCGTTTTCCCCTTCTTCCTTAAATATCACTCTTCCCTTTCGATTAAATCACGGCAGTCCCTTCCTAAAAAAACGAATTTTCATTTCCTCTCGTTCGAATCAATTTCGATACAATACCCTAGGGCCGAGCAACCTTATTCGTCGAATCGGAAATCATCAACATCTTCAGCTTGGGGTTGTACCAGATTCACTCTCGTTCATTGAGCACACGAATTGCAACTAGCTGTAGGCTCGCTCGAGGCGCTCGAAGGCACGACGCGGCCCGGACGACAAGGCGATAGGATTTCGACACGAGGCCGGATTGGTCGAAGTCGCGTTGATGTGAGGGAGGTCGGCGAGGCTCGAGCACGTGGATGTTGATATCGTGGTGGCGTGCAGTCATCTGAAGTGGCTAGAGGAGGTGCAGTGATGGGTCGCGCGGTCCAAAGCGAGCGCGAGGCGGCGATGAACAGAGCTCGTGATTTTGGGGTCCTGTACGATTTAAGGTAATTGAACTATTTTTTTAACAAAACATTTTAGTTTGAGGTTAAGTAAGTTAACAAACTTTTAATTTAATTTGATATCAGGAAATCTTACAGTAAGTATTTTTTTATTTGTGTTAGCTGCTGAAAAAAGATATAAATATATGCCTCAACTTACTGTTTAGGATTTAAAATATGTACATAAGGAAATAAAACAAATATTATACAGTATATATATGAATATATAAAGTTAGATTTTTAAACCCTATGTAGTTTATTTTGAAGATAAAATGGATACACATATTTTTAACTTACTAGGTGTTTTAGAAAAAAAAAATGTTTAACTAAGTTATTCAAATTATTTTAGTTACTAAAAGAATTTTTTTAAGGGAAAATCAGTTTAAAACTTAATTACTTATTCGAATTTAATCATTAGTAGTTAATTAAATTTATCAAATGGAAATTAATTATTCAAATTGTTCGAATATTAATAAAAATCATCTAATATTTATACAAGGTCTAAAATCGAGAAACAAGCCAAATTGGAAATGGATTGCAAAATAAAGGAGCAAATGTGAGACCTTGTCACTCAAAATAATAATTGAAAATTTCAGTTATTGGTTGATGGTTGAATTATGATAGTTAAATTTAAATTGTTGATTGTGTGCTTGAATGATAAATTATTATCAGTTATATTAGTTTAGACTCTATGCGCCGCATAATAGCAGATGATATTATATTTAAACCCATATACTGCGATATTCCACCTCGAAGTGGAATTGGTATTATATATGTATTTGGAGTTGTTGATTTCTCGCATTATATAGCGGATGAGACCCTATTGCGTCGCATAATAGCGGATGATATTTTATAAATCTCATATACCGCGATGTTCCACCTCAAAGTGGAATTGGTATTTAATTGTCGTGCTAACGTCCGTGGATGCAGGGAAACAGGTTAGAGCGATCCAACTGGATTCCGCAAAACATTTGATTTGTTTCATATGTTGTGTGTTTATTTATTTATAATCTGTGTGTGATTATACTGTGATTAAAATCGTTGAAGGCTAAAATTTAGCCGAATATATTTTTGGTATCGTAAGATACCAGAAATAAATAAAATTGGATTTTTAAATTGAAGTAGAAAATCTATAGTGAAATCTTATTGAATAAAATTTAAAAATATGGGAAAAAGTTTAATAAATGGATTTCAAGTAATAATATTCAAAAGATGAAGAATTTATTTTTAAAAAAATGATTTTTTAAATAATTTAGAAAGGATAAAGGAATTTATTTAAAAAAAAATTGAAAAATTGATTTGGTGTTAAAAGAATAAATCTTTGGGAAATCCATAGGAAAATTGATTTGGTGTTTGATTTAAAATCGAATTGGTGTTGAAATAAAATTCAGAAATCAATTTGGAATTTGATTTGGTGTTTAAATTAAAATTTGGAAATCAATTTGAAAATCGATTTGGTGTTGATAGTGGATATTTGGAAGTCTAAAGGAATTTTGTTTTAAAAATAAACGTTGTTTTATTTTTAAAGGTGTGAAAAGAAATTTACAGATTTAGAGTGTAAATTAAAATTAAATCGAGAAGATTTATTAATTGACATAAATGGAAAGAAAATTCTTCCCTGGAAACCCAAGTATATTTTAAAGTAGCTTTTGAAGTATAAATTAAAAGTTCTAGAAATTGTTTTGGAAGAATATTGTTGGAGAAATTATTTTTGGGATTGTCTAAAACCTCTAAAATAAAGATTTATTTAATTAATTATAGAAGGGATGATTTTAAAAGCTAAATTGATATTTGTTTTAGAAATTGGATATTTGAATAGTTATATTGTACCTACTAATTTTATTTTAAAATTTGTTTTGGACTTGAAGTTTTATATGCGATATTAGTATAATATTGTTTTCATAACTAATAATTTAGCAAGTATTTTAAAATAGTTTTATTCTAAATATTTCCAAGTATATTTTGGATAAGTGGATTGAATTATTTTACAATATTTGAACTCGGCAGACTTTCAGAAGGAATAAATAATATCGGGAATCTTATTCCGTGAGTGAAAAGTGATTTGAAATTTGTTTTCAAATAGTTGAAGTGTTAAAAAAAATATCTTGCGAAAATATTTTGAAAATAATAGCTGGGAATTTTTTTAGATCTTAGTGATTGCTGTGTGATTGATAGTTAAAACCGACTTTCAATATTTGCCTTTAAATGGCATTTGAATTTCGATGCGACCAGGGGTCGGACTCCAAGTGGATATCCGAAAACCACTACATACCTTTATGATTTGTGATAGATCTTTTATTTAAAATATCGAAGTGGATAGATGTTGTAATTTTTTGAAATCTGAATGTAACACTTATTTTTAAAAATAAGCGCTCATTATTCGGATTAGCCGGGAGAGGACCTTGTGTCATAAAACCCATTCCGAATAATGATACGACGAAATAGGATTGCATTCGAAGACGGTGTTGAAGACCGGGTATTTTCGACAGCGAAAGGATTTCCTGTCGAATGTCTCTACATCGGGTTGCTCCGGTATAGAGATTTTATCACCTTTGTGATGGGGATTCCGGACGTGATTTGTGAATATCTGAATTTACAAGGGCTTCTTTGAAGTGCCTTCAGTTCCGTTTGATCCCGGAACGAACTTGTATGGATGTGTGTCTGACGTTACACTTTGAGATGTAAAGCTGGTTTCTATCAAATACATTTATGTTGGTGGCGGAGAATTTATTCTCTTAGCTTAACACCTTTCTCTGAGACGTACGAGCTCAGAGGTTATGTAGTTGATGGTTACTAGTGATACATTCCCTATCTGGTAATGTGACATACGAAGTGTTGTTGATCATTTGTTGATCAAAGCATGACTTTGTGAAAAGTGTAGCTTTGTGGATGAGACTTCGTCGGACCTCACACCCCGCAAATGGTCGAAACAGGAAAGATGCGGCAAGGTTATGAGGGTCACGCCCTTTAGGTTACGTCATTTCCTTCTGGAAAAGGGTGGTGTCAGGTATGGAGCCCTGATATTTAATCTTTGTGGTTACTGCAAATACTTTTCTTTGTGGTTGTTGGTATAGAGGATCCTCGGATAAAGGTCCCAAAGGACCGGGGGATGGTATACTCGTGTAGTAGTTACCTAGTTACAGAGGTAACCCGGCCTTGTGTTAACAGAGAGCTTGTTAAGTTCTCGGGATGTCCTTCCAGAGGCGTACCCATGTGGCAGTAGGAAGTTCCTTAGCCTGACCATTTGTTGGAAATCCAAAGAAACAATACGCGCCCTGTACGGTTTTAGTCGTATAACCTGCCATGGAATGTGGCGGTAACCTGTTATTGAACATGGTAGCTATAGTAGGCATACAATAATGGTTGTATGCAGGCTAAGATTAATATTATACTTTCGAAATGTTTTCTGCACTATGCACTAATAATAATATTAAAAGATTTTGCGTATTAACCATGTTTGACTATCATAAGGAGAAATCTCCTCCAATTCTGCGTTTGCGTTGTGTGTGTGGCAAGAGGCCTTATGGTAGTTTCATTTTCCAAAAAGCATTACGGATTTCTATTTTCTTTGTGAAACTAACTGTTTTAAGATCTCACACCAGTCCCACGGCTGACCTAGAGTTTATTGTTCCCTTTCTAAACTCTGGGTGCCGACAATTTTCCACACGGGCAGCCTAGAGCCAGGTTATCATTATTCGGGAGCAAAGTCAAGAAGTTGCTGTGGGAATCAGGAGTTAGAGCTAGATGGCGAGGCGTATCGCTGATATATGTAATATTTCTTTCCACTGTTTGTTGTTGTGCACTCTGATAATGTAATGTGATGCAATGTAATAGCTGATATCGTGATTCTGTTTAAAGATATTTATTTATCTATTATATTTGTTCCGCTGCGAAATGTGAGATAATGTTATTGTTTCTGTTTCTTCTTTCTTCTACTTCTACCTCTTCTTCTTTAACCCTAAAGATCCGTAAGTTTGTTCCTCTTTAGGCTGAATTATTATGGGATTTTGCCCGCTCAGAAGGGGTACAGATTTGCGGTCCTTTACAAGTATTTTGTCTTTTCAATTCGCTCGGGTCAGCCTGAGCATTTCAGGATTTGGAAGACCGTATTCTGGAGGATGGAGACAAAGATTTATTATTATTTATTATTATATTCCACTACACGCTATATTACGCTGCATTAATTATTATTCACTGATATATGCAACTCTGATTTGTATTGTATAAATAAAATCAAATGTTTTGTAAAACAGCTTCATGAACTGTATATTTGATTATTAAATTTTATCGTTCCGCTGCAAGATTCTGTTTTGTTTTTTTCTTTCTCCACTTCTTCTTATTTACCCCATAACAATCCGCTCTTCTGTATGTTTTAAGTCTGACGTGTGTGGTTTATCGTCGATTTAAATCGTAAAAAAAGACGGGGCGTTACATCTGGTATCAGGGCTTTGGTTTAGCGATATACCTTAGCTTTGTGGGGTTTGACTCTTTATTAATAGGGTAGTAATACCCTATGGGAGTCGTTGAGTGTATATATATGAGAGAGTATACTTGTTAGTGTTATAAAAGGTTTCAATATTGTGTTAATTTGTTCCGTTTTGTATTTATAAATTCCGGTTGGTGCATGGGACGCTATGACATCAATAGGGATTTCTAAACACTTAATAGGACAGACCGACACAATACTAGTCTTTAATATAGGTGAATGAAATAATTTTGCCTATTATATTTTCTATATATAAAATAAATTTTTATAAATGATATATATATTTGGTTGTAATATATTCGTTTTTAGTAGTGAAATCTATAAGCATAGGTTGAAAATAAGATTTGAAAAGAAAATAAATTAAACGAAAAATTGGAAATTTAGAACTTAAGTCCCAGGGTTTTTGAAACTTTCCTTTGAATGATTTTGAAATATAATAATAATATTTTGGAAGTATTTTCTGATATAAATATTTCAATACAATTTGGAAGAATTGTTTTAAAGAAACTCTGGAAAGAAATAAGTTGTACTCCCCTCTCTGTCGTTCGAAGTGGGAAGGCCACTGTAGTAGTTTTACTGCAAAGTTGTTTTGATAAACAAATGTAAATTTTAAATTGTTTTAAATATAATTAGATATATATGCTGCCAGCATATACATTTATCTATTATTTTAGAATGATTTGAATAAAAAACCCGGTATTTAATTCTTAAGTTTTCATTAATTAATAGTTTCAATTATTATTGTGAATTGGAACGTAGGAAATTAATAATTTAAACCTCTAAAGGAAATATGAGATTTAATGCTAAGTTATAAATTAAATGAAAAGAAAATTTAAATTTGTAACATATAAAACAAAGGATATTATTATTGAACATTTAACTAATTAAAAAGAATTAAGAAAACTTGTGCAATTTTCAATTACATTCTTAAAAAGCATATATAACTTACCAAAGATTTAAAAGTTGAAATGTTAATAAGAAATGTAATGGGTGTTATACAAGTAATGAACTTGAAGTAGTGAAAGGTATTTGATGAAATTCTTTAATAAATAAGACTTTGTTGTTCTAGTGTTATAAACTTAAGTATAATTGAAATAGTACTAATTAAATATAACAGAAGGCAGGTATTGTAAGAATTTTTTTTTAAACTTAAGTAAATGAGTTGAAGTTATTTCTAAATAAAATTGTAAGAAATAAATGTAAATAAAAAGATAAACCATTATATGAACGGAAAAGAGAAATCAAACAACAAATGTATGAATGGAATTAATAAGGATAAACTTAATTTTTGTTTGAAATCGTTGTTTGTTTGGTTTATGGTTGTTTGGGCAAGGATACGTTAAAATAGTTTGGATATGGGAATAATCTATTTAGTTTCATCCAAGACTGTTGAGTAAATGGTGCGTTTAATAGTTTATTTTTCATTCTATACAATTTAAGGTCTTTAAACCCGAACAACTATTTGTTTGTTTGCTATGGATGGTTGATTTTATTTGGTTTCATATGGGGGTAGTATGTTGTGATTTCAAGTGATTATTGTTTGGATTGATTTGGTTGTTTATGGTTGAAGAAACTTTAAATATTTCATTTTATATAATTATTAACTCTTTTAGATTATATAAGTGAAATGCAGGTTATGGAAGCAATTGCTACTGCTTTTGGTTCCATAAAATAAGCGTTAATTGCCCGACTAATAGGTACGTTCTCGGATTACGGTTTATAGCATTATTATATTGTTTTTTCCATGTTGGAATAGATTATTTTGGAAGATATATGTTATATATTGTTATATTTGATATTGTATTT
This sequence comes from Allium cepa, assembly GCA_030765085.1. Lineage (NCBI taxonomy): Eukaryota > Viridiplantae > Streptophyta > Magnoliopsida > Asparagales > Amaryllidaceae > Allium > Allium cepa. Next base: position 464,974,217 of record CM060931.1, read on the forward strand.
TCTCCCGAGCCTCTCCGTGCAAAGGAGACTCTGCCGAAATTTTGCGTAAATTTTGGACTTAGAAAATATTTTGAAAATGTTTTCAAACTTTATTAATTTGAGTATAAAATGATTTAATGATTATAAATTGGTATATTTTATTTAAATTAATTAATTTTGTAAATTTATTTGTTTATAAATTTAATATTTAAGTAAGATATATTGATTTCTTAATTCTTCTTTTTCCTTCTTTTTCCTTTTCGGGGACGAAAAGTTTTGAGTGGGGGAGAGTGTAACGACCCGTAAATTTCGATAATTAAAATTGGTTAAATTTATAAGATTTTATAATTAAATGTAGAAATAAATGAAAATCTTATAATTTATATTGGAGCGAATGTTAGAAATTAAATGTTGCAATGGAAAACATTATAAATTTGTTAATTTAATATGATTATGTAATTAATACTGAAAGAAATAAGATTGAAAATAGTAACTAAAATGAATTGCAACAGTATAAATGTAAGTTAATTGTTAATAACTTGATGTAATTCCAATAAGTGAAACAATGTAAATGTTATAATTTGGTTACAAAAATTATATACGGAAGTGGGTGTAAATATGTATTAACTAATGAGATAATTAAATGTACTTAAATGATAATTAATATAGTAACGGAAAGGGTGAATGTAAATTAAAATAGTAACGTACATTTACTTATAAGGTAGTAATTGGTGTAATAAAAAGCATGAGACCAAGTAAATAAATTTATTGAGAATATTAATTGTAATTGGATGTAGATTTAAAGTAATAATGTTAATGCAAGGTAAGTAATGCTAATTTAAGTCAATAATAAATGAATGGTAAGGAAGTAATCTAAGCTAAATTTTCGATAGGTTGAATGTGATTACGATAAATTGAAATTATGTAAATGTGTAACTTGGGTCTGTAAACAATAAACTTATAAATACAGTTAAAAGTAAACGATGACAATAATAATGTGTTGCCCGTTTATTTAGTCTATTAATGGAAATGAGGTATCAAATTTTAATAAATATAAACAAAAGTTATATTAATGTGAGAAATAATACAATATCTAAAGTTGTTAAATTGGAGTATGTTTGGAAATAAAGATTTATTAATGTAAAGTTTAATAAATGGATAAATTGAAATGAAGGGTCATGTGAGATATTGAAATTGTCATAATTGGTTACGAGATTGAATTGTGAGAAAACAAATGTAAATACTTAATTAGCTAATGGAATAATAATAATATAGTTAGTGTAATTAAATAAAAGCAGAAGTATTTAAGAACTGTAACGGTTGCTTGAAATTAGGGAATGCATGAGTGTAATTAAAGGCATGGTAACACTTGTTATAAGTTACCCGTTTATTTGGTTTAATAATAAAATTAGAAATCAATTAAAGTTAAATGAGAATTAATGCAATAACTAATATAGTGCAAATAAATTAATGGAACCAATGATAAGATATTAACTGATTGTAATTAATAATTGGAGATAATGTCAATTTTATTTATAATATGACAATTGGTTGAATAAAGGAATGGAAATTAAGTTTTAACAATATATTGGAATTTAATTTATCATAAAAGGATTAATTGAAATTATATGAATTAAATATTTAATATTACATAAATGGGAATTTAGATGAAATGTGAGAATATTAGTGTAATGAATTTTGAATCATATGTTAATCTCATCTGTTTGATAATAATAAATTGAACAATAAAATGAAAAGTAAATTTAATAGAATTATGGAAAATTAAATTTATATTAAATGAAATTGAGCTTAATACTAAGATTGATAAATTAATCAACTCTAAATTTACATCTGAATTTGTTTAAATCATTGTAAATGATTGAGGAATTAAAAATTGGTAAAATTTGTCAATTATCAGATTTAAATTGAAGATTTGATTTAATTTATTAATTACAAATTTATTTAACTAATGTAAAATAGCCATTTTGGCCACTGACTCAGATTTCGACGAAACTAGTTTCATCGGATCCGCAACGGTGTATTATTGTAGGATTTCAAGTTTCGTAATGATAGGACTTGTCATTCGATCGTACGGACACGAAACGCCTTAAAATCAATGAAATTGAAATCAATTTGAAAAATATTAATTTTAGCATAACTTCTTCATACGATGGAATTTGGACTTGAAACCTTTTCCATTGCGTTTAAAATATTTCAAAACATCTATTTTGATATATGAGTTGACCAATTTCGTTTCGGAGTCAGAACCGGCTTTTCGGGCCATTTATCGTTCAACGCGTATGTCCAATCGATCCTATCAATTCTATTTAAACCCTACCTATAAATACCCTATTATAAACCCTAGCCTTTCTATTATTCATTTTTTATACTTACAATTCAAATTCCTTCTTACCTTCTCATTTCAATGGCAGATAATTCCAAATCCAATTGCAATTCAAAAATCAAATTGAAATTTCAAACTCCTCAAAAAAATTCAAAAAAAATTATATCGAAGCTCTCGATGTACGCATCTCAAAACTGAAATTCGTTTTCCAATTCGAACCATCATTTTTTTAGAAATTGAGATTGAATGTCAACCGTCCATATTAGGGTTTCAATTGTTTAACGGTGGAACTTCGTCTAGGCGTCGATCGGGGTGCGCCATTTCGTAGAGCTCATCGAGTAGAAGTCATCCATGCCTTTCGTTTGTCCCCTTGTGCCACGAATTTACCGTGGTTGGCCAGCAAAGTCAGTGGCGGCGCATGGCAGTAGGAGGCGGTGGACGCGCCGTGCGGCCAGGCAGGGGTTCGGCCCTAGACGTTGATCACGGCGTTGACATCAGATCCAGGGATGATAGCCGGAGGCAGCACCGTTGGGGAGCATTGGTGGTGGCTTCGTCCGTATTCGAGCATGGATCAGCGACTTAGGGTTTCTGAGTAGAACATTTATGACGTTGACGTGGCGGCATCTGGTTCGTCTATTTTTTTAATTTGATTTAAATTAAAGCTTCTGAATGTTCTAAACACCGCAACTCTCGCATACAAAATCGTTTAACACGCAGTTTTTTTTGTCAGGATCGTATTGAAATTCTAGACAGCTTGGCACTGATTTGGACGAATTTGAAATTTTTTCAAATTTAGGATTTAAATTGGATTTAAATTCAATTTAAATTCGAAAGGTGAGTATTTTAACCCACTCACAACTTCCAAAATATCTTATGTTTGTAAAATTTATTTATGATGTGATTTGAAATTTATTTATAGTTGTTTGGCATATATTTAATCATTATCTCAGTTAAATTGCATTTATTTGAATTAAGTTGTTATTTAATTTATTATTGCGTATAAACTGCAAGTTAGATAGATTGTTTAATTTATTATTGGATATGAACTGTCAGTAATTACCTGTTATTTATTATATGCTCTATATTGATGTTATTGTTTAAATTGGATGATGATTGTAATAAATGATTGGTATTGGATGAATGGATATTGTATTTTATATTGTTTTAAACAGCAAATTGTTATTCACTTTATTTCATTCGGGATTACGGTTTGAAATGATATAAGCATAATTTTTATTTTTAATTGCGGATTGAAATGATAAATACCCGTATCACTTGACCATAGGGTAGAAAATTATATACAGACACCGTGGTCTATATATAAAAATATTTTGAAATGATTTCTATGGTTTTGTATAGAAATATATAATTTTATGAGATATTGATTTGGAGATTTGTAAATGTTATTTTATATATAGTTAAATTCTTCGTTGTAAGCTATGTATAAAATTGTTTAAGGTATAAATAAGTTTAATAATATGGTTGGTTTTATTAAAATATAATCTGGATAAGTATTTACTTAAATTATATTTTAATATAGAGTTTATATTGATTTTTATAAATCAAGGTTGAGAAGATAGTTTTGAAATTGTTCTGAGATTTTATTTAATTAAGAATTATATGTAATAGGAATCCATTTGGAACTTACTGAAATTGAGATTTTAAAAGAATATGTTTTTATAACTTAATTCGGGTTTAAGGTGATTTAAGTGAATAAACTGAGGAATATTTTATTGAAATTTGAAGTTTTATTTAAAGGATATTGGATTTAGTAAGAAAAATATTACAAAACTAAATAAAAGTAAAAGTGAAATTGGTATATATATATGAATTATAAAATTTAGTTTTGAAATATCGAATATTTAAGCTTTGAAATATATTAGATTTAAAATTAAAAATTCGGGTTGTTTTGGAATTTGATTTGTGAAATTTAAGAAGCTAGTTTATTTTATAAAATATTTTAATATTTAATCCATATAAGGGTGGAAGTTATGTTTCAAAGTTATTAATTTCAAAGTATTACGTTTTGGAAGTGTTATAGTTTTAAGTCTTTGGTTTCGAAATTTTATAACTTTGAAATACTATGACTTATAAAATGATATCATATTGATTTGGGTTTTTAAAACGGAAAGGATATCGTATTATATGGTTTTGAAATGGATATTATATCTTGGTTTTGAAGTATAATTATTTTGAAATGACCGCGGTGTTATAATAACGTTGGTTGTTGAAGAGACCGAGATCGGAAGTTGTCATACTCTCTGCCAACTCCGAAAACCATTTTAACAACCGTGTATGCGGTGGAGATATTAGAATGAAGTAGAATGGTGGCAGCGTTTCCTTTGAGGTAAATACGTAGACCCAACTCCCGTGAGTTGGCATAAGGTGGCTAAAACAGGAGCGATCGATGGGCTAAGAAGGTAGCACCTTTTATAGGACACATCCCTTCGATATTATACTTTTGACTTTTGGATTGATTTGGTGGCTACTTTTGATTTTTATTTGGGGGTGTGGCCCGAGTGGGCGGTAGTCGCGCGCTATGTGTTACCACCGGCCTGGAAACGTAATTGGTATATCTATCCTGGTATTGCCTAGTTGTGCCGTGTCACCTACCCTAGTGCGCCTTGTATGAGTTTGGTTTTCTCCCATAGCCCGTGCGGTATCCTCTGGTGGCTTCCTGATCAGGAGGGACTATGATATTGGATGGACTACTGGGACTATTACGTGTTAAGGTGGAAAATGTAAAGCCTTAACGCTATTTAAAAGTAAGTTTATTTTACTAATAGACATTATTATAATAGCGAAATATTACTACATAGTAAATAGTTTAACGGATCCTCATGAGATGTGAATCCCGAGCATCTCTTGAGTTACTGCACTCACGTTAGACACTGGGTAGGAGATGTCAAATCCTGTAAACATCTCTGACGCCATTCGACTCATATTATTTACTGTTGATTTAACTTACGTAAGATCTTTTAGTTCTGACTCGAGTGTTTTGTCTTTTCAATTCGCTCGGGTCAGCCTGAGCATTTCAGGATTTGGAAGACCGTATTCTGGAGGATGGAGACGAAGATTTATTATTATTTATTATTATATTCCACTACATACTGTATTCTGCTACATTAATTATTGTTCGTTGGTATGTGAAACTTTGATATGTATTATATAAATAAAATAAAATGTTTTGTAAAACAGCTTCATGAACTGTATATTTGATTATTATATTTTATTGTTCCGCAGCAAGATTCTGTTTTGATTTTTTCTTTCTCAGCTTCTTCTTATTTATCCCATAACAATCCGCCCTCCTGTATGTTTTAAGTCTAACGTGTGTGGTTTATCGTCGATTTAAATCATATGAAAAGGTGGGGCGTTACAGTTTACATCAAAATAACTTATTTGAAAATAATTTCAAAGTAAAACTGATTCAATTTCCAAATCTTCTCGATACAAATCAATCCAGTTTCCATTTCCATTCAAATTGATTCAATTCCAATTTGAATTAATTTCAATCAGTTCTCAATGTTAAACCATTTCGATTTATATAAATTCAAGTTCGATTTCCAAAATATCGATTTACGTCACTTAAACCAAATTTACTTTCAATATCCAATTTTAAAATCCAAATTTTCCGAAAATAAAAGTCCAAACCTTTAAAACAACTCAATTTTCGAAATCCAAATCATATTTCAATTATAACTTCAAAATCTCAAGTGCAACCATTTAAACAATCTCGTTTAATAAATTTTAATTTCATAATTCACGCTCGAGTTCGAAAATAATTCGATTTCCATAAATTCGATGTTTATTTCTTCAAATCAAAATTTTAAAATCATTCAATTTAACCAATCTGGTGACCGTATATGTAACAACCCGCATATTTATCGATTGTATATTTAAATATTTCATCGTTAGTCGGATTTTAGTCTGAAAAGTTACTTTTTGCAAACAGTCGAATTAGGACTAGAGACCCCTTCCATTGAGTTCAAAATGCCGTTTGCTACCTTTTTGAGTATAAGCTTCGATATGTTTGGAGTAAGTCGAATTCGCTACTTTTTCGATTGGGTTTTGGGTTTGGGTTCAGCCCACTAACTAACTTAATACCCTAACTTAGCCCTCTCCTCTCCATTCATTCATTCCCACTCCTCAAACTCAAGCTAAAACTGAAAATGGTGGAAAGGAAAGGGAATTAGAAATTCCAAGCCCTAGTTTCTTCTTTCAAACTTGGATTCTTACTCCAAAATCAAAGAGAAGCTATTGGTAAGCCTCCTCTTCATCTTCTCCAACTCTTTCTCTCTTTAATTTCAGAAAAATTCCTAAACCTAATTTGGGTAATGTTTCTCTTTTAAGCTTAGATTTAAGCTTCTTGTGTTGAGATTGAAGTATGGTTGACCTTCCCTTGTCTTCAAGCTTCTCATTCATTGTTTTTGGGTTCAAAGGTGAGATTTTTATCTTACATCTATGCCTATATCTATCTTTGATTGTTGGGTATGAATTCCTAACACTTATTCATGTGCATTTGCTTGTGGTTTGGATTGAATTGGTGAATATTCCAATTTTTACTGTTTTGCGTTCAAATCTTTAAAATCCTAACTTTGATGTTTTGATCATGTTTTGGTGATGCATCGAGGAGCATATAGGGCCGGGTTGCCTATTGACATAAACCCTTAGAGCCAATGTTCGTCCGGTTGCATTTTGGAAGAGTTTGCTCTTCATTTGAATAGGTTGAAAAATAGCCCAGGCATGGTTTAGACGACTGAATTCTCTGTTTAGTCGACCGAACTTGGAAACAGAATGTTTCTAGGCATGATTCAATCGACTGAATTCTCTGTTTAGTCGACTGAACTGGAAACAGAAAGTTTCCAGGCAGAATTCAGTCAACTGAAAATCTCTGTTTAGTCAACTGAATTTGCTGTTTAGTCAACTAAAAATCTCTGTTTAGTCAATTGAATTTGCTATTTCAGCCCACTTTGCCTTTTGGGATTGAATTTCCAATTTTAATCGATTCGTGATGATCCTATTTGTTGTTATCATTTATTATGACTTTGATGACTCCTTTTTAGGGATTTTTGAATATCCATTTCGATGGATTCTTTATCGTTTTCTTTGGATTTAATTCACGTCTTCGTATGTGGTTTTCAATGATTGATTATTTCTACAATCATTTTTATGGTTTGTCACTTTAAAATACAAAGGTCTCTATACTAGTAGTAAATATTCAAACTCTTTATCAAAGATTATTTAAACTCTATTTTCAATATCAAACTCGTCTATAAAACCATTTTCCAACCTATTAGTATATACAAGCTTTTACCTCACTCGTATGAGAAATCTAATTAAACTACTTAGTAAAACATGTGGTATGAAACGCTTGCGTTTACTTCGTCGGTTAATTCTTGGACTTGTTCGATTGAATCTCTTGTGACAATTTTCTAGTGGAGATCTACAATTTGTTCGCAAATATTTAAGTTAAGCTAGTGGTTATGGGACATGATGCTAAACTCATATATTTACTAGCTTATTGTAATTGACACTTCTTGATGATCGAAGATGATCATTTTATGGTTTAGACTAGCAATGCGCGATGTCTCTTTTATTCGGTTCATCGGACGTTACGTTGTACGACGTCATTGTTCCGTTTTATTGTGTTTTGGTTCATCGGACGTTACGCTGTACGACGTCGTTGTACCTTTTTATTATGCTTTGGTTCATCGGACGTTACGCTGTATGACGTCGTTGTTCCTTTTTATTATGCATTGGTTCATCAGACGTTACGCTGTACGACGTCGTTGTTCCTTTTCATTGTGCTTTGGTTCATCGGACGTTACGCTGTACGACGTCGTTGTTCCTTTTTATTATGCTTTGGTTCATCGGACGTTACGCTGTATGACGTCGTTATTCCATATTATCGTGCTTTGGTTCACCGGACGTTACGCTGTACGACGTCGTTGTTCCTGTTTATTGTGTTTCTAAATCATCGGACGTTGCGCTGTACGACGTCGTTGCTCCGAATTATTTGATCTCTGGATTTCTAATGGTTGATTTCTGGAATTTATGTTTTCACCAACTTTTACAAATTGGCATTGTTATGCATGTCGTTATTCGTGGCTTGGTCATTTAAATTAAGAATATGACATTCTTTTTAATGTTTGTGAAGATTCTTGTGATATTGATTGATCACTGGATTGATTTTCAATTACATACTTTTCACAATATGGCTTTATAGTTATCATACGTTTTGTCATATCTCATATTCTATATCTTTTTATCTAATAATTATTGCTAGACTGATCCGTTTATTATTTTCTTCTTAAATAATACTCGGGTCAGACTGAGATTTTACAGGTGCTTCTGCTTGACTCCTTATCGGACCATCATCTGATCTTTTGGCTAACTACTTTAGTTTAGTAGTTTTTGTCGTATACAATTGAGATATAGACTCCTTGATGTATACATATTTTGTCTAACACTTGTATCTATTCCTTTGTGATGTTGTGGATCTTATTTGACCACTACCCTGATATACACTTTTTTGTGTAATATTTATATCTATTTCCGCCTTTGTGTTATGAATTATCTGTGACCGATTTGTGTTATGTTTATTTCTATATTTGTTTCCAAAGACATTATAGCCACTGTGTAGTAGTTTTGAGTTTGTGTCGGTATGTCGGATTTCCTCTTGAAAAGAATGAAAAGTTATATTTTATCTGGCATATCGGTACTCGCACAAAACAATTATACAGATGGTCGCTCCTCAACAGCCTTATTCTCCGTGCTAGTTAACGGCATTACACCGTAGTGTCCTTGGCTAGCGTGGGTATAGAGGTGGGGCGTCACAGCTTGGTATCAGAGCCAAACTTCGGAACAATGTGGAATAATCTAGCAAGGATCATGTCCTAAGTCTTTCTTAGGAGTTGTGCCTTAGGATTTATTCGAGTCTTCATCACCTAATCCTATTTTCTTTAATGATTCCTTGTTTTATCAATTAAGTTTGATTGAAATTCATTTTTTGAATAACTTTTTTCTTCTTTCTTTCTTTCTTTCTTTCTCTAAGAAGAAGAAATGGTTGGATCTGGCAGTCCTAGCGCTGGTCAATCCAGTAGCCCTTCTCTGGATGGCGCATTCATGTCTGCCCAACAACTTTTGGATCTTGTAAAGAATCAAAGGTTTATCTGTGCTTTGGGTAAGAACCCCGAAAAGATTTTATCTTTGAAACTTGAAGTTCCTTCCAATCGGCTTGTGGATATCACTCTTCGATATGAAGAGGTTGGTAAAGGAAGTGTTAGTGCTATTGGGATTTCCAAGAAGAGGCATATTAAGTTCAAGAGCCTTAATCCCAATAAGAGAGTAAAGCAAACTACTTTTGTAGTAAAGACTCCAATCCCTAATCGTGGAGGATGCTACAATTGTAATTCTAAGGAACACTATGAAAAGATGTGTCTGAAACCCCATTCCTTTCGCTATTGCAAAAAAAGGGGTCATCTTTTATCTGCATGTCCCAAACTTTTGAACAAGGACATGAGTAAGCTAAATATTGCGCAAGCCCCTAGCAACTCTTCTCTTGGTCAAGGTATTTTACATTCAATCCTTGATGCTATTGTTTTATTTCGTGATCTTTCACTTTGAGTTCTTTTTTATATGAGTTCATCTCATTATTTTATATCAGAAGAACTTGTTGATTCTTTTTCTTTAAACATTTTTGGGCTTGATGACTTCTTTGAGAACTGCGAATCCGGATGGTGGATCCACAACACTCAACTTGTTTCTTTTTATTGATGTCGAAATTATTTTATGTGATTTTTCTTTCCGAGCCGATTTTTTCACTTAGGCTTCAGAATTGATTTTTGTAAGGATTGGCTTAATCGTTGTGAAGCCCATATCCTATTTTTTGTGTGGACTATTCATCCTCGACATTTATAATCTGTTAAGCAGATTTTTATTTCTCTTTGTGATTTTGATTCCAATTGGACGACATCATTTTATTCTTTAAGCCTTCATGATAAGGAAAGTGTTGTTTCTCTTATCTAAATAGTTTGTGAAACTTTCCGGTATTTTTGAGTTTGTCTTAGGATTATCACCTAAGCAATCTTTTGAGTGGTGTTAAGGTCTTTTTAGCTCGACCTTGCCATTGATTTTTTATTTGCTATGAGTTGCGGAAGTTAGCATTCCATTTACCGCATTCCAAACTCGTTATGATTCTTATGAATGACCAATTATGTCATTCAGTTTGTCTAGCTTATTTCATCCATTTTATGAATCGAGTATTTTACGAATATCTCGATGATTCCATTCTTGTATTTATTGATTTTGAATGAAAATAGAAATTTAAAATTTTGCAAATCTTTTTCATAAGATTTATTTATAGGTAAAATTGGATTTTGATCTTAAACGAGTAAAGAATATTCTCAAAACTTTTAAGAAACATGTTTATCATATAGAAGATAGTTTTGTGATTGTATTGCCCATTGAGTGCTTTAAGAATTCTGGTCGATGCGCTTGATCAACGTTATCGATAGGAATTTCCTAAATGCTTAGATGAGACAGTCAGACATGATATATTGACTTGTAAAAATGTAAATTTTTCTAGAAAGATTATTACATAAAGATAAATGTAATTTTGAAAGTTTTAGCTTTCCGGGAAAGAAGATTATTTAAAAGAAATTCCTTCTTTTCGATACTCTTATTCTTGTGATTCCCGAAGGGAACCAAGACTTTATCTTTTGTACCGATGCTTATCATATTGGTTTGAATGTCTTTCTCTTGCAAAAGAGAACGTGCTATCATTTATGTTTCTAAATCATTAAAGCCTATCGAGACTAGATATGCCATTCATGATCTTGTGCTCGCGGCTATTGATTTCACTTTTAGAATCTGGCATCATCATTTTTGGATGAGAAATTTGTTCTCTATCCCGATCATAAATCTTTGGAATATTTATTTTCTCATAAGGAACTTAATGTTGGCTAGAGTTCCTTGCATCTTATGATCTTAATATTCTTTGTATACTCCCGAAAGGGAAATCATGTTGCCAATGCCCTTAGTCGTAAGCAACAAGAGGTTATATTTTTGATGATGTCCGAATGGAATGATCTTTTACCAAGTTCATCGGACGTTTCGATGTACCCTTTTTATTGAGCTTCGTCTCATTTCTTTTATGGGCTTGCGTCCGATGTCCTTTTATGGTGTTCGATTCATTGGACGTACCGTTTTTGTACTACGTCGATGTTCAGAATTATTTGAACTTTGGTTCATTAGACGTACCGTTTTTGCACTACGTCGGTATTCCAAATTATTCGAGTTTCTAGTTTCTCGGGCGTACCGTTTCTGTACTACGCCGTTGCACCGGCTCAATTTTTCTGCTATCCTTGACGTTTTCCACGTTTTTTTAACTATGCAAATGCTTTTAAGTTTTCGATTTTTATTCTTGAGCCTGGTGTTATAGTGGGGATTGAAGTTTCACTAGATTTGACTGATGAGCAACATACTCTCTTACGCTCTTTATGGTGAACTTCCTATTTCAAATTTCTTTTGTGTTGATATGCTTTTATGGTTGTTACTCTTTATTTTCTTCTTAAGTATTGCGAGGACGTAATTTCTTTAAGGAGGGGAGTCTATAACAACCCGCATATTTATCGATTGTATATTTAAATATTTTATTTAAATATTTCATCGTTAGTCGGATTTTAGTCCGAAAAGTTACTTTTTGCAAACAGTCGAATTAGGACTCGAGACCCCTTCCATTGAGTTCAAAATGCCGTTTGCAACCTTTTTGAGTATAAGCTTCGATATGTTTGGAGTAAGTCGAATTTTGCTACTTTTTCTATTGGGTTTTGAGTTTGGGTTCAGCCCACTAGCTAACTTAATACCCTAATTCGGCCCTCTCCTCTCCATTCATTCATTCCCACTCCTCAAACTCAAGCTAAAACTGAAAATGGTGGAAAGAAAAGGGAATTAGAAATTCCAAGCCCTAGTTTCTTCTTTCAAACTTGAATTCTTGCTCCAAAATCAAAGAGAAGCTATTGGTAAGCCTCCTCTTCATCTTCTCCAACTCTTTCTCTCTTTAATTTCAGAAAAATTCCTAAACCTAATTTGGGAAATGTTTCTCTTTTAAGCTTAGATTTAAGCTTCTTGTGTTGAGATTGAGGTGTGGTTGACCTTCCCTTGTCTTCAAGCTTCTCATTCATTGTTTTTGGGTTCAAAGGTGAGATTTTTATCTCACATCTATGCCTATATCTATCTTTGATTGTTGGGTATGAATTCCTAACACTTATTCATGTGCATTTGCTTGTGGTTTGGATTGAATTGGTGAATATTCCAATTTTTAGTGTTTTGGGTTCAAATATTTAAAATCCTAACTTTGATGTTTTGATCATGTTTTGGTGATGCATCGAGGAGCATATAGGGCCGGGTTGCCTATTGGCATAAACCCTTAGAGCCAATGTTCGTCCGGTTGCATCTTGGAAGAGTTTGCTCTTCATTTGAATAGGTTGAAAAACAGCCCAGGCATGGTTTAGTCGACTGAATTCTCTGTTTAGTCGACTGAACCTGGAAACAGAATGTTTCCAGGCATGATTCAGTCGACTGAATTCTCTGTTTAGTCGACTGAACTGGAAACAGAAAGTTTCCAGGCAGAATTCAGTCAACTGAAAATCTCTGTTTAGTCAACTGAATTTGCTGTTTAATCAACTGAAAATCTCTGTTTAGTCAACTGAATTTGCTATTTCAGCCCACTTTGCCTTTTGGGATTGAATTTTCAATTTTAATCGATTCGTGATGATCCTATTTGTTGTTATCGTTTTTATGACTTTGATGACTCCTTTTTAGGGATTTTTGAATATCCATTTCGATGGATTCTTTATCGGTTTCTTTGGATTTGATTCACGTCTTCGTATGTGGTTTTCAATGATTGATTGTTTCTACAATCATTTTTATGGTTTGTCACTTTAAAATACAAAGGTTTCTATACTAGTAGTAAATATTCAAACTCTTCATCAAAGATTATTTAAACTCTATTTTCAATATCAAACTCGTTTATAAAACCGTTTTCCAACCTATTAGTATATACAAGCCTTTACCTCACTCGTATGAGAAATCTAATTAAACGACTTAGTAACACATGTGGTATGAAACGCTTGCGTTTACTTCGTCGGTTAATTCTTGGACTTGTTCGATTGAATCTCTTGTGACAATTTTCTAGTGGAGATCTACAATTTGTTCGCAAATATTTAACTTAAGCTAGTGGTTATGGGACATGATGCTAAACTCATATATTTACTAGATTATTGTAATTAACACTTCTTGATGATCGAAGATGATCATTTTATGGTTTAGACCAGCAATGCGCGATGTCTCTTTGATTCGGTTCATCGGACGTTACGTTGTACGACGTCGTTGTTCCGTTTTATTGTGTTTTGGTTCATCGGACGTTACGCTGTACGACGTCGTTGTTCCTTTTTATCATGCTTTGGTTCATCGGACGTTACGCTGTACGACATCGTTGTTCCTTTTTATTATGCTTTGGTTCATCGGACGTTACGTTGTACGACGTCGTTGTTCCTTTTCATTGTGCTTTGGTTCATCGGACGTTACGCTGTACGACGTCGTTGTTCCTTTTTATTATGCTTTGGTTCATCGGACGTTACGCTGTACGACCTCGTTGTTCCATATTATTGTGCTTTGGTTCACCGGACGTTACGCTGTACGACGTCGTTGTTCCTGTTTATTGTGCTTTGGTTCACCGGACGTTACGTTGTACGACGTCGTTGTTCTTGTTTATTGTGTTTCTAAATCATCGGACGTTGCGCTATACGACGTCGTTGCTCCGAATTATTCGATCTCTGGATTTCTCATGGTTTATTTCTGAAATTTATGTTTTCACCAATTTTTACAAATTGGCAGGGATATGTATGTTGTTACTCTTGGCTTGGTGATTTAAATTAAGAATATGACATTCTTTTTAATCTTTGTGAAGATTCTTGTGATATTGATTGATCTCTGGATTGATTTTCAATTACATACTTATCACAGTATTGGCTTTATAGTTATCATACGTTTTGTCATATCTCATATTCTATATCTTTTTATCTGATAATTATAGCTAGACTGATCCGTTTATTATTTTCTTCTTAAATAATACTCGGGTCATACTGAGATTTTACAGGTGCTCCTTCTTGACTCCTTATCGGACCATCATCTGATCTTTTGGCTAACTACTTTAGTTTAGTAGTTTTTGTCATATATAATTAAGATATAGACTCCTTGATGTATACATATTTTGTCTAGCACTTGTATCTATTCCTTTGTGATGTTGTGGATCTTATTTGACCACTACCCTGATATACACTTTTATGTGTAATATTCATATCTATTTCCGCCTTTGTGATATGAATTATCTGTGACTGATTTGTGTTATGTTTATTTCTATATTTGTTTTCGAAGATATTATAGCCACTGTGTAGTAGCTTTGAGTTTGTGTCGGTATGTCGGATTTCCTCTTGAAAAGAATGAAAAGTTATATTTTATCTGGCATATCGGTATTCGCACAAAGCAATTATACAGATGGTCGCTCCTCAACAGCCTTATTCTCCGTGCTAGTTGATGGCATTACACCGTAGTGTCCTTGGCTAGCGTGGGTATAGAGGTGGGGCGTCACAGTATATAATTTTCTATCCAATGGCCAAGTGATCGGTTATTTCAACTTAGTTTCGAGAGGATATATATCATTTCAATCCAAGTCACAGTGTCATAGGTATATATCATTTCAATCTATTTGTTAATTTATTTGAAATAATTCAATTCACAGTTTTATATACTGTACCGTTGATAACAGGAAATATAAAATAAATAAACATCCAATCATCCAAATATCAATCAATTAGCATCCATCATAATCAATCATACAAATAGACAATATAATTCACAACAATTTCATAGTTATTAATATCGGATATTTTACTGGAAATTCAATTTCAATTTCAAATTTAACTACCAATTTTAATTTTTAACAGTTAATTCAAATGACAATTTAGCGATTTATCAAACAACAATCAATAAATTCATCTCACTTCATAATTTTAAATTTGACTAGCATAAAAATATTTTAGTACATTGTGAGCATTATAAAACACTAGCCTTTTTATTTTTGCTGTCACTTTCACATTCTGATTCCGATTAAATTAGAAAGCGCTCTAATTTAACTGAAAATTCCAGAAGCTTCAGATTCAATCAAAATGATTTCTTGGCAATGGTCTCGTTAATATGAACCGAACACGACTGAACGCGTCAGATTTGGACCTAAAATGATTGAGGTATGAATTTTGTAAGAATTGGCATTTTAATTAACAATTTATATAAATAATATACCATCCTTTTTTCTTCATACCCACTTAAACTAAAGCCCGACCGAAATTATCATACCTTTATCCCAAACACTTTCCCCTGTACCTGAGAAAGACCCATGGCCGTGCACGCTTGACCAGTGATACGAAGCTCCAAAGCGTGAAATGAAAATATGATATTGCCATCATCTTTCTCATCGGAATCTCCATCTAGTCGTCACCTCTACATGAAGTCCGATACCATTAACCTTATCGTGACCTGCTCCTTTCCTTGTGCTGCTTAGGTGATATGCACCTCCATTGATGATCGAAGGTCGTAAATTTTTACGCCGAGGTGTAATTCTTCATGAAAAAATCAAATACGAATTCAAAAATTCGACTTTAGTATCCATTCAAACAGAAATTCAAACCCTAGTTCAAAACTCGTACGCGGCCAAACTGTCGTATATCTCCAATCTCTATTGCACTCCACAAATAGCATGCCAGATTGAATTACTCGCTAAGCTATGATTTTTAAAATTGATTTCAGAATTTTCGTTTTGTATATCAAGAGAAATAAATTTTTAAAGCTTACAAATTAAATTTTCTTTGTATCTGCTATGTTATTTAAAAGAAGGAAGGAGAAGCGTGTTATAGAAGGAATAGGCATGATCAAATCATAAGATGGCTGAAGTTTGCCCAAAAAAATTCGGCTGAAAGGAAATCTGAAAATAATATGTGTGTGTGTGTGTGTATATATAGCTAAAATTTTTGGATCCCGATCGAGGTGTTCCGCCATGCATTCGTAATGTTATTCCCCTATTCAAAATGCAATGGAATAGGTTTCAAGACTTAATTTGATCGTATGGTGAAGATAGCTTTTTGAACCCAATTATAATATTAAATTTCCGATATTAATTAAGCGCGTTTCTGTATCGTACGGCTAAACGATAACTCTAGACGTTACGAAATATGAAATCCAATAATAATACATTATTACAGATCCAATGGAACTGGTTTTGTCGAGATCTAAGACTGTGTCCCAAAACGCTATTTTTCTATGCTAATTTAAACGGTTATTTTTAAAATCGAGTAAATCACTTTTAAATTCAATTTAAAAGTTCCATACTTTCATTATTATGAATATAAATTTAATAAGCCTTTAAACTATTTTTTTTCCCAAATAAAAATCCAATTTAAATTATTTTCATAATTTCAATTATTTAATTCAACAATTAAATTATTAATAAGTCATTATATTTGAAATTCAACCTATTAAATCGATAAAATTTTACTTTCCAATATTTAAAATCAATTAAATAAATGATTTCAAATAACCCAAAATTCTAGGTCGTTACATATATTTTCCATTTTGATCGAATAACCTATGCTTTGATACCAAAAATAACAGCCCCCCTTGAAACATACCTAAATTTCAAGCCAGAAAAGACCCATCGAAACATAAACCCATTCTAAAGTTGGCTGTTGGTTGGTAAAAAGAAAAAGAATATAGAGTTACCTGTCTATTCTTTCAGAACTCACAGTGGAAGGAATAAAATATTATAACAATAACAGTACCCATTTATTTCAAATCGTTTTAAATGCCACAATATATAACAATAACCGTCATAATATTTTGTTCAAAAATACATTATATGGGTACAATAGAAAATTTCTTGAAAAGATTGATAACAACTGCATTAAGGTTCACCAACTTCTTCTCTAATGAGGAGGGAGTCAGAACAACAAGTGTCGGGTGAATTAAAGACATTAAGTAGGCGTCAATTAATAAAAGAGGGAAACTTATATGTCAATTAATTGAGTAATGAATTGGCGGTTTAAATATGTACAACTAATAAATGCATGATTGAGTGATGCATAAGAGTTAATTTGGATATGGAATAAAATGGGAAAACGTGTAAATTAATTAATTGGCAATTAGTTGGGCGTTTTAAAAAGGGTGTCAATTAATCAAAGAATATGCCCTTCTTACAATAGTTAATGAACATTGATGGTGCATGTAATCATCACCGAAATTATTTTCCAACGACAGAGAGGGGAGTACAGAATTTATTTTTTTCCAAAATTCTTTTAAACTTTTCTTTCAAATCATATTGAAATATTTGTATATGAAAATACTTCCAAATAATACTAATATTATATTCCAAAAATCCCTTGAAACAAATTTCAAAATCCTGGAACTAAAGTTCTGAAATTTCCAAATTATATTTATTTTGTTTACAATCTCATTTTACAATTAATATTTATAAAATTTCCGTGCCTAACAAACAAATATATAATAACCAACAATATCGTTTGTAAAATTATTTTTTTATATATAAAATATATTGTAGGCAAAATTATTTCATTCACCTATATTCAAAACAATATTATGTCGCTCTGTCCTATTAAGTGTTTAGAAATCCTTTTTGATGTCATAGCTTCATATGCACCAAACAGAATTCATAAATACATAACAGAACAAATTAATACAATATAAAACCATTTTATAACACTAACAAATACGCTCTCTTATATATATACTCTCAGCGACTCATTCTAGGGTATTACTACCTTATTAAACATGAGTCTGACCCTACAAAGCTAAGGTTATCGCTAAACCGAAGCCCTGGTACAACCTGTAACGACATGCCTTTTTGGACATTGTAAGAAGACACATACATTGGACTCAAACCATTCAAAAGGGGAGAAAGTTATGGGGTAAATAAGAAAAAATAAAGAAATAAAACAAATGCAGAATCTCACAGCAGAATGACAAAATATAATAATCAAATAACAGTTCATGAATCTGTTTACAAATAAACTTGATTACTAATACAATATAGAATCATAGTTATAGACAAAAAGAATAGATAAATAAATAAATAAATGCAGCGGAACAACATGATGCAGCGGAATATAATAAATAATACTATTACAAATCTTCATCTTCGTCTTTGAGAAATAAGATCTTCAACCCTGAAATGCTCAGGCTGAACCGAGCAAATTAAAAAGACAAAACACTCGAGTCAGAACTTAAAGATCTTATGTAAGTTAAATCAACGGTAAATATGAGTATAACGGCGTCAGAGATGTTTATGAGGTTTGACATCTCTTATCCAGTGTCTAACGTGAGTGCAGTAACTTAAGAGATGTTCGGGATTCCCATCTCCTAAGGATCCGTTAAAGTATCTACTATGCAGTACAATACGCTATTATAATATGTCTACAATAAAGTAGAAATATTAAAATAGCGTTAAGGAATTACCCATATCCCCCTTCACACATTTTATATATTCATATAGTCCATACAATACCGTAACTCCCCCGTAAACTAGAGGGCTATCAGAGGGCACTTCATAGGTATGGTACAAAACAAACTTGTAGAAGGCGCTCTAGGACATATGAACACGACACTCGAGGCAATGTGTGACGCCCCACCTCTATACCCACGCTAGCCAAGAACACTACAGTGTAATGCTGTCAACTAGCACGGAGAATAAGGCCGTTGAGGAGCGACCATCCGTGTAATTGCTTTGCGCGAGCACCGATATGTCATATAGTATAACATGCATTTTTATTTCAAGAGGAAATCCGACATACCGATACAAACACAAAGCTACTACACAGTGGCTATAATAATCTTCGGAAACAAATATAGAAATAAGTATAACACAAATCAGTCACAGATAATTCATATCACAAAGGCGGAAGAAGATGTGAATATATAACTAACACATGAAAGTGTAAATCAGAGTAGTGGTCAAAAAGATCCACCATAATACAAAAGAATAGCAACACGCGCTATACAAAAGAATACATCTATGAGTCCATATCTCAAATGTATAAAACAAAATAAACTACTAATCTAAGTAGTTAGCCAAAAGATCATATGATAACCCCAGAAGAGAAGTCAAGCAGAAGCACCTGTAACATCTCGGTCTGACCCGAGTATTATTTAAGAAGAAAATAATAAACGGATCAGTCTAGCTATAAATATCAGAAGAAATGATATAGAATAAGAGATGTGACTGAACGTATAATAATCACAATGCCAAGCTGTGATAAACAAATAATTGAAAAATCAATAAGAGATTAATCAATATCGCAAAGATCTTCTCAAAGATAAAAAGGAATGTCATACTCCTAATTTCATTCACCAAGCCACAATAAACGACATATATATCAATGCCAATCGCAAAAGTTGGTGGAACATAAATTCCAGAAATCATCTCAAGAAATCCAGAAATCACAATAAAAGGATGGCCAATCCCATAAACTGGACATCGACGCACCTAGAAAGACACGCCCCATGCACAACCGAACATCGACGCACCTAGAAAGATACGCTCCATGCTCTAGCATCTACGCACCTAGAAAGATACGCCCCATGCATAAATAAACATCGATGCACCTAGAAAGATACATCCCATGCATAAATAAACGTCGATGCACCTAGAAAGATACACCCCATGTAATGTCTAACATCGACGCACCTAGAAAATACGCCCCATGCATAGACGGACATCGACGCAACTAGAAAGATACGCCCCATGCATAGACGAACATCGACGCAACTAGAAAGATACGCCCTATGTCCCAACTTATTGAGTCGATTGCTCCACGAAGTAAACAAACATTGATGCACCTAAAAAGGTACAACCCACGCATGAAATAAACATCGACGTATCTAGAAAGATACGACCCATGCGATAAATGAGGCGAATCTCAATAAAATGAGGTACAATCCTCCATACAGACAAAGAGACATCGCACATTGCTAGTCTAAACCACAAAGATGATCGTCATCGATCAATCGAGAAGTGTCAATTACACTAAGCTAGTAAATATATGAGTTTAGCTTCATGTCCCATAACCACTTGCTTAACTTAAATATTTACGAACAAACTGTAGATCTCCACTAGAAAATTGTCATAAGAGATTCAATCGAACGAGTCCAAGAATTAACCGACGAAGTAAACGCAAGTGTTTCATACCACTTGTTTTACTAAGTCGTTTAATTAGATTTCTCATACGAGTGAGGTAAAGGCTTGTATATACTAATAGATTGGAAAACGGTTTAAGAAACGAGCTTTGTAATAAAATAGTGTTAAAATCATTTGAAGAAAGAGTTTTGATATTTACTATTAGTATTCAAAACCTTTATATTTTTAAAGTGACAAATCACAAAGAAGATTGTAGGAACAATTAATCACTAAAATTCACATACGAAGATGTGAATAAAAATCCAACGAAACCGATAAAGAATCCATCGAAATTGATATTCAAAAATTCCTAAAAAGGAGTCATCAAAGTCATAATAAATGATAACAACAAATAGGAAACAACACGAATCGATTAAAGTTGGAAATTCAAGCAACTAGGCGAAGTAGGCAAAAATTGCAACAGGTCGGTCGGCCGGCTACAGAGCTCGGTCGACCGAACCAGAAGAACAGAAATGTTCGGGGTAGCAGGTCGGTCGGCCGAACCCTGTAGTCGGTCGACCGGACCATAAACAGAGAAGTGCTTATGCACTTGGAAGCAGGTCGGTCGGCCGGCAGTAGGGCTCGGTCGACCGGACCTCTTCCCAGTCCCCTCCTAGCCCATCGAATACAGTGGCCAATCACGAAAATTTGCAACCACTCGAGCATCGGCACTAAGGATTTATGCCAATCGACTACCCGGCCCTATGAGCTCCTCGTTGCATCACCAAAAACACATTTGAACATCAAAGCCATGATTTTTAAAGAATTGAACCCAAAACACCAAAAATTAGAATATTCACCAAATCAATCCAAACCAAAAGCTAATGCACACGAATAGGTGTTAGGAATTCATACCTAACATTCAAAGATGATTATAAGCATAGATGTGAGATAAAAATCTCACCTTTGAACCCAAATCAATGAAGGAGGAGCTTTAAAAACAAGCTAAGATCAATTCCTCTTCAATAACAACTCAAGAAGCTTCAATCTAAGCTTAAAAGAGAAACATTTCCTAAATTAGGTTTAGGAATTTTCTAAAATCAAAGAGAGAATGAGTTGGAGAAGAAGAAGGAGATGCTTACTAATGGGTTCTCCTTGATTTTGGAGCAAGAACTTGAGCTAGCAAGAGGAACTAGGGCTTGGAGTTTTAATTTCCACTCTCTTCCACCATTGTTACTAAAGCTTGAAGAGTTAGGAATTAGAAATGAAGTAATGAAGAGTTGGAGTGGGTTGGGACTGAGTTTGTAAGATGGGTTCAGCCCAAACCAAAGCACTAAGTGAAAAAGGTCAAGATTCTACTATCTTTAAACATATCGAAGTTTATACTCAAAAAAGGTCGCAAACGTCATTTTGAACTCAATGGGGGTGGTCTCGAGTCCCAATTCGACTGTTTGCAAAAAGTAGCTTTTCGGACCAAAATCCGACGAACGATAAAATATTTAAATAAAATATTTAAATATAAAATCGATAAATATGCGGGTTGTTACAGACTCCCCTCCTTAAAGAAATTGCTTCCTCGCAATACTTAAGAAGAAAATAAAGAGTAACAACCATAAAAGCATATCAACACAAAAGAAAATTGAAATAAGAAGTTCACCATAAAGAGCATGAAAGAGTAAACCTGAACGGGATCGCTCGATGAATTCTCTGGATTCCCAAGAGCAATCCTTAGGATTTGGGAACCATTGAACTCTCACAAGAAGAATATCTTTATTCCGAAGGTGCTCAAGCTCCGAAGCAATGATGCGAATGGAATGTTGCTCATAAATCAAATCTGGTGAAACTTCAATTTCTACAATATCACCGGGCTCAAGAATAAAAACCGGAATCCCTAAGGCATTTCCGTAGATAAAAGACGTGGAGAACGTCAAGAATAGCAGAAAATTGAGTTGGTGCAACGACGTTGTATAATAACAGTACGCCCAAGAAACTAGAAACTCAAATAATTTGGAATATCAGCGTAGTACAAAAACGGTACGCCCAATGAACCAAAGGCCGAATAATTTCGAAACACCGACGTAGTACAAAAACGGTACGTCCAATGAACCGATAAACCGGAACGACGATGTAGTAAAATAATGGTACATCCATTGATCCAGATAAAACGGAACATCGATGTAGTATAAAAACAATACATCCGATGAACCGAACACCATAAAAGAACATCGGACGCTAGTCCATAAAAGAGGTGAGATGAAACTCAATAAAACGAAGTACGTCAAAACGCCCGATGAACTTGGTAAAACGATAATAAGATACAAGGAATCTCGTGCCAACGAGGTTGACGCAAATTAAGTTCCTTATGAGAAATAAATATTTCAAAGATTTATGATCAAGGTGGAGAACAAATTTCTCATCCAAATATGATGATGCCAAATTCCAAAAGTAAAAACAATAGCCGCGAGCACTAGATCATGAGCGGCATATCTAGCCTCGATAAGCTATAACGATTTAGAAGCACAAGTGATAGCACATTCCCATTTGCAAGAGAGCGACATCCAAACCAATACGATTAGTATTGGTACAAAAGATAAAGTCTCGGTTCCCCACGGGAATCACAAGAACAAGAGTATCGAAAAGAAAGAATTTCTTTTAAATAATTCTTCTTTCCTGAAAAGTTAAAACTTTCAAAATTACATTTTTATTTTTATGTAATAATCTTTCTACAAAAATGTACATTTTTACAAGTCAATATATCGTGTCTGACTGTCTCATCAAAGCGTTTAGGAGATTCCTATCGATAACGTTGATCAAGCGCATCGACTAGAATTCTTAAAGCACTCAATGGGCAATACAATCACAAAACCATCTTTTATATGATAAACATGTTTCTAAAAACTTTTAAGAATATTCTTTGTTCATTTTAAGAACAAAAATCAAATTGTACCTATAAATAAATCTTATGAAAAAGATTTTCAAAATTTTAAATTTCTATTTTCATCCAAAATCAATAAATACAAGAATAGACTTATCGAGATATTCATAGAATACTCGATACCTAAAATGGATGAAATAAGCTGGACAAACTGAATGACATAATAATTCATTCATAAGAATTACAACGAGTGCGAAATGCGGTAAGTGGAATGCTAACTTCCGCAACTCGTAGCAAATGAAAACCGGTGGTAAGGTCAAACTGAAAAGACCTTAGCACCACACGAAAGATTACTTAGGTGATAATCCTAAGACAAGCTCAAAAATACCAGAAAATTTCTCAAACTACATGAATGAGAGAAATAACACTTTCCTTATAAGTGGGCTTAAGGAATAAAATGATGCCATCAAGTTGGAGTCAAAATCATAAGGGAAAAAATAGAAATCTGCTTAACAGAATGAAAATGTCAAAGATGAATAGTCCACACAAGACAAAGGATATGGCCTCATAATAATCAAGCCAATCCTTACAAAAGTAAATTCCGAAACCAAGTAAAAAATCGGCTCGGACAGAAAAATCACATAAAATAATTTCAATATCAATAAAGACAAATTGAGTGTTGCGGATCTACCATCCGGATTAACAATTCTCAAAGAAGTCATCAAGCCCAAAATGTTTAAAGAAAAAGAATCAACAAGTTCTTTTGATATAAAATAGTGAGATGGAACCCATATCAAAAAGAACACGAACAAGATAATCACAAAGCAAATGTCATCAAGGATTGAATGAGAAATACCTTGACCACGAGAAGTGTTACCAGGAGCTTGCACTACATTGAGCTTTCCCTCCTTCCTACTTTGAAGTATGGGACATGCAGTTATATGGTGACCCGAATTTTTGCAATAGCGACAATAAAGAGGTTTCGGACACTCCCTTGCATAGTGGTCCGTAGAACCACAATTGTAGCATTGCCCACGACTAGAGGTAGGAACTTTTGCTACCGAGGTTTCTTGCCTCCCTTTCTTGTTGGGAATGGGGCCTTTGAATTTAATAGGCCTTTTCATGTTGTTGTTGAAGTTTTGTTTGGCATCCACAACTTCAACATCACACTCTTTATCGACCTCTTCAAGACGAAGAGCGATATCAATAAGCTGATCAAATGAAACTTCAAGTTTCAGAAGTAATGGCTTCTTAAGGTTCTTATTCAAGCCATAGACAAATCTCTGATTTTTCTTCAATGGGGTATTAATGTACTCAACCCCGTATTTGGACAGAGATTCGAAAGATGCGACATAGTCTGTCACAGAAGATTCACCTTGAACAAGGTCAATAAAACTACAGGCCAAAGTTACTTTTTGGCCTCCGGCACAAATTTCAATTCGAACCTTCCCCGGAATTGCTCCCAAGTGAGATCCGCTTCAATGATTTCAGAAATTAAAAGCTCATACCAATCTAATGCTCTTTCTTGGAGCATGCTAGAAGCCACTTGGACTCGATGTAGATCAATAAGGTTCATGCGAGAAAAGATGCGATCGCATGATTTGAGCCAAGCTTGAATTTCAATAACACTCTCGGATCCCCTGAATGGCCTTCCACCCAAATCGGTATAGTCTCTGCACAAGCGTGCAAAACCGGATCTAGGATGAGTAGGCTCTGGATTGGGTCCAGCTGCTTGAGCGTTCTTAACAAGATCTAAAAGCTGCTGGGCAGACATAAATACTCCATCCTGGGGAGTAGCACTAGATTGACCGGCGCTGGGACGGCCTGGTCTAACCATTTCTCTTCTTTAAGAAAGAAAGAAAGAAAGAAGAGGAAAAAGTTATTCTCAAAATAAATTTCAATCAAACTTGATTGATAAAACAAGGAATCATAAAGAAAATAGGATGAATCGGTACGAAGACCCGAATTAAATCCTAAAGCACTACTCCTAAGATGGACTTAGGACGATGATCCTTGTTAAATTATTCTACACTGTTCCGAAGTTTGGCTCTGATACCAAGCTGTGACGCCCCACCTCTATACCCACGCTAGCCAAGAACACCACGGTGTAATGCTGTCAACTAGCACGGAGAATAAGGCTGTTGAGGAGCGACCATCCGTGTAATTGCTTTGCGCGAGCACCGATATGTCAGATAGTATAACATGCATTTTTATTTCAAGAGGAAATCCGACATACCGATACAACACAAAGCTACTACACAGTGGCTATAATAATCTTTGGAAACAAATATAGAAATAAGCATAACACAAATCAGTCACAGATAATTCATATCACAAACGCGGAAGAAGATATGAATATATAACTAACACATGAAAGTGTAAATCAGAGTAGTGGTCAAAAGGTCCACCATAATACAAAAGAATAGCAACACTGCTATACAAAAGAATACATCTATGAGTCCATATCTCAAATGTATACAACAAAATAAAATACTAATCTAAGCAGTTAGCCAAAAGATCATATGATAACCCCAGAAGAGAAGTCAAGCAGAAGCACCTGTAACATCTCGGTCTGACCCGAGTATTATTTAAGAAGAAAATAATAAACGGATCAGTCTAGCTATAAATATCAGAAGAAATGATATAGAATAAGAGATATGACTAAACACATAATAATAACAATGCCAAGCTGTGGTAAACAAATAATTGAAAAATCAATAAGGGATTAATCAATATCGCAAAGGTAAAAAGGAATGTCATACTCCTAATTTCATTCACCAAGCCACAATAAATGACATATATATCAATGCCAATCGCAAAAGTTGGTGGAACATAAATTCCAGAAATCATCTCAAGAAATCCAAAAATCACAATAAAAGGATGGCCAATCCCATAAACTGGACATCGACGCACCTAGAAAGACGCCCCATGCACAGTCGAACATCGCGCACCTAGAAAGATACGCTCCATGCTCTAGCATCGACGCACCTAGAAAGATACGCCCCATGCATAAATAAACATCGATGCACCTAGAAAGATACATCCCATGCATAAATAAACGTCGATGCACCTAGAAAGATACACCCCATGTAATGTCTAACATTGGCGCACCTAGAAAGATACGCCCCATGCATAGACGAACATCGACGCAACTAGAAAGATACGCCCCATGCATAGACGAACATCGACGCAACTAGAAAGATACGCCCCATGTCCCAACTTATTGAGCCGATTGCTCCACGAAGTAAACAAACATCGATGCACCTAAAAAGGTACAACCCATGCGTGAAATAAACATCGACGTATCTAGAAAGATACGATCCATGCGATAAATGAGGCGAAGCTCAATAAAATGAGGTACAATCCTCCATACAGACAAAGAGACATCGCACATTGCTAGTCTAAACCACAAAGATGATCGTCATCGATCAATTGAGAAGTGTCAATTACACTAAGCTAGTAAATATATGAGTTTAGCTTCATGTCCCATAACCACTTGCTTAACTTAAATATTTACGAACAAACTGTAGATTTCCACTAGAAAATTGTCACAAGAGATTCAATCGAACGAGTCCAAGAATTAATCGACGAAGTAAACGCAAGTGTTTCATACCACTTGTTTTACTAAGTCGTCTAATTAGATTTCTCATACGGGTGAGGTAAAGGCTTGTATATACTAATAGATTGGAAAACGGTTTAAGAAACGAGCTTTGTAATAAAATAGTGTTAAAATCATTTGAAGAAAGAGTTTTGATATTTACTATTAGTATTCAAAACCTTTATATTTTTAAAGTGACAAATCACAAAGAAGATTGTAGGAACAATCAATCACTAAAATTCACATACGAAGATGTGAATAAAAATCCAACGAAACCGATAAAGAATCCATCGAAATGGATATTCAAAAATTCCTAAAAAGGAGTCATCAAAGTCATAATAAATGATAACAACAAATAGGAAACAACATGAATCGATTAAAGTTGGAAATTCAAGCAACTAGGTGAAGTACGCAAAAATTGCAACAGGTCGGTCGGCCAGCTATAGAGCTCGGTCAACCGGACCAGAAGAACAGAAATGTTCGGGGTAGCAGGTCGGTCGGCCGAACCCTGTAGTCGGTCGACCAGACCATAAACAGAGAAGTGCTTATGCACTTGGAAGCAGGTCGGTCGGCCGGCAGCAGGGCTCGGTCGACCGGACCTCTTCCCAGCCCCCTCCTAGCCCATCGAATACAATGGCCAATCACGAAAATTTGCAACCACTCGAGCATCGGCACTAAGGATTTATGCCAATCGACTACCCGGCCCTATGAGCTCCTCGTTGCATCACCAAAAACACATTTGAACATCATAGCCATGATTTTTAAAGAATTGAACCCAAAACACCAAAAATTAGAATATTCACCAATCAATCCAAACCAAAAGCTAATGCACACGAATAGGTGTTAGGAATTCATACCTAACATTCGAAGATAATTATAAGCATAGATGTGAGATAAAAATCTCACCTTTGAACCCAAATCAATGAAGGAGAAGCTTTAAAAACAAGCTAAGATCAATTCCTCTTCAATAACAACTCAAGAAGCTCCAATCTAAGCTTAAAAGAGAAACATTTCCTAAATTAGGTTTAGGAACTTTCTGAAATCAAAGAGAGAATGAGTTAGAGAAGAAGAAGGAGATGCTTACTAATGGGTTTTCCTTGATTTTGGACCAAGAACTTAGCTAGCAAGAGGAACTAGGGCTTGGAGTTTTAATTTCCACTCTCTTCCACCATTGTTGCTAAAGCTTGAAGAGTTAGGAATTAGAAATGAAGTAATGAAGAGTTGGAGTGGGTTGGGACTGAGTTTGTAAGATGGGTTCAGCCCAAACCAAAGCCCTAAGTGAAAAAGGTCAAAGTTCTACTATCTCCAAACATATCGAAGTTTATACTCAAAAAGGTTGCAAACGTCATTTTGAACTCAATGGGGGTGGTCTCGAATCCCAATTCGACTGTTTGCAAAAAGTAGCTTTTCAGACCAAAATTCGACGAACGATAAAATATTTAAATATAAAATCGATAAATATGCGGGTTGTTACACAATGCCATGGTAGATATACCAATTACGGATCAGGACTGGTGGTAACACATAGCAGCTACTACCGCCCACCTCAGAACACACTCCCACAATCAAAAATCAAAGGGTGACCAATAAAGCAATAGATATGGGATTGTAGCAATGTGTCCGATAGGAAGAATGACCTCACTTGGCCCGACGTGGCTCCTGTTTTAGTCACATCTAAGTTGACTCACAGGAGTTAGGGTCATGTCATACCTAATACAGTAATCGTTCGTCAAACCATCCTACTTAATTTTTGGAATCTCCACCACGTGCACAGTTGTTAAAGTGGTTTTCGGTATTGGCAGAGAGCATGACAATTTCCGATCCCGGTCTGTTTAGCAACCAAAATCTTATTACGGACCTGAACTAGTGGTAATGCATAGAAGCTACTGCCGCCCACCTAGGAACACACTCCCATGATCAAAAATCAAGGGGTGGCCACCAAATCAATCACAAAGCAACATATATGGTATCGAAGAAATATGTCCGATAAGAGGAATGACCTCACTTGTCCCAGCGTGGCTCCTATTTTAGTCACATCTAAGCTAACTCACGGAAGTCAGGGTCATATCATACCTTATACAGAAATCGTTCGCCAAACCATCCTAATTCACTTCTGGAATCTCCACCACATGCACAGTTGTTAAAGTGGTTTTCGGTATTGGCAAAAAGTATGACACTATCCGATCCCGATCTCTTTAATAACCAATCGCTTATTACACATCGGAAGGTTCTCTTATATTTTCAAAACCATTTCATAATTGGTATCAAAGTATCATATTTAATTCAAACCATATCACTTTCGAAATCATATCACTTTCAAAAAACATATTTCCAAAATAGTTTAAAACCCTCATTTCAAAACTTCATATTCAAATCAATTATGTAATTTAAATCCAACAAGGTTATTATATCATTTAACCATATTTGCATTTAAACCAATGAATTTGAACATAAACACTTCCCTTTTGCTTAGTCTGAAAATTTATAAAATAATTTAAATAGTAATAAATAGTTAAATAGTTAATAGTTAAAACACTCTAAAATAGTTTAGTTATAGATTGAAGGTGCATGCTAAATTGATTTAAGATAGTTAAATAGATTTAAAATAGATTAAATATAATAAAAATTGATTAAATAGCATTAAAATAAATAAATTAGTTTTAAAATAAGTTAAAATGGGTTAATTAGTTCTAATATAAATTAAACGGTTTAAAATAGGTCAAAAATGATTTAATATAGTTAATATAAATTTAAATAGTTTAATAATTTGAAAATCTTAAATTTTAGATTCTTTAAAATAATATATTTTTGAACAGTTCATATCAAATCATGAATTTGAAATTAATACCAATTTAAACTATTTATTTCACTTCAACACATTTCGAAAATTTCCAATTTCCAAAAACCCAATTTCAGTTCTTTCAATTTAAATTCTCAATAAAATATTTAATTTTATCGCTTTCAATCCGTGTTTGATATATCAATTTAAATTATTCCAATTCCAATATATTTCAAAGTTGTATTTCAAACAATTTTAATAACTTAATTTCGCTAAACATCACTTATACTTCAAATTCAACTTAAAAATTTCAATTACATTTCTTTAAACAATTCCTTTAAACCAATTCCAAAATTTAACATAAACTTTAGTTTCGATAATAATTCAATTTATGTAGTCCAGATTTTATTTCAAAATATCATTTAACTAAATTCAAAAATTAAGGGTCTTTAAAATCATTTAATTTAACCAATTCGATGTCCGTATATAATTCTCTACCCTAGGGTCAATTGGTATGGATTTTTATCATTTCAATTCGCAATTTGAAATTTTATGGTTATATTTCATTACAAACCGCAATCCCGAATTAAATAAAATCCATAAAATCGCTCAGTCTATCGTTTCAACCCATAATGATTTTTCTGTAATCTGTGGATCGTTCGGGTGTATATCATCTCAACCCATAGTGATTTTCCTAGAATGATGACAGTATATAATTTAAACATAATATCC
The DNA here is from genome assembly GCA_030765085.1 of Allium cepa. NCBI lineage: Eukaryota > Viridiplantae > Streptophyta > Magnoliopsida > Asparagales > Amaryllidaceae > Allium > Allium cepa. The sequence continues at coordinate 465,004,765 of CM060931.1, forward strand.
AATCATCCAATATCAACAATCAACATCCATCATAATCATCATCCAATTCAACCAATAATTTACAACAATGACAGATTTTTATTTACAAGTAATTAACTGGCAAATTAATTTCAATAATAATTTATGCAACAATTTAATTCATAAATAAATTCAAAATAAGTGGAGCGACGATTTAAATATACCAAACGGTAATAAATAAATTCCTAATCAAATCACAAATATAATTAAACTAACATAAGAAATTTAGGAAGTTGTGAGTGGGTGAAAACACTCACCTTCGATTTTAAATCGATTTAAAATCCAATTTAGGGCCCAAATTCAAACAGCCCTCGAATTCATCCAAACAAGAGTCAAAATGTCCAAAATGTAATACGATCCCGGCAAAATAAACCGCGCATGAATCAGACCTCGTACGTAAAAGTTGTGACGATTAGAAGATTGAATTTCCAAATTTGAATAAATAAAAAGAAAAAGAAAAAGAAGGATGCCTCACCTATCTTCCACGCTCACCGAAACACAAGCAACCCTAGCATCGTTCTGTCACACATGATTTGTTTGGCCTCCACCTCACCAATGATGCATGCTTCACGCGCCGAGGCCATGGCTGAGCTCGCCATCCCCGCATGAACCCCCTCGGCCCGCGACTTCTACCTACCACCTCGCGAGAGCACACCATGCACAACCGCCGCCACCTATAGACCAAACCCTAATCCAATTATTATGCTCGATCGAGCCATCATCTAGCAAAACAAACCCCACCAATGAACTCCCCTGAGCCCTCTCCACAATAATGTACCAATGAATCGTCGATCCGTCGAAGTTGATCAAGACTCGACGAACGGCCGTGACTGTTTCGTGCAATTCCAGCCAAATCATGATCCAAAATGAAAAATGAATCATAGATTTGGGTAGCGCTCATTGAGAGCTTCAAATAGATATATGATTTTTGGAGTTGAATTTGAAATTGAATTTGCAATTTGGGAAATAAGGTTTTGTTTGTTTACCATTGGAAAGAGGAAATGAGAAAGAATGTACGTATAGACAAATGAGAAATAAGAAGGCTGCAAGGGTCTATAATGAGATATTAAGAAGTAGGTAAGAAATAAGAAAGAACGGATAAGATTTGATTTGGAAGTTGAACGATAAACGACCCAAAAAGAATGTTTCGCCTCCGGTACGAAAATGGATTATCCCATATTTCAAAATAGATGTTTTCATTAATTTCAAACTCGATGGAATAGGTTTCAAGTCCTAATCCAATCATATGAAGAAGTTATCTTAAAATCGGCTTATTTCAAATTGATTTCAATTAAATTGATTTCTAGGCGTTTCGAGTCCATACGATCAAATGAGAAGTCCGATCATTACGATACTTGAAATCCTATAATAAGTCACTTTTATGGATCCAATGAAACTGGTTTCATCGAAATCCGAGTCAGTAGTCAAAATGTTTATTATCATATTAATTAAATAAATTAATATTAAATTAATTAATTCACTTTTTAATTCAGTATTTATTAACTAACAGATTTCTTCATTTTTGATTACTTAGACATTTATAATGATTCAAAACAAGTTTGCACATAAATTCAAGGTTAAACTTTTTATACCGATTATAGTTTTCAATTCTAATTGTATGTTAATCCAATTAATTATAATTTAATTTCAATAAATTGTTTAAATTTGTTTCCAGACTTTATATTCAATCAATTATTACTCAAACAACATAGTTAATATTTGTTAATAACTTATTTCACTAATAGGCTACTTTTACATCTTTTATTTGTGTTAACTACTATAATTCAATTAGTTGAAGTTTTATCAATTTTACAAATTAATTAAAATTTAAAATCCCAATTAATTATTTTAATCTTGGTTTCATTATTTATTATTGAATCAATCTATTACCTGATGAATAAAATTAACATTTCCATTCATTTTATTACATTCACGCTACAGTTATTTTCTTAATCCACGCTAATGTAAGATTTATTTACATTTATTCGCAATTGATTAATTAAATTGGTAACATATAACAATTTGTCACCCTTACCTTTTATACATTTATAAGTTTATTATTTACAACCAAATGTTGTGATTACTTTCATAACATAAATTTTATTCAATTACCATTTATTACATATTATTTCATTAATGAATTAAATATATACATTTGTCTTCTAATATTCACTTTATAACCAAGTATAACCTTTACATTATCTCAATTGATTGGAATTCCGTTCAAGTTGTAAATAATTAACTTTAATTAACATAGTCACCTTTCATTTTTGTAATTATTTCACTAATACATCCCAAATTTTTATTTCTTTTAATATTAGGTTACCGAAAATCTTATTAAATTAACAAATTTAATTATCAAAAATTACGGTTCGTTACACTCTCCTCCACTCGAAACTTTTCGTCCCCGAAAAGGAAAAAGGAGGGAAAAGAAGGAATTTAGTAGTCAATATATCTTATTCAAAAAATTTATATTTGTAAACAACTAATTTACATAATTAAATAATTTAAATAAAATATATCAATTTATAAAAATTAAATCCTTTTATACTCAAATTAATAAAAGTTTGGAAAAACATTTGACAAAATTTCCTAAGTCCAAAATTTAGGGAAAAATTCGGTAAAGTCTCCTTTTGTACAGAGAGGTCTAGGAGATGAAATAATATCAATAATAACAATATATCTCACATATATTTCAAAATAATATATCCCAATAACGGGAAAATAAAATAATATCGCTATAAATTGTAATCTAAGAATGTATCTATTTGTCGGGCAAATAACGCGTATTTTATGAAACCAAAAGCAGTAGCAATTGCTTCCATAACCTTTATTCCACTTATGTAATCCAAAGAGGTTAATACTTATATAAGAAAAATATTTATATCGCTCCAATTTATAACAAAAAAATCATAACAATATTCACTTGCAAACAACATACACCAAGCGCTTGCAAACAGAACCATACAATCATCACATGTGGTTAAAGTAATCAACCATCCATCATAGCAACCAAGACAAATGGTTTGTTTAGGTTTAGACACCTTTAGCCATATAGAATGACAAATAAAACTACTAAGTATACCATCTACTCAACAGTCTTAGATAAAACTCAACATATTATTCATAGATCCAAACAATTAGAAGTGTCATTTCCCAAACAATACATAAGCCAAACAAACAACAAATTCCAAACATGATTTAAGTTTATTCTTATAATTTCCTTTCCCAACCTTTATTGTTCACTTTTCATTCATACAATGGTTATTTCTTTAATTTATATTTTCTTCTTACAAAAATTGAATTTCCATTCATTCATATAATACTTAATTCCATTTATTTACATTTATTTATCTATATATGTTATTTACATTTTCTTACATATGTGACTCATATATAGTTATTTAAACATATGTAAATCAGTTCTTAAAGTACTATATATGTTTCTTTGTAAGTAAATTCACATTCATTCATTGATTACTTATTTTCACTTATTTACATTCATTACTAACGAAATTCGTTTTCAGTTATTTATATAATGTCAATTTCTTTATCATTTCTTTTCATTCATTTCTTACATAAGTTACTTCCATTTAATAATTTATAATAATCAATGGGTTTATTATTTAAGTATAACATACACTTTATTGCAGCTTAGTTCACATTTATTTGGAACAACCCGGTATTTTTAGCCATTCGCACCCACACATGCCGGACTGAATTGCTTAAAATGCCGCGTTGTAAATACATTTGGAACAAATGAAATACAATCACAGAATCACAGACATAGAAATACCAGAATAACTCGCAGCGGAAATTGAAATACCATAGTAATTCATGAAGCTACTATAACAAACCCTCAAACAAATACATAATATTAGTCTGAAAACATATACAATAGAAATCTCAAATAAATAGAAGTTCATAAATACCAGAGCTGAAATAGAACAACTAAAACTGAAATGGAATAGATAATTAGACAAGCAGAATCTCCAGCGATTCCTAGCTCTAGAAAAGAAATCCGAAGCTAAGCTGTAAATACTCAGGCTGACCCGAGCGTAAAGTAAAACACAAAACCCTCGAGTCAGGACAAACATACTTATATAATGTAAACCAACTCAAGTGAACTATAGTAGTAATGTACAATAACTTAAAGGATGCTTGGGATCGTCCATCCTCTAAGGATCAGTTAAACTATGAATTTAATATATCCCGTGGTTAAAATTTCAAAATGGTAATTTATACTTTGAAATCAAATATCATTTTAAAATTCAATATCATTCAAAATCCATTTCAAAAAATCATATTTTTCCCAAACCGCATTCATTTTATTTAAAATACCATTTCAAAACACATTTCAAAATAATTTATATTTCAAAACAAATTACTTCATTTTAAATCATTGAAATGAAATTATTATATTTAACAATTAAATTATTAAATTTTCAAAATTTTAGTCTTTCAAAGTTCATTTATTCACTTAAATTTTATAAAACAATGAAAATCCAACTTTCGCAACATTTAGAAAATGCTACGGAAAGTTACTTTTAAAACAATTCAATTTAACAAAAGACAGCATAAAAAATGCTGTAATAGGGTTATTTTAGTTCAAATAAAACCTTAGTCAATTTCAGTAACTACAGCACTTACAAAGTGCTATAATAGCCCTTAATTCAGTTTAGCTATTTAGTCCATTTCTATCAACTACGGCATTTACCAATGCTATATTACATTAGAAATAATAACATTTCAAAAATGTTGTTAATTAAATTCCAAATATTCATTATAATTTCACAAACAATTAAATTTTATTTAAACCATTTTAGACTTATAAAATCTTATATTTTCACTTTTAAAACAATCATTTAAATACCTTTATATTTATGATTTTATAAAGTTAAATTTTCATTCAAAAGTCAATACTTAGTAATAATTCACATATTAAATTCACACATTAAATTTCAATTCATTAAATTAAAATTTTAACTTAACATATTTTTCAAATGTAAATTATTTTTCATCTTATTTACTTAAATTAAAATTCACTTTTAAACAAAATTCACAAATTTCCAAATTAAGTTATATTTTAAAATTCAACTTAAATATTCATTTATCTCACCTTTTAGTTTATTCAAAAATCATAAATACTCTACAAAAATCATTTAAATTCATTTTAATTCAATTTATCATACTTCCTACTTAATTTAAATTCCATTTATACCAAATCATAACTTCCAAAATAACTTATATTTCAAATTTCTAACTTTACCATTAATTTATTTCACTTATAAATTTTTAGAAAATCAATAATGCTTTGTAAAATCATTTTTAATTAAGTTTAAATCAAAATATTATAATATTTACATTTCGAAAATATTTTTTTAAAATTTTACAAAAATATATTTTAACCACGAGTCTGTATATCATTTTCTTGCCTAGGTAAAATGATATAGATAAAATATCACTTCATTCCGTAATCTAGAAAGAAAAATCTGGGTTTGATCATTTCAAACCCACAATCCCAAGTAAATGAAATAAATAAAAATCGTTCAGGCCTATTATTTCAGCCCATAACGATTTTTCCCTATTCTAAAGTTCGTTCGGATATGTATCATTTCAACCCATAGTGATTCTAATCTAAAGGGAACTTGTAGTGTGATAAACTAATATAAATAATAGAATAGCATAATATAATAGTAACAGATGATATAACAGGTAAATAAGCACGGGTGAACATCATATGATCATAACATAGCAAATATAGCATGGTGATATATTTTACAGATTCAAATGTGATCGGTTTACTAGTCATAAAAGTATAAAACTTTCTGGTGAGAATAACTCACTTGTATAACTGGAGATGACAACCAAATACACAAAACAGAGATCTTTAAAGGCACGAAAGCACGAATACGATTTGAATGTGGGAGAGCCAAAGTTAATTGCCTTGAACATATGGAACAAAACAATATGCATATGACAACCCGGAATTTTGGACAATTTAAATTGGAATATTAATTTGATTTTAAATATTTAAAATTTAATTTTTAACTTGAATTCAAATGTTATTATTATTTAGCAATTAAGTTATTGGATTTAATAAACTGAAATTGGGTAAATTGTTGAATCTTCTGTATTTAGCATGTTAAAAATAATTGGAAGGCTTGTAAACTTTATATTGATAATACTGAAAATTGTAAAGTGTTAAAATTGAATTTAGAAGCGTTTTTTTCAGTTTTGAATATATATCATTTAAACTGATATTTAAAAATAGCCTTTCGAGGCATAGTCTCGGAATTCAACGAAACTAGTTTCATTGGATCCGTAATATTGTATTATTATCATATTTCAAATTTTGTGGCTTTTGGGGTTATCGTGTGGTCGAACGGTATGTAAACGCGCTGAAATTTATATCGAAAATTCAATATAATAACTGGGTCCAAAAAGCTATCTTCTTCGTACGATTGAATCAGGACTTGAAACCTTTTCCATTGCTTTCGAAATAAGAGTATAATATTATAAGCATCTAGCGGCACGCCTTGATAGGAGATCAAGATTTCAAGTTGCGGATTCGAGACAATTTTAATTCAAATAAATATATATTTACATTCATTGATTGAAATATATACTCATATCAACTGCTTTCTTTCATTTCGAATCACTGTACACCTACTCCTTCATGCAACCACTCAGAAATCACATCTTTCTTTCATTTCAATTTTAAAGAGAAAAATCAAATCCAACCTATCTTCTAGCCGAAGCCACCTTCTCTCCTTTTTATAAAACACGAGTCCCTCTTCTTCTTTCTTCTGTACAAACAGCAAGTTCAAATCGAAGTTCGTTTCGTCAAAAAAAACAACTTCATTTCCTTCTCTATCGAACGGAGTCTCCTCATCCTTTCCCCTTTTCAAAATCGATACTCAATTCAAATAGAATTCGTGCGATGGGTTAGACGCGCTCGGCAGTTAGGGCTTGTAGCTGGGGGTCGTTCGCGTGGGATATTGCAGCAGTCGAGTGGGCAAAGGTCGCGACTGCGACTTAGGGTAGCTTGAATGGGTCTCGATCGTGGAGGCGAAGGCACGAGCTAGGGTTTGGATTCGCATGCGACTGTGGAAGTTGAGCGGGGTGATGGAGAAGGGGATGCTCGTGAGCCAGGCATGGGCGGCAGAGTGAGGGAGTACTTCGAGATGAGGGTTGCGTAGTTCGGCGAGGTCGAAAGCGGCGCCGTGGGGTGCGTTGCGGGGGGGAGGGGCGGTCGTTGTTGGAGTGCAGTAAGGTATAGGTGTTTTTTTATAAATATATATACATATAGGATTAATATATATATATATAACTCTGTATTTGATTTTACAGTATGGTATTTTCCTTTGATTAAAATTTTTAAATATATATATGTGTGTGTGTGTGTGTGTGTGTGAATATGCATACAGCAAAATATATATATGAACATATACGGTAGAGCAGAAAATTTTATATAAATAAGATTTTGGGAAAGTAGGAAGTTTTAAAATGTTTAAAGTTTATGTAAAATTGGAATTTTTAAACCTATATAGATTATTTTTATAGGTGTAGTTTCAAAGAAAATAAATATACATATTTTCATTGACTAGTTTATTTCAAATAATTTATTTAGGTGATTAATTTGTTAAACTAAATTATTTGTTTAAAACCAAATTATTGGTTTAAATTAAATAAGTAAGTAGTAGTTAACTGTTCGATCAATTCAAATATTAATATATTGTATAAATATTTATACAAGGTCAATAATTGTGAAATCAAATCGAGAATGAAGTGGATTTGCAAATTTAAGGGGGCAAAGGTGAGTTAATCTCACTCATTTGGATTATTGTTTAAATTTAAATAGTTAAATTCAAATTTTTGGGTGAATTATTGAATTGATTGGATGTGGTATATTATATATAATAGTATATATATATATATATATATATATATATATATATATATAAATCTTGGAATGATTGATTTTCCGCATTATATAGCGGATGATATTATATTTAAAACCCATATACCGCGATATTCAACCTCGAAGTGGAATTGGTATTTTATATTGTGCCAACATCCGTGGATGCAGGGAAAACAAGTTGGAGGGATCCAACTGGATTCCTCAACATTTGTTTAGATTATTTAATATTCTCTGTTATGATTATTTGATATTCTGTGATGAATTATATTGATAATTGGAATATTGAATGCTATTGTTTGCTTGAATATATTTCGGTACACTGGGTTATTAAAATATATGGAATTGGATTTTTGAAAGAAAATAAAAGAGTGAATTTTTAAGTAAAATAATCGTTGTGAATTTGAATAAATTTAAGAATGAACTAGATAAGAATAAAAGTGATTTTAAAAATTGAATAAATAACTCCGAGTATGGAAAAAGGGAATTTTGAATAAATAGAGTAATAATGAATTTTAAAAACATAAGTAATATTATTTAAAGGAATAAAAAATTTATTTTAAATTCCAAGGTTTGTGTTTATTTAAAAAGATAAAGAAGGAATTGGGAAAAACTGAAATTGGTATTTTTAGTTAAAAGATTTTAAATCATAATTAAGAAATAAAATCTGAAGTTAATGGATTTTGAAATAAATGAGAAAGTAAAGGAATTTATTTCAAATGGAGTAAATTGGAAATCAATTTGGAAATTGATTTAAGTGTTTGAAATTGGAAATTTAAAGGAGAATGTGACTATGAAATTTATAAACTGGGTTTATAAAAGTAAAGTAATATATCAGTGGATATTTGGAAGAATAAATTCACGACGGGAATTTGTTAAAGGAATGGGAAAATTTGTTTAAAAATAAATAGTGATTTATTTTTAAAGATAGAAAGAGAAGAGTATTTCCCTGGATAGCCAAGTACGTTTCAAAGTAAAAAATTTAAATATAAGTTAAAGGTTTTAATGTTGTTTTAAAAAATATGTTAGGAAATTTATTATTTCTAAATGTTTAACTTCTAAAATAAGTATTTTCTTTAATCAATTTATAGCAGTAATCATTTAAAGGTGGCTAGGTATTTTGGTTTTAAAAGTTAGATATTCAGTTTTATATTGCACAAAGTAGGTTAAGTTTAAATATTCTTAAAGTATATATTTTGATAAGTATTAAAGTAATTTTTAATTTAAATGATTAAAATATATTTTATAATAAAGTGTTTTCAAATTATTTTTAAAATCCAAAGTGTTTGTACTTGGTGATTTCAGTGGAAATAGAAAATATTTGGGAAATTTATTCTGTAAAAAGGAGATGGTTTGAAAACTGTTTTCAAAAAGATTTGAAAGCGTAAATATATCTTGTGAAGATATTTTGAGGTTAAAAAATAATTTGGAGAAATTATTTATTGTTTGATGGTTGTTGTGAATATTAATTAATAGTTAATCTACCGACTATCAATATTGGCCAATGTGCTGAATGTTTCGAAGAGACCGGGATCGGGATTAATTTCTCGAAAACTACTTCGATCCGGTTTGTACGTTTTTCGTAAGGAAGACGATTTTGGATTCGAAGATGGAGCAGTAAAGTGCAAGGGTTAATCGCTACTAATTCTGAGGATGTTTCCAAAATTGATGTAGTAGGAATAGTGCCTTCGGTTCCGTTCGAACCCGAGACGGACTTGTATGGATTGAATGCTTTCAGAATATCGCCAGGTGGACGATGGCCATTCTAAGTGAAACGTTCTTAAAGGTAACGCTAAGCCTCAAGCCTCATCAACCGGGAATGACTGAAAATCAGGGGTTATGCAGCAAGGCTAGGTGGGTAGCGCCCATTAGGGTGAGGTCATCCCTGTCTAGATGTCCCTTTATTTTGGCTTAGTGGTGCGGTTGCTGATCCCAACCGTGGGGTGATCTTACTCGGGATTATCCAGTAAGGGGTAGTCCTGGTCTTGTGTTGCAGGGGATTGGGAGTAATCCTCGGTACGGTGATCTAGGCCACGTACTGTGACAGGTGGTACCCCAGTGCGTAGTCATTAGTTGGAAATCCATTCTCCCTACGCGCCTTTTACGGTTTTGTTTGTATTACCCACTTTGTGGCTAGTAGCTGGAATTTAATCATGTAACAATTTCGGCTATTTTAATAAGTATATGTAAAAAGACCCTATTATAATATCGTAGGATTTTAATAAAAAGTGTTTTAGCTATCGTAAGGTAAAAACCCAACATGTTTATTTGTGGAGTGGTCTTACGAGATGCTTTTGTTTTCAAAGGATTTTGAAACTTTAATAATCAATTTGAGTGTGATTTCTCACGCTGGTATTCCAGACTGACTCGGGTGTTATTTAACTATAATGCTCGGGTCAGACCGAGTATTATAGATTAAGGGAAGGATGTTGAGGAGCTGGATGGCCAGCAATTGAATGCATGTGATGTTTGGTGTGAAAAGATAAGTTGAAATGTGAAAAGGCAAGGTATACAAAAGGTCAAAACTTTTCATATTTCCAAAATTATTTTTACAATTTTAAATACATATAAAATGATTATAAATAAAATAAAACACAGAAAAATAATGAATGAATAAAGTAAATAAATAAAATTTTAAATAAATATAATTAAATTAAGAAAATAGCTCTAAAATAGAAACTAGGTTATAAAAATTGAAAATAAATACGCTAAGCTTTGGAAAAATTATAACATCACTTCAAAAATGTTTTAAAATAAAATATATACTTAACATCTCATATAACACATATTAGAACATGATTTGACAAATAAAAATATTATTTATATAAATTAAAATAGAGAATTTTATTAAATAAATCAATTTACACCCAATATTGTAAAAAGCACAACTTTCACCATATATATCGGATTTCAACGAAACGGAAAGTAGTGTTCTTAAAATTTAATATATTTTCATAATAAAAGATAAAATTCAAAAATACAAATATTTAAATTTTAAATTTAAAAGTCAAAGTTCAACCAGATTGACCAAAATCCACATTTTTGGAAAATATACAACTTATTCAGGTTTGAAATTATAATTCACGCAAAAGTCAAAATATACTTTTAAAATAACAAAATTTATTCATTTTAATAAATAAAATAAAGTTTTTTTTAAATCAGAAATTCAATTTAAAAGAATTAAAATATACCATTAAAGTAATCATAAAATATTGGGTTATTACACTCTCCCCCACTCAAATCTTTTCGTCCTCGAAAAGAACGAACAAAGAAAATAAGGAAAAGCAAGATAGACAATAAATAATACCTGAAAAACAATTTCAGATTCGAAGCACGAATGCTCACCTCCATCCCCTAGGTACAATCTCGATCATCAGTACCCCATCGTACCTCGATCCGAATTGCAGATTTCCTTCTTAGCAGCTTCGTGCCTCTGCTGACAATACGAAGTGGCTTACTCACGACAGTCAGATTAAGATAAATGTCCAAACTATCAAGAGCAATTTTCTAAACGAAAAGAGATGGGTCAAGAAGATACTAGAGGAGATGTGAGACGTGGAATACATCATGCACTCCAGAATGTTTCTCGGGCAAATCTAAACGATAAGCCAAAGAACCAACTCTTTCCATAATGCAGAAAGGACCCTCAAAAAAGAAGAAGGCGGGAATAGCTAGAAGGAAAAATAGGTTGGAACACAAGAATGGACCATTATTTTAAAACCATATAAATTTTATATTTACAACATTTTAAATAGTTTATAATATGATAAATAGTAATTTGATTCAAATTTGTTAGTTCGAAGTAAACAATATTTAAAACATTTTAAATTATTTAGACAAGTAAAATAATGATCAAAATATCCATCATATAATATTTTATCAAAATACTTTTATAACTCGATGTCTTAACAAGTTTACTTTCGTTTCTGCAGACTCTGGCTATGCGTTGATCAGGCACAAAGCTAGAATTCAACACCCAGTGAAAATACTTGAAAAACTTAAAAAAACGGATACGGAAAGTACAATCCAAACGAAACAACCAAACCAAAACATGTCGATTATGGATAGCGGATACACAATGGTTACGCCTGGATCTCCCAGGAAACATCTGTACCCGTAGGCTGACTACCGCAGCCCTGCGATTACGCCATGAAGACTGGTAGTACTGCAGAGACTTAATGATTATGCCTCTATCCCCCAGGAAACATCCGTACCCTTAGGCTCTCGCAGCCCCTGCAGATTACGCTACCAAACGACCCAATAGATCGCAGATACACAATGGTTACGCCTGGATCCCCCAGGAAACATCTGTACCCTTAGGCTCTCGCATCCCCGTCGAATTATGCTATGCAATCGCGCTTGTAAGACCATGGAGATCGCCGTGGAATTGGATGGACACTCGAGTATCATATCCGGAATACCAAATCAGAGAGAATAATAACGATAGAATGAATCCACAGTGTGGCCACAAAGCGGATATCAAGCAGAAGGCACTTTCCATATCTTTACTTCGAAAATATGTATCATATAGTACCTTTCAAATCACTTTCAAATATCATACTTATATAAAGTCTGTTATATATAATATTTCTTTTCAAATCAAATACTTTCCAAAATCAATAGTATATCAAATCAAACTTATATAGACTTCGATTATATAAGATTTCTCTTTCCAAATTGAGTATGAGTACCTTTTCGAATCAACGGTTTTCAAATCAATTTCATATTTATACAATCCATTTATATAAGTTCGATAATTCCCAAATCACGTATTTAGTAAAACAAGGTTCTCAATTTCAATTCCTTTTCAATATTAATTCAGTTTCAAAATATATATGATTTTGCCAAATCATTTCTTCCAAATTATATATATATTCAATTTCAAAGTTTCTCAGAACAATAGATTTAGATAATAATCCTGGTTTCCAAATCAAAAAAATTTATGCCAAACAATTTCATTTCCAAACCACCATATAAATACTGGGTTTTGCTATCCAAATTAATTTTCAAAACCAAATATTTTCTCATAATCAACTATACCCAAAATAATTTCCAAGTTTAATCCCTTTAACACCTTTAAACTATTTATTTCTTTTCAAAAGATCAATTTACCTTTTTCAAACTATTTAAAACTAAATTTATTCAAAACATTCCAAAACTAAATTCCATATCAGTATAATTAAAAATAGTTTTATTCATTTACTTAACAAAACAGTTTCAAACTCATTTACCTAATTGATTATTTATATTTTTCCATGATTACTTAGCATTGAAAATTAAACCTTGATTTGGAAGTGCTTGAACTTTTAAAAATAGTAGAAGAAATCATATTTTCGATTCAAGAGTTGGAAATCACCAACAAATCAGTAAACCAATTTCAAAATATAGGGTTATACCAAAACAAATCTGAATCTCGAGGACTAAACACCGGCTTACTTTAATCATTTCAAATACATACACACACATATACATATATCTTTCGAACATCAAACCATACTCGAAATCTGAAATCAATAATTTGGTTTCACAAAATCATTCACATAGTAAAGCTACTAGAGTGGCCCCTCCCCCACTCAGAAACTCGAAAATCAATGTCGACGATGCACGCATTCATCACCGAAATTATTTTCCAGCGACATAAGTGGGTTCTGGACTTTTATTTTCTTGAAACCTCTTTGAAATCTCTTCAAAATCATTGGAATTCATTCGAATACATTTGAAACATTTCTTATTCAGAAAATATCTTTAAATCATATTATTATTGTATATTTTTCAAAAATCTTAAAACTGATTTCAAAACACCGGAGTTCGATTCCTCGAAATTCAAAATTCAAAACCCTTCAATTATAAATCATTTTTTTATAAGTGAAATTCTTATAAAATTTTCAAATTTTCAAATCCTTTCAAAGTTTCAAATTTTCTTTTTTAAAAGGTATATAATCCTTATCGAAAACATTTCACTTTTATATATAAAATATGGCTATCCTTATCAAAATAATAATTTCAATGTATGCACAAATTCAAAATAAAATCAAAAACGAATTTCCAAAGACTGATTCAAGGTCAGATTTAAAACAAATAGAGATTCAAATTTAGAGGATCTCTAATCAAATAGAATCTTGATTCGAAGATAAGATCGAACTAAGATAAGATAATTTAATTCCCAAATAGAAGATGGATAAGCCTTTATAAATCGCGGGCGACCGTAACCGGTCAACCGTGACTTCAAGAGATAGAAAGGTCGGCCATAGGTTAAAAAGTCACCAAACCTCTTGCACTTGCTTTCAACCACCCCTTAGCTCAGCCATAGATTAAAATACACGGCCATGGTAAGGATTTGGATCTGGTTTTGGGATCAATAGATCGACCATAGCATGGAAGATGATGTATAATGATATATGCATGAAACTACAAATACAAGGCAACCAAAGTGGATTTCAATGCAACACAAGTCACGGCCAAGGCAAGCATGGTCATGGCCAGACCTGGTGGGGTCAGGAGGTGATGTGGAAGAGGTCTCAAGTCATGTAGGTGGCTGGTGGTGATGAGGTCAGGGCCGACCAAGGTGGGGTGGTGAAGTATTGATGGCATAGGAGCTCGGCTATGGAGTTTTTCAAGTGGATAATGCAAATTTTGGTGGAGTTGATCAACTAGTGGTGCACGTCCAGGCTTGGGCAGAGGGCTGGAGGTAATGGCAGTCTGATGTGGTGGAGGCAGCCATGATGAAGGAGGAAGGGATGAGCTACAAAGGTGAAGACAAGTGCAAAGAGATAAAAAAACAAGAAGAAAATGAGAAGAAAAGAAGAAGAATTTTACCAAACTTTGCCTCAGGAGATGATGGCCGAAATTTTAGTTTTGAGAAACTCTCCTATACGTGAAAATGACGTGGGTATGTGGCTGAACAATGAGATATGGCCAGCAATTGAATGCATGTGATGTTTGGTGTGAAAAGGTAAGTTGAAATGTGAAAATGCAAGGTATACAAAAGGTCAAAACTCTTCATATTTCCAAAATTCTTTTCACAATTTCAAATACATATAAAATGATTATAAATAAAATAAAAAACAGCTAAATAATGAATGAATAAAATAAATAAATATAATTAAATTAAGAAAATAGCTTAAAAATAGAAACTAGGTTATAAAAATTGAAAACAAATACGCTAAGCTTTGAAAAAATTATAACATCGCTTTAAAAATGTTTTAAAATAAAATATATACCTAACATGTCATATAACAAATATTAGAACATGATTTTATAAATAAAAATATTATTTATATAAATTAGAATAGATAATTTTATTAAATAAATCAATTTACACCCAATATTGTAAAAAGCATAACTTTCAGAATATAAATCGGATTTCAACGAAACGAAGAGTACTATTCTTAAAATTTAATCTATTTTCATAATAAAATATAAAATTCAAAAATAAAGATATTTAAATTTTAAATTTAAAAGTCAAAGTTTAATCAGATTGACCAAAATACACATTTTTAGAAAATATTCAACTTATTCAGGTTTGAAATTATAATTCACACAAAAATCAAAATATACTTTTAAAATAACAAAATTTATTCATTTTAATAAATAAAATAAAGTTTTTTTAAATCAACAATTCAATTTAAAAAAAATTAAAATATACCATTAAAATAATCATAAAATATTAGGTTATTGCATTATTAATTTATGTACTTGATTTATATTAGATATTAATATTCATTAGTGTATAAGTTTATACCTAAGTTTCTTACTTTTAATCCACCTTATTTCTTTACAAAGCGTCATAGAATATTATATCTATTTTCTGAATTATTTCAACCTTAAGTTATAATCATTTACTTTAATATAGTATTCATTTTCTATGCATTTAAATTATAAGTACCTTTAAACCTTAACTTGAGTTTGTAAACATTTACTTACAATATTTGTAACGACCCGTAAATTTTAACGGTTTTAGTAACGTATTTAACTGAAATTTTATGGAATTTTAAATGATGAAATTTTGAAATATAAATTTGATATTTGGAACGCGTCTAGTTAAACATAGCAACTGGTAAATTTTCGTCCGAAAATATGAAAGTTTATTTCGTGCGTAAATTTACTTCAATTTAATCAGTTAAAAGGCGATGAAAATAAAACATTTTCGAAACCCAAATATTTTTACATAGAAAAATTCTAAATCGTCTTCTGAGCAAGACGCCATTTTTCGTTTTTTCAAAATTCAAACTTCTTTAGCTGCGTCGATCTTATTCTTCCGTGTTTTTCTTGCATTTTCCGTAGTAGAAAATTTCGAAATTCTTATAATCCAATCGTACCACTGATACATGCATACCGTTTTGATCGTCTCGTCGTGCTGATCTCTGCGGTATATTCAGTTCTGTGTTTTGAAAACTGGTACGCAGCGGAATCTGCGGAAACGGTAACCGTATCGGTACTGGTTTTGGGCCCGTTGGTTTTGTGACTTTTCATTTATTCACCGTACGATCCGAGCAGCTGTGAACATTTATAATTTCTTAATTCTTGTGCTGACCATTTCTATTCCACTTTTCAAATTCTTTGGATTTAATATCTATCTGACATTCACTATTCCTTGTGGTCAACAAAATTTTTGGTTTGTTTCATGTTCCATCGGTTCTACACCTTCTCATTGTGACGGAAATATTTAGGTTTATACGGAACATTCTCATTTTTCCTGTAGCATGTTTCACCTTGCCTTTGTTTTTCAATTGTTGTTAGCATCCATTTTTCCTCTCTATTGAAATTTGAACACTCACTTCACCTCAGCATGCGATCCAGTGCTCCGCCTCTCCTCGACCATCCAAACACCGCGCGCCACACCAAGCCAAGTCAAGACCCGCCACTACAGCCTCTAACTCTTCCGGCACCCAGCTTCATGCCGAACCCACCGTGAACCGCCTCAACCACTCACACGCCCCACTCCTTTCATCCAAAACCCCTCCTACCAAGCTCCTTCCTTCAAGAACTCCACAACCTCACTCTGCCACTGAGACAGTAGCAGACTTACCAAGAAACACATCAGCCCACTTCCCTTCTCCCTTTGAACCTGAGCCTATGCCTCTCCCATCCCCGCCAAACGCACACAAACCATCACAAGTATCCACATCCGCCCTGTGTTGTTCAACCAAACCCTGAAGCCCTGACCTTCGACCATCACCAATATTCTTCCCACCGCCGCAGCTTTTGCCTGCCATGCTTTCCATTCCCGTCACAAAATTTGCCGAGCACTCATCCACCAAAAAACAGCTAGCTTCTATGCCGCCTTGCTGGGTCAACCTTCCCTCTCGAGCCCTATACCTGAGTAAGGCAGCTTCTTTTTTTATGTGTTTTAAAATTTAAAAATTGGTTTTATAAAATAATATATGTTTATGTTTATGTTTATATGATGTTAATATTTGAACTATATGTATATATATAGGAGCATAGTTATAGTGTTAGTTTTTATAAATACTGGGAATACGTTTTGCCGCAGTATTTATATATTGTGTAAATAGTACAGGTAAAAGTTTATTTTTATAACCAGTCACTCTATTATAATATTAGATGTAGTAAGAGGCAAGCTAGAATCAGAGATAATAGAAAGAGTATGCCTATTTTATATATATATATACTTGCATTCTAATATTAGTTTTTTGCATAATAGATTTTAAATGAAGAGTTGCATGTACATATATCTAGTTATATGAGTTTTATGTAATCAGTTGCTTATTTCGTATATAAATTTTTAATTTTATTGTAAATATATTAGTTTCTATGAGCGGTATTGCATATATACTTTGTTTTGCATGTGTATGTGTATTCGTACGTATGAAATTTTGAAGGAAATACATTTGTTTTATTTGTGTTGTTTCCGAATATATGAATACAGGTTTATAAAGTTGTTTATATATATTAGTTAATGCAGATTATATATATATATATATATATATATATATATATATATATATATTAGTTTATGTATACGACTTTTCCGTTATACGAGTATAATATTTTATATACGTGAGTTATATTGAATGTTGATTAACATATATATTTGTGTTGAAAACTGGTGGATCTATAATTTATTATTTCTCATAGATGTATAAGGTTTTCCGAATTTTATTTAAATATAGTATATAAGCATGGTGACGTGTATGTTATATGTACATTTGTTTTGCTGGTCCTCTATAGAAGTGTAATATCTGTTGTAGTTATGTGTATTACTATGCATATGTTATATATAGATTTTTTTTAAAATGTGAGTTTAATATTTTATACAAATTTAGGGAAGTATATATATATATATATATATGTATATATATATATATATATATATATATGGATATAATATTTATTCCGCTCCTATTTATGTTGAGCTAAATTGGATTTGTTCCCATCAATTCCTATTTATCATCTTTGCTCGTCGATTCGTGCCAATCTAGTTTATTCCGAAAGTCGTGCTTGCGATTAGTGACTCAACTTCGTTGTCTATTCATCTCTCTAGCCTCGAAAGGTGAGCAATCACTCACGATTAATGTTCATTTATTTATTAAATTTGATTTCAATTGAAACGACAATTGGAATATGCTGCTGTTAGTTATTTACACTGTTATATAAATGTTATTACCTGTATCAGTTCACCTGTGATATTTGACACCATTACCTACTATTTATGCGATGATAATACAATTTGGCTGATAATTGATTGATAGATTGTTTGATGTTTATATTGAATGTTAATTTGTGATAAATAGTATGCAAAATTGGAATTGATATAGGATAGTTAACAATTTTAAACTGATTTATATGTTAAATTTGATTAGTTAAATATGACCCTTTTATTTGTTAAATTAATTGACATGTAGAATAGTGATAATTACACTTTAAACTAGTGAACGTATATTGGATTTATTTGTTGTAGTATAAAATTTAAATTGAATGACAAGTGAAGAACCGTATAAATATTAATGTAATAATCTTTAATCTACATGAAATGATAATGTAGATTCTAGAAATAATTATATTAATTTGCACAAACAACAATATGAATTAGTACGATTATTTCGGGATTATTTGAATTAATTATTGAATTGTTATTGATTGTTGTTATAGCTTGTTTATTTACTTTGATACCATCCCAGTTATCACACTGTAAGTTCCCTTTGCTACGCTATTTTCGAATTGGAATGGAATCGGGTTGAATACCCAAATGAACTTGACCCAGGATTGAGAATTTAATAAAACCCGATTGGTCAAAATTGATTTAAAATAAAATAATGATTTGAATAAAGAATAAGGTTAGAAATGAAGTTGGGATCTGAATTCTAATGAAAATGTTAATATTTAATAATCTGAACAAAATGTTAATAAAGTAATTTATGAAAGAACGTTGTTTAATTTAATAAATGATTGAATTAAGCTTTGAAATTATTTAATAACTAAGTTTGGAATTATTTAATAATTAAGATTTGAATTATTTAATAATTAGGTTTTGGAATTTAATTGATAATTAAATTTTGAAATTATTAATTAAGTTTGAACTTATTAAATAATTAAATAAAATTGAATTATTTGATAATTCAATAAAAATTTGAATTCTTTGATAAAAGAAATTGAACTTTTGAATAAGTAAATTTGAACTACGTAAATAAATGAAATTGGGACTCTTTATTAATTAAGTTGTGGAAAATTTCAGTAAGTTAATGAGTGAAATTGAACTTCTTGAATATATGAAATTAAGTTTCTTTGTTGAGTTCGGAAATTTGTAACTAAGTAAAATAGGTGGAATTGAATTTCTTTAACAAGAAATAAAAACGTGACTTATTGGAATAAATATAAGACTTGTAAGTTAAAGAACTTGATTGACGAATCTAATTTAATTCAAATTGAAGTTTTGATATAATTAAGTTGAACTTAAGTAATTGATTTAATGAATTGGAAATTAAATAGAAATTGTTTTGAATGATAAATTAACTTAACAATATTGAATGAAATCGATAAATGATTTTAAATTGTTTTGAATGTTAAATTAAATTAATTTAAATGATTTCGGAATGAAACTTATATACGAACTTGAATCAATATTGAATTGATTAAATAAAATTTGGAATCGAATTATAAGATTTTGAAATAGTAATTTGGAAGTTTTGAAATGTAAATTTTGGAAATTGATTTAGAAAGAAAAATGAAACGTTGGTGTACGAATTGAAATTGAAATTAAATTTGATTTGGTTTGATATATATTAAATGACCAATCGGTGTAATAATTACGAAAGTTATTAAAGAGACCGGAATCGGTTATGGATATACTCTCTATCTAAACTGAAAACCACTTTAATAACTATACGCCGAGTGTGATCCAGAATGAAGTGGTTGGAATGATGTACGTGATGACTGAAGAAAGAGAACGATAATGGATAGCCTTGACACTTGTGTCAAATTGAAAATGACTAAAACAGGAGCCATGCCAGGCCAAATGGGGTTAGCCACCTTGAGTGAACACATTTCTTCGCAAACTACTCATTACTTGTTATCGATTGGTGCACCCTCGGAATTTCAGGAGTGTTGTTTCGCGGTGTTGCGATCGTTGCGGCAATGCGTTTTCACCAGTCCGGATCAGGCAAACGGTAGTTTCACTACCTTGGGTATTGCCTCATGTGCCTTGTCATACTTGTATCCCTATATACGCGACCACTACGAATTTGTTTTGTGTTATACCTATGGAGTACTCTCTGATATCCCACTAGTTTACAGTGGAGCTTACAGTGCTGTATAGACTATAATGCTTATATAAAATGTGTTAAGGGGGATAATGGAAACGCCTTAACACTATTTTGATATTTATATTACTGATGGACATTATCTACTTAGCGTACATATAAATGTTAACGGATCCTTAACGGATGGTTATTCCAACATCCTTTGAGTTACTTGTATTTCAATTGCTATTTCACTTGAGATGGATTTATTC
The DNA here is from genome assembly GCA_030765085.1 of Allium cepa. Taxonomy (NCBI): domain Eukaryota; kingdom Viridiplantae; phylum Streptophyta; class Magnoliopsida; order Asparagales; family Amaryllidaceae; genus Allium; species Allium cepa. Next base: position 465,025,674 of record CM060931.1, read on the forward strand.
ATATAAGAATGTTAATCCTGACTCGAGTATTTTGTGTTTTGCTTTACGCTCGGGTCAGACTGAGTGTACCAGTATTCGAGACTCACCTTGGAATTGGAGCTTCGCTTGGAGATCCAACTATCTATCCAGCTTTCAGATATCCAGTTGATTCTAGAGATGTATTCTGATATTGTATTCGACTATTGTATTCAAGACTTATGTTGAAACTTATTTAACTCTGTTATATATAGTAGCTTCATGAACTACTATCTTTTGCTTCTGCTGCATATTATTACTCTGTGTCTGTGATTCTTTGATTATTTATTTACTGTATATGTTCAGTTTTGCCAAATTTAAATTAACAATTCGTTATTTTGAATTATTCAAGTCCGACATGTGCGGATGTGAATAGTCCAAAATAGCGGGTCGTTACAATATTCACCTTTCTATTTCATTTTATTTAGTAATCTTCCAATTATAGATTGAGTTGATAACAACTATAATATCAAAGTTCTTATTTATAAACGTAATTCTACTACCATTACTTAAGTTTTACTTGTATAATATTCTATTACATGTTCCTAATCAACATTACAACTTTTAATATTTGGTAAGTTATATATATGTTTTTAAGAATGCAATTGAATGTTACACAAGTTTATCTTGTTTATTTTAATTAACCTAATGTTCAATAATTATCATTTCTTATTTCATATCCTTTGGTTTACAGCTTACAAATTTCAAATTTGTTGTATATTTCATTTTTAACTTAGCATTTACTTTCTTATTTTTAATTTTAGAAGTTCTAATTATTAAATGATTAAAATTTCCATTCCATTACAATAATTGAAATTTCAAATTTATAGAAATTTAAGAACTAAATGTCGGGTTCCTTTTCAATTATTGAAAATAATATATAAACATATCTTATATATATATATATATGAAAAATCATATTTGGAATTCAAAACTAAGATTGATTTATCGAAATAATGGTGCAGTAAAACTGCTACAACAGTCTTTCCACTTTGAAACTCGAAAATGAATGTTGATGATGCATGCGCTCATCACCGAAATTATTTCCCAACGACGGACAGGGGAGTACAGAACTTATTTCTTTCCAAAATTATTTTAAACATTTCTTTCAAATCATATTGAAATATTTGTATTTGAAAACACTTCCAAATAATACTAATATTATACTCCAAAATCCCATGAAAGAAATTTCAAAAATCCCGGAACTAAATTTCTAAAATTTCCAATTTATATTTATTTTATTTACAATCTCATTTTACAATCAATATTTATAAAATTTCAGTACCTAACAAACAAATATATAACAACCAATAATATCATTTACAAATTATTGTTTTATATACAAAATATGTAATAGGAAAAATTATTTCATTCACTTATATTCATAGCAATATTATGTCACTCTGTCCTATTAAGTGTTTAGAAATCCCTATCCATGTCATAGCTTCCTATGCACCAATCGGAATTTATAAATACAAAATGGAACAAATTAACATAATATAAAAACATTTTATAACACTAACAAATACGCTCTCTTATATATATACTCTCATCGACTCATTCTAGGGTGTTACTACCTTATTAAATATGAGTCTGACCCCACAATGCTAAGGATATTGCTAAACCGAATCCCTGATACCGAATGTAACGGCTTGCCTTTTTAGACGTTTTAAGCAGACACATACGTCAGACTCAAGTCATTCAAAAGGGCAGACGGTTATGAGGTAAATAAAAAAAGATAAAGAAATAAAACAAATACAGATTCTCGCAGCAGAATAACAAAATATAATAATCAAATAACAATTCATGAAGCCTATTTACAAATAAATTTTATTACTAATACAATACAGAATCAGAGTTACAAACAACAAGACTAAATAAATAAATGCACTTGAACAACGTGATGCAACAGAATATAATAAATAATACTAGTACAAATCTTCGTCTTCGTCCTCCAGAAATAAGGTCTTCAACCTTGAAATTCTCAGGCTACCCGAGCGAATTGAAAAGACAAAACACTCGTGTCAGAACTAAAAGATCTTATGTAAGTTAAATCAATGGTAAATATGAGTGCAACGGTGTCAGAGATGTTTATGGGGTTTGACATCTCTTATCCAGTGTCTAACGTGGGTGTAGTAACTTAAGAGATGTTTGAGATTTCCATCTCCTAAGGATCCATTTAACTATCCACTATGTAGTACAATACACTATTATGATATGTCTACAGTAAAATAAAAGTATTAAAATAGCGTTAAGGTGTTACCCATAATCCCTTAACACATTTTTTATATTCCCATAGTCTATACAGTACCGTAACTCCCTCCGTAAATTAGAGGGCTATCAGAGGGAACTCTATAGGTATGGTACAAAACAAACTCGTAGAAGGCGCTCTAGGGAATGTGAACATAGCACTCGAGGCAATGGCAGGATGGACATTCCAATTGCGGATCCGAACTGGTGGTAACGCATAACAGCTACTACCTCCCACCTCGGAACACACTCCCATAATCAAAATCAAAGGGTGGCCACCAAATCAATCACAAAGCAACAGATATGGTATCAAGAAATGTGTCTGATGGGAGGAATGGCCTCACTTGGCCCGAGGTGGCTCCTGTTTTAATCACATCTAAGCTAACTCACGGGAGTCAGGGTCACATCATACCTTATACAGAAATCATTCACCAAACCATCCTACTTCATTTATGGAAACTCCACCATGTGCACAGTTGTTAAAGTGGTTTTCTGTATTGGCAAAGAGTATGACAATATCCGATCTCGATCTCTTTAACAACCAATCGCTTATTACACATCGGATGATTCTCTTATATTTTCAAAACCATTTCATAATTGATATCAAAGTATCATATTCAATTCAAACCATGTCACTTTCGAAATCATATCACTTTCAAAAATCATATTTCCAAAATATTTTAAAACCCTCATTTCAAAACTTCATATTCAAATCAAATATGTAATTTGAATCCAAATAGGTTATAATATCATTTAACCATATTTGCTTTTAAACTAATGAATTTGAATATAAACACTTCCCTTTTGCTTAGTCTGAAAAAATAGAAAATAGTTTAAATAGTTATAAATAGTTAAAATACTCTAAAATAGTTTAATTATAGATTGAAGGTGCATGTTAAATTGATTTAACATGGTTAAATAGATTTAAAAAAGATTAAATTTAATTAAAATAGATTAAATAGCCTTAAAATAGATTAATTTGATTTAAAATAAGTTAAAATGGGTTAATTAGTTTTAATAGAAATTAAATGGTTTTAAATAGGTTAAAAATGATTTAATATAGTTAATATAAATTAAAATAGTTTAATAATTTGAAAATCTTAAAATTTAGAATCTTTAAAATAATATATTTTGGAAAAGTTTATATGAAATCATGAATTTGAAATTTATACCAATTTTAACTATTTATTTCATTTCAACACATTTGGACCATTTCCAATTTCCAAAAACCCAATTTCAGTTCTTTCAATTCAACTTCTCTATAAAATATTTAATTCTATTGCTTTCAATCCATGTTTGAAATATCAATTTAAATTATTCCAATTCCAATATATTTCAAAGTTGTGTTTCAAAAAATTTTAATAACTCGATTTCGCTAAACTTCACTTATACTTCAAATTCAACTTAAAATTCAATTACATTACTTTAAACAATTCCTTTAACCCAATTCCAAAATTTAACATAAACTTTAGTTTCGATAATAATTCAATTTATATAAACCAATCTTTATTTCAAAATATCCTTTAATTAAACTCAAAAATTAAGGGCTTTAAAATCATTTAATTTAACCAATCCGGTGTCCATATATAATTCTCCACCCTAGGGTCAAGTGATATGGATTTTTATCATTTCAATCCGCAGTTTAAAATTTAACTGTTATATATCATTTCAAATCACAATCACAAATTAAATAAAATCCATAAAATCGCTAGAGTCTGTCATTTCAACCCATAATGATTTTTTCCATAATCTATAGATTATTCGGGTGTATATCATTTCAACCTATAGTGATTTTCCTAGAATGATGACAATATATAATTTAAACATAACATCCAATCATCCAATATCAATAATCAACATCCATTATAATCATCATCCAAATAATTTACAACAATAACAAATTTTTATTTACTGGTAATTAAATTGTAATTTAATTTCAATAATAATTTATATAACAATTTAATTCACAAATAAATTCAAAATAACAGGAATGAAGATCTAAATATACCAAACGACAATAAATAAATTCCAATCACATCACAAACTTAATTTAACTAATATATGAAATTTTAGAAGTTCTGAGTGGGTCAAAACTCTCACCTTCGATCTTAAATCGATTTAAAATCCAATTTAGGGCCCAAATTCAAACAGTCTCAGAATTCATCCGAACAACCGTCAAAATGTCCGAAATTTTGATACGATTCAAGCAAAACAAACCACGTGAATTGGACCTCGTATGTAAATGCTATGATGATTAGAAGATTGAATTTAAAATTTTAAATTAAAAAAAAATAAAAAGAAAAAGGACACCTCACCTATCTTCCACGCTCATCGAAACCTATGCAACTATAACATCGTTCTTTCGTACTTTCTTGGCCACCACCTCACTAACAATACATGCTCTATGCGTCGAGGGCATGGCCGAGCTCGCCATCCCCATGTGAACCCCATCGGCCTATGACTTCTACCAACCACCTAGCGACAACTCATCAAGACTAGTAACCGCTATCTATAGGTTAAACCCTAATCCAATTATTACGCTCGATCTGGCCATCATCTCGCCAAACAAACCCTACCGATTTACTCCCCTCAGCCCTATCCATAATACTATACCGACGAATCGTCGATCCGTCAAAGTTGATCAAGACTCGACGAACGGCCGTGACTGTTTCATGCAATTCTAACCAAACCATAATCCAATCGAAAAACGAATCATAGATTAGGGTTATGCTCGTCGAGAGCTTCAAATCGATATGCAATTCGATTTACTTTGGAGGAGTTTGATTTTTGGAGTTGAATTTGAAATTTAATTTGCAATTTAGGAATTAGGTTTTTGTTTGTCTAACATTGGAAAGAGGAAATGAGAAAGAATGTATGTATACACAAATGAAGAAGGCTGATAGGGTTTATAACGAGATATTTGTAGGTAGGTCAGAAATATGAAAGAACGGATAAGATATGATTTAGAAGTTGAACGATAAATGACCCAAAAAGCAATTTCACCTCCAGAACGAAAATGGGTCATCCCTCATATTAAAATAGATGTTTTCAATAATTTCAAACTTAATGGAACAGGTTACAAGTCCTAATCCCATTGTGTGAAGAAGTTATCTTAAGATCAGCTTATTTCAAATTGATTTCAATTAAACTAATTTCTAGGCGTTCGTGTCCGTACGATCAAATGACAAGTCTGATCACTATGAAACTTGAAATCCTATAATAATTCACTGTTACGGATCCGATGAAACTTGTTTCATCGACATCCGAGTTAGTGGCTAAAATGGCTATTTTCACATTAAATAAATAAATAAATTTTAAATTAATTAATTCAATTTTTAATTCAATATTTATTAACTAACAAATTTCATCATTTTTGATTACTTAAACATTTATGACGATACAAAAAAAGTTTACACATTAATTCAGTGTTAATTTTTTTTTGCTAATTATGATGTTCAATTCCAACTGTAATTAAGTCCAATTAATTATTATTTAATTTCAGTAAATTGTTTAAAGTTGATTTCAGACTTTATATTCAGTCAATTATTACTCAAATAACATATTTAATATTTGTTGATACCTTATTTCACTAATAGGCTACATTTCCATCTTTTATTTGTATTAACTACTATAATTCAATTATATTGAAGATTTGTCAATTTTACACATTAATTAAAATTTAAAATCCTAATTAATTATTTTAATCTTGGTTTCATTCTTTATTATTGTATCAATATATTACCTGATGAATAAAATTAACATTTCTATTCATTTTATTACGTTCAAACTATAGTTATTTTCTTATTCCACACTAATGTTACATTTATTTACGTTTATTTGCAATTGATTAATTAAATTGATAACAGATAACAATTTGTCACCCTTACCTTTTATTACATTTATGAGTTTATTATTTACAACCAAATGTTATGATTACTTTCATAACACAATCTATTCAATTACCACTTATTACATATTATTTCATTAATGAATTAAATATTTACATTTGTCTTCCTATATTCACTTTATAACCAAGTATAACCTTTACATTATCTCAATTGATTGGAATTCCATTCAAGGTGTAAACATTTAACTTTAATTAACAATGTTACCTTTCTTTTTGTTATTATTTCGCTAAATAAATCCTAAATTTTTATTTCTTTCAATATTAGGTTACCAAAAATCTTATTAAATTAACAAATTTAATTATCGAAAATTACGGTTCGTTGCATTCACTACACCTGTAAATTGAACATAACTTAACCCTAGCCCACACTATTTTCTCTGAATCGGTTGCTGTCATTTACAGCAAACTCCCTTCTCTTCTCCCTTTTCCTTTCTCCTTTGTCAATCAAATCTTTCCCTAAAAAACAAGAAAATACATATGGGAAAATCAAAGAATTGCGCGAAGAAATTAGGGAATTTACAGCGAATTAAAAAGAGGGAAAAGCGGAGAAAAGCGTAGCAATTTAAAAGGGATAGAGATTGAAGCTAAGGACGACAAGTGAGCGGATTTAGTTATATTCTTTTATATTTGTAATACATTATCGTTGAATTCTCACTAGATAATTTATTACGGTAATTATTTCAGTAATTTAATTCTGTTTACTAGTTATGCAAACACTGTAAAATTTATAAGAGCATTTATATTTTATTAGGCTTGACAGTTAGAAAAAGGTGTAAGCCTAAAATTAGAAATTTACACATCTATTTTAAAGTCATAATTTAGCCTTAATACCAGCTCCTTTTAATTCTCTTTTAAGCGAATAATATAGTTAGAAGAGAATTCATGGTTATGGATTAAAAACTAGGATTTATGAAATAGATGTAAAATAAGAAAATTGGAAAATTGGAATAAAATTTGAAAAGTGGGATTCTGTAATAAATTACACCAAACGGAAATAATAAAATTATCTAATAATTTAATTTGGGAGTAAGTAATAGATTAATTGGTTAGTTTTGAAACAAGAATACATTTATATAATTTGATAACTAAAAGATAAAGATAAACATAACTCCAAGAACAAAAAGAAAGAAAAAGAGAGCCAGTGTAAAATAAAAGGACCGCTGTATTCTACACTAGCCCAAAATAATAAATGAAATATCTTGCAATTACGAATTATTGTTTATAGTATTATTTAGTATTGAATTATAGAAACAGATTTTAGTATAGCTTTCACAACTAATAAAATAAAATAGAATTACTTCCTAGAATAAAATAAAATAAAATAAAGTAGAGTATGAAATGAATCAAGTGAATTATTAGACAAGAAATTAAGGCTGTGAATAATAAACAAACCTAGGTCTGCATTTACCGTGCAGACTATATGAAAAGACGGTTATTATGATAAGTTAATTTTATAATAAAAGAGAATTAAAAAGAATTCTATATCATAATAAAAGAAGACAGACTAGAATAGAAAAGAAACACTTGTAGTTTTATACAGATTTTAAAAGACGTAACAATTACAGGTATAATTATAACATAAGTTATGATTAGGTAAAAGAATAGAAAGGCTTATTTGGGAACTTAGAATAACTAAGAAACGATAGCAAAGATAAATAGTAAAAGCTTATTTTAGATTTCTATTAAATTAATAAGCAAATAGAACAAAAGATGCTTATCTAATAAACTTAAGAATTAAATTAAGTTAATAAGCAAGAAGTGGCAATACCAATAGCATTGTCTATTAGATCAACGGTGGTCTCACAATAGACAGAAGCAAGATGAGGGCAAGACTATGCTAATTATGGTAAATAAGTAGAAAATAGAATAAGAAAATTAAATTAAGTGCAAGTTAAAAGATTAGACTTATGGTCTAATAAAAGAATTGAGATGTGTTTGGAGCATCCCAAAGGATGAAGCGCCTGACGAAGCAGATCATCATGGATTTCAACAAAGGAGAAGCACATCCAAATTTGAATTTTTAGGCTTCAAGTAAGTATGAGACTTTAACGGGATGTGAGGATGCTCTAAGGTGGCGCCCTGGGTAGGCCTAACGAAGTTGCGCCCTCAGAGACAGGTCTGTAGGTGTTCCATCAAGAGAGTATGCCTTGACTTCATTTGCATTATAGGCCTAACGAAACAGACATTTGTAGGCAGTTAGAAGGGCTTGGTGTTCGGAGTAGGGTATTTATATATCCAGTACTTGCAAATAAGTTTAAGGATAGTCGCGTGCGGATATCGACCAGCACCTAGACCAAGAGCGATTTCGGGAAAGACTACAGTTAAACCAACATACCAATATTCTTTCACTATCGAGATATTGGATGGGGAGCACCTCCAATTGGATGTTAGGTTATTTGAAGTAGGGCACGACCACTTAAATCTTTAGAGGCCTTTCGATTTAATTGAGGGGTGACTGCATGGGGCCATAGTCACGGTGAGAAAAGAGACGGACCAATTAGAATATCTATATTGTAGGCCTAATGAAGCGGTACTTTACAAATATAGAAAATCTCCGACTGAACTCCATACAAGGTAGACCTTGTTGGGCGGGATTCAGATAGTAGACAGAACGATTACGTAGTCCTTAATGCACACACTGGGTGGTACTTTATGGATGTCCGAGCATTGGCATAGACTAGTGTGGACGCAATTTACGTTTTCATTGTAAATACTGGAGCATCTATATTGTAGGCCTTACAAAGCAATCCCTTACAGATGTAGCTACGGAACGCTTACGGAGCAAGACGATGGAGTATTTGTATTGTAGGCCTTACAAAGCAGTCCTTTACATATATAACTACGGCGCAAGATGATGGAGCCTTTTTTGAGGGGAATACGGATGATACTATGGGTAGTCCCTAGGACCAATATGGTAGTTGGGCCTGTGGCTACATATATATACACCTGTTATTAGGTTTTAATCTACTATGGAGTAGATGGGTATGATTCACGCACTGAGGCGAGAGTATTGTAAACCTAATGAACCTAATATAAAAGTAAATGGAAACAAAATGATATATGTAGAATTAAGCTTAGAAGTGTATAATTTATCTATTCACTAGAACTTTAGTTCTGACCCCCTCCTCATAACATCCTACAAGTTAGGTGGATGGCAGAGACTTCTCAGCTTTGTGATAGTTGCTTAGAAAGCGTTATTACATGGGTGAGTATTTAATTACCATTACATTTTAAGTCAATTCCGCTGTGAGATAATTAATTGAGCTCTGATATATTTGTCTTTGCTATTTGCGAGATACTAGATACCCAAATTGGGCTTCAGTGGGCTTGGGTTTTAGCATTTTTGTGAAAAATCAAGACCACTAGAATTCGGGTTGTTGCATTTGGTATCAGAGCCTAGGTTTAGGATTCCTAGGTAGATAGTGAGTGAACGTATTTGTATTTTAAAATAAAATACAAATATATTTTGTACTAAAATCCAAATTGTCCCTAATTATAGATTTTAACATATGGAAAGTTTTTAGAAGTATATTTGTGCTTAGTTTGCTAGTTGGGTTTGGGATGACCCAAATGTGTTGAGCCCTATGTTATTACCGATTTATAGCATACAAATAATCTATGTTTTGAGAGAAAATTTGTATCCATATGTTATAGAAGTAGGGAAGTCCCCTAAGGATAGCGGTGAGGGTGTTTTTATTTTGGAAGGAATAAAAGGTTTTAGTAAAAAGAAACTCCAATTTATGTCTAACCCAATAAAATGAAACTTTTGAATTGAAAAGTCTAAAAATATAATTGTTAATATACTCGAGTAAGAAATATTGGGTTTTTGAAAAAAAATATAAGAGGTAAGAAATTTAAATTGGTTTTTATAGGATAAAAATTTTGTTAAAAGTAAAATTCTTTTTGAAGAATTATAGAGAATGTATAGCTCGCTAGTTTTTTTGTAGGAAAACAAAGATTTTAAATGTAAAAACCTAGAGTGTGTTAAGAATCGAAAACGTAGATTACAGCATTTATTGTTGTAATAAATATTTTCATTAAAAATAAAGGAAGCATAGACTATGACACTATTTTGTAGTAGGTGACTCCTAAAGTAAATGTTTTTAAATAGCATCCAGGATTTATTAATATTTATTTTAATTGAATCCATATATTAGTATTTTTGGGTTGTAGTAACGATGCTTTACGCACCATCTGTTTTGACCCAAATGAGTTTTGAAGATAATCTCTAAAGTGGTTTATATGTACACTTATTATTTGATTAAGTATATGAAAATATTTTCTAGTTATAAAGAAGTTTAAAAATGAGTTCTTTTGAAAAATAATATATGATAAATTAATGAATTTAGTAGGAAATATCTTATGTAAGTAAATATAAAGTAAACATATCTTAATCTATTGTAATGAAATGAAGATATAATTTTCTATGAATCACAGATAAAGATATTGTGCGCAAGCTATAAGGAAAACGAGAAAGAGACGTATAAGATATGGATAGCATCATATTTCGTATAGCCTATTTCGATAAAATATAAAATAAATTCCTTATAATTTCATATAAATATGAAATCCTTCTTTAAGGATTCGTAGATGGTTTTAGCGTTAATGGTTTCTCATAAGAGAAAGTAATTCTAATACATTAAGGTATAAAACCATTAAGTGTAGTAAGTTAGTAACTCCTTCAAGGTTAAGTAATTGGAAGAGTAGGAAAGTTAAGAGATTATTGATAAAATAATTGTTCTTATTTACACTGGTTTTAGTAAATTTGAAAATCTATGGAAAAAAAAGAAGAATATTTTGAAAATTGCGAGGACATTTTTTTGAAGTCAAGAAAAATGTTTTAAGACAAGCAAGATATGTTTTTAAAAAAAATGGTTTGGTGGAAAAGAAAATAATTTTTTGGAAAAATAAAATTTAGAAGCTTTAATTTTTGAAGTAAAATGATAAATACCAAATCAAACCAGATTTTTAAATATGGAGTAGATATGAATCATTTCCTAAGTGTAATGGGAAAAGTATAAGGATATAGTAGTAGTTACTCCTAGTAGTAATGATGAAAGTTCCCTTAAGGTGTATAGAACACTAGTGAAAACCTAGAAATGTTGCTTCATGTGGGTAGACTATAGAAGAATAGTGAAATGATATTAGTATGATGATAAGACACATGTAGTTGGGATAGGTAGACCTTCGTTGGGGAATGATGAAACCTAAAGAGAGAATGTCTCCAAGCTTATTTGCCTTTTCAAATAGAGACTGCATAGATTGAAATCCTTATCCATTGCAGTAAATGAGACTTAATTATTCCTCTTTGAGCATGGAATAGAAGAGATGAATAGATCGTATTCGCTATGAGTAATATAGCGTAAGTTGGTAGCAAGTAATAGACGACAGAAGGAGCATATGAGTTACTTGGATTCCTAGAGTAGGACCTTTCTTTGTCAGAGTAGACATGGTCCTTGACCTCCTTGCCCTAGATGATAGTTGTGTTTAGTTGGTTTATTAAAAGAAGAGTAAAAGCGTATATAAGGTAACTAAAAGATAAATAGTAAGAACTAAAGAAAGCAACAGAAATGTCAATAGAAATAAATAAGAATTGCAAAAGAAAAATACATCTTTCCCATAAATTAAGCTTGGGAAAAAGTTTGAAAAGAAAATTCTTTTTATGTAAACCGTGCTTGGGAAAGAAAATAGAGATTTTATAGGATAGCGACATAAGTTTCAAGTATGAAGAGAGAGATACGCAAAAGTAAAACGGAGAAATGTAAAGGTTTTCTACTTTCTACCTTCTTATTGACATAAGAAATCGAAGTTGGATTATAATTTTCTAAAATTCGAAAATTAGAAGTTATGTGGTAGGTTTGGACGTAAAATTTATTGAACTATGCTCCTATTCAGTAGGAGTGTGGAAAAAATTGGACGAAAAATGTTTTTAATTTTCAAAAGATTGCATTCATTTAGAAATTGCAAGTATATTTAGGATGTGTGCAACATATTTTAAAAGGAAGAAAAAGCATTCATATAGGAGATACCGCTTAGAAATTCTTGTACATGCATATATTTATGATGTATTGCGCTTTGCACTATGCACAGATTGTTGCAAAATTGGTTGTACACAAAATGGTTGCTAATATAGAATGGATGCATGAAGTTTTGCATGATTGAACCCTTATCAAATTTTGAGGATGAAATTTCCTAGGGAGAGGAGAATGTAACTATCCGCGCTTTAATGACAAATAAAATCAATTGAATTAACATAATTGCAAAACAGTGAAAAATATAAATGTCAAATATATGCATTTAAGAATTAAGAGGTTACATAGATTTGCGCAAGCAAGGAGTGTGTGATTAATTGACTCATCAATAAATTAAAAGGTGAATTAATTAAGAGACATATAAGCGTCAATTAGTCAGAGAATATGTCACTTTTATAATATTAATTAATTAAGGGATCTTGTAATAAAGGAGAATAAATTAAATGATAACATGCATATATTAATTTATAATTGATGTGATCAATTAATTAAGAAATTAATTAAAGACATTAAGTAAGCATCAATCAATAAAAGAGGGAAACTTATATGCCAATTAAGGGTTTAAACATATACAACTAATAAATGCATGATTGACTGACACGTAAGAATTAATTTGGATATCGATTAAAATGGGAAAACGTGTTAACTAATTAATTGGCAATTAGTTGAGTGTTTAAAAAGGGTGTCAATTAATCAGAGAATATGCCCTTCTTACAATAGCTAATAATGAAAATTAATTATTTAGAGGAAAATGTGAGTTATAGGATTAGTTGTTTCCAAGTTAAGAAGAAGAAAAAAGAATTGGAATGCGTATAAAAATCAAACAAGTAATTAAGTTTATGATGAAGGTAAGGTAATAAGAATAAAATGAAAAATTATTACTTTTATATACAATCAATTAATAGAGGTATTATTGATGTGTTCAAATAGGTAAGAAATTATAATGTATAAGAATTAGTTTTTTTTAACTCAACTCAGAGCCCTGATGAAATCGAAGGGATGAGATGATCTCCCCCTAGCCTGGCCTGACCACAGACAGGAGGGTTTTCAGCCATCCTAGCACAGAGATTTGATGACCCCAACCATGTTATACGGTTTAAAGGGATCCACCTCCGTGCCTTGAAATGTAGGGCAGATGGGAATCAAACTTGCGACATGCTTACCAAGAAGCGAGTGCCTTACCACTGCATCACTACTTGCGGACAGAATCAATTAATATTGGATATACATATGTGTATGTATGATCTAATTAATTGGATAATTAATGGGAGAATCTTATTTAGAAGGAAATATGAATTAATAGGGTCATATAACAATGGAATAAATGAATAACATTGTAGAATTATACGTTATAAGCTAACGTAAACAAATCAGTAAATGATGGCGAGGATTGTTTTTAGGGTTAATCGGATGTGTCATAGTTGTTCACTACACCTATAAATTGAACGTAACTTAACCTTAACCCACACTATTTTCTCTGAATCAGCTGCTGTCATTTACAACAAACTCCTCTTCTCTTCTCCCTCTTCCTTTCTCCTCTGTCAATCAAATTTTTTCCCAAACAAAACATAAATAAAATTAAGCAAGGAAATACATATAAGCCAATTAGAGGATTGTGCAAACAAATCAAGGAATTTACAGCGAACTAAAAAGGAAGAAAAGCGGAGAAAAGCGTAGCAAGTTAAAAGGGATAGAGATTGAAGCTAAGGACGACATGTGAGTGGATTTAGTTATATTCTTTTACCTTTGTAATACACTATCGTTGAATTCTCACTAGATAATTCATTCCAGTAATTATTTCAGTAATTTAATTCTATTAATTAGTTATGCAAACACTATAAAATTTGTAGGAGCATTTATATTTAATTAGGGTTGATAGTTAGAAAAAGGTGTAGGCTTAAAAGTAAGAAATTTACAGTTATTTACATCTATTTTAAATTCATAATTTAGCCTTAATACCAGTTCCTTTTTATTCTCCTTTTACGCGAATAATATAGTTAGAAAAATAATTCGCGGTTATGGATTAAAATACTAGACTTAATGAAAAAGATGTAAAATAAGAAAATTGGAACAAAATTTGAAAAGTGGGATTCTGTAATAAATTACATCAAATGGAAACAATAATATTATGTAATAATTTAATTTGGGAGTAAGTAATAGATTAATTGGTTGGTTTAGAAACTAGAATGCATTTCTATAATTTAATAATTAAAAGATAACGATAAACGTAGCTTCAAGAATAAAAAGAAATAAAAAAGGAACTAGTGTGAAATAGAGGGATCACTGTATCTTACACTATCCCAAAATAATAAAAGAAATATCTTGCAGTTACGAATTATTGTTTATAGTATTATTTATTATTAAATTATAGAAATACTTTTTTGTATAGCTTTCACAACCAACCAAATAAAATAGAATTACTTCCTAGAATAAAAGAAAATAAAGTAGATTATGAAATGAATCAAATGAATCATTAGATAAGAAATTAAGGCTGTGAACAATAAACGAACATTGGTCTGCATTTAATGCGCAGACTATATGAAAAGATGGTTATTATGATTAGTTAATTATATAACAAAACGAGAATTAAAAAGATGTAATGGCTTAAAATTTTCGACCTCAAAAATTGACACTAATACGTTCGCTGTATAGAGTGCCAAGCAATCGAGTATCGGATATCCCAGACTGTTAGGGTTAAGAAGAAAAAGAGCTAGAATAAGAAACAGAAAACAAAAGCATAGAGTCTCACAATTGCAATGGAACAAAATATAATATACAAATAACAGAATTTACACAAAGAAAACTGTAAATGTCAATCATATACAATATATCAGAGTACAATCATTCATAAATAAACTGGACAGTTATAATAACTTGTCCCTAAATAGAATCAACGCATACTATACAGTCTTTAATACACAGGGGAATCAATATGTCTCTGCCATCCAGGTCATCTCCTGAGCTCCAGAACGTCCAAACCTAAAAATCTGTAATACTCGGTCTGACCTGAGCATTATAGTGAAGTAACACCCAAGTCAGGCTGGAAACCAGCTTGAGTAAACCCATTTATTATGGAATACTTAAGTTGTAAAGCTTCTTGAAAACCCAGGTAACTCGTTCATCACTACTAGTTTTATCTTGCTATAGCCAGCACTTATTTCATAAAATAATATCTAAGTACCGTTACTTTGACTAAATTGCCAAGTTTACTTAATTTATTCCATTCCATCCTATTTGATTTTATAGCCAAATCTATAAAGAATTATAGTAGTTACTAGTCGAAGTGGTTCCGGATATCGCTGATATCCGACCCAGACCTCTTCGAATCCAACGCCATCGTTTAATCCAAATTGTTTGGTAAAAACAACAATTCAATTTAAATTCCAGAATGTCATATTCTCACAGAAATTCCATCACAGATATCTATTTAAATAAACGTTTCACAACTATACCAACAGTTAAATCCAGGGTGTTTCATATCACAAAATACAGGAATTAACATACTAGAGATGTTTGAGCAATCAAATTATTCAATTCAAATTTATCATTCGTAGGCTAGATTAACTAGAACACAATCATCCAATTAATTTATTTTAAAACCAAAATAAATTAGTTATAATCTTGCTTAATTAATATTAACTATTTACGAGCCATTTATTTTATTTTAAATAAATACTTGAAATTAATTAATTATTTCCCATATAAGAAATTAAGGGTTTTAAATTAATTAATCCTTCAAACAACTTATTTTACTTAAACCATTCACTAATTTCCTCTATTTTATTTTACTTAATAACTTCAGTAATAACTAAATAATTATCAAATATAGATAGTTATCTCAAACTTAATGAATTTTAGTTAAACTATTAACTTGCGTCATTTATTAATCTAAGTTTGGAGTAAATTTTTAGCTTTAAATTACTTACTATTGCAAAAGTTTTAAGTTAAAAACATTCGACTTAAAAATAATTAGTTAAAACTTCTTTAGAAAACTTTGTTTATTTTCTTTTTCTTTACCTTTTCTTTACTTTTCTTTTACTTTTTCTTTTCTATTTTCTTTTCCTTATTCCTGGCCCAAATTCGGCCCAAATCCCTTACTTCCTACTTCCCTCTTTATTCCAGTACTCCTTTCTTCCCACTTTCTTTCTTTTCTTTCCACTTTTCCTTTCATTATCATTTCCCTTTTCTTTTCTATTACCTCTTTTTTTTATTACTTCCCTACTTCTTCCCAACAAATTACTCCGGCACAAACGCTCTCCTTCGCTTCCTCTTTCTTTCTTTCTCCTAATACCTCCTCTTCTCTTATTTCCAGTGTCAGAAACGAATGTGCACACATGCGTGCACTTGTACGCCTACTCCGGCCATTAACTCTAGTTGTCGACTTCCCACGCAAACCGTCATCAACCATCTCCCCACCTAACACCTCCCTGAAATGTCGCCAGAACCTTCCTCATAGATTCGCACACCTCAACACAAATCCGGACAAAACCTATCCCTTAAGTTTGCCTCGCTCTAGCAATCACCGCCACCGATCACCTTTCAGCTCCACCCAAAAACGCGCCATTCCGCCCTCTTCCATTCCCACCAGGACCGCATGTCTCGTACGCCTCCACCCCGTCGCATTTCCCACCGAACTGAAGGCCAATACAAAACCCCTTAAACCCTAAAATTGCCTCGGACAATCAACCCACAAAATAGAAAAATGCCAGACTATTTTTCTCGAATGCGCCACTCCTTGAACCCCCTCCACGACCAACCCTCCGCCATGAAATCGAGTGGTTCGCCAGAATTTCACTGTAGGCCCAAAACCGACCAACTACCCTTACCTCATCTCATGCATGATTAAAAATTAAGAAATTCCCACTAAAATTCACCATTAGCCATGTCGAACATGGTTATATAATCAAGGACCCAAATATGATATTCGAATTTATACCTTCCTTGTATACTTACCGTGAAATACCATTTTCTACCTCTATGCTTCATAATCTTCGTTTAAACTAATTTTAAAATACAGTAACGCTGAAAATAAACACATGTCCTTTTAAACTATAGCTAAAATCAAATGGTTTGTGAGTTATGAATTTTTTTCGAAGCTACTAGACTTACTATTTTATCAGTTGACATTACAGAGTAAAGAAGAAGAAACAGAGTCTTCAGCCATATATACATATCGACCCCTGAATGATTGAGATAAATTTGAGGATATACCATATCTACAGTTGTATGTACATATATAGCAGTGATTATTGTGAACATAGCAGATGTTTACTCACTGTAACAATTTGAACAGAGGACAGAGTTTGCTTTGAGGAACCGCGACTTGATCTTTGCTCTGATCTTCCTTGTTTTAGTTGAACTTGTATTGTTATGCTTCAGTTGAGAAAATGGTGAAGTTGTTTAGCTTTCTCTTTTCTTCATTTTTTGGTTTTGTTTTTGGTTTTAAAGAATGAAAGAAAGAGGTTTGATATATATATAAGAGGAAAATTGGAGGAAAACTGCCTGATCACAGCACCATGTTTCTCAATCTTAAATCATTTCTCTTTTTTTTAAATGAACAAATTAATTTTGACACTTTTGTGCACATGTCTTCATCTAGCTTACAAATGTCCATTGCATAAATTCATATTTTTAAGTTTTATAATTTCTTTTTATTTATTCCTATTTTAAATTTAAACCTAAGTTATTAACATTTCATTACTTATTATATATACTTGTCTCAAATGTTTTAAAAATGTAGAATTAAAAATTAAAAATTATATTAGTGTAATGACCCATAATTTTCGATTATTAATTTTTTTTAATTTAATAAGTTTTAGAAACTTAATTCAGAAAGAAAATAAAAATCTGTAATTTAATATTGAAATCACTAAAATAAAGGTAATAATGTTAATGTAACTTTATGAATAACTAATTTAGTGCAAATCCATTTAATTGAAACAACTGTTAGGTCATAATTGGTTGTAAATAGTAAATTGGGAAATAAAATTCGAAGTTATATTAATTGACGAAATAGTACGTAATAAGCTGTAATTTGGAAAAAAAATCAATATTAGATAATTAATTGTAATAATTGTTGGTTGATAATAATGTATGAATAGGATAACAATTGGTTAAATGGAAAATAATGGATATCAAGATTTATTAATTTATTAGAATTTTAAACTTAATAAATGGATTAATTGCAATTAAATGAAATTTAATGAAATTAAGGCTAACACTGAAATTGATAAATTAATCAACTCTAAATTGACATCTAAATTTGGTTAAATTAGTATAAATGATTAGGAAATTGAAAAACGATAAAATTTGTCAATTATTGCATTGAAATTGAAATTTTGATTTAGTTAATTAATTATTAATTTATTTCATTAATGTAAAAATAGCCATTTTGGCCACTAACTCGGATTTCGACGAAACCAGTTTCATCGGATCCGTAACGGTGAATTATTGTAGGATTTCAAGTTTCGTAATGATTGGACTTGTCGTTTGATCGTACGGGCTCGAAACACCTAGAAATCAATTTAATTGAAATCAATTTGAAATAACTTGATTTTAGCATAACTTCTCCATACGATGGAATTTGGACTTGAAACCTATTCCATTACGTTTAAAATATTTTAGAACATCTATTTTGATATATGGGTTGACCCAATTTCGTTCTGGAGTCGAAACGGGCCTTATGGGCCATATATCGTTCAATATTCCAAACCAAATCGAGCCCATCTGTTCTATTTTTCTCTGCCTATGTATATATAGTTATAAAACCTAGCAGCCTTTCTATTTATCATTTGTGTACAAACAGAAATTTCTATTGCTCCTCTTTCTCAATAGCAGACAAACCCTAAATTTCGCAACCCAGTTTCAATCCAAAATCCAACAACAAAAATTCAAACTCCTCAAATACTATCAAATTATATATCAATCTGAAGCACTCGACGAGCGCATCTCAGATCTGTAATTCGTTTTCAAATTCGGATTATTGTTTGTCTAGAAATCGAGAGTGAACCGTGGTCGTTCACATTGGATTTTGATAATCCAACAGTGGATCGTCGACCGTTTGTCGATCAGGCGGTGCCTTTGGAAAGGTGGGGTCAAGCAGGCTATAGATCGATGTTCGTTCGTCGTCAGGTGCTCAGGATTTTCTGAAAATCGCTTGTGAATGGGAACGGTGGCATGGTCAGTTGGGGCGACCAGGCGAGGCGGCGTTCACGGCGTGGGGGCGGCTCAGGGCGGTGGACGTGGTGGAGTTGCTCGATGTGGTCGGAGGCGAGGGTTTGGATGGCGTTTCTGTGGTCAACGGTAGGTCCAGGGCAACTTCAGTTTCTAGTTCGTAGCTATTCGCGTACATTCGTACGCTAGGGCTCTGATGACGTGGCCAGGCCTGTGAGAGAGTTGTTTTTTCTTTTCTTTTTTAAATTTAAACGTATAACTTCTAATCGTTATAACTTTTGCATACGAGGTCGAAATTATGCGCGGTTTTCTTCGCTAGGTTCGTATTAGAATTTCAGATATTTTGACGCAAGTTTGGATGAAATCTGAGATCATTTGAATTTTGGGCTTAAATTGGATTTAAATTCAATTTGAATTCAAAAGGTGAGTGTTTTTATCTACTCACAACTTCTAAAATTTCTTATGTGTGTTAAACTAATTTTTGATGTGATTAGAAATTTATTTAAGACTGTTTGGCATATTTTTAATCATCATCTTAGTTTATTTGAATTTATTTGCATAAAATAGTTATTTAATTTATTTTTGAATATAAACTGCCAGTAAATGCGTGTTATTTATTATCGGTTCTATATTGATGTTATTGATCGAATTGGATGATGATTGTGATAAATGTTTGATGATTGATATTGGATGAATGGATGTTGTATTTATATTGTTATAAACTGCAAATTGTTATGGATTTTTATTTCATTCGGGATTGCGGTTTGAATTGATATATAACAATACTTATATTTTAATTACGGGTTGAAATGGTAAATATCTGTATCACGTGACCATAGGATAGTTTATATTATATAGACACCGTGGTCTGTATATAAAATATTTTGAAATGATTTCTATGATTTTGGAAAGAAATATATGGGTTTATGTAAGTATTGATTTTTGATGTTATATAAATATTTTTATATATATAGTTAAATGCTTAAATTTAAGCTATGTATAATTTTGTTAATTATATAATGAGAGTAATAATAAAGTTTGATTTTATTAAAATAGAATATGGGTAAGTATTTATTTAAATTATATTTTAATATATATAGGGTTTATAATGATATTAATACATTAAGGTTGAAGAAGATGGTTTGAAATCGGTTTAAAATCGTTTTGATTAAGAATGTTATTTAATTAAAGCAGTCTGGAACTTATTGAATTTGAGATTTTAAAGGGCATGATTTTATAACTTGATGATGGTTTAAGGTGATTAACGAATATTTCAAGTTTGAGTTTTATTTAAACAATATTGAATTTATTAAATAATTATTTCAAAACTAAATAATAGTAAATTGAATTAAGATATATATGAAATTATCAGGTTTAGTTTGAAATTATGGAATATTTAAAGCCTTGAAATATATCTAAATCGAAATGCTTTATCGAAATTGAAGTGTTTCGAAGTTATGAATTCCAAAGTATTATAGTTTCAAAGTGTTTTGTTTCGGTGTGTTACAACTTGGAAATAACATGATTTTTGAAATGAATTTATTTGAAATTGCATTTTATTAAGATTTGTCTTTAAATATATATTGATTTGGAACTTATCGAAATTAAAGATGTAAGAATATGACTAATTTGGGTTTGACTCTTTATTAATAGGGTAGTAATACCCTATGATGAGTCGCTGAGAGTATATATATGAGAGAGTGTATTTGTTAGTGTTCATAAAAGGTTTTATCATTGTGTTAATTTGTTCCGTTTTGTATTTATAAATTCTGGTTTGTGCATAGGACGCTATGACATCAATAAGGATTTCTAAACACTTAATAGGACAGACCGACACAATATTGTTTTGGATATAGGTGAATGAAATAATTTTTCCTATTATATTTTTATATATAAAATAAAAAAATATAAATGATATATATTTGGTTGTAATATATTGGTTGTTAGGTAGTGAAATTTATAAATATTGGTTGGAAATAAGATCTAAAATAAAATAAATGAAAATTGGGAATTTAGAATCTAAGTTTCGGGGTTTTTGAAAATTTCTTTTGAATGATTTTGGAATATAATAATATTATTATTTAGAAGTATTTTCTGATATAAATATTCCAATATAATTTAAAAGAATTGTTTTAAAGAAATTTTGGAAGAAATAAGTTATGTACTCCCCTCTCTGTCACTAGAAAATAATTTCGATGATGAGTGCATGCATCATCGACATTCATTTTCGAGTTTCGCAGTGGGAAGGCCACTGTAGTAGTTTTACTGTAGATTTATTCTGATAAACAAATATAAATTTTAAATTGTTTTAAATTTAGTTGGATATATAAGTTGCAAGTATATACATTTATCTATTATTTTAAAATGATTTGAAACATAAGTTTCCGTTAATTAATAGTTTCAATTATTATAGTGAAATAGAATGTAACTAATTAATAATTGGAACCTTTAATTAAAAAAATAGATTGAATGCTAGGTTACAAATGAAATTTTAAGAAAGTTGAAATTGTAACCTATAAAACAAAGGATAGGATTATTGAACAATAATTTAGTTAAAAGAAATGAGAAAAACTTGTATAACTTTCAATTACATTCTTAAAGGCATATATATAACTTACCAAAAGATGTAAAAAGTTAGAATGTTAATAAGAAATTGTAATGGATATTATACATGTAAAACTTGAAGTAATAAATAAGAATTTGATGTGCACATGAAATCCTACTAATTAAATATAATAAAAAGGTAAGCACTATACATAAATGAACAATTGAAATTAAGTAATAAATGAATGAATGGAAATCAAAATTTTGCAAGAAATAAATGTAAACTAAAGAAATGATCATTTAGGAATGAAATTAAAAAGAATGAATTTGATTATTGCTTGGAATTTGTTGTTGTTTGGTCTATGGTTGTTTGGGCAAGGATACTTTAAAATTGTTTGGATGTATAAATAATCTATTTAGTCAATCTAAGACTGTTGAGTAAATGATGCACTTAATAGTTTATTTTCCATTCTATACAATTTGAAGTTTTTGAACCCAAACAACTATTTTTTTGTTTGATATGAATGGATAAATGATTGGGTTGATTTTTATGTGATGATTATATATTGGTTTATATAATTATTATTAACTCTTTTAGATTTTATAAGTGAATTACAGGTTATGGAAGCAATTGCTACTGCTCTTGGTTTCATAATTAAACATTGTTCGCCCGACAAATAGATGCATTCTCGGATTACGGTTTTATAGGGTTATTATTTTGCTTTTCCCATTATTAGGGAGATATTATTTTGAGATATTGTGATATATATTGTTATATTTGATATCATATTTTCTCCGAGCCTCTCCGTACAAAGGAGACCCTGCCGAAAATTTTCGAAAATTTTGGACTTAGAAAATTTTTGAAAATGTTTTCTAAACCTTATTAATTTGAGTATAAAAAGATTTAACGGTTATAAAATTGGTATATTTTATTTAAATAGTTAATTTTGTAAATTTATTGGTTTATAAAGTTAATATTTTTAAATAAGATGTATTGTTCACACTCAATTCCTTCTTTCCCTCCTTTTTCCTTTTCGAGAACGAAAAGTTTTGAGTGGGGGAGAGTGTAATGACCCGTAATTTTCGATAGTTAAATTTTTTTAATTTAATAAATTTTGGTAACTTAGTTCGAAAAAATAAAATAAAAATCTGTAATTAAATAATGAAAGCACTAAAATAAAGGTAATAATGTTAATGTAGGTTTATGAATGACTAATTTAGTGCAAACCCAATTAATTGAAATAATTGTAAGGTTATAATTGGTTGTAAATAATAAATTGGGAAATAAATTTCAAAGTTGTACTAATTGACGAAATAGTACGTAATAAGCTGTAATTTGGAAAAAATCAATATTAGATAATTAGTTGTAATAATTGTTTTGATAATAAAGTATGAATTTGATAACAATTGGTTGAATGGAAAATAATGGATATCAAGATTTATTAATTTATTGGAATATTAAACTTAATAAATGGATTAATTGCAATTAAATGAAATCTAATAAAATTAAGGCTAAAATTGAAATTGATAAATTAATCAACTCTAAATTGACATCTAAATTTGGCTAAATTAGTATAAACGATTAAGAAATTTAAAAATGATAAAATTTGTCAACTATAGCATTGAAATTGAAATTTTGTTTTAATTAATTAATTATTAATTTATTTAATTAATGTAAAAATAGCCATTTTGGCCACTGACTCGGATTTCGACGAAACCAGTTTCATTGGATCCGTGGCAGTGAATTATTGTAGGATTTCAAGTTTCATAACGAGTGGACTTGTCGTTTGATTATACGGGCTCGAAACACCTAGAAATCAATTTAATTGAAATCAATTAAAATCAATTCGAAATAACATGATTTTAGCATAACTTCTCCGTACGATGGAATTTGGACTTGAAACCTATTCCATTGCGTTTAAAATATTTTAAAACATCTATTTTGATATATAGGTTGACACAATTTCATTCCGGAGTCGAAACGGGCCTTTTGGGCCATATATCGTTCAATTTTCCAAACCAAATCGAGTCCATCTGTTCTATTTTGTTCTGCCTATATATGTCCAGTTATATCTAGCAGCCTTTCTATTTCTCATTTCTGTACGTACAAAAATTTCTGTTGCTCCTCTTTCTCAATGGCAGACAAACCCTAAATTTCACAACCCAGTTTCAATCCAAAATCCAACAACAAAAATTCAAACTCCTCAAATACTATCAAATTATATATCGATCTGAAGCTCTCGACGAGCGCATCTTAGATTTACAATTCGTTTTCGGATTCGAATTATCGTTTGTCCATAAATTGAGAGTGAACCGTAATCGTTCATATTGGATTTTGATATTCCAACGGTGGATCGTCGACCGTTTGTCAATCGGGGTGGTTCCATTGCGAAGGTGGGGTCAAGCAGGTTGTAGATCGGTGTTCGTTCGTCGTCAGGTGCTTAGGATTCATCGAAAATCGCTTGTGAATAGGAATGGTGGCGTGGCCAGTTGGGGTGACCGTGCGAGGCGCCGTTCATGGCGTGGAGGCGGCTCAGGGCGGTAGACACGGTGGAGTTGCTCGATGTGGTCGAAGGCGAGGGTTTGGAATGTGTTTTCGTGGTCAACGGAAGGTCCGGGGTGACTTCGGTTACTGATTCATAGCTGTTCACGTACGTTCGTACGCTAAGGCTCTAATGACGTGGCCAAGCCTGTGAGAGAGGTGTTTTTTTCTTTTTTTTTTCTTTTTATTTTAAATTTAAAATCGTATAACTTCTAATCATTATAACTTTTGCATACGAGGTCAGAATTACGCGCGGTTTTCCCCGCTAGGTTCGTATTGGAATTCTGGACATTTTGACACTGGTTTGGAAGAAATCCGAGACTGTTTGAAATTTAGATTTAAATTGGATTTAAATTCAAAAAGGTGAGTGTTTTTAACCCACTCACAACTTCTGAAATTTCTTATGTGTGTTAAATTAATTTTTGATGCGATTATAAATTTATTTATGACTTTTTGGCATATTTTTTATCATCATCTCAGTTTATTTGAATTTATTTGGATAAAATTGTTAATTAATTTATTGTTTAATATAAACTGCTTGTAAATACCTGTTATTTATTATCTATTCTATATTGATGTTATTGATCGAATTGGATGATGATTGTGATAAATGTTTGATGACTGATATTGGATGAATGGATGTTGTATTTATATTGTTATAAACTGCAAGTTGTTATGGATTTTTATTTCATTCGGGATTGCGGTTCGAAATGATATATAACCGTATTTATATTTTAATTATGGGTTAAAATGATAAATATCTGTATCACTTGACTATAGGATAGAAAGTTTTATACAGACACCATGGTCTGTATATAAAATATTTTGAAATGATTTCTTTGGTTTTGGAAAGAAATATATGTGTTTATATAAGTATTGATTTTTGATATTATATAAATATTTTTTTATAGTTAAATTCTTAAATTTAAGCTATGTATAATTTTGTTCATTATATAATGAGAGTAATAATAAAGTTTGATTTTATTAAAATATAATATTGGTAAGTATCTATTTAATTTATATTTTAATATATATAGGATTTATAATGATATTGATAAATTAAGGTTGAGAAGATGGATTTGAAATCCGTTTAAAATTGTTTTGATTAAGAATGTTATTTAATTAAAGCAATCTGGAACTTAGTGGATTTGAGATTTTAAAGGGCATGATTTTATAACTTGATGATGGTTCAAGGTGATTAATGAATATTTCAAATTTGAGTTTTATTTAAATAATATTGAATTTATTAAATAAATATTTCAAAACAAATAATAGTAAATTGAATTAAGATATATATGAAATTATTAGATTTAGTTTGAAATTATGGAATATTTAAAGCCTTGAAATATATCTAAGTCAAAATGTTTTATCGAAATTGAAGTGTTTCGAAGTTATGAATTATAACGACCCGTAATTTTCCATAATTAAATTTTGTTAATTTAATAAGATTATGGTAATCAAATATGGAATAAATAAAAAGTGAAATTTTTAATGAATTAATAACGAGAATGAGATGTATGATGTTAATTTTAATATAATAATAGGTTGAATAAAATGAGTGGAAAATCAAGATTTATTAATTTAATAGAATTTAAATTTAATAATTGGATTAATTGCAAATAATTGAAATTAAATATTTAAATATTACGTTAATGGAGATTAAGATGAAATTTGAGAATATTAATGTAATAAACCATGAACCAATGTTAATTTTATCTATTTGGTGATAATGGATTGAATAACAAAATTTAAAATCAAATAAATGGATTTATTTGAATTACGATTGATAATTAATGAATTTATTAAAAATTAAAAGTTAAACACTGTAGTTGTGAATTGGTTAACTTTAAATTGATATGGAAATTGGTTATAACGGGTTACAAATTACTAAAGTAATCCAAGATGATAAAATTTATTAATATGTAGAATTTGAATTTAATGGTTCTTTAATTAATTTAATATTAATTTATTTAATTAACTGAAAAATAGCCATTTTGGCCATTGGCTTAGATTCTGATGAAACCAGTTTAAGCGGATCTGTAACGGTGAATTATTGTAGGATTTCAAGTTTCGTAGCGATCGGACTTGTCGTTTGATCGCATGGACTCGAAATGACTAGAAATCAATTTAGTTGAAATCAATTTGAAATAACTTAACTTTAGCATAACTCTTCATACGATATAATTTGGACTCGAAACCTATTCCATTGCATTTAAATTTTTTAAAAACATCTAGTTTGATATATGGGTTGACCTAATTTCGTTCCGGAGTCAGAATGGGCTTTTCGGGCCATTTATCGTTCAACGGTCCAAACCAATCATATCTGTTCCTCTATTTTCAGCCCTACCTATATATATCCTATTATAAACCCTAGCCTATTTCTTATATTCATTTTTCATTACGTACATCTCCAATTG
Organism: Allium cepa; assembly: GCA_030765085.1. Taxonomy (NCBI): domain Eukaryota; kingdom Viridiplantae; phylum Streptophyta; class Magnoliopsida; order Asparagales; family Amaryllidaceae; genus Allium; species Allium cepa. The sequence goes on from CM060931.1 coordinate 465,052,554, forward strand.
ATCCTCTTTCTCAATGGTAGACAGAACCCTAAATCCCAAAATGCAATTTCAAATCAAATTCAAAGCCAAAAATTCAAACTCTTCAAACCATATCATATTTTATATCTCAGAAAGCTCTTGACGAGCGTATCTTAGATCTGTAATTCATTTTCCAATCTGAACCTCTGCCTATCCAAAAAACTGTGAATAATTCGCGGCCGTCCATCAAGTCACGATAAACATCGCCTGATCGTCAATTGGATGTTACTGTTGCATAGAGATTGACGAGCGTAGTCCATCGATGTGATTATTTGGCGGCATAACGGTTGGATGCAGCGTAAAAATTCAAATAGGGTTTTAAAATTTTAAGGCGGCGGTTCATTTTTTCCACGATCGAAACCTGGCCGTGGTAGGTCGTCGTGCGCGTGAGGTCGTTTGGCTGAGTTCGTGGGGTCGGTGAGGCTCTGGGACGGCCGACCGTAGGCATGTGTGTGGATGAGGTAGTGCGGCGCGATCTGTACAGATGATGGATGGGTTAGGGTTGTGTAACAACCCGCATATTTATCGAGTATATATTTAAATATTTTTATTTAAATATTAAATCGTTAATCGGATTTTGGTCCGAAAAACTACTTTTTGCAAACGGTCAAATTAGGACTCGAGACCACTTCCATTGAGTTCGAAATGTCGTTTACAACTTTTTAAGTATAAACATCGATAGGTTTGGAGTTAGTGAAATTTCACTAACTTTTCTCGCTTTGGACTTTGGGTTAGTTTAGCCTATTAAGCCCAAGTTCCAACCCTCTTCTCCTCACTCTTCATAAATTTCCTAACTAACTCAAGGCTTTGGCATTAATGGTGAAGAGAATGGGAAATTAAAACTCCAAGCTCAAATTCAATTGCAACTCCAACATTCAACTCCAAATTCAAGTAGAAGATATTGGATTCAAGCTTTGGATTGCTTCTCCTTGCTTTCAAGCTTCATCTTCATAAATTTTAGTGCAAAGGTGAGATTTTTATCTCACAATTCTGGCCTATAACTATATTGGACTGTTGGGAATGATTCCCTATTATTTTTGCATGCATGTTAGCATTTGGTTTGGATTGGATTGGCGAAAAACTCCAATTTTTAGCGTTTTGTTGAATTTTCTGCACTTGAGTCGTTCTGGCCATTTTTAGGTCGTTCGGAGTTAAGTCGTTCGTCCATAGGTCGTGAGTCGTTCACGAGTTAACCCTAGGTCGTTCTGGCCATTTTTAGGTCGTTCGGAGTTAAGTCGTTCGTCCATAGGTCGTGAGTTGTTCACGAGTTAACCCTAGGTCGTTCTGGCCATTTTTAGGTCGTTCGGAGTTAAGTCGTTCGTCCATAGGTCGTGAGTCGTTCACGAGTTAACCCTAGGTCGTTCTGGCCATTTTTAGGTCGTTCGGAGTTGAGTCGTTCATCCATAGGTCGTGAGTCGTTTACGAGTTAACCCTTAAGTCGTGCAGCCCTTCAGTCACGCAACCCTTAAGTCGGTTACGAGTTATCCCGATAGGTCGTTAGACCCTTGAGTCGTTGGGTCGTTGGACCCTTGAGTCGTTGGGTCGTTGGACCCTTGAGTCGTTGGGTCGTTGGTCCCTTGAGTCGTTAGGTCGTATGACCCTTGAGTCGTTAGGTCGTATGACCCTTGAGTCGTTAGGTCGTTTGGCCATAGCTCGTTAGGTCGTATGACCCTTGAGTCGTTAGGACGTATGACCCTTGAGTCGTTAGGTCGTTAGACCCTTGAGTCGTTAGGTCGTATGACCCTTGAGTCGTTAGGTCGTTAGACCCTTGAGTCCTTAGGTCGTTAGGCCTCATTTTATCTTCACTAGGTCGTACCGTTTTGGTCGGGGCGCTGCCCCCTGGACCCCCGCGACCTGACCGGGCAGGTCGAACCCCGTAAGCGGTGGCGTTGCCCCCACACCCCCACCTTGGGGGGTTGCCACCCCCCCCCCCCCCCCCCGGACCCCCCCTCCGTAGGCGATCTTATCTGAAAAACATTCAACAGAACTTGCTTTGTTGAGATGCTGAGTTGACCATTCTTCGAGACAAACCATCTCTGGTTATCTCGGCCACGTTTGGTCGTTGGGGAACTTCCACTTTGATGGTTTTGAGCTGATTTCCTTGGATTTTATTCACATCTCCGAATGTGATCTTTGTGATGATTGTTTCTACAATCTCTTCTGTGATTTGTCATTTTAAAAATATAAAGGTTTCAATACTAGTAGTAAATATCAAAACTCTTTTAACAAACAATTTCAACTCTATTTTTAATAACAAAGCTCTTTTCTTAAACCGTTTTCCAATCTATTAGTATATACAAACCTTTACCTCACTCGGATGAGAAATCTAATTTAACGACTTAGTAAAACAAGTGGTATGAAACGCTTGCGTTCACTTCGTCGGTTAATTCCTGGACTTGTTCGATTGAACCTCTTGTGACAATTTTATTAGTGAAGATTTACAGTTTGTTCGTAAATATTTAAGTTAAGCAAGTGGTTATGGGACATGAAGCTAAACTTCTATATTTACTAGCTTAGTGTAATTGACACTTCTCGTTGATCATGACGATCATTCTGATGATTTAGACTAGCAACTGTGCGATGTCTCTTGTTGCGAGGTTAGACTAGACACCACTTGTGTGATTCCACTCACACATACCTTTTTGCTTTTTGGTTAGTCTGGACCTTAATCTGTGTGATTCCATTCACACATGTGGGGTAGCTCCCCTTGGTCTTCGGACCGTCATGTGATAGGCCTCTTTCTCTTTTCTATGATTTCTGGACTTCTTGCATTGATTTCTAGAATTTATGTCATTAACTTGTTATGAGTACAAGTTTGGGGTATGATGCCCTTTCCGAATCTTTGAGAAGATTCTTGTGATATTGATTATCTCTTATTGATTGATCTTCTGTTGATCATTATTTACATACTTATAGTGGTATGTCATCATGGATATTTTATGTTTATGCCATATCTTTTATGTTATATCTTGTCATCTGATATTTATAGCTAGACTGACCCGTTTATTATTTTTCTTAAATAATACTCGGGTCAGACCGAGATGTTACAGGTGCTTCTGCTTGACTTCTTCCCAGGGATTCATCACTCTGACTTTTGGCTAACTGTTTAGATTAGCAGTTTTTGTTGTATACACTTGAGATATAGACTCATAGTTGTATTCTTTTGTATAGCACGTGTTGCTATTCTTTTGTATTATTGTGGATCTTTTGACCACTACTATGATGTACACTTTCATGTGTTAGTTATATATTCATATCTTCTTCCGCCTTTGTGATATGGATGTCTGTGACTGATTTGCGTTATGCTTATTTCTACGTTTGTTTCCGAAGATTATTTATAGCCACCGTGTGATAAGCAATTACATGGATGGTCGCTCCTCAACAGCCTTATTCTCCGTGCTAGTTGACAGCACTACTCCGTAGTGTTCTTGGCTAGCGTGGGTATAGAGGTGGGGCGTCACAGGTTGCCTGGAAAGAAAGAGTGACATGGAGGGTATTGTATTTGTTTATTATTATTTAATTCCAATTTAAAATTCAATCGTTCTAACGTGCATAACTTTCACCTACGAGGTCCGATTCATGAGCGGTTTTCTCCGCTGCGATCCTATCGTAATTCCAGATATTTTGACGCTCGTTAGGACAGATTCTGAAGCTATTCAAATTTTGGGTTTAAACTGGATTTAAATTCAAACGATGAGTGTTTTAACCCACTCACAACTTCTAAAATTTCTTATGTGTGTTAAACTAATTTCTTATGTGATTAGAAATTTATTTATGGCTGTATGGCGTATTTTTATCATCATTCCAGTTGAATTGAATTTATTGAATAAAATTGTTATTTAATTTATTATTGAATATAAACTGCCAGTAAATACATATTATTTATTATCTCTTCTATATTGATGTTATTGTTTGAATTGGATGATGATTGTGATAAATCGTTGATGATTGATATTGGATGAATGGATGTTGTATTTTATATTGTTATAAACTACAAGTTGTTATGTATTTTTATTTCATTTGGGATTGCGGTTTGAAATGATATATAACCGTACTTTTATTTCAAATTACGGATTGAAATGATAAATATTTATATCCCTTGACCACAGGGTAGAAAATTATATACAGACACCATGGTCTATATGTATAAATATTTTGAAATGATTTCTATGGTTTTGTAAAGAAATATATGGTTTTATGGGATATTGATTTGGATATTTTATAAATGTTATTTTATATATAGTTAAATTCTTGGTTTTAAGCTATATATAAAATTGGTTTAAAGTATAAAATAAGTTTAATAATAAAGTTTGATTTTATTAAGATATAATATGGTTAAGTATTTATTTAATTATATTTCTGGAGTCTATAATGACTTAAATGAGAATAAGGTGGAAAGATAAATATGAAATTGATTTGAAATTTAATAAAACTGAGATTTTAAAGGTATGATTTTTATAGCTGGATTTTGGTTTAAGATGAATTAAACGAATATTTCAAGTATGAATAAATTGAAGGAAATATTTAGTTATCTCGAATTTGAGTTTTATTTAAATGAAAATGGATTTATTATGCAAATATTTCAAAACTAAAAATAGAACATTGAATTGTTGAATCGTAATTACCAACCTTAGTTTTGAAATTGTTTAATACTCAAAGTTTGAAATATATTGAAATTGAAATGGTTTATTGAAACTGAAAGTGAGTTGAAAGTTATGAATTGAGATTTAATTTAAAGTGAATAAAATTGTGAAGTCGAGGAAATTATTTTACTTTATAAAGTAATTTTAAATTCAAACTAGTTTATTTTATATATTGTTTGAATATCCAAACCACTTAAATTTTGGAAGTTATGGTTTAGAAGCTACGAAATTCGAAGTATTAAGTTTTGAAAGGTTATATTTCAAGCATTTGGTTTTGAAATATTATAACTTTGAAAGTGTTAAGGTTTTAGAAAAGAATATATTTGAAATAAAAATGATATCATATTGATTTGGTTTTTGAAATGGAAATGATATCATATTTTTATGATTTAAAAATGGATATTATATTCTGGTTTTGAAGTATAATTATATTGGAATAACCGCGGTGTTATAATAACGTTTGGTTGTTAAAGAGACTGGGATCGGAAGTTGCCATACTCTCTACCAACTCCGAAAACCACTTTAACAACCGTGTACACGGTGGAGATTCCAGAATGAAGTAGGATGGCGGCGGCGTTTCCTTTGAGGTATATACGTGGACCCGACTCCCGTGAGTTGGCATAAGGTGGCTAAAACAGGAGCGATTGACGGGCTGAGAAGGTAGCACCTTTTATCGGACATACTCCTTCGATACCATTCTATTACTTTGTGATTGATTAGGACCCTTTTTGATTTTGGGGGTGTGGCTCGTGGTGGGCGGTAGTAGCTGCTATGCGTTACCACCGGTCCGAAAGCATAATTGGTATATCTACCCTGGCATTGCCTAGTTTTGTCGTGTCAACTACACTAGTGCGCCTTGTATGAGTTTGGTTTTCTCCCATGGCCCATGGAGTATTTAGGGTAGTTTTCCGACGCTGATACTGGATGCACTACTGTGACTATTATCGTGTTAAGGGGGAGGCTGGGTAACTCTTTAACGCTATTTAAAAGTAAGTTTATTTTACTATAGTATTATTATAATAGCAAAATATTACTACATAGTAAATAGTTTAACAGATCCTTAGGAGATGTGAATCCTGAGCATCTTCTAAGTTACTGCATTCACGTTTGACATTGGATAGGAGATGTCGAATCCCGTAAACATCTCTGACCCCATTACACTCATATTTATTTCTGTTGATTTAACTCACATAAAATCTTTAAGTTCTGACTCGAGTGTTTTGTCTTTTCAATTCGTTCGGGTCAGTCTGAGCATTTCATGGTTTGAAGACTTTATTTCTATAGGACGAAGGCGAAGATTGTATTACTATTTTTTATTATATTATTCCACTACATTCATACTATTCCACTGCATCATTTGTTATTCTCAGGTATGTGTAACTCTAATATGTATTGTGTAAGTATAATCAAACATTTTGTAAAACAGCTTCATGAACTGTTTATTTGATTAATATATTTTGTCGTTTCGCTGCAAGATTCTGTTTTGTTTTTTCTTTCTCTACTTTTTCTTATCCACCATATAACAATCCGCCCCTCTATATGGTTTAAGTCTGACAAGTGTGGTTTATCGTTGATTTAAACCGTATAAAAAGGCGGGACGTTACATCTGGTATCAGAGCTTTGATTTAGCGATAAACCTTAACTGTATGGGGTCTGACTCGTTATTAATAGGATAGTAATACCCTAGATGAGTCGCTGAGCGTATATATATGAGAGAGCGTATTTGTTAGTGTTCTAAAGGGTTTTGTTGTGTTAATTTTTTCCGTTTTGTATTTATAAATTCTGGTCGGTGTATAGGACGCTATGACATCAATAGGGATTTCTAAACACCTATAGGACAGACCGACACAATATCTGTTTGAATATAGGTGAATGAAATAATTTTGCCTACTATATTTTCTATATATAAAATAAAGTTTATAAAAGTTTTATTTGGTTGTAATATATTGGTTGTTAGGTGGTGAAATTATGAATATAAGTTGAAAATAGGATTTAAAATAAAATAAATGAAAATTGGAAATTTAGAACTTGAGTTCCGGGGTTTTGAAACTTTTTTTCGAATAATTTTGGAATATAATAATATTATTATCTAGAAGTTTTTCCGATATAGATATTTCAATAAGATTTGAAAGAATTGTTTTAAAGAAAAATTTGGAATGAAATAAGTTCTGTACTCCCCTCAATGTCGCTGGAAAATAATTTCGGTGATGAGTGCACGCACCATCGACATTCATTTTCGGATTTCTAAGTGGGAAGGCTACTGTAGTAATTTTACGACAGATTTGTCTTGATAATCAAATAAAAATTTCAAATTGTTTTAAATATAATTGGAAATATAGATTGTAAGTGTATACATTTATTTGTTGTTTTAAAATGATTTGAAATTTAACCCGATATTTAGTTCTTAGGTTTCCATTAATTAATAGTTTCGATTAGGGTAGTGAAATGGAGTTTGACTAATAATTGAAACCTCTAAATGAAATAAAAGATTTAAATGCTTGGTTATAAATGAAATAATAAGAAACTTGAAATTTGTGATCTATAAAAAGCAAAAGATGAGTATTGAACATTATATTAATGAGGTAAACTTGTATAATTTTTCAGTTTGCATTCTTCAATACATGTATATAACTTACCAAATATTATAAGCTGTAATGAAAAAAAAAAGATGTAATGGAAGATTGTACAAGAAAAACTTATATAATGAAAGTGTTCAATGAATCACCTTAATAAATAAGAATTTGATGTGTAGATGAAAGGCTACTAATTTAATGTAATAGAATGGTAAGTATTATAAATAAATGAAATGAACACTGAATGAGTGAATGGAAATAAAATTTTGTAAGAAATAAAGGTAAATTAAAAAGATGAATCATTATATGAATGAAAAGGACTTTAAACAATAAATGCGGTGAAATGAAATTAAAAAGATTGAACTTGATCTATTGGTTGAAATTGTTGTTTGTTAGGTTTATGATTGTTTGGGTAAGGATACTTTAATATTGTTTGGATGTATGAATAATCTATCTAGTTTCATCTAAGGCTTTTGAGAAAATGGTGCACTTAGTAGTTTATTTTTCATTCCATACAATTTAAAGTTTTTGAACCCGAACAACTATTTGTTTTGCTTGATATGAATGGATGATTGATTTGTGTTGATTTTATGTGATGATTGTATGCCTTATTGCAAGTGATTGTTGTTTATATTGGATTGTTTGTTTGTGGTTGAAACAACTTTAAAATATTTCATTTTATTCAATTATTAACTCTTTTGGATTTTATAAGCGAAAATATAGATTATGGAAGCAATCGCTACTGCTTTTGGTTTCATAATTAAACGTTGTTTGCCCGACAAATAGGTACGTTCTTGGATTACGGTTTTATAGCGTATTATATTATTTTCCCGTGTTGGGATATATATATTATTTTGGAAAATATATATTGTATATTACTATATTTGATACTATATTTTCCCCGAGCCTCTCCGCACAAAGGAGACTGCCGAAATTTTCCATAAATTTTAGACTTAGAAAATTTTTCGAAAATGTTTTCCAAACTTTATTAATTTAAGTATAAAAAGATTTAATGGTTATAAATTGGTACATTTTATTTAAATTAATTAATTTTGTAAATTTACTTGTTTATAAATTTAATATTTTAAGTAAGATATATCGATTTCGTAATTCTTCTTTTCCCTTCTTTTTTCTTTTCGGGGATGAAAAGTTTTGAGTGAGGGGAGTGTAACGACCCATAATTTTTTATAATTAAATTTTTTTAATTTAATAAGATTTTGGTAATTAAATCTGGAATAAATAAAAAGTGAAATTTGTTAATGAATTAATAACGGAAATGAGTTGTAATGACGCCAATTTTAGTATAATAATAGATTGAATAAAAAGAGTGGAAAATCAAGATTTATTAATTTATTGGAATTTAAATTTAATAATTCGATTAATTGCAAATAATTGAAATTAAATATTTAAATATTACGTTAATGGAGATTAAGATGAAATTTGAGAATATTAATATAATAAACCATGAACCAATGTTAATTTTATCTATTTGGTGATCATGGATTGAATAACAAGATTTAAAATCAAATAAATGAATTTATTTGAATTACGATTGATAATTAATGAATTTATTAAAAATTGAAAGTCAAACACTGTAGTTGTGAATTGGTTAACTTTTAATTGACATGGAAATTGGTTATAAAGGGTTATAGATTACAAAGGTAATCCAAGATGATAAAATTTATGAATTGTAGAATTTGAATTTAATGGTGATTTAATTAATTTAATATTAATTTATTTAATTAACTGGAAAATAGCCATTTTGACCACTAGCTCGGATTCTGACGAAACCAATTTCATCGGATCCTTAACGGTGAATTATTATAGGATTTCAAGTTTCATAGCGATCGGACTTGTCGTTTGATCGTACGGACTCGAAACGCCTAAAAATCAATTTAATTGAAATCAATTGAAATCAATTTGAAATAACTTGATTTTAGCATAACTTCTTCATACGATGGAATTTGTACTTGAAACCTGTTCCATTGCATTTAAAATATTTAAAAACATTTATTTTGATATACGGGTTGACCCAATTTCGTTCCGGAGTCAGAACGGACTTTTCGGTCCATTTATCGTTCATCTTTAACGACACATAAATTTATAATAATTAAAATTGTTAAATTGATAAAATTTTGGTAATTTAATATGAATAAAAATATACTTTGTAATAAAATAAGGAACGAATGTTAAAGTGGAAATGCATATTTTATTCATAAGGTAGTATAAAAGGATGAAACTTATCTGAATGAATTTATTTGAGGATTCAATCATAATAAATGTACACATTTAACAAATTCAATATAATTAAGAAAAACTGTTAATACAAAGGAAAGAAATTAGTTAAATTCATCAGGTCATTACTTGATTTCTTGCCTTTTTTCTACATCGCCGCTTTATTTCTTGCTTTAGCCATACAAACTCTTTTCCTAGCCGTGTATTTCTCATTTGCAAATCATGTACAAGAAGATTTATTTCTCATTTCAAAACTCCTCATTTTCATTTGCATTTAAGAATAAAACATATATACGTCTCTTTCCCCTTAACTTATGCCTTTTCTATTTCTTAGCATTTACTCTCACTTTGCTTGCCATCCAAACCATCTATGTATCAACCCAAAAATTTTAATAAATGTTTTATTTATTTAATTTAGATAATTTAGTTATTTAAAATATAAATTTTGGTGTGGATTAGAATTTCACACATGAATTAATAGAATATTTTTCATAAATGTAACTTTTGTCAATATGGTCAAACTTTAACTTCTAAATATAAAAATTTAAAAGTTTGAAATTTTGAATTTTATCTTTTATTTTGAAAGTAAATAAAATTTTAAGAATACTGCTTTTCGTTGAAATATGATTTATAATGTGAAAGTTATGCCTTTTTAACTGTTGTGTGTAAATTTGCTGTATTTAACAAAATTGTTTACTTTAAATTATATAAATAATATTTTATTTGGTCATGTATTGTTCTAATTTATGTTTTCAGGGGTAAAATAACTTCTTTGTATACATTTTGCTTTTAAAATGTTTTTAAAAGTGTAATTGACATTTTCCAGTGTCAGTTGTATTTTGTTTACAATTTCTAATATCCAACTTCAACAAATTTAAGAAATTCTTTATTTAATTTTATATTTTTCTTAAGAACTTATTTTATTCTCATTCTCACTTTATTTTGTTTCTCAAAGATTAATTTTAAACCATTTTTAAGAAGAGTTGTAATTTCCCAAAATTAAGTGGATTATGTTTGCAATTTTCTTAAGCTAGTTTCAATAAATTAAGCTATTTTCTTTATTTATCTTTCGATTTTCCTAAAATATAATTATTTATTGTCCTTTTCACTTTATTTTAGTTTGTTTTATTTTATTCACTGGTTTTTATTTGTTTTAAGGTGTGGTAGAAATTTTTCCAAGCTAGTGGTATTGTGTGTAAATTTTTAAGCCTTGTTCAATTTAATAAACTATTTCTTTAATTCTTTTCCATTTTTTTTCTTGAAATCATTGCTCAAAATTTTAATAAATATAGGCAATTTCTGTAATTTCGATTTTGGTTTAAGTTTAACCCTAATGAAATTTTAAATTCTAAGTTCTAAGTTCAAATCTTTCATATAAAGTATATATATGTACAATATTTATTTCGTGATTGTTTTATTTATTATGGTTATATACTTTTTAATTTAGGTAATAAATATTGTGTAAAAGAGGAATAAAATTTTACGTTTCTTTATACTTATATACATCAGTTTCTTAGTTAAATGATAAATAAATCAAACAAATGTAAGCCAAACAAATTTTGAATTAAGTAATAAATAGTGTATAAATAAGCAACATAAATTTCACGTTTTAAATTTTGTACATTTATATCCGTCATTGTCGATTTGTTGGAGCTAAAAGGTACGTTTGTTTTCTGATTTATTTTTAGCATATGTACTGAATAAAGAAGAAACGTATAGATTTTTAATACGTTGCTTTTGTTAAATATTGGGCATACGTTTTGTTGTATTTATTGCGTCTATAGTACGTATTCTTAAATTCTTACCTTAGTTGTAAATAAATAAATTTATCAGTAGATGTGCATTTCAAAAGAGGGAAGGAATTAACTAGCCGTTCAAATTTATTACTTGCACTGTCATTCACGTACAAACTTTCTACACTTTCCTTTTCTCCTTCTTTTTTAATAGGAACCAAATCGATCTATTTTACTAACGTCCAAATCAAATATTTCTTTTCGTTTATTTTCCCTCAATCAACGCAAGTTCTTCTTTTAAATATAAACACGTTTAAAAATTCCATTTACCTCCTGTGTATAATAGGAATAAAATCTTCCACTTTCCCTTGCTTCAATTGTTTTAAATTGGAATAAAATCTTTAAACGACTATAACGTTAAAATCTAATATTTCTTGCCGTTTCTTTTCTCTTAAATCATGCAACTTCACTGATAAATTCAAAACCCATGTACAAAATTCTATTGCGTCTCGCTTTTGGTCACCATCTTCTTGCCTCCTTTATTTATGCCTTCCCACTTTATCATTATTTCTAGCGTTTTAAAATTTATCAATGCAATTACTTCTTTTTAATTATAAAACACGTTCACAAAATTCCATTCTTCCTGGCCGTAAAATTCGCATGCCATGATTTATGCCTTCCCACTTTATCACCCTGAGGATTCCTAAATAAATACAAAACCCATGTACCAAATTTTCTTTACATCTCATTTTGGTTTCAGTCTTCTGTTTGTATCAAAATTGGACACAACACTCTTCGGAAGTTTACGAAGAGATAACAATGAAGAATATAAATTTAAAATGAAAATTATCTAACAAAAACTCCAAACAACAGGAATCGAAATGCACAGAAAAGCGATTTAGAGTGGTTCGGCGTGTTTGCCTATGTCCACTATGAAGTTTTTGCGACTTTATTGATTCTCTTTCAACGATTACAAGTGATTACAGCAAACAATAGCAAAGTACAACTTGAAATTCGAATCCAACAGCAAGAATATGGTGTAAATCTCGATCCGGCACAGTCTGGGCGCTTGAGAACCAAAAGATCCTTCTTATGTAGGCTCTGGAGCTCTATTTATAGGCGTAGGAGGCTAAGACTTCGCTCAAACTTCGGGGGATTCGCTCTGGCACGTAAGGGGTCCCACACGACCAATTCTAGAAATCTTCGACTCAATCTGTGATCGATACGAAATCATTACGTATCGATCAAGATCATGTCCGATGGAGCTGAAATTTGGTGTGAACGTTCCTTGGCTCGTATGTAATATTTTGTGAGCATTTGGATCGGTGGATCTTGAGATATGATCGATATGAGTTGAGATTTCTCGGATGGCCGTTTGGTTCGACTCCATAGCTTCGAATCGATCCCCCCATATCGATAATTGCACGTGTTCTGAGATGATGTGGCGCGCGTATTTCGAACCGATCCACCTTTTGCTTCAAGTTGACCGTGTCGCATCCGTGATTCTTCGCCTTGTTTGCATCGATGGTCGTTGTGTCAATCCAGGTCCATTTGACTTGATGGATACGAACAAGCCTTTGGATGTGGGTTCGAACAAGGGCCTCTAATGGGTACGAAGTAGTGACCGTTTGATGGATACGAAGCAAGGTCATCCGATGGATACGAAAAGCAGTCACCTGGTGGATTTGAATAGAAGCTCAACCATGGATACGAACTCACGAAGACTGATGGTTACGAACAGGACTTTCCTCAATGGATACGAGCCAGATAGACACATGATGGATATGAAGTAGGCTTTTGGCGATCGATACGAAATGCATGCTCTGTTGAAGGACTCGTACGAGATTAGGTTCAGCCGAGGCTCCCCGATGGATTCGAATGAGATCGAGTCGAACTTAGGTTCTTTGATGGGTTCAAATGACATCAATACGATCCGAGGTTCCTTGATGGATACGAAGATGCTGCCGCTCTGATGGATACGAAGGTGATGGATTCGAATCGGAGCTCGGTGATGGATACGAAAATGGGGTTATCACCTTCAATTTGCATCGATCATAACTTGAGCATACAAACCTGGATTGACTTGAAATTTGGAATGTGGGCTTTTAAGGCTTCGCTTGTCTTGTCTTATTAATTATAGCCCGATCCGGACTCGGACAAAATTCGTCGATATCCATAACGAGCCTGTGCATACTGGACATCCAGGACATTTAATCTTGAGCTTGTAATCAGTTCTTTGATATCTCGACCTTGCCAAAAGGCGGGATAACATTTGCCTCCCAAAGTACGTCTTATGGAAACATGACGTGCTTTGAAAAGCTGCAGTCTTCACTCTGAACAACGATTGCTCTTTTGTCGAAGGTTGTAACCTTGCATTGTTATAACTAATTGCTGTATGATAGGGCTTAGCTGTTTGTCGCCGTAATCGTTATTAAATGAATATCTAATTCCTGTTAATGTTGAAAATGGGATATTGTTTTGACATATGCGCATATGTTAACTTGACTCTCGTTAATGTTGCACGCTCATGAGTCGTTGTCAGTTTTCTTGTATCGAATTTCGTGTCGATCCTCTCCTGAACCGATGTGAAATTTGAGTTGCAACAATGATTGGCATTGTATTTTAGCGTTCCTTCATATCGTTCCTCCCCTGGATCGATATAGAAGTTTGAAAAGTTTTTCTCGCATCGATATGTTTGGCAGTGATGGATGTTCATCACTCTTTTCGTATCGATGAACCCTGTTGCTTGTCATGGAAAGGCGATTCATAATTCATATTGATGCTAATGTATAAGTTATGATGGATACGAAATCGCTATTCGTATCGACGTGCGGTGGATGGAGTTGCGAACACGTCGATGCGAACAAGGGCTTCGAGTCGATGGGCTTCATCATCTTCAGCCGTCTTTGTTGTGTGCTTCGTATCAATGGATGCATTGTCCATTTCGAATCGATGGAAATTTTGGTCAGATGGAAACGAACAGAGCGTTTGAATCGATTCGTGGGTTGACTGGTTGCGACCGGTCATGTGGACCGGGAGGCGAATCGACCCGGTTTCTCCCTAAGCTCCATATAAATACCCTGGACTTCAGCCATTTTCACTTTTTACTTTTTTACTGCGGCCTTTACTTATGCATCGATCCAGAAAATTGAGAGAGGAGAACTGTGCCGTGCTTTCGACTCGACCAAATTCAACTTTTCAAATCTTCGAATTCCAATTTTAAGTTAGGTAATTAATCATGAATCCAAACGACGAAGTTATCTCAGATACACTCCATCTTCATCAATTATCCATTCTGGCAATTGGTAAAACCAGATCTGGGTCAAAGCTCGGTCGTAAATGGCCATGGCGATGCCCCTGTAGATGGGAGAATAAAGAGTGGAAAAAACAAAAAATGGATCGATCTGGGGGCTTGCGCTCGAGTCGATGCAGACCACAACACGTTTACTTTTGGAGCTCGCGTCGACTCCAGGGATTTCCTAAGGGAGGGACGTTGTTCATATCGATTACAATGATGGTGGATCGCATCGATATGAAATAATCAATGCGAAAATTAAGCAAACGACCGTTTCGAAGTTCTCGACTTTGGATCGATACGAATCTTACGCTCATGTTCGATACGAAAAGTATCGGCTCGAACCTAATTGATATGAAGCCGAGATTTTTCTGATCGATACGAACCTGATAATCAAGGATCGATTCGAAGCATGCCCCCGGGATCGATACGAACTCGTATCCTGATGGATTCGAACAAGCTTGCCTTGATCGATTCGAGCTTTTCCTTTGATGGATACGAAACTTTGAACTCTTGACAGCACAATTCCGACGAGCTTCATTCTTGCATATCTGCACTTGACAGTTAAACTGCATACTTGACTACCTTTCGAAGCTCATCGATGGAACCATAACAACTTTAATCCGGATCGATTGGTAACATCTAGATCATTTGGTGATGACGGTCGGCGATGACGGTCATCCCCATTGGAATTCGATTACCTTCGTCGTTTGCCAATTTTTCTTTAACTCTGCAAAATTTACCCAAGAAATGCATAACACTGCACAACACACACTTTACACGAGGGGAACATACGGGCTCTTTGTCGTCTAATGATGATTTCTCGTAAGTTAGTTAGCTATGGAAACTCCAAGCTCGCAACCACAGGAAACTCAGAGTTTGACTCCTCCCAGATTTGAAACAACAGACATCGAGGCCGAAGTCATTGGTCCGGCCCCGAACGAATTACCCGATGCATCCTTCATCAACAATCCATCAAACTCTGTCTCGTCTCATATTTCTGAAGATATGCTAGGGAGAATACGCTTAAGGCATGGTCTGTCGATGGACGATGTATTATTGCCAGGACCAAACGACAGACCACACAACCCACCGGAGGGGTATACCGCGTTCAACCGACATGCGTGCGCAACTGGGACGCTCCCCCCTTCAATCAGTATATAAGAGAAGTGCTGTCCTTTATAGGGATCGCCACATCTCAGCTACACCCAAATGGATACGCTTTACTCAATAGCTTGGTCATTGCATTTATGGAGCACCTCTATCGTCCACCCCGACTGACTGAGATAAGATACTTGTCAATTTCAAGAGTCGGACAGACAGTCCATCTTTCACATTTCTAGAGGCCGTGAGAAATTGTCAAATAATTACGGGATCATGGACCAGGCTGAGCTACTTCAAGACAGAGTGGTTGTATGTTAGATACCCTCCAGGATTTGCCCGACGATGGCTATTTAGACGTGAGTATTGCTATCTTTTCGAGTAGTCAGCAAGACAGTTGCAAATGATACCCACCTCATACTCTCTTTGTCTTTACAGTGATAATTCAGCGACCCCAAGGCGGTTATTACAAGGAGATAGTTCGGGTTCTTCAAGAGGTCCCAGGCGAAGATAGGAATATTGACTCGGTCCTGACGGATAGGAATCTCAGAACTCTTGGGCCGATCGAGCGAAGACAAAGTATAATGCTTGACGGTGCATTAAGAACTGCCTCGAAGGAACAAGTTAAACGAAAAAAGCCTAGAGTTGTTATAATCGAGGAGGCTGACTCCGAGAAAACTCACATCGATGAGGAACCATTGGGCGAACCAGCAGATGTAGCCCAGAATATTAAAGAGTAAAGAAAAGGCAAGGCAGCTGTTTTTAAGCCATCTAAAAAGGGAAGATGGAAATATGTTGTCACGTCCCAGCCCGCCTCTGGAATTAGAATTTCGGAGATGTCTCCCCCAAGAGCAGAGAATCTTTATGAAGGGCTCGCCGATCTTCCAATTTCGGACAATGTGTCCTTACAGCATGATGCTGGATTGGACGAACTTTCACAAGCCTTAGTTTTAAGCGAGCCTCTGCCCGCTAGCCTGGTTGACACATCCGGTTGGTCGGGGGGTTGCACATACATACACACTTCACGGCACTACACAATTTTTTGACCGCAAGCTGCCTTTTTCTGAAGATTATTAATTTCGTTTCCATTTTTGCTTTGCAGACACCATGTCCAGTCGAGGCTCGATGTTTGGCATCCGGCACAACAAACGTCGATCTTCATCATACTATGAATCACGTAGGAGGGAAGGAGATCGAGATTATGATCAAGGGCATTCTAGCCAGGAACAGACTAATATGGATAGGGAATATGTACACCGTTCTCGATCACGCACTCCCCCTCCCAGAGCACCCGCACCGTCTCTGGTTCATGTTTCGAGGCCCTCAGAAACTTCACGGCATAGGCAGTCCTCCCACTCTTCACGGCCTGACTCTCATCGCCAAACTGAGGCAGTAGACCCTTCAACCATCGCACAGGCCATTGTTGAGCCTACTGGGGAAGGAGCGATAAGGCTCGCTCAACTGAAAAAGGATTTTCCCGACATCTGTTTTGATGGGTTTGTCTTACCCCCGCGCTTAAAAACGGTACCGGCGTCGGTCGAAACCACTGTGCACGATTACATTGCAGATATTTTTTTCCAGTATCAAGAGTGGTCGAAGACCGCTAAAAAAGCATCGAAAGTAGCCTTTGATCAAGCGGTCAGGATTGAAAATCTAGAGAAGGAACTTGGTCAAAAAGATCGAATTATTCAAGCACTCAATAGTAAAGCCGAGTCTTCTCGCAAAATCTGAGATTGAGGCTCTTAAGAAAGCCAATGAGGCCCAGGCGGCGTTGTATAGGATGAAGCAGGAGCACTATGCTACCGTAGAGGATATGGGCCACCGAAACACCATCGTGACCGCTGAGTTGGACGCAGCCCTTAAAGAGCTTAACGAACTTAAATCCAAATTTTTTGAAATCATAAAGGAAAAGGATGCTGCGAACTTTGCCGCACAGGAAGCGTGCGATCAGGCGGTGGTGCTCCAGAGGGAAAGAGATGCGGCCATGCTAAAGTTCCGCGAGGTGGAGGTCGAAGTTGATGAGAAGATTCGGCTAGTAGAGACCGGGCTTGAGGCGGACATAGAGGAGCTTCTCATCGCTTACAATGCCAATGTTTTGAGGCATAGGGACTTAGCCTGGCTTGATGACTACCCAACACATCTGTACAACACTTGGAATTTTCTGGTCGAGGAGGAGAAAACTGGGCAGTCGGGCGGCTCCTTTGACAAGTTTGAATTGGAGAACCGCATACTAAATGATGATGAGAAGAAGGTTCTTCATGATTTTATGATTTCTCATGCAAGAGAAAGACTCGGCATCCAGCACCAAGAAGTCGGGGAAGGCTCCGGAGTTATGCATCATGTTACAAGCTCAGAAATTACTACTCTGCCCCAACCCGAGCCTGCTCCAGTGACCGAGCCTCAACCCGTCGCGGCTTATGACCCAGAACAGCCACGCTTATCTCCTATTAAGAAGCATTCATCCGAAGCTGTTCAGCCAACCACAAGCCGAACAAAGGAAGGTATTCTGAACAAATTCCATGTGTATTTGAAGTGAAGGGCTTGTTTTCGAAGTGTGTTCTAACAACCTCTTTTCTTCTTTGTCCAGTGAGCAAAGTTACATTGACAGCACCTCCTACAATCCAAGAATCACATCAAGTGCAGGAGGCCATTATTACTGAGGCGATTACCACGACTGCGGTCGCACCGACAAGATGACACAGGGGAGCTCACTGTCTTTGGACGAGAAGATGATGAACGAGCTCCTAGGTCGAAACAGCGATCCTTTTGCGGACATGCCATTCGTTATTGGCACGTTCCCGCCTGCCTCCATTGCTTCGTCACAGTATACCACTACCTGCCGTGAAGCCCGTGCCGCTTGTGAAGCAGAGATTTTGGCCGAAATTAATACTGAGATAGAGGCGGCAGCTCACGGCGATGATTCCGAGGGTGGAGTGACGTCGTCGGGTCCGACTCCACTTGTGATGATACCACCCGGGGGACACTAGTTGATACTAGAGTGTCCACCCCTCCCCCGATTGCAGATCCAGTTCCCCCGACTCCTCCTGAAGAGAGCATCCCCGTAGACTCGAGTTTGGAGGAAGACGTTGATATCATGTCTTCTTCAGGGGATGATTCGCCAAAGGGTAAAGGTTCGAAGCGAAAAAATGCTAGCGGTTCCGGCAGTTCCGCCTCGAAGAGAAGGCTGAAGAAGAAAAGGTAGATAAGCCCCCCTTGGATGCATTTTTGGCAGTTAGGAGTGTACTTTTGTCTTTCTTTTTATAGGTCGTGTATAGATACAGGCTCGGCCCCCAGCTAGTAGAAATTTTTGGAATAACTTGTACATGAATCCTCACATATAGTTAGTTGAAATGAAATTTTGTTCCTTTGCTTCAATTTTTATCTCTTTTATGCTTAAGTATTTGCAGTATTTGAATTTCAGTCTAGTGCACTTGTGGTGTTTTTACCTTCAAGTTGAGCTCGTTTTATTTGCCAAGTCTGAAAATCGTGATCACAAGTCGTAATTGATGAATGAGTTGAATTTTGGACAATGTATCGCTTCGGTTAGTGGTTAACACTTAAGCTTTGCCCCCAGTTCCGGGGACCAGCACTTGTATTTCGGTGGTCAATCACGCCTATTGCAAATCTTGAGCACATATCCACACTCCGGGGACATAGGATAATCTGCGATCGATAATCTGGTTCGCACTCTGGGAATCCGAGAACTGTCGATGTTTGTAACACAGTTCGCACTCCGGGAACTTTGACTTAGTATTTATACTCCAATTCACACTCTGGGAATTTGGAGTTAGCATTTATATTTCGGTTCGCACTCCGGGAACCTGGAATTGATGTTTGTACTCTAATTCACGCTCTGGGAATTTGGAGTTAGCATTTACATTTCGGTTCGCACTTCGAGAACCTGGAATTGATGTTTATACTCCAATTCACGCTCTGGAAATTTGGAGTTGGCCGACAAATGGTCGGTCATATTTGTTTAGGCTTTTTAGGAATTCGTTCACGCTCTGGGAACAATGGATTTTATCGGGATTATGGACGGTCGGATCACATCCACCCCGAGCTACCAAGCGAGGTCGTTAGATGAACGGATCCATCCTCCTCGAACTAGTTTAGGATACGGTCGAAGTCGTTAGGCAGACAGGTCCACCCTCTTTGAAGCCGTATTTATAAGTTCTGTACTCCAACTCGCACTCTGGAAGTTTGGAGTTAGCGTTTATACTCCGGTTCGTATTCTGGGAACCTAGAGTCGATGTTTATACTCCAATTCGCACTCTGGAAATTTGGAGTTAGTGTTTATACTCCGGTTCACACTCTGGGAACCTAGAGTTGATGTTTATACTCCAATTTGCACTCTGGGAATTTGGAGTTAGTGTTTATACTCCGGTTCACACTCTGGGAACCTAGAGTTGATGTCTATACTCCAATTTGCACTCTGGGAATTTGGAGTTAGGGTTTATACTCCGATTCGCACTCTGGGAACCTAGAGTTGATGTTTATACTCCAATTTGCACCCTGGGAATTTGGAGTTAGTTATAGGACTGTCGTGTGTCGGTCCAGTTCAGCCTTTAATGTGACGGCTTGCCCCCGAGCTGAGGTTTCACTTAGTGAGTGGTTGGACGTATCATAGTCACTCGCTATTTGAATAAATTCCATCATATGATAGAACTTAGCTCTTCGTGCGTCGTGATTGTTGAATGCCGCATTCGGTGAATCACAGCTCTAGCTTGAAGAGATGATAATTTATTGCTGGAATGGAAAAACATGGCAAAGTCGGTGCCTTATTACAAATTCAAACTTCAGAATGCAAAGAAAATTGCAAAGTATTCATAGACTAAATAAAGCCTGTCATGTGTAACAGTAACGAAGATCCTCATCGTTCCAGGCTCCTGACAAAGCGGGTCTGCCACCGACGGCGTTTATCACTAATCTCCCGTCGGATGGGTAGAGCCCTCCTGTCTCGGTCGATCGGGCTCATTATTTTGATTTGATGGGCCTGCTCCTCTAGGCTACGGCGCTCGCACAAACTGTTCCAGCTTCCTTTCTCTAATCAATTATTCCACGAGATCTTGCAAATGACGACATTCATTCGTATTGTGCCCGTAGCTTTCATGAAAGCTGCAAAATTTCCCGTCTGGATTTTCCTTTCTGACGACGATTTTGGTGCAGGTTTTTTGTATTGAATTGTATTACAAGTTTGTAAATACAAGTTTGTAAATACAAGTTCTCCAGTTATGTATTCAAAGGAGTGTAGTTGTCCAACATAGGATTCTTGCGCTGTGGGCCGCGATTCTGATCTCGCTTTCTATTTTGATTCAAGTTCTCCCTCCGCTGAGTTTGTTTGTTTTGGACGTTCAACTGAACTTTTTCGGAACTCTCACCGGATTGTTTGATTGCAACATTGCTTTGGATCCCTTCCGCACGTGGCCCTGCATCATCTAGCTTCCTAGACTGTTTCGCATCTTCCCTTCTCAGGAATTGAGCCGCCTTTCCGTAGAAACGGTCCAATGATGCTGGTGGTTTTCCAGCCAACCAGTTGCCAAACTCAGAATCGGGGTCAATCCTCTTAGTTAACGCCATAAAAATGGAGTCACTACAACAGTTTATTGGTTTCATAGCGTTTGAAAAAAGCTATAACAGGCTACCATAGCGTTTCAGAGAACGCCGTGGAATGACAAGCTATGGTAGGCCGACAGCATTACATAGCAGGAAGGAAAACGCTATAATAGCTAATAGTGTTTACAAAAGGGCATAGCGTTTGCAACCTACCATAGCGTTTTTTCTCTGTTATTAAACTTAAATTCTATAGAGAATATAATCCTTCATTTAACTTCTATAGCGTTTTCGAGCACATTTTATAGCGTTTCATCAAACCATGTTATAGCGTTACAACGTTTTTCGATAGCATTTCTTGTCATGCTTGTATAGCGTTTTTATTTTCTACTATAGCGTTTTTCATTCTATTATAGCGTTTTTTATGCATAAATCTTACATCTCATATAGAGTTGCGATAGCGTTTGATGAATCAATAGCGTTTTTCAAACGCTATTCTATATAATATTAATTTTCAGCATTTGTTTCAATTTTCTTTTTATTATATTATATATATATATATATATATATATATGCAAACAGATAGATATATGTATACACATTACACACACACACACACACACATATATATATTAAAATGTGAATCACAAAAATAACAAATCGAGAAGATGACAACAACTATATGTAACAATGATAACGTTGCAGTGAATTCTAATTTGGAAACACACAATCAAACTAGTGGAAAAGTTTCAAATAATTCTGGTAATATTTCAAATACTACAAGACATGGTCGCATGATAATAGTTCAAAATAGTCTAACAAATGAACACAAATACTACAAGACAGGGTCACATGATAATAGCTCAAAATAGTCTAACAAATGGACACAAATACTCAGTTATGGAGACGATGATACGGAAATGGCTGCTACAGAAGATTCTTGCAAGGATCTAAACATTGCTCCAGGTTGCTTCAGTGTTAACCAAGTTCCTGCATTAAATGACAAAGTAGACAATGACAGTTCCAGGTTGAATATACTAAATTTGTAGACAATAAATGACAAAGTAGATAATGACTTGTAGGCAATGGAGTAAATGACTTGGAGGCCTAACATAAACATCTATCATTATTATTGTCTAACTTTGTTTGCATCATGAATATCATATTAATACATGTACTAACATCCAAATTTTCAATATTTCATTCAACGTCTTCAATTCCACACATCCAATACTTCGAGGTTCCAAAAAGATGAGTTCTTTTGATATCAGTTACAACAGTTTCAGTGGCAGTATTAAACTAGCATTTGCAATGATTGGGATTCAATAAAAGTTATTCGATTTTCAAGTAATCTGTTTTCGGGTAAATTTCCTATCGGGTTCGGAGACTGCACTTCGCTTACTGATCTATCTGTTGATAAAAACTTAATCTCATGCGGTTTGCCTGATGATTTTTTCAAGTTGTTTTCATTAACTAAGTTGAATGTTCAAGATAATGATATATCAGACTCTTTAAGTACTTCTATCACTAATCTTTCCAATCTTACTCACTTTGGTATCTCATTAAACAAATTTTTCGGAAATATTCCTGATATATTCGACAGATTAACGACATTAGAGTGCTTTTCTGCACAATCGAATAGCCTTAAGGGTCCATTACCTTCATCATTATCTAACCTATCATCTCTTAAATATCTCAGTTTAAGAAACAATTCATTATCTGGTACAATCACTCTAGATTTCACTGCCTTGCCTAGGCTTACTTCTCTGGATCTTGGTTCGAATCTCTTCACATGATCCATTCCTTCTCAGTTATCTCATTGTTTAGAATTGAAAACGGTGAATTTGGCAAACAATGCTCTTACTGGACAATGCTCTTATTGACCACCCTATCACACTCACCAACTTAGTCACTACACACCACCTCAACATTTCATTTCCTCTTCACCAACAAACCAGCCTTGTCCGCACTTCCATATCACAAAACCTCCTTAACCTATACACATAAACCACTTGCCTTACTGCAATCATTCACCTCTACAACAAACTGACCATACCATCACTTGCACTACTACAACAAAAACCATTCATCGTCGTACCCCTGCTTGCCATCACTGCTCCTCCTTCCTCAACCCATACATCATTACAACTTGCTCCATCCCTCACTGTCATACATAAAATTTCAACAAACCCCACTGCTCCTCCTTGAATCACTTTTGATTATCATACACAATCATTACAATACATTCATCACCCCCAATATCCTACTTAAACCATCAATATACAAATTGCCGACAACTAAGCACTGCATATCTTTACAATGCGACCTGCATATTCAAATTGCATGCATTTGCAAGCCATCTACAATTCAACCACTGACCATATTACCACGGTAAAACCCCCTTCATGAAACAACTCTGTTCATACTAACATCATCAAACTCCTTGCCACACACTCCAACATCACCTCACTGTGCAACTTCACTGCAGACCACAAGCTACAACAACCTGCTACAACAATTTCACCATCCGCTTCATCACTCCTGTAACTTGCAACTCCACAGAACACATTACATTCACAACCTCACCGCCTTGCTTCAAATAGCAACTCCTCCTCCTAACAGTCACTACAATTCACAATTCCATCACTGCACATCCTCATAACTGCACTTCCCTACATCATCCAACTTCCACTACAAAATATCGAACCGAACTATAGCCTAGGACCATGCAGCACCATCACCTAGCAACCCAACTTCGATCTCCTGCCGTCAACTAATATCCTTGTCTCCACAACTTAAACCGTCACTACATCAAACATACATTCATCACTTTGATCAAACCACTTCCTCAAATCTCCATTGCCTTCAAATGGCACTTCATTTGTCATCCCACTCCATTCTCCACCTGGTCCCTTCCTTGATCAGCATCACCTACCTGCTACTTCAACACAATCACAAAACTGCACCACTCCAAATACTACCTCATCAAACATTCATATACAACCACTTCCAAACATCATCACTATTGTCTGC
Organism: Allium cepa; assembly: GCA_030765085.1. Classification (NCBI taxonomy): domain Eukaryota; kingdom Viridiplantae; phylum Streptophyta; class Magnoliopsida; order Asparagales; family Amaryllidaceae; genus Allium; species Allium cepa. The sequence goes on from CM060931.1 coordinate 465,076,735, forward strand.
ATTTCTTTTTACTCTTTTACCATCTGTTTAGATTTTTAGCATTGTGCAAAAAAATGTTTTAGTTTTTTATCACCCTTTTGCATTTCCCAAAAGGAGAAAAAACTGCTACAACTCATTCACATTTGCACTTCTGCATTTACAGTTTTTACAACTCATTTAGATTCACATGCACATTTGCACCAAACTGTTACAGTGAATTCACAAAACATTCACTCGCTGGCCTCCACTGTAACCATTCATTACAACCCATATATAAAAATTCACTTCTCTACTCACTTATGCAAATTCTAAAAATTACTTCCTTGCCCCTACAATCACTCATCTCGTCAAAATTTTCACAAAACATTCATCTGCCAAAGCACTGCATCACTTCACCTTCCCATCCAAGCAAAGTGCACACAGTATCATCTCTTCTTACAACTACCCTTCCACTTCTTCCTCCCCGCAAAGTGCACACAACACCATCAACCACCACCACCTACCTGAAGCTCAGTTAATCCACTACCTTCATACAAAAAGTATAAAATATAAAGTAACAAAGAAAATCCACCTAAACAGACGCATACTGGAATAGATTTGCAAGCAGAAACCATGTCAGAGTACAAAAACAAGTGGGACCTACTATTTATAATAAAGTGAAAGAGGTGTAATAATTTAGACAAAAATGGTCGTAGTTGTAGATGTCGTAGTAAAATTCACCATGTTAGGCATAAAATAAAGAGGGAAAATAGGTGATTGAGAACGCATTCATTTTAGTAAAACCAGCAATGCAAAGCACAAGTAGGTACAGTCAAATATGCAGATCGGTTATTTTGAAATTTTTCTATAATGCCGTACTAAGTTTCTTATCAGTGTATTCTTTTATCTTATTGCATGTGCTGGCTCATTTAGCATGATTGATCGAAACCAACTTTTTTTTAGCTAAGTCATCCATTTATTTTAACATTGCATCCTTCCCCAAGTACTATTTTTTCCTATACAATCAATGTATTTGAAAAAAAAATGAAGGATGAAATCGAGATGAATTAGATTATTTTTTCCTATACAATCAATGTATTTGGAAAAAAACATATTGGCAGGATGAAATCGAAGAACGAAAATGAAGATGAAAGGAAATGAAGCTGAAAGAAGATGAAAGGATGAGTGGGGGTAAAATAAAAAAATAGGCAGAGAGGCGGCAATTATTTTTTTCTTCAGTAAAACAATCATTCTTAGCGTTCTAATTAAAATCCACATTGACATATTAGCGTTTGCGCTAAAAATAATCTAACTAATATAGCGTTTAATCGCATTTAGGGTATAAACGCTGAAAATAATTGCTATTAAATTGAAAAAAAAAAGAAGACCATTTACATTAGCAAGCTGAAGCTATTGTATATCATAAACATTATAATTTGTACACTAAATAATACCTGAACTCCAGCGAAAAGCATCTCATTGACACCCACCAGTGCGTAAATATTATAAACTGTCAGTGGATGATATAAGCACAAACATGAGTACCATATACCTCTAGAGGTATATGAGATTTGTACCCCTTTATATAACTTTAAAAAAAATTACAACCCACCAACCATTTGAATGTTCTTAACTATTATTACTTGAAGCGAGAAAGTCATAGTTGGGGACATTCTATCGAATAGGCAATGGAAAACTTCTAACTTCAGTTTTTTGGGTCAGGGCAGAAATGAAATTGAGTCCGAAAGAAGCCATAGTGACTGCACGACGAGTAATGGGTATGGTCGTGCTCATATAATGGGAAATATATGTTCAAAAACGTGTGGAATTCAATTAGATTGGTACATGAGCAGAAATCACAGGCTAAATCCGTGTGGCACAGAATTAGTATTCCCAAAATGCCAATTTGCCTATTCAGAGCCATTAATAACTTTTTGGCCACCAAGCTTAGGCTCTTACAACAGCATATTAGTGTTAATCTGGAGTGTGTATTATGCAGTGAACTAGTTGAGGAGGATAATGATCACATTTTTTTCAAGTGTAAGTTCTTAGAGTTTATATGGAAATGTTGTCGTTATGAACTGAAATGACCAGTGACAAATTCTAAACAACTTGTTTTGGTTAAAGAGTGGAAAGTTTGGATCAAAAATTGTCAGCTAGAAACAAAAGCAGCGATATTTCCAGACTTGTGCTATCTACCACTGTGTGCTGTATTTGTCATGTAAGAAATTCCAGAGTGTTTAATAACAGTTTTAGCATAGCTAATTCTACCTGTAATCAGATTTATGCTTACACTAGCATCAGAGCCTCTAAGTCTAAATTTATGTAAAACTGTAATAATCATTATGATTGGGAAATCTGTAATAAATGGGTGTAACGAGATTCTAGTGTTATACCTGCTATTGAGCTCCTGTACATCTGGTAAGACTCTAATCTGTTTTAGATTACAATATTTTTTACACATCTTTTTTTACAGGAACAAATTCGGATCCATTCAACATGAGCCTGTCGAAGCATATAAGTATATTAGTTTAATAGATAATAGATATTATATTATGTTTATTACCACAAATACATATGTACTTTTTTTTCATTTTAACTTCTGTACAATTATTTGATATGTGATGAATCATGAAAAACAAAGAATGGGTATAATATGCTAGTCAAAAGAATATATATGTATATATTGACTCTACGGATGTTGTTCTCTTTTTTAACTTTAATTTTTTTGACAGTTTTAATTTTTGTATGTAAATATTATAGTAAACGATACTTATTTACTTTACTGATTGTATAATACTTATTTGCTAACTGTATTTAAAACTTTAGGCATAGAACATAGAATAAATAACAGAATTTACCCCCTTGACATTAGCTTGGGTTTTGAAAACCAAAGCTTTAATAGTTTCTTCAAAGTTACAAGTGACTTGAATAGAATTAGCACCAGCTGCAACAAGAAATTTAGTTAATGTATTAAGCAACTGTTAATAGCAATAACAAATTAATTAATATGCTTGTGAAAAAATCAAATAAAACATATATTATATCTTGGAACCTTCACCAATTATACGCTAGGCAAGAATAACAGTTGCAATACCATCCCTCGGCGAATCAAATATATTTGCAGCAACTTGTCTTACTAATTTTGAACCAATGTTCTACTTGCCGTCAATATTCCTATATTTATACCTTAAAGTATAGTAGTGTTAATTGATGAAACTCCATTGAACTCTTCCATATTATCCCAATTTGTATATGCTTCATGCACCATCTCTTGCACATGTGCCTGTAAAATTACCACAACAATTCAATCGTCATTATAAGTAAAATTTAAAGTCATCTATCATGTCTCTAATTTATATATCATGAAGCCTCATTACCTTCTGAGACCTATTAAGTTCTTCAAGGGAAAGTGCAAAACCATCGATATGTACGCTTACTACTTCGCACATGGCATTAAAACAAACTATGTAGTTCTGTCTTCTATGCACATATAGGCTTTCGCCGATAGGGCATGTTCTTGCATGGTCCGTTGTTCCTTCCCACATTTTATCAGACATGCCTAAAATCTAGTAGTAAAAATTTCACAAAAGTTAATATATTGGGCAGTAAATATATATTTACAAGGATTTTCATGTTCATACCTCTTTGAGTTTATTAGGGTTAACAGACAACAATCGCAAGAAGTCGTGAACTGTGTTGATGTCATTAGTAGAAAGACGACTGTGAAACACCCCCTCTTTACCTATTCTTTCCAATCTCCATACCTCGTCTGTTAATGCAGGTGGAAAATGTTTTTTGTACACTGTAAAAAAATTAATAGTTTACAATTAAGGTCATTTTAGTCAGTTTAGAATCGATGTCAGTGAATTTCAGACCCATAAACCTCAGTACTTGTCCAGTGCTCTTTGAATAAGTCAAAATCGTTTGAAAATCTAGTTCCAACTCTATTGAATATGTTTAGTTGTTGATATGTTACTTTCCAAGTCGTGGAGCTGAGAGCATCTCATCCAGTGGTGGTATACAAAATATGTTTGGTAGCCTAATTCTGAAGTCAATATATAATGAAGTCCTTTATATATTATCATTCAACTCTAAATTATAAGAGTTGATTTTGACCCTCATGGCTCGCCAAATTAAGAACAATTGGTCATTCCTTAATCTATAATTTTAGTACAAATGATGAAGTAGAAGATTCTTTTTATCAAAATGGGCTGCTCTTCAACTATTTGCAATTATTGGTGAAAATACACTGGTGCTATTTTAAATAACCGCGGACAATTTTCTAAAAAACGTCACACCATTCCTAACACCATCAACTCAGTTTCGAAAATATCATTACCATCATCGTTTACCGAGTACACAAGATTCCTGTTTGAATTTAGTTTGGGAAAGTAAAGACGTAAGCAGTCTTACTCCATTAGTGAAGAAAGACCGTTTTCAGTATCAAATCCAACTATACATGAAATTAAACTCACACTAAACTTTATACTTTAAGCAAAGTATGATGCATATAAAATGAATGTTAGACACCAAACTAATATAAGTAAGAAATCTTACATTCACCACGATGATCTTTAACCCTAAACAGTTCGGGACTACTTCCCAAATCCTCGGACCTTCATATCCATCTTGGACAACTTTGACACCAATTCTGAAGTGTTGGCTCTACTGTGTCATGTAATGGATAATTCAATAGCAAATAAAATGCTAGATTGAAATCATACTAAATAAATTAGTAAAAGAAAAAAGTAATTTGCTAGTACCTGCAGGCAAGGAGGAAAAGCGAAATGTTCACCCTTGTTTTTGTGGACGATGATTGAGAAGGAGAAAGGACACAAAGAAACCCTACGTTGCAAAAGAGGAGGAGAATTCGTGATATTGCTCGCGATTTGATTTCGTGCTTTAGTGAAAAATTGGTTTAATTTAGGATTTGATTTTCGAGTGAATTCATCATTTGATTTTTCAAGTTTTAGGGAAAAATGAAGAACATGAGTCATGAAGGGAGAGGGAGGGAATGAAAAGTAAAATGAGCTGCATAATCTCGCCTTTATTTAATTGGTAACCCGCCTAGATATCGTATAGCGTTTAAACGTTAATTTATCTTTTCCCCTATTATTTAAAATAGCATTTATTGGCCAAACGCTATATTTTAGTATTTTGAGGTGCTATAAAAACTGGTTTTTCTTGTAGTGAGTTATCGTTCGGATTGCTGATTTCCGCACACGCAGCATGGAATCTCTCTAAGTAGCGTCTGAGCGTCTCTCCAGGAGCTTGGGTGATGCTAGATAGAGTGTTGACATCTTTTGGTATTGCGACGTGCATGCGGAATTGCTTAACAAATTTTGTAGCCAACTGGTCAAAAGAGGAAATGGATCGTGGAGGCAGTCGGGTGAACCACATGGTAGCGATGCCCCCTAAGGAAATGGGAAAACTACGACACTTCACTACATCGTCGGCTCTAGCAGCGCTCATCGACCATTCTTATTTCAAAATATGTTGGTTGGGTAAGAGTTTCCCTCGTACATGGGTAGAGTCGGCATCCTGAATTGCCGAGGGGGTTCAGCAGTAAGAATATCATCCGTAAAAGGAGTGTGACTTCGGGAGATTTCCCAGTCATCATTCGCGAGACCTTGGATCTCACGGATCATCTGACGTATCATGGTCGGAAGATCCGACATTTGTACGTTCTGTGCGGCTCGTGCCAGAGTGTGATTATGTACCATATTATGAGGTTGGACCGGATGCTGTCGACGGTCCACGTCTCGCCTTCTTGGCTCATAGTCCTCTGGGACGTATGGTTCAGGGGTACGCCCGTCCTGACGACGGTCCAAGTTCGACTGATTTGGGCATGGACCCCTGGTTCAACCGCGACGGTCATGGCGTGGTAGTCTGCAGTGTAATAAGGAGCGGTATCCCCTCGGGAGGAGGGTCCGGTCTGGAAACTGGTCGATGGACCAACTCTCAGCTGTCCAACGGCCATTGCCGGTTGATGTCGAGCAGTTTGTATATCACTCCCATCCAGTCGGGGTCATGGAGATTAGTGATGGTAATCCGAAGAGGAAGAACTTTCGTTGGAGGAGCGAGAAGCATGATCTCTCCTAGATCTCCTCCGCTTCTAGTGATTCAGCTGGCTGGTCAGCTCGGCGTTAGCGCGTAGTTGCTCTGTTAGTTGTTGCTGACTTTGGGTCAGCTCTTGAAGCAGCAGCTGGAATTCTTGTCGGGTAACCAGACCTGATGGTTCCGAGTGTCCGGTAGCGTCTTGGTTAGAGGGAGTTAGTGGCGCGAGATTTTGTCTATCCTGGTCTTCTTGATTGACAGCGTTGGATGTGGTCCTTGTGCTAACCATCTTGGGGGTTGAACTTCTTTCCCAGACTTTATGCAAATCTGAATAGAAGGAAAGGAACTTGAATTAGTGATCTGGATCATTCTCTTAGATTTATGCAACCCGGGTATCGACGACAAATCCAACGAGCAGGAGAAAATCTGGGTTTTCTCAGTGAAAGCACCAATGTGTTTGTACCAAAATTGGGCATAACACTCTTCGGAAGTTTTTAAAGAGATAACAATAAAGAATATAAATTTAAAATGAAGATTATCTAACAAAAACTCCAAACAACAGGAATGTAAATGCACAGAAAAGCGATTTAGAGTGGTTCGGCGTGTTGCCTACGTCCACAATGAAGTTTCTGCGACTTTATTGATTCTCTTTCAACGTTTACAAGTGATTACAGCAAAAAACAACAAAGTAGAACTTGAAATTCGAATCCAGCAGCAAGAATATGGTGCAAATCTCGATCCTGCAGATTCTGGGCGCTTGAGAATCAATAGATCCTTCTTCTGTAGGCTTTGGAGCTCTATTTATAGGCGTAGGAGGCTGAGACTTCGCTCAAACTTCGGAAGATTTGCTATGGCACGTGATAGGGCCCATACGACCAATTCCAGAAAGTTTCGGCTCGATCTGTGATTGATACAAAATCATGTTGTATCGACCAAGATCATGTCCGATGGAGCTGAAATTTGGTGTGAACGTTCCTTGGCTCGTATGTAATCTCCTGTGAAAATTTCATAGCATTTGGATCGGTGGATCTTGAGATATGATCGATACGAGTTGAGATTTCTCAGATGGCTGTTTGGTTTGACTCCATAGCTTCGAATCGATCCCCTTGTATCGATGGTTGCATGTGTTTCTGAGATGATGTGGCGCACGTATTTCGAACCGATCCACCTTTTGCTCCGAGTTGACCGTGTCGCATCCGTGATTCTCGCCTCGTTTGCATCGATGGTCGTTGCGTCAATCCAAGTCCATTTGACTTGATGGACACGAAAAAGCCTTTGGATGTGGGTTCGAACAAGGGCCTCTAATGGGTACGAAGTAGTGACTATTCGATGGATACGAAGCCAGGTCATCCGATGGGTACGAAAAGCAGTCACCTGGTGGATTCGAATATAAGATCAACCATGGATACAAAGTCACGAAGACTGATGGTTACGAACAGGACTTTCCTCAATGGATACGAGCCAGGTAGACACTTGATGGATACGAAGTAGGCTTTTGGCGATCGATATGAAATGCACGCTCTGTTGATGGACTCGTACGAGATTGGCTTCAGCCGAGGCTCCCCGATGGATTCGAATGAGATCGAGTCGAACTTAGGTTCTTTGATGGGTTCAAATGACATCGATACGATCCGGGGTTACTTGATGGATGTGCTGCCGCTCTGATGGATATGAAGCTGATGGATTCGAATCGGAGCTCGGTGATGGATACGAAAATGGGGTTATCACCTTCAATTTGCATCGATCATAACTTGAGCATACGAACCCGGATTGACTTGAAATTTGGAATGCGGGCTTTCAAGGCTTCGCTTGTCTAGTCTTGTTAATTATATCCCGTTCCGGACTCGGACAACATTCGTCGATATCCATAGTGAGCCTGTGCATACTGGATATCCAGGACTTTTAATCTTGAGCTTGTAATCAGTTCTTTGATATCTCGACCTTGCCAAAAGGCGGGATAACATCTTCTTCTTTCTTGCATGAGCTCTCTGCTTCAGGTAATGGATGCAAAAAATTTCTTCCTTCTTTTTTTTATTTTCTTTCTTTTACTTTTTCTTGTGTTTCTTTTGTCCATTGTTTTGCTACACCAAGTACTCGGCCCTCCACCATCTTTGAGTTTTAACCCCAACCTAAACTTTTCCAATTTCCCACTGCTTGCGTGTTTCAGGCAATAAATAAAAAAAATTATATTAATGCATGCGCCACCTGTGCATAATTAAATCTCAGCCTATACACCTCAGCATCCCTCTACGTACATGCTTCTCAAGCTTTGAATATAGTAAATAGCCGAGACTTGAGGTATGGGTTAAATCGTCTGGTGAAGGGACCGAGTTATTGGTTAATCATATCATTTTATTCAATCTAGCTTTTCAGTTTTGCTTTATTAAATTTGATATGACGTAATTGAATTCGCGTAATTAGTTTTATTCGTTTTGTTTTTAAGATTTGAATCTAATCGTCGCCTCCGCTAAAATTTGATCGTGCCTTCTGTACGTTTTTCCGATGTGGATATCGCTTTTGGAATCTAATTTTCAGCGTTGGAGAAGTGAGTCTTCACGCCTGACAAACATACTTATAGATATGTAAATTAATAACAAGTCAAATTGTAGAATGAATAATTTTATTTTACTTACCTGATATAAAATTTATGATGTTAGAACCCTGTTATAAAATTGTCACATCACCCGTTATATTATCTGCTGTTATATTTTATGCTGTTTTACTGTTTATTTATTACTGATTATCACTGCAAGTCGCCTGTAGAGTAGAATCATTCTTGGTTGAAATGATAGGCCCAAACGTTATTTATTTATTTAATTATTCTATTTATTTAATTACTTGGGATTGCGGGTTTGAAATCATAGAACCCGGGATTTTCTTGGAAAATTACCGATTGAAATGATATATTATCCGTATCACTTGACCTAGGTTATAAAATATTATACAGACCCGTGGTTATTATATATATATTCTGGAAATATTAAATATTTTTAAATTAGTATATTATAATATATTTTTAAAATCGGATTACAAATAATTTTATAAAGTATAGTGGTTTTGTACAAGTTAAATATGTAAATAAATGAATGGTTAAGTTGGAATTTGAAGCATAAGTTTATTTTGTAGATTTTGATTTTTGTAAAATAAAATGGAATTCGAGTTAAGAAATAAAATATGATAATTTGGTATAAATTTGAATATAAAGTGAATTAATAAAGGGTTAAATTTTTCTATGAATTAAATGGTTAAGTAAGGAATACTAAAAATTGGAAGTTGAAGTATTACTAAATTTGGAAATGTGAAGTTGGTTTTACAATAAAAGGTAAGTTAGGAAATAAATTGGAAATTAAGTTTATTTTTGAAATGGTAATTAAACTTAATTGTTAAGTAAATTTTTATAGAATATTGTGCACTTGATTTTAATAAGTAAAGCATAGAGAAGTTTGATATTTATTTGCGAATTTTACTTTATAAAACTCATAAATTATTGAGTAACTTAAATAACTATTTCAAAGTGGAAAATATGATTTCATAAGTTAAATTGGTTTAAATTAAGGGTTAATTATTGCTAAAATTTTATTGAAGTCTGAAATTTAATTTACTTAAATCTGTTGTAAAGGATATTACCGCACTTGCAAGTGCTGTAGTTGACGCAAGTGAATTAAGGCTAAACCTTTGGGATTTATATTGGATTTTGTAAGAATAATAACTTCACCTTTAAAAAGTTAAAAATGAAGTACTTTGATTGAAATATAACCTATTTTTGGAATTTACAACCACGGGTAATAATAACGTTGCTTGTTAAAGAGACTGGGATCAGATATGAGAATACTCTCTGTCGATACCGAAAACCACATTAACAACCGTGTACGCGGTGAAGACTCCAGAATGAAGTAGGATGGTGGTGACGTTCTATTGAGGTATTTACGTGGACCCGACACCCGTGAGTTGGCATAAGGTGGCTAAAACAGGAGTGATTGACGGACTAATGATGTTGCACCTTTAATCAAACGCACTTCTTCGTATGTCATTCTATTACTTTGTGATTGTTTGGTGCGCACCTTTGATTTTGGGAGTGTGTTCGAGGTGGGCGGTAGTAGCAGCTACGCGTTACTACCGGTCCGGAAGCGTAATTAGTATATCTACCCTGGCATTGCCTAGTTGTGCCGTGTCACCTACCTTAGCGAGCCCCATACGAGTTTGATTTGTGTCGTACCTATGGAGTATCCTCTGATAGCCTCCCGATCAAGAGTTATTACGGTATTGTATAGACTATTGGCACTATTATGTGTTAAGGTGGAAAATGTAAAGCCTTAACGCTATTTAAAAGTAAGTTTATTTTACCAATAGACACTATTATAATAGAGAAATATTACTACATAGTAAATAGTTTAACGGATCCTTAGAGGATGGGCGGTCCCAAGCATCCTTTAAGTTACTTGCCTTTATATTACAGTTTTCTTGAATTAACTTACACTGTATAAGTATGTATGTCCTGACTTGAGTGTTTGTGTTTATTTCTTACGCTCGGGTCAGCCTGAGTATCAGTTCGAACTTTACCTTCCCCGGAGCTAGGACTGTTGAAGATCATTTCTTTTAAGCTGCTGCCATTCAGTCTTTTATCTTAGCATATGTAATTCGAGACAAATGGATTTGGGATTTTCTTGGTTATTTCAAACTGTTTTGGTTTTAAAACTATGTACTTTATACTTATTTTGAGACTTTGTGATAGTAGCTTCATGAACAACTAAGTTATTTCAAATTCCGCTGTGAGTATTCTGATTTCTGTGTCTCTGATTTTGTGATTATTTATTTACTGTATATTCTGAGATTTGCCAAATTTTATTTACAATGCGGTATTTTGAACAATTCAAGTCCGACATATGCGGATGCGAATGGTTGAAAATACCGGGTCATTATATTTGGAATCAGAGCTTTAGCTCTAGGCAAAGCTTAGCACGCATGGTAAATTTGACTTACAGAATCACTTTCATTCGAGCTTGAATCTCTTCCTTTTGATTCGGTTTCCTTTGAATTTTGGAACGTTCCTTGCGGTTCCAAAGTTCATTCGTGTCCCTCACTATTCATCATCTTTCGATTCTGGAGTATCCCATAACTCCACTTCGAATGATCTTTATAGTGAATGGCGGCCTCGCCAATATTCTAATAAAGGGGTAAAACTCCCTCACAATTAGCATTGATTCACCAGAGATTTATATTTATCCTCGGTTTAAACGCTAGTATCTTTTGTAATTCCGAACTCTATCTCTTCAGATCGATGTGGATTTACCGGAGAAAATCCACATCGATCCTATTCTTTAAGTCACGGTTGACCCAGTTAAGGTTGCCCGCGATCTATATAAACTTATCCAGTTCCTTATTCTGTTATTTAATCATCGAATCTTCTGATTCCAACTTATCTTTAAATCAAAATTCTCTTTGATTTGAGTCCATCAAATTTGAATCTCTATCTTTGTTTTGAAAAATTTATTCCTATATTTGAAAAAAAATCTAATATTATATATATATAAGTATAATTTTTAGAATTTTTATAATTAATTTAAGTAGTTGTCAAGAGATAATAGTCTTTAATTTTTATTTATGGTCTTGTAAACCATGGGTTTTGTCTCATATAAATAAGTGAACTATAAACAATGGTTATAAATTAGTTTGGAAATAGCAATGAATTTAAAACAAGAACTTGAGAAATCAATTTCCGATGGTTTCAAACCTTGTGTTTAAAGTTTTAAATGGATATATTACTTAAATTATTTTCGAATAGAAATTTGTTTCCAAAGAATTTAAAGGTTTAAAAATCAGTGCTCTTCTATTTGTCACTGGGAAATAATTTCGGTGATGACTGTAGCATCATCGACATTCATTTTCGAGTTTCGAAGTGAAGAGACCATTCTATAGTCTGGCTACAGTGTTACCTTGAGAATTTAATTGATTTGAATCTCTAAAATATGACTTGATTTATAATATATAGATATATGATTTAAATTTGATTTGACATATTATGTACATATATTTATTTATCTCTAAATGGTTTGAAGGGAATCAGAAATTTAATTCTTAAATTTTATCTTGAAGAATAATTTCAATTATAAAAATAAAATCAAAATTTTGAATAAATGATTCAAACTTGAGATAATTGAATTTGAAAGTTTTATTTGTATAATACTCAATTGCATTTCAATATAACTTACCTTGATTTTCAGAAGTTAACAATGTAATTGGATAATATACAATATAAAAAGATTTTATAAATAAAATTTGAGTGGTTATAATAAATGTTATACACTTAAATTCTAGTTACAAAAAGATTAACAGAGGTAAATAGAATAAAAGGGTAATGGAATAATTTACAATATAAAATGATGTTAAAGGAACTAAGAATAAATTTAAGCAGCTTTAATAAGTGTAAACATATTTAACACAGATGATAAAAATATATTGAGAGAAATAATTTTAATTGTAATTAGGAATAAAGAAGAATATAATTTATTGAACACATTTTTTAGTATAACAAATGATTTTCAAACTTATGATTTTAGAAATTTTTATTTTAAGATAATTGGAAGATGAAGTAATGAAATTTGAAATAGTTAAATTTAACTTAAGTGAAATTAAATAGATGAAAACAATTATTAATATAAAATTGAATTTGTATGGTTTAGATTAACGATTCTATTTTGAGTTTCAATTTAGTTTTCTTTCAGGTTGTTTCTATCCCCTACCTTCTTCCTTTTCGAGGACGAAAAGTTTTGAGTGGGGGAGAGTGTAACGACCCATAAATTTTTAATAAATAAAATTGTTAAATTGATAAAATTTTGGTAATTTAATATGAAGAAAAATATACTTTGTAATAAAATAAGGAAGGAATGTTAAAGTGGAAATGCATATTTTATTCATAAGGTAATATAAAAGAATGAAACTTATCTGTATGAATTTATTCGAGGATTCAACCATAATAAATGTACACATTTAACAAATGCAATACAATTAAGAACAACTGTTAATACAAAAGAAAGAAATTAATTAAATTCATCAGGTCATTGCTTGATTTCTTGCCTTTTTTCTACATGGCCTCTTTATTTGTTGCTTTAGCCATACAAACTCTTTTCCTAGCCGTGTATTTCTCATTTGAAAATCATGTACAAGAAGATTTATTTCTCATTTCAAAACTCCTCATTTTCATTTGCATTTAAGAATAAAACATATATACGTCTCTTTCTCCTTAACTTATGCCTTTTCTGTTTCTTAGAATTTACTCTCACTTTGTTTGCCATCCAAACCATCTATGTATCAACCCAAAAATTTTAATAAATGTTTTATTTATTTAATTTAGATAATTAAGTTATTTAAAACATAAATTTTGGTGTGGATTAGAATTCCACACATGAATTAATAGAATATTTTCCGAAAATGTAAATTTTGTCAATATGGTCAAACTTTGACTTCTAAATTTAAAATTTAAAAGTTTGGAAATTTGAATTTTATCTTTTATTTTGAAAGTAAATAAAATTTTAAGAATACTGCTTTTCGTTGAAATCTGATTTATAATGTGAAAATTATGCCTATTTAACTATTGTGTGTAAATTTGCTGTATTTAACAAAATTGTTTACTTTAAATTATATAAATAATATTTTATTTGATCATGTAATGTTCTAATTTATGTTTTCAGGGGTAAAATAACTTTTTTGTATACATTTTGGTTTTAAAAAGTGTAATTGACATTTTCCAGTGTCAGTTGTATTTTGTTTACAATTTTTAATTTCCAACTTCAATTAATTTAAGAAATTCTTTATTTATTTTTATATTTTTCTTAAGAACTTATTTTATTCTCATTCTCACTTTATTTTGTTTCTCAAAGATTTATTTTAAACCATTTTTAAGAAGAGTTGTAATTTCCCAAAGTTAAGTGGATTATGTTTGCAATTTTTTTGAGCAAGTTTCAATAAATTAAGCTATTTTCTTTATTTATCTCTCTATTTTCCTAAAATATAATTATTTATTTTCTTTTTCATTTTATTTCAGTTTTTTTTTATTTTATTCACTGATTTTAATTTGTTTTAAGGTGTGGTAGAAATTTTTCCAAGCTAGTGGTATTGTGTGTAAATTTTTAAGCCTTGTTCAATTTAATAAACTATTTCTTTAATTCTTTTCCACTTTTTTCTTGAAATCATTGCCCAAAATTTTAATAAATATAGGCAATTTCTATAATTTTTATTTTGGTTTAAGTTTAACCATAATTGAAATTTTAAATTCTAAGTTCTAAGTTCAAATCTTTCATATAAAGTGTATATATATGTACAATATTTATTTCGCGATTGTTTTATTTATTATGGTTATATACTTTTTAAATTAGCGAATAAATATTGTGTAAAAGGGGAATAAAATTTTATGTTTCTTTATATGTATATACATCAGTTTCATAGTTAAATGATAAATAAATCAAACAAGTGTAAGCAAATCAAATTTTGAATTAAGTAATAAATAGTGTATAAATAAGCTATATAAATTTCACGTTTTAAATTTTCTACGTTTATATCCGTTATTGTTGATTTGTTGGATGCTAAAAGGTACGTTATTTTTCTGATTTATTTTTAGCATATGTACTGAATAAATAAGAAACGTATAAATTTTTAATACGTTACTTTTGTTAAATATTGGGCGTATGGTTTGTTGTATTTATTGCGTCTATAGACGCATTCTTAAATTCTTACCTTACTTGTAAATAAATAAATTTATCGGTAGACGTGCATTTCAAAAGAGGGAACGAATTAACTATAGCCATTCAAATTTATTACTTGCACTGTCATTCACATACAAACTTTCTACACTTACCTTTTCTCCTTCTGTTTTAATAGGAAACAAATCCATCTATTTTACTAGTGTCCAAATCAAATATATTTTTCCGTTTCTTTTCCCTCAATCAACGCAGGTTCGTCTTTTAAATATAAACACGTTCAAAAATTCCATTTGCCTCCTGTGTATAATAGGATTAAAATCTTCCACTTTCCCTTGCTTCAATTGTTTTAAATTGTTATAAAATCTTCAAACGACTATAACGTTCAAATCTAATATTTCTTGCTGTTTCTTTTCTCTTAAATCGTGCAACTTAAATCTTTAAATGACTATAACATTCAAATCTAATATTTCTTGGCGTTTCTTTTCTCTTAAATCATGCAACTTCACTGATAAATTCAACACCCACGTACAAAATTCTATTGCATCTCATTTTTTGTTTCAATCTTCTTGCCTCCTTCATTTACGCCTTCCCACTTTATCATTATTTCTTGCGTTTTAAAATTTATCAACGCAATTACTTCTTTTCAATTATAAAATACGTTCACAAAATTACAATCTTCCTTGCCTTAAAATTCACATGCCATGATTTACGCCTTCCCACTTTATCAACCCGAGGTTTCCCAAATAAATAAAAAACCCACGTACCAAATTTCCTTTACATCTCATTTTGGTTTCAGTCTTCTTCTTTCTTGCGTGAGCTCTCTGCTTCACGTAATGGCTGCAAAAATTCTTCCTTCTTTTATTTATTTTCTTTCTTTTTCTTTTTCTTGTGTTTCTTTTGTCCATTTTTTTGCTACACCAAGTACTCGGCCCTCAACCAGCTTTGAGTTTTAACCCCAACCTAAATTTTTCCAATCTCCCACTGCTTGCATGTTTCAGGCTATAAAAAAAATTATATTAATGCATGCGTCACCTGTGCATAATTAAATCTCAGCCTATATACCTCAGCATCCCTCTGCGTACGTGCTTCTCTAGTCTTGAATATAGTAAATAGCCGAGACTTGAGGTGTGGGTTAAATGTGTGGTGAAGAGACCGAGTTATTGGTTAATCATATCATTTTATTCAATCTAACTTTTCAGTTTTGCTTTATTAAATTTGATATGATCGTAACTGAATTCGCGTAATTAGTTTTATTCATTTTGTTTCAAGATTTGAATCTGATCGTCGCCTCCGTTAAAATTTGATTGTGCCTTCTGTACGTTTTTTCGGTGTGGATATTGTTTTTGGAATCTAATTTTCAACGTCGTAGAGGTGAGTATTCACGCCTGACAAACATACTTATAGATCTGTAAGTTAATAACAAGTCCAATTGTAGAATGAATAATTTTATTTTACTTACCTGTGATATAAAATTTATGATGTTAGAAACCTGCTATAAAATTGTCACATCACCCGTTATATTATTTGCTGTTATATTTTATGTTGTTTTACTATTTATTTATTACTGATTACCACTGCAAGTCCCCTGTAGAGTAGAATCATTTTGGGCTGAAATGATAGGCCCGGACGTTATTTATTTATTTCATTATGCTATTTATTTAATTACTTGGGATTGTAGTTTGAAATCATAGAACCCGGGTTTTTCTTTGTAAATAACGGATTGAAATGACATATTATGCGTATCAGTTGACCTAGGTTATAAAATATTATACAGACCTGTGGTTATTATATATATATTTTCTGGAAATATTAAATATTTTTAAATTAGTATATTATAATATTTGTTAAAATCGGATTAAAAATAATTTTATAAAGTATAGTGGTTTTTTACAAGTTAAATATGTAAATAAATGAATGGTTAAGTTGGAATTTGAAGCATAAGTTTATTCTGTAAATTTTGATTTTTGTAAAATAAAATGGAATTCGAGTTAAGAAATAAAATATGATAATTTGGTATAAATTTCAATATAAAGTGAACTAATAAAGGGTTAAGTTTTTCTATGAATTAAATGGTTAAATAAGTGAATACAAAAAAATGGAAGTTGAAGTATTACTAAATTTAGAAATGTGAAGTTGGTTTTAGAATAAAAGGTAAGTTAAGAAATAAATTGGAAATTAAGTTTATTTTTTTAATGGTAAGTAAACTTAATTGCTAAGTAAAATTTTATAAAATATTGTGCACTTGATTTTAATAAGTAAAGCATAAAGAAGTTTGATATTAATTTGTGAAGAGTAACTTAAATGTCTATTTCAAAGTGGAAAATATGATTTTATAAGTTAAATTGGTTTAAATTAAGGGTTAATTATTGCTAAAATTTTATTGAAGTCTGAAAATTAATTTACTTAAATCAGTTGTAAATGATATTACCGCACTTTGCAAGTGCTGTAGTTGATGCAAGTGAATTAAGGCTAAACCTTTGGGATTTATATTGGATTTTGTAAGAATAATAACTTCACCTTTAAATGGTTTAAAATGAAGTATTTTGATTGAAATATAAGCTATTTTTGAAATTTATAACCACGGGTAATAATAACGTTGGTTGTTAAAGAGACCGGGATCGGATAGGCATACTCTCTGTCGATACCGAAAACCACTTTGACAACCGTGTACGTGGTGGAGATTCCAGAATGAAGTAGGATGGTGGTGACGTTCTATTGAGGTATTTACGTGGACCCGACTCCCGTGAGTTGGCATAAGGTGGCTAAAACAGGAGCGATTGACGGACTAATGAGGTAGCACCTTTGATCGGACGCACATCTTCGTATGCCATTCTACTACTTTGTGATTGTTTGGTGAGCACTTTTGATTTGGGAGTGTTGTTCGAGGTGGACGGTAGCAGCAGCTACACGTTACCACCAGTCAGGTATATCTACCTTGGCATTGCCTAGTTGTGCCGTGTCACCTACCCTAGCGAGCCCCATACGAGTTTGATTTGTGTCGTACCTATGGAGTATCCTCTGGTAGCCTCCCAGTCAGGAGGTATTACAGTACTGTATAGACTATTGGCACTATTATGTGTTAAGGTGGAAAATGTAAAGCCTTAAGGCTATTTAAAAGTAAGTTTATTTTACCAATAGACACTATTATAATAGCGAAATATTACTACATTGTAAATAGTTTAATGGATCCTTAGAGGATGGGCGGTCCCAAGCATCCTTTAAGTCACTTGCCTTTATATTACAGTTCACTTGAATTAGCTTACCTGTATAAGTATGTATGTCCTGATTCGTGTATTTGTGTTTATTTCTTACGCTCGGGTCAGCCTGAGCATCAATTCGGACTTTACCTTCTCCAAAGCTAGGACTGTTGAAGATCATCTCTTTTAAGCTGCTGTCTATTTTCCATTCAGTCTTTTATCTTAGCATATGTAATTCGAGACAAATGGATTTTGGATTTTCTGTGGTTATTTCAAACTGTTTTGGTTTTAAAACTATGTCTTTATACTTATTTTGAGACTTTGTGATAGTGGCTTCACGAACCACTAAGTTATTTCAAATTCCGTTGTGATTATTATGATTTCTGTGTTTGTGATTCTGTGATTATTTATTTACTGGATATTCTGAGATTTGCAAAATTTTATTTACAACGCGGTATTTTGAACAATTCAAGTCCGACGTGTGCGGATGCGAATGGTTGAAAATACCGGGTCGTTACATCATCGGTCCAAACCAATCGTATATGTTCCTCTATTTTCAGCGCTACCTATATACATCCTATTATAAACCCTAGTATATTTCTTATATTCATTTTTCTATACGTACAATTGCTCATCTTTCTCAACGGCAGACAGAACCCTAAATCCCAAAATGCAATTTCAAATCAAATTCAAAGCCAAAAATTCAAACTCTTCAAACTATATCATATTTTATATCGTTGGAAAGCTCTCGACAAGCGCATTTCAGAACTGTAATTCATTTTCCAATCTGAACCTCTGTCTATCCAGAAAACTGCAAACAATTCGCGGTCGTCCATCGAGTCACGATCAACTTCGCCTGATCGTCAATTGGATGTTACTGTTGCGCAGAGATTGACGAGCGTAGTCCATCGGCGGTTCATTTTTGTCGCGATCAAAGCTTGGTCGTGGTAGGTCGTCATGCACGTGAGGTCGCTTGGTTGAGTTCGTGGGGTCATTGAGGCTCTCGGATGGCTGACCATAGGCATGTGTGTGGATGAGGTAGTGGCGGTGCAATCGTGCATAGACGATGGATTGGTTAGGGTTGCCTGGGAAGAAAGAGTGACATGGAGGGTAATGTATTTTTTTATTATGTAATTCCAATTTAAAATTCAATCGTTCTAACGTGCATAACTTTATCCTACGAGGACCGATTCACACGCGGTTTTCTCCGCTGCGATCCTATCAGAAGTCCGGACATTTTGAAACTGGTTTGGATGGATTCTGAGGCTGTTCTTATTTTAGGTTTAAATTGGATTTAAATTCAAAAGGTGAGTGTTTTAACCTACTCAAAACTCTAAAATTTCTTATGTGTGTTAAATTAATTTCTGATGTGATTAGAAATTTATGTATGACTGTTTGGCATATTTTTATCATCATTCCAGTTAAATTGAATTTATTGAATAAAATTGTTATTTAATTTATTATTGAATATAAACTGCCAGTAAATACCTGTTATTTATTATCTGTTCTGTATTGATGTTATTATTTGAATTGGATGATGATTGTGATAAATGGTTGATGATTGATATTGGATGAATGGATGTTGTATTTTATATTGTTATAAACTGCAAGTTGCTATGTGTTTTTATTTCATTCGGGATTGCGGTTTGAAATGATATATAACTGTATTTAGATTTTAAATTACGGATTGAAATGATAAATATCTGTATCACTTGACCACAGGGTAGAAAATTATATACAGACACCGTGGTCTATATGTATAAATATTTTGAAATGATTTCTATGGTTTGGTAAAGAAACATATGGTTT
Organism: Allium cepa; assembly: GCA_030765085.1. NCBI lineage: Eukaryota > Viridiplantae > Streptophyta > Magnoliopsida > Asparagales > Amaryllidaceae > Allium > Allium cepa. Next base: position 465,096,455 of record CM060931.1, read on the forward strand.
TATGAGATACTGATTTGGATATTCTATAAATGTTATTTTATATATAGTTAAATTCTTGGTTTTAAGCTATGTACAAAATTGGTTTAAAGTATAAAATAAGCTTAATAATAAAGTTTGATTTCATTAAGATATAAAATGGTTAAGTGTTTATTTAAATTATATTTCTGGAGTTTATAATGACTTAAATGAGAATAAGGTAGGAAGATAAATATGAAATTGATTTGAAATTTTATAAAATTGAGATCTTAAAGATGTGACTTTTATAGCTGGATTTTGGTTTAAGATGAATTAAACGAATATTTCAAGTATAAATAAATTGAAGGAAATATTTAATTATTTTGAATTTGAGTTTTATTTAAATGAAAATGGATTTATTATGTAAATATTTCAAAACTAAAAATAGAACATTGAATTGTTGAATCGTAATTACCAATCTTAGTTTTGAAATTGTTTAATACTCAAAGTTTGAAATATATTGAAATTGAAATGGTTTATTAAAACTGAAAGTGAGTTGAAAGTTATGAATTGAGAATTAGTTTAAAGTGAATAAAATTGTGAAGTCGAGGAAATTATTTTACTTTATAAAGTAATTTTAAATCAAACTATTTTATTTTATATGCTGTTTGAATATCCAAACCATTTAAGTTTTGGAAGTTATGGTTTAGAAGCTATGAAATTCAAAGTATTATGTTTTGAAAGGTTATATTTCAAGCGTTCGGTTTCGAAATATTATAACTTTGAAAGTTATATGGTCTTAGAAAAGGATATATTTGAAATAAAAATGATATCATATTGATTTGGTTTTTGAAAAGGAAATGATATCATATTTATATGGCTTTGAAATGGATATTATATTCTGGTTTTGAAGTATAATTATTTTGAAATGACCGCGGTGTTATAATAACGTTTGGTTGTTAAAGAGATCGGGATCGGAAGTTGTCATACTCTCTGCCAACTCCGAAAACCACTTTAACAACCGTGTATACGGTGCAGATTCTAGAATGAAGTAGGATGGTGGCGGCGTTTCCTTTGAGGTATATACGTGGAATCAACTCCCGTGAGTTGGCATAAGGTGGCTAAAATAGGAGCGATCGACGGGCTAAGAAGGTAGCACCTTTTATCGGACACACTCCTTCGATGCCATTCTATTACTTTGTGATTGATTGGGGCCCTTTTTGATTTTGGAGGTGTGGCTCGAGGTGGGCGGTAGTAGCTGCTACGTGTTACCACCGATCCGGAAGCGTAATTGGCATATCTACCCTGGCATTGCCTAGTTGTGCCGTGTCACCTACCCTAGCACCTATACGAGTTTGGTTTTCTCCCCTAGCCCGCGGAGTATTTAGGGTAGTCTCTCGATCTGGAGATGCGCTGATACTGGATGGACTACTGGGACTATTATTGTGTTAAGGGGGAGATTGGATAACTCTTTAACGCTATTTAAAAGTAAGTTTATTTTACTATAGACATTATTATAATAGCGAAATATTATTACATAGTAAATAGTTTAACGGATCCTTAGAAGACGTGAATGCCGAGCATCTTCTAAGTTACAGCACTCACGTTTGATATTGGATAGGAGATGTAAAATCCCGTAAACATCTTTGATGTCGTTACACTCATATTTATTTCTGTTGATTTAACTCACATAAGATCATTTAGTTCTGACTTGAGGGCTTTGTCTTTTCAATTTGCTCGGGTGTAACGACCCAGAAATTTCGATCTCGAAATTTCCAGATAGTTGGAAAAAGAAGAAAAGATAAAGAAGAAGAAACAAAAACAAGTCACAGAAATCTCACATTCGTAGCGGATCAAAATATAATATCACATAAATAACAGTTTTTACAAAGAAGAACTATATCAGTAGACATATTTTTATATATCAGAGTTACAACCATTACACAACACTAGACAGTTTAAAAAAACATGATTTGGATATACAACAGTATATCACAGCCGAAACACTCTGTAGGTTCCTGCCATCCACCTCGCCTCCTGAGATGAGAACGTCCTTACCTGAAAATCTGTAATAGACAGTCTGACCCGAGCATTACATCAAAGTAACATCCGGGTCAGGCTGAAATCCAGCATGAGTAAACCCATCTAACATGGGATACAACATCATAAAACTTACATAAAATCTGGGTAACTCGTTCATCACTTCAAGTTTACAACTTGTTATAGTAAATACTTATATTCACAATCAATTCCTAAGTACCTTTACTTAGTTGTAAATGGTCCAGTCATTTAAATTATTCCATTTCAACCTATTTATTTCATGTATCAATCTATTAAGAATCATAGTAGGGTACAAATCGAAGTGGGTTCGGGTATTTATTGATACCCGACCCCGGTCTCTTCGAATTCATTATCATCTTAACTCAAGTTATTCAAGTGAAACACAATTCAACTTTAAATACAAGATGTCACTTTTTACACAGCAATTCATGATCATTAAATAACCACATTATAAATGTCCACCCAAACATATCATATCACAAAATATTTCATATCACAGAATATCACAGCATATCATCCAATAGATATCAACCAATCCAGATATTCTACTCAAACAATCATCCATAAGCAACAATTTTTAATCCCTATTATAATTAATTTAATTAACTTAAATTAAATCAATTACTTAAGAATTAATCACCTAACTTTGTTTTATCAACCATTAATTAATTATAACCTTTTAATTAATTAATCATTCTTCAAATATCCATCTTAATAAATCACCTTGATTAATTATCTTCAATTACATAGAGTAATTATCCTTCAATTAATTTCACAAATTAATTATCCTTAACCATTTACAGTAATTAAGCTTTAATTGCTCTCATTAATTACATTAATTAATGATCCTTAATTAATTACTCAAATTAATTATCTTATAATCACTTACATTGATTAATTAACCCTTAATTAATCACACTCATTAATTAACTAATCTTTAATTAATTTCTTTAATTAATCAACCCTTCAATTAATTACACTGGGTAATTTATCCTTAATTACTTCCACGAAGTAATTATTCTTTAATTACTTTCATCATGTAATTTCCTTTTAATTACATCCCGTAATAGTCCAATAATTACTTCACTAATTAATTATACTTTATTAATTACATTAAGTGATGATACTTATCCCATCATCAAGTAATTCTCTTTAATTAATTAGACCAAGTAATTAATTTTTAATTACTTCCTTAAGTAATTATGCTTTAATTAACCATTATTAATTACAAATTAATTACTTAATTAATAAACCTCTAATCATTAGTTAATGATCCTTACATTAATTACATTTATTAACCATTTATCAATTAATTCCATTAATTAATTAATCCTTTAATTAATTTCATGATTAACCTTTAATTAATTTTCACTAATTAATTATCCTAATTGATCACATTTATTAATTAGCTTTTAATTAATTTTACTAATTAATCATCCTTAATAAATCACAATCTTAATTACTTTAAGGATAAATTCTTTATCTTAATTAAATACATCATTTTGTTATATTTGAAAACACTTAAGACATTAATTATAAAAATTTACTTAATATATATTTTCTTTAACAAAACAATTTTTAAACATTTGGCATCTATGAAAACTTTGGACCCTTCCGTTGCTTAACAACTTGGGTTCTACTTCCTTTACTTTATTTACATTTAAACAAGCACTAGTTTAAATTCTTCAAACCTGGTTTTTTTAAATTTAAAGCTTTTTACAACAACGGACTCGAGCTAACCGGCTAAAAACCCAAGCAAACTATCAAGCAACCCACGATACACTCTCATACCAACTCATGTCCTTCCTCAACTTCGAGACGAACCTCACTCGTCTTCGAGAAACAACCCGAGACCAAGCTTTTCCCCAAACTTCAACAATGCCAGATATTAGTGCAAATGCGTGCACATGCACCCATGCTCTGACCGTCGACGATCCATGCCATGACCACCCTCAGATCGACAACCACAAACATAAACGACCTGACCACTCAGCCTCGTCGAATCGCCAATTATTGGAAATCGAACACCCCAAAGCAACAGGCATTCAAAACTCGATCGACACAAAAATCTACCGCTGATGATCAAAGCGACCGAAATCTGTGCCCTTCTGACCTCAACCTCGTCATCGAGCCACGCAACCATCCTATCACTCGCAATCGAACTTGATGCTTCGATTTAGACAAGATCACCTCGCCATTACACTCAACAGAACTCCTCCCAGATCCCTAGTTCACCTCCTTCCGGCCACCACGGCCCAAAATAAAATACAACCACATTTTTCCTATGGTCGTTAGACCTCCAGCCAACTATGACCACGACCTCGATGAAGTTTGCCACGCCGATCACAAGATATTGGTGATAAACCAAAATTTATTCAACTTCGATTATCACAGAGGATACTAAACTAAAAAATACAATTGTTATATCTAAATTCATGTTTTACAATAACAAATCTGTTTATGGATTCCAATTTTCAAATCGAGATGTTTGATTTTTAACCCAAATTGATTCTTCTCTGAATTTTTCCAAAATTTGATTTAATTACAAAATATAAAATCCTAAAATTATTTTAATAATTGATATTATGCTATAACAAATATCTTCCATTCAAAAATCAAAGGCAAATATGGATTCAAATTAGAGATAAGGATTTTTAAAATCAAACTGGAGCTTGAATTGGAACAGAGAAGCAAATATACAGATGTTTTACGCATATTCAATTTTGTATATGCATGCACTTACATCATCCATCATATAAACACTTTAATCTATGTTACTGCCACATTTATCACTAATATAGATCGTAACATTAGATTTAAAAAAACTGTTTTTTTTTAAATAGAATTTACTCACCTACAAATGCCTAGAACAGAGAAGCAGCTTGAGACCTGAAACTGGAATTTCCTTTTGATTATTGAAACAGGTGTTTGATTTGATCTTTAGCCAGATGTTTAATCCTGCTTGATATTTGAGATGAACTTTGCTTTGAATTGTGCTTGAGTTTATTTTGAATTTTTGCTCTAAGCTCCCGTTTGGATTTGGAATTTTCTTAGCTTCAGGTTTTTAAAATGTTAAAGATTGTTTGTTTGATTTTTTTCAGGTTTCATTTCTCTGATTTTATATTTTGATCAAGTTTTGCTTTAACACTAATTTATGATATAAAAAATTTAGGAACAAAAATTGCCACTTGTAATTTTAAGGTTATAATTTACTCCCACTTGTAAAATTGCATGCACTAATAATTCCATATGTTATACATTTACTAACCTTATGTGCTATAAAGCTTACATATGTTAATTTGTGTGTTAGAATATTTGCACTTGTGTTTTGTATGTATTTATTATTTTAAATATTTTTTTAGAAATCTTTGTATTTAATTTCGATTTGCTTAATATTTTTCTTAATTTATATTTAGCAAATCTTTTTAAAGAAAATAATATAAACAAATTTTATACAAATAAAATCATATACATATTATTTTTAAATCCAATTTACCTTAAGATATTTTTTTGAATCTCGAATTCAAAGTCAAATTCAATTAAAAAATCAACACATATAAAATTATATTTGAACAAACACATATTTAATTTGTTTTTAAAAGGGTAATTTACCAATTTTAAATAATTATATTAGGCGGATTATCACCCCAATATTTATCCAGATATATATATATTATCAGAATTATATATTGACTTATAAATTAATATATTTTGCTAATTAAATCCGGTTAATTTATCAATCACTGATATTCTAAAATCCGGGTTATCACATTCCTCCCCCTTTGAATCTTTTCGACCTCGAAAAGGAATGAAACCAGAATTTATTAAAATGATTATTATCAGAAAAATTTCTCTTTGAACATTTTTAAAATACTTTAAAATCTATATAATATTGCTAAAATATTTTTTATAAAAATATCAATTTATAACTTGATGTTTCAACAAGTCCGTGCTCGTTCTCACAGAAATTCGGTCATACGTTGCTCAGGCGTAGGACTGAAAATCTATATGTACTTAGCAGACCCATTTTCAATACCTAGTGAAAATACTTGGAAAATAATTTTATTGAAAATATTGAAAACATTTTTGAAAATAGAGGAAATATCTTTAGCGAGAATGCTCTGGAAATCATCACCCCCATCCATGGTCGCAGTTAACCCGATGGTTACGGTGCTGTCCCGGCAAAATCCATAGATAACTGTAGGCCTTCGCGCCCCTCGATTACGCCATGGAACCCATTACAGATCGCAGCTACAACTGGGGTTACTTTGCTATCGCAGCAAAAACCATATAACTGTAGGCCTCAGCGCGCTTAAATTCTAGTGCCAAAAGAATGAAACTTCTCCACTCCCACATAGGTCGCAGACTACATCAGTCAGGTCCCAATGTAGCCTTAGGCTCTCACGGCCTCTCAACTTTCGCTATGCCTCTATAGGTTGCAGTCTACCGACATAAAATCAAAAGTAGATTGTTGGCTCTTAGCATCACATATGACTTTCGCTATATTACCATAGATCGCAGTCTATCGATGTAAAATCAAACGTAGACTATTGGCTCTCAGCGGCACGCATGACTTTCGCTATGGTCTGTAGTAGATCCAGTGACATCGAGTAACACTATCGTCACAACATAACCCAAATGTCTCTATTGGCATCAGCGCCCTCGACTTCCTCTACACACTGTACATAATCCTCGAGAACTTGTTTTATCCGGACTCCTCACATGATTAACTTTAGAACCCCCCCTTAGGGTTCAAGGCAGTACCACCCTATGGCACTCCTGAGAAGTTCATTCTAAGGGAGCGTCTTTTTCTCCAGAGCCATTTTCAAAACACTTTATATTATACACATGTAGTATCTTCCAAATCATACACCTAGTATGAATCTCGTATGAATCTCCTTTCTCAAAATCGATTATCCCAAAATCGATAATTCTCAAATTAGGCTTTCCAAATTCCAACATTGATTTTTTTCAAAAATCAAAAGCCTTTCCAAAGTCCATAGGTTCCAAAAACCTTTTCCCAAAATCCTCGTAAGATCCTTTATATATATACACATAATTTTTAAAAACTTTGGATCATTTCAAACTTGTATAAAACTCCTTTTATACTTCAAATATTTTTAAAACCCATTCTTCTGGCTATAAATTCAACAAGGGGAGATTTATCTTATATAAAAAAGATATAGCTTTGTTTATTCCAAATCAAATATTTAAATTTGATTACTCTATAAAGTCACTTACGGTTTACTTACTTCCATAAAGTAAATTTTTATCATAGAAATATCCAGTTTCCACTTTACTTCATCATATATTTCACAAAATATACCTTTCATTTCAAAAACCACATCGCATTTCTTATCCACAAATTTCCGGTATCAATTTCATTCAAATCTGTACGATGTTCACATATCATCCGTACGCTATATCAATCTGATCGCTCACTCGATCATATAATTTCACTTCCAAAATAGTATCGTCCACCCGACTTCCTAATGCGGACTCAGATCTGGTTTCTTAACCAGAAACCGTCATTCCCCTTGCATAGCCTAACTATGGTAGGTGTTAGCACCAAAATTGGTCACTAACACCCTTAGAAAGATTGTGTAGAGAGATTAATGAAGAAAGTAAATTAAAGTAGAGAACAGAATATAAATTTCAATGTAGAAAGTAAGAACACCAAATTTATAGTGGTTCGGCGTAATAGCCAGCGTCCACTTTGAAGTTGATCTTTATTCTTTTCATTGATACTCGATTACAAATACAATCCGCTTCTAAGTACTTGAATACAGTTGCAAGATACAAAGAAATAAGTCAGGAATGAGTCTTGAAAATGGTAGAGTCTCCCTAGTGTTCTCACTCTTTTTTTCTTTTCTATGTCTCAGCCCCTCTATTTATAGATGAAGGTGAGTTGGACTTCCCTGGTGGGTCTGGTAGCTGAATATCCTGGCCCAAATGGAGTGGTTTCTGTGCGCCGAAACAGAGAGGCCAAACGACCAAATGCCAAGCCTCTCCCTTTCCGCCGAACGAGGCGAGGCCGGACACTCTGAATGTCGAACATCCATTCGAACCGAGTGACCTTGAATGACAAATGGTAGGTGATCTCCGAACAAGATTTATGCCGGAAGGAATGACATGTCGAACAAGGTGTGGATGCCAAATGGTATAGTATGCCAGACTTATTTGGTATACCGAACGATGTCTTTTGACCGAACGATAGCTTGACCGAACGGTGCCTTCGGCCGAACTATATCTTTAGCCGAGCGATGCCTTTGGCCGAACGATATCTATACCTTTGGCCGAACGATCTCTTTGGCCGAGTTTTGTCGAACACGGAGTGCTCTTTAGATGCCGACCGTTTCTTTGTGCTGAATGTTTCTTAGATGTCAGTCGTAATATGCCACCAAATGAACCAGCTTAGCCGAACGATGGGGAGGCCGAGTACTAGATTGCCTGGTCAAATCTCCAGGAAACACTTGCCCCCTAAAGTGTATTGCGTGTCCGAACGCGTTGCGCTTTGAACCATGAGTCCTTTGTGTTTTTCTTCGAACCTGGGCCCATTACTCCTGGAGGTTGTTTTCTCGTGAATACTCGTCGAGGTGGCGTGTGCCGAACAGTATTTCCGATGGCCGAACGTTCTACGTTTGACCGAACGGCTTCGCATGCCGAAACTGGATGGTGCAGCCTTGACCGGTTCCACCGGTCACAGGCTCTTCAACTTCTTCTTCTCCCTATAAAACCTGGCCTCCGCCTTCTTCCTCCTCTTTTTCACTTTTACTTCCTTTATTTTTCGAGAATTCGCGATTTACCTTCCTGAAATTTACTACGTCTTACTCTAAACAAGTTCAAACAATCTTCGATCGCAAAATTCACTAGTCACCAAGCTCCCTCCGCAATCTTCGGTAAGAAGCCTCTGATCCTTCTCGATTTAGGAGACATTAGGTATTACTTAAACACATCATGCATAGGCCATAGAAAATTAGAGAGACTGTGAATAAGGGTGACGAACTGTGGCTTGATCGTGATCTAGGGTTGTAACTTAGTATGAGTATGCTCTTAGGTGGTTTCGAGGTGGATGGACCGGAGAAGGTAAGGATGGAAGGCGTATTGCAGCGACTTGGCATGATCATTCGATGCCGAGTAGTCATACGGTCGCACGAGAGTGAACTTAGTGCCCGGGACTATTGGTTGACTGGGCTGTGGTTCGGCATGATCTCCCCTTGCTGAACGAAATTGAAGTGGGTCAAATTTGAAAGGAAACAGGGAATGGAGGGGAGGCGAACGGCAGTTATGCCGAACAATATTTCGTTCGAACAATACCTGGGCCGACCGATGGTTTGGCCGGACAGACTTAGGCCGGATAATGATTTGGCCGAACGATGGTTTGGCTGCTCACCATTCAGAACGGACAATGATTTGGCCGAACGATAGTTCGGCCGGGCGATGGTTTAAGCCAAACGATAGTTCGGCCGGACTATAATTTGGTCGAAAAACCTTTAGGACGAGCCATGTTGAACGCCGAACCGTCTTCTAGCTTAGGTCGAACACTTAAATTACCTTGCCTACTCATATAACAAAACAAGGACAAGGACTCCAGCATACCAGCAAATCGAACTGATCCGGACTGATAACTTCCTAGCTTCAGTAAACATAAACCTGGACTTAAATCGACATAACCGGATATCTTCTTCTAATACTTTCTGAATTCAAAAGCGGTAATCACCGTAAGATAGGCTTTTGGAGGCGGTCAGCGATGACGGTCTTCGAAGTCGACGATCGCAACTTAGTTTTATATCAGTAACTGTGTGACTTTCAATTTTTTAAACACATGATTGATCGCACTAGGTCATACACCACTTGGGGGGGGGGGAATATTTGTGTTGTTGATTCTAACGTCGAACATTTTTCAAGTATAGCTCACACAGGTGCTTAGCCAAATTTACTATTTATCGAAGGTGTCAAAAAAATCCAGCTCCGCCACGATTTCTGACAGACCAGGGCCATCCTCTCGACAGGAAGTCGCAGATGTCTCAAATCCATCAATCTCCCTTGCACATAACTTAGCCCCCGATGCCCTGGAGGCATCGATCTTCTTGGACAACCCTATCGATTCACAGGCTTCAAAAATCAATGAAGTTGCGCTCCGGCGAATATGCTCCATTCATGGAATACCTTTTGACGACGTTCCGTCGGGGCACGACCGACCACACTTGCCCCCAGTTGGATACACAGCATGCAATAAATTCATGTGGTGGGTTGGAAGTGTGCCACCGCTCAATTTGTTTCTTCGAGATGTGCTGCAATACATCGACATCGCCCCGTCGCAGTTGCACCCAAACGGTCACGCCTTCATCTATGGCACTTCCCTACTCTTCATGACTGTTTTCTCTAGGCCTCCCACTCCTGGCGACATCAGATATATTTATATGATCAAGAAGCGGAGAGATAGCCCCTCCTTTGTGTTCCTCGAGCCGCATCACAAATGCCAAATTTTAACTGGGGCGTGGAGCAAGTTTTCCCTGTACAAAAAGGAATGGTTTAATGCGCGTTGCCCCTTGGTTTTGCGAGGAGATGGGTCGAAGGAAGTAAGTCTTTTTCTTGGAACGATACTCATGTTTTGGCCATAGCTATTCCTATTCTAACTCTTGTTTCATCTTCTCAAGTATCAATCCACGTCCCGACGGCCATGGGTATTTTGAGGCCGTTGAAGCTATTAGAGCTCTTCCCGTCGAAGAACGAGACAACCGAACTCTTATCTCAAATGAGTCACTATCGAGGTTCGGGTTGTTAGCAGAAGGTCGTCGGGTAATTCTTCCCGAAGGCATTACTGTACCCAGGCCAGTCTCCGGCAAAGGGAAAAAATTAGCTGAGTCGTCAGCACGCCACACCCCTGAGGTACAAGAAGAGGGGGAAATCAAGGAGGGTCAGACACTCGAAGCACATGTGAGAATTTGGGTCCAGCCCAGGATCCTATAGTTGAAGTGCACGATATTGAAAGGTCATTTTCTCCTTCACAGAGGAAAAAGGGGTTGACGTGCAAAATCAGAAAGGAGAAGTTTGGTGGAACTTCGTAGGTTACGCTTATCCCGACGGAGAAAGAGGCTTCTTCACAGCACGTAGAGGGTTCTTTAAAGGGCTTATCGAACCTCTCCATTCCGGACGATCTGCTCAATTATAACTTTGATGATCCGGAGGTATTCAAACTCCATTCGCCTATCAGAGGCGATGCGGGCTCTCCGACCCAGAGTCAGGGAGAGAAAACTCCAATTAGCAAAGCGACTAGTCCATTGGGGGAAAACACTAGGACACACACGAACACTTGCACTCCAATTTTCGCTTAAATTTTTGTCGTCACACTACTCTTTGCTAATTTCCTATTATTTGAATTCTGTATAGGTGGTATGGGGGGTTCACATGGATTCGATCGCCTTCACGGTTCGTCAGTTCTTCATCATTCCGGGCGAGACTCGAGTTTTGGAAGACGCCGAGATAGGGATGGTGACGGCGATAAAGACTATCATTCCCGGGATTCGTCGCCTCAGAGGAAAACTCATTATCGGCCAAAATACCACCAGGACACATCTTCTCACATGGAGAAAAGTAGAGACAAGCGCGGCCATTAGAGGTCGCAACCTGATGCTCCCCTGGACCAACACTTTGATTCTTCTTCAACTCGTCAGTCCCGAGATTCCTATAGGAGGGGAGAACTTTCAAAGCCGTCTCCTCCCGCTCCTGCAGCGGACCCGTCAGTGCCGGAGAGGCTGGCCGATCTTAAAGATAAATCTCCAAAAATCTACTTCGATGGCCTGAAATTCCTCCCGACCATTCACCCTATTCCCGGACATGCCAAACAGAGCGCCTATGCTTGTACGAATGACATCTATGTTCAACATGACGCGTTTGTTCATCTAGCCGAAAAACTTTCTGAAGTTTCCATGAAGCGCCAACATGAAATCGACCGCCTGAAGCTTGAGGCTATCCACGACAAGGATATCATTAAATCTCGGGACGAAGAAATTTCCACTTACAAGTCTGAGCTCGAGGTCGCCCGTCAGAGAGCTAAGGACACTATTGCGGCCGTTACTCGTCTGGAGTCAACTCATAAGAAAGAACTTGATGAGGCGGTTCAACGGTGTGGAGCTTTGGCTCTAGAGAAGGACATCATTCAAAAGGAGAGGGACATGCTCAGCCTCCGAATCAAGGAGCTTGAGGAGCAGCTTCGCAGGGAGAGCGAAGAGAAAATGGCCGCCCAAGAGGAGTCACAACGATACTGTGACGAGATCGTTGCCACTCGACTTTTGAAAGAAAAACTTGAGGGCGAGCTTTCCAGGGTTGAGGCGTTAAAGAGGGAGGCCCGTGAAGAGGGCGAAAGGATTGTGTCCATCGATATTGACTCGCGTCTTGAGGCGGCTAGAGAAGAAGGCAGGGTGGAGGTCAAAAATATGTTTGACCCACTAATCGCTAAATTCAACCCCCGCGTTCTCATGCATCGAGACTTGTCTTTTTTGGGCGAGGGCTACCTTGAATCTTTAGCCGAGGCATGGGAGGCTCTGGTTGAAATCAGGAAGGCCGAGCACGGCACCGAAGAGGTTGATGAAGGGGCATTGATAAAAGAATATCTCAAGGGAAACGAGCCTACGGACTTGTCTGCGGCTAAAACTATATATGGAAAAGGTTCCCCTTCAAAGAAAGGGAAAGAAGTTATTACTGGTCCATCCGAGGTCGTTCCTCCAGCTCATGCGCCTATTCGGTCAGCTGATCGGCCGATACTTGATCCATTCGAGCAGCATATTGGTTACAATCCAGAGGACCCTGGCCTTGGTGTCCATATTCTGTGTTCCATTCCGGAGGGTGAGATCCCCATGAAGGCTGGAAACCAGCCGGAATCTGGTGGCAATTCTTTTGCTTTAATATCCCAAGTGTTTCCCTGAAAGTTGTCGCATTCTAAACTTGCTTTTCATGATTTTGTGCAGGTCGTTCCGATCCTGAACCCACTCCGAGGAGCGATGTCGCCAAGGAGGCGGAGAAAGAAACTAGTGAGGCCCCTCATGCTGGAGAGGCTCCCAGTCCAGACGCCCAAGTGATCGGAGCGCTTGATGAAGATAAATCTGAGGCATGTTCTCCCATCGACGGGAGTTATGAAGTTGAAATTGAAGGCGTCTTCGAGCACACATCTGAGCTGAGCATGAAAGAAAGGCTTGAGAAAGAGAAGGAAGAGATGACCAATATCATGGTCGAGCCTCAAACTATGGATCCGGACGATCCCTTGACCAAACCGTTGAATATCATTCTCCTCGGCGAGTCCAAGCCCGTGGATGTCCCCCCTACTTCTTCAGTTGTTACTCCTCCATCAAGGAAGGATTCCAAAGGTAAACACTCTGGGGAGGAGCTGTATGGAAGAAGAAGAAGAAGCACAAGAAGTGATCACTATCCCCGTCCAACGAGAGTTAATCTTAGTCATGTAATATATTTTTTTGTAATTTTTGTAGAAAGACTGTCGACTCTGAAATTTGGAGTGTTTGTAGCAGAAAACTTTTCCTGAATAAAGGTTAGTTCCCTTTTCTGTCTTTTCAAAAGATTCTTATTATTCATTTTTCTATGTGATTGTGATTTGAATCCGAGCTGTTGCGAATAACATGGATTTCTTGATTCGCCTTCATATGGCTCGGAGATTCCTTGAGAGTTGTTCATTTCCCCCTTTCGCGCTTCAAGCACTTAGAGTATTTTTTAGCTTGCACATTGAGGACCTAAAGTACTACAGTCCGCACTCTAGGGACTTAGAGGTTTTTCGTTGTTTTATGCTCGATCCCGCACTCCTGGGACTTAGTGTACTCCCATCCGGACTCCGGGGAGTTAGAGATTTTAAATCGTTTATACTCGAGTCCGCGCTCCGGGGACTTTGACTACTCCAGTCCGCACTCCGGGGACTTGGAGATTTTGAAGTCGTTTATACTCGAGTCCGCGCTCCGGGGACTTTGAGTACTCCAATCTGCACTCCGGGGACTTAGAGATTTTTAAGTTGTTTATACTCGAGTCCGCGCTCCAGGGACTTTGAGTACTCCAGTCCGCACTCCGGGGACTTGGAGATTTTTAAGTCGTTTATACTGGAGTCCGTGCTCCGGGGACTTAGAGTACTCCAGTCCGCACTCCAAGGACTTGGAGATTTTTAAGCTGTTTATACTCGAGTCCGCGCTCCGGGGACTTAGAGTACTCCAGTCCGCACTCCAGGGACTTGGAGATTTTTAAGTCGTTTATACTCGAGTTCATGCTCCGGGGACTTAGAGTACTCCAGTCCATACTCCGTGGACTTGGAGATTTTTAAGTCATTTATACTCAAGTTCGCGCTCCGGGGACTTAGAGTACTCCAGTCCGCACTCCGGGGACTTGGAGATTTTTAAGTCGTTTATACTCGAGTCCGCGCTCCGAGGACTTAGATTACTCCAGTCCACACTCCAGGGACTTGGAGATTTTTAAGTCGTTTATACTCGAGTCCGCGCTCTGAGGACTTAGAGTACTCCAGTCCGCACTCCGGGGACGTGGAGATTTTTAAGTCATTTATACTCGTTCGCACGTTAGCCAGAATAACATAATTTTATTTGCCCGTCACAGGACCATCGTTTGTAGAGACATTAGTAATTCATGGAAAAGATGGCTTCAAGCCTTTATTAATGAGAGCAAGCTAAAGTGCCTTATTACATGCCAATAATTAGAAATAAAAGCATACTGGAAATGAGTGCGACTAATACATGAATGAAATAGACTAAGTATAATAATGCCGCAAGTGCTCGCTGTTCCATGTTCGGGGGAGTGTCGCACCATCGACAGTCGCAAGCTTGAAAGTTCCTTCTCCAAGCTTCCATTCGATGACATATGGACCTTCCCATGCGGTGTTCATATGAGACGGAATCGGGAAAACTCGTTTCAAAACGAGGTCTCCCACACTAAAAGTTCTTGGTCGGACCTTCTCATTATAATATTTAGCGACTCTATGTCTGTATGCGGCCGCTCTCAAATTGGCTTCTTCACGTTTTTCATCAATGAGGTCCAACGATTCCAATAAGAGATTCTGGTTCAACTCGGGGTCGTAACAAGTTACCCGATGTGATGGGACCTCAAGTTCCACGGGTATGACAGCTTCCGTGCCATATGCCAATGCGAACGGAGTATGGCCAGTCGCGGTTTTGTGGGTGGTCCTGTAGGCCCAAAGTGCTGTTGGAAGTTCATCCACCCACCTACCTCTAGCCTTTTCCATACATTTTTTCAATATGGACTTGATTATTTTGTTTACGGCTTCTACCTATCCATTCACCTTTGGATGAGCAACTGCTGCAAATTTCTTCTCATTGCCATATTTCTGGCAAAATTCTTTGAACTCCTTGCTCTCGATTTGAGTTCCATTGTCCGTGGCGAGGGTCCGTGGAAGGCTAAAACGGCATATGATATTTCATACGACGAAATTAATAACCTTCTTAACAGTTATCATGGCCAAAGGCTCGACTTCTGCCCATTTGGTAAAGTATTCGACTGTAACTATTTCATATTTCGCTCCACCTTTGGCTAAGGGTAAAGAGCCTACTAGGTCGATCCCCTACATCGCAAATGGCCAAGGACTAACCATTTGTGAGAGTTCCGTTGGCAGAGCTCTCGAGATTTTTGCATATATCTGGCATTTGTCACATTTTCTCACATAGTCTGCAGCATCCCGATTGACAGTCTCTAATAGTATCCGTAATGGAGGACTTTCTTTGCTAACGTTTGCCCCCCAGTGTGGTCACCGCACTCTCGTTCATGGACTTCCTTTAATACTCATTTTATCTCATCATGGGCCACGCACCGGAGTAAGGGGGTCGATAATCCCCTCTGATACATTATCCCGTCATGTATTACATAACGCGAAGCCTTAGAAGGACTTGGTGTCTTTCGTTCCTCTTTTCAGGTAAATCCCCTTGTAGCAAGTACTGTCTAATCGGGGTCAACCATGATTCCTTCTCAGGTTCGGTTTCTAACACGAGATCTATCTCCATCATCTCTATACTCGGAGCATGGAGGGTCTCAACAGGGAAAAATCCCATTTGCTGTGCATTTCCAGTGCTTGCGAATTTTGCCAACTAATCGGCTTCCCTATTTTGTTCGCATGGGACATGCGAGATGTCATAATATTCCAGATTCTCCAACAGCTCTTGAACACGAGTAAGGTATGGAGCCAGTCTCTGTCCCTTCACTTGATAGTCTCCCCGCACCTGATATACTACCAGTTATGAGTCACAGAAGATTTCAATTGACTTCACTCCCAGTTCGTTAACAAGTCTCAGGCCAGCAATCAATGCTTCATATTCGGCTTCGTTATTTGTCACTGCAAACTCAAGCTTCAAAGCGTAGCAAATTGATCGGTCTTCAGGAGTCACAAGGACTACGCCAGACCCCGAGCGACGGTCGTTAGATGCACCATCGGTGTACATCTTCCATCGAACGGGAGGTATGACACTGTGACTGCTCGGTTCATCTGGCACAGTGAATTCAGCAATGAAGTCAGCTAGTGCTTGTCCTTGTATGGCCCTTCGCGCTAGATAGGTAATATCGAACTGACTTAACTCAATATTCCACTTCAGCATCCTTCCGAAAGTTTTCGGTCGTTGGAGTATCTGTCGCAAGGGTTGGTCAGTGTAGACACTGATTGAGTGTGCCTGAAAGTAGGGGCGAAGCTTGCGTGATGCAATCACCAAGCAATAGGCTAGTTTCTCAATCTTTGGATAATTTCTTTCCGCCCCTATCAAGCGTTTACTGACATAGTAAACCGGCTTTTGTATCTGGTCTTCCTCGTGGACCAAGGCTGTACTGATAGCGTCTGGGATACCGCCAAGTATACATACAACATTTCGTGGTCTATTGGCTTGGACGGTATAGGGGGACTTTCCAAGTGCCTTACCAGAGCCCGAAATGCTTCCTCACAGTCGGATGTCCATTCAAAGTTTCTCTTTCCTTTCTTTATAATGTCGAAGAAGGGAATACACTTGTCTGTAGCTCTTAATATGAATCGACTTAGCGCAGCCACTTTTCCATTCAGGCTTTGCACCTGCTTTATGGTTTTGGGTACTTGTATATCTCGGATAGTCTGGATCTTCTCTGGGTTAGCCTCGATTCCCCGGACACTCACAGTGAACCCTAATAACTTTCCTGATGCTACGCCGAATGAACACTTCAACGGACTGATCTTCATTCCATAATGCCTGAGTATGTCAAACATCTTCACTAGGTCTCGGATGTGGTCGTTTGACTGCCGTGACTTCACGAGCATGTCATCCACATAGACTTCCATTATTTTACCAATCTGATTTTTGAACATTCGATTCACCAGGCGTTGATAAGTCGCTCCTGCGTTCTTCAATCCAAATGGAATTACTACATAGCAATACAATCCCATGCTCGTGAAAAAACTAGTGTGTTCTTGGCCTGGGAGGTGCATTGGGATTTGATTATATCCAGAATACGCATCCATAAATGATAATAACTCATGTCCGGCAGTTGAGTTGACCAGCTGGTCAATCCTAGGCAACGGGAAACTATCCTTAGGGCATGCTTTGTTTAAATCAGAATAATCAACACAGGTCCTCCATTTCCCATTCGCTTTCTTCACTTGCACCGGGTTAGATACCCATTCAGGGTCGAGGGCATCGCGGATGAACCCATTGGCTTTGAGCTTGTCCATCTCCTCTTTGAGAGCCGCGGACCTCTCCAGTTCCATGCCTCTCCTTTTTTGTTTCACGGGTACATGTTTTGGGTCTATGTTCAACATATGACTTGCGATCGTAGGAGAAATCATCATATCAGAATGTGTCCAGGCGAAAACATCAAGATTCGCTCAGAGGAAATCGGTAAGGTTCTCAGCGGCCAAAGGGTCGAGTTGCGACCCAATTTTAAGAACTCGTGATGGGTCGCTCCGGCTAACAGGGATATCAAATGTGAGCTCAGCCGGTGCTGCATTGGTTTCCCTGGGTTCCCCATCATCGTCTCTCGGATCTATGTCTCTATAGATCCAAGAATGTTCCCCGAGCCAGGGCTCGGGCGCTACTTGTCAATCATCAGCATTTCGGCTGCGGACGGAGCGGTCCGCAACCTTTCCTGTCTCTCTACGCTGAGCCTCTCTCAGCTCAGCCACATAACAGGCACGTCCGGTCGCTTGATCGCCTTGCACCACCCCAACACCGCTGTCTGTGGGAAATTTTAATGTCAGCCACCAAGGGGCCAATGCTACCTTAAATTCTGCCAAGACGGGACGTCCTAGAAATACGTTATATGGAGAGTCAACGTCCAACACTATGAATGGTAGGATTTGCACCCTCCTATGCTCGCCCTGCCCCAGTTCAACTGGTAACCCCACATATCCCACTGCATCCATTGCTGCACCGTTAATGCCATGGATTCTGTCATTGGATGGTTTCAAATCCTTAGCTTTCAGTTTCATTTGGTCATATGCCTTCTTAAAGATGATGTTAACGGAGCTTCCACAATCGATTAGAATTCTCTTCACATACATCGGCCCGATTATCGTAGATATGACCATCGGGTCGATGGTAGGGGCCTCCACCTTGTCCACATCTCGGCTCCTGAACACGATATCATCATTCATCGTGCGCTGCTGCTTTACAGGAGTCCCATCCTCCACATTCGAGCAACACTCATACTCCGCATGTCTTAAAGAGTTAGCATATCGGTCCATCTCCTGCCAATTCTTATCCGCAGGATGAGGTCCGCCAGCAATCGTGTTAATAACCAATCTGCCCACAGTTCGAGTAGGTTGTTCTGGTTGGTGTGGGGCCGGCCCACGTCCAGGGTCCGATGTTTCTTGCCTCCCGTCCTGTGGGTCTTTGACAAATTCCTACAGCTTTTTCTATCTAATCAGGTTTTCTATAGCATCATGGAGGTGTCTGCACTCCTCCGTGCTGTGCCCATAAGACTCGTGAAAACGGCAATACTTCCCGGTCCGCTTCTGTTCCTCCGTCGATTCCTTTGGGCGTGGCTTTCTATATTGGAAAGTGTTACAAGGTGATAAATAGATATTTTCAAGAGATGTGTTCAACGGGGTGTATTCATTATAGGTTGGGATCCTTGATTTCCATCTCCCTGTTTCTTTTTTCTTACCGAGATTTCCACCTCCGGATCCTTTAGACTGCCCAGGCTTGTTCTGGATGTTAACCAGAGTTTTTGCAGAATTATCACTGGTTCGTTTCACGGCGATGTTACTTTTCATAGACTCTTGAACGGGCCCTGGTGCCTTGTCTCGCCTTGTCCACCAAGCTTCCTCCCTTCTTATGAACTGATGAGCTTTCAAATAAAAACGTTCCAGCGTAGCTGGGAGCTTCCCCGCCAACCAATCTCCAAACTCAGAATCCGGATCCACTCCACGCATTACTGCCATCAAAATTGCATGGTCGTTAGTATTGCTCACCTCGGTAGCAACAACATGAAACCTTTGCAAGTATGCTTTTAATGACTCTCTTGGAGCTTGGATTATGCTTTATAAGGACATCACATCCTTTGGACGAGTGGTGTGTATCCTGAATTGTTCTATGAATTTCGTTGCTAATTCGTCAAAGCTGGAAATAGATCGAGGTGGGAGTCGAGTAAACCACATGGTGGCAATACCAGATAAAGTGATTGGGAAGCACCTACACTTGGTCGTATCATTGGCTCTTGCAGAATCCATCATCCATTCATAACTCATCACATGTTGTCTGGGATCAGTCTTTCCCTCGTAGGCAGGGATAGTCAGCATATTGAACTTCTTGGGGTACTCAGTCTGCAGGATACCATCCGAAAAGGGGGTATGACTCTTAGACACTCCCCAGTCTTCATTAGTTAGACCTTGGTTCTCTTTCATCAACTGCCTGACCATAGCTGTCAAATCTGGGGTTTGTATAGAATATGGGAGGTTGGGTTCCATCCCACGGGACCGTGCAGGTTCATGTCCTGTCCAATTTGGGTCTTGGAGATTCGAGCGTCCAGTCTCTTCACGGGCTTGATTTCTAGTAGATCGATCAGTGGCACCTGCTTGTGCGTCTTTATCCTTACGGCAACTACGCCTAGGAGTTTCATCAGCTGAAGTCGAACTATCATCTTCAGAGTAAGGGACTGGGCTACCTCCAGCATCCTGATGCTGCTGCTGAGTAAGCTAAGTTATGAGGTTAGCGTTGGCTTGCATTTGCTCAACAAGTTTCCTTCTACTTTCCTTAGGCTCTCTTATCAAGTCATTGAACTCTGCTCGGGAAACAACTTTCGCTTGGTTTTGGTTAGAGGGCCCTGCGCCTCGAATCGCTTGCTGCTTGCTAGTTCCCAGTTGTTGCATACTGGCGGTTTCGTGGGCATTTGCGTTTTGAGAGGCTGATCTAGTTCATGATCTTCCCATGGTAGAGTTGTTGGTTGTAACTCTGAGTAGAATCAACAGATGCCTTATGAATGATTATGGATCTCCTTCGGGGTATTTATGCAATCCAGTAGCCGCAAAGTAGATCCTAATAGCCTGAGAATTCAATTCCCAATGAAAGCACCAAGATGTTAGCACCAAAATTGGTCACTAACACCCTTAGAAAGATTGTGTAGAGAGATTAATGAAGAAAGTAAATTAAAGCAGAGAATAGAATGTAAATTTCAATGCAGAAAGTAAGAACACCAAATTTATAGTGGTTCGGCGTAATAGCCTACGTCCATTTTGAAGTTGATCTTTATTCTTTTCATTGATACTCGATTACAGAAACAATCCGCTTCTAAGTACTTGAATACAGTTGCAAGATACAAAGAAATAAGTCAGGAATGAGTCTTGAAAATGGTAGAGTCTCCCCTGTGTTCTCTCTTTTTTTTCTTTCCTGTGTCCCTGCCCCTCTATTTATAGACGAAGGTGGGTTGGATTTCCCTGGTGGGTCTGGTAGCTGAATATCCTGGCCTAAATGGAGTGGTTTCTGTGCGTCGAACCAGAGAGGCCGAACAACCAAATACCGAGCCTCCCCCTTTCTGCCGAATGAGGCGAGGCCGGACACTCTGAATTCCGAACATCCATTCGAACCGAGTGACCTTGAATGACAAACGGCAGGTGATCGCCGAACAAGATTTGTGCCGGAAGGAATGACATGTCGAACAAGGTGTGGACACCGAACGATATAGTATGTCGGACGTTTTTGGTATACCGAACGATGTCTTTTGACCGAACGATAGCTTGACCGAACGATGCCTTCGGCCGAACGATATCTTTGACCGAGCGCTGTCTAACGCTGAGCGCTCTTTAGATGCCGACCATTTCTTTGTGCTGAATGTTTCTGGGATGACGGTCGTAATATGCCACCGAATGAACCATCTTAGCCAAACGATGGGAAGGCCGAGTACTAGATTGCCTGGTCAAATCTCCAAGAAACAATAGGGAATATCCAGAATCAATTAACAATCCATATCCAGGTTCGCCGTGGAAAATCCCAACTTGGATCGATATAACTATCTCGAAATTCTGTGCTCGAATCTGAATCAAATCACTTTGCGAATAGAATAATATACGTACATCCTACGTATTTATCTTCATTTATTATCAACTAAATCAATTTCTCCTTTCTATTCACATCCACTTTTGATTTCTATTTACTTATTCACATTTGCCTCAATTTTTTTTGGATTATCACTTTAATCCTTATCTCAAATGGATATTCAATCATAAACAGTTTGAACTCTATCCATCTTAAATTTAGAAAATAATTTGAAAGGTTAAAAATAGATAAGTAGTTGAAAAATAATTATTAGTTTGTAAAATAATTGTAAAATAGTTAAATAGTTGTAAAAATATTTAGAAAATAGTCAAATAGTTATAGAAATTTTAAATAATTGCAAAATAGTTGTAAAATAGTAATTAGTTATAAAGTAGTTGAAAAACAGTAATTAGTTTATAAAACAGTTGAAAAATTGTTAAATAGTTTCAAAAATAATTGTAAAACAAGTATAGGATAGTTTTAGGTTTAAAAGAAAAGTTGTATAGTAAATAGTTTGGAAAAAATAGATTTATGAGACAAAACTGTTCAATTCCTAACCTCCATTTCCAATCATTTCAACTTAAATTTCCACATCGATTTAAATTGACTCAATTCCAATTTAAATAACTTCTATTTCCATTGAAATTGATTTAGCCCCAATTCAAGTTGAATTAACCTCAATTTCTTTCCAAATTCAAATCAGATTCCATTTGAATTCCAAACCCATTCAAATTTAATCACAATTCCAAACTATTCAAATCAATTTGGACTAATTTCAAATTGAACGCACCTCAAATTTCAAATCATTTCAAATCAATCCAATTCAAATTTTCCATTTGAATTTTTAAACTTATACATCTTCAATCACAAATCCAATTAATTCAAATCAAATTCAATTTGAACTAATTCAATTCAAATTTCGAATTTAAGTCATCCCGAATTATATAAATTCGAGTTAAATTTTGAAATGTTGATTTAATCCTTTAAATCAAATCAACTTGTATCTTTAAACCATTTAATTCTGAATCCAAAATCTATTTTATCTCAATAATGGATATATTACCACACCCCATTTCTTTAAACGAATCCAATTCACAGTTTAAAGATTATTAATAATAATAGGGTAGTATTATCCATTTTTTTAAAACATCCATCCATTTCCAATTTTAGGATCTTAAATCCATTTTGAGATCACTCAAACTCCTAATTCAAATCAACCATTTAACTTCCCAAGTTAAATCTTAATTTCATCTAGAAATTTCCAAATCAGATTGATCATTCAAACTTATTTAACTTCTTTCAAGTTAAATTCAATTTACTTAATCCAGTCAAATTTACACAATTTGAATTCCCACTCAAATTTTAAACTTCAGTTTAATAACCTTTCCACTTAAGTTTAAAACTTACTTCACTTTGGGTTTCGCATCACATTCCAAGGAAAATTCAAAACACAACCTTAGAGTTTATTTCAATTTATTTCCTTTACACACCTGGTTACTTTTAAATTTTACACCACCTTTGGTTTTAAATTCAAACAAATTCCTTTAAATTTTCAAACAACTCATGTTTGAATAGAACCCTTTTCATTCAAATTCATTAAATAATATTATTTATTATTTCTTTATCTTTTTTGAAACAATTTCCAAATTTCTGTTCCTAGATTTAAAACTTCACAAATTAAATCACCTTCAATTCAAATTTTTAAATCATACTTATCTAAATGTTTTACTTCCTTCAAACATTTCATTTTACTTACTCACTAAAGCACATATCATTATTAAACACAACAATCATTTATGATAATAACCAAGATTATTATATCTGGACCAATTCATTATTATCTTATTCTACTCCTTCCCAAATTCAAGATTTTAATTTCAGTTTGAATCCATTTCAAACTTATCTTTATTCAATTTTAGTTTGGTTGTATTTTATTACCACTTAATTTAACCAATAATTTAACAATCAATTACCTTAATATTTATTAGAAAGAAATATTGTTTTATATATCAAAATATATTCTTATATAAAATCATTTAAAATATTTATACAAGAAAATAACAAGTACGCCCTCATATATATATTCACTCAATTCATTCTAGGGTACCATTGACCCTATCCTTAATGAGTAATCCCACCAGAGCCAAGGTTCTCGCTTAACCTTCTGCCCTGATACCAAATGTAACGACCTGGAAATTTCGATCCCTAAAATTTCCAGATAGTTAGGAAAAGAAGAAAAGAGAAAGAAGAAGAAACAGAAACAAGTCACAGAAATCTCACATTCGCAGCGGATCAAAATATAATATCACATAAATAACAGTTTTTACAAAGAAGAACTGTATCAGTACACATATATTTTTATACATCAAAGTTACAACCATTACACAACACTGGACAGTTTAAAACAACATGACTCAGATATACAATAATATATCACAGCGGAAACATTTCATACGTTCCTGCCATCCAGCTCGCCTCCTAAGCTCCAAAACGTCCTTAGCTGAAAATCTGTAATACTCGGTCTGACCCGAGCATTACATCAAAGTAACACCCAGGTCAGGCTGGAAACCAACATGAGTAAACCCATCTAACATGGAATACAATAGCATAAAACTTACATAAAACCTGGGTAACTCGTTCATCGCTACAAGTTTACAACTTGTTATAGTAAATACTTATATTCACAAATCAATTCCTAAGTACCTTTACTTAGTTTTAAATGGTCCAGTCATTTGAATTATTCCATTTCAACCTATTTATTTCACATATCAATCTATTAAGAATCATAGTATGATTCAAATCGAAGTGGGTTCGGGTATTTACTAATACTCGACTCCGGTCTCTTCGAATACATTATCATCTTAACTCAAGTTATTCAAGTGAAACACAATTCAACTTTAAATATAAGATGTCACTTTTTACACAGCAATTCATAATCATTAAATAACCACATTGTAAATGTCCACCCAAACATATCATATCACAAAACATTTCATATCACAGAATATCACAGCATATCATGCAATGGTTATCAACCAATTCAGATATTCTACTCAAACAGTCATCCATAAGCAACCATTTTTAAACCCTATTATAATTAATTTAATTAACTTAAATTAAATCAATTACTTAAGAATTGATCACCTAACTTTGCTTTATGAACCATTAATTAATTACAACCTTTTAATTAATCAATCATTCTTCAAATATCCATCTTAATTAATCACCTTAATTAATTATATTCAATTACATGGAGTAATTATCCTTCAATTAATTTCACAAATTAATTATCCTTAACCATTTATAGTAGTTAACCTTTAATTACTCTCATTAATTACATTAATTAATGATCCTTAATTAATTACTCAAATTAATTATCTTATGATCACTTACATTGATTAATAAACCCTTAATTAATCACACTCATTAATTAACTAATCTTTAATTAATTTCTTTAATTAATCAACCCTTTAATTAATTACACTGGGTAATTTATCCTTAATTACATCCACTAAGTATTTATTCTTTACTTACTTTCATCAAGTAATTTCCTTTTAATTACATCCAGTAATACTCTAATTATTACTTCACTAAGTAATTATACTTCATTAATTACATTAAATGATGATACTTATCCCATCATCAAGTAATTCTCTTTAATTAATTAAACCAAGTAATTAATTTTTAATTACTTCCTTAAGTAATTATGCTTTAATTAACCATTATTAATTACAAATTAATTACTTAATTGATAAACCTCTAATCATTAATTAATGATCCTTACATTATTACATTTATTAACCATTCATTAATTATTCCTTTAATTAATTTCATGATTAACCTTTAATTAATTTTCACTAATTAATTATCCTAATTAATCACATTTATTAATTAGCTTTTAATTAATTTTACTAATTAATTATCCTTAATAAATCACAATCTTAATTACTTTAAGGATAAATTCTTTATCTTAATTAAATACATCATTTTGTTACATTTGAAAACACTTAAGAAATTAATTATAAAAATTTACTTAATATATAATTTCCTTAACAAAACAATTTTTAAACATTTAGCATCTACGAAAACTTTGAACCCTTCCTTTGCTTAATAACATGGGTTCTACTTCCTTTACTTTATTTACATTTAAACAAGCACTAGTTTAAATTCTTTAAACCTGGTTGTTATTTTTTAAAATTTAAAGCCTTTTACGACAATAGACTCGAGCTAATCGGTTAAAAACCCGAGCAAACTACCGAGCAACCCACGATACACTCTCGCACCAACTCGCGTCCTTCCTCAACTTCAAGACGAACCTCACTCGTCTTCGAGAAACAACCCGAGACCAAGCTTCTCCCCTAAACTTCAACAATGCCAGATATCAGTGCACACATGTGCACATGCACCCATGGTCTGACCGTCGACGATCCATGCCGTAACCACCCTCGGATCAACAACCACAAACACAAACGACCTAACCACACAGCCTCGCCGAATCGCCAATGATTTGAAATCGAACACCCTAAAGCAACTGGCATTCAAAACTGGATCGATACAAACATCTACCGCCGATGATCAAAGCGACCGAAATATGCGCCCTTCTGACCTCAACCTCGTCATCGACCCACGCAACCATCCTATCACTCGCAATCGAACTCGATGCTTCGACTTAAACGAGATCATCTCGCCATTACACTCAACAGAACTCCTCCCAGAACCCTATTTCACCTCCTTCCGGCCACCACGACCCAAAATAAAATACAACCACATTTTTCCCATGTTCGTCAGACCTCCAGCCAACTCCAACCACGACCCCGATGAAGTTCACCATGCTGATCGCCAGATATTGGTGATAAACCAAAATTCGTTCAACTTCGATTATCATAGAGGATACTAAACTAAAAATTACAATTGTTATATCTAAATTCATGTTTTATAATAACAAATCTGATTATGCATTCTAATTATTAAATCAAGATGTTTGATTTTTAACCCAATTTGATTCTTCTCTGAATTTTTCCCAAATTGATTTAGTTACAAAATATAAAATCCTGAAATTATTTTTATATTTGATATTATGTTGTAACAAATATCTTCCATTCAAAAATCAAAGGCAAATATGGATTCAAATTAGAGATAAGGATTTGTAAAATCAAATGGGAGCCTGAATAAGAACAGAGAAGCAAATATACAGATGTTTTACATGGATTAAATTTTATATATGCATGCACTCACATCATCCATCATATAAACACTTTTAATCTATGTTACTGCCACATTTATCACTAATATAAATCATAACATTAGATTTAAAAAAACTGTTTTTTTTAAATAGAATTTACTCATCTGCAAATGCCTAGAACATAGAAGCAGCTTAAGACCAGAAAATGGAATTTCCTTTTGATTATTTAAATAGGTGTTTGATTTGACCTGTAGCCTGATGTTTAATCTAGCTTGATATTTGAGATGAACTTCGCTTTGAATTGTTCTTGAGTTTATTTTGCATTTTTGCACTAAGCTCTGGTTTGGATTTGGAATTTTCTTAGCTTTAGGTTTTTAAAATGTTAAAGATTGTTTGTTTGATTATTTTTTTCCAGTTTCATTTCTCTGATTTGTAAATTTTGACCAAGTTTTGCTTTAACACTAATTTATGATAAAAAAATTTAGGAACAAAAATTGCCACTTGTAGGTTATGATTTACTCCTACTTGTAAAATTGCATGCACTAATAATTCCATATGTTATACATTTGTTAATCTTATGTGCTATAAATCTTACATATGTTAATTTGTGTGTTAGAATATTTACACTTGTGTTTTGTATGTATTATTATTTTAAATATATTTTTAGAAATCTTTATATTTAATTTCTATTTATTTAATGTTTTTCTTAATTTATATTTAGCAAATCTATTAAAAGAAAATAATACAAAACAAATTTTATACAAATAAAATCATATACATATTATTTTTATGCAACATTCCCTTTTTAAATCAAATTTAAATTGGAAATTAATTTAATTTTTGGAATTAAATTGTGAATCAATTTCGTATTTTCCAAATTAAATAGATATTTGGAATTAAATTGATTGTATGTTAATTTTTGAATTTGAAATTTAAATAAAATAAATGTATTGAGATATAAATTGGATTTAAAACTATATTTTAAAAATTAATAAGAATTCATTTTCTAAATACATACATACATATATATATATATATCTATATACATATTTGGAAATTTTATTTTGAATTCCAAAGACTATTTAAAAGTTAAATCTTATGTTTCAAAATATATATGCCTGGTGATTTGAAAAGTCATATTTTGAAATTTATACAATAATTTTTTAATTGCTATTTGAAAGTTATAAAAGTATGAAATATAGATAATAGAAAATGCATAAATATAAAACATATGTTAATATGAAAAGAAATGTTTTGTAAATATAAAGCTAAAAGGGTTTAAAAAACAAAGTTTATAAAATTTATAAAGATTACTTAACAGAGGGTTAAACATAAAATTTTCATAAATGACATTTGTTAAGTAAGGAAATACATAAATAGACATGTGTAAAAAAAATTAACTATGAAATTTACAAGTGTTAAATTCATATAGACAAGTGTCAAGTATTCATTTTTTTTCAAAAATCTGAGAAATATTCAAAAAAAAATCTGGAAAACCCAGAATGAAAATAGGAAAACAAAGCAACATGGATTATAGATCCGATTATCTCATATCAAACAATTATGGATTCAATTTAAAAAACAAAGTAAACCTAGCAAGATCATTAGATTCAAATGCTTAAATAAAATCAAAAAAACTTGAAATCAAACTCAGATGTAAAATCAAAACCTGTAGCAAACCAGATCAAGCCCAAGAAAGTTTTATTTCCAGTTTCAAACAAAGTGGCAAGATCAAATTCAAGATTCAGATTTAAATATAGCAATCAAATTTAGCCTGGAAAAGCAAGAACAAAAAGCTGAGTCAAAATCTTTCAAACTGGAACAAAGCTGCATCATTTTATTCAACCTGAGATTATCAGGAGCAAGCAAACTCAGGGAGAAAGATCAAGTAGTTCATATTTGTTTCATTGATGAGTCATCTCTACAAATTTCAGTACCAGGTAACTCAAGTTCTAGTCAAACAGTTCAGTTTTCACCCTTCTCAAGCCTACTTCTATGCTTCTTTGTTTTGCCAAGTGAGCAAACTTTTGAGCCTGTATACTTGAATTTTTGGTTTGTCTGTGATAATGGATATGTGATAATACTTTAGTTATAAATATAAATGCATGTATATAAAAATAAAAAGGCATGTGCATGTCTGTATACACTTGTATACACACCTGTTTTGTTGTACACAGGTTTGATCACACCCAAATTAAATTCAAATCTCTATATACAATTAATTTTAAACCTAGACTTCTAAATAAAAGATGATGGTGGAAGTGTTAACTTGATTTTAAAAATAATTTCAAGAGATTATATTAAGCAATTACTTTGAAAAATAAAAATCACAGTGAAAATCATAGATAGGTCCAAATTCGATCATCATAAATTTATGTTTGAATTTCATAATCATATTCGAATTGGTCAGTAATGAATTTAGATGAAAGTTTCAAAAAATTTAAGTGAGTAAATCATGTGAATTTACGAGATGAACCGATTATGCATTTTCGATGATTCTTGATGATCAGAGTAATAATAAATCTCGTGATCGAGGTGGAAGCATGTTTGGAAGTCAAGAATCATCATAAAAATAAGCGAAATTTTTTTTAGTTGTTGTGGTGGCCATTCGACGTAAATATAGGGTTTAGCGACTAAACTAGTTGAGGGTGTTCATTGTGCTCGTGTAGAGCTAGTGGCTGATTGGAGTAATTAAGACTGGAGGGAGCAGGAGGAGGAGGCTTTAGCGCATCTCTGGTCGAAGTGGCATAAATTTTGGTGGCCAGGAATGGCGAGGCAAAAGGATTTTCCGACGATCTGTGTTGTCCAGACGAGAGTCATTATATTCGATTTTGACCTAGAGTTCAATTCAAAGTTCGGGTAATCAAGAACGAAGAAGGAAGTCAACGTCGATTTGTTGACGAGGGTGATGATGGTCAGAGCCACAACATTTGGCTATGCATATGCACAATGGAAAAGTCGTATCTGTCAGTTGAATTGTAGAGGAAGGGCTATGAACTCGAAGCATTCTTTGGGAAAACTGGGTGCAGACTCGAGCATCAGTTCGAGTGCTTTTACGTCTCACCGGGTATAAAAAGAAGCAAAAATTTAAAACGAAATTTTTGGAGACACTTGGGTTGTTTGGGCGAAAACTCGAAGTAAATAGGGTTTTATCTCGGGAAGCTTTCGGGGAAATCTCGGGTGTTATGATTTCTAGTTTTAGAATTTTAACAATTTAAGTTAAATTTATTTCTAAATTGATTCTTTAAAATGATGATTATTTGTTGAGTAGGATGTGTGGTTAAAGATTTTGAAATGAAATATTTTAAAATTAATTAAGTTAAAAATGTTTTAAACTTATATTTTTAAAAAGAGTTTACTTAAAATAAAACTTAACAATGTAATTAAGGAATTAGTCAAATATTTTTAAATTGTTAACTTAAAAGTTAGGAAAATTTATATTGTTAATGATAATTAACTAATTAAGGATTTTAATTACTTAATAATTAAAGAATGATTTATTTAAAGAATAATTAATTATTAATTAATGAAGACGATTAAGAAATGATAATTAATTATGGAGTAATAAATTAATTAAAGGATAATCAATTTATGTGATTTATTAATTAAAGTAATTAATTTGAGGGTAATTAATTGATTCAAGGTTAATTAAGTAATAAAATTTATTAAGGGATAATCACTTATTGTAATTAATTAAGATTAATTAAATAAATGGTAATTAATTAAGGAATAATTAATTTATGTAATTAATTAAGGATTAATAATTAAGGATATATTAATTTATTAATTGAGGTTAATTAATAAATGATTAGTAATTAATTAATGATTTAAATTGATTAATCAAGTAATTAAAGGGTAGTCACTTAATGTAATTAATTTGTAATTAATGAATGGAAGTGATTAGAATAGTCACTTATTTTAATTAATTAAGGATAATTAATTAAATGGTAATTAATTAAGGGTTAATTAATTAATGTGATTAATTAATGAATAATTAAATAATTAAAGGTTAATTATTTAATAATTAAAGGTAAATTGATCTGTTAATTAAGGTTAATTAATTACTAATTAAAGGTTAATTAACTCTTTATTAAAGGTTGATTAATAAATGATTAAAGAATAATTAATCAAATGATTTGAAATTAATTAATGTTAATTAACCTGGATTAGTGATTAATCTGGTTTCAATTAATCAGGTGATCAATTTATCTTACTTATGGATGACTGTATTCTATTGAATCATTTAAATTGTTTGATATCTCTACTGTGTGATTCTTTGTGATATGAATTGTTTTAATTCAAGCTATGATGAATGTAATTTATTTTATTTGTTATAAATGTATATTATTTATGTATGAATCGGTGAATGGAAAATAAGCGTTATAAGAGTATACTGCTTATCTATAAATTGTTGTGCTGGAATCTGTGATGATTGATGTTGTTGCACTATTGGGCAAAACCCCTGGACTACACCTTACGCACACAAATATGGATTGCACGAGGATATTGGTCATGTCATAGATTTTTGAAAATATTTTTTTTAAAATTGAATTTTGAATCCAAAATAGTTTTGGAAATGGAATTGACTTAAATGTGAAAAGTTTTTGAAAAGGAATTTTAAAGATAAAAGTTATTTTAAATAACTTGATAAAGTTTTGAAATTTAAATAATTCGATTTGAATTTGAATTCAAGAATTTAAATTGAATTCTATATATGGAAAATTACGATTTAAAAAGGCTATGTAAGTTATAAATGTTTTTATATGGGTTTTAAACCATTTCTGTATTGAGAATTTGAATTTAACCTAAGTTTTATACTTGAAGGGCTTTAACTTATGCAAATGTAATCGGATTTTTTCGAAACGAAAACTATTTGTTTTCAAATAACAATAGCTTTCATATAAAGAAGGGATTTCTAATTTGTGTTAAAAGATTTCAAGTTTGAAATGGAATTGAAATGGTTTTGAAAGCTATGAATGAATCTTTGTGAAAGATGGTTGAACCTTGTTGTGAAATTGAAGAGGATTTTAAATGATGTATCTTTTGTATAAAATATTTGGAATTGAAATGGAAATGTTTTGAAGGGCTATAAATGAATCTTTGTGAAAGATTGGTGATCTTTATAAAATGAATCTTTTTGTTAAAGATCTGTAAATGGTAATTTGTTTAAACCATTTGAAAAGAAAGTTTTGGGTTTTAAGTTGTGACTTAACTGAAATCCCAATATCCATATGTTTTTAAATATTACGCTCATTATTCGGTTTAGCCGGCAGGGGACCTTGTGTCATATAACCCATTTTGAATAATGATACGATGTTATGGATAGAATTTGAAGACCGGTGGTGAAGACCGGATATTTTCAAAAGCGAAAGGATAACCCGTCGAATGTCGTTGCACCGAATAGCCCCCGGTATACAGATTTGATCACCCTTTATGATGGAGAGTCTGGACGTGATTAGGGATTATCCGGATTGCAAAGGCTTTTGGAAGTACCTTCGGTTCCGTTCGAACCTGGACCAGACTTGTTTAAGTTTCAACATGATAGGGGGTTCTCGCTACGCGTTTGGCGGCGAACGGGAGTCTCTTACCCCTACATGTCCTCGGGTAGGGGTTGGCTAACCGGTTAGGTTGAGTGTCGAAAGGCTGGCCGTAAAAGCAAGTTTAGGGTACCAATATGAGCCACGGCGGGGCTGGGATGGTTGAAAAGCCTACCAGTCGAGATTGGTCGTTGTTGATGGTTGAAAAGCCTAGACCGTCACATTTGGTATCAGAGCGAAGGTTACACTTTAGCTTTTGGAGTATAACACATTAAGTAACTCATTAGAGATAGGAAGTATACCCTAGAATGAGTATATCCCTAAGATATCCGTTCGCGTGCCTCAGTAAATTCTCTTACTATCCACTGATAGTAAGTATGAGAGCAAGAAGAGGACGAGATAGGGGACAGGGGAGTACCATTACAATAGTCAATACCCTGCAACAACGGAAGAACTTTCTCTATCGATCTCCTTTGATCCAGTTTCAATTCTTTGATGGCTTCGTAGCAGCTCAAGAGAGAAGCTTTGGTATGGTAATGGCCTTGCGAATCGTGTAGATAAGTTCCTATTTCGTATTTTCTTCATCGGTTCCCTATCAGCTTTTCGTTTTTAACTCTAATACATTTGAAAATTTAATTTGCAATAAATTAATTAACAAATATGAAGTTAAATTTGAATTTGTATCGACAAAACGATTTCGATTAAAACCAAATTTGGAATTCTATTGTAATTTCTTATGTGGATCGAAGTCCGAAGAGGGACAAGCTGGTGTATATTTCGGGATATTTTGACCTGAGTTGTGTATCCATATATTTGTCTCTTCTGTGGGGTCCAGATATATTCTACGAATGGTTAGTTATCCTTTCGAGCCAACCAATTCCCTGTACATCTTCATAGATCTGGTGACCCAAGTATCTTGTGTAATATCGAATGAGTTTGTTCTCATAATTATTGATGATGTTTTGATTTGGTAAGCCAAATGCAGAATAAATATTTAGTTTGATCTAGAAAGATATTTCTCTATCTTTCATCTTTTCTTGGTTGTCTCCCTGGCAGATTTTGGGGGCGAAATTTTCTTAAAGGGGAGAATCTATAACATTCTCGTTTTTAAATCAAATTTAAATTGGAAATTAATTTAATTTTTGGAATTAAATTGTGAATCAATTTGGTATTTTCCAAATTAAATAGATATTTGTTTATTAATATAAATGTATATAAATATGATTTTAAATATAATTTCAAATTTGGAAATTTAAAAATAAATATTTCGAATAATATTATAATTATAAATTTAACTATGGATTAATTTGAAGGTTTGAATAAATATAGGTCAAAAGAATTTGATTTGGAAATTTAAATATTTTATAAACAGACCGTAATTTGAAATTTGAAATTAAAATTAAAATACATAAATATTTATAGATTGTGAATGCTTAAAATATATATTTATAAAAGATATTGTTTGTTTGTTCATTTATAAATACAAATTAATTGTATGTTAATTTTTTAATTTTTAATTTAAATAAAATAAATGTATTGAGATATAAATAGGATTTAAAACAATATTTTAAAAATTAATAAGAATTCATTTTCTAAATATATACATAGATATATATATATAGACATATTTGGAAATTTTATTTTGAATTCCAAAGACTATTTAAAAGTTAAATCTTATGTTTCAAAATATATATGCCTGGTGATTTGAAAAGTCATATTTTGAAATTTGTACAATAATTTTTGAATTGTTATTTGAAAGTTATAAAAGTATAATATATAGACAATAAAAAATGCATAAATATAAAACATATGTTAACATGAAAAGAAATGTTTTGTAAATATAAAGCTAAAAGGGTTTAAAAAGCAAAGTTTATAAATTTATAAAGATTACTCAAAAGAGGGTTAAACATAAAATTTTCATAAATGACATTTGTTAAGTAAGGAAATACATAAATAGACAAGTGTAAAAAAAATTAACTGTGAAATTTACAAATGTTAAATTCATATAGACAAATGTCAAGTATTCATTTTTTTTCAAAAATCTAAGAAAAATTCAAAACAAAATCTGGAAAACCCAGAATGAAAATAGAAAAGCAATGCAACTTGGATTGTAGATCTGATTATCTTAGATCAAACAATTATGGATTCAATTTAAAAATCAAAGTAAACCTGAGCAAGATAATTTCCAGATTTAAATGCTTAAATAAAATCAAAAAAACCTAAAATCCAACTCAGATGTAAAATCAAAGCCTGTAGCAAACCAGATCAAGCCTAAGAAAGATTTATTTCCAGTTTCAAACAAAGTGGCAAGATCAAATTCAGCCTGGAAAAGCAGGAACAAAAAGCTGAGTCAAAATCCTTCAACCTGGAACAAAGCTGCATCATTTTATTCAACCTGAGATTATCAAGAGCAAGCAAACTCAGGGAGAAAGATCAAGCAGCTCATCTTTGTTTCATTGTGGAGTCATCTCTACAAATTCCAGTAACAAGCAACTCAAGTTCTAGTCAAACAATTCAATTTTCAACCTTCTCAAGCCTACTTCTCTGCTTCTTTGTTTTGCCAGGTGAGCAAACTTTTAAGCCTGTATACTTGAATTTTTGTTTT
Source organism: Allium cepa (assembly GCA_030765085.1). Taxonomy (NCBI): domain Eukaryota; kingdom Viridiplantae; phylum Streptophyta; class Magnoliopsida; order Asparagales; family Amaryllidaceae; genus Allium; species Allium cepa. The sequence goes on from CM060931.1 coordinate 465,131,297, forward strand.
CTGTGATAATGGATGTGTGATAATATTTTAGTTATAAATATAAATGCATGTATATAAAAATAAAAAGGCATGTGCATGTCTGTATACACTTGTATACACACCTGTTTTGTTGTACACAGGTTTGATCACACCCAAATTAAATTCAAATCTCTATATACAATTAATTTTAAACCTTGACTTCTAAATAAAAGATGATGGTGGAAGTGTTAACTTTGATTTTAAAAATAATTTCAGGAGATTATATTATGCAATTACTTTAAAACATAGAAATCACAGTGAAAATCATATATGGGTCCAAATTCGATCATCATAAATTTGTGTTTGAATTTCATAATCATATTCGAATTGGTCAGTAATGAATTTCGATGAAAGTTTCAAAATTTTAAAGTAAGTAAATCATGTGAATTTACGAGATGAACCGATTATGCATTTTCGACGATTCTTGATGATCGGAGTAATAATAAATCTCGTGATCGAAGTGGAAGCATTGTTTGGAAGTCAAGAATCATCAGAAAAAGAATCGAAATTTTTTTTAGTTGTTGTGGTAGCCATTCGACGGTGATATAGGGTTTAGTGACTAAATTAGTCGATGGCGTTCATTGTGCTCATGTAGAGCCAGTGGTTGATCAGAGTGATTAAGACCGGGGGGAGCAGGAAGAGGGTGCTTTGGCGCATCTCTGGTCGGAGTGGCATTATTTCTGGTGGTCGTGATTGGCGAAGCAAGAGGATTTTCTGGCGATCTGTGTTATCTAGATGAGAGTCAGTATATTCGATTTTGATTTGGAGTTCAATTCAAAGTTTGGGTAATCGAGAACGAAGAAGGAAGTCAACATTGATTTGTTGATGAGGGTGATGATGATCAGAGCCACCGCATTTAGCTGTGCATATGCATAATGGCGAAGTTGTATAAGTCAGTTGAATTGTGGACGAAGGGCTATGAACTCGAAGCATTCTTCGAGAAAACTGGGTGCAGACTCGAGCATCAGATCGAGTGCTTTTGCGTTTCACCGGGTATAAAAAGAAGCAAAATTTTAAAATGAAATTTTTGGAGACGTTCGGGTTGTTTGGGCAAAAACTCGAAGTAAATAGGGTTTTATCGCGGGAAGCTTTCGGGTAAATCTCGGGTATTATGATTTCTGGTTTTAGAATTTTAACAATTTAAGTTAAATTTATTTCTAAATTGATTCTTCAAAATGATGATTATTTGTTGAGTAGGAATGTGTAGTTAAAGATTTTGAAATGAAATGTTTTAAAATTAGTTAAGTTAAAAATGTTTTAAACTTATATTTTTAAAAAGAGTTTATTTTACATAAAACTTAACAATGTAATTAAGGAATTAGTCAAATACTTTTAAATTATTAACGTAAAATTTAAGAAAATTTATATTGTTAATGATAATTAACTAATTAAGGATTATAATTACTTAATAATTAAAGAATGATTTATTTAAAGAATAATTAATTATTAATTAATGAAGGCGATTAAGAAATGATAATTAATTATAGAGTAACAAATTAATTAGAGGATAATCAATTTGTGTGATTTATTAATTAAAGTAATTAATTTGAGGGTAATTAATTGAATCAAGGTTAATTAATTAGTAAAATTTATTAAGGGATAATCACTTATTGTAATTAATTAAATAAATGGTAATTAATTAAGGAATAAATAATTTATGTAATTAATTAAGGGTTAATAATTAAGGATGTATTAATTTATTAATTGAGGTTAATTAATAAATGATTAGTAATTAACTTATGATTTAAATTGATTAATCAAGTAATTAAAGGGTAATTACTTAATGTAATTAATTTGTAATTAATGAATTGAAAATGGTAGTTAATTAAGGGTCAATTAATTAATGTGATTAATTAATAGATAATTAAATAATTAAAGGTTAATTATTTAATAATTAAAGGTAAATTGATCTATTAGTTAAGGTTAATTAATTAATAATTAAAGGTTAATTAATTTATTATTAAAGGTTGATTAATAAATGATTAAATAATAATTAATCAAATGATTTGTAATTAATTAATGTTAATTAACCTAGATTAGTGATTAATCTAGTTTCAATTAATCAAATGATCCGTTTATCTTACTTATGGATGACTGTATTCTATTGAATGTTGTAAATTGTTTGATATCTCTACTATGTGATGCTTTGTAAGTTGTGATGAATGTAATTTAATTTTTTTGTGATAAATGTATATTATTTATCCGTGAATCGGTGAATGGAAGATAAGCGTTATAGGAGTATACTGCTTATCTATAAATTGTTGTGCTTGAATCTGTGATGATTGATGTTGTTGCACTATTGGGCAAAACCCCTGGACTACCCCTTACACACACAAATATGGATTGCACGAGGAAACTGGTTAAGTCATTGTTTTTGAAAATATTTTTCTAAAATTGAATTTTGAATACAAAATGGTTTTGGAAATGGAATTGGGTTAAACGTGAAAAGTTTATGAAAAGGAATTTTAAAGACAAAAGTTATTTTAAATAATTTGATAAAGTTTTGAAATTTAAATAATTCGATTTGAATTTGAATTCAAGAATTTAAATTGAATTCTATATTTGAAAAATTACGATTTAAAAAGGCTATATTAAGTCATAAATGTTTTTATATGGGTTTTAAACCATTTTTGTTTTGAGAATTTGAATTTAACACAAGTTTTATACTTGAAGGGCTTTAACTTGCGCAAATGTAATCGGATTTTTCTGAAATGAAAACTATTTGTTTTCAAATAATAATAGCTTTCATACAAAGAAGGGATTTCCAATTTGTGTTGAAAGATTTCAAGTTTGAAATGGAATTGAAATGGTTTTGAAAGCTATGAATGAATCTTTGTGAAAGATGGTTGAACCTTGTTGTGAAATTGAAGAGGATTTTAAATGATGTATCTTTTGTATAAAAGATTTGGAATTGAAATGGAATTGTTTTGAAGGGCTATAAATGAATCTTTGTGAAAGATTGGTGATCTTTGTGAAATGAATCTTTTTGTTTAAAGATTTGTAAATGATAATCTGTTTAAACCATTTGAAAAGAAAGTTATGGGTTTTAAGTTGTGACTTAACTGAAATCCCAATACCCATGTGTTTTTAAATATTGCGCTCATTATTCGGTTTAGCCGGGAGAGAACCTTGTGTCATATAACCCATTCCGAATAATGATACGACGTTATGGATAGCATTTGAAGACCGGTGGTGAAGACCGGATATTTTCAAAAGCGAAAGGATAACCCATCGAATCTCTACACAGAATGGCCCCCGGTATAGAGATTTGATCACCCTTTGTGATGGGGAGTCTGGACATGTGTGACGCCCCACCTCTATACCCACGCTAGCCAAGAACACTACGGTGTAGTGCTGTCAACTAGCACGGAGAATAAGGCTGTTGAGGAGCGACCATCCATGTAATTGCTTATCACACGGTGGCTATAAATAATCTTCGAAAACAAACGTAGAAATAAGCTTAACACAAATCAGTCACAGTCATCCATATCACAAAGGCGGAAGAAGATATGAATATATAACTAACACATGAAAGTGTACATCAGAGTAGTGGTCAAAAAGATCCACAATAATACACAAGAATAGCATCACGTGCTATACAAATGAATACAACTATGAGTCTATATCTTAGGTGTATACAACAAAAAACTGCTAATCTAAATAGTTAGCCAAAAGTCAGGGTAGCAAATCCCGGGAGGAAGTCAAGCAGAAGCACCTGTAACATCTCGGTCTGACCCGAGTATTATTTAAGAAAATAATAAACGGATCAGTCTAGCTATAAATATCAGATGACATGATATAAAAATAAAAGATATGGCATAAACATAAAATATCCATACTGACATACTACTATAAGTATGCAAATGATGATCAACAGAAGATCAATCAATATCATAAGAATCTTCTCAAAGATCCAAAGAGGGCATCATACCATAAACTTGTACTCATAACAAGTCAATGACATAAATTCCAGAAATCAACACAAGAAATCCAGAAATCACAGAAAAAGGGAAAGAGGCGTATCACATGACGGTCCGAAGACCATGGGGAGCTACCCCATATGGGTGAGTCGGAATCACCCAGATGAGGTCTAGGCTAACCAAAAAGCATAAAGTTATGTGTGAGTGGAATCACACAAATGGTGTCTAGCCTAACCTCGCAACAAAAAGATATGTGTGAGTGGAATCACACAAATGGTGTCTAGACTAACCTTGCGGACAAAGAGATATGTGTGAGTCGGAATCACACCAATGAGGTCTAGTCTAACCTTGCAAACAAAGAGACATCGCACAATTGCTAGTCTAAATCATAAAATGATCATCATGATCAACGAGAAGTGTCAATTACACTAAGTTAGTAAATATAAAAGTTTAGTTTCATGTCCCATAACCACTAGCTTAACTTAAATATTTACGAACATACTGTAAATCTTCACTAATAAAATTGTCACTAGAGGTTCAATCGAACATGTCCAAGAATTAACCGACGAAGCAAACGCAAGCGTTTCATACCACTTGTTCTATAAAGCCGTTTAATTAGATTTCTCATCCGAGTGAGGTAAAGGTTTGTATATACTAATAGATTGGAAAACGGGTTAAGAAAAGAGCTTAGTTATTAAAAATAGAGTTGAAATCATTTTGTTGAAAGAGTTTTGATATTTACTACTAGTATTGAAACCTTTATATTTTAAAGTGACAAATCACAGAAGCGATAGTAGAAACAATCAATCACAAAGATGACATTCGAAGATGTGATAAAAATCCAAGGGAATCAGCTCAACAGGTTCTGTTGAATGTTTTTCAGATAAGATCCCTTACGGAGGGGGGGTCCAGGGGGGGTGGCAACCCCCTAAGGTGGGGGTGCGGGGGAAACGCCACCGCTACGGGGTTCGACCTGCCCGGTCAGGTCACGGGGGTCCGGGGGCAGCGCCCCCAACGGGGTGCGGGGCAGCGCCCCATCCAAAATGGTACGACCTAGTGAAGGCTTAACGGAGGATAGGATCGAGCGACATAAGGGAGACGAGCGACTTAAGGAACTCTCGGGTTAGAAGAGGCGAGCGACTTAAGGGACTCGCGACCTAACATGTACGCGACCTAATGCGGCCGAGCTAAGGCGTGGTGCGACTCAACCAGGTGAACGACCTAAGGGAGGCGAGCGACTTAACAGAGGCGAGCGACTTAAGGGAGGCGAGCGACTTAAGGGACTCGCGACCTAACATGTACGCGACCTAATGCGGCCGAGCTAAGGTGTGGTGCGACTCAACCAGGTGAGCGACCTAACACGGTCATGCGACCTAAGTGGGCAGGCGACCTAAAATGGTGAATGGTCGAGCGACCTAACGGTGCCACGACCTAATGGCGCGACCTAGGTCCAACGACCTAGTGCAGAACAAGCCAAGGCCAAACGACCTAAGGCCTAAAGTGGAGCGACCTAGGGCCGAGCGACCTACGACCTAACGACTCAAAGGCCGTGCGACCTAAGGGAGTGGGCGTAAGGAAAAAGGGGAACGACCCAGTATCTCGTGACCTAACGACGTAGTGGCGAGCGACCTACGACCTAAGCCCTAACGACCCACGACCTAGCGACCTAACTCCGAAGTGACGTTTCCAGGCAGTGCGACCTAATTGCAGAAAATTCACCAAAACGCTAAAAATTGGAGTTTTTGGCCAATCCAAACCAAATGCAAATATACATGCAAAAGTGATAGGAAATCATTCCCAACAGTCTAATATAGTTATAGGCTAGAATTGTGAGATAAAAATCTCACCTTTGCACTAAAATTATGAAGATGGAGCTTGAAAGCAAGGAGAAGCAATCCAAAGCTTGAATCCAATATCTTCTACTTGAATTTGGAGTTGAATGTTGGAGTTGCAATTGAATTTGAGCTTGGAGTTTTAATTTCCCGTTCTCTTCATCATTAATGCCAAAGCTTGGGTTAGTTAGGAAATTTATGAAGAGTGAGGAGAAGGGGGTTGGAACTTGGGCTTAATAGGCTAAACTAACCCAAAGTCCAAAGCGGGAAAAGTTAGTGAAATTTCACTAACTCCAAACCTATCGATGTTTATACTTAAAAAAGTTGTAAACGGCATTTCGAACTCAATGGAAGTGGTCTTGAGTCCTAATTTGACCGTATGCAAAAAGTAGCTTTTCGGACCAAAATCCGATTAACGATTTAATATTTAAATAAAATATTTAAATATAAACTCGATAAATATGCGGGTTGTTACAACATGATTAGGGATTATCCGGATTGCAAGGGCTTTTTTGGAAGGGTCTTCAGTTCTGTTCGAACCCGGAACAGACTTGTACGGATGTGTATCTGACATTACACTTTGAGATGTAAAGCTGATTTCTATCAAATACATTTCTGTTTGGTGGCGGAGATTTATTCTCTTAGCTTAACACACGTCTCTGAGATGTACGATCTCAGAGGTTATGTAGTTGATGGTTACTAGTGATACATTCCTAATTTGGTAATGTGGCATACGAAGTGTTGCTGATCATTTGTTGATCAAAGCATGGCTATGTGAAAAAGTGTAGCTTTGTGGACGAGACTGCATCAGGACCTCACTCCTTGAAAATGGTCGAAACAGGAAAGATGCGGCAAGGTTGCAGGGGTCGTGCCCCTAGGGTATGTCCATTCCTTCTGGAAAAGGGTGGTATCATGGTATGGAGCCCAGATATTAAACCCATGTGGTTACTGCAAATACATTGCTTTATGATTGTTGGTGTTGATAGATCTTGGATAAAGGTCGCAAATGACCGGGGATGGCATATCTTAGGTGTTACTCTCGGGAAGGGAGTACACCGGCCTTGTGTTGGCAGAGAGCCGGGTAGGTTCTCGGGGCGTCCCTCCAGAGGCGTTCCCATGTGGCAATAGGAAGTTTCTTAGCCAGATCATTTGTTGGAAAATACAAAGAAATAATACGCGCCTTGTACGGTTTTAGTTGTATAACCTGCCATGGAATGTGGCGGTAATCTGCTATTGAACATAGTAGTTATAGTAGGCATACGACAAAATGTTGTATGCTGGCTAAGATTAATATTATACTTTCGAAATGATTTCCACTATGCACTAATAATAATATCAAAATGGTTTTTGCGTAGTAAGCATTTTTGACCATCATAAGGAGAAATCTCCTCCAATTATGCGTTTGCATGATGTGTGCGGTGGGAGGCTGTATGATAGTTTCAATTTCCAAAAAGCATTGCGGATCAATGTTTTAAATTCTTTTGTTGCTTGTTTTAAAAAAATAAAACTGTTTTTGTTTGCTCATACCAGTCCCATGACTAACCCGGAGTTTATTGTTTCCTTCCTAAACTCTGGATGCCCACAATTTTCCACAGAGGCAGTTTCGAGTTGGGTTTTTCAGATAATCAAATAGTAGGAGTAGATTCAGTGACCTTCAGTCTCTGGAAATCTTCTTTAGTCTTTGGATGACTTACCTTGCTTAGTACAACTTGATTGGGAGTTCGAGCTATTTCTGGATTGGTGCTTTGAAGATGGAGATTGCTCATATTGGAGTTCCTTTCTCACTTGAAGATCAAGTTGGAAATTTCTTTCCGTTGTGTCATATTCTGCTATATTCTACTCTTATATTTTTGGATCTGTTGTATCTTGTTGTAACGGATATTGTATCATTCTTATATCGAATGTTGTATATCAATGATATATTTATTCATTTTCTTCCGCTGTGTTGTTGTACTTAATGTGTTATAAGCTCCGGCGAATCGGGTTGAACGTTTGAATCTACGGTATTCGAGTACGAGTGAAATACGGGTGTCGATTTTTGAACGGAAAAATCTCGATCGTCACATTTTAAATCCAATTTACCTTAAGATATATTTTTTTGAATCTCAAATTCAAATTCAATTAAAAAAATTGACACATATAAAATTATATTTGAACAAACACATATTTAATTTGTTTTAAAAGGCTAATTTGCCAATTTTAAATAATTATATTAGGAAGATTATCACCCCAATATTTATCCCGATATATATATATATATATATATATATATATATATATATATTATCAGAATTATATATTAACCTATAAATTAGTATATTTTGCTAATAAAATCTAGTTAATTTATCAATTACTGATATTCTAAAATCCGGGTTATCACATCGGGTCAGTATGAACATTTCAGGGTTTGAAGACTTTATTTCTGGAGGACAAAGACGAAGATTGTATTACTATTATTTATTATATTATTCCACTACATTTATACTATTCCACTACATCATTTATTTTTCTCTGGTATGTGTAACTCGGATATGTATTGTGTAAGTATAATCGAACATTTTGTAAAACAGCTTCATGAACTATTTATTTGATTATTATATTCTGTCATTCCGCTGCAAGATTCTGTTTTGTTTTTTTTCTTTCTCTGCTTTTTCTTATCCACCCTACAACAATCCGTCCTTCTGTATGGTTTAAGTCTGACGTGTGTGGTTCATTGTCGATTTAAACTATATAAAAAGGCGGGACGTTACATGAATTTCAAAGTATTATGGTTTCAAAATGTTTTGTTTCTGAGTGTTACAACTTTGAAATAACATGATTTTTGAAATGAATTTATTTGAAATTGCATTTAATTAAGATTTGTCTTTAAATATATATAGATTTGGAATTTATCGAAATTAAAGATGTAAGAATCTGATTTTATAATAAGGTTTTGGTTTAAGATGATGTAAAGAGGGAATATCTCAAGTTTAAAGGAATTGATGGAAATATTCAATAAATTGGAAGTTTGGATTTATTTTAATGATAAAATATTAATGTGGCTTTTGAAATGAAAATGATATATTATTGATATGGTTTGAAATGAAATGACATATTATTGATTTGGTTTTTTTAAGGGAAATAATATATTATTGATGAGGTTTTGAAATGGAAACGATGTCATATTTTATTGGTTTGAAATGGAAATGACATTGTATTTGGTTTTGAAATGGCAAAGATATTTTGGTTTTGAAGTATTAAACTATTTTTAAATGACCACGGTATTACAATAAGATTGGTTGGCAAAGAGACCGGGATCAGATATGGGCATACTCTCTGTCGATACCCAAAAACACTTTGACAACCATGTATGCAGTGGAGATTCCAGAATAAAGTAGGATGGTGGTGGTATTCCTTTGAGGTATATACGTGGACACGACTCCCTTGAATTGGCATAAGGTGGCTAAAACAGGAGCGATTCCAGGCCAGTGAGGTAGCTCCTCTTATCGGACACGCTCCTTCGATACCACACTACTACAAAACAGGTCATTTGCATCGGTTGTTTACCCCCCTTTTGCATCAGTTCAACAACCGATGCATATGCAACCGATGCAACAGGCTTAACACTTTTGCATCAGTTCTGAAACCGATGCAAAAAGGTCCTTTTTGCATCGTTTGTTACTAACAACTGATGCAAAATATCATGGTTGGTTGCTTGGACACAGCCCCATGTTGCATCGGTTGTAATGAAAACCGATGCAACTAATCCCTCTATTGCATCGGTTTTTTATAACAACTGATGCAAACTAATCCCTCTATTGCATCAGCTATTTATACCTGATGCAAAAAACCATTCTCAGATACCATTATTACAGTACTTAAATAGACTATATATATATATATATATATATATTATTGATTATAACAAACAATTATTGCATGCAATATTACTATCATTCAAAATTAAATTTGATGGAAAATACATAATCAGATTTAATAATTCTACAAAAGAATGAAAAACATAAATAAATTCCACCATACGTAAATTCACTGATCTGAACCACTTCACCAACATCTTCTACACCACATCACATCTCTGCCTATCCAAATTCACATCACATCTCCTTGCCCACTTCACAACTTCATCTCCACTGCCTAAACATCATAGTGTTGCTACCATTTCCTTCCACTACCTTTACATCCACATTGTTGTTACATACATCCAGTAAACAACCACCCACTGCCTGAACATTTACAACCACACTGCCCTGCCACCAAACTGGGACCACTTCCTCAACAAAAAACTTCTGCCTACCTAATCACCCCATATCGCCTGAACCCATACATTCATTACCCACCTTCCACACTCCTGCTACAACAGTACCATACATTCATTTCCATTCATATCAAAATCTCCTCTGCACTGTTTTTGCACTGTCAACAACCTTTCAAACTCCTGCTGCAACAATACCACCACCACCAGAATTCCACCACTCTGCACATCCACATCACCTAACTGACATATATAACCCTGCATACTTCAACTTACCAACCATATTCAAAACTTTACTGCCTTAAATCACTTCTGCATTATTCATACATTATTCCTAATAAAACCGTTACATCGCTCTGCCTTCCACTGTGACTGCAATTCAAAACTGGCATCCATAACCATACCCTCACTGTCAACAGAACCATACCCACCACCTCAACTTGCTACCATCACATTCATCCCCGCCGTACTTTCAAACTGGACACTTCGGTGCAAATTCCTTCATCACCCCTTATGCAACACTTCAGTGCAAACAACACTCATTACCCCTCACTCCTTGCTGCCAATTCAATTACCCCTCACTGCCAATTCAATTCACTCATTATCCCCCACTCATAATCAATACAATCTTATACTTGACCGTCATCCAAGCTCAAACTTTCTTACTTCAGTTCAACAATCCTTCATCAATATCAACCTGTCAACAACATCAGTACTTCACCTACAACAACTTGCTCACTGCCTAATACAACAACACAGAAACTTACCACCTCTGCAAACTCCCTCATATCACAAATACATCAACTGCTCCATATAACCAATACAGTTACTGTCCACTTCCCCTCCTTCATATGTGCACATATCACAGTGCACATCCTTGCATGTGCATCTACTTCATACTGCACAACAACAAAAAATTGCTGCCGCTCATTCACCTTCCCACTGACTTCCTTCTCCTCTATAAAAAACATTCACCTCACATATCACCATCACACTGCAAAATACACACTACCTCACATATGCGCCACTGTCCTCATCTGAAAAACTAAGCACATCTGCCTGCAACTCATTAACTATACCCAAAAAACACCACACTGTTCTGCCCACCATCACTTTACACTGTTACAATCTTCAATTAGTAACTCCTCCCAATATCCACCCACTGCCGAACATCACCTTTCAGCAAACACCACACCTTATTGCACTATAATCTGCCAACTTGTGTAAGCATGAAATGCATGCATGATATACAATTTGGAAAAAGCATAAAATTCAGGCCTCTGAATACATTATTTTTCTTTTCTTACATAAAAACAATGTGAGATAATGGCAATTTATGTAAGTCAACGTAACAAATCAAATCCATATTACCATCTTTTAAATAGGACAGATGCAGCTAGTGACATGGTTTGTGGTAGAAGTCTGATGCAGACATTTACTTTTCCACGTTCATATGTTCTCTAGAACATACGACTTGTATTTATATTACACAAGAAAGGTGTATAATTACATATTATAAGTTTAACCATCTTAATAGCTTTGAACTTGAAGAAAGAGAGGGTTGACTTAGTCAAACATTATTAGCAACCGAACTTGAGCTACTTGTTTATTTAGGCATTTCAATGTTATTTTGTTGCATGACTTCAGAAGTTTCAACTCTGCACGTTGTTCTTTTTATTCAAAGTCTAATGCTACAATCATCAATTGATTTTTACAAGTCCTACCTTAAGAACCAAGACTTGTTCGGTTCAAAATTCAGTTTATGTATTAAGTCTGTAATATCTTAGGTCATCTTTATTTACTTGCTGATTTAATACATGATGACAAAAATAGAACTTTTAAATTCTGTTAGAAAAAAGCCTTCCTTAAACTTGGCAAAAAATTTGCAGTATTTGAACATAAAACAAACTTGGCGAAAAATTTGTAAAAATATTACCTTGACACGTCACACTTGAATAAATACATCATGGATGGAGAGAAGAATTTAAGTGGATGACATAATTCCATAACTCATATTTGTAATACTCCATCATTCTTTATTCAACTACCTAAAATAAAGAAATTAATGCATATTATCTCTTTAAATATGAACATACTGTAATCGCAGGCAATGAAAATTCACATCTCAGGTAAAGAACAAGCCATTAAAATATTTGGACATGATATATAAGCATCAACTTGTTATTCTTCTCAATAATTTGTTTTATCTTCACTTTCCTTTCATGCTCACTTCACACTGAATTATGATGGAAACTTCACGGTTTAATTGTGTGAAAAAATTAATTGAATTATGGATACCACAATAAAATAACTTGGTTACCTACTTTGCTTGTACATCAGCGACCCATCGACAATCAGATACCACAAAGAGTGAAGAAAGAAGATGAAATAAAAAATAAAAAAGTTTTGTTGATGGGATTAGAAATATATAGCCATTTAACCTAACCAAAAAAGGAAACTTAGCACATAGTGGCTAAGCCCTATAAGTAAGAGCTAGTGATATCACAATTAAGATACCACAATCTGAGTATTCAAATATACCACATAATCATGGTATTTAAATTTATCAAAAGAAAGTTGAATAGTAGTTGATAATAAGCTGTGTATTGTCCTAAAAAAATATCTAGATGAGATTTATATTTATATTTTAAACATAGCAAACTTTATGGGTATGAGTACAGTATTGCAAATGTTATCCTCCTTCTCTGCCACCAGCCACAATCGTCAGATTCTTTGACTTTTACTTTTAATTTGACCTTAGCACTATTAATTATTTATAACGTGAAACAAATTAAAATCTCAGAAGAAGTATTTGACTTTTACTTTTAGTTTATTTTTTTCAATCCATAATATTGTGTAGTCAGACAACATCAATTCAAGATCATCCAACCGAATAACTAAAAAGTTGGTTTTATTTTCAACACCATTCAGCCTATAACCTCAAATTATCACACACGCACAATACATTTAGAAAATTAAAGACGATGTTTTCTTGCAAACATGTAACCAACGAAGCATCAATCAAAACAAACCTCGATATTAATCTAGAATCCCTCCTAAAGCATGCACAATCCACGTCAAACCTTACGTTTGAAAATTAAGACACATGAACCAATAACCTGAAATTTTCATATTAATCTTCATATGATTAGCTGGAGTGAAACAAAATGGCAGGTGATCACAAAAAGGAGTGTAACATACTTGAGATAATTGAATAGACAGTGCATAGTTTATACCACTGATATAAGCCAAGTATTCACCGTAATAAGTTTATGAAGGCCTCCAACAATCAAGGACAGGACCTTCATAAAACCTACTTGAAATAATCAATGTATATGTTATACCTGGGCCATGAAGAGCACTCTAGAGGTATGACCAGTGAGTTCAGCAATCTTAGACATGGATGGATACTTCAAAAGAGTCAACTGATTCTGAGTAAATCCATGAGAACTGAGCAGTTCATGCTCCTTGGTATTCCAGAGCAAAGAACAGACTTAAGAACTGAGAGAATGACAATATTTTGGTTTGATTTTAGACATGCTTGGTCCCTGAAAACTGATGTTGTATACACTTCATATCAGTGTCTACGTTCTAGAGCAACATCACTATGTATAACTTTGTTATGCTACACAAATTTGTATCAGGTATCATGTACTTATATAAAATAATATCAAAAAAACTGAAATTGAAACACAATTTACAAAATTTTCAAAACAGAATCAAAATTTTAAAGTTTTTAATTTTTAAAATGGCCGAAATGGATCCAAAAACCAAAATTTTAAACCTTAGACCACTTAATAACTGACAACAAAACTGTGTTAGTTTCTATGATGTTTTATTACATGTGTGTTTCTCTGTAACTAAATACATGGACAAAGGCTTACCCTGTCTTATAAGTGAGAGGATGGTGTTTTCCACCACAACAAACCTCCTAATGTTGCGACACTGAGGACCTGGAATATTCTTAGCTTATTGAATGCCTCATGCCTCCTCTCTTTCACTCCTCTTCTTAAAAGTACACTGAACTGCACCCACCAGCTATTGCTCCATTTCTCCTTCTTCATTGTTACTGCATTAACATTGAAGTTCAGCATATTAGTGCAAAACTAATGAATCATGTATTATAGTACAATGGTGAATAAAGTTGTTGTAGCTGTAATTGTTATTGCTATGATCCATAGCGAGTCCACAAAGCTCTGATTTTAAACTTGTCGCTATGTTTTTGTCATATGCAGATACAAGCTCCTGTCTCACAGCCTTCTGCTCATCTGCCATGCTTTTCCATTATTATTATGGGTGCTAAGTAGATTTTTCATTTATTTTTCTTGTTGGCGTCTACAGCTAATTACTAGTTGATGATAGCTACCATTTTGTTATATTTCTTTGATACTTATGTTTTGTAGTTGTTCTATAACATTTTTCTTATAACTGAGACATTTGGATTTGGAAGAATTGGTAGCCTGTAAGGCCTTACCTAATGTATCTCTTTTGTTTTGCTGTGAATAATATTACATGAACATCATGATTTTCTAAATATTTTTTATTAGAGCATTTGCATTTTGCTACCATTACCTTGATATTTAATGTCAAGAATTAATGCTCGATATCAAATTTCGTGGTTGGATTTCAGTTATACCCGGTCTTCCATTTTAAAGGATTAAGTTGAAAAGTATATGATGTTTTCAAACAATGTCAAATTGCAGCGGGGATGTCAAACAATGTCAGGTTGCGATCCAACATTTTTGCAAGTAAGAAAGAACCATAGAAAAAAGTTAAATATTGTACTAGCTGGAAACAAGTTTAATCCTGTGAACATCTTCTTAATTTACTATTTGATTGCCTTACAGAAGCAGATGAACTGACAAACGATTTGGCAGCTATGATGGCAACATGTGAATAAATAAGAATTTTATTTTAATTTAATTTAACTATTTGATAGCAAGATTAAACAGAAAATTATCAATGGTTTAATACAATAGGGACAAAAATTAAAAAAAAAACTGAACAAAAAAGAATCTCAACTATCATTAGACTTATAGTTTAAGGATGACTTTTGTAGGTTCTTTAAAAGAAATAGTTTCTATGTTTTTCTACCCATTGCAAACAAGCTAATTACTTAATTATTATACGGAACGAAATAAATATGAAAGTTTTTCTGAAATATATAACATATTCGAAAATAATAGGCAAATCGTCAATATATTAAAATATATACTGTTGTGTTGATGAATGAGGTTGTTCACATGAATTTGGCAAAATCACGACTTAAAAGAAACAAATACTTCTATTATGCACAGGAAGCGTTTACAACTAATTTCCCTTGTCTGTTCTGCAACCTTGGATGATATGACCGTTAGTTTCCCAACATTCCAACTTCTACTATATTTCTGTCTAGTTAAATTAATTTGTGGGTGATGATAACTTAGGAATGCATCGTATAGTATATATAGCCTATGTAAATAGTGTGTGAATAAATAATCTAACTTGTATAGATAAAAAATAAATAAAAACAGTATAATCACTAGCTAAGAAACAATGTAGTGGAATAAAGTCAAATACATACGAGCCTACTAAAAAGGACTAACCACTGACTGCTTTTAATTTACTCATAAACCATAACATGTCAACAAAACAGCAATGCAATACACTTATATTTCAACATTTCAAAGTAAGCTGAGCCAGGAATTTTAGTACAGCAATAATGCATTAATTAGTTTGCAAGATGCAGAACTTGTTACCTTAAAGGTAGGTATGATAACTCTGTCACATTTTTGATAGTGTTGGAGAATTCATAGATCAGTACACAGTTTACATTCTCGGTCAGTTCTCTTCTCAATCAAACCAACTTGAGGATCATATATGCACTCAAGCAAAGCACCTACTGATGCCTTTCACAATGATTCTTGCAATCCACCAACAGAGATAACTAAACCAGAGAGTACGGATCTGCTATAACAGCTAAATTGAAGCAATTGTACAAAGTGAGTAAAAGCGATAACACGTCAGTTGTAGTACTAGGATTATTTGTAACAGTGACAAAAGTAAGAGGGACGTAATACAAAGAAGCAAATACTGGATTTTACCTGATTTGGGATAAAAGCTAAAGAAGAACGTGATTTTGCTCCTGAGATAATTTCATATTTCATGGCCAGGAAAGACTTCCTCGCCTCTGTACTCCTACCTCACTACAGCGGACAAGTACAAGCATGACACCACTTTCTTCAATAATCGACAATCGCCTTCTCTAATTCTTCAGCAACCCTCAATAATCACCATTAATCACCGCACTTTACTCAAATCCCCGTCCTTCAATTACCATCAGCAACTTGCGACTTCACCCAAAATCCGTAAGTAAAAAAAAAGGAAGAGAAAAGAACGAGCCACAACTTTCATCACTTGAAATTTTAGGGTTTTTTTTTTGTTTTGAAGCAGTCGAAACATTTGGGGAAAAGAATGAGAGGCGGGAGCGGGAAAAAAAAATTGGAAAGGCGAGATGTAACAGCTGACTAGGTGAGCAACGAAAAACCTGAATAATTTGAAATTGCATCGTCTCCACTAGGGAACCGATGCGAAAAATTATTATTTTGGACGTAGTTACATCGGTTGACTTTAAAACCGATGCGACTAAACGATTTGCATCGACGTATTTTCATCGGTTGTTGGTGACAACTGATGCAAATTTGATTTTTTATTACCTATTGCTTTCCACGTACCAATTGCATCGGTTATTAATACAGAACTGATGCAAATAGTTCTATTTGCATCAGTTTTTACTTCAACCGATTCAAATTAGGCGATGCAAATGGTCTGTTTTGTAGTAGTGACATTTCATTACATTCTGATTTTGAGATTTATTCAGTGGCCACTTTTGATTTTGATTTTGATTTTGGGGATGTGGCTCGAGGTGGGCGGTAGCTGCACGCTATGCGTCACTACCAGTTCGGATAGTAATTGGTATATCTACCCTATCATTTCCTTGTGTCGTGTCACCTACCCTAGCGCGCCTTGTACGAGTTTGGTTTTCTCCCGTAGCCTATGAAATATTTAGGGTAGACTCCCAATCTGAAGATATGCTGATACTGGATGGACTACTGGGACTATTATGTGTTAAGGTGGAAAATGTAAAGCCTTAACGCTATTTAAAAGTAAGTTTATTTTACTATTAGACACTATTATAATAGCAAAATATTACTACATAGTAAATAGTTTAACGGATCCTTAGGAGATGTGGATCCCGAGCATCTCTTAAGCTATTGCACTCACGTTAGACACTGGATAGGAGATGCCAAATCCCATAAACATCTCTGACGTCGTTCCACTCATATTTATTTCTGTTGATTTAACTCACATAAGATCTTTTTAGTTCTTACTCGAGCATTTTGTCTTTTCAATTCGCTCGGGTCGGTCTGAGCATTTCAGGATTCAAAGACTTTATTTCTGGAGGACGAAGACGAAGATTGAATTACTATTATTATTTATTATATTTCACTGCATCATGTATAACGCTGCAGTGTTATTTATTATTCTCTGGTATGTGTAACTCTGATATGTGTTGTATAAATATAATCGCATAGTTTATAAAACAGCTTCATGAACTATTTATCTGATTATTATATTTTATTGTTCCGCTGCAAGATTCTATTTTGTTTTTTATTTCTATGCTTTTTCTTATTTACCCCATAACAATCTGCCATTCTGTATTGTTTGAGTTGACACATGTGTCTGCTTAAGCATACAAAAAGGTGGGATGTTACAATTAGAAGCATGTAGATAAGGGTGTATGTATACATATATTTACGCACACACACAGATATATATATACATATACATTTTATACAATATTCTCTTATATTTTATTTCATATGGCATAAATACATACATGCACATTTATATACTTATATATATACTATATAGCTTGTATATATCTATTTATATAATTATGGATATCTTATTCTTGAATTTAAATGGTAAAATATATTATCTATTTATTTACTATAAAATTTAACATTTCCAGAGATTTATAATTCAATATTTGTTATGGTTTTCAAATCAATTTATATTTGTTCAAATATTTCCATTATCAAAAATTTTATGTGTTTAACTAGTAAAATTGACATTTCAATGATTTAAACCAGTTAATTACCCAATTAGATAGGTCATCACATTCCTCCCCCTTTAAATCTTTTCGTCCCCAAAAAGGAACGTAGTAAGAGTTTTAATTATAATGTTTATTATCAGTTAAATTATTCTTTAAACATTTTTAACTCTTTTACTCCTTTATTTCAAAATTTTAAAATTTTAAAACACTTTAATATTACCAAAATAGCTTTTATATAAAAATATTTTTATAACTCGATGTTTGAACAAGTCCATCCTTGTTATCACAGAAATTCGGTCATACGTTGATTAGGCGTAGGACTGAAAACCTATAAGTACTTAGTAGACCTTTTTTCAACACCCAGTGAAAATACCTAGAAAACATTTTGGAAGAATGTAGAAAACATTTTTGTGAGAATGATCTGGAAATCATCACACCCCTATGGTCGCAGTTAGCCCAATGATTACGCCGCCATCCTGGCGAAACCATAGAAAACTGTAGGCATCCGCACCCCTCGATTACACCATGTGTGACGACCCAGAATTTTAATATTTGAAATTTGAGTATTTTATTGATTTTAAATATTTGAATGTTAGTTTAACTTGAATTTCAAATATCATTGTTTATTTGGCAATTAAATTATTGAATTTAATAATAGAAAATTGGGTAAAATATTAAATCCTGATCTTTAAGCTTGTTAAAAATATTTTTTAGGTTTAGAAAATTCATATTGATAATACTGAAGGTAATAGAACTTTTGAAATTGACTTTGAAAATGATTTGTTTAATTTTGTAAATATACCATTTAAATCGATATTTAAAAATAGCCTTCGAGGCACAGTCTCGGAATTTTACGAAACCAGTTCCATTGGATCGGTAATATTATATTATTATCGGATTTCAATTTCTGTAGCATTCGAAGTTGCCGTATGATCGTACGGTAGATAAACGCGCTGAATTTATATTGAAAATTCAATTCAATGACTAGGTCCAAAAAGCTATCTTCTCCATGCAATCAAATTTGGACTTGGAACCTTTTCCATTGCGTTCAGAATAAGGACTTAACATTATAAACGCTTAGCGACACGCCTCGATTGGAGATCGAGATCTTGTGTTGCCAAAATCGAGACGATTTCAATTTAAATTTAAATAAATTACATTGCAAGCTTTTACAACACATCTTAGAAATTTAAAGCACGTGTCCCCTGAAAGGACACGTTTCTCACTTCATCTAACACACGTCCCTTTCTCTCGTAGTCGAGCGTTTTAAGGTAAAAACAAACAAATTCGTTTCGAAAGAAAACCATTGCCTTTCGTTTAATAGATAATTGTCGATCTATCGAGCAGTTTAATTTCAAATCGAAAAAAAAAAGAATCAACGAAGAAGTAATGGCATATCAAAGAGGGGGCGAATTCAATTCGATTTGAATGCGAGCCATCTCCCCTCAATCCCTCATTAGAGATTGGTTAAGCGAGAAAATCGGGTCGTTATAGAGTGGTATCAGAGAAATTGGTTAAGCGAGAACCTTGGCTCTGGTGGGGAAATTATTCATTAGAGATAGAGTCAGTAGTACTATAGAATGAGTTTGAGTGTAATAATAGATATGAGCGAGTATTTGTTAGTGAATATAAAAAATTGTTTTATATTGCGTTGACTAATCGGTTGAGTGTTTATAGATTCTGGTCGGTGCAGTCCGGCCAACTGTATCGATAGGAATTTCTAAACTCTCAAACAACATAAACTGACACGTTATTGTTTTAAAATAGGGTTAATGAAATAATTTTACCCAAATTATTTTTGTATATAAAAGGAATAATTCTCCGTAAATTATTATAGTTATATAGTTGCTTGATGGTTAGGAAATGATAATATCAAATTACTATCACTATTGTGTAGAAATTGAATAAGTTATTGAAATTATAACTAAAAGGCTAAGAAATAAATTCATATACAAATGGGATTTGTAAACGTAAATTGTGAACGTGATTAATAATTTGAAATAGAATTCCAGAGAAATATTTGAAAATAAATTGAAAGGATTTGAAATTTTGAGATTTGGGAAATTTAAATCCGCTTTTGAGTTTGAAAATGATTTTTCAAAAGTTTTGAAAAAAATATGGTGATATTATTTGGGGAAAATATCTTTTGAATTGGATTTGAGATCTGATGAAATTCGGAATTTAAAAATATTTGGAAAATGTTTTTGAAGGGATGAAAGCACTAAACTCTTTTTGGTCGTTGGAAAATAATTTCGATGATGATCGCGACATCATCGGTCTTCAATTTCGAGTTTCCATGGGAGGAATTGCGACCCGAATGTTTTGAATTAGGAATAATTGCAAAATTGAGTTTGATTTTGAAATAGTTTGATTTTTGATATAATTAATTTCAAAAAATGATTTTGAAATGTTGAGAAATTGTTTAAAAACTCTGGAATCTTATTTAAATGTTTATGGAACAATAAATAAGTTTGGAAACCTAGTAAAAAATTCAAATTGAAATTGAATTTAATTTGGATTAATTTGAATAAAAGTAAATTTGAGAAGTAAGTCTAGTAGACTAAATGGATTGAAATAAAATTTATTGAGGTGGAAATGAATTTGTGAATAAACAAATGAATTTGCATTTGTAAGTAAATAGAACTGGAATTGGAATGTTGGAACTAAATTTGAATGAAAGTATTGAGATTTGAAAATTTATTTGGTTATGACTAAATGAAGTTGAAAACTGAATATTAAAATTTAAAATTGAATTGTGTAAAGTGAAGTTGTAAAAATTATCCATAAGAGGAACTAATTTAAAATAATAATGATAAACTTTAGTGGGTGAAGTACATAATAAATATAAGAAGTTATATAAAATATTTATTGAACTTAAGAAACAAATGGTGAAATTCTTAAAGTAAAATCAAGAACTGGGAAAATATACAAAGTTAATAATTGAGTGAAGGTTAAACTGGAAGTTGTAAAATTGTGATTGTGAGTAAGTTGATAGAAATCAAAATAAATGTGAATAAAAGAAAATTGATATAGCTAATAATCAATTGAAATAAATATGTGGGATGTATGTATATTATTTTATTTGCATAGTGATTCGATCCAGAATTCGAGCATAGAATTTCGAGATAGTTATATGGATCCGAATTAGGATTTTTCATTCGATTTTCGATGGCGAACCCTAGATATGGATTTTTGGTTGATTCTTAAATTCTTTACTATAGTTTACGGCTATGCAAGGAGAATGATGGTTTCTGATCAAGAAACTAGATCTGAGTCCGCACTAGGAAGTTGGGTGGACAATATTAGTTTGGAAGTAAAATTGTATGATGAAGTGAGCAATCGAATTTGGCATTGCGTACGGATAATATATTTGCATCGTAAGGACTTGAATAAAATAGATATTGAAACTTGTGTAAAGAAATGTGCAAAATGATTTCGAATGTTGTAATTAGACATTATTGCTTGTAGGATATGCAGATATTATAAAGGAAAAGGGAATTGGATTTTTGATTTCGAAGATAATTTAAATTGCTCGACAGAAAATTATGTATTTAAATTTCTATATGAAATTTGATGAATTTCTGGTCTAGCCACTTGGCTGTTTGTTTCTTTTTAAAATCTGGGGTTCCTGTTGTGGCATTTTGTAGTCGCACCGAGCTAGCCGCGCAAAGGAGACGCTGGCGAAATTTTTCAAAAATTTAGGGAGCTAGAAAATTTTAAAGAAAATTTTGGTAATTTAAAATTTGAATTTAAATTTAAATTTAAATTGTTAAGAAAAACAATATTGTTTGAAACTTATGGTTGAGGTTGGAAGGTTAGTTGAAGTGATAATGGGTCTTTAATAAAAAGATTTGTTTTGGAAAGTTGATAAAACTGTTAGGTTTTAGGAAAATAATGAACGGGTTATGGATCATTCTTCTTAACTTGGAATTTCGGGACGAAATTCTTTTAAGGGGGAAGAATGTGACGACCCAGAATTTTAATATTTGAAATTTGAATATTTAATTGATTTTAAATATTTCAATGTTAGTTTAACTTTAATTTCAAATATCATTATTTATTTGGCAATTAAATTATTGAATTTAATAATTGGAAATTGGGTAAAATACTAAATCTTGATTTTTAAGCTTATTAAAAATATTTTTAAGGCTTAGAAAATTCATATTGATAATATTAAAGTAATAGAACTTTTGAAATTGAATTATAAAATAATATGTTCAGTTTTGAAAATATATCGTTTAAATCGATATTTAAAAATAGCCTTCCAAGGCACAGTCTCGGGAATTTGACGAAACCAGTTCCATTGGATCTGTAATATTGTATTATTATTGGATTTCAATTTGCATAGCACTCGAAGTTGTCATATGATCGTATGGTAGATAAACGCGTGGAATTTATATTGAAAATTCAATTCAATGACTGAGCTCAAAAAGCTATCTTCTCCATACGATCAAATTTGGACTCGGAACCTTTTCCATTGCGTACAGAATAGGGGTTTGGCATTATGATCATCTAGTGGCACGTCTCGATTGGAGATCGAGATCTTGTGTTGCGAAAATCGAGATGATTTCAAGTTGAATTTAAATAAATTACATTACAAGCTTTTGCAACACGTCTCAAAAATTTAAAGCACGTGTCCACTCAAAGGACACGTTTCTTACTTCGTCTAACATGCGTCTCTTTCTCTCGTAGTCGAGCGTTTTAAGGGTTAAAAAATCAAATTCGTTTCGAAGGAAAACCATATCCTTTCGTTCAAAATAGCTAATGGCCGATCTATTGAGCAGCTTAATTTCAAATCGAATAAAAAAGAATCAACGAAGATGTAATAGCATATCAGAGAGGGGGTGAATTCAATTCGATTTGAATGCGAGCCATCTCCCCTCAATCCCTCAGTCCCATTCACGAATTCAAATCCAATTAAAAAAAGAGAAAGATGAATCGATCGCGAGCGGCTCACGATCGAGATTAGGAATTCAAAGTCAAAGAGCACGCATTGGCATGGCCACAGGCAGCGATGAGGCAGAGTCGATCGCGATGGCGTCTAGGCACGTGATAGATGTGGGGAGCGGTCGACCTAGGAAAACTCACGTTTGGAAGTCACGATCAAATCGCGTACATCTGGTCGCCTTCCAACAAAGGTGGAAGCTTTAATGGTTTTTCACGGCAAGGAGGAGGTGTCGCAATGAAGTCGCGATCGTTGGATCGGAGACGTCCGTTTCATGGTGATTGAGGCATTCACATGAGCCTGAGCAAAGCTCGGAGGGTTGTCGCCTGAACGAAATAAGGTATATTTTCTATTTTTTTAGTAAATTGTATATATTTTTATATATATAGGAATTTATAAAAATGTTACTCTGATAATTTTGATACAGAGCAGAAGTATTTTTTTTATACCTGACAATAAGAATTTTCAAAATCATATTTTTATTTATAAAAATAGATGTTAAAAATAATATGTCAAGAAAATTACTATGTCAAAAATAAAAATAAAAATAAGTATACCAAGGGGTAAATTTTACATGCATGTTTAAAATATAGGTAAAATAGAAATAAAAAAAAGAAAAGAGTATAAATAAGATTTTGGGAATGGAAATTTTTGTTGAGGAGTCTATATGAAAAAATAGATTTTTAAATCTACATAGATTATTTTATATAACGCAGGTGGTTTTAAAAAGTGAAATTATCAATTAAATAAAATTATAGTTAATAAAATTAATAAATGATAGTTGATTGTTCGATTATTTCGAATATTAATAAACTGTATAAATATTTATATAAGGTCAAAAATCTGTGAAAACAAGCTGGAATGGAAATGGATTGTAAAACAAAAGCAAAGGTCAGATCTCTCACTCAATTGGTTTGCTTAGTCGATTTAAAGGAATAAATTTAAAATTTTGGATGTGCTTGGATGAATTTGATAATTTATCTGTTGGGTAGTATTATTTATACGTATATATACATATATTGGAGTGATTGATTTCCCACATTATATAGCGGATGAGACCCTATGTACCGCATAATAGCGGATGAGAAGATAAAACCCCATATAACGTGATATTCCATCTCGAAGTGGAATTGGTATTTTATATTGTGCTAACATTTATGGATGCAGGGAAATAGGTTGGAGGGATCCAACTAGATTCCTCAAATTGTTTGAATTTATTTCATATGTTGTGATATGAATTTTTGATAATCTATAACTGATTAAATTGATAGTTGAAATTATTGAAGGCTATAGTTTGGCCGAATATATTCTGGTATTTTTAAAATACCATAAATATAAATTGGGTTTTTGGAAGAAATCTAAAGTAGAGAATTTTAAGTAAAATAATTTAGAGAATGGGGTAAATTAAAAGAAGGGATTTGGAAATGGATAAAAGTTTATTTTTGGTATCCTATCGAATAAATTGCAAGTATGGGGAAAAGATTTTAATAAATTTTGAAATCAATTTGGAATTTGATTTGGTGTTTGAAAATAAATTTTGGACATCAATTTGGAATTTGATTTGGTGTTTGAAAATAAATTTTGAAAATCAATTTGGAATTTGTTTTGGTGTTTGAAAGTACATTTTGGGAATCAATTTGGAATTTGATTTGGTGTTTGAAAGTAAATTTTTGGAAATCGATTTGGAAAATTATTTGGTGTTTGAAAGTAAATTTTGGGAAATCGATTTGAAATTTTTTTATCAATGGATATTTTGAAATATAAATTCACGGTGGGAATTTATAATGGAATGGGTAATTTGTTTTAAAAATAAATAATAGTATATTTTTAAAGATGTGAAAGGAAAGTGCTTTTCTCTGATAAGCCAAGTACAATTTCAAGCAGATTTTTAAGTGAAAGTAAAAAGTTTTTAAAGTTTTTTAAAAAGATGTTTCTTTGAGAAATTATTATTTAATTTGTTTAAAATCTTAAAGGTAAACATTTTTATTAAATTGGTTATATTAGTAACAATTTTAAAAGGCTGATTGGTATTATGATTTTAAAAGATAATTATTAATATTTATATATTTTATAAAGTGGTTTTATTTTAAGTATTGTTGACTAAAGAAATTTGTCTAGAATTCAAAATCTTTTATTTTTAAATTTGTTTGGCTTAAGTTTTCATGAAAAATTATTATTAAATTTCAAAACTGATATTTTAGATAAAGTGTTTTAAATAGTTTTTATTTTAAATATTTTAAAGTATATATTTTTAGATAAAGTAATTTAAATTATTTTAAAAATCCAAAGCACTTAGTCTTGGCAAATTTTCAGTGGAAACTAAACAATGTTTGGAAATTTATTTCACGAGAGGAAAATGATTTGAAAATTGTTTTCAAAGGGTTGAAGGGTGAAAAAATATCCTTTGATGATATTTTGAAAATAAATAATTTAGGGAAATTATTTAAATCTGATGTTTGTTGTGAATGATGTTTGATAGTTAAATAACCGACTATCAGTATTGGCCTTTAAACGACATTTGAATTTCGATGCGACCAGGGGTCGGATTTCAAATGGTTATCCGAAAACCACAATGAATCTTAGTGATGGGTCTTTTCTTTAAAAGATCAAAGTGGAAATTTATTGTGACTTACTTGGAATCTGAATGTAACCACTTATTTTTAAAATAAGCGCTCATTATTCGGATTAGCCAGTAGAGGACACTGAGTCATAAAACCCATTCCAAATAAATGATACGACGAAATGGGATCGCATTTGAAGATGCTGTTGAAGACCGGGTATGTTCGAAAATGAAAGGATTATCTGTCGAATGTCTCTGCACCGAGCTGCTACAGTATAGAGATTTATATCATCCTATGTGATGGGGAGTTCGGACGTGATTAGGGAATATCTGGATTTGCAAGGGCTTCTTTCCTTAATTGGAGGAAGTACCTTCGGTTCCATTCAGACCTAGGATGGACTTGTATGGATGTATGTCTGACATTACACTTTGAGGTATAAAGCTGATTTCTATCAAATACATTTCTGTTGGTGGCGGAGAATTTATTCTCTTAGCATAACACCCTTCTCTGAGACGTACGAGCTCAGAGGTTACGTAGTTGATATTTACTAGTGATATATTCCCAATTCGGTAATGTGGCATGTTAAGTGTTGATCATTGGCTGATCGAAGCATGGCTTTTGTGAAAAGCGTAGCTTTGTGGATGAGACTTCATCGAACCTCACACCCCGAAAATGGTTGAAACAGGAAGGATGCGGCAAGGTTATAGGGGTCGCGCCCCTCATGGTTTGTGCATTTCCATCTAGATAAAAAGTGGTATCTGGTATGGAGCCCAGATATTTAACTTGTGTGGATAAAAAAGTGGTATTCTAGTATGGATCCTAGATTAATTACTTATGTGATTGTTGGTTGTTGAGGCGCCTCGGTAAAGGTCGGTTACGGCCGGGAGGTGGCGTGCTCGTGATAGTTAGTTACCTAATTACAGAGGTAACCCTGCCTTGTGTTGGCAGAGATCTGGTTAGGTTCTCGGGGCGTCCCTCTAGAGGCGTACCCTTCGGATAAGAAAGTTCCTTAACCTAGACCGTTTGTTGGAAATCCAATCACCAAATACGAGCCCTGTACGGTTTAGTTGTAGAACCTGCCATCTAATATGGTAGCTATAGTAGGCATACTATAATGGTGCATATGTTGGCTAAGATTAATATTATACTTTCGAAATATTTTCCACATTATACACTAATAATAATATCAAAAGGATTTTCGTGTATCAAGCATGTTTGACTGCTATAAGGAGAAATCTTCCCAAAGTGTGCAATTGCATTATGTGTGTGGCGGGAGGCCTTATGGTAGTTTAATTTTCCAAAAGCATGAATGAATTTCTTTTCCTTTTCTTTTGTATAGATAACTATTTTAAGATCTCACACCAGTCACATGACTGACCTGGAGTTTAATATTCCCTTTCTAAACGCTGGGCGCCCATAATTTTCCACACGAGCAGCCTAGAGTAGGTTATTAGTTGTTCTGGAGCGAAGTCAGAAAGTTTGCTATGGAGATCAGGAAACAAGCTGGATGGCGAGACGTATCACTTATATTATATAGTATCTACTGTGTATGGGTTGCTGCAAGTTCAGTTTTCATGTGGTCAAGTTGTCATAAATGCCTGGTGTCGTGTTTTATTGTTGCTGTACTCTGATAATGTAATGTATAAACAGATGTAGTTCTTTTGTTTTAAAGATTTGTCATTTATCTATTATATATTGTTCTGCTACGAATGTGAGATTCTGGTATTGTTTGTATTTCTTCTTCTACCTTCTTTTTCTTTAACCTTAACGGTTCGGTTTTTCAGCATTCGACTATTCGGCATTTGATATAGTGGACATATTGATGACGACTTTCGGGCGTCCAAAAATGGGGTCGTTACACCATGGAACTGCCACAGATCGCAGCTACACCCAGGGTTATGTTGCAATCACGAAAAAAACCATGTAACTGTATGCATCAGCGCCCTCGAATTTCGATGCCAAATGTAACTTCACCATGTAGATCGCAGACTACGTCAGTCGAGTCCCAATGTAGCCTGTAGGCACTCACTGCCATACGACTTTCGCTCTCTCCTTATAGATCACAATCTACCGATGTTACGTCGCTCTCCTAGAGAAATCAAACACAGACTGTAGGCAATCACTGCCCCTCGACTTATGCTATGGAACGCAGTAGATAGCAGTTACAACGAGTTACACCATCGTCATAGCATAACCCCACTGTCTCTAGGCATCATCGCCCTCGACTTTCTCTACCCCAACCACAATCCTCAGGAACTACAGTTTAGTCCGGACATCCTCTGGATCAAAATTTAGAACCTCACTTAGGGCTCAAGGCAGAACCACCCCATGGATCTCCTGCAGCAAGTTTCAACTCTAAATGGGAGTGCCTTTTCCCCCACAGCATTCTCAAAACATTTATACTATACACATATAGTATCTTTCAAATCATACTCTTTATATGTATCACATATAAATCCCATTTTCACAAAATCGATATCTCAAAATCGATAGTTCTCAAACTTAGCTTTCCAAATACCCAAAATTTGATTTTTTCCAAAATCAATGGGTTCCAAAAACCTTTTTCCCAATTTCATAAAATCATTTACATATATATATATATATATATATATATATAAGTTTATTTCTTTAACTAGAACAAAATATGTTTGGATCGCTTCCTACTTATATAAATTCCTTTTTATACTTCAACCATTTTTAAAAGATCTTTTCTTCTGGTTATGGATTCAACAAGGGGGAGTTTATCATATATAACAAATATATAACTTAATTTATGCCAAATCAACATTCAAATTCAATTTCCTTTATAAAGTTATTTGCCACATTACTTTCTTTTTATCAAATGAGTTTCAGTTATAGTGATATCCAACTTCCACTCTTATTCATCATATATTTCTCAAATATACATTTCCATTTCAAAAATCATATTTACATTTATTTTCAAAATTTTCAATATCTATTTCATTCAAGCACGTACGATGTACATATATCATCCGTATGCAATATCAAATCCGATCGCATACTCGATCCCACAATTTCACTTTCGAATTATTATCGTTCACTCAACTTCCTAGTGCGGACTCAGATCTGGTTTCTTGATCAGAAACCATCATTCTCCTTGCATAGCCATAACTATGATAGAGAATTTCCAGAATCAATCAAAAAATCCCGTATCTAGGGTTCATCGTCGAAAATAGAGTGAAAAATTCTCAACTCGGTTCGATATATTATCTCAAAATTCTATGCACGAATCTGGATCAAATAATTATGCGAATAGAATAATGTACGTACACCTTACGTATTTATCTTCACTGATTACTAGCTAAATCAATTTTCTTTTTGTTCACATTCATTTTGATTTCTATTCACTTGTTCACAATTGCTTCAATTTCCATTTGGGTTATCACTTCAATTCTTATCTCAATTGGTATTTAATTATAAACAGTTTGCACCCTGACTAGCTTGAATTAGAAAATAGCTTTGAAAAGTTTAAGATAGTTAAGTGGTTGTATAATACTTATTAGTTGTAAAATAGTTGTAGAATAGTTAAGTAGTTATAAAATAGTTGTAAAATAGTTAAATAGTTGTAGAATAGTTAGATAGTTGCAAAATAGTTGTAAAATAGTAATTAGTTGTAAAGCAGTTATAAAATAGTGATTAGTTAATATAAGATAGTTTGAGTTTCAAAAAGAAGGGTTTGTATAGTAATCATAATAGTCTAAATATTGAAGGGAATAAATAAAAAACGATTTATATTAAAACAATTTGTTTGAAAATAGTTCAGAGCCAAAATTTTCAATTTCCCAATCTCATATTCCAATAAATTTCCAATTTCCACTTCCATTTAAATATATTCAGTTTCAATTCAATTTGAATTTACTTCGATTCCCATTCCAAATTCAAATCAATTCCCATTTGAATTTAAACTTATTCAACTTGGATTACAATTCCAATTAATTCAAATCAAATTTCAATTTTAACAAAATTCAATTCCAATCTCAAATAAATAAAAGTGAATTTATATTAGATTGTACTGCCACAAAATATTCCATACATTGATAGACTACACACTAGTTGTTCAAACATTACATCCATTTATCCAAAATAAGAGTCTTACAGAAGTCGTAAATCTATACGCCTTCTCCATCACCTATGGGTTTAGAAAAGAACAAAGCCCTCATATTCTTTACAAGAATCCTGTCTAGGGACTTTCTTCCAGTGGGCAAAGCCCAAACATGCACTTTTCAACAGGATGTCCCCACTTATAACATTTGCCACAAAAGGTTTCTACCCTTCCACTAATCTGGATAACCTTCACGCCTCCTGCAGGACGTTCCACAACCTTACTTTTCTTCTATCTCTTGGGGCAATTCCTAGTTCCTAGTGATGTGTCTCGTCATCTTACAATGATAACAAATAGTCAACTCGTTGACTGGTTCTATGGTTTTACGCTTCACCTTCCTCACTTCAGGGCAATGGTTTAGGAAATGTCATTTCTTATGACACTTAAAGCATAAGATCTCAGAGCGAAACATTTGGAATGTACCCTTCAATTCCTTCCTTGTTTTACTGCACTTGGCTGCGTAATGACCCTTATTGTAACATCTGTAATAGGTGACATTATCATAAGGCCTGGTCCAGCCCTTTCCTTAACATGTTTCTCATACTCCTGTATTGCTTCTTCTCGTTCCTTACATGTAGGTGCGCTCCAGTGCATCTTGCCTTGCATTCTTCACTTTTAGCCATCACTCTCTTAGACTGGATTCTAGTGGGACTTCCTAACCTATATTAGACTTTGATTAGTAGAATTTCAAACTTTTATTCTTATTTTCCATATATATATATATATATATATATATAATTCATTATGTGATAATCTAGTTCGTTTTTTTCCCTAAAATTTGAAATCTGTTTTATTTCAAATCAACTTTGCATCATATATATACATATCTATTTCGTTTACACACCAAGTCAATCTTTCAATTTTAAACCATTCTTGGTTTTAATTTAAAACAAATTCCTTTAAAAAAATTAAAACAACTCTTGTTTTAAAATAAGATTCCTACATTCAAAAATATTCTGAATAATATTATTTATTATATTTTTTTTAACACTTTGAAACAATTTCAAATTTTTTGGACTTAGATTTTAAAACTTCACAATTTAAATCCATTCCAATTTACAAGTCATAATTATCTAAATTGTAACTTCCTTAAAAAAATTATTCTGCTTTATCATTATTGTTTATTCTAAAAAAATAAACATCCCTTTATTAAGATATGATAATTATAATGTCTAGAAATCATACACATCGTATATTCCATAATCATTTGCTGGAAATCAAATCAAGGTAACTTATTTCAATACTTTGAAAATTCTTTTGAATTTTCTAGGATTTAAATTCAGTTTTGAAACCATTTTTAGCTCAACTTATTTGCATAGTTAATCCTCACCCAAATTTCTATTCGGTTGTATATATATTACCACTTAATTTTTATTATTATATTTAATTTCAATAATCAATAACCAATTACCTTAATATATATAAAAATTAGAAAATTGCTTTATATATCAAAATATAAACATATGAAAATCATTCATTTTTAAAACCGTTTTAAAATATCTATATAAGAAAATAACAAGTACGCCCTTATATAATACACTCAACTCATTATAGGGTACTACTGACCCTATTTCTAATGAGTAACCTCTACCAGAGCCAAGGTTCTCGCTTAAGCTTCAGCTCTGATACCAAATGTAACGGCCTAAAATTTTCGACCTCGAAAATTGACACTAATACGTTCACTGTATAGAGTGCCTATTGAATATGTGATTATATGATTTTTGTTTGATGATAATAAACATATATATATTCGTGTAAATGTATTTGTTAATGTACTATTTTATTTTTCATAGATTAAATAAATATTTGCTGAATAAAAATAAATAACACAGAATTTGAATTCAAACAGAAATTTTATTCAAACAAATATTTATTACAATTTTTGAATAGTACAAAGTCCAAGCTCTCACTATATATTCAATTTCAATTACAGTACAATTTTGATTACATCACAATTTCACATTTACAGTTGACCTCACTGTTGACCTCACTACACGTCACTCATTCACTCAACTTGTAATTTATCTTCAACTTCATTCCAGATTGAATCCAGCATCTGAGCAATCTGCAAAAATAAATATTGACGCGGTAAAATTGAAAAGGAAATATTTTTGCAGCATAAAACAATATGTGAATTTTGAAAATAATATTTGCCTCAGTTATTTGGGTTGTTCGTCATCATTTAATTTTCAATTCATCATACACGAATAGCTTGTGACATACATGGTGTATCACTGTATATGCCACAAGGCCGTGCACACCGATATATACACTTGACTAATTTACAGGGACAGGTGAGCACAGGTCAAACCCAAATTATCGGATTCAACTCAAGTGCAATAAAATAATGTCATAACTTTCAACACAAGGTCAAATCCGAGCTTCAAGCTGGATTCAACTCAGGTGTAATTTCGAAAAACAAACAAAATGCAAAGGTCAAGTCACTGCTATCATGACTCAACTCAAATGCAACATTGACTATACAGTCTCAAGTGACAGCAAAACACAATACAACATGTCAAGAATGCTAACTGACTCGAATATCACAAACATGTATCAGAGAGCATATGCAAGGGTCAAGCAAGTGATATATGCAAACAAAACAAATGGATGCAACAGATGTATACTATGCAATGCACAGCAACTAGTAGAGCAGGGTCGAATAACCAAGTGCACCGCTGGCCATACAACAAAGCTCAGCAGCTATAACATATATATACAGTGAACTGTGCAGTCATGCAAGCAACAGGTCGAGCACAAAGGAATGCAGCAACATACTCAGTGAAGCTCAAGGCCACAATAAAGCAATGCTCAAATAATCAAGTCCAGCTACCACATAAATGGATAAACACATCAAATATCACTGAACCAACATAACAGCATCAAAGCAACCCAGACTCGTAGCGAATAGTGAAGTAAATTCATGCACACTTGCATACATATATACTAAACAGAAGCATGCAACTAAAATTAATATGACCAAATACAATACAACATGGGAATATGACTGTAAGTAGTGCCACAAGGCCACCAGTGAACCAAACAGCACACAACAGCGTCACAGCAACCGTCAAATGAACAAGTCATCAAGTTAATGATACATATATTCAAGCTCAAGACAGTACAACCAAAGTAACCAAAGTATAATGAACCAGAGTGATAATATACAATGAACCAGAGTAACCAAAGTCGGAATCAAGCCAAGTCGGGATGAACAGCGATCAAACGAGCAGCTAAATGAAGTTTCAAGTCAAGGCCAAAGTCATGGAATCGCATAAACAAATTCTAAGTGACCGAAGTCAAAATACCAAAGAACTCAAAGCCGAGGCAATCAATAAATCAGTGCCGAAGTCAATGTTGAACAAGTCAGAGACGTGGTGGTAAAGAAACGAGCAAAGTCAAAATCGAAGCCGTGTTAACCAAGCCAATAATATATGAATTGAAAATTTCAGAAACCATCACAATCATCAATACAAAATCGAATGGCCGAAGATGAATTCAAATAAATATATATGAACGTAAATGTAGGAATTCGACTTCTATAAATTCCATTCATCATCGGCAATTTCAAAATCATCGAATTCAAGCATACAAATAGAAAAGCAAAAGAGCATAAATTACATACTGAAGCCTTCTCGAATTCGATCAAATTCGAAGCAGTTGAAGAAAATAATAGAGACCATCGATTGATAGAGAAGGAACGCTAAATCGTCCATTCAATCGATTATTCAAAGTCGGCTACTTTGGATTTCAACAAAACCCTAATTGATGAAGAGGAACGAATAACCGCCATTATCACAAAGGATTGGGCCGAAGGAAAATAAAGAGAAAAGAAAACGTGGGCCGGCATAATAAAGAAGGAGATAACAGGCCGCAATTTCTTAATTGATAATATTGGGCCGGGTTATATTAATAAAGAATTTAGTTTATAAAATTAGGGTTTTTGTTTTCTAACCGCTTTTTAATTTGTTTTTTGCTTTTTAAACCATTTAAATTTCTAGTCGTGTGACTAGGGGACAAACTACGTGGCGTAGTTTGAGAATTCACAACTCAGTGGCTGAGTTGTGGCAAGGTTTTGAGCGTAGAGTTAGGTTAGTCAGTAGCGGGTGTCGTGAGTTTACGTGTGTAAGCGTGTGACTACTTAATTTCTAGTAGAAACCTTGGAAGCAGCACGTAGGCAGGGTTTTGCCGAAGCTGGGTAAATTCTGTGTCGTTCTATTTCTGCATTTATTATTCTGCTATTATATGTGCTGCTATTCTGTGATCTGTGTTAAAATAATTTTATAAGCTTCCGCAATAATTTGTATAATTAACATTCACCCTATTCACCCACCTCTAGGGTGAAATCGATCCTATAGTGCCGAGCAATCGAGTGCCAGAAATCCCAGATTGTCAGGGTTAAGAAGAAAATGAGGTAGAAGAAGAAACAGAAAACAAAAGCATAGAATCTCACAAACGCAGCGGAACAATATATAATATATAAATAGTATCATTTACACAAAGAAAGCTGTAAATGTCAATTATATACAATATATCAGAGTACAATCATTTACAAATAAACTGGACAGTTATAATAACTTGTCCCCAAATACAATCAATGCAGACTATGCAGTCTCTAATACACAGGGGAATCAATACGTCTCCGCCATCCAGCTCGTCTTCTGAGATCCAGAACGTCCTAACCTGAAAATCCATAATACTCGGTCTGACCCGAGCATTACAATAAAGTAACACCTGAGTCGGGATGGAAACCAGCATGAGTAAAACCATTTAATATGGAATACATAAGTTGTAAAGCTTCTTGAAAACCCAGGTAACTCGTTCATCAATACATGTTTTATCTTGCTATAGCCAACACTTATTTCACAAAATAATATCTAAGTACCGTTACTTAGATTAAATTGCCAAGTTTACTTAATTTATTCCATTCCAGCCTATTTTCTTTAATAATCAAATCTATAAAGAATTATAGTAGTTACTAGTCGAAGTAGTTTCGGATATCCCTGATATCCGACCCCGGCCTCTTCGAATTCAACGCCACCCTTTAAGCCAAATTGTTTACGTAAAAACAACAATTTAATTTAAATTTCAGAATGTCATAGTCTCACAGAAATTCCAACACAGATATCTATCTAAATAGATGTCTCACAACTATACCAACAGTTAAATCCAGGGTGCTTCATATCACAAAATACAGGAATCAACATACTAGAGATATTTAAGGAATCAAAGTTATCAATTCAAATTTATCATTCGTAGGCAGGATTAACTAGACCACAATCATGCAATTAATTAATTTTAAAAATAAAATAAATTATTTGTAATCTTGCTTAATTAACATTAACTAATTACAAACCACTTATTTTATTTTAAATAAATATTTGAAATTAATTAATTATTATCCCGTATAAGAACTTAAGGGTTTTAAATTATTATTATTATTTTTTTGGAACTAGGGAAACTTGTTCAATCACTACCGACCAACGATTCCTGAACAGTAAACCTAGGGAATAGCCGGAAGGCCCGCCACAACCAACTATCCCGAGCAGTCATACCTTTCGGTTGGCTTGGGGCAAGAGGCGCGAAAATGAAACAGACACCTCCCAAGTGAAAAGCCGTTTCTCCTCCCACACAAGGTGGGACTCGAACCCCAAACCTCCCACTTGGGAGCCGCATCATCCCACCACCGCACCAAGCCCGCGGACTAGGGTTTTAAATTAATTAATCCTTCAAACAACTAATTTTGCTTAAACCATTCACTAAATTCCTCTATTTTATTTTACTTAATAACTTCAGTAATAACTAAATAATTATCAAATATAGATAGTTATATCAAATTTAATTACTTTTAAGTTAAATTATTAACTTGCATCATTTATTAATCTAAGTTTGGAGTAAATTTGTAGCTTTAAATTACTTATTATTCTGAAAGTTCTAAGTTAAAAACATTTGACTTAAAAATAATTAGTTAAAACTTCTATAGAAAACTTTGTTTATTTTCTTTATCTTTACTTTTTCTTTTCTTTTTCCTTTACTTTTCTTTTACTTTTTCTTTTCCTCATTCCTGGCCCAAACCCGGCCCAAATCCCTTACTTCCTACTTCCCTCTTTATTCCAATACTCCTTTCTTCCCACTTTATTTCTTTTCTTTCTACTTTTCCTTTCAATTTCATTTCCCTTTTCTTTTTTGTTACCTCTTTTTTTTGTTACTTTCCTACTTCGGCCCAACAAATAACTCTGGCCCAAACGCTCTGCTTCCCTTCCTCTTTCTTTCTTTCTCCTGCAACTTCCTCTTCTCTTATTTTCAGTGTCAGAAACAAATGTGCACACATGCGTGCACGTGTATGCCTACTCCGGTCGTCGACTCCAGTTGCCGACTACCTACGTAAACCGCCATCAACCATCTCCCCACCTAATACCTCCCTGAAATGTCGCCAGAACCTTCCCCATAGATTCGCACACCACAACCCAAATCTAGACGAAACCCATCCCCTAAGTTTTCCTTTCCTCGGCAATCACCACCACCGATCACTATTCAGCTCCACCCAAAGACGCGCCATTCCGCCCCACCCAGAGACGCGCCATTCCGCCCTCTTCCATTCCCACCAAGATCGCATGTCTCGTACGCTTCCACCCTGTCACATTTCCCACCGAACTGAAGGCCAACACAAAACCCCTTAAACCCTAAAACTTACTCGACCAATCAACCCACACAATAGAAAAATGACAGACTATTTTTCTCGAACGTGCCGCTCCTTGAACCCCCTCCAAGACCAACCCTCCACCACGAAATAGAGTGATTCGCCAGAATTTCACCGTAGGCCCAAAACCGACCAATTACCCTTACCTCATCACATGCATGATTAAAAATCGTGAAATTCCCACTAAAATTCACCATTACCCCTGTCGAACATGGTTGTATAATCATAGACCCAAAATATGAGATTCGAATTCATAACTTTCTTGTTTACTTACTGTAAAATACCTTTTTCTACATCTATGCTTCATAATCTTCGTTTAAACCAATTTTAAAATACAGTAACGCTGAAAACAAACACTTGTCCCTTTTAAACTGTAGCCTAAAATCAAATGATTTGTGAGATACGAATTTTTTTTGAAGCTATTAGACTTATTGTTTTATCGATTGACATTACAGGGTAAAGAAGAAGAAACAGAGTCTACAGACATATATACATATCGATCCCTGAATGTTTGAGATAAATTTGAGCATATACCAGCTCTACAGTTGTATGTACATATATAGCAGTGATTATTGTAAACAATGGCAGGTGTTTACTCATTGTAACAGTTTGAACAGAGAATAGAGTTTGCTTTGAGGAACTGCAACTTGATCTTTGCTCTAATCTTCCTTGTCTTAGTTGAATTTGTATTGTTGTGCTTCAGTTAAGAAAATGGTGAAGTTGTTTAGCTTTCACTTTTCTTCTTTTTTTTTGTTTTGTTTTTGTTTTTAAAGAATGAAAGAAAGAGGTTTGAGATACATGTATCAATGAGGAAAACTGCCTGATCACAGCACCTAGTTTCTCAATCTTAAATCATTTCTCTTTTTTTTAAATGAAGAAATTAATTTTGACACTTGTGTGCATATGTCTTCATCTAGCTTACAAATGTCCACTACATAAATATATATTTTTAAGTTTTATAATTTCTTTTTATTTATTCCTATTTTACATTTAAACTTAAGTTATTAACATTTAATTACTAATTATATATATACTTGTCTCAAATGTTTTAAAAATGTAGAATTTAAATTTAAAAATTATATTAGAAGCATGTAGATAAGGGTGTATGTATACAAATATATATATATATATATATATATATATATTAAATTATACATTTTATACAATATTCTCTTATATTTTATTTCATATGGCATAAATACATACATGCACATTTATATACTTATATATATAATATATAGCTTGTATATATCTATTATATAATTATGGATATCTTATTCTTTAATTTAAATGGTGAAATATATTATCTATTTATTTACTACAAGATTTAAGATTTCCAGAGATTTATAATTCAACATTTTTTATGGTTTTCAAATCAATTTATATTTTTTCAAATATTTCCATTATCAAAAAATTTATTTGTTTGACTAACAAAATTAACATTTCAATGATTTAAACCAGTTAATTACCCAATTAACAGACGTTAAAAATCTGGGTCGTCACAAAAGAATTCTATGTCATAAAAAAAGAAGGCAGACAGAATAGCAAAGAAACACTTATACTTTTGTACATATTTTGTAAAGGAAATAATAGTACCAATTACAAGTATAATTATAACGTAAGTAAATGACTAAGTAAAAGAATAGAAAGGCTTATTTGAGAACTTAGAATAAATAAGCAATGATAGAAAAGATAAATAGTAAAAGCTTATTTTATATTTCTATTAAATTAATAAGTAAATAGAACAAAATATGCTTATTTAATAAACTTAAGACTTAAATTTCTAGTTAATAAGTAAGAAGTGGCAATACCAATAGCATTTCCTATTAGATCAATGGTGGTCTCACAATAGCCAGAAGCGAGATGAGGGCAAGAATATGTTAAATAGGGTAAATAAGTAGCCAACAGAATAAAAAAAGTAAACTAAACACAAAATAAAAGATTAGACTTAGAGTCTAATAAAAGAATTGAGATGCATTTGGAGCATCCCAAAGGATGAAGCGCCTAATGAAGCAGTTCATCACAGATTTCAACAAAAGAGAAGCACGTCCAACTTAGTATTTTTGGGCTTCAAGGAAGTGCGAGACTTCAATGGGACATGAGGATACTCTAGGGTGGCCCTCTGGGTAGGCCTAACGAAGCTGCACCCCGAAAGAAAGGTCTGCAGGTGTTCCATCAAGGGAGTATGTCTTGACTGCATTTGCATTGTAGGCCTAACAAAGCAGAACTTTGTAGACAGTCAGAAGGGCTTGGTGTTCGGAGTATGGTATTCGTATGTCCAGTACTTGCAAGTAAGTTTAAGGATAGTCACATGTAGATATATGCCAGCATCAAGATCAAGAGCGGTTTTGGGAAAGATTGGAGTTAAACCAACATGCTAATGATTCTTTCATTATCGAGACAATGGATGGGGGCACCTCTAATTGGATGTTAGATTGTTTGCAATAGGGCATGGCCACGTAACTCTTTAGAGGTCTTTCAATTTAGTTGAGGGGTGGCTGTGTGGGGCCATAGACATATGAGAAAAGAGACAAACCAACTAGAATATCTGTATTATAGGCCTAACGAAGCAGTCCTTTATAGATAGAAAATCTCCAACTGAATTCCGTACAAGTTAGACCTTGTTGGTGGGATTCAAATAGTAGATAGAACGATTATGTAGTCCTCAATGTATGCACTAGGTGGTACATTATGGATGTCCGAACACTGGCATAGACTAGTGCGAATGCGATTTACGTTTTCATAGTAAGTAGTGAAGCATCTGTATTGTAGGCCTTACGAATCAGTCCTTTACAGATGTAGCTACGGAACGCTCATGGAGCAAGACGATGGAGTATCTATATTGTAGGCCTTACAAAGCGGTCTTTTACAGATATAGCTATGGAGCAAGACGATGAAGCCCTTTCGAGGGGAATACATAAGGTACTATGGGTAGTTACTAGGACCAATATGGTCATTAGGCATATAGCTACATATACACACACCTGTTATTAGGTTTTAATCTACTAAGGAGTAGATGGCTACGATTCATGCACTGAGGCGAGAGTATTGTAAACCTAATGAACCTAATCTAAAAGTAAATGGAAACAAAGCAGTATATGTAGAATTAAGATTAGAAGTGTATAATTTATCAATTCACTAGAACTTTAGTTCTAACCCCCTTCTCATAACATCCTACATGTTAGGTGGATGAAAAAGGCTTCTCAGCTTTAAGACACTTATTTAGAAAATGTTATTACATAAGTGAGTTTTTATTTACTACTATATTTTAAGTCAATTCCACTGTAAGATAATAAATTTAGCTCCGATATATTTGTCTTTGCCTATTTGCAAGATACCACATATCTAACTCGGGCTTCGGTGGGCTTGGGTTTTAGCATTTTTGCGAAAAATCCAGACCACTGGAATTTGGGTTGTTACAGTCACACTACTGATAGTCGAATTAGCGGGCCAGACTTCCGTGAGTCCTTTGACTGACCTCACGTCATTATGACTTAGTGATAATTATAACACTCTTAATATATTATCACATACTTCATCGTATCCATTAATTAGGCTATATAAGAATTACTTCTTATTTTTCCTTAACAGACAATTACTTTCCGAAGGCGGATTTAATGACACTTATTACTTGATAAACTACGCGGTTATACGTTATAATTGCACGCTATTTACAGTAATATATATAAATAAACATGCACTTATTATTATATATGCGTGCGGAGATTATGCCCTAATTAATGTTTAAATATCAATTCCTTTAACCATAATATAAATACAAGTCTTTTCCTTCAAATTTCCAATATCCATAGCAAGGGATTCTAATATCCATAACAAGGATTCAATATTCATATCAAAAACTGCAATAACGGACTTGTAAATAAATATAAACTCAATTTATTACATTAAACTATTGGAATACTATAAAAAAAAGTAGAACTAGTAATTCTAATTTCATTTCCTATTCAACTCCTCTTTTCCAAAAAAATAAACAAAGGAATTTCTATTTAATTTTTGAGGAATAAGTGGTGCAAACTACAAACAAGATTCTCACTCTCACCCTTATTTTATTATTGAAAATTCATAATCAAATCAAAAAATAAGGACTAGTCATATAGACTATAAAATAATCAAAAACTACTAAACCATATAATTCCATTAATTCAATATAAATAATTGAGAATCTTCATCTAGAATTGACATTTCGAATAGAAAGGAGTTTTAAGGGATTTTATTATGTTTTGTTTCGCAATCCCAAAACCCGTAAGGCATACTCAAATCCATCATATACTAATCAATTTCCAAAATAGAAAAACTAAGATTGTCACTCACAATTGGTTCTTCGCTTTGCTTCACTTTGGATTTGAAATGCCCATTATAATTCCCTTTAGATATTTTCTTTTTTTATATACACAACAAGGAATTTGTGTGTGTGTGTGTGTGTGTGTGTGTATATATATATATTAGGTTCGGAATGTTTGGAGGAGAAGAGGTTTAGGAATTAAATAATAAACAAAGACAGGCATTATGATTTCTTACCTGAAACTCTAATGGAGTTTTTTGAATCTTAGAAGAGACGATCTGACATAGCTTCGTTGATGCTTTCAAAATATTTGTGAATAAAGGTGAGAGATTTATGGTTTTATTTATAGGAGTTGAAACGCACCAGAACCATAGGATGAAGTTGGGTGAAAAAGGGATAAATCTAAAGCGTTTAATGTCGAAAAAAACCTAGCCACCACTATTTGTAGCGGTCAACCGTCCCCTATAGACCAGCTGACCGATAGGGGTTGACCAGTTGGGCCACACTAGTCGACTGCTCCATTATTTCGAGAGCGTTTTGTTTGTTTCGGTTGTTTAATTATTTTGTTCCTTAATTGACTTTTAATCGTTAAACTATTTGATTTAATGTTTACTTAACCCCCAAGTAATTCTACTATTAAATTTTGAAATTCAAATTTCAAATTTAATTACTGATTTAAATATGAATTCGATTTTATTTTAAACCCAAAAACTTCAAACACTAGTAACTTCATCGTTTGAGCTCCGTTTTCAGCATATTATATATGGAATTCTACTAGAATTTTACCATAAAAGCAACGGCATAACTTTCGTGGTCAAATTCTAAATTTTTCTAAATATCCATTTTTACCCTTCTATTTAATTTAATTTATTCAACTTATTTATCTATAGCTGATTTTATGGGGTGTTACACTAGTAAATTAGACTCGTCAAACCAACAATCATTTTATAATAAGTTAATTAAATAACAGAAAAATATTATTGAGCGCCCCACCGAAAACGGTATTGCTAATTCGGTTATTCAACATCCTCATTATATAGAATTAAATCATAACAAACATCAATGTAAATCATATCATATCAAATCAAATCATATACGAGAGGAGATTATAACTCAAAACTCTCAACTCTATTTAAATTTTCTCTATTTAGTTTAACTTCAAAATAGCTTCTATACTTTAAAAATTCCCTTTTTGAAAATATTTCTTGAATTTCTTAAATACCCGCTTTACAAGATAAATTTCTATTCGAAAATAATATTAAAACCTTTCGATTATACAAAATCATCAAATAAACTAATTTTGAACCAAAATATATATAAAAAGGGATTATAAAACTCTTAAAATAGATTTTTATAATCAAAAATACCTTTTTTAAATTTACTTTTAATTCTTTTTATCAAATATATACACTTTTCTAGAGAATTACTATTTGGAAAATATTATTAAAAAACCCTTCATTTATACTTATAAAAATTCCATACATTCAATTTCTCTTTAAAATCTCTATTTTTTTATTTTTAAAACAACTTTTATTTCCAAAACAATTCCAACAAATTATTTTATTTCTCCACCATTTTTATTTATCTATTAATAGTATTAAGCCTGTGCCGATGGCACGAATGCGAACTTTGTTTTGTTTGTAATTTATTATGTTACTTTCTGCCAAATTGAAAAGTTGGTAGGTGAAAAATTGTAATTAATGTGCACTCAATACATATACAAACATGCATAACTGGAAATTTTGATGTTTGTCAAAGTAGAATGAATGTTTGCATTGTTCGTTGTAAGGCTATTTCTATCCATGTTCCAGCAATTCCATTTTCATATAATATCCCCTACAAACAACAATTTTTATATGTACACATCTTTCATGAATAAATAAGGAGATGAAAATGAAATCGTTGTTTCCCATGACTGACATAACAAAATATTATACAACTTGCTATGCTAACTTCACCGTTATGAACCAAGGCATAACAACCCATTGCACATGAAACCATAACCTATTCAAAATTCATCACAAGTCAAACAATCACATAGCATCTTAGATGAAACTTCATATTTTGTACCAAACAAAATTCTTGGTTGTTCATATGATAGGGAATAAGGCAAGCTATTAATTAAAATAATAATAATTTGAATCTCAAATAATAGAACTCTCGACATTTCCACATATCTATTTATATATTAGGTGCAAACTAAGATTCCAAATAGATGAACTTGGCACTGCAGACGTATATTTTGGCACTGCCGAAGATAAAGTTCAAGTAATAAAATTTATAAAGGACTGGACAATGTAGTAGTTGACAAAGAATGATACCACCATACAAAAATAAACATAAAGGTAAAAACTTAGACTTGATAAATGAAAATTTGTAGAGGTAGACTTAGGAGGGCACATGAATTTTTAACTTAGCGGAAATATATGTTCATGCCTACCACGG
Organism: Allium cepa; assembly: GCA_030765085.1. Taxonomy (NCBI): domain Eukaryota; kingdom Viridiplantae; phylum Streptophyta; class Magnoliopsida; order Asparagales; family Amaryllidaceae; genus Allium; species Allium cepa. The sequence goes on from CM060931.1 coordinate 465,174,494, forward strand.
TTGCCAAACTAACTACATTTCCAAACCTAAAATTTTCCAAATTCTAAGTTAGGTAAAAATAAACAACCATCGTATTAAGCAAAAGCTATTAACTTTAAATCACTTTGGACATAGAAGTAGCATGAAGTGCAAAAGTTTTGTTCAAGCACTTTCAAATTATTGACCTTCTTGCTTAAACCTGCATTAGCAAAGGAAAAAAGTTACTTAGACCATAATTTCAACCATTTTATGTGCATGCAAAAAGAAGCAAACGAAAAGAAAAGACATGAATAGACACTCATTTGAACCTGGAACATTGTTGCAAACACCTTATGAGCATACAAATATGAATGTGGAGATGAAACCATAATAAACCAAACAAAAAAAGAACATCAATATATACAAATATGATATGGAACCGAACAATATGATCTGAGCAATAAATCCAACAGAATCATGTATATCAACCAATACAACCCATTTTCAATGAAAACTTACTGTTCTCAAATTACAAATGCTCATTATAAATGTGGTACATGGCAGTTTAAAATATTCAGATGTGCCTGGTTACATCTTACATCAACTAATAAATTCAAATTTTGATAATTAAAGTCAAATTCAACACGTGAAGGTAGTCGGGGATGATACCACAAAACTGTTTGGTCATGGTTGATCAAGAACTTATAGTTATTCCTTATTAATAAACAACCCATTGTAAATATGTCATCTAATGTAACTATTGATTCATTTGTACAAACGGTTTATGTACATGCATATGTAGTTTAAGTAAAATAAATAAATAGCTAATGTACATGCACATGTATGCTTCTTTATTTCTTTCCTTATCGTCTTTATCTATTTAAGAAAAGAAGCGAAATGAGCATGGATAAGGACATAATTACTTGGTTACTATTATTTTTTTCTAAAGCACATCATATCATTATAGATTCTTCAGAAGAAAAAAAACATCAGAAACCCATTACTAAACAAAGACAAAGCACAATATCATATCCTTGCTTTAAGCTAGCATGAAATCATCTGAAGTTGCAATCAAATAAACATATTTTGAAAACCACAGCTCATCATCTCAACTCAACAATCAACTCGGAGCATCTCAGGCGAGGATAATAATATATTACAATCAAAGATGGAATAACTATCACCACCACAGTCAAGAGTCCATATAATGTGAAATGAGAAGGTGCAAGTTCATCTTTGATTGTCTTCTAGCAGTGCAACTATCTCTGGCAGGAGTACCTTGAAGTTGCAGTTTTAATTAAGTCGAAACATGGTTAGAGCACTTATGTGTCTTGAACTTATACTAAATTCGATTAATATTAATCTCGTACTATTTTCAAAGCAAATTTAGGCACGGATTCTCTGGTTAGGCATGATACTAAGCATCTACTGTCTAGTAGAAGATCTTATCTAGGAATTTTAATTGCATGTGGAAAGGATCTTGTTTAAGCAAAAGAGCAGAATATATATTACACACGTTGATTTAAAGAGAAGAAGTGGGAGAAAGAGAAATACCTTAAATTTCAAATATAAAGATTAGGTTAATATCAGTTATGAATAGAGAATGAGGATGTAACTGCTTGTACATGAAGCGTAGTAGGAAGGGTGGTGGGTAAGTTATTAAACGTGGAGTTTGCAGTTTAAACTGAAGAAAGATGCAAATTTAGTGGTGGAAAACTAACAATCATCTGATATCTTTTGTGTGATTAAATCTCATCCGTCCTTTATTTTCTGTTTATCTGATTAATTTGGCATTATGTTCGTAGAGAGAAGAAACCATGTAGTTGTATTATTCTGTAGCACAATTTAGAAATCAAAGTGAATAAATAATTGCAATATCATTTACAAAAACGGATTATGTGCATAGAAAAGGTAAAGTGAGAAAAGGAAAGAATGAAACAGGAAACAATGAAATAGAGCTTGTAGAAATTTTTTATAAACGGCAGCACAAACCTAATGGAATATGACATGTTTACCAGTGAAATCGAGGAGAAGCTATTTTAACAGTTAAACCATGCTCTTTAGTCATTAACGCATGTAATAATAGTAGTAGTAATGGTATAAATAAAAGTTAAACATGCCATAATCATAAACTATGCATAATAATAACTCTAAAATAATCAAATTTAGTGTATAAATTAAGAATAGTAGAGGTGAAACTCAAATAGAAATATAACCAAACACGTTATGTGCATATTGCACAAAAAAAAATAAAAAAAAATGATGAGCGAGAACAATTGTAGATGTATATAAACTTTAACATGAAATGACATTTATAAATTTGATCTCCAATTTGCAACAGTATGACCATAGCATAATCTCCACTGAAAAATGAAAGAAAATTGCAATATGAAGAAGGAAGGCCGCTTCCTATAAAAAAATTCCGCACTAAACAATAAACAATAAACATACAAATTAACTAAAAAAGAAATCAATGAATCGTGTGGCTATTGAAACATAACCTAGGAAGTAGTATCAAATAAATAGAGCATTAACAGTAGGGAAAAAATTGGTGGAATGATAAATACCTCGAATTTTAGAATGGAAGACGATGCTATTCATTTGGAAGAAGGGAAAACCAAAGTGAAATTCAATTATGTCCCTTTGATGTCTTTTGTCAGCATTAAATCACAACTGTTCTTTGTCTTTTCCGTTAAGTGATCTATTTTGTTATATAGATATACTTCAAATAAATTTTAAAACACCAAAAATAATTTCCTAAAACTTTAAAAATATTTTAAATATGGAAAAATCAATAAATCGTCAAAAATATAAATTATGGAGCAAATTACTCCCAAAATCAACAACAAATCATTAATAAAAAAATTATCGCTCAACCCGAATCGAATTACATTGAATTTTAGTCACCCACAAATGCACGCACAAGAAATAAAACTTCATGATCGATCTCGATCAATAGTTCTAATGAGAGGAAATACTATTAACTGAATGACCCTACAAGATGTAAAATATGAAAATCAAAATGCAACCGGACTGCATCTCCTTTGCATTTTGGATAGTCAAACGTACACAAAAACTCATAATCTAATCAAATATCCAATATCATACCCAATATAATAAACAACCAATGCAACCAATATCCCACACACTACACCAAAACAGGCAAATTCTAACATTTATAAGTGTTACAAATAATTTTAGTAACACTTTTTAAGTGTACTAATGGACTGTGAGGAATGGAGCGGCCAAATTTGCAACACTTATAGGTGTTACAAACATACGTATTACTAACATTTATAAGTGTTGGTACCTAAATATATGGTAACGCTTATAAGTGTTGGTAACGAAATATACGGTAACACTTATAAGTGTTTGTACAGAAATACACGGTAACACTTATAAGTGTTGGTAACGAAATATACAGTAGCACTTACAAGTGTTGGTAACGAAATATACGGTAACGCTTATAAGTGTTGGTATAGAAATACACGGTAACACTTATAAGTGTTGAAAAATGATTATTTAGTAACACACATATATATACCAAAACTTAAATGCAAAGTTTAAATATAAACACACTGTAAACAATGGTTTCCATATCACAAATAATTCATCATACATATTCAATGCAAAGTTTAAACGCTCTGCAACTGTAGTATAATATATCATAAACAATTATTTACATATCTAAAATACCACAATGTCATATATTCAGATATTATTAAAAATAAGCTTCAAAAAATATATTTCAAAATACACTTAAAGTTTAACTTACGGTTAACCTAACCATTCCTGATCATCCACTCCAAACTCTAATGGTTTTGAATATTCTTCAACGTCCAATACAATAATCCAAAGCATCCTTCTTCAAGTTCCTGCATTTAATATAAACACTCGATAAAAACTTATACCTTCAAAATCAAAAGGTTAAAGACTGAATTACATCCCAGGTTCTAATTTTTTTGTATTTATGAATTCGCAAACTTAATATGCAAAATACATGTTAATCAAACTCAATTAGCATTTGCGAATTGAGTTTGCAAACCCAATTTGCATACATGCTCAGTTTGTGTGTTCAGTTTGCAAGCTTGGTTTGTGTGCTCAGTTTTGCAAACTAAGTTTGCATGCTTAGATTTGCAAATTGGTTGCATGCTTGGTTTGCAAACTCTGTTGCATGCTGGCAGCGTTCAATCGTTAAAAATAAACATGATGGTAAAGAATTGCTAACGTGGAGTGTGTTGTAATACTAGTACATCAAGATCAAAGATGATATCTCTTATTTATATGTCCCGCCTTCCAAACCATTCCATATGATATTGTTGGGTGCATTTCCACCACCGAGAACGAGGACGACAATGCCGAACCAAGTCCTACCGGACCACGTGCTGCCGAACCAAACTACATGAGACACACTGCCTCTGCCGAACCAAGTCCTACCGGACCACGTGTTGCCGAACCAAACTACATGAGACACACTGCCTCTACCGGACCAACTCCACACCGAACTGACAATGCCGAACCAACCCACCGAGCCACCTCCTAGCCGAACCAACATGGCTCCCAACTCCTACCGGTCCAAGCCTCTTCCATCTCACCACCGGACCAGCACTCTCCTGACCATCTCCATCTTCCACTACCGAACCAACCTGAAGAAGGCATTCTGGATCAACTTTATCGGGCCAGATTGCAGCAGTCCAGGCCCATCAGCAGCTATATACATCCAAGACCCCTACCCCCCGCCTCACTCTATAAATAGAGGGGTAGGGGTACAACAATGGCGGACAAGTTTGAGAGCTCAAGCACGGAAGGAACTTTCAAACAACTTTCATATACTTGTATACCAAGCTTTGTACTTGTAATCTGAAAGAAAAAGGAGAATAACATATAAAGTGGACGTAGGCACGTTCTGGCCGAACCACTATAAATCTGTGTGTCTTTTACAGTTTAGCCCCTGCTTTTCATATATTTGCGTAAATCCCCCAAATCACTAGAAACAACATAAAATCAACTAATTCATACGACTTAGAGGTGTTTGTCCATTTCTTGTGCAAACATTTTTGGTGCTTTCACTGAGAACCAAGCTAGAAGCTACAGCTTCTCCTACTCAACCTTCTTCCTCACAGCATCGTTCCTCGCTCCGACAACATGACTTCCAGGCATAGGAGAGATGTTAACAAAGGAAAGAACGTTGCAACTAGCAGTATCCCAGATCCAGTGGCCCCGAATCAAGAGAATCATCGCATTTTAACAGCAATACCAGATGAAAATCAGGCAATCCCATCAGCATCTGCTGTGGAACAACCGATTACTAGGGCAGATCTAGACAGGGTTGTGGCTGAAGTAACTAACCGCTTCGCATCTCAACAAGAAGCCCTGGTGGACCAACTCATGTCACGCCTAAGGGATGCCGAAGAATCCAACTGTAACACTGAATCATGGGGTGAGTCCCAATCTGGAGGATCTGGGAGGCAACAAAGACCTTTCTTCTTCGAAGAAGTTAACAACAGAAATAGCCATGGTAGGAGCCGAGCTCGGACTCACCCCGAATTCCGACCCGAGGAAACACTTGGAACTGAACCCGACGGGGGAGGTGCCAGGCAGGGGTCGGATGTAGCTGAGCCTATCATGCTACCTAACCATGAAAACACCGGTAGACGGGGCAGATCTGGAGTCCAGCCCGAAGTTGGACCCGAGGAAGCGCTGAGAACAGAACCCAGCAGGGGAAGATCAAAGCAAGAGCCAACTATGGCTGACCCCAACATGCCCCCAGAAGAACAAAGGCAGCCTTTGGAGAATGTTAGGAGTGACAGACGATACCATCCCTACAAGTTGTCTGGACGGACTCAATCCCGCAGAGAAGAACCAAACTCATTTCTATCCGCTCCAAGTTCTGATGAGAGGATGTCGCGATTGTTCAGAGAGTGCGTCCAATGGGAGCAAAGGGATCGGGGAATAGGCGCTAGGGTAACCAGCCCCTTCACCCGCAATATCGAAACTGCCATCACCCCCAGGGAATGGAAAATGCCAACGATGGAACCTTACAAGGGAACCTCTGACCCCATCGTACACTTACAGAGATACACCCAGCATATGCTCATGAGCGGAGCAACAGAGGGAGTGTTATGTAAATGCTTCCCACTATTCTTGGCAGATCTAGCTACCTCCTGGTTCTGCCACCTACCCCAAGGGTCCATCAGCTCATGGGAAATGTTGAAAGAAAAGTTCATCAGTCAGTTCCGCATTCATGTGGAGCAACCCAAGGACGCTTATTCCTTATCTAATATCAAACAGAAACCCGGAGAGACATTGCAACAATATCTAACCCGATTCAACGCCGCGGCAACCGCAGTCCAAGATGCCGACGAGAAACTTATCCTAATGGCCCTCTGCAGTGGTGTACATCCAGATACTAAATTTGCTAGAAGACTAACCAAAGAAAAACCAGCTACGTTACCTGATTTCTTCCATGAAGCTGGAAAGTATATGAGACTTGAGGATGCTGCCACTGAGAGGCAATCAGGGCAACAGGCTAAGACGGCTACAGACAGGTTCCCCGCTACAGCAAAGGATGTTCGAAGAAATGACTCTAGAGACAATGTTGGGGGCAAAAAGGGAGAAAAGCGTCTATATCGACCAGGACCAAGATTTGACTCTTACACTCCTTTGAATGAAACGATCGAAAACATCTTCCTAGCCACTCAAGACGAAGTTAGATACAAGTGCCCTCCGCACAAGAAGGAGTCAGATAGCGCACTCAAATCTGGGAAGTTCTGCCGCTTCCACGAATCCCATGGACATGATACCAATGAATGCCACCATCTCTGAGACTTGATTGAAGAACACATCAGAAGGAGGAGACTGGAGCGCTATGTAAAAGGCCAGAACAGGACTTCGACTCCTGCCAATGAGAATCTTGGATTACCCCCCCACCCCCAGAAGCAGGCGAGGGAAAACGCAACACCAGCGGCTCTAGTCAAGAGAAGATAGTGGTCCACACCATATCAGGAGGACCGCACATCGCCGACAGAAGTTGGGCAGAGATGGAAAGATACGGTAAGTCACTGAGGAACACTGAAGGCTGCGTTAATTCAGTTATGGAAGAACGCCACCCGAAACAGAAAGAGAATGATGACATCACATTCAGTAGGCGCAATCTAGAGGGAAGACAGTACCCACACATGGATCCTATGGTCATCTCTGCCTGGTTCGGACCAGCCAAAGTTTTCCGAATTTTAATAGACACTGGAAGCTCGGTGAATATCCTATTCAAGCATGCTTTCGACAAAATGAAGCTATCAATGAAGGATGTGTCTCCCTGCAACAAACCACTACATGGTTTCACTGGAGATGCGAAGATGCCCCTCGGGCAACTGGACCTTTTTGTTGAAATAGGAAGTCATCCTCGCTCCGCTGTGCGAAAACAAACGTTTGTGCTAATAGAAAGCCATTCGGCCTACAACGCCTTTTTGGGAAGACCAGCCTTGTCCGACTTCCAAATTGTCCTAGCCCCGTGGTGCCTGAAGATGAAGTTTCCAACCGATAACGGAATAGGAGAAATAGAGGGAGATCAAGACGCTGCTCGAGACTGCTATGTAACTGAACTTCGCAATAATCGCAGAAAAGATAAAGGGAAAAATGCAGAGACTACTCTTTGCATGAAAAGCTTGGAAAGAAAGCCCCTCCTCTTCGATATACCAATGATCCTTTCAACGAATTAGACCCCAGGGACAAAGAGGAGGAGGCCACCGCCGAGCCTGCAGAGGCTATGGAATTCGTATCTGTAGACAAACACGACCCAAGTAGACTACTGAGAGTCGGGTCTCAGTTAAAAAGAGAATTAAAGAATCAACTCACTAATTTTCTTCGCCGCAACATGGATGTATTTGCATGGACGCACGCTGACATGACGGGAATCTCCCCAGACGTAGCATGCCACATGCTGAACATAGATCCCACCAAGGTGCCAGTGAAGCAGAAAAAGAGGAGCATGAGGGCAGAACGATCAGCAGCCCTCGAGGAAGAAGTAAAGAACTTACTTGCCAATGACTTCATACGTGAAGCCATCTACCTAGAATGGATCGCCAACCCGGTCCTGATAAATAAAGCTAATGGGAAGTGGCGAACATGCATCGATTTCTCTAACTTAAATGACGCTTGCCCGAAAGACTGCTTCCCACTCCCCCGAATCGACCAACTCGTAGACAGCACAGCCGGACACGAACTCTTATCCTTTATGGACGCATACTCAGGATATAACCAGATCCCTATGCACGCCCCCGATCAAGACCACACTAGCTTTATCACTGACCGAGGATTGTACTGTTACAGGGTAATGCCATTTGGACTTAAAAACGCCGGAGCTACTTATCAGCGCCTCGTCAACAAGATGTTTGCAGAACTGATAGGGCGATCAATGGAAGTTTATGTGGATGACATGCTGGTAAAATCGAGGAAAGCCAACGACCATATAAACCATCTGGACGAAATGTTTCAAGTACTTCGCCAATATGGAATGAAACTGAACCCTCTAAAGTGCTCCTTTGGAGTATCATCGGGAAAGTTCTTGGGATTCATCGTTCATGCCAGGGGATTGAAGCAAACCCCGAACAAGTTCTAGCTTTGCAAGATATCAAGATACCATCCACTCGAAGAGAGATGCAAAGCCTAAACGGAAAAGTGGCCGCCCTAAGTAGGTTCATCTCTAAGGCAACCGACAAATGCATCCCTTTCTTCGAAGCTCTAAAGAAAGACAAAGGAAAGTTCGAATGGACTGACGAATGCTCGATAGCCTTCCTTAACTTAATCGGACACCTCCAGAGACCACCGGTACTCTCAACTCCGAATGAAGGCGAGGAACTATACCTATACCTTGCTGTATCGTCCCACGCTTTGAGCACCGCTTTGGTGAGAGAAGACAACCGCACGCAGCGACCCATATACTTTGTAAGCAAGAGATTCACAGGGGTAGAAGCCAGATACCCTAAACTTGAAAAGCTAGCATACTGTTTGCTTATCATGTCACGGAAACTGCGACACTATTTCCAGTCTCATTCCATCAGAGTTTTAACCGATCAACCGCTAAGGCAAGTGCTCCATCGCCCCGACACTTCTGGGCGATTACTTAAGTGGTGCATCAAACTAAGTCAATATGATATCACTTACCATCCTCGCACCGCTATCAAGGGGCAAGTCATAGCTGATTTCATTGCCGAATTCACTACTAATGAAGGTAAGAACCAATCTGAAATAGCAGAAGATATCAAGTGAAATCTCTTCGTAGATGGAGCGTCAAACGAACAAGGCTCGGGGGAAGGTGTTGTGATAATCACCCCCAGGGGAAAGAAGCTGCACTACGCCCTAAGATTGGAATTCACTGCCACCAACAATGATGCAGAATACGAAGCAGTGATAGCCGGATTAGAACTTGCACTGGAAATTGGAGTCAGTTCTCTATGTCTCCACAGTGATTCTCAACTTATTGTAAATCAAATACTGGGAGAATTCCAGACTCGAGGAGAACGACTCACGGCGTATCTAAAGAAGACCATGCTACTGCTTAATCAATTAGATCACTATTTAATCAAACACATTCCCCGAGAAGAGAATCAAGAGGCCGACGAACTAGCAAAACAAGCTAGTATGAAGAACATCACTATTTTCGGAGCATTAACCATCTCAAAACAGCTGGCACCAAGTTTCGAGCAAGTGAATCTGATAACTGCGATCGACGAAGAAACCTGGATGACCCCCATCCGGAAATATTTACAAGATGGCACACTACCCGACAAGCGTAGAGAGGTCAAGAAAATCTTGAGTAAAGCTTCCCGCTACACATTACAGGAAGGCATCCTCTATCGACGCGGCTTCTCTAATCTGTTATTAAGGTGTATCGCTGGAAGGGAAGTCAAGGAAGTCTTATCCAACATCCATCAAGGAAGTTGCGGAGATCACACTGGAGGGCAGACTCTGGCCAAGAAGATACTCCGATATGGATATTACTGGCCCACTTTAAACAAAGATGCCTTGGGCTTCGTCAAGAGATGCGACAGATGTCAGAAATTTGCCAAGATTCCTCGACTACCCACAAATGAGATTGCTCAAATGACCAGCCCTTGGCCTTTTGCAGTATGGGGAATTGACTTGATTGGCGAACTGCCAACGGGCCGAGGCGGAGCCAAATATGCTATAGTGGCGGTTGACTATTTCACCAAATGGGTGGAGGCGGAACCTCTAAATAAAATATCCTCAGCAAAAGTTATCAACTTCTTGATCAAAAATATTCTGTGCAGGTATGGAGTCCCACTCAAGATCATATCAGACAATGGACTTCAGTTTGACAGCGAAGAATTCGCCGATTGGTGGCAAGAGCACGGAATTCACAAAAGCTTCTCATCTGTAGCTTATCCTCAAGCAAACGGACAAGTCGAAGCTGTCAACAAGATTCTCAAAACCTTAATCAAGAAGAAACTTGAAAAGTCGAAAGGCGCTTGGGTGGACGAACTTCCTACGGCACTTTGGGCCTATCGCACATCTTACAGAACTTCAACAGGGCATACCCCTTTCTCTTTGGCATACGGATCGGAGGCCATGCTCCCAGTTGAAACTATAGTGCCCTCTCACCGTAGGATCCACTATAACCCGGAAGAGAATGAAGAACTCCTCCTCATGTCTTTGGATCTAATTGAGGAGAGAAGAAACGATGCAGCACTCAAAGCAGCAGCTCATAAGCAAAAAGTCGCAGCACAATACAACTCCAAAGTCAAGCACCGCAGCTTACAGGAAGGAGATCTCGTCCTCAAGCGGATCTTCCCGCGCCCCGGAGCGCTAGATCCAACCTGGGACGGACCCTATGTAATCCATAAAGATCTCCACAACGGAGCTTATATTTTGTCAACAGTGGACGGAGAGGTGTTTCAGAGGGCATGGAACATCCAACACCTCCGTCGATACTTTTCTTAACTTGTACTGCCCATATGAAGTGAATTAACAAAGAGAATCAGTGGACGTAAGCATTTTCGTGCCGAACCACTTTAAAAAATCTTGTCACTTTTTAACTTGTTCCTTTATAACTTGGCTACTTGTTAACTGTATCCTTTTCTGTTGAACAAAATTCTGTGTAATGGCACCTCCATTCAAGCCACATCAGGGCACGGCCTCATCTGGACAAGGCCTAACAGGTACTATGCGATTCTATGCACTCGCCAATGAGACACTTTTGCTCCAGCATCCCTCTGCTGCGGGTTAACTCGTTGCTCGCGACTTCCCTTAAAGCCAACTGTAATGAGCCGATTATAAGCCATTACGAAGGCCGACTATAGCCGATGGAAGCTCATTGCGGCGTTCGGCTCGCCGGCAACTGTGAACCTACTTTAAGCCCCAACATAAGGTGTGGCTAGCCAGGGGTAGTTCACGGTTGACGATCGGCACCCACGCTAGCCGGCCACAGTAAATCGAATAATACCCACGATTACAGGCCATAATGGCTCGGGTAGTTACTGTGCGCGATCTCGGCTCCGATGTGTCTTAAGTGCGGCTGTGGTAAAAAAAGAAAACTCCCCGTGGAGGCGTAAGATGGGTGACAAATGTCTCCAAGACCCACAGTTAGGGAAAGTGACTACAAAACCCGTTTGCCACGAACTTAAGCACATCGACGGCCTTCCGTGACTGGAAGTTTTACTTTTCCTATATTTCCATTCCATTTAAATACTTTTCTCCTATCCTGTGTAACGGTCCCTAAAGTACAGGACATCGACTAGGAGACATTCGCTCATAAGGATTGGAGCCCGCAAACTGGATAACAAGGCACTCAGTTGTATCCATGACCAGTTACACAAGACGCTCAACGCTACCCCCTGCAACTAAAACATGAAGGGCGGTACTCTCTTCTCTTGTACATAAACATGTAACTATAACTTATTCATACATCACACCAACATTGCAAAACATGAAATTATATTTCAAGCAAGAGCTTAGCATCAAACACAACTAAATCCCAGGCACATGCATAGTTATACTTCTTATGCAGCACATCAAAATAATAATAGCATTCAAAATATAATAGAATCAGCTTGTGTTATAAACTTACACAAAGTCGTTCAATGACATAATTACAGCTCGAAAGTACATTAATGTTTTGAACTAGCATATACAGGAATGTCAAGCAAACAAAAAAAATAACTAGCTGCATAAGTGCTAACCACTACGCCTCAGAACCAGCTCTCCGAATCTACTTGGTTGCTGGATTGGAATTCCCAGCATGTTGACCAGAGGTCCCACCTGTCCAATTCAGGAGAAGAATCCATCAGATAAACAGCGAACGATCAAGTTATGAAAAGCTAAAAAGGGAAAACTCACCAACACCCGCTTCTTGGTCCTCATCCCCCAACTGCACACCGGCTTCCTCCGCAGCAAGTAACCGCATCCCCTCCTTCACCGCTACCTTCTCCTCCTTTGAGAACTGGGCGGTAACCATATCCATCCTGAATGCCGCTTCACCTTCCTTATTCGCATCAGCCTTGGCCTCCTCCAAAGCCCGGTGATATATCCTAGCCATGATCCGGGGATAGTCATCCATCCAGGATAGATTACCCTGCTTTCAGGTACGGAAGTACATATCCTGCAACATCTCATCCATCATCCCCTCATTCTCCTCAAGCTCCCTCACCCAGGCCTCGGAGGACAGCAACTTAGCAACGGCAACATCACTCTCCGATCGATATCTCAAGCGGTCAGCCTGGAGAGACCTCCTCATTTCCTCCATCTCTTCCTTTAGCCTGGCCTAAGCAAGCTCTGCGGCCTCAAGCCTCCCAGATAACTCCTCTACCTGCTCAAGATCCGCCCTCCGAACCTCGTCCACCGTAGCAATGGCTATGTCAATCCGCTCCTTGCAGGTGGCCTCCATCTTTCGCAACTCAGCCTTGCTAGCCTCCTCCATGGTTTTCTTTAGTCGTCGGGAGGCCGCCTCATGCTGAGATATCTGGATAGCCTGATCGGCAAGCTGTTTGGCCTGATCAGAAACCTGTAGCCGCAACCGGATGTTAGCACTTCCGATTTCCTCCCCAGCCCTGGCCAGTCGAGCGTGATGCTCCATTAGCCTCTTGGTTTCCTCAGCCACCCGATCGATGCTTGCCTTGGCCTCGTTCCCCATGGTCACAATCCGAGTAGTAAGCAAATCGAGGTCTAACGACTTAGCCTCATCAAGCACCCGTACCATGGGATTGCGGGGAAGAAGATGCTCACCCGTGACCTCATCAAAAGAGATATCCTGAAAACTCGGGTCCAGATCCGGGTGGCCGGCAAATGGGTTGCGATCTAAACCTGGGCGGTCTATCGGAGTGACGGTTGGATTTTCGGACAGATGGGGGGAAGGCATAAACCCAGTATCCTCCTCAGTAATATCATGGATAGGCTGGAATGGAGGCTGAGGGTAAGGTGAAGGTTCAAACGAAGATCGTCCCCTCTTCCTCTTTTTCATATCTTCTTCAATAACTCCAAGAAGAGGGCGATATCTAACTTCATCCCTAGGACGGCTAGTTGGCGGCTTTGGTTTGGCAGAAGCCTTGAGTAGCTTATACTGTTCGAGGCGGTGCCGAATATTTGATGTCTTGGCCGCCTTACCTGCTCTTGGAATAGAAACCAAGTGTTACGAACATACAATGATCCATAATTCAAGAAATATGTTTAGTTAAGAAGAGTGAGAAGGCATATCTGTTATACAAACCCTGGGGAGGAGTGAGATACTGCAATAAGTCATGAATCTCATTCCAGGACGGAAGCGAACCATAAAATATTCCTAAGTCCCTATCGTAAATGGAGTCTGCAGAAGTCAAAGTTCACCTTGAATCACTGGAGTCGCCTTAGCTGAAGAACTCTCAGAGAATGGATCGACGCCAGCCCCAGTCTTGTCAACCCCCTTAGCCTTCTCAACCAAAGCCAATCCTTCCTCCGACTCCCCAAAAGCCTGACGGAAAGCATCATCCGTCCACTCATGAATCTCTCCCGCTTGCCCGGAGGTTAAGGCACCAACGCCACTACCGCTCTGTCCATCTCCTCCTTCACCCTCACCTCTATCTTCCTCCAAATCTTTCTCTCCCGGAGCAATTGGGCAAGTGCTAGGAGAGGGACCATCAGACTTCTTAAGCTTCTTACCTTCGACAATGGGAGGCTTTGTAAAAGGTTCCCTCTTGCCACTCTTCACCGTGGCCCCTTCCTTGGCTTTGGCAGCCTTCTCCTCAGCCGTATCTCTCTGCTTAACCACGGACTGGTGTGGCAGGATCAAGTTGTGCTCCAGAAGAGTAGCATTCCTGATCAGGAAAGAAGCCGACCTGTCCCGTCTCGAAATGGCCTTTATTTCTGCAGCCATCTGGACCAGGGAATCACTTTCTACGACTGCAAAACCACCTGTCGCTAGCAAGAAATAGAAGCATATCAGAAGAAGCACTGCAGTCGGAACAAGGAAACTGTAAATAAAATTCAACTTACAGCCAGAAGTGAAGAGGCGGAAGGAGACAGAATCATCCTTGATAAAAAACCATTCTTTCTTAAACATGGTGAACTTTGAGTATAAGTCCAAGACCGGTTTGAAGGGCACGGTCGCTTCCAAACTAACATACGGAGACCCCTTCTTGTAGCCTCTCAGATTATACAAGTATCGAATTTCCCGGTTAGAAGGAGGGCGCCCATACCTCCTCTGGAAGATAACGAATAAGCACACCAGAATAGCGTAGGAATTGGGCTGGAGCTGGAGAGGGGCCACCTTTAGATAGGTAAGGAAGCTGACTATCCATGCGTTGATCGGAGGAATGGCCCCACACATACAATGGTATCTGCTGTAAGCAAAATATCCTTCAGGAGGGTCATATGGCATAACTCCCTCTCCCGGCAACAGCATGCGAGCCCTATCAATCCCGAAGGAACGAGAGATGATATCAAGCTGCTCCTCCCTGAGGGAGCTAGGAAAACAATCGGGTGGAGAATTCAGAAGCTCCTGGGGGCCATACCCATCTACTAGCGATCTCGGGGCAGGTCCATGACGTTCCAGTCTTGGCTGGGCTGGAGGCACGGAGGAGGACTCTCCTTCGCCCCTAGACTTCCGTTTATCTGATCGAGTTTCTGCTTTGCGAGACATTATCTGCAAACACCGGAAGAACAAATTAGAACAAGGAATATGGAAATACAAGCAAACAAGTTCAAAACACAAAGGTTGAGATTAAAGTCCATTCGGCATTGAAAGCCTTTAAGTTCATTCGGTAAAGCAAGGCGAGAGTTCGTTCGGCACTACACTCCCCGAACTCATCCGGTGATAATTCCATTCGGTATTCGAACACCTTATCTCATTCGGCAATCCAACCCTCAGGCTCATTCGGTTCATCCGGTAAAGTAAATAATAAGCCTTCATTCGGTACACAAGGTCCCGAGTTCATTCGGTAGTACAATACAGAAGTTCATTCGGCGGCAAAGGGTCTCACCTGGTTCGGCTAACACTTTGATTCGGCAAAAATGAGAGTTTGATTCAGCAAAAGGTTTGGCTCGTTCGGTAAGGAATAACGAAGGCATGTGGACCCTATTTATAAGCAAACATCAACGGCCGGACCAATTGATTCAGCGTTAATGACCGAATGGAAACACCAAAGTTAAAACAAAGCACGCCATGAGCATGCACATGCCCTGCTTTGGGGGGCAAGTGTTGGGTGCATTTCCACCACCGAGAATGAGGACGACAATGCCGAACCAAGTCCTACCGGACCACGTGCTGCCGAACCAAACTACACGAGACACACTGCCTCTGCCGAACCAAGTCCTACCGGACCACGTGCTGCCGAACCAAACTACACGAGACACACTGCCTCTACCGGACCAACTCCACACCGAACCGACAATGCCGAACCAACCCACCGAGCCACCTCCTAGCCGAACCAACATGGCTCCCAACTCCTACCGATCCAAGCCTCTTCCATCTCACCACCGAACCAGCACTCTCCTGACCATCTCCATCTTCCACTACCGAACCAACCTGAAGAAGGCATTCTGGATCAACTTTACCGGGCCAGATTGCAGCAGTCCAGGCCCGTCAGCAGCTATATACATCCAAGACCCCTACCCCCAGCCTCACTCTATAAATAGAGGGGTAGGGGTACAACAATGGCAGACAAGTTTGAGAGCTCAAGCACGGAAGGAACTTTCAAACAACTTTCATATACTGATATACAAAGCTTTGTACTTGTAATCTGAAAGAAAAAGGAGAATAACATATAAAGTGGACGTAGGCACGTTCTGGCCGAACCACTATAAATCTGTGTGTCTTTTACAGTTCAGTCCCTGCTTTTCATATATTTGCGTATATCCCCCAAATCACTAGAAACAACATAAAATCAACTAATTCATACGACTTGGAGGTGTTTGTCCATTTTTTGTGCAAACAGATATAACATGTCGAACATAATAAATAGTTCACTTTAAACATTCCATATGATATGTGTGTCCAAATGATTTGAAACATAATAATAAAAAGTTCTAACATATGAAATTATGTAAATGCACATACAAATGCTGTAACACACATTTGAACCAGAAATGCACATACAAATGCACATACAAATGCAGTAACATAATAATAAATAGTTCATTTAATGTTCCCTATGTTCTGCATGACTTTCAATGCTGCATAAATAAACACTTTAAGAAATCTGGTGCAAACGAAACGACATGTTATTTCAATATAAGTTGAAAAAGGTATAGTAATTAAAAATACCCTTTTGAAAACCATTCATTAAACTGTTCATGGCTGTCAAAAAGAGTGGGCATGATAAAATGGAGAATAGCCCACAACTCTGCCATATTATTTTATATAGATGTACTAGAAAGAAGCAATCTATTCCTACAGTTAAAAGTGAGCAAAGTCTTCCATCTCTGACTGTGCAAAAGGAAAGAAAAAATATGAGCTTGATTATTGGAAGGGCGGTTGCAACAGAAATGTCCTCGAAATATCAATGTTATTCACTTGTATACACTGAATAAATGTAGACTTATATATGCATATAATTAATGGATAAATTACACAACAGAAGTTGAACAAAAATTCAACTATTATATTACTTGAGTAAATAAAAAAATGACAGCGAAAACATGACACTGAAAATATATTTTTGAAGTTTTCTATGAAGAGTATCAACCTAAAATTAGAAAGATCATGACCTTAGATAGAATATGCAAAAAAAATGATAGGAATTATAAATGCTAATTTCGTTCAAAATTAATTTATTTTGATAGAAACATCTATGAGTGTCACTCATTACAGTGAGCAAAATAAATATAGATTTAAGAATACATGTGCAATCAAGGGTGAAAAAATATAACAGAAGTTGAACAAAATCTAACCGCAATTTTACTTGAGTGCATCAAATAACTTTTTAAGTTTGAGTGTTTTTTATTTTTTTGAAGAAGAAGATGAATAATAATAAGATGATGAAAGAAAAATTAAAAAGATCAGGGAATTTTAGTGATTTTGTCACATTATTGTGTAGAGATGGTTTTATTTTTTTATTTGAACAAAGTAATGGTCATGTTACATGTTTGAACTTTTTATAGCCTGAGCTTCATTCAATACCATATATTGCTGTTTCGCACGCTTTAAATGCTTCTCATCCGTAACAAGTAACTGGTAGCTAGTAATGAGTATGTGAAATCCAGACTCCCTGAAAGTTGTGGTTCAAATAACAGGTTGCCGGGATGCAAGTTGTGGTTCAGTTCGAAGGTAGTGGGTTGTTTTGATTTGGTTTGTCGTAGAGTATCGCAACAGAGTATCGGTGAGATGATATTCGCCATAAAAATCTAGACAACTATCCCAAAGGCTATGTCTTTTGACTGTAGAATATCGACCACAAATATCGGAAATAAAATAAAGGATTCTTGAAACTTTATGTTCAAGGATAACATGAAGAAATTTACCGGAGAACAAAGACTGAATCAGGAACCATTTTGACTCACCCAATAAGTGATGATTCCCCATATAGATTCAATGGCATCTTGAACAGCCGGCCCAATAAGAAAGGAACCCCAAACTCCATCAGATAAGACATCGAAGGGCTACAAAGTTTATATTTTTGAATTAACAAAAAATCAATATGCAAAGGATGAACAAAGTTTCTAATTAAGTTAGACTTGTCCCTACTACCTAAGCACCGAACTTTCCATGACACAAACTTCATAGGGAATTAAATGCCAGCTCATTTTCAAGATTTCTAATTACATAAATATAAGGCGAAGCTAAATTGATACCAAAAGAGTGTGCAACAAAAATTTAAGACCCGGATTTGTGTGAGCATAAAATATTGGGAATAAAACCACTACCTTCCAATGGACGGCCAATAGAATGAGAAAGAAGACGATCCTTTCTTTGGACTGACCTAACTAGAGTTCAAAAGGTTGGAAGAGTGTTGCTAAGAGACTCCCTCTGGATAACTGGTTGTGAGACAATTAACCCCAGATTTATATGAAAGTCCAAATCCATGACTTGTTGGACAAAACGATCCCTATCTGGAGAAGGAATAGGTTGGTCAGGTTGAATCGAAAGCCACCAAGAAGATGGCCCAACAACAACCGGAGGTTGGAACATCTCATTAGTTGAAGCAAGTGCAACATTATCAGCCCCACGTCCTCCTGCCTTCTATGAAGCGGTGCTTCCTCAGACATAACGTCGTCTGCAAAGCTGAGAGGGGGAGTAGACATGTCCGACTAGTACAGTAGTACTTAAGATATTCGTTACTAAAGAGGTAAACTAGTTTCTCCGACCTGTATTTGAAATAATCGGTTTTACCTAGAATGATCTCCAAAGGATTCATGGGAGAATGGTGATAAGCCCAATGCTCATATGTAATTTTGAATGCATGACCGAAAACATCTGTTATCAAAGATCATGAACCATCGCCGATACGTCCAACTTAATTTTAACAAACGTATAACAAATATCTAAGGATGCCCATTCGCAATGATCTGTAGCAATGAACCCCCTAAGAGGAAATAAAATAGATCTAAGCTCAACATCGCCCGTAAGAAAAGGTGCAAAATCCAAAATGCGAATTCAGGATAGATCGATGACATGACGATGATAGCATTCCCAGCCAAGCGACTACTTCCTGGCGAATATCATGCCAATATCTTTGTGGAAGAAAAAACCTTTTTTAATGTCATCACTAACAGTTGCCTATCGGGAACCTATTCAAATTTATGACGATCTATTTATGGGAATTACTTTGGGATTAGAATGGACAAAAAAGGAGTTATAGTGATAGAAACTGAAACTAGTTTCTTGGTATAATGACAAGATAAGATACAAGTTTAGTTATCAGTATTTTAATCTTGGATATAAACACTGATTATTTTATATATGTATCCATCGTTTCTTATGTTTACTATGAATTAGATCTTTACACACATATAGAACCAAACCAAATCAATATAAAAACCACCCTATAAGACCTAGCCCTCCATAAAGTTGCTAAGAAGATTATGGTCATTCAAAGTTGTTGTAGATATCATATTAACTTATAATCATTTGTGAAAATTAGTTTAGATGGGTCCTGGCAACTAACTTGCAGATGTTAATTGAAATCATTTTCACTATCCAACCTAATACAAAATTCTACATAATGCAGTTGTGTCCACAAATATATTCAAATGATGTGACATGAAATATAATGTTTAATTTGATACTATATATGAACGTGAAATCTCTGTTCCAGAACTGAATTCATTGAGAGTATCAACCTGTATCTTAATCACAATACTGTTGCACTACACATATAAGCATAATTTGCATAGTTATTTAACAAAGGGAAAAAATTGTTTGCGACCATTAGGAACCTTTTATTTCTTTAAATTTGATTTATACTTATATAAAATTTCAATTAAATAGAGACAGCGTATCTGTTTCAATAGGCGTCTTTTCTATATTTGTAAAGAATGTACAGAAGGTCATTGCTTCAAGCAACCTGCAAAATTGAAGCCACAAATTACAATGAACAGGAATTAAAAAAACAAGTATTGTATGTTTAGACAAAGTAACATAATTCAGTAATTAAAATATAGGCACGGAAAGAAAAAAAAAATAACATATTGTTTGTACCATCTGATTAACATTCCAAAACAGAGGTATTAACATATGATAAATTAAGTACCTTTCACTTTTCAACCACAAGCAGCCAAGTAGCCAACAAGTTACCCGAAGATGGAAGAAGATTGTAAGACGTCTATGTGACTGTGCCCCGGCTATGCTGGAGAATGAAGCTTGGAGTTGCGGTCGCAATCGATCGGAGTGATAGAATCACTGTCAACTTGCCATCGATTGGAGTCGTCGCCTATTCGCCGTCGACTGAAATCGTTGTCGCTTGAAGAGCAAACCCTAAATTAAATTTTAGGCGGCCAAAATATGGGCAAGTGTGGGAAAAGGGATCGTATTTACAAATTACAAAAGACTCCTTTTGTTATTAAATTATTTACATTTTTACCGATTGTTGTAACACTTTTATATGCGTTGGCAAAATTAATGCAGAAGACTATTTATTTTTACTAACACTTTTTAGGTATCCTAACACTTTTTTACTGTTAGCGGTCCGTGACATTTATAAGTGTTAGCAATTGACAGATATAAAATGTTGCAAAATCACTTATTTGGTGTAGTGAAACTGTGCAGTTAAAGCCCCGCTATTACCTCGCTAAAACCCTGATATATCTCATAGCGGATTTCTACCGATATTTTTCTACATAGCCCCAAATATAGCCTTTCTGCTTTAAGCCCTACTATTTCCGCTATATTCTGTTAGTCCCGCTATATTCCTCTATTTCCTCTATATCTTCTTTAAAAGAAATAAATTGAAAATTGACATTTATACATTATAAAAATTATGAAATTAATTTATTTAATTGAATTTTTAATATATTTTCAGAAATGAAAATACTTTAATATTCTACTAAATTTAATTGTGTTATATAATAGTTTTACGTTTACTTACAGTATATTCGCATATGTTTTTATTTAAAATTATGTGTTAATTACAATTCAATTGAATGTTAATTTTTCATTTAACTACCATATACATATTTGTAAAAACATTAAGTATGGGTTTTATATGCTATTTTTGAATCATCCACTGTATCCTTACTGTGACTCCGCTATGAGTTTTTGCACCTCCGCCGCATTGAATCTGTCGAGCGTTTTAACTGCACAGATCTCAAACAACACTTTATTTAAATAATTCACTCAGTATTACCAATCAATTCAACCAATCAATGCAATATAATCAGGATAAATAAATATGTAAGATGCAAGGGGATATAAATATAGATATGTGAGTATTAAATTTGCCGAAACGATGCTTGTACAACCAAATCAGCGAATGCCTTTGTTACTATCATCACCGTCCCGTCGATCTCCATCGCCTCAACCTACACCACGCACCATCAACTGCTCCATGTTCGTTGTTGACCAACCACAAGCCCATCTCACTCATCACCTGAACGCCAGCCCCAGTACGTCCGAATCGCAGCTCTAACATACATCCATACACATCAAGTCGCAGCTCTCAAGATCACTAGGGCCACAAATGTCCATGCCTCAAAACGGCACTCAACTCCAATCGCCATCGATTCAGTCTCCCACTCGCGACATCATCGTCGTCGGGACTACATCCGTGTTTTTTTTATATGTCATGATTTCAATATGGGGGCATTAGGGCACAAATCGACTATAGGGTGCGAGTCGGCTCATATAGTCAAGGGAGGGATTTCTCTAGAACCAAAAAAGAAAGAGTAATAAGCTTGGGCCTTGACTTTTGGACCAGATTTAATTAACTTATAATTTACCCAATCAATCTATTCTAATTCACACCGTGCATTACAAATTGTATTTCGATAATCGAACGGTTTTATTCTATTAGATGTCCGCTTATTTATTTCCACTGTTTTAATCACATAGCAACTATTTACATTCTTAAAATATTTTATATTCAATTAAAACAATTTATTCAATTTCAATATATTATTTAAAAAGAACTTATTAATTTAATTCAATTTAGTGAATCAAAATCTTTTATTAAACAACTTTGATTGACTAAAGATTTATTTTTAAAATATTCATTATCAAATTTCGAGTTAAAACAATTCTATTTTAATTAAATTTATTTTTACGACGTAGAAATCAAGGTTGTTACATCATTCTTTTGTCTATGTAGATACGTCAATGCAATGACTAAATCATACACATCTTCGTAGTCGGAATTTGTTTCAGAATTAGTCATTTGTAGTGGAATTGAAGAGAATAGTGAGTAGAGAGTGGCAGAGAAGAGTGAGGAGAAGAGAGGGAAGAATGAAAGGAAGAGGAGTTAGAGAAGGGAAGGGAAGTTGGAAAAAGTAACGTTGGCATCCGATGCGACGGACACCAACGTTACTTTCTCCAGCTTTCCTCCAATGGTGATGGAATTGGAGGTTTGCTTGTTGGAATTTTCGGTGCGTCAGACACATTGAAAACGGTAGCTAGACAAAAATAGACTGCGAACGATATTTGTGCCTCCATGTTTCTAATCACATCCGATCCATTTATTATTTATAAAAATAATAATTAGTGAGAGGCACGTTGAAAATGAACGTGGTAGATATCATGGGAACCGAACAGCAGCATAGCAATATACGCATTGCTCTGTTTCATTACTCTTAATCCAATATTTCGAGTCCATCTCTTCATGACTTCTTTCTATCAAACAAGCATAAGTATAGATTCATTTTACTTGGAAAATATATTTTTTTACTAAAAGAACGACTATTTTCATAGAAGGTACTTTTTCAAGCATATCCAAAAAATTCATAGAGAATAATCATTTTTAAATAGTAGTAGTATTATTTTTTTTATTTTTTTTGAAATGGTACTTTATATACAACAAATCATTATGACAACGTATCACATGTCAATAAACGTTCGAATCACGCTAGGCAAGTTTCGAACTTGTGACTTCTCGCACCAAGGCCAAATCACTTGACCACTAAGATAATGTTGTTTGTCAGTAGTAGTATTATTAATAATAGTAATAATAATAAAATAATTTGTAAAGAATAATGGTCGGAAGAAATCGATTTAGAAAAGAATGTTAAAATCATTGTGAGAAAACAAATCTTTTGAGATTCCAAAGCGGATTTATGTACGTCAATCATTGCACGGTGTAGCTGGTAAAAAAGAAAAAACATGTCTCTGTGTGTGTGGGGAGGGGGGTGGGTGGGGGTGGGGAGTGAAGTGTGTGTGTGTGTGTGGGGGGGGGGGGGGGGGGGGGTGGGGAGTGAAGTTTAGAGTAGAAATTCCGGCCTCATTAAGTGGAGGAGCAATAAATTGTTAAAGTGAAGGGGTAGGGCTCCGTCTCAATCAAATAAAAGGAAAACGTAGAGTGTGGTTGAAGGAATAGGTACATTGATTGATTAAACAGCATGCTAAAAGGGGAGGCATGTTGTGTGGACCAATTTAACATATGGGCATGAAATAATTATTGCATACGCACAAAGGCTGTTCTTAACTTATGTGGTTTTGTGCTTTTTTATGTTTCATCTTCTATCCAAAACTATAGGTAATATATTTACATATTTTGACTAGGCAACTCACGCGTCTATTTTTGACTAAACTTTTGGGCCCTGTCGGGAAGCTCCTACCCTGCCAATGAGAGCATTTTGTTGAGAAAATGATTCGGTAATGTTTGGTTTGTTATTTTTAGTTTTGGATTTTCGTTCATACAAAAATGCACACGACGTGTTTATACTACCAAAAACGATCGATTTAGAAAACGAATTTAACATACAGACGCGTTTTAGAAAATAATACAAACAAGTGAAATAATTCATTCTTCCGTCGTTCCTCTATCATTTTCGTACTTCCATTCATTTTTCTTTCACCCACTCTGTCGTACCTCCATTCTTTTCATACTTGAGATACATATTGAAAGCAGAAAATACAAAATTCGTTTTTAAGCCAAACACTACCGAAATCTTGCTGAGGATTTTGATGAGAGTTAATATAGTTCAGGTCCTGTTCCGAAACAGAAAATGCTTTAATGGACCAGTTTCACGGTAATTACTTCGAAAGTAAGGAAAGTAAGGGACTTAATTGACATTTAAGTAAAGGGTGTCAGCCTCTCTACTTACTCTGCGCAAGATCAACCGTAAATGTTTAGGTCAGACGTAATGCAACCGTTGCCTGTTTTGCCAATAAAAATTGCCCCTCTCTCATTTCTTTCTCATTCAATCCCAAATTACTAAACGAAACTTATCAATTGCATATTCCTTTGCTTTCTTCGCTCTAAAATACCAATTTGTCGGTAGAGCGTCAAAGTTAGTGGGTGTTTATAGGGCCTTTTTTTTAACGTTGAGTGAAGGCAGAAGACGAAAAAATTATATAAAAAAAAATGAACTTATAACTTGACAATTGAAGTTTACCTAAAAAAAATTATACGGAAGGTTTCATAATCCTAACCCTACATGTAAATTGGATAACAACATTATGTCTATACAAATCATTCCAGACCATAATGCAAATAACGAGGGGCTTGGGAACAGAAAAAATATCATTGGTGACGATGTCTTTTGGAATGAAGGAAGAAAACTGAACAGTTAAACACATTTAAGAAATGGACCCCTAATCTTAGGGGACGCGATGCATTACCGTCTCCATAGACATCAGGCCAGTGGAATTTACCAATTCGACGACCATCCCGCTTTTTGCGTCTATGAATGAGTGATGGAGATGGCAGGTAGGAAGTCCCAACCCAAAAACAAAGGAAGCAAGTCAGTTCATCAACATCCACCTCTCCCCGCTCCTAAGATGATTCCTCCACCCGCTACTATTCTGGGTAGACCCGTCAAAGCTGACCTTAACCCACTTACCCAACCCACGTACCCTAAAATTAAAAGAGTTGGGTCCAGCCCGTTTAATTTTTTTTTTTCGTCCAACCCGTTTACATCTGCCAACTAAAATCTCCCATACCAACCCAATTACGCTTACCCATCCAACCCTAACTTCTACTGAGAGAAAAAAAAAAAAAAAAGACGATCTCTCTCCTTTCGTTCCACAACCCTAATTTCTAACTTTAATCAGCCGAAGAAAAAAAACGATACGTTCGACAACCCTAACTTTTGAATTATAGTGACTGAACGTTCAGATTTGTAAACCCTAGGTAATTAAGTTCTTGCGATTTTGTCTAATTTTCGTGTCAAGGATTTGTAAACCTTCAGCGTCTGTTGATTGATGCTAAATTGATCCTAAATTGATTTTTAATTTACGCGAAGCGATTAAAATGATGTATTATTATAGCGTTTATGTATACGGTGTATCAAATCAAATGGATTCAGATGAAAATTAGTTCAACTCGAAAAGGGTTATCATTATTACAGACGAAATATCAGTAAATCTGCTTTTGTTTTGTAAACAAACAGTAATTTGCCGATTTTTTGGTTTTGTAATTGCCTTTATTTTTGCTTTCCCCACATTAATTGGTTTACAGTAAAAAGACAATGTAATTAGCTCACTTTGATACTGATTCTCGTGAAAAAACTCAGACATTTTGAAAAAAAATATGATTTTTGATAGTATAAACATGTACAAAAGGATATGATGCTAGTGTTAATCTTTTAAGCTGTCTTGGCATAACAGTGACCGTTCATATTTATAAGATAAGAAGAGCAAGAGAACAAAAAATGCAAAGACAAATCAATTAAGAAACCTATATGTCTTCCACCTATTTGTATCTCACACTAGATAAGTTAAACAAATAATTGGTTTTGGATAGTTACTCGCATTACACTATTTCACTTGATGTATACAAAGCCCAAAAGGAAGCAGAGGGGAAAAAAAGGTAACATGTGTACTGACATTTTTACCTGTTTTAGCTTCTTGTGCACTGCCATTTTGTTGTGCGTGTTTTTTTCCAATCATGTACTCTTATTTGTTGCAGATGGGTCTGATTGGACGCAGGGATCGCCAGAATTTTGAGCTATCGGTAAACCTTGAATCCAAAATGTTGTGTCTAATAAATTTGTGTTGTCATCAGCGTCCAATTTTACATTGGTCTTTTGTACTTCATGACCTTCTTTAATGTGATATTCATCTTTCTAATCAACTTACGGCATCATTTTACATATCTTCTTCTCATATGATTTCTGTCTTTTTTTTGTTATTAATTAGACACAATTACTTTGTTTAACCAACTGTTAATTGCTTGGGCCGCTTGTATGAACACAACTACTGTATGGACAATATTAGCATTTATACAAGATTTTTTCATTAAAGACAAAATGTATCGTTAACGTTCAGCTGCTAAAATCTAACGCTGCTAAAATCAATTTTTATTTGATTTCTCATAACTCTTGAATGATTGAAAGTTGTTTTGATCTCATCTTAAATAAATTATTGACGGTAAAATGATATATTGATTGCAAAATAGAATATTTATTTGTGATTTTCAAGTGGTAGATTATGGATTCAATCGAGCATGATAACGCTGTTATGGAGGATTTGGAGAATGAACCTGATTCAGTAAATTGTTCTGTGGGAAAAAAGCGAGTTAGGAGTACTCATTCTGAAGTTTGGGAGTATTTTCAAAAGAATGGAGTCGTGGAAGGGGTAAAGTAAATATGCTACTGTAAGGAATGTAAGAAGTCATATATTTGGGGAGGTAAGTACGATACTTCCAATCTAAGAAAACACATACCGAGATGCTCCATGATAAGTGCGAAAGTATTGCAAGAAAATCAAACAATTTTTAATCAAAATAAACATAGAGAGTTAATGGCCAA
This sequence comes from Allium cepa, assembly GCA_030765085.1. Lineage (NCBI taxonomy): Eukaryota > Viridiplantae > Streptophyta > Magnoliopsida > Asparagales > Amaryllidaceae > Allium > Allium cepa. The sequence continues at coordinate 465,201,272 of CM060931.1, forward strand.
GGCAATTATTAGACACAATTTGCCATTTATGTTTGTTCATTATGAAGGCATTCGTGATATACATTCATATCTTAACGATAGAGTTCTATCCGTTTCGAGAAATACTTCTCGTACCGATGTTTTGAAATTATATGAAAAGGAAAAATCTAAACTTAAATGTTTTTTGAAAACATGTACGGGAAGGGTAAGTTTGACAACCGATTTATGGACATCAGTTAACACGGATGGCTATATCATGCTAACGGCTCATTTTATTGATAATGAATGGAAACTACGTAAAAAATTGTTAAGTTTTTGTCTTATACCACCACCACATTCCGGAGCTGCTATTTTTGAAAAAATATCCAGTCTTTTGCTTAGTTGGGACATTGAAGATAAGATATTTGCTTATACATTAGATAACGCTTCTTCTGACGATAAATTTGTGGAGCTACTAGAGTCTCATCTTACATATCGTAAAGCCTTGATTGCAAACGGAGAATATTTGCATGTGCGATGCGCGGCACATTTTAAATTTAATGGTACAAGATGGTTTAAAATGCATTGCTTTGTGTTTAAATAATATAAGGGAAAGCATCAAGTATATCAAAGGTTCGCAATCAAGAAAAAACATGTCGTAGAATGTATAGCTGATCTTTCGTTGGATGATAGTAACAAAGGATTGCGTCAAGATGTTCCAACAAGGTGGAATTCAACCTCTATTATGTTGAAAAGTTTCATATATTATAAACAAACACTTTGTCGTTTAGAGCTTGTTGATAAAAATTATATTTATTGTCCTACACAAGAGGAATGGATGAAAGCAAAAAAATTGCCGACTTTTTAGAAGTATTTTATGATGTCACTTGCTTGTTTTCTGAAACAAAATACCCAACATCTAATTTGTTTTTTTCGAAAATTGTTATGGTTTTGTCTACATTGCAAAAATGCATGAGATCTAATGATTTTATGTCAGAAATGGCAAGTAGAATGTTTTTAAAGTTCAACAAATATTGGAGTGAATTTAGTATATTGCTTTGCATTGCTTGCATTCTTGATCCCCGATATAAGATGGATTTTGTCAAGTTTTGTTACAAAAGACTTTATGGCAATGATTATGGTGAAAAGTTTGAGGTGGTAGAGTCAAAATTAAAAGGTCTTTATGAAGAGTACAAAAGAAAAATAGAGAAGGAATCGAACAATGAAGCAAGTGGATCAAAGAAATTAGATTGTAGCGATCCATTTATGGGAACTTATTCGCAGGAGTATATTGATGTAATGGAGGAATTTGATATATTTAGAAATATTGAGTTTGCTGAAAGTTCGCATAATTCGGAACTTAAGTTATATTTAGAAGATGGACCGCTAGATCGTAAGTTACCACTCGATATTCTTTCATTTTGGCAATCTAAACAACTTACATATCACGTTCTCTCCTTCATGGCAAAAGATATTTTAGCCGTGCCTATCACCACCGTTGCATCCGAAAGTGCATTTAGTGTTAGCGGAAGAGTTTTGAACGATTATCGCAGTTCCCTTAAAGATGATATTGTGGAGGCGCTACTTTGCACGCGTGATTGGTTGTACAGGAATGCAATTGCTTCGGAAGTGGAACAAGAAGATGAAGATATTTCCAAATTTCATGTTGATGCGGAACAGCTTACTCAATTTCGTACACCATCCTTAGACTATCATTGATTGCATAATACAAGGTACGATTTTCAGTTTTATTTCTCTTTTGATATACTTACTATTTTGGATGTGATATTATATTCGTCCGTTGAATGTGAGTATTTCGTACTATTGTAAATTATATTGGTTTTCGTACCATTGTAAATTACTATTGACATTTATTGTTAGAAACCATCTGTCATAGTGACCTTTTTATGTTTCAATTTTGAGCCTAACACTGTGGGTATAAGTAATGCTACCGATGGGCAAGGATATATTCAAGATCATTTAATAGTCAGCTATGAGTTTGTCGATTGTTAAATTTGATGTTTACAATTTATAAGGTAGAAATATGCATGGCATATAAAATATAAATGATAATGTGAAGTCCTAGTCAGAATTGTCGATTGCAGCCTTTTCAAAGTAACAGAAGTCATTTCTGATATTTTATGAATAAAGAAGTAGATTAATAAGGCTTATGCCTTCTGTTCTTTCTCCTGTTCTAAAAACTCAAAGATGGGATGAAGCCAATGCATAGAATCAAAAAAGTAAAATATAGACAACTTGTAGTTCTTAAATGTTTGTTTCTGTTACGTGGTAACTAAAAAAATACCACTTATTAAACTGTTATTTCTTCACTGGCCCATATGCTTACAAAGTAGTTACTGAGAAGTAAACATTAATGTGGACTCGGAGAATTTTTGTTCATTCTATTTTTGTCTTAAGTTGATGTGCATTCTACAAACAATTTGATTTTTAATTTACTTTACTACTGCATACTCTAAATGACTGAAAAATGAAGATCCACCAATTATTAATGACGATTGGAGGCTGAGTTTAGGCTGTGTTAAGCTATTTGCTTCCTTTTTTTTTTCAAAATCAATGTTATCATTTATCAATACCTTTATGGGAAGCAGTAAAAAAATTTGGATTAAATATTTTTGATTTAGTTCGATTACTCCTTCCAACCATGATTTTCTTACTAGAATAGGCGTAAGAGTAATCATCCTAAGATAGTATATAAATCGAAGTTCATCATTTTATGAGGACACAAGGATGATGCAAGTAAGAGCTATAAGTTTATTTTCAAAGCATTTAAGTCGAAGCATTTTTTCCCTTTGACTTATTAAACTGTTTGATCTAATTATTATTTAGGATTTATTACGGTAAATGAATTGTTACTGACTGCCATTATACTATTTTGCAATTGAGAAAACGAGTAAAGTACGAATTCATGTGGGTATAAGTAATGCTTAAGTTCAACACTTAACAAATGCTGAGTAGGCTATTCTCTGATTTCATATGAGACTGAGAGAACCACTTACCTGTTGCAAAACCAAATTACAATGTGTAGAGTAACCTCTTCATATTTATGTAGATGCTCATGCACATCACCACCTAATTAATGTACATCATAAAAATGTACTTTATTTACCGCACAACTAATCTTATTTTTCATACTTAATAACTTGCTATTTGTTTGGCGTAGGTCTTATTATTAACTTAAAAGAGTCGCAATTGTCTTGTTGTCAAGTTATGGATACGGGTATTGCTCATCTTAAAGGTAAATGTTACAAAAAAAACAATGTTTTGATGTTTTTCAGTTTTATAACTTATTATAACTTGGATGCCTACCTAGATATATTGCATGTTTCTGCCTATGTATGCAGCATTTTGAGTGCTCATTTTTACATATGATCTTGTGCAGGCTTATTAGGTTTAGCTGCTCATTAAGTTTATGGTTTATATACATCTTTAGTTTAACAGCATATGCTAACAGTTTGCTGAATTTTTTTTTTTTGCTAAAAGGAAAATGGTTTACATCTATCTTCAGTATATAATCGAAGCCCCTCAATTTGTTATCTGTGAACAGATAATTTGTGTTGTTTGCTTCAGGTTATAAGGTTGTGCATAAGGGCTTCAAACCTACAAGACTGCTTCTATGATGCAGAACTTTCAAATATTTTGTAGTTTTATTACTGTATATGACATGTTGCTTCTTTTGTAGTATTTGCTTCAGTTTATTCAGTTATTTGATGCAGATTTGTATTCAAATGTGAAGTTTGTCGACTAAATTATACTATGCTGAATCTTTTAGTTTTTAAATGTTGTAGTTTGTAATTTTACTATATAGGATCTTCTAATATTTTCCAGTTGTTGTGTTATCTTCTGATGTAATTTTTTGAATCTTTCATAATTGATGCAGTATTAATGATATATTGGAGTAATTTTCAGTTTTGCTGCTGTTTTTGTCATTGTTTTGTTGTAGTTTTTGTTAAACGGGTAGGGTCGGGTTGATCCTTTTAATAAACGTATCGTGTTAGGACAACCCGTTTATTAAATTGGTCAGCCAGGTTGGGTTTATTTATGTCTTGAATTGGTCGGGTAAAATTCTACCCGACTCATTTATGACCCGATCCGACCCATTTGACAGGTCTAATTCTAGGCAACCAACCCAGCCAAAAAAGTAGGAACAAAAGATCAATTTCTTGTACTGCTACTTAGACCTCTAAACGGATGCAGACGATACAGATCGTGTTGCATCCACATCCATATCCGAAAAATAAAATCTACATTCATATCTGTATTTTGTATCCACGAATACTTTTCAAATGACACCTATATCTGTATCTGTGAATATTTTTGAATATTTACATGCAAATATTTAAACTATACAATTTTCACATATGATTACAACGGTATTGAACAAATAAAGCACCATTATCATTTAACAGGTATTTTGAGAGCATTTAGATAACAGAAATTATTATTAAGACATATATGACATAAACTCCATTTATGAAACATTTTAAAAAGTATATCAAGATGAGAACATGAAATTAGCATAAATAAATACATGACATAAACTCTATTTATCAAATATTTTAGAAAGTATACCAAGATGAGAAACATACACACACAAGGTAGTGCAAACATAAATGATAAATACAACATATTGTAATACATAAATGATAAACAAAATAAAATACAAGCATCCTTCTTGTTTTTCGAATTTTCACTTTTTCTTTCTTTTCAACATACAATATTCTTCTAAACAAAGTCACTAGTTAGTTTCTCTGATATTCTCTTGATTTAGAGCTAGAAAAATCAAAAAGCCTTGAATAAATAACTTTATTTGAAAAACTAGCTTGTTCGCATGCGCACATACGAGCACGTATAAATGCGCAGGCACAAATTAGTTCATTATTTTCTAAAAAAGGAGCTCCAACAGAGTTAATACTGGTTATTATGGGAAGAAATCCACAAAATTTCGATCTGGAGGAAACATACAAGTCTAAGAGTGCGTTCGTAGTAAATTTTTACCTAGTTTTGGCGTTCGGCGTAAGAATGGGGAAAAAAACTCTGTCCGGTTTATGTTTGCTGGGAAAATGATTCATTAGCACCTAGGAATAATCTCCTTCTTTAGGAGTTCGTTCCCCTAGGAATTCAGTGATATTGAAATCCCCACCCATCACTTAAGGACCAAGAGCGAGTGGTGTAAACTCAAGACACTTGCTCTAAACCACCATTCGATCTAACTTGGAATTTGGTCCATAAACATTAATAACATTAAAAATGAGCCACTAAGATCAGAAAAATTCATGTGCATCGAATGAGATTTAACGATAGATTGTAAAAGTTTAACATAATTATCTTTCCAACCCACCATTAATCCTCTAAACTACCCTTGGTTGGGAGGTGGACTCAACTACTAAAATAAAAACCCTCTAAACTTTTATACAATTTATAATAAGGATGTTCAATTTTAGTTTGTTATAATAAAGCAATATCAATGTTACTTTCTTTAGGAAATAATCTAATTTTACTATGTTTTTCTAAATTATGCAGACCTCTAATATTCCAATCGATATATCTCATGGTTCAAACGATCCAACCCAATCAGATTCCTTATTCCTAATGTACTCAACATCTTACTGAAGATCATCAAAAACAAAGCTAGAATTAATGACTGCATATTACTGGTAGATAAACTGTTAAGAGCACAAGGACTATATCTACTATCTAGAAGAAATCCATACCTAAGTTAGAATTGTCAGATACTCTAGTGGCTGCTCTACGAAGAGGAGCATTCTTCCCCATTTTGATCTAACTAAACTCGAGCTAGAGCGAAAAGCACGATCCTCATGCGTTGTAGAGATAGAATCCACAAATAATTCATCCGTGATTCCTTTTTGAGTCTCGTGTATCGTTTCAATACGCTGAATCTTTGAACCGCTATTAAATTTCTTTTCTTTTGCACCTTTGAGTCTTGAGTGAACACCACATTCCCCACGTTCACACGTTGTGCAACTTTCCAAAACTGTATCATTAACTATCTTTGCTTGCTTATTCGTAGAAAAATTATTCACAATTAATTCCTGTGTATCATTAATTTTCGAAATCTGAATCTTTTCAGAAACTTTTTCCTTGCTTGCTTATTCCATCCCAATGAAATTTGTGTGTGGGTTCATAACTAATTCTTTATTATGTTCCATGATACAATGCACTAATTTAAATTGAAAGGTACACATTATAGTGCCTAAATTGGTATATAAATTCCACTTATGTATGTATATATTCCTTATACTCCTGCATGTATTAGAAAAATTCACCACATCCTTATTAATGATTTTTATCAGAACATTTATAGTTTGAAAAAAAAATTTGGAACCATAGCATATTCAAAATTTATGTTAGGCTAACTATGTTAACACACCACATTTTTTATTTTTCACCCCATTACTTTTTTTCGAATTTTTTTTATTATTTTACCCTTGTATATAAATATTTAAATTGAGATATTTTATGTTTTTCATATTCTCAACTTTTCTTCACCTGTATTTTTACTGATAAACATTGGATGGTCATGAGGATATATATTTTGAAGAAATAACTTATTAGAACACAATGTTTTTGAAGGTAGTAGAATTAAATCTCACATATATATTTTCTAATAACCTGCATATTTTTTGAAATTGAACCTATATTTTATAGGGTTTTATACAAGGTGACTAGGATATAATACGAATCAAGACTATGTATAGCTTGGATCGTTAGTAAACCTAGTACATAATGAACATAAAATAATATTAAACCTAATGTAGTTAATTATATTTCCCTTTTAGATTGTATTGTTGGATCAAAAACACAATGAAGAAATTATCCATGATCCCAAAGATCTTTTATTGTTGTGAGAAGATATTTTAATTAGTGAGATAAAAGAAATAATGGTCTTTTTGAAATAAATTGAGATGAAAAATGAAAGTAGTGAGGTGTGTTTCTTTTTTATGAAACACTTGGTGAGAAATGCTAAAAGTGGTGTGTTGATAGAATTAACGAAATGAATTATTGATAAAACCCAACAATAATTCAAATAGAAAGGATGAAAAGTTTGGATCTTATCTTAGCATTAATTCAGCGTATTCTTACCTTGTTAATGTTCTAAAACTTCCAATTTTAATTCAACTTTGCTCAAAATCCTTTTCTTTTTCCTTCTCCAAGTGCACTAATCGTCGTAATAGTCCAATCTTTGCTCCAAATTAAAATGGTCTAATCCTTATAAACGATAGATTTAATTTCTCTTTTAAATTACTAAAATCCATGCACGGGAACAATAACGAGAAAGTGATGGGAGTTGCACCATGGATGAGGTCACTGTCTTGAAAGCGAATTTCGACACGACTACGTACAATCGATGATAATCGTCTGCTCCTCAAAGTTAACGCAACGACCTTTCAAGCTTGTGCCCTCAAAGTTGAAGGACATGGAGATTTTGCAGAAGTCTATGCCCATGAGTTTTAAGTATTTTGAAAGAAGATTTTATTATATAAGAATTTGTGGAGAGGCAGAAATGAAGAAGAAAATTTCTTTTTTACTATATGATTTTTGTTATTTCTTAAAGAAGTGAGAAAAATGAGAGAAAAAAATGAACGGAGATTTCTCATCTCTTTCTCCAAATAAATAAGCATCCAGAAAACAGTTGCTCGAATCGTAAAATGAAATGATTTTACATTTTTGTTGTAGTTATCCAAACACAAATTGTTTATAATAATAACATCCTCTATTTTCAACTTTTTGCATCCGATGTAGCAACAATTGAAATCAATTTAAGTGTTAGGAGCAGTCGATGTCACCAAGGGTGACCCCTAAGTAAAGGCAATAAAGTCGTGAGTTTGGACCCATTCCACGCTAGGGCACCAAAATAAAGAAATAAAAAATAAAATGAATTTTATTTTTACAGTAGACAGAACAAAAATCATCATTGTACGAAAATAAAAGTAGACAAGCGCAAGGAAGACGAACATTAATTCATCCTCTATTCTTTCGATTTATAATTCGGGCAACTTCAGAATCTCATAAACTCATAATTTTCAACCAATACTTTTGTTGGAAAAGATTGAAAGAAAAGATTAAAGCACATACCGATTTCAGAAACTACAATTTCGCATAAAAAGATAGAATTTTTTTGTCTTTGTTTTTATTAACTTTATGTTATGAATTTCTTTTGTAAAATATTAAGAAGATATGAATGCTAAAATTATTGATAATTATACTTCTTTGTTTTGAAATTTAATGATTAACATTTCCAACACTAATCAACTGTTAAAAAACAATTTTTGTTTCGAACTGTTGTATGATTTTAAGTATTATTATCAAGAAGATTGTGTATTTTGTTACTCTATTTGTTATCCATATCGTGTGTAAACTACCTTGATGTTTTTTATATTCATATAATTAGTACTTGCAACAAGGTCTTAACTCACAACTGGCTTAAGCCGGCAGAACTCGCAGAACGAGTCCTAGTCACAAGTTATGCAAGTTGGACAATAGTTGAAATTACAAGGTGAGTCACATGCATTAGTTCCGTTATAACTGGTAGAAATAACAGTATGTACGGCATTGAATTTGAAGTCGTTTCAGTAGATCGTGATCAGAAATATGTATGAAATATGTCGTGTTACCAGTTGCAGACTTCAAATCCTTTCATACATAATCCAGCAGGTTACAACCAGAAGCACAAAGTGAAAATTTGCAACAAGTTTTATTTGAAATGATCAAAGATAAAAACTCATATCACCCAGTAAAATACAGTTTCTAAAAATTAGAAAATACTGTCTAGATATGAAAATCTGCTTCCTATAATGATGATTCATTTACAGAAACTTTATTCTTAAGCATGATAATCAAAATTGGACATATTACACAATCAAACTATAATGATTCATATACTTCCTACTCTGAAGCAGGAAAGAAGTGGAATCAAGGAACGACGCAACATGTGATGTGTAGAACTAAGCTACGAACAAACTTTTCTCTATCTTTAATAATAATTCTCCATTTACGGGGTCGATTAGCGTGTTAGCTATATATTGGGGGACAAACTGAAGTTATAAACCCGTAAGTTTCATTCAGAAGGATTGGCGTCAAATTCTGGAACTACTGCAGAAGATAGCTCAACGTGTGATAAGCGAACTGCCCCAATAATCTGCTCAGGAAGCTCGTCGGGAGTATTGCCCTACAAAAAGCAAGAGAGAACCATTATCTGCGCCTACAAAATGATTTTTGATTGCAAAACAGTAAAAGCAACAACTACAACTCATTCGTTAAGTAATTTATGGAATCATATAACCCAGGAAAAAGGTCGTCTACATGCTCTAATGACTTCGATAGCGCACACTGAATTTTTTAGAACCTTATGGATCCGCTTATGTATTTCCTTACTGTGTCAAGAAACATATGAAAATACTATAAATGTAACAAGTCATAACAAAGCATATGAAATACACATACATTTCAAAAAAAAAAAAAAACATACATGTGTATGCATGCTATAGGAATGATTTGTCACGTTGTTAGTGATGAGAATTATATTGAACTCTCATCCCTAATTGTTATGTGTGCTACGTGACAAATGATGTCTATAATACGCATGCTCATTGAATATACATAATCTGCCATGCGTGACAACAATGTTTGTGTGCCGCGGACTGCCGGTCATCCAGCCATAATAATTATATACCATTTATTATTAACTCGATACATAAATGCCACACTATTTATAGAGCAAATTCCACAAGAGTATTTGGAAAATCAAGGATTTAATGTTAAAAAAATGAGTACCTGTACAAGAAAAGCTAGATCAACAACAAGTGAGGTGACTACCCCCAAGACAAGTCCTAGAACTCCATTAGCTACGGTTGATGAACCAACATCAACATCAATCTGCAAAAAGCAGCCCAACGTCAGTTATGTTTCAAATGTGCCGTATGATTTGGGAAGTATCTCGTAGTAATAGCTAATGTATGCCTTACTTCCAAATATTTTGGTCCACGAATGAAGGTGCAATCAACTGCTTTAGCCAATAGACATGCGCTGTTTCCTACACTTTGACGCACAATCCAAGAACCCTACATGTTAGGCAAGTCAAAAAAACATGTCGTAATCACACCAATGTCTTCTAAATGTTCTCTCTAAAAGGGCAGGCCTCTGAACATATATTAAGAACTGAATAGCAGTAAAAGTGACTGCATCAATTTTTATGTTTGCTGTTATAAGAAGATCCATCGTATTTGTTTAATGTATCTCTCTCTCTCTCTTTCTAAGTTAGAATACATTTTCCATATCTTTTCTAAAAGGATAATATATGTTATTTAAGTTATCATATTTTTATCTGTCTGGAATAAATTTACAACTTTATCCAAAATTGGAGAAAAGGAAGACCTTGGGAACTGATGGGATTAGCTTGAATCGGCTATTGCGGAACTCATCATCTCCATCAAAAAAACGCTGCAATAGAGATCCAGGTTCCAATGTTTTTATTACAAAGTAAAATACCAAACTGTACCATGTCGAACCTGGAACCTAAAATAATACAATTTCGTAATTTAGATATTTAAGGCTGAACTATAAACTCCAAGAACTCAATTATAAGATGTTTTCCCACGAAATGAAAAAATAAACCTGTTCACTCTATTGAGTGTTGATAGAGGAAAATTCTACTTATATAATGCTATGATTTATTTTTATTTTTATTCTTGAACATGGTTAATGTATGTCAACGAGACTTGATCCCAAAATCTCTAAATAGACAATCTAGAGACATACCATTGTTCCAGTTAACATGTATAATATCGTTATTACTACTACTACATATCTAATTACATCATTCATGAAGTACAAAATAGATCAGACTAAGTTCCATAACATGTGCTATTTCTGCTTTATGTATTTCATTATTTACAATGCAAAATTACAATACTTTCCTAAAGAAAGAAAAAAAAATGATAACATACACAGCCAGAAAAATGAGGAAAATGATGCATAGATCAGCATTACCTGAAGATTTACAACCAGCGAAAATAATCCTTTCTCATTTGCAACCTGTGGTAACAGGAGACGGATATATTTTTCATTTACTAACAGAAATAGAAATTTTGAGTATTGATAAATAAACAGTAGTTGTGTTCTGTGAAACTTTGTTATGTTTTTAAGCTAAATTTTAAACAAAGCTTCTGTGGTGCCTCTTCCGCATCAGCTGCAATGCAACATATTTGTCCTTTGGGTCCTTTTATACTTCTATTTCTATGCAAAATTTTCCCAATTTTTGATCAAAGATTAAATCTTGATGACGCATTATCCTCAAAATGTCAAAAACCAGTCACTGTTGACAAACATAACGGATTATAGTTTTACCTTGTACATAGCAAACCATAAACAACCAATTAACAGCTTAAGACTATGAAGATAGACGCTAAGAATCCTTAATGTATTATTAAGGCTCTAATTAACCTGAACAGCGCAGCCATTTCGTCTGGCAACATGATCCATTCTTTTTGTGTCCTTCAACCAGTCGACTGCTACAAGATCCATAAGAGGTTTTCCTCCTTGAACCTACAAAAGTAGTATTAACTGTCACACATGTATTAAGAAACTTTCAATAAAGAAAGCCCAAAGTGCAATTTATTTTCTTGAAGGTCTTGACTAACTACTGACCTTACTTTTGTCAGATACAAAGGTTTTACTGCGGACTTTAAAATTGCTTCCATCGGACAATTTCCAGCAATCACGGCCATCCTCACCATCATCACGGCGTAATGTGCCAGAAAAACAAGAGAGATCGATATCATCTGAGAAGTGTTCCTCAGAAACTGCAGCTAGAAGAGAGTAATACAATACTGTTAGCATAAAATATTTCACAACACAAGCTTCTTTTGGGATTAACTGAGAAAATTAATGTTCAAGATTATCTGACACTTTTAATCATAGCCTTCAGTTATATGAGAAAAGGATGATTGTATTAATTTTTGTTATGTCACCCGAGATACAGCATATTAGATGGAAATCACACACACACACACACACACACACACACATATAATTACTACAATGATCAAGTAATGTGCAAAAGGTTTGAGAGAGATGAAAGTAAACAACTACCTGTCTCTTTGGTATCAATTTCAGGTTTGACAGTATCTGCCTGTCGAAAGTTTATAAATTAGAATAGTGTAGCTTATAAATTGATTATGGCAATATAATAGTAAATTAATGAACCTCGAACTCGTTCTCGAGAATCTGACCATCATCCTCATCAGAGTCATCATCGATAAGAGAATGCTTGCTAGCAGAACGACGATGATGATGCGAAGGAGGAGTAGGGTTCATACTCAATTCTTGGGTCTTTTGATCTTCACTAGGATAAATAAAATCTGATTTCATATTAAACATGACTGGCATTCTTGCACTTTTATGAGGTTCGTCTGTTTGAGAAACCCAATCACGTAATCCTGGCAGAAATTTTACAGACGGTAACTAAAAAGTGCACACAAGTTAATAACAACTCACATAATGCGCAACAATGTATTGTAGCCAATAACACATAAAAATATATTAGAAAAAACATATGGTATTATATATTTGTATAGGAAACAATCTCACAATACAAAGTTATAAACTTTTGAGAATTTGTTGTAGCTATAAATTTAGTCAAACTATTCAAGCTGGCAAAACATTTAGTCTGAGAAAATAAAACGATGGAAGGTTGATATATAGATACCAGCTACACAATTCAACATCTGAAGTAAAGAACATTGCTGAAAGGAAGGGAAAAGACCAGCTATCCACCCCTTCATATCGATCTGCATTAGATGCTGTACTAGAGTACGAGGTCTTCCACTTCGAGATTTAAGAGGCGATATTTTGAATCCACCACCTTGATGACAAAAATAAATGAGTACATGAGCTAAAGAACCTATGGTGGACATTATATATCTTGTATATTGTGTCTGATGCATATAGATAAAACGCATACTCTCTATGTGAGCTCTGACATATCCTTTTTGTGGGCGACAATTTGCATGCTCCCTTGATCTAAATAAGACAACTTCATATATTCATGTGCACTAATTAGTAATGGAGACAACAAAGTATAGATACTTAGGAGAATATCTAATACCCCACAGTAATGGATGGAAATTCTACTTCAGATACTTGAAAGTAGTAGTATGCTTCCAACTGAGAAACTCGTGTAATTGAAAAAAAAAATCTTAAGACTCCCAGATATCGGGGGTGTACCTTGTACAAATAGTACTAGAAGTAACACAATTTTCATAGTTATGAAGGATTCTGGGGGAAAAATATTAATATTATTTGAGGAGGTTTTCATGAATAATAATTCTTTATGGAGTCGAGAACAATTCCATGACTATGTTTGATTTTAATTTGAACAAGACAGAAAAGTGTATGGAGCACGAAGTTTCCTGCCAAAATTTTGGGGGGTATTCATTCCAAAAAATAATAAAACAATCACCATAGCTCCCATCATCATTACGCCGCCAATAACGCACGTAACAAATATCACGTGGCCAGACAAACCTGCAGGAATCAGAAAGAAGAAAAGAACATTAAGCATAATTTTGTACTAAAGGAAGGAAATATCTTGATAGTCCCTTAAAATAGAGTGTGAACTTCCTAGTCCACGGATTGTTTGTATGTTATATCAGGTTTCTTACAAAGTTTGCAACTATTAGAATTTCCAGAGTACCAACTCTTTAATATAAATATTGAAGTATAGCTAACCACCTCTCAAGCATAAATATACAGTCGATCTTGATGGGGAAACATTGCCACTCGGTACAGAATTAAAAACACTCAAACTAAGTTGTTATAAAATTTGTACGATGCTTTAGTTTGGCAGCATCAAGCTTGGTACTAGTTTTCTGAGATGTCATTTTATGTCAATAGAAAGGAAATTATACTAGAATTACTAAGCTATTATTTACTTCATGATGCAGTCTTACTTTGGCAGCCATTCAAGATGTAGCTTTTGATAAAGAATTGCTGTATGTCCGTCTACCTCCTCCACTAAGCTACCACATTGATAGCTGCAATCCCACCTACAATGAAATAGTGCACAAACAGTTAGGATTGAGTAGTTAAATAAACGAGAACATGGCAAACACTCCTAAAAGTTTCAAGATAAGTAAAATAGCTCTTTCAATAAAATAAATAAATGATACCCATAATTTTTAAAACTCGTCTAAATATATAAAAATGTCAATAACAATATACAATATACAATATCATTAACTTCTTCAATTCGATTTTCTCTTCACATGCATTTCAACTAAAAGTGGAAAAATAACACCCAAAAAAAAGAAGAAGAAGAAGAAGAAGAAGAAGCTATCAGATCGAAGGAAAAAAAAGTCAATCCATTTCTTTACAAATAGTTGCTCCAAGAAAAAAGTGTAAATATTTGCAGAAAAATTTGCGGAGTATCGCGTTAAAAACCACAACATTGAAAAAAGTTCGATTTTGGCCCAGTTTTTCTCGTAAGTTACTGCATATTTCAGTTGTAAAAAATGAAAAGAAACTTACTGAAAATAATTATAGGAAGTAATTTGCAAAATTTGATTGGGAGGACACTAAATTCCACTAATTAATTATATGCATCAAAAATTAAACTTACTCGAATCGAGTATCATTCATGCTTATCAAAAGCTCAAAAATAGTTTCGCATGTGGCATCCACTACACCAACAGCTTTCATTGCCTTACTACAGTTACGCGGCTGCACTTAACACATTAATGTTTCGATCATTCTTCTACATATGTAAAAATATTAATTAAGATTTTGTTACATACAATGTGGTCAACTTCAAGAAGCTCCTCGAAAATTCGTAATCCTGCAATTGTGAACATATAAAACTCAACAACTGACCCTCAGATAAACACTAGCATTATGCAATATATATGCAATGAAGAAAAATGTGCAAACTGCATGAACTCCATCATATATGGCAAAAGTATTTTAAAGAAATAACATTCTGTATTATCCCAAGATCAGTATATCAAGAAAAAGGATCTATTTAGTTCATATAAACATAGAAATAAATTTTCATAATTGGGATAAAATGGTACAAGGTCAAGGTAAAATAAGGTTCTTGCTGTAAAATTAGGCATTAGGAAATTTGTCTGCAGTTTAACCAAAAAGAAAGAAAAGAAGTTAACTTTCCATTCTGACATCTGACCAAGCGCCAATGTTTCCCAAAAGCTTGGTAAGAGTTATCCTGATGCGATAAACCAGGCTCAAGCTCTTGTGTCCAATCAGGTACTGAATCAGGAACACCTGCATGAGAAAAGTACTATGATTATAATGTAATATACTATATAATCAATCACATTCCACGTTTCTTACAAACCATTTCCTATTGTTTTTCTCCTCTGAAGTGAAGTGGGCTGTCCTTCTTCATCTTCGTCTTGACTGCATCTTAAGAATATGTGCAAATGTAGAAAATTTAGACTCTAGATGAGAAAATTCACGTAGTTAAAACAAATACAAGCAAACATCAAATAGAGAACTGTCGCAGCTACCCAGTAAACAGACCAAGCTCTTTCTTTTTTTTCCTTCTTTTTTTGTACGTATATAATTGAAGTCACGATTATGGAGAAGAAAGGGAGTATCATCTATCATATGAAATTATTTTTGGTCTATAATAAATCGCTTATAAAATAATATGAGACCTACTTTAATAAATAGTCCCCAAATATAGTCATCTTTTTGTTGTGTAATATGACAATTCTGCACTCTGAATCAACATAATCAGTTGTTTTGTTGTTTTTATCTGATACAACTAATAGTTTGAAGACCTGACAGCAAAGCAAACAGTGGATGAAAACAATAATAGGTAAGGAAAGTATTATGATTTTTATGAGACTTATGAAAGGAAAACATAAATATGGTTTAGAAGAGAGGAGCATATGGTCAGAAAGAAGATTGTTTGAATCAAAAAGGTTAACAATCTGTAGAATTAGCATAAGCAGTTTAAGGAATCATAGCTTACAAACTATTATCGTCGGAAAATGAAACATTCCTATGATGACCCAGGGTAGACTTATAAGAAGCAAAAGCCTTTCCATCAGATATACTTGGGTCTTGATGCTGCATGAACAGGGAAAAATAATAATCATTACATACGTTTAACTTCCTAACTATAGCAACCAAACCAAATAAAATCATTGCATAACTTCCATTTTTAGTAGAGCATAAATCGAAATTTATGATTCATCTTGTTGGATAGCCATTTTAAACATACATAATACACAGCAACACAGCATGTATTCTGAGTTTCATTTCCTCCTACACTGTCTGTATATAATGTTTTACAGTATAATATTATTGTGAGAAGATGATAGATATGACAGAATTGTCACAATTTCAATATAGCGACTAAAAAAATAGATTCCTTCTAAGTTAAAATGGATAAGCTCATCTTCCGTACCTGATCGATAACAAACTCAATTTTTTCTTTCCAGGTTAAAGCCTCCTGAATGTTAAATGCTGCCATCTAACACAAAATTAAACTCAGCTTTAAGGAATATAAACAATGGTTTAGAAGATTTGTTCTGTTAAACTTCTGATCTAATGTGCTTTGTTTGAAAGGCGCCAATTCCTCTGTCCTCAAAATTGATATCTCCATGTCCCCGTTAAAATCCAATCATTTATTTGAGTGTGGTCTTTACTATTTAAATTTTTATACAAGTAATCAGTGTTTATGGTTTTCTAGGCACATGTGACACACAATTTGGGACAGTGGAATTGAACCCGTTTGCATACTACGCCTATGACGCCCCACCCCGAGACCTACCTTAGTAAAGAGAATTAACAAGTGATTTCGTATACCAAAGCGGAGAATAGGGTTGTTAGGAGCAACCATCTATAGCCTTGTCTTAAATATCTATTGAATACGTCGACAAATGCTCTGTGTGTGTGTATGTATGTATGTATCATCAACTCAAGTGAGTCGACATATCCAATAAATACTTAATCCAATGCCATAGATGGTTGTAGGATCTAACAGAACAAAACACAACTCAAATGTAAATACATCACAGAACAGTCAATCCATCACATATCCATATATACCCATGCACAGGTACAACAACAGTGTTACACAAATACAAGTCTTTATGAATATAGACATATTTTGGGATTTTAAATGGATATAAACATATGGTAAGCTTGTTTCACAATGACATTGTAAACTAAAAATTACTATAAATTAGAACTGTATATAATATAGTATATCCATCTGATAAAAGGAGTAAATCAAAAGAAATTGCTTACTATAATATTAGTTCCATTTAGTTCAATTCAAATTAATAAGAAAATTAACTACAAGTAACTCTCTATAATTTGAATTCAAATTAATTAGAGAATTTGTTATATACTAATTCCCTTTAATGCTAATCATTTGGATATCGATTGTTATAATACATTAATCGATTACGTATTAAGCTTATTAATGTTAATCCGTAAATAATTAATTGTAAGCCTCCTTTTCTGTCCAGTCCTGAGTTACCCTTTCTTGAGCCATCCGTGTCCAGCTTCATCCATCCATCCAAATGTCCAGCGGTTTCCATTTGGATGCGCCATTGGTGAGCTGCTGATGTAGATGATGATCGGAAATGATATTCGGCAGTTTCTGCAACTATTATGGTAGGATCCAGTTTCCGCTCATATTTTTACCTTTTATATTAAAAAAGTGGTTATTCCTTTGAAGCGAGAGATGTCCGCATGTGAAGGTGAACTATGTGTTTCATAGGATTGGTGTGCGCTTTCTGATTGAGACACTTGTGTTTGAGTGAAGAAAAGACATCCTCCAGGAGGTCTTGGGTGAAAGTGAAACGAAGTTGAGTTCCTACATATAGTTTTAGTTTTTGTGCAGTATCGAATCACATGAAGAACATTTTTCATTTTCAAAGGAGAAAGAAAACAGAAGTTTTCGGATATAATGTGTATGTGGTGCAGATGACTCTTGGTTGGAGGACGATTATGGCACTGAGCTTTAGGAAGTATTTTAGTTTGTTGAGAGAGGGGATAACCAGCAAAGGTCTTAATAGTTTGGAAATAAAGGTTTAGTTCATCTTCAATGGTTGTGGCTACCAGTGCATATGCAGATTTTTTTGGGGAATCTTTCTGAAGGGGTAAGTTTCAAAATGAGTTTATCAGCCCATCTACAGTCACCCTCATCTATTACGTACGAATAATTCAATGACACTAGAGGGAAGAAAAAAAGGTTCCAAGAATGGAATATTGGATGGTAGTTAGACGCATGTGGGTATTATTTTCAAATTTCAAATTTCAAATTATAACAAAGATTCTATATAAATAAGGATGTACATCACACGAAAATTTCAAGTCATTGTTCCACATGTATATTTTTCCTTATGATCGCAATATGGTATCAAAGTCATAATCTCTTTTCTTTTCTCTTGTTTTTCTTTTCTCAAGTTACCATAATCAATACTTACTGGATCCTTAATGATAATGCATCGCACCTCATTACCATTGACTTAAGTAAACTCTTCAATTATACCTCTTATTCCGTAATTAATGAAGTTGTGATTGGCGAAGACTGGATCTTTATACATACTACCTCACATAAAGTCGCTCTTCTTTGTGTTCTTAATATGAATAAAAACTTAATTTATGTTCTCAGTTATGTAAATCTAACAATCTGTTAATTGAACTCTTGCTCTTCTCTTTTCTTCTGAAGGATTATCTCATGGGGCAACATCTTTTCAAGGTCAGATTAAGGATATTGTGTATAAATGATCACTTTATCCTATCAAGTCTTTTCCATTAATAGTTCACTCAATCCTAGTGGCGTTACTGATTAGATCATCTACCACATTCAATTCTTAGACACGTTATTTTTACCTTTGACTCAGAAGTCTCGAGTCCATTATCTTTAAATTAAAATTATAATGAATTTGAAATTACAGGTTATCTTTAGCCACTTCCACTTTTGTTTAAACCTTTCACTTGAAATAATACTATACGATTCGTAGATTTCTCATATGCATTCCACTGATGATTTTAAATGACATGTTATTTATGTTAATCACTAAAAATACATATGATTTTATCCATTCGAATGAATACCCAATGGTTGTTATCTGTGTTTTTTTTTTCCACAATAAACTACTATTGGAAAAACATTTTAATCGAAAAATCATTGCACTTCACTTACTTTGATAATGGTGAGAAATATTTAGCCTTTCGTCTTATGTTAGTTTCAATGGGTTATCTTACTTAACCTCACGTCCACGAACCTAAGAACATAATTTGTGTTCTAAAAGTCATCATTGTCATGTAATGAAAACAAAATTATCACTCTTCTCATTTGTGTGTCTTTGTCATGTTGATCATATGCGTTCTCTATTGCGGTTTACCTCATTGCTCTTTGACACACCTCTCAACTGCTCTAAACTTAGTAATTTTGATTGTATGTGTTGTTCTTGGTTGCATCTATATTCATCTAACAAGTTATTCCCATGTTCCATCCCTTGTGCTTTTCTTGGTTATTTGATGAGCTCGCAACTCAAAATGCATATTCTCAACCTTGAATTTCTATATATGTTCTTCAAAATCATTTAATCAATCTTCCCCATCCTTCATCCTCCATGTTTCTGTATGGATCCCTATTGAGTCATCATCTTCCGGCAACATCACACTATCTATCATTCTGGAACCTGGCCCCATACATAATCCACTTAAGCCTCCATAACGACAGCATTTATTCTCTCATTCACAAACTTTATTTATATCTATTGGTGGGTTTGATAATTGTTTGTTTGGTTTGATAATTTCTAGCTCAAATTGTTTTATGGTATGAGATTCATTTTTTTAACTTTATTAAATTCAGTTCAATTCATTTACTCCTGTGGGTTCGTGTACTCCTACCCCTCTTCCTACAAGTGGTTCATCTATTCCGACAACATGGGTTCCAATTTTGCGGATCCACATTTTGTTCATCATCTAATAACCATGGCAACTGGATTCGTCGAATCACTATGATGCTTAGTGCAAAGAAAAAATTAGGATGTGTCGGTTATTCCAACACAAAATCGATGTTCAACTCTGTTCAAGGAATCGCTGCAACAATCTGGTAAGGGGTTGGGGCATGAATTATGTAAATTCAGAAATCAAATCTTGCATAATGTATTGTGAATCTGCATGTGCTGTAGAGCAAGACCTAGAACATGTTACGCTCATCTAAATGTGCCAAATATATTCCATTTGAAGCAAGTCATTTTGTTTCTCAAACAAGAGGATCGTTATGATTTTACTTTGCACACACGTCTCAAGGCTCTACAGTAAAAGTTTGAATATTTTCGTCCACGTTAGCCTTGCAAATGGGGTGCTGGAAATCTCTGTGATGATCATCATTGTTAAGATTTGGCTATGAAGTTCCTAATATGACCTCAGTATCGTTTTGCAAACATTCACAGTCAGATCATATTAATCGAACCACTGCTTCCTGCTGTGAAGGTGCATAACTTAATTCGTGAAGACAGCAAAATTTTAATGTAAATTATGTACCATAATATAAGTCAACGTCCTAGAACTTCAAAGGCGAGTCTCACCTTATTGTTCTTAACCAATCAACAAATGAACAAGGCCTCATTGTGATCATTGCAACCTCAACGGTCATACCAAACAAGCACGCTATGAACTACATGACTATCCGTCCAAAGCTAAAGGGCCTCTTGCTTTGGCCATGACTGCTCCATCTTCAACCACTTATCAAGAGTTGATCATTTCAGCACCCGCTTTGACCGCTAAGCCATACAGCCTTTTAATCGCTTTATTAGCACTCCGAAGGAGGAGAATAACTCATGATGTATTAGTTAAACAAATTTAGACTCTTCGTGGATCACAGATATTAGACAGTGGGCAACCCACTATGTTTGTTCATCATTATCATTATTTAGTTCATATGGCCATGAAGGCTCTTTCAGTTCAGTAACTTGGAGACACGTATGCTTTAGTAATACAGGTGAAGTTATACTCTTATCAATTCTAAAAGTAACTAATATGTATCACATCCCAAAGTTTAAAGTTAATTTTAACTATGCTAGTCAATTGACTCTTGTTCAATCATTTCACATAAATGTAACATTTTTCAGGACCTTCAAGTGAAGGACAAGATTGTTCGGTCTGATTTGGCCGCTGCCATCTGATGCACTTTCCTTTTCCAGCAACGAGCCATTTGATATATGATATTTATAATTAAACCAATTAAATCTTGATAGATTTATTTTATTAGTATTAGTATGCATTTTGATTATGTTAGTTCAAATTTTAGAGAATTATCGAATGTATGTCCACAGGCTAAACAAGTGTCTTTCTTTTAATAGAAGTATTTCAGCTTCTTCTCGTGCAATTCTTAATTACTTACAGTGATAAATGTGTACCCCTCAGGGTGTCATTTTTAGTGGTGCGGAATATTTTTAACTATAGTGGATAATTACAAACATTGCACATGGAATTCTAAACTATTCTAGTAGTTTTAAGTCATCTTTATGAATTTTAATCTTCTGATAGGATCTTTCTTTCTCGAGTTCTCACCACTGAGGAACCAAATTCTTTTTCTTAAGCTATGAAATATCCCTGTTGGCGTCAAGCCTTGGCTTAAGAAATTAAGGCATTAGATATAAACAAAACATGGTTTTATAAGATTTGTAGAAGGTTTTACAAAATGAAATTCGATCAGGATGGTTCGGAAGAGCATTATACGCCTTGTTTAGTTGCTGCAGGTTATACCCGAAAGGAAGGACTTGACTATCGCGGCACATTTTAACTTGTTGCCAAACCTGACACTGTCCGCGTGCTACTTTCCATTGCAGCTGTACTTAATTGGTCTCTACACCAACTAGATGTCAATAATGTCTTTCTCCAAGGTGATCATAAGGAGGAATTTATGTGAAAGCGCCCCCTAGTTTCACTAAAAGTAGTTTGGTAAACTTTCCAAATCATGTTCGACCATTAATAGGTATCGGTGCTCTACTATCCAAACGTTTTCACCCAGTCTTATTCTAATCATTCGATATTTACTTATAACAAATCTATTTTGGTTTTAATTTTTCTCTCTGTGGATGATATCATCATTACAGGCACTGATGATTCTTTCTTCATTACTCTGAAATTTTGTCTAACTGCTTATGTTTCTATTAAAGATCTAGGTAAACTCCGATATTTTCTTAGTATTAAGGTTTCTCAATTTGCAAAAGGTATTCTCTTTGCCAACGAAAATATATTTCTGGTATCATCAACGATCCTGGTCTAACTGGAGCATATACATCTCCTTTTCCAATGATCCGACATCTCACCTTGTTGCCTACAGATGGTAAGCTATTATAAGATCCAAAATTGATATCATCATTTAATTGATCGTTTCTTATATCTTATAGTGACTTGGTTTGATATAACATATCTGTCAGTTCTCTTAGCTGGGTTATGCAAGCTACTTCTCATATTGATGTTGCTATGTAAATTCTTCATTGACTAAAAGGGACTATTTGGTCATGGTATTCTTTTGTCTTCTTCACGTATTCCCCCTCTTCACAGATACACTAACTCAGATTGAGTAGGTTGTCCGTCCTTTAATTCGTCATTCTACAACCAGCAATTTCACCATGTTAAGTTGTAGTACAATTTCTTGGAAAACGAAGAAACGTCGTACAATTTCTCGATCTCCTACAGAAGCAGAAATATGAAGCACTTGCTATGCTTGGTTCTGAGTTATAATGGCTGCTTTATTTGTTTAACGATCTCCATATATTTAAGTTCCTTCAGCTGTCCCAATTATTGAGATAATCAAGTTCAATTTATATTGCAGAAAATCTTGTTTCTCATGAATGTACAAAGCACATTGAAATTGATTTCCGTTTTGCTCTTGAGAAGAGGTTGTCAGGACACATTAGTCCCACTTACATTTCTTCATCAAGTCAGCTTGTTTGAATCTCCAAAAAGCCTCTTAGGGGTAGATTTCAATAAAGATTTATATAAAAGTAGTGTGGCGCTATCAGCACCCCAGTTTGTGCTAACGGCCACCACAGTCAGTGGGCAACCGCCGACTAACCTTACCTGGTTCGGCGGTCGCCCACCGACCGTAGTTTAAAAAAAAGAAAAAATGATGCGGTGGCCTGTAGTAGAAACCGGATGCAAATAGTCACACACTAAAAGTATGACATTCATTCCATTTCACCTTCTGCTCAAACTTGAGGGAGTTGTAAAATAATTGATTGTATAGGTGCCTATTGTATAAGGAGTGGATAAAAATGGTTCTGTAATTTAAAACTGAATGAACTAAATAAATGAGTGGACTTATGCAGAGTTTTTAAGTATTCGAGTTGTATGTTTTATTTGTAAGCTGTTATTTGGCATACAGATATAGATATTATCTGTCTTGCAATTTATTTAAGTAAATTAACGTTGCCATACCAAATGTAAATATGATTTCTTTCTTGTTGAAATTGTTTTAATGATGCTTAAACTTTCTATATGATTCTGTTTTGTTCTCACAGTTTGTTTAAAGCAAAGCTACAACTGAAATAAGTAACTCAAGCCATTTATACGTGTGTTACCGACATAAGTGAAAGGGGAAAAAGAAGTAAAAATGAGATAACAAAGTAAACGCTGTACCGTAATCCGATGATAACATTCTTTCTTGTTGTAGACACACAAGACATAAACCATCTGCCAACAGAACAAAAAATGTTATGATTATTGTAAGTGAACTTATTCTTAAACATATGATATAAAAATGGAGACAGTCTATCATACATGCCCATGATGTGGTTTGAGTCCTCTATCCTCTACTCTACAACTTCCATCTATATGAAGAGTCTTCAGTGGTAGCTGTGTATCAACAGATACCTGTCGGTTACTATTAAAATCTAAAAGAATGTAATATTCTTTGTTCATGCAAGCAACCATAGTCTGAAAGAAGTCAAGCTTACAATTTGTCATCAATGATTAATGAATCATACTGATTCATGGTCGTAGGAAAGAAATTTAGGTTGACTTAAGTTCTATTTTCCAATCCCACTTTTTCTTTTTAATACCCTGGCACAATCTAAAATAATAATTATGAAAAAATTACCCCTATTTTGTAGTCTGATGCACTGTCAGCTTGAAGAAACAAATATCATCTACCAACACAATTAGACTAAGCAATGATTTGTGAAGAACCACTCCCGCTCCTACTGAGGTTCTTAAATTAACCTAGCTTGGGTGGAGCGAGGTTCTTATGATAACCTCACTCAGATAAAGCGGGATTTTATGATAACCTTATGATAACATAGATTTGGTCTGAGCGAGGTTTTCGTGGAAAATGACATTGTAAAGAATCTCGCTCGGAATGATCTCGGCTCTTTGTGGAATCTCACTCAGAGTAAGTTTGGTTTCTTATATAATCTCGCTCGCATTGAACGAGGTTCTTTTAGAAATCTAGCTTGATCTGAGTGAGGTTTGTAAAAGAACCAGCCTTTGATGGGGGTAATGGAAGTTGATGCTTTGTAAAAGAACCAATCGGAAGGAGCGACTAGTTAATGTTTTGCAAAAGGGAGGTAATGGAATTAACTGGGGTTAAAGGAAATTAACGGAGTATGGTATATTTTTCCAATTTGATGGGGGTGTCCAAGGAAGCTAATGGGTTGTTAATAGAACCAGCATTATATCAATCACAAATCAAACTTGTTCAAGGCGAGGAACAAGATTTCGTTTGACCGGCAACCCTAGAAAAAAATGCATCCACGAAAAATGCATGTATTCTACTCCACACTCCCACAGAAACCAAAATTACAAAATCATAAATCAAACTTTTCACTTGTGTAGGTTTTGCTGAAATTGCATTCATTTAAGATCTTGATTCACCCAAATCAAATCATATAAAACCAACTCAACCAATTTGATGACCGTATATAAACCCAAACGTAACAAGAGTTACCATGTTATCCTTCGGTTTCTTCTTATAATAAGCAAGAAGATCGGACTCTAGAACAAAATATCTCATATGAATAAAAGATCTGCCAAGCTTTCTCCTCCCGTATCGAACCATCCATCCTTCGTAAATAACTTTCGATGCTTCTTTCTTCTTTCCCATTACAGATTCTTCTGCCGATTCACCGCTAATGCAACATTTCATTCACATTCGATTTGAATTTAGGTCTTAAATCAAATAATATAATAATAACAATGGTAGCAAGATACATAAATTGGGGAAAATTGGAGTTAGGGTTTGAGAGAGAAAATGATTGTATTGATTTGTTCGGAGATCGAGAAATTAGGCGAGCGAGAAGGTGGGAGGAGAGAAATTGCAGAAATGATAGGAATATTTGGCGGGAAGATGTAGAGGTCCACGGTAAATTAAAGCCATAGCTTGTTTGAAAATATTACAAGTATGTCCATTTATTTGGAGGCTTGCTTTTTTATTTTTTTTATTTTTTTTTTACTTATTTTTTTCTTTGTTCTCTAAAAATTCCTAACTCTTATTCTTGCGACGAACGTTACGGGATGCGTTTTGCGCGTGAATTGTTGTTCTTCAAACTGTATGTGGTTAATCATATTTTTACATTGAAATAATGTACAGTTAGTTACAGTTTTTATTTCTACGTTGCGACATCAGATTTTTTGTTTGTTTCGATTTTATTTCTATTATTGGTTAACAAAAAACGAATTGCTAAAGAAAATGTATTTACTAGATCCTATTTTTAGTGATATGATTTGATTTGGTAGAATTTGTTGAGGGTGTTTTGAATTGGTAAGGTAACTTTATTTGTTAGATCGTATTTCTAAGCGATAGTGGGATTTTGAAAATATCTATAGGAGACATTTTTGGTAATTCATGCTGAAATCAAAAAAAGAGTGACACCAAAGATATTGTAACTATTATTAAAGATTGTTGCAAACGAACGTTAGAACAATACTTTTAAATAATGATTTATAAGAAACTATTTATATATTGCAGCCAAAGGTTCTATAAACCATTGGAAGCGGCGATAAAACTTATAGATCATTAAGATCAATCTTTGAATTACACAATCAACAAGAAATTGGAACAAGTGTTTTGACAAGTTAATCAAATAGTTTGATCAAAGTTGAAATGCACATAAAGCGTGTGTTATAAGAGGAAATGAATGGTATTGTAACATTTATAATCATATATGTAAATAACTTGCTGCTGAATAGTAATGATGTATATATGTTGCAATTAGTTAAAACAAGGCTATCAACAAGATTATCAATGTAGGATTTTGGGCAAGGCGTTATATGTACTAAGTATACAGATCTATAAGTTTAATAGAGCATGATGTTGGGGTTGTTCCAATCTAACTACATAAATGCCATACTAATACGGGTTCGTGTGGCATATTCCAAGCAAGGAAATTGTAATACCCTATATTTTTGGTAATATTATTTAGAATATTTAATTAGCTAAATTAAATAAAGTAATGTGTTGATTATAGCATTGAGAATTGATTTTAACTAAGGGGTAGTCGTGCCAAAAACAATGAATTAAAAGAAGAGTTAACATGAAATAGAGGAGGGGTAAAATAGAAAAGAGGTCATTCATATATCCTTAAACCTTGGTCGCATATCTCCATACATGTTCATTTCTCATTTGTCAAAAAATTTCAAACTTAAGGCCGATCACCATTAACAAGAGCAAGAGGAAAAGGATTAAGATAAGCTAAGGAAGAAGCTTAATCAAATTAAATCCATTCACATCTCAATCTCTTTAATCTCTAAAGCTAAGGTGAATAATGTTTACATCTCATATTTCTTATTGTTTTCGGTTCTAGATGAATCTGAATTTATTTGCAATGTTTTGCCATGTTTTTGAATGATGGAAGGATTATATATACTTGATGATTTATGCATGTTCATATTGATTTTATGATATGTTAATGTGAAAACCCTATTAAATGACATCCAAATGTCTTACGAATTTTTATATAGACCAGTAATATTTTAGAGATGGTTTCAGTTTTTAGAATTTTCTGAATTTATGTGGATTTTATATGAATTTTCTAGTGAAGAAAATGCAATTTTGATTTAAAAATTATTTACGATTAGATAATGGTTTGGGTCTGAATTGAATATATGTTATAAAACATATAAAAAGTGATTTTTTGGAATTTTTGTAGAATTTTCCCAAGTGTTTTATTGGATATATTAAATTATTTAAGGTATGTGACTTAAATGTTTTATATATTTATAAAAAGGAAAAGGGATATTTTGTAAAATAATTCAATTTGTTACTTCTGAAAATTAGCAGTACTTTTAGGAAAGAGAAACTTGCAACCAATCACAATTTGACAAACAAGGCAGCCTAGGTACATAGAAATAGTTTAAAAGGACAAACATACATGTTTTTCGCCTCCTTATCTTCGCCTCCAACTATATCGAAACCAATGCACGTGGTATCACGTAACTGGTATGTAGTGAATTGGATATAGGCGGAAGGTGTAGGATTGAAACGAAGGGTTCCGAAGGGGTTGAAGCGATACTTTACTTTTAAATGAAAATGTGCTTGCTTGATTTCGAATGAAAAGCTTTTGACTTGGTTAGCTTTTGACCATGTCAAATGGTTTTAAAGAAATGGTTTCGATTGGGTTGCGCCTTATTTTTAAATAAATGCTTTCGACTGGGTCGAAACCCTTGACTTCCTCTTCCATCTTTCGACCCAGATTGGTTTCAAAAGGGTTGCTTTACTTTGTTTTGCTTTTTAAACTTGTTCACTTCTCTAATGCTTTCGAAGGGATAATTTTGACACCATCACTTCTTTACTTAGAAATGATTTCGAAATGAATGCTTTCGACTTTATTGGGTTTCCGATTCTTGCTCTACTTGAAGGCATAATCCAAATAGTTTTGACCGAAACGGTTTTCAAAGGTTTCGAAGGAGTAAATTTTTGAATGGTTTCAAAATGGTTTCCGCATGTTTTAAATTGAACCCATGTGATTTTGAAAGGTTTGTGTTTACAAAGATTTGATGCTTTCGGAAGGTCTTAAAAAAGGTATTGAAGGGGTGGTTCTCTAATGGTTTCGAAGGAGTCGAAAGGGAAGGTTTTTCTGGCAGTTTCGAAAGAATTGAAAGGAAAGGTTTTTCCAATGGTTTCGAAAGGCATGTTTAAAGGTTTTAAAGAAGAAGATGTCTAAGGTTTTTAAAGCTTTCGAAAGGAATGTTTTTTAGTGGTTTCAAAAGGGTTTTGATAATGGTTTCTAAAGGAAGATCTTGGCCTTTCGGCCTAGATTAAATAAAAGGGTTTTACTTGGTTTAGAAAAAGGTACTTTTCAATGGTTTCGAATGGGGTACTTTCAAATATTTAAATATTTTCATCAACAAAGATTTATGTAAAGTATATATATAACATGACAAGATGATTTTGAGTAAAGCATAGAATCTACGTATTTTCCTTGTGTGAGTTTGATTTGAAAGGTTTTAAATCATTTTGAAAATGTTTTCAACGAAAATTTAAAGGGTAGTTAACCCTAAGTAAAATGAATCAGATATTAGAATACCAAATTCGATTGGTATAGGGTCACGCCCTATGCAATAGCTATTAGCCTAGCTATTTTAGTCCAAAATTCCAGTGTGTATGGCTTTGCCACAGATAAGGCTAAAATTATGATTACACACAGAAGGAATATATGTTTGTATATAGATAGGTTATTGGAGAGCCCGCTAAACCATTAAAATCAGGTGACCCTAAGAGATGTTAAGTTAGGGAGAGATCGTCCAAAAGAGAAGTATTTACAGATAGTTAAGGACAGACCGTCCAGAAGAGTAATGTCTAACAAATGTTAGATAAATTTTGATATATTGCATGGTAGGCCCGAGTCAGCCAAAGGTTAATAGTTAGCCAAACAAAACTATGATGTTCGAATAGGTAGTTCATTTATTACCTGATATGTATGTTCACATAATGATGCTTTACAAATTTTAACCAGTTTTGGTTACAGGAAAAGGTTTGCAAATGATATGTTTTAAAAGGATATAAGTGAGGAGAAACCCATTCCGCTTAGCGGCTGGTCTCACTTAATATCGATAACCGAGCTGTAAAGTATTATTCATAGCAGGCTTTATGTCTAACTCGAAGTTTTTATTTTCCCTTAAACTCTTGGGTGCTCGAAATTGATTTGAGTAGGCTGAGGGTTGAGGTTTTTAGTAATTTTGGCGAATAAAGCTTCTAGAGACTAGTAGGTGGCTGAAGGATAGCTAATTATGAGTAATAGTTTATTTTTCTTTGATTCCGCTATGTATATTAAGTCTGTTATGACTATTTTGACTCTGATCAACCGAGGGTGCATCATCATATGTAGCTCTTGGCGTATTATTGTATAATTATACTTTATCTTTATTTGGCAAACGATTATTTGATTACGTAACATGGATATGAATTATTGTTTTGAAACATAATCTGTAAAATGTTGTTTAGAAATCTATGGTTTTATTCATATTCATGTGCTGCTGATATTATGGATACCCTTAGCATTACCGTATTTCGTCATCAAAAGTTAATACTATAGATGACAACAACATCTGTAGCGCTTAGCTTTTGGCCTCCAGATACGGGATGTTACAAAAATGTTCCCGTGCAATATAGAATTGTCCTTCTAGAAAGGAACCCTCATACATGGATGATGAGAAAGACCATGTAACGACCCTCATTTTTGATAATTAACAATATTAAATTAAATAAGATTTTTGGAATTTAATATTTAGGGAAATTAAAATTTATGATTTATAAATCGGAAAAAAAATTAAATGTAAAAATAACATTGATTGAATGAAATTGACAATTGTTAATGTAATTTCAATCAACTGTAATGGTAAAGCTAATTGGGAATGTAATTGTAGAGCTTAAATTGGAAATGATTGTAAGTCAACTATAAGTGAACTAAATGTTGTATTAATAATGAAATTATATGTATTAAATTGAGATTAGTTAGTATAGAAAATGAAATCAGTTTGGGTAAGTAATTTATAACCCTTGGCTGTAAATAATGAGTTAATAGAAATGCGTTATTAAGTTGTAACAATTGTTTGTTAGCATCTCATTGATTAAATTAGTTTGGAAATAATTTGGAAATCAACGAAATTTAATGTAATTAAATATTGCAGTTAATATGAGTTAAGATTATAACTGTAGAATATGAATGTAATAAAAATGTAAACTAATGTTAATTATATTCATAAGCTAAGAGTTGATTCAATAATAAAAGTGAGAATCAAAATAAAAGAATTTATTGGAATGTTTTAATTAAAAAGAGGGAAGACATTACTTGTAAACATATACTAAAATAAATTTAAATTGGGTGATTTATTTTCAATTAATTCAGTTCATGCTTCAAAATTTAATGTTAATTTACTGCATATATGTTTATACCTAAATATAAACTTATGTTTTAGATCTAATTATATCATAAAAAAGGATTATTTAGGTTTGAAACCTCATACGGTATTAAATTAAATGTTAATAGGAGATGATAAAGGGGGTAAAATTGATTTACACTTAACTATTTCCTTTTCAATTATACTTGATTAGATTTTAATTGGAACATAATTTACCTTTTCATCTTCACTCTTTTGATTTACTCTTACATTCATTGCCTCCTTATGTGAATTATTTTCATACCTTTTATTTATGAATGTAAACTATAAGTGGCGATAAAGATGTACGCATATATGTTATACACCTGTTTATATTACCTTATTTATGCTATCATATTTTTGAATGAATGTTAATGCATTCCTAGCAAAACATTCGATTGAAATGTTAACATGTTTGTTTAAATTCTCAATCTAATCAAAGAGAGAGAGAGAAATGAAAAAGTTCTTAATGTTGTGTATTCTTTTAATTAATGACACAAATTTGTGTAGAGAATTTATTTTCATTTATTGCGTGTTAATTAAATCTTTAATGAATGTCAATTTTGGTATGTTTGGGTTAACAAAATTAATTAAGTAAACAATTTTTTTTGAAATTAGAATTCCAAAAGTTTGTTTATAGTGTAGAGTTGGTCCATTCATTCATTTTTTAATTAATAATTTCTGCATTCTTTCTACCATTTCCTCATTTGTTCCATTACTCCTTTCTATTTACACTGTCTGAAGCTTTTCCATTTTGCAAACATGAAATACTTTTCATATTTTTAATTCTTTCTTTTACCTCTTTTTAATACCTGCTACT
Source organism: Allium cepa (assembly GCA_030765085.1). Lineage (NCBI taxonomy): Eukaryota > Viridiplantae > Streptophyta > Magnoliopsida > Asparagales > Amaryllidaceae > Allium > Allium cepa. The sequence goes on from CM060931.1 coordinate 465,232,464, forward strand.
TTTAAAAAGGATGTTCGTATTTACTTTATTTCAAAACCTAGTTTGTTCATATTTACTTTTTTTTTTGTTTATTTTCCAACTTTGTTTCCTGAAACCTCATTTCATTTATTTCTGATTAATAGCAGCCTCTCTTTTCAAATTTCATTGGCCCTAAACCTAACTCTAACCTTATAAATAAGATATGATGCAAATGAAACCCTAGCCTCCATTCTAATCTTTTCTTTTTTTCCTTTTCTTTTTCTTCTTCAAATCTCTTATTCTCTTTTTTTTCCTTCCTCTTCAAATATTCTTCTTCTTTAAATCTTCTTCTATTTCAAACTTTCTTCTTCCTTTTCAAATCTTGATCTTCTCTTCCATTTTCAGTTCTTCTTATTTTAATCTTTTTTTTCAATTCTTCTTTTTCGAATCTTCTTCTTTTTTCAAACCTTCTATATATATCTTAATATAATAAGGAGGAAAATTAAAGTAAATCAAACCAAAAGCAAAATTAATGAACAAAGCTGGCAATCAAGAAGGAGACTTAGAAACATAGAGAGGAGCTATTGATTAGAAGTCTATTATTTTCATATTCGTACAAAGGCGAGTGGTTTAACCCACTCACGTAATACTAAACTTTCTTATGTTAGTTGAATTAATTTGTGATATGATAAGAATATTATTGGTTGTTGTTTGGTAGTTTAATTTGACATTTTAACTGAAATTGAATTTTATTGAATTGAATTTCCATTTAAACTAATAATTGAAATTAAATTGATAGTTCAATACCTGATAATGATAACTGGTTAATTGTTGTGATTTATTGAATGATTTGGATGTTGATTGAGATGGATGGTTATTTATTGACATTTCAGATGATTGAATGCTATGTTTATTATGTATGTTGTTATCACACCGCAAGTTCCCTTAGTTTGTTTTTAGGAAAATCACTATGGGTTGAAATGTACATACCTGAATGATCTTATAGATTATGAAAAATCGTTATAGGTTGAAATGATACATACCTGAGCAATTTTATTGATTTGGATATTATTGATTCGGGATATGGGTTGAAATGATATATACCCGGGAAATTTAACTATTTTGGATTGAAATGATGCATACCCTATAACTTGACCATAGGGTAGAAAATTATATACGGATGCCGTTGGTAGGTTTTAAATTGTTTTCTATATGGTAAAGTATGTTTAATGTGATTTCTAAATTTAATTTAATGATTTTATTTATAAAAAAATTTATAATTGGAAAATAATTTATTTTATATGTTTCAAAGTTTCAAATTATAAGTTAATATATAGTTTAAATGTAAAGTTAAGATTTTTACTTATAATTTTATATAGTTTTAAATATATTTTTTAAATAGTTTAAAATTTAATTTAATAAAATATTTAATATAGTTTTAAGGGATTCATTTAAATTTAATTTGATATAACAAATATAGTTTTAATTTTATATAATAAATATTTATTTTTTAATAAATTTAATAAATAAAATTTAAGAAGTCAAGTAGAGAATAATTTGTAATGAAATCCGACTTAAAGGATTTTATAAAAGATTCTATAAAGGATTTTATAATGGTATTATAAAGGAGTTATAAAGTTTTAAAGGACTTTATAAAGGGTTTTATAAAAGAACTTGTATACAGGGATTTTGGAAGCATCTTAAAGGAATCTGTATAGAAGTTTATGAAGAGGGGAAGAGTTGTAAACTGTTTTGGAATTTATAAAAAGCTTTATAAATGGTTTTAAAGCATATAAATAGTATAACGGTTTAAGAGAGATTTATAAATTATATTCGAAATTGATTGAAAGAATTTTTCCTCAGTATTTATGAATATATTTTTACTTTCGAAATTAGTATATAGATATCTTGATATGAAGGTATAAACTATTTTTTGGATTTATTATTAAAATGTTTTATAAAATGACCACGGTGTTAAATAAGCATTTGGTTGTTAAAGACCGGGGTCGGATATTGTCACTCTCTGCCAATTCTGAAACCACTTTAAGAATTGTGCATGTGGTGGAGAATTCAACATGAGGTAAGATGGTTTGGCGAACGCTATTGGTATGAGGTAAGAACGCAGCCCTGACCCCCTCAAGTCAGTTTGATATGACTAAAATCAGGAGCCATAAACAGGCCAAGTGAGGTCGCTCCTCCTTTGGATATGCTTCTTTGATACCATATCTATTACTTTGTGATTGATTGGTGGCCACCACGATTTGATTATGGGAGTATTATTCAAGGTGGGCGGGAATAGCTGCTATGCGTTACCACCAGCCTGGTTCCACAATCTGGTAGAATCCTACAGTCGGTATAGCCATGTGTGCCCTGTCATGTGCCTTATCGAGCCCACTATGATTTCAATTTGTGTCGTACCTATGGAGTGCTCTCTGATAGCCCACCGGTTTGGTGGAGTTTACAGTACTGTATAGACTATAGCATTTATAAAAACATGTTAAGGGGGATATGGGTAACTTTGCCTAACGCTATTTTAATACTTTTCTTTACTGATAGACATTACATATACAACGTATATTATTACATATAAATAGTTTAATGGATCCTTAAGAGATGTGAATCCCGAACATCTCTTAAGTTATTGCACGCACGTTATACATTGTATAATGTAAAATCCCGTAAACATCTCTAAAGCCATTACACTGATATTTATTTACCATTGATTTAACTTGCATAAGATCTTTTAGTTCTAACTTGAGTGCTTTGTCTTTTTATTACGCCGAGGTCAGTCTGAGCTTTTCAGTATTGAAGACCATTTTATTTTGGAAGATGAAGATGGAGATTGGTCTACTATTTATTATACTTATTCCACTGCATCATGTTGTTCCGCTGCAATATTCTATTTTACCTGCTGTATGTATAACTCTAATTGTATTGTAAAAGTGTAATCAAATGTATATGTAAAATAGCTTCATGAACTGTTTATTTGATTATTATATTTTTGTCATTCCTGTTAGGTGTGGCTCGCATTGTATTAAGAGTGCGTGCGTAGATTGGAATATGATTAATCCCATATCGTAAGATATTCTAAAAAGAAATCAGCATATATATGGGATTGGTAGCATGCAACAACAAGAGATTCCTTTTGTTACAAATAAATGTTGCCATGAAAATTTATGTGCTTTAGGGGGATGTAGGGATATCCAATCATGATGCTGGCACCAAAAGAGCTTCGTTCAGTGGTCTTGCTTCTTCTACACTAAATGAAGTGCATACATAGCGGAAGATGCGAGGGGGTGCCGAAAATCTCAACATGGTATCAGAGCCGATGGTTCGATAGGACCAATATGATGCAGCGTTGACCTAAGTATGCTCCAATATGTGGTTTGAGCCCGGGATTCTCATTAAGGTGCAGTTATAAGTTAGAACACGGCCTACTCCAACCGCGTGAAAGAGAACTCTTTGTGAAACAGCTTGGCCCAACTATTGAAGGTGGTAGCGACCTAATCTAAACTGCCGGAGGTGCTAGTGACCTTATCCAAGTGTTTGAGGACTCTGTATAACTTCAAGTTGAATTGAGAAAATGCTCGCAAAGGTGGAGATCTATTAGGTATGGCTCGCATTGTATTAAGAGTGGGTGCGTCGATTGGAATATGATTAGTCCCACATCGTAAGATATTCTAAAAAGAAATCGGTATATATATAGGATTTGTAGCATGTAACAACAAGTGATTTCTTTTGTTATAAATAAATATTGCCACGAAAATATATGTGCTTTAGGTGGATGTAGGGATATCCAATCATGGCGTTGGCACCAAAAGAGCTTCGTTCAGTGGTCTTGTTTCTTCTACACTAAATGAAGTGCGCGCATAGCAGAAGTTGCGGGAGGGGGGGTGTCGAAAATCTCAACAATTCCGTGCGAGATTCTATGTTTTGTTTTTCTTTCCTTTCTCTTATTTTCTTATTTACCCTATTAATAATCTTCTCTTTTGAATGGTTTGAGTTTGAAATGTGTGGCTTATTGTCGATGTAAACTGTCGAAAAGGTGGGTCATTACAGTTGGTATCAGAGCTTTGGTTTATAGATACCTTAGCCTGTTATGGGTTAACTCATTAGAGATAGGGTTATTAATACCCTAAAATGAGTTTGAGTGTATATGAGAGAGCGTATTTGTTAGTGTTATAAAAATGTTTTATATTGCGTTAGTTTGTTCTGTTGATTATTTATAAATTCTGATCGGTACATAGGACACTATGGCATCGATATAGATTTCTAAACATTTAGTAGTAATAGGGCAGACCGACACAATATTGTTTTTGAAATATAGGTATATAAAATAATTTTACCTAGTATTATATTTTTGTATTTAAAAGAATAAAATTTTATAATTGGATATAGTTGTATGTGATATGTTGTTTGTTAGGAGGTGAAATTTGATAAATATTGGTTGTGAAATAGGATTTACAGATAAAGTGAATATGAATTGGAAATTTGAGAACTTAAGTTTCGAGGTTTTTGAAATTAGTTTTCAAAGATTTTGGAAAGATAATATTAGTATGATTTGGAAGTACTTTCGGATATAAATATTTTCAATGTGATTTGAAAGAAATGTTTTAAAAGAACTTTAAAAAGAAAATAAGTTCTTTGCTTTCCCCTTTTGTCGTTGGAAAATAATTTCGGTGATGACCGTGGCATCACCGGCATTCATTTTCGAGTTTCAAAGTGGGAAGACCACTATAGTAGCTTTGCTACACATTTCTTTTAATAAAAAAAATTAGATTTAAACTTCCAAGTATGTTTTTCTAAACATAAAATATGAATATATATATATATATATATATTATTTCAAAATGATTTGAAATGAACCCGGTATTTAGTTCTTAAGTTCCTGTTAAATTAATAATTTTCAGTTGTAGAAATTAAGTGAAATTTTAATAATTGGAAACTTCTCAAATGAAAAAAAAAAGATAATTAGAAGCTAAGTGATTAATGAAACTGTAAATAAATTGAAGATTTGTCACTTGTAAATTAAAAGATAATGAAAATTAAGAAGATGTAAACTATTAAACGTTTTGTTAACTAAAATGAATAAGATAAATTTTTATAACATTCAATTACATTCGAAAAGCACATATAGAACTTACCAGACATGTTTGAAAGTTGAGATGAAATTGACAATTGTTAATGTGATTTCAATCAACTGTAATGGTAAAACTGATTGGGAATGTAATTGTAGAGCTTAAATTGGAAATAATTGTAGGTTAATAAGAAATGATTTAATGTTGTATTAATATTGAAATTATATGTATTAAACTGAGATTAGTTAATATAGAAAATGAAATCAGTTTGGGTAAGTAATTTATAACCCTTGGCTGTAAACAATGAATTTATAAAAATGAGTTGCCAAGCTATAACAATTGATTTATTAGCATCTCATTGATTAAATCAGTTTGGAATTAGTTTGGAAATCAAAAAAATTTAATGTAATAAATATTACATTTAATATGAATTAAGATGATAACTGTAGAATATGAGTGTAATAAAATGTAAAATAATGTTAATTATATTCATAAAGTAATAGTTGATTCAATAATAAGAGCGAGAATCAAACTAAAAGGATTTATTGAAATCTTTTAATTAAAAAGAGGGAAGGCGTTAATTGTAAACATATATTGAAATAAATTTAAATTGGGTGATTTATTTTTAATTAATTCAGTTCATGCTTCAAAATTTAATGTTAGCTTATTGCCTATGTTTTAGATCCAATTATATGATGGAAAAAGGATTATTTAGGTTTGAAATCTCATACAGTATTAAATTAAATGTTAACAAGAGATGATAAAGGGGGTAAAATAGATTTACACTTGACTTTTTCCTTTTCATTTAGACCTGATTAGCTTTTAATTGCAACATAATTTACCTTTCCATCTTTACTCTTCTAATTTACTCTTACATTCATTGCCTCCTTATGTGGTTATTCTCATACCTTTTATTTATGAATGTGAACTATAAGTGGCGATAAAGATGTACATATATATGTTATACACCTGTTTATATTACCTTATTTATGTTATCTATTTTTGAATGTATGTAATGCATTCCTAGCAAAACATTTAATCGAAATGTTAAAATGTTTGTTTAAATTCCCAATCTAATCAAAGAGAGAGAGAGAGAGAAATGAAAAGTTCTTAATGCTGTATATTCTTTTAATTAATGACACAAATTTGTGTAGAGAATTTATTTTCATTTATTTTGTGTTAATTAAATCTTTAATGAATATCAATTTTGGTACGTTTAGGGTTAACAAAATTAATTAGGTGAACAAATGTTTTTGAAATTTGAATTCCAGAAGTTTGTTTACAGTGTAGAGTTGGTCCATTCATTCCCATTCTAATTAATAATTGCCGCATTATTTTCATTATTTCCTCATTTGTTCCATTATTCCTTTCTATTTACATTGTCTGAAGCTTTTCCATTTTGCAAACATGAACTACTTTTCATATTTTTAATTCTTTCTTTTACCTCTTTTTAATACCTGCTACTTTTAAAAAGGCTATTCGTATTTACTTTATTTCAATACCTAGTTTGTTCATATTTACTTTGTTTTTTTCGTTCATTTTCCAACTTCGTTTCTTGAAACCTCATTTCATTTATTTCTAGCAGCCTCTCTTTTCAAATTTCATTGGTCTAATACCTAACTCTAACCTTATAAATAAGACAGCAAATGAAACCCTAGCCTCCATTCTAATCTTCTTCTTTTTTCTTTTTCTTCTTCAAATCTTTTTATTCTCTCTCTTTTTTTTCCTTCCTCTTAAAATATTATTCTTCTTCTTCAAATCGTTTTCCATTTCAAACTTTCTTCTTCCATTTCAAATCTTGATCTTCTCTTCCATTTTCAGTTCTTCTTGTTTTAATCCTTTTTTCAATTCTTCTTCTTTTTTCAAACCTTCGAAAAATATATATGTACATACATACGTACATACATATATATATATATATATATATTAATATAATAAGGAGGAAAATTAAAGTAAATCAAACCAAAAGCAGAATTAAGGAATAAAGTTGACAATCAAGGAACTAAGGAAACATAGAGAAGAGCTATTGATTAGAAGTCTATTATATTCAGATTTGTACAAAGGTGAGTGATTTAACCCACTCATGCAATACTAAATTTTCTTATGTTAGTTGAATTAAATTTATGATGTGATAAGAATATTATTGGATGTTGTTTGATAGTTTAATTTGACATTTTAATAGAAATAGAATTTTATTAAATTGAATTTCCATTTAAATTAATAATTTAAATTAAATTGATTGTTAAATACTTGATATTGATAACCAATTAATTGCTGTGATTTATTGACTTATTTGAATGTTGATTTAGATGGATAGTTATTTGTTGACATTTTGGATAATTAGATGTTATGTTTATTATATGTGTTATTATCACATTGTAAGTTTCCTTAGTTTGTTGTTAGGAAAATCATTATGGGTTGAAGTGATACATACCATAATGATCTTATAGATTAGAAAAAATCATTATGGGTTGAAATGATATATACCCGAGCGATTTTATTGATTTGGAAATTATTGATTCGGGATACGGGTTGAAATGATATATAGCCGAGAAATTGAACTATTTTGGGTTGAAATGATACATATCCTATCACTTGACCATAAGGTAGAAAATTACATACGGACACCATTACTCGGTTTTAAATTATTTTCTAAATGGTAAAGTATGTTTGATTTATAAGTTTGATTTTTAAATTTAATTTAATGATTATATTTAAAAAAGTTATATTTGGAAAATAATTTGTTTTATATGTTTTAAAGTTTCAAATTATAAGTTAATATATGATTTAAATGTAAACTTAAAATTTTTACTTTTAATTTTATTTCGTTTTAAATATATATTTTAAATAGTTTAAAATTTAATTTAATAAAATATTTAATATAGTTTTAAGAAATTTATTTAAATTTAATTTAATATAATAAATATAGTTTTAATTTAATATAATAAATATAGATTTTTTTATAAATTTAATAAATAAAATTTAAGAAGTTAGGTAGAGAATAATTTGTAATGAAATCTGATTTAAAGTATTTTATAAAATATTTTATAATTGTAATATAAAGGAGTTATAAAGTTTTAAAGGATTTTATAGTGGGTTTATAAAAGAATTCGTGTAAAGGGATTTGGAAGCATTTTAATGGAATTTACGTAGAAGTTTATGTAGAGGGGAAGAGTTGTAAACTGTTTTGGAATTTATAAAAAGCTTTATAAATGGTTTCAAAGCATATAAATAGTATAAACGGTTTAAGAGAGATTTATAAATTATTTTTGAAGTTGATTAAAGGAAATCTTCCTCGATATTTATGAATATATCTGTACTGTCAAAATAAGTATGGGGATATCTTGATATGAAGGTATAAACTATTTTCTGGATTTATTATTAAAATGTTTTATAAAATGACCACGGTGTTTAATAAGCGTTTGGTTGTTAAATAGACCAGGGTCGGGTATTGTCACTCTCTGCTAATTCCAAAACCACTTTAACAACTAGTGGAGAATTCAGAATGAAGTAGGATGGTTTGGCGAATGCTATTGATATGAGGTAAGAATGCAGCCCTGACCCCTCAGGTCAGCTTGATATGACTAAAATCAAGAGCCATAACTAGGCCAAGTGAGGTCGCTCCTCATATCGTACATGCTTCTTCGGTACTATATCTGTTACTTTGTGATTGATTGGTGGCCACCCACGATTTGATTACGGGAGTGTTATTCGAGGTAGGCGGTAGTAGCTGCTATGCATTACCACCAGCCTGGTTCCACAATCGGTAGAATCCTACTATGGGTATAGCCTCGTGTGCCCTGTCATATGCCTTATCAAGCCCACTACTATTTTGATTTGCATCGTACCTATGGAGTGCTCCATAATAGCCCACCGGTTTGGTGGAGTTTATAGTATTGTATAGACTACAACATTTATAAAATGTGTTAACGGGGATATGGGTAACGCCTTAATGCTATTTTAATACTTTACTTTATCGATAGACATTACATATATAACATATATTGCTACATATAAATAGTTTAACGGATTCTTAGAAGATGTGAATTCCAAACATCTCTTAAGTTATTGCACGCACGTTATACACTGGATAAGAGATGTAAAATCTCATAAACATCTCCGAAACCATTACACTTATATTTATTTACTGTTGATTTCACTTACATAAGATCTTTTAGTTCTGACTTGAGTGTTTTGTCTTTTCATTACGCTCGGGTCAGTCTGAGCTTTTCAGTATTGAAGACCATTTTATTTTGGAGGATGAAGACAGTGACTAGTCTATTATTTATTATACTTATTCCACTGTATCATGTTGTTCCGCTGTATTATCCTATTTTACCTGTTATATGTATAACTCTGTTTGTATTGTAAAAGTGTGATCAAATGTATTTGTTAAAAAGCTTCATGAACTGTTTATTTGATTATTATATTTTTGTCATTCCATGTGAGATTCTATGTTTTGTTTTTTCTTTCCATTATCTTGTTTTCTTATTTACCCCATTAATAATCCTCCCTTTTGAATAATTTGAGTTTGAAACGTGTGGTTTATTGACGATTTAAACCGTCCAAAATGGTGGGTCGTTAAAGACTATATGAGAAGGATTCTTTATGCATAGGCATTATGATCCATTATAAATGTGATAATGTAATTGACAACATATTTCTCATGCACTCAATGAAGCAAGCATATGCTAGCATAAACTGAATGGAAGTCACTGGAAATATTGTAACATTCCCGTTTTTAAATCAAATTGAAATTGAAAACAAATTTAATTTTTGGAATTTAATTATGGTTTAACATGGTGTTTTCCAAAGTTTAATAGATATTCGTTTTTTTATTAATAAATGTAAATATGATTTTTAAATAGAATTTTTAATTGGAAATTTAATAATTATATTGGAAATAAAATTTGTTTTCTAATTTTACTATGTGTATATGAATATATGATATAATAAATAAATTAGATTTAAAAAGCCTTATTAATTAAGAATTATATATGTACAATTATTTATAAATTGTTTCAATTCAATTTTCCTTTATAAGTTATATGATTTCAGATGAAGGGTTTAAAACTTACATATATAGGTATGTATCTTTTGAAAATTAATACATGTAAACATGGCTTGTAAATAATAATAATAATAATAATAATAATAATAATAATAATAATATAATAAGGTTTTAAAAAAATGTATAAATTAATTTAAAGTAAGATTTAAAACACACATTCCAAATAAATCTAAGTTAAGGGTTTAAAACTAAATTCTAAAATTCATTGAACTTAAGGACTTAAACATAAATCTACAAATTAATAAAAAATTAAGGATTTAGACATAATTTTGTTAGTTATGACAAATGTAAACCAAGTAAGACCATGTAATAACAAGTGTTTACAATTAAGTTTTGAATTTAACAAGTGTCCATGCTATTTCTTTTTAAAAAAAAATGTAAATATCAAAGAAAAAACTGCAGATCAAAGAAAGTGAAAACCTGGAAATAAAGAAACAGCAAAGCTTCATACCTGAAACAAACAACAAACTGCAAAATCAAAATACAAACCTGAAATTGAATCAACATGCAATTCATTTCAAAAATCTGGAAATAGAAGATTAAGTTAAACCTGCCTTCAAAAGCTTCAGCCTGAAAAGTCAGATGCAAATCAACCCGAGGTGATCAACTCAGGCAACTCAAGCAAGCCAAAGTTTTCAGATTCAAAGAGCAGCTTGAGTTGAAGTTTGGAAATCAAGACATGCAGTAAGTTCAAGTGGAGTTCCAGATCAAACAGACAAATAAAAAGAATACATATATAAACAGAAGTGTCTCTGCTTCTTCAAACCCAAGGTGAGCAAATTTCTAATTTAAAACCTTTAATCTATTTTAAAAATGCCTGTGGTTGATTTCTGAAGTAAGTTGAGTAAATGTGAACGTGTTTATTTATGTATATACATATATATGAAGTGGTTGCCTGTCTGTATATGTAGATGTAATTCTGTTTTCAAATTCACAGGTTTTTAAAAAAAAAATCAAGGTTTAAAACTAAATATCTCTTCCATAAATCGAATTCAATCTATAAATTCTAGAAGTTAAGATGATGATATGGATGTAAATCTTATTTTTGAAAATTTATTTATAAAGTATAAGTTTAGAAAAAAACTATCTGGAAAATGAAAAGAATAGGAGGAATTGAAGAATAAGAAAAAAATCAACTCCATCGATTTGTAAATTAAAGTATATATCCTGAATCCTCTAAGAAAAACATGATTTGTAAAATAGAAATCATAATTTTTAGTTTAGTATTTTGGTTGCAGTTTGTAGATGAACAGGAAACACTTTTTGATCGATTTCTGACAATCGCGTAATTGTAAAATCTTGAAATTGTTCCTGGAGGTAGATGGAGGAGTATAGATTATGGGAAAAATGTTAAAAAATTATTTATTGCAAAAAAATTTGGGTCGACATGGAATTAGGGTTTAACGTGCTGTATTTGGGTCGGCTTGGTTCTCGTGCTCGTGAGGAGTAAGTAGTGGATCGAGTTCCATGATATTCAATGCAGTGTTGGCTTGGGGTTTGACGAGGACGTGGCCAGAAGCATGCGACCTCTGGTGGCCGAAATTGGCAACACGAGGCGATATTGGGTCGATGGTTTGGGTTTTCAAGTGATGCTAGATTGCTTAATTTTGATTTGAGGATGGACTTGGAGTTCTGGGTGATCGGGCCATTGAGGTAGGTGTTTGATGAAGTGTTGATCGTCACGACGATGATCGGAATGGTTTCGATCATCTATACACGTGCACGTGTACAAATTTTCACATTGCTGGGTTTGTTTGGTTTGGGAACGATGAAGTTCCTCGAGTTTGGCACGAGTTGTTTGGGGAATTTCTCGAAGAAATTGGGTTGCCCATTTTTCTCGAAGTTGGAAACGAGAAAAGTCTAGTATGGCTCGGGTTGGTGATAGAAGCTAGTGAAAGTGTACGTGCAGTACTAAGGATCGTGTAATAAGTACTAAGGATCGTGTAATATAATATATAAATGCGGAAACTAATAATAGCAGTAAAATAAAAATTAAAGTAAGCACATTAGGAATTTTTATACTGGTTCGAACTTCCCGTTCTACGTCCAGTCCCAGACTATCCTCTGGATTTAAACTAAACCCCTCACTTAACCCGGAGGAATAGGTATATCACGCCTGAGCAGCCGAACAGGAATTTTTCCTCCTCAACAGCCGAAGAGGACTTCAACTTAATACAAATACTTTGTTGACGAGTGTGTTCTGAATAACACGGATTGTCTTTTGATAGTACAATTTTCCTATAATCAAATCCTCAAGAGTATATATGTGTGAAGATTTAGAAGAAAGATAATCACGTAGAATCTAAGTTTATGAATTAAATCAAGAATTCTAGTGATATTAAATAAGAATGAATGCTTTTATTTGCAGAAATAAATAGAGAATTGATTTCAGAATTATAAACAAGAATCGGGGATTGTAGAAGTGATTTGAACATGTTTATATAGTTGTAGAATAGTTACAATCTTTCATGAAGAGTTTCAATCAAAAGTTGTGTCTGTATCTCTTGGATTGAGGGACATTCCTCTTCATGAAACAATCGCAACTCTTCAGAAAAGTAGCTGTTATATGCAGGTCGGTCGACCGGAAAAACTGGCCCGTCAGCTGAGTTTGAAATCGTGTACAAAAACAGAGAGCATCTATGCACTGACTACAGGGTCGGTCGATCGAATATCCTGGTCGGTCCGCCGACCTGTAGTTATATGCACAGTGCACATTTATTTGTGTATAAATTAATTCGTGTGTATATGTGACTACTTGAGGAATGATTTTAACAATATTCTAAGACTAAATGCATTAAAATATTCACAATAAACTCTGGACTGTAGTCTTGTCTCCTTTGTAGTGCATAATATACACTTATTCTCTTTTTGTCGCTTTCGTCGTATGATATATGAAGCTTGTGTCATGAATCAAAACTCTTGAATCAACATTCTCCCCCTTTTTGATTGATGACAATACCTATGTGACGAAGTAGTATATATTGTAATTCTCCCCCTGAATATATGGCGACATTTCTGCAAAAATTTGTTAGCTTGCATATATTTCTCCCCCTTTGTCATCGACAAAAAGGAATACTTAGTGGATGTTTAAAAAATATGGAATATGTGACAGAACATAAGAAAACATCGATTTTTTAAATAATACATACTCAAAGCAAATAGGAATATTACTGATGTTTTTCTGTAGTACACAACATCTAAAAACAAAATACTAGAAATTATGAGATGGCAAATTGTAAAACAATATGATCACTCCTCATCATCATCGGAATCCCTAAATTCTGGACGGATATTTTCTTCCGGAGGAGCACGTTCCTTACCACGTCTTTGAGTGTTAGAAGTGTGAGTTCCCGATGTACCGGAACTTGTATTCTCCGAAGTTGAAAAAGAGAAGTTTGGTGCTGGCCTTTTTTCGGGAGCAACATAAGAGGCACCGGCTTCGGTAGTACATGATAAGGCATCCCATAAATTCACGAAGAAGCCCTTGATTTTCTTAAAACGACCGTCAATTTTTCGAAGACGGGCATCTAAGGCTATTTGATTTTGAGCCAAAAGATCAATAGCCGCTTCTGTACTCATTTCGGGAGTTGGTCGTTGAACAGAGTGTTGACGTGTTAGACGCTCCGGAGCATGAGTTGATGGATGAGGTGTAGATTGACTACGGCGTAGTTTTTCTCGAGGAGTACTCTGCCATTGGTTAAAGGTTAAAAATCTAGGTGGTGCATCGGGCAACTTCATTAGTTTTATGGTCCTTGAATCAAAAGAACGAACTTTGGAAGTTTCGGATTCCGGAACATGTTGGATGAAGCTATTAATCAATCTCATTATGTATTCTCCATAATAGATATGAAGCATCTTTCCTTGATTGAATGTAAGAAACTCATCCATGAGTAATTGTGCCCAATTCACTTGTGTATTTGAACACAAAGCATATAAAGCTTTAAAATTCTCAGGATACACTAAGTGGTAGGAGCCACCTCTTGGTATAATTGATTTCATCATGAAACGATGAAAGAGTCGAGCTTTGGGTCTAAGTGATGATGTCTTTCTAAAATCCGTAGCATCATCTTCGAAAAATAAATGACTTATGTGGTCACGACTTGATATATTACAGTCTACGTCGTGTAATGAAATTCCACCCGGTCTAGCATCTAATATATGGTTAATTCGATCAATGGAGAGAAAGATTGAGGTGCCACAAACCGATGTCCAAACACAATTTTCAGTGTTTCTAGGTGGATTGACAAGATTTAGGTTAGCCAAAAACAATTTAACCATAATGTGGTTAATTTTCAAATTATTTTTTCGATAGTCTAGAAAATCATCTAACCCACTTCTAATTGCGGCATCTTCAATTCGATAGGTAACGAAATCAGGATAACTTACGAATGATTCTTCAAAGATTTTGGCATCTTGAAGTCGTATCCATCTTTGAAGTGCTATGTCGTTGACTAGCCATGAGGCAATTTGAGTATCAACAGGAGGTGTCGAAGATGAACCTCCGGCAGTCTTTGATTTCTTCTTTGGAGCCATTTGATTTTTGTTGAAGAAAAGTTGAATATTTGAGAAAGATTTTAATGGGGGCTAGGGTTAAAAACTGAAGGTGAAAAGCAAGAGTGAAGAGGTAAGTAAAAGGTGAAGGGGTGGGTTATTCATATGATGCAAACAGAAAAAGAAAACGCTGGAAACACGTTCGGTCGACCGAAGTACCTGGGTCGGCTTACCGACATAGGAAACAGAGGTTAGCTGAAAGTTTCGGGAAAGGGCTCGGCTGACCGACTCAGAGTTTTGGTCGACCAACCCTGTTAAATGTGCATATTTGATGCTTGCGGCCTGGTGTCGGCTGACCGACTCAGGTTATTCGGTCGGCCGAATTGTTAGAAATGCACATTTTATTTAAAATATAAATTTTATATATATATGTAGAGACATATAAATTTTATTATTATATTATATTTATACAGTTTATTTAAAGCAATATACATACATACATACATACATACATACATACATACATATATATATATAATTTTAGCCACCATTCTTTAAAATTTACGCTCCCATGAGTTTGGAGACGGAACATCTTCTACAGGTGACCATTTTGGAGCTATTGGAGTTTGAACAGGTTTTGAAGAGGATGGAGTTCTATAGGAAGGTTCAGTAACTTCATCCTTTTTTGATGAAAAAACTTTCATGGCAATTTTTTCTAGAAAGCTTAGACGTCTTGCCGTTACTTTCTGTTCATAGTAGAGCTCTCGTTGCATATTCATTTGCTGTTGTTGGTAATGATGTATTTCATCAATCTTTTGCTTTGTTGATGGAGATATAACCATTGTATGCTTCCCCTTTTTATTGTTAGGTGTATAGCCTGTATGGGAATCTTCCCATGGTTTCCATCCGTGTCTGGGATCTTTATCCAGAGAGGAAAAATCAAGGACACGATTAGGCATTGGAAAAGTAGGATAGGGACCATTCTCCGGAATACGATCAGAACAATCATCATCTGGAGATGAGAATGATATATGGGAATTGTCGGAATTGTAAACTTCATTGTTTGAAGACATTATAATTTTTGTAAGGTTTTGTTTTTAGAATATCCTTAGAAAATAAAATAAAATAAGCATTGTATTTATAATCGTATATTTTCTGAAAAATATGTGGATAAGGATTGTTTTCAAAGATTATCACAGAGATTTTAAGAAAAAAACGGTTGTTAATGTTCATGAGTTTTAGGGCTAAGAATAGTATTTCTGAAAAACAATAGTAGTATAAAAAATTTAAGAAAAGCTAAGACAAGAAACACCCATAGCTCAAGTGGCTATAATATGACATCTATCAAACTAGTTAGAAATCATGAGTTCGAATCCCGCTTTGGTCAGAAATAAAACAAATTTTTGCATATTTTCTATTTATAAATCTTTTAAAGACATTATACCTAAGTCACGTCTTAATTTTATAAAATTATTTTCATTTAACGGTTTAGTAAAAATGTCTGCAATTTGATTTTCAGTATTAATAAATTCTAAATTTATTAAACCTTTTTCCAAACAATCACGAAGAAAGTGATGACGAATATCAATGTGTTTTGTCCGTGAGTGATTTACTGGATTTTTAGAAAGATTTATTGCACTAGTATTATCACAATAAATAATAGATTTTTCAAGATAACAGTTAAAATCTTGTAGTGTCTGTTGCATATATATGACTTGTGCACATGCCAAAGCAGCAGATATATATTCTGCTTCACATGTTGATCAGGAAACACAATTTTGTTTCTTACTAAACCAAGGGACTAAGGAACGTCCAATGAAATGACACGTTCCGCTCGTACTTTTTCGATCCGTTCAACTTCCTCCAAAATCAGCATCGCTATAGGAGACTAATTCGAAAGGACATTCTTTCAGATAAAATAGACCGAAATCTTTGGTTTTAGTTAGATAACGAATAATGCGTTTAACTGCTCGCATATGTGATTCTTTGGGATTTGCTTGAAATCGAGCACATAGACAAACACTCATCATAAAATCAGGTCGACTTGCTGTTAAATATAATAACGATCCAATCATACTACGATATAGTTTTTGATCAACGCTTTTGCCTTCTTCATCTCTATCGAGATAAATTGTTGTGCTCATTGGTTTTGGTTTGGCAGAAGTGTTTTCCAGACCAAATCGTTTAATTAAATTATAACAATATTTTTCTTGATTAATAAAAATTCCATTTTCTATTTATTTAATTTGTAATCCAAGAAAATATGACAATTCTCCCATATGAGACATTTCAAATTCATTTGTCATTATAGTTGAAAAATCCTGACATAGTTTTTCATTTGTTGAACCAAAGATGATATCATCAACATATATTTGAATTATTAGAATATCTTTATTAGTTTTCTTAATAAAAAGTGTTTGATCTACTTTACCAATTTCAAAACCAGATTCTAATAAATAGCTTTTAAGACGATCATACCACGCACGTGGTGCTTGTTTTAAACCGTATAAAGCTTTTTTGAGTTTATAAACATGATGTGGAAATTTGTCATGATTAAAAAGTGGTGGTTGTTCAACAAAAAACATTTTCTTTTATGTAACCATTTAAGAATGCACTTTTAACATCCATTTGATACAGTTTAAAATTATGAAAACATGCAAACGCTAATAGAATTCGTATTGCTTCAAGTCGAGCGACTGGAGCAAACGTTTCTTCATAGTCTATTCCCTCTTCTTGATTATATCCTTGTGCAACTAACCTAGCTTTATTCCTAGTTATATTTCCTAGTTCATCAGCTTTATTTTTAAAAACCCATTTAGTACCAATGACTGTTTGATCACTAGGTCTAGGAACGAGTTCCCAAACTTTGTTTCGTTTGAATTGATTTAGTTCTTCTTGCATGGCAAGAATCCAGTAGTCATCAGTTGAAGCTTCTTTTATATTTTTAGGTTCTATGTTAGAGAGAAACGCTACATGACCAACTTGATTTAATTGATGCCTAGTTTTAACGTTCGTATTTACTTCTCCAATTATATTTTGCACAGGATGATGTCGTAAAATTTTAGGTGGAGATTTTATTATATTAGTAGTAATATTCTCATTTTCAGTAATATCATGATCATTATCGAAGGTTTGTTCAGTATTACTATTTTCATTCTGAGTAGTTTCATCATCAGAGTCAATAGTAACATTTGGATTTATATTTTTAAAATTTTCGTCAAAAGAAACATGTAAACTTTCTTCAATAATTTTAGTTCTTTTATTGTAAATTCGATAAGCCTTGCTTCGTTCCGAATATCCAACGAATATTCCTTCATCGGATTTTGGATCGAATTTACCTAGTTGATCTTTAGTATTTAAAATAAAACATTTAGAGCCAAAAACTTTAAGATATGAAATATTTGGTTTTCTTCCATTTAGTAATTCATATGGAGTATTCTTAGTTAATGGTCGAATAGAAACACGATTTAACACATAACAAGCAGTAGCTACAGCTTCTGCCCAAAAGTGTTTTGATAAAGTGGTTACGTTTAATAAAGTTCTTGCACATTCTTGTAACGTTCTATTTTTCCTTTCTATAACTCCATTTTGTTGTGGTGTTATAGGAAATGAAAAATTATGATTAATGCCTTTCTTGTTACAAAATTGTTCAAAAGCTTCATTTTCAAATTCTCCTCCATGATCACTTCTTATATTTTTAATTTTCAAACTTTTAATATTTTGAATTCTTTTAACAAAAACTTTAAAATTATCAAAAGTATCACTTTTATTTTTCAAAAAGAAAGTCCAAGTATATCTAGAAAAATCATCTACAATAACAAATACATATCTATTATGATTAATAGATTGTACTTGAGTTGGACCAAAAAGATCCATGTGTAAAAGTTCAAGTGGTTGTTCTGTAGATATTACTTTCTTTGACTTAAAGGACGATTTTGTTAATTTTCCTAATTTACATGCATCACAAAATATATTAGTTTTAAATTTTATGTCAGGTAATCCTTTAACTAATTTATTTTTAGCTATCTTATTAATGGTTTTAAAATTGATGTGGCAAAATCTTTTGTGCCAAAGACATGAATCATTTTCCTTAGCTATTAGACATAAATTTGAATCATTGTTAACATTCATATTTAAAATATAAATATTTTTATCTCTTATTCCTTCAAAGATAGTGGTATGATTTTTATCGAGAATATTACATTTATTTTCAGAGAAATTTGTATTAAAACCTTTATCACATAGCTGACTAATACTTAATAAATTGTGTTTTAAATTTTTAACTAATAAAACATCAGTAATGAGAGGTAAATTAGAGATACCGTTGCTACTGACATCGCCTTTGCCGATGATATATCCTTTTGAGTTATCTCCGAAGGTGACTGCTCCTCCATTTGAGTATATAATGTTTGACAACATTTCTTTGTTTCCAGTCATGTGTTTTGAGCAACCGCTATCCAAAATCCATTTTCCTCTCTTCTTATGTAGTACATCGTCTGATGAAGCCATGAAGCACACATTTGCTTGTTTATTATCACTTTCACTCTCTGAAGAGGATGATGAGCCGGTGTCGTCCCAAGTGACAGAAAAAGCTCTTCGTTTGGTTTTGTCCTTCTTAAAATTGCTCTTTTTGCTTTCTGGACAATCTTTCTTCATGTGACCTTTCTTGTGACATTCATAATATTCCATTGCTGAAGATGATGGTTTGCTGCTATTAGAATTGTTGTTGGAGTTATTTTTGTTTCCCTTGAATTTGTTTCCGTTGAATTTCAAAAGCTTTTTGAAATTTTTAGCGATCATCGCCATATTTTCATTATCTGAGTCGGAATCATCTTTTTCTGCTTGAAAAGCCACATTTTTCTTTTCTTGTGCTCCATTTCTTTTTGCCTGCAAATTTACTTTGTAGGACATTAGATTACCTATCAATTCTTCTGGTTTTAATGTTGACAAATCACTTGCTTCTTCAATGGCTAAGACTTTTCTTTCCCATTCGTTCATTAAAGAATTCAAGATTTTTGTAACAACATCAAAATCAGTAAACTTTTGTTCTAGTGATAATAAAGCATGATAAATATCCTGAAATCTAGAGTACATGTCATTTATAGATTCATTTGGCCTCATTTTGAAATTTTCAAATTGATTTTTCAACATAGAGATTTTGCTTAATTTAACTTTGTTTGTACATTCATGTGTTATCTTAAGTGTTCTCCAAATTTCATAACCTGAAGTGCACATGCTAACTCTATTGAATTCATTTCTATCTAATGCACAAAATAAAATATTCATAGCCTTTGCATTTGATGTAGCATCTAGTTTTTGTGTGTTACTCCAAGTTGAGTATTCTCCAGTAGGAGTTATGTATTCTCTTTATATAATATTCCAGATATCAAATCCACTAGATTGTATATAGATTCTCATTCTAGTTGACCAATAATTATAATTTATACCATTAAAAAATGGAGGTCGTGAAGTTGATTGACCCTCTGTGAAATTAGTATTAGTGTTAGTGCCAAAATCGTTAGTTTGTGTCGTTGCCATATTACTAGAAATAAATATCAAATAACTTTGTGACGGTTATAGGATGACCTCGCTCTGATACCAAATGAAAGTGTACGTGCAGTACTAAGGATCGTGTAATATAATATATAAATGCGGAAACTAATAATAGCAGTAAAATAAAAATTAAAGTAAGCACACCAGGAATTTTTATACTGGTTCGAACTTTCCGTTCTACGTCCAGTCCCAGACTATCCTCTGGATTTAAACTAAACCCCTCAATTAACCCGAAGGAATAGGTATATCACACCTGAGCAGCCGAACAGGAATTTTTCCGCCTCAACAGCCGAAGAGGACTTCAACTTAATACAAATACTTTGTTGACGAGTGTGTTCTGAATAACACGGATTGTCTTTTGATAGTACAATTTTCCTTTAATCAAATCCTCAAGAGTATATATGTGTGTGAAGATTTAGAAGGAAGATAATCATGTAGAATCTAAGTTTATGAATTAAATCAAGGATTCTAGTGATATTAAATAAGAATGAATGCTTTTATTTGCAGAAATAAATAGAGAATAGATTTCAGAATTATAAACAAGAATCGGTGATTGTAGAAGTGATTTGAACATGTTTATATAGTTGTAGAATAGTTACAATCTTTCATGAAGAGTTTCAATCAAAAGTTGTGTCCGTATCTCTTGGATTGAGGGACATTCCTCTTCATGAAACAATCGCAACTCTTCAGAAAACTAGCCGTTATATGCAGGTCGGTCGACCGGAAAAACTGGCCGGTCAGCTGAGTTTGAAATCGTGTACAAAAACAGAGAGTATCTGTGCACTGACTACAAGGTCGGTCGACCGAATATCCTGGTCGGTCCGCCGACCTGTAGTTATATGCACAGTGCACACTTATTTGTGTATAAATTAATTCGTGTGTGTATGTGACTACTTGAGGAATGATTTTAACAATATTCTAAGACTAAATACATTAAAATATTCATAATAAACTCTGGATTGTAGTCTTGTCTCCTTTGTAGTGCATAATATACACTTATTCTCTTTTTGTCGCTTTCGTTGTATGATATATGAAGCTTGTGTCATGAATCAAAACTCTTGAATCAACAGCTAGCGTGTGTGTGTTGCTTAACAGATTTAAAACTTAAACAAAGTTAAAAAGAAAAGGGAAGAAGAAGGGGATTCGAAGCAGAGGAATATGAGGTTGGTTTCGTGAAACATCTCGAGTGTTGGCCCGAGAGAAATAGGGTTGGGCCCGAGTTTTATTTTAAATGAATCAACTAGATATTAAATTGTTTAAGTAATTTGAATTTAAAAATGAAGGTTTAAAATGTAAATGAGTTTTAAATCTCAGTTTAATATGGAATTAAATTTAAATCTGTATAAGAGCTTTTGAAATAAAAGAAAGTTTTATAAATTAAATTGTTTTAAACAACTATAAATTGTTTAACATGTATTTTAAAGGGTAAGAAAATTAAAAGTAAATTGGGTTTAAATTCTTAAAGTTCTTTTATAAGATGAGTATTTCTTCAACATATGATTTTTAAAGTTTGTAAATGGTTTTAAACTTTGTTAAGTTAAAGTTGTTTTTCATTTTAAATTTTAAAATTTGAAATGAAATTTGAAAGAAAAGTTTAAAATAAATTGTTTTTAAATACTTTTGATAACGATAATTTGATCATTAATAGGTAATGTTTTTATCTTTAAGTAAATGAAGATTAAATATGTAAGTAATTAAGGGTAATTACTTATTTATTTAACGATAATCAATTTAATAGTAAATGATTAAGGACTAATTAATTAAATAATTAAGGTTAATTAATTACAATTAATTAAGTAATTAAGATAAATTAATTTCTAATTTGGAATTAATTAAGCAATTAATTGAGATTAATTAATTGTAAATTAAGAGTTAACTAGTAATAAATTAAGGAATAATTAGATTTTTATTTAATCAAGTTTTAATAATGAAAAATTAGAGATTACTAATTAATTGTTAAAGAATAATTAATTAATTAAATAAAGATTAACTAATTGATAATGAGATCAATCAAGAAGTGATTAAATAATTAATGATTGTGATTAATTAATGATCGGTTAAGCAAAGCAAAGTGATTAATTCCTAAGTAATTGATTTAATTTGATTTAATTGAATTAATAAAAATTTGAATTAGAGATATGTCTGCTTATGAATGATTGTATTGCCTTGTATTGGATTGATATACCTGATTTGTAACTATAATGCTATGAGATATGAATTGCTATGTACTGAATTGTAATATTTTTGATTGCTTCTGTGTGGATATGAAAACCCCTTGGCCGTAAATTGGCATTTGAAATTCGATGCGACAGGGAGTCGGATTCCAGTTGGTTATCCGAAACCCACATCGAATTGGAATGATGAATCTTTGTGATTTATAAATTTATTTTATCTATGAATCTGTGAATGAAGATAAGCGTTATAGCTTATACCGCTTATCGATATTGCTGCACTTTAATATGTGATGTGATGATTCATGCTGTGCACAATTGTGTATAAACCCTTGGACTACACTATACACACACAAATATGGATTGCATATGGAAATCGGTTAAGTCGTAGATTATTAAAATAGTTTGAATTTGAATTTTTAATTCAAATGGTTTTGGAAATGAATTGGGTTTAAAGTGATAAACTTTTGAAAATGTGTTTTAAAAATGAAAATTATTTTGAATAACTAAAGAAAGATTGAAATTTAAATCATTTGATTTAAATTTGAATTCAATATCAGAAATTGAATTCTATATTTGGTATTTATGACATAAAAAGGTTATACAAATTATGATTTCAAATTTGAAATAGAATGATTTTGAAAGCTATATCTTTGTGAAAGATAGTTGAACCCTAATTTGAAATTGAAGAAGGTTTTAAATGATGTGTCTTTTATATATATAAAAGATTGAAATGGGAATTGTTTTGAAAGCTATGAAATAAGTCTTTAATTTAAAGACCGGATGAGTCAATCCGATTTGAAATGGAATTGTTTTGAAAAGTTACAAATGAATCTTTTTCCAAGATTGGTAAACCTTGTTTAAAATCGAAATGGGATTTAAAAGTGAATCTTTTGTTTAAAAGATTTAAATGTGGAAATTGTTTAAACCTTTGAAGGTTTTTGAAATGAATCTTTTTCGTTAAAAAGATTAATAAATGGTAATTTGTTTAACCATTAGAAAGAAAAGTTTTGGGTTTTAAAGTTATGACTTAGTTGAAATCCCATTATCCATATGATTTTAAATATTGCGCTCATTATTCGGTTTAGCCGGGAGAGGACCTTTGTGTCATATAACCCATTCCGAATAATGATACGGCATATATGGATAGCATTTGAAGACCGGTGGTGAAGACTGGATATTTTTCGAAAACGAATGGATAACCCGTCGAATGTCTCTGCACCGACTGGTCCCCGGTATAGAGATTTGATCACCCTTTGTGATGGGAGTCTGGACGTGATTAGGGATTATCCGGATTTGCAAGAGCTTCTTCGGAAGTGCCTTCGGTTCTGTTCGAACCTGGAACAGACTTGTATGGTCATGTGTCTGACACTACACTTTGAGATATAAAGCCGATTTCTTTCAAATACATACCTGTTGGTGGCGGAGAATTTATTCTCTTAGCTTAACACCCTTCTCTGAGAAGTACGAGCTCAGAGGTTATGTAATTGAAGGTTGTCAGCGATATACTCCCAGTTTGGTAGTGTGGCACGCTAAGTGCTGCTGTATATTGATGATCATTTGTTGATCATTTGTTGATCAAAGCATGGCTTTTGTGAAAAGCGTAGCTTTGTAGATGAGACTTCGTCGAACCTCACAACCCGGAATGGTCAAAACAGGAAGAATGCAGCAAGGTTATTTGGAAGTAGCGCCTCCTGAGGGTATGTTCATTTCCTTCTGGATAGAGGTGGTATCATGGTATGGAGCCCAAATATTTAACCTATGTGGTTGCTGCAAATTTATTACTTTGTGGTTGTTGGCGAATCCCGGGATAAAGGTTGGTTACGACCGGGGGATGGCATACTCGTGTCAGTAGTTATCTAGTTATAGAGGTAACCCGGTCTTGTGTTGGCAGAGATCCGGTTAGGTTCTCGGGACATCCCTCCAGAGGCGTACCCATGTGGCCCAGGAAGTTCCTTAGCCTGACCATTTGTTGGAAATCCAATCATCCAATACGCGACTTGTACGGTTTTAGTTGTATAACCCGCCATTCACTTATAGTGGTCACCACTGTTTGGATGGTAGCTATAGTAGGCATAGTTTGGAATGTCTATGCTGGCTAAGATTAATATTATACTTTCGAAATGTTTTCTACTGTGCACTTATAATAATAATATCAAAGAATTTCTCGTATCAAGCATATTTGACTATCATAAGGAGAAATCTCCTCCAAGTCTGCGTTTGCATTGTGTGTGTGGCGGTAGGCCTTATGGTAGTTTCATTTTCTAAAAAGCATTGCGGATTTCAAATTTAAATTCTTTGCTTGTTTTAAAAGATTAAATTGTTTTCGTTTGCTCATACCAGTCCCACGACCGACCCGGAGTTTATTGTTCCCTTCCTAAACTCTGGGTGCCCAAAATTTTTCCACATGGGCAGTCTAGAGTTGGGTTTTTCAGATAGTAGATATAGATATCGATCTGGTAGCCTTTAGCTTTCTCTCTGGCATTCTCTGGAGATCTTGGATATTAGAATCTTTAGATTCATGGACGAGACTTGCTTAGCTTGGTGGAACAAGATTGAGGTTCGAGCTCGTGGTTTGGAGTTTTGTTTTGGAGCATTAGTGTTGTCGTTGCAGTTTGATCATTGGAGTTATCTCTTGGCTATTCGCTTTCCGCTGTTATTTATTGTCTCTGATAATATTGATTCATAATGTATCATTGTTTTATATCATTGGATATTGTATTCATTTGGAATTGTATATGATATTCATTTCTTTTCTTCCGCTGTGTTGTTTACTTAATTGTGTTATAAGCTCCGGCGAACCAGATTCGAAGTTTGGATTTGCAGCATTGGAATACGAGTGTTGTATTCGGTGCCTATTTTCGAAGGTCGAGTCAGGGTCGTCACATTAGGTATCGGAGCTAAAGGTTGAAACTTTAGCGCAGGAGTATAACACATTAAGTAGCTCATTAGAGATAGGTTGAAGTATACCCTAGAATGAGTATATCCCTAAGATATCCGTTCAAATGCCTCAGTAAATTCTCTTACTATTCACTGATAGTGAGTATGAGTGCAAGAAGAGGACGAGATAGGGGACATGGGAATACGACTACAAATGGTCGATACCCTGTAATAGCGGAAACAATCTTTCTCTATCAATCTTCTTTGATTCGTCTTTTCAATTCTTTGATGATTCCTAGTAGATCCAGGAAGAAGCTTTGATATAATTGCGTGGGACACAAACTCCAGATGGGTCAGAATTGTTTGTATGAATTGTTTGCTATGGTTGTTATGGTTGATGGGTATATTTTGATTGTTTAAACTAAAGGTTTTGGATTGTATCCATATATCTATCTATCCTTCGGGGTCCAGATATATACTACGAGTGGTTAGCTATCTTTCGAACTAACTAATACTCTGTATATCCCGTAGTTCTGGTGACCCGAGTATCTTGATTCGTTCTTGTATCCATTAGTGATATTCTGATTTGGGAAGCCAAATGCAGAATAGATAATCGGCTTGATTTGTAAGTCAATTCTCTATCCTTGTATATCTATCCATTATTTGTTGTCTCCCTACTTTCAAATTTCGAGGACGAAATTTTCTAAGGGGGGGAATCTGTAACATTCCCGTTTTTAAATCAAATTGAAATTGATAATTAATTTAATTTTTGGAATTTAACTATGGTTGGTGTTTTCTAAAGTTTAATAGATATTCGTTTGTTTATTAATAAATGTAAATATGATTTTTAAATAGAATTTTTAATTGGAAATTTAATAATTATATTGGAAATAAAATTTGTTTTCTAATTTTACTATGTGTATATGAATATATGATATTATAAATAAATTAGATTTAAAAAGCCTTATTAATTAAGAATTATATATGTAAAATTATTTTTTAATTATTTCAATTCATTTTTCCTTTATAAATTATATGATTTCAGATGAAGGCTTTAAACTTACATATATAGGTATGTATCTTTTGAAAATTAATACATGTAAACATGGCTTGTAAAAAAAATAAAAATAAAATATAATAAGGTTTAACAACAATATGTATACATTAATTTAAAGTAAGATTTAAAACACATATTCCAAATAAATCTAAGTTAAGGGTTTAAAACTAAATTTTAAAATTCATTGAACTTAAGGACTTAAACATAAATCTATAAATTAATGAAAAATTAAGGATTTAGACATAATTTTGTTAGTTATGACAAATGTAAACCAAGTAAGACCATGTAATAACAAGTGTTTACAATTAAGTTTTGAATTTAACAAGTGTTCATGCTATTTCTTTAAAAAAATGTAAATATCAAAGAATGGGAAACAAAACTGCAGATCAAAGAAAGTGAAAACCTGGAAATAAAGAAACAGCAAAGCTTCATACCTGAAACAAACAACAAATTGCAAAATCAAAATACAAACCTGAAATTGAATCAACATGCAATTCATTTCAAAAATCTGGAAATAGAAGATTAAGCAAAACCTGCCTTCAAAAGCTTCAGCCTGAAAAGTTAGATGCAAATCAACCCGAGGTGATCAACTCAGGCAACTCAAGCAAGCCAAAGTTTTCAGATTCAAAGAGCAGCTTGAGTTGAAGTCTGGAAATCAAGACATGCAGTAAGTTCAAGTGGGGTTCCAGATCAAACAGACAAATAAAAAGAATACATATATAAACAGAACTGTCTCTGCTTCTTCAAACCCAAGGTGAGCAAATTTCTAATTTAAAACCTTTAATCTATTTTAAAAATGCATGTGGTTGATTTCTGAAGTAAGTTGAGTAAATGTGAACGTGTTTATTTATGTATATACATATATATGAAGTGGTTGCCTGTCTGTATATGTAGATGTAATTCTGTTTTCAAATTCACAGGTTTTTAAAAAAAAAATCAAGGTTTAAAACTAAATATCTCTTCCATAAATCGAATTCAATCTATAAATTCTAGAAGTTAAGATGATGATATGGATGTAAATCTTATTTTTGAAAATTTATTTATAAAGTATAAGTTTGAAAAAAAAAACTATCTGGAAAATGAAAAGAACATGAGGAATTGAAGAATAAGAAAAAAAATCAACTCCATCGATTTGTAAATTAAAGTATATATCCTGAATCCTCTAAGCAAAACATGATTTGTAAAACAGAAATCATAATTTTTAGTTTAGTATTTTGGTTGCAGTTTGTAGATGAACAGGAAACACTTTTTGATCGATTTCTCACAATCGCATAATTGTAAAATCTTGAAATTGTTCCTGGAGGTAGATGGAGGAGTATAGATTATGGGAAAAATGTTAAAAAATTATTTATTGCAAAATATTTTGGGTCGACATGGAATTAGGGTTTAACGTGCTGTATTTGGGTCGGCTTGGTTCTCGTGCTTGTGAGGAGTAAGTAGTGGATCGAGTTCGATGATATTCAATGCGGTGTTGGCTTGGGGTTTGACGAGGACGTGGCCAGAAGCATGCGACCTCTGGTGGCCGAAATTGGCAACACGAGGCGATATTGGGTCGATGGTTTGGGTTTTCAAGTGATGCTCGATTGCTTAATTTTGATTTGAGGATGGACTTGGAGTTCTGGGTGATCGAGCCGTTGAGGTAGGTGTTTGATGAAGTGTTGATCGTCACGACGATGATCGGAATGGTTTCGATCATCTGTACACGTGCACGTGTACAAGTTTTCACGTCGCTGGGTTTGTTTGGTTTGGGAACGATGAAGTTCCTCGAGTTTGGCACGAGTTGTTTGGGGGATTTCTCGAAGAAATTGGGTTGCCCATTTTTCTCGAAGCTGGAAACGAGAAAAGTCTCGTATAGCTCGGGTTGGTGATAGAAGCTAGCGTGTGTGTGTTGCTTAACAGATTTAAAACTTAAACAAAGTTAAAAAGAAAAGGGAAGAAGAAGGGGATTCGAAGCAGAGGAATATGAGGTTGGTTTCGTGAAACATCTCGAGTGTTGGCCCGAGAGAAATAGGGTTGGGCCCGAGTTTTATTTTAAATGAATCAACTAGATATTAAATTGTTTAAGTAATTTGAATTTAAAAATGAAGGTTTAAAATGTAAATGAGTTTTAAATCTCAGTTTAATATGGAATTAAATTTAAATCCGTATAAGAGCTTTTGAAATAAAAGAAAGTTTTATAAATTAAATTGTTTTAAACAACTTTAAATTGTTTAACATGTATTTTAAAGGGTAAGAAAATTAAAAGTAAATTGGGTTTAAATTCTTAAAGTTCTTTTATAAGATGAGTATTTCTTCAACATATGATTTTTAAAGTTTGTAAATGGTTTTAAACTTTGTTAAGTTAAAGTTGTTTTTCATTTTAAATTTTAAAATTTGAAATGAAATTTGAAAGAAAAGTTTAAAATAAATTGTTTTTAAATACTTTTGATAATGATAATTTGATCATTAATAGGTAATGTTTTTATCTTTAAGTAAATGAAGATTAAATATGTAAGTAATTAAGGGTAATTACTTATTTATTTAACGATAATCAATTTAATAGTAAATGATTAAGGACTAATTAATTAAATAATTAAGGTTAATTAATTACAATTAATTAAGTAATCAAGATAAATTAATTTCTAATTTGGAATTAATTAAGCAATTAATTGAGATTAATTAATTGTAAATTAAGAGTTAACTAGTAATAAATTAAGGAATAATTAGATTTTTATTTAATTAAGTTTTAATAATGAAAAATTAGAGATTACTAATTAATTATTAAAGAATAATTAATTAATTAAATAAAGATTAACTAATTGATAATGAGATCAATCAAGAAGTGATTAAATAATTAATGATTGTGATTAATTAATGATCGGTTAAGCAAAGCAAAGTGATTAATTCCTAAGTAATTGATTTAATTTGAATTAATTGAATTAATAAAAATTTGAATTAGAGATATGTCTGCTTATGAATGATTGTATTGCCTTGTATTGGATTGATATCCCTGATTTGTAACTGTAATGCTATGAGATATGAATTGCTAGGTACTAAATTGTAATATTTGTGATTGCTTCTGTGTGGATATGAAAACCCCTTGGCCGTAAAATGGCATTTGAAATTCGATGCGACAGGGAGTCGGATTCCAGTTGGTTATCCGAAACCCACATCGAATTGGAATGATGAATCTTTGTGATTTATAAATTTATTTTATCTATGGATCTGTGAATGAAGATAAGCATTATAGCTTATACCGCTTATCGAGATTGCTGCACTTTAATATGTGATGTGATGATTCATGCTGTGCACAATTGTGTATAAACCCTTGGACTACACTATACACACACAAATATGGATTGCATATGGAAATCGGTTAAGTCACAGATTTTTAAAATAGTTTGAATTTGAATTTTTAACTCAAATGGTTTTGGAAATGAATTGGGTTTAAAGTGATAAACTTTTGAAAATGTGTTTTAAAAATGAAAATTATTTTGAATAACTAAAGAAAGATTGAAATTTAAATCATTTGATTTAAATTTGAATTCAATATCAGAAATTGAATTCTATATTTGGTATTTATGACATAAAAAGGTTATACAAATTATGATTTCAAATTTGAAATAGAATGATTTTGAAAGCTATATCTTTGTGAAAGATAGTTGAACCCTAATTTGAAATTGAAGAAGGTTTTAAATGATGTGTCTTTTATATATATAAAAGATTGAAATGGGAATTGTTTTGAAAGCTATGAAATAAGTCTTTAATTTAAAGACCGGATGAGTCAATCGATTTGAAATGGAATTGTTTTGAAAAGTTACAAATGAATCTTTTTCCAAGATTGGTAAACCTTGTTTAAAATCGAAATGGGATTTAAAAGTGAATCTTTTGTTTAAAAGATTTAAATGTGGAAATTGTTTAAACCTTTGAAGGTTTTTGAAATGAATCTTTTTCGTTAAAAAGATTTATAAATGGTAATTTGTTTAACCATTAGAAATAAAAGTTTTGGGTTTTAAAGTTATGACTTAGTTGAAATCCCATTATCCATATGATTTTAAATATTGCGCTCATTATTCGGTTAAGCCGGGAGAGGACCTTTGTGTCATATAACCCATTCCGAATAATGATACGGCATATATGGATAGCATTTGAAGACCGGTGGTGAAGACTGGATATTTTTCGAAAACGAATGGATAACCCGTCGAATGTCTCTGCACCGACTGGTCCCCGGTATAGAGATTTGATCACCCTTTGTGATGGGAGTCTGGACGTGATTAGGGATTATCCGGATTTGCAAGAGCTTCTTCGGAAGTGCCTTCGGTTCTGTTCGAACCTGGAACAGACTTGTATGGTCGTGTGTCTGACACTACACTTTGAGATATAAAGCCGATTTCTTTCAAGTACATATCTGTTGGTGGCGGAAAATTTATTCTCTTAGCTTAACACCCTTCTCTGAGAAGTACGAGCTCAGAGGTTATGTAATTGAAGGTTGTCAGCGATATACTCCCAATTTGGTAGTGTGGCACGCTAAGTGCTGCTGTATATTGATGATCATTTGCTGATCATTTGTTGATCAAAGCATGGCTTTTGTGAAAAGCATAGCTTTGTGGATGAGACTTCGTCGAACCTCACAACCCGGAATGGTCGAAACAGGAAGAATGCAGCAAGGTTATTTGGAAGTAGCGCCTCCTGAGGGTATGTTCATTTCCTTCTGGATAGAGGTGGTATCATGGTATGGAGCCCAGATATTTAACCTATGTGGTTGCTGCAAATTTATTACTTTGTGGTTGTTGGCGAATCCCGGGATAAAGGTTGGTTACGACCGGGGGATGGCATACCCGTGTCAGTAGTTACCTAGTTATAGAGGTAACCCGGTCTTGTGTTGGCAGAGATCCGGTTAGGTTCTCGGGACATCCCTCCAGAGGCGTACCCATGTGGCCCAGGAAGTTCCTTAGCCTGACCATTTGTTGGAAATCCAATCATCCAATACGTGACTTGTACGGTTTTACTTGTATAACCTGTCATTCACTTATGGTGGTCACCACTGTTTGGATGGTAGCTATAGTAGGCATAGTTTGGAATGTCTATGCTGGCTAAGATTAATATTATACTTTCGAAATGTTTTCCACTGTGCACTTATAATAATAATATCAAAGAATTTCTTGTATCAAGCATATTTGACTATCATAAGAAGAAATCTCCTCCAAGTCTGCGTTTGCATTGTGTGTGGCGGTAGGCCTTATGGTAGTTTCATTTTCTAAAAAGCATTGCGGATTTCAAATTTAAATTCTTTGCTTGTTTTAAAAGATTAAATTGTTTTCGTTTGCTCATACCAGTCCCACGACCGACCCGGAGTTTATTGTTCCCTTTCTAAACTCTGGGTGCCCAAAATTTTTCCACACGGGCAGTCTAGAGTTGGGTTTTTCAGATAGTAGATATAGATATCGATCTGGTAGCCTTTAGCTTTCTCTCTGGCATTCTCTGGAGATCTTAGATATTAGAATCTTTAGATTCATGGACGAGACTTGCTTAGCTTGGTGGAACAAGATTGAGGTTCGAGCTCGGGGTTTGGAGTTTTGTTTTGGAGCATTTAGTGTTGCCGTTGCAGTTTGATCACTGGAGTTATCTCTTGGCTATTCGTTTTCCGCTGTTATTTATTGTCTCTGATAATATTGATTCATAATGTATCATTGTTGTATATCATTGGATATTGTATTCATTTGGAATTGTATATGATATTCATTTCTTTTCTTTCGCTGTGTTGTTTACTTAATTGTGTTATAAGTTCCGGCGAACCAGATTTGACGTTTGGATCTACGGCATTGGAATACGAGTGTTGTATTCGGTGCCGATTTTCGAAGATCCAGTCAGGGTCGTCATAAATATAGTTTGAGTTTTCTCAATTATTTAGAAAATACTAGAAACTTGTTCCACGGACACAAAAAATTCTTTATGAATAAATATTCTAACTCAAGATTTCAAAGTGACATCAGTAATAAAAAATTTATTTTTTGGGTACATGTTCGCCTTTAATCAAGGGAACACATGCTGGAAAGGTTCCAAGTGAGATGTTACGACATATAATACTACAACGGTTGATTACATTACCTTGAATGATGCTACAAAGAAAATAGTATGTGTATGCAAACAAGAGAGCTAGGAATTTTTCCACCATTGAGAATCCAATATCCATGCACTGTGGTAACAATGATTAAATCTGTAACGAACCATCAATTCGACCATTCAAATCCACAATAATCCACACATGTCAGACTTGATTTGCTTAAAATAATAGATTGTTAATTTATATTAGGCAAAACTTAGCATATACAGTAAATAAATCAATCACAGACACTGAGTAATATAACAATAAACAGCGGAATAGATAAATAATAATTCATGAAGCTACTACATAAACGTCAGAGTTGAAACAAAATATAATAGAAATTCCAAATACATAGAGATCTCAAGACAAAAGCAAATGACAAGTTTGGACATAAACAATTGGAAACAACTGAATAATTGAAAGCTGAATAGATGAAAGATAGATCTCCAAGTAAAGCTCCAAGCACCAAAGGCGAGTCTCAAATGCTGTGACACTCAGGCTGACTCGAGCATAAAGTAAAACACAAAACACTCAAGTCAGGATTAACATTCTTATGCGGTAAATCAACTCAAGTGAAATGTCCAAGTGAAATGCAATATAACTTCAAGGATGGTTGGGATTCCATCCCTTAAGGATCCATGGAACCATCTATATACATAGTACAATGCACTACATATATAATGTCCACATTAAAGTAAAATATTAAAATAGCGTTAAGGCGTTACCCATATCCCCTTAACACATATATTTATATAAATATCGTAGTCTATACAGATACTGTAAACTCCACCAAACCAGTGGGATACTCAATGAGCACTCTATAGGTACGATACAAACCAAACTCGTAATGGGCTCGATAAGGCATATGACAAGGCACACGAGGCAATGCCATGGTAGGATTCTACCATTTGCACTCCTAGACTGGTGGTAATAGATAGCAGCTACTACCGACCACCTCAAAACACACTCCCATAATCAGATCGAGGGGTGATCACCAAATCAGTCACAAAGTAATAAACATGGTATCGAAGAAATGTGCTCGATCGGAGGAGCGACCTCACTTCGCCCAGTATAGTTTCTGTTTTAGTCATATCAAGCTGACCCGAGGGGGTCAGGGCTGCGTTCATACTTCATACAGACGTTCGCCAAACCATCCTACTTTGTTCTGGATTCTCCACCACGCGCATAGTTGTTAAAGTGGTTTTCGTTATCGGCAGAGAGTATGACAATATCTGATCTCGGTCTCTGTAAAAACCAAACACTTATTTTCACACCGTGGTCATTTTCA
Organism: Allium cepa; assembly: GCA_030765085.1. Taxonomy (NCBI): domain Eukaryota; kingdom Viridiplantae; phylum Streptophyta; class Magnoliopsida; order Asparagales; family Amaryllidaceae; genus Allium; species Allium cepa. The sequence goes on from CM060931.1 coordinate 465,266,096, forward strand.
TTTCAAACAGTTCATACTTTCTATCCAAATATCATGTTCATTCAAAAATTATATCAATTTCGAAATCATATTCACTTCCGAAGTCAAATCATTTTTGAAATCATATTCATTTCCAAAATCGTAACCACAAAATAGGTTAAACCATCGTATCAAAGTATTCGCATTTAAATCCATTAAATCTAAATCATAACAGTTCCAGCTTAAATAGTTTGAATATTGAAAGTAGTTTATATAATGGAATAGTTATACATTAAAAATAATTTATATTTAAAAAATAGGTTATAAATTAAAATAGTTTATTTATTAAAAATAGTTTATATATTAAATAGAGTTTATATCAAAAATAGTTACATTAAAAATAGTTTATATTTAAAAATGGGTTATAAATTATAATAGTTTATTTAATAAAAATAGTTTATATGTTAAAAAGAGTTTATATCGAAAATAGTTTAAAATTAGAATTGTTTCTTCCAATTCCATAAATCAATTCAAATCAACTTTAGCTCAAAATTTCAATTTAAATCAATCTCAGTTCAAAATTTTCAATTAAAAAGGCTAAAGATTCAATTTAAATTCTCATTTAAAACTGTTTGTACCAAAATTGGGCACAACACTCTTCAGATGTGATTGAAGATATTAACATGAAAAAAGTAAATGGGAAAATAGGCTAATCCGACTATCACACCAATAAAAGCATGTAGAAATAGAAAAAGACAATAAATTATAGTGGTTCGGCATTGTAGCCTACGTCCACTCTGAATGTTTTGCTATTTATTGATGATTGACAACCGATTACAACAGTTCAACACTCTAACACTCAAGTTACAATGGAGTTGTGGTAGACTAACGGCGTAGCAGAGTCAAAAAAGTCCTTTTTCTATAGTTTTAGGGGTGCTATTTATAGGCGTAGGTCTGAAATATCTGCCCTGAACTCGGAATACGTCTTCTCACTCATGGGTGGGCCCACCAGATCGATCTGGGGTCATTTGGGATCACTCCCCATCATCTTCGTATTGATTAAAATTTTGTCCATTTGGGCTGCGATGGATTAGTGGCATTCTTGAGGTGGTAAGCAAGCTCTCGTGAAAATTTTATAGCATTTGGACTTATAGATTTTGAGTTATGATTGATCCAAGGTTGGTTTTGCAAGTAGGCTGAAGCAGCGTATCAATGCCTGTTCGTATCGATACTCCTTCGTATCGATAGGCCGCGTATCAATTAGTTTTCCACTGATGACGTGGAGCGGTAGTTTAGGAGAGATCCACATTTCATGCCGAGAGACCACTTCTCTTGGTTGACTATGCCTTTACTATTCATCTAGGGCCCAGTCATTTGTATCGATGAATCTTCATTGCCTTCGTATCGATGAATCTCCATTGCCTTCATATCGAAGCCTGGTCCTTGGTTTCGTATTGATACCCAGTTGATTGATACAAAATGGGTGAAAGGGGATTGATAAGAAATGGATAGCTGCTGAGCAAATTAACTAGGATAAATGATATTGGTTGATGGATATGAAGGGGATGGTTGCAAAGTGACGGACACGAACCAAATGGATACGAAGTAAACATGCTTCTCCTGAAAATTGATCGATCCATTACTTGAGCATACGAATTTTGATGGACCTAAAATTTAGAATGTTGCCTTTCATAGCTTTGTTTGTCGTACCATGTTAATTGTCGCTCGATCCGAACTCGAACCAAATTTGCCAGTATCCGTAGTGGACCTGTGTATAACCGATCTTCGAGACGGATTGTCTTTATTTTCTATTCAAGTCCTTGGTGTCACGGCCTTGCCAAAAGGCGGGATAACATTTGACCCCCAAAGTACGTCCTGTGTGGACATGACATGCTTTGAAATGTTGTAATCTTCATTTTGAAAAGTTCTATCTGATTCATTGAATAGTCGTCGTCTTTTCGTCAACAGATGTAACCTTTGATGGATATCCAACAATATAAATGTTGAACTGTTGTCTGCCAATGATCATGTCGTGTTTTGTCGTAACTGAGAGTCAAGTGCTAGCAATTTGTTGTTCGCTGTTTTGATTGTCATCGGGTATGCATTCAATTCCTGCTAACTTTGAAAATCGAATGTTAGTTCATCATACATGCACATATGTTAACCTGACTCATGTTCATGTTTGCATGTTCATGGGTTGTTGCCATATTCTCTTTTTCTTGATTGAGTCGAGTTTAGTATCGATCCTCTTCCGGATCAGTGTGAAATTCGAGTTGTAACGACGATTGATGGATGTTTTAAGTCATTCCTTCGTATCGATCCTCTCTTGGATCGATTTGAGATGTTGGAATGCATACTTCGTATCGATGGCTATCGGTACAAAATAGATTTCTCGAAGATGCTTCGTATCGATGGATACAAGATCTCAGGTCTTTGAGCTAATGGATACGAAACCGATGCTTCATACCAATGGAGTGGGATGGTTCAAATGTGATCCTCCTACGACTTTCGTATCGATGCTCATCGATATCTGATGGTATGATCCTAGAGTATTTGCTTTGTATTGATGGATACGAAGTAAAGGGCCGCCTATCGATGGTTCTGAAATATTAAACTATGGATCACTCTGGGCTTATGGATATGAATCAGTGTCTTCGTATCGATGCAAGTGATCGTTCTAGGTTTGTCTGCACAATGTCTTTCGTATCGATAAAATTTTGACCACTTCAATCGGTTTTGGCTACTGGGATACGAAGCGTTTTCTTCCTTGGTTACAAAATCGTATGTATACCATTTGTACTTAGCCAAATTTTCTTACTTGCTCTTGCTTTTAACCTTCCTTTGTATTGATTGAAAACATGAGAAAAAAGAATGCCTTCATCTCCAAATCAAATAACCCATTAGTCCTTCAAATTAACTCTTTAAACTAGGTAATTGACTAGTTAAATCGACTTTAAAATGATGATATTTGAGGCTTGATGCCGTTTCATCCATTGTCGTGGCCACTTCCGGCGTCGTTGATGCCAGAATTTGGTTGGAGTGAGGTCGAGGAAGTAGTAATGGAGTTTTGTTGGCTTGGGGAAGAAGAAGAGCTGTTGATTGGGACGATGGAGTTACTCGTATTGATGTTGGATAGAGGAAGCATCTTTGTTTCGATCTGGAATGTGGAAGTTCGTATCAATTTGGAAATGATGGATGGAGGGAGCAGCTTTGTATCGATCTGGAATTGTGGGAGTTCATATCGATCCGGAGTGATCGATATGAAGCCATGGCCATGCGATCGATATAGAGCCATGGTTGGTGATCGATATGAAGCCTTGGATGGTGATCGATACGAAGCCGGGCTCTTGTGGAATGATCCAAATTTGAACTTCAATGGATACGAACTTTTGCATATTCAAACACTCGACTCCGTGAGCTTTAGCCTTGCATATCTGGACTTGACCATTAAACTGCATATCTGACTATCCTTCGAAGCTCGTCGACATAACTGTAATTTGACAAACTTAATGAACTTTAACATGGATCGTTCTTTAACGTCAGGATGGCATGTTTGGGACGGTCAACGATGATGGTCACTCCAGTTGAAACTCGAAGTCTTCTCTTTTTGACATCCTTCGAACTTGTAGAAATTTAAGGTATTATGTCTCTCTGCATTACACAACACGATCATGCACTTCACACCAGGGTGAACACGGTTTATTGCCATCTAATGATGATTTTTACAGAGTTCAATAGCCATGGATCCCATAAGCTCTGATTTTCAGGATATTTAGAATCCTCCACTCCTTGGAATCGATGTGCCAGACATTGCGGTAGATGTAGTTAGTCCCCCCTGGACGAACTGCAAGGTGCAGTTTTAGTTCTAAACTCGAAGAATTTTGTTCATTCTAAATTATCCAAAGACATGTTAGGCAGGATCTACCTTAGGCACATATTATCTCTAAATGATGTTTTATTACCAAGGCCAGAGGACTGAGCCCACAATCCCCCAAAAGGTATACTGCTTGAAATAGGTTCACGTGCGCAGTCGGGACGTTGCCCCCATTTAACCAATTTATTCGGGAAGTGCTATTCTTTTTGAGGATTGCTCCTTCTCAATTGCATCCAAACAGATATGCTCTGCTCAACAGCTTGTATATTATCTACATGGGGCATCTTTTCCGGCCCTCGAATGTCGAGGAAATCAGATATCTATTTAACATCAAAATTCACAGGGACAATCCTTCGTCCACCTTCTTAGAAGCAGTCAGAAACTACTAAGTAGTGGCGGGCGCTTGGAGTAAATTAAGCTACTTTAAAACCAAGTAGTTCATTGTTCGATGTCCACCAGGATTCGCCAGGCGGTGGCTAGACAGACGTAAGTACCCTAACTTCTTTGTCGATTAACTGGATAATATAAGTTAATGCTAACACTTCACTTCTTTTGCAGCTTCAATTCCGCGGCCCGAAGGAGCACAATTTAAGGAGATAGCAAGGATTCTCCAATTGGTGTCAGCCGAGCTCAAAGAAATCGATTAAGTCCTTACCGATGAATACTTAATCGCCGTGGGGCTGATAGAGGGAGATCAAAGCATCGGGCTAGTAGGAGTTCCTAGGGTGGTTCTGGTGAGGCAAGTAAGAAGGAAAGCTCCCATTTTGCCCCCATTTGTGGGAGTTTAGAGTGCTCCCGGGGTCGTAATCGTTGAATAAGGTGATGACGAGTGCACGCTAGCCATGGAGGAACCCGCCGTTACACCTTCGTAGAGTCTTCAATCATCTGAGTCGAAAAGAAAAGGCCAGACTCTCGCCTAAAAATCCCAGAGGCATAAAAATGTTGTGGTATCTCTACCTGCTTCAACTGTCATGAGTCGGGAGACTTCTCCTTCGCAAATGGAGAGTTCTTTGAAAGGATTGGCGGATATACCTATTCCAGATGACTTGGCTTCATTTCAAGATTTTGGATTAGAGGGACTTCACTCCCTATCGTAAACCGATGCAGGCTTAAATGCTTTAGATGTAGGGGAGCCAATTTTTGCGAGCAAGGCCACCACAATCGATTGGTTGGGGAGGTTTGTACATGCATACACACATTTCACGGCATCACGCAATTTCTAGTCACATGTTTTCTAGTTTCAAGAGATAACTAATTCTGCTTCTCTTTTCATTTTACAGACACAATAGTGAGGCAGGGGTCGATGCTTAGCAGTTTTCATTCTAAACGCCATGCATCCAATTCTCATTTTGAATCTTATAGGCGTGAATCTGAAAGAGATTACAACCGTGGCCATAACTCCATCCAGGAGCATGAGTGTTACGGAAGGAAAAGGGAGAAGCTACATCAATATAGGCGTCGCTCCTAGTCACGATTGCCTCCATCAATGGTTCATCAAAACCCTCCCCTCTGCCAGACAGCCCTCTAAGACTGCCCACCAAATAGTGCTACCTCATACTTCAAAGTCTGACGAACAACGCTGTAGGACTAAGGCGGAAGCTCCCATCATTACAGAACCGACCGCTATGGAACCCACTGGAGAGGGAGGCGTTCTGTGACGCCCCACCTCTATACCCATGCTAGCAAAGAGTATTAATAGATAATACCGTCTGCTAACACGGAGAATAAGGCTGTTTAGGAGCGACCATCTATAGCCTTGCCTTAATTATCTATTGAATACATCGACAATTGCCTTACCAAGCAGATCGACATATCCAATGAATACTTAAAACAAAACCATAGGTGGCTAGAGGATCTATCAAAACAGAATATAACAACTCAGATGCAATATACATCACAGAACAGTAAACCATCATATACACATATACTGATACATAACAGAGTATACAAAATAATACATGTCAAGTGGTATAGCAAACCACAATATACAGACGAGTCAATAATACATATCAGAGTTACAACAGAAGAGGACTACACAAAAGCTAGGACAAACAAGAAACTAGCGGAATAGTCCATGCGGAAGCAAAAGAGGCTAAGTCCAAAAGCACCTAACCTGAAACATCTCGGTCTGACCCGAGTATAAAATACATGGGTCAGTCTAGCTAAACAAATCAGTTAGATAAACTGAACAACAATAAACCTGCAAGGTTACGAAGCATAATAGATATCTCCAAAGGAGATAACACAATCATCTAACAAAAGATGAATCATATAGAACAAGCCTCATATCATCGGCAACATAGATAAACAAAGGATAAGAATATCCCAAAGCAAGCCAAAGGAAAAATAACAATTACCCATAAGGTATACAAGTTCCACAAGGTAATCGCTATATATCGTGCGGCTCAAAAAGACCAACACCGATGGACGATACCAAGGGAATATAATCATATCAGTGAAACATTAGAAAATTCCAATTGCAACAAACCTAAATATCTCATGAGCGGTGGTGAAGAAACCACTCCAATATCTCTCGAGCGGTGGTGAAGAAACCACTACGAAAGCGCTACTAAAAGCAACAAGCTAGAAGGAGACAGTCCGAAGACACTATCCCAAAGGCAACAGACAATCCCAAATATCTCTCGAGCTGGGGCAAAGGACCAACTCCAAATGCGATACTGAAGGCAACAAACCCAATATCACCCATGCGGCTCATAACGACCAACATAGAAAGCGATACTATAGGGCGACAAACCGTAGTGGTGAAGGTCCGGAGGCCCAGTACTGGACACCACTAACTGGCGGAATGTGTCACAACTCTCGAAAAGGAATCCGAAGAGTGTTAACGTGCGTCCCATAACCACTCGTTCACACTAAACAGTTTACTATCCGTCAGTCACTTTCACACTCAAAGCAGTACAAAGTTTACCTCATATCATCGATAAACCAAACCCGAAGGTCAAAACGATCAATTGAATAGGTCGGGGATTAATCAGAAGGATAAACGCACAGATTCATGGTCCGTGTTTTGCCCAACCATTTAATCACCCTTCCACTTCGCTCGAAGTGCGAAATTGTGTATGTGCATTTTAAATAGAATTTAAGAATTTGAGAAGGAAACTTTTAATACGATTTAGAGGGATTATTTATGAAAACCCGTGAATGAAGTCAAAGATAAGTTATCAAAGCCAAAGATGCAATGACAACCACTAAAAAGCAACTTGAATCAATAAAATTTGGAAAACAAATCAAAATATGCAAAAAATAGGCAAACAGCAAAATAGGAGCAGGTCGGTCGACCGGTTGCAGGGCTCGGTCGGCTGGCCAGATGCAGGAAATAAGACATGACTCGGAGTAGCAGGTTGGTCGACCGGCTACAGGGCCCGGTCGGCCGAACCTGATGAATTTTCAATTCCTACCCTATATCAATGAAATGCAATTTCTTCCAAATCGCGACCATTCGAGCAATGGACCTAAGGAGCTTTAACCAATATATACCCCAGCTCCATTAGCTCTCCGATTCGCAACCAAACATATTCAAACATCGAAGTTAGGATCTTTAAAGAATTGAACCCAAACACTAAAAATTTGGATATTCACCAGTTCAATCCAAACCAAAAGCAAAAGCATATGAACAAGTGCTAGGAAATTCATACCCAACATCAAAGAAATCAAGAGAAGTAGATGTGAGTTCAAAACTCACCTTTTTAACTCAAGAAGAAGAAGAAGCTCAAATGCAAAGGAACAAGGCCAACCACTCTCTACTTCAACTCTACTAGCTTCAATCTAAGATCAAACAAATATTTCCTAAGTTTAGTTTAGGAATTTCTGAGATTGAAGAGAGAAAGAGATAGAGAAGATGAAGAAGAGCTTACCTATGTCTTCTCTTTGATATTGGAGCAAGAATCAAGTTTGCAAAGAAGAAACTAGGGCTTGGAGTTTCTAATTCCCTTTCCTTTCCACCATTTTCAGTTGGAGCTTGAGTTTGAGGAGTGGGAATGAGTGAATGGAGAGGAGAGGGCTGAGTTAGGGTATTAGTTAAGCTAGTGGGCTGAACCCAAACCCTAAACCCAATAGAAAAAGTAGCGAAATTCAACTTACTCCAAACATATCAAAGATTATACTCAAAAAGATCGCAAACAACATTTTGAACTCAATGGAAGTGGTCTTGAGTCTCAATTCGACCGTTTGCAAAAAGTAACATTTCGGACTCAAAATCCGACTAACGACGCTATATTTAAATAAAATATTTAAATATACAACCGATAAATATGCGGGTTGTTACAGACTCCCCTCCTTAAAGAAATTGCGTCCTCGCAATTCTTAAGAAGAAAATAAAGAGTAACAACCAAAAACATATCAACACATAAGAATAACAGAATAAGAAGTTCACTATAAAGTGCACGAAAAGATAAGCCTGAACTTGCTTGCTCAATAATTCTATGGATTCCTAAGCTCAAAATAATTCGGAACACTGACGTGGTACAAACAATACGTCAAATGAACCAAGGCTCAACAAAATGAAGTACAACCAAACGTCCGATGAACCTGGTAAAAAGATCATTCCATACGGACATCAACAAAGAAACAATCACTTGTTGCTTACAACTAATTGCATTGGCAACACGATCCCCCTTTCGAGAATAGAAAGTATGAGAGTATCGGAAAAGAGTTCTTTTAAATAATCAACTTTCCCGAAAGCTAAAACTTTCAAAACCACAATTATCTTCATGTAATTATATTTTTTTTTCTAGAAAATTTTCTTATTTCAAATCAATTCACTGTGTCTGATTGTCTCATCAAAGCGTTTAGGAGATTCCTATCGATAATGTTGATCAAGCGCATCGACCAGAATTCTTAAAGCACTTAATGGGCAATACAATCACAAAACAATCTTCTATATGATAAACATATTTCTGTAAACTTTTAAAAATTCTCTTTGTTCGTTTTAAGAACAAAAATCCCATTTATACTTATAAATAAATCTTATGAAAAAGATTTGCAAAAATTTTAAATTGCTATTTTCCAACCAAAATCAATAAATACAAAAAAATGGAATCATCGAGATATTCATAGAATACTCGATTCATAAATGGATGAAATGAGTTGGACAAACTGAATGACACAATAAATCATACATAAGAATCACAATGAGTGCGGAATGCGGTAATTGGAGTGCTAACTTCCGCAACTCGCAACCAAATCAAAACCGGTGGCAAGGTCGAGCTGAAAAGACCTTAATACCACCCAAAGGATTGCTTAGGTGATAATCCTAAGACAAAATCCAAAATACCGAAAAATTCTCAAACTACAAGAATGAGAGAAACAACACTTTCCTCATCATGAGGGATTAAAGAAATAAAATGATGCCATCAAATTGGAAATCGAATCACAAAGAAAAGTAGAAACCTGCCAAAATAGATGGAGACATACCTTATCCCTGAGAAGAACCTCCAGAAGCACCAACTGCATTTAACTTGCCAGCCGGAGAATTATTCGGAGCAATGGGACAAGTGGAATTACGATGTCCTTCCTTCTTGCAATAGCGACAGAAGAGAGGCTTAGGACAAGCTCGAATCATATGATCAGGAGAACCACAATTGAAACACTTCCGAATGGAAGGTGTTCCAGCAGACCGAGACTGAGAATCAGATTCAACGGGCTTTTTCTTCTTAGAAGGGAAAAATTCCTGTTCATCCAATGGAGACTGATTTTTGTTGGGGTTCTTGCGAACCTCAACATCTTCATCACTATCACACTCCCTCTCGATGGCTTCGAGATGCAGTGCAAAATCAACTAACTCCTCAAAAGAAAGCTTAAGCTCAACCATCAAGGTTTTCTTAAGATATTTCTTAAGACCAGAAACAAACTTCAAATTCTTCTTATAAGAAGTGCTAATGAATTCAAGACCATACTTAGATAAGGCCTCGAAAGATGCAACATATTCAGAAACGGAAGACTCCCCTTGCTTCAATTCAAGAAAGTGCCGGGCCAGCAAAGCTTTCTCAGATTCAGGAATGAACTTGAGTTCAAATCGCTCCCGAAACTGAGTCCAAGAAAGAGCAGAATCATCAATTTCGGCTACAAGAAGCTCGTACCAATCAAGGGCACGCTCTTGCAATAAAGTAGAAGTTACAAGAACTCTATCATGATCAGAAATATCCATTCTAGAGAAGATACGTTCGCACGTGCGAATCCAAGCTTGGACTTCAAGAACAGACTCGGAGCCTTTAAACGGCTTTCCTCCAAGATGAGAAAAATCACTGCACAGGAGTGTAAAGGTAGACTTGCGAGGTGTAGATACACAAGTAGGAGCTGGAGGCTGAATGCTCCTAAACAACTCCATAAACTGATCGGCTGACATATAAACCCCATCCGGATGTGAGCCACTAGATTGCCCAGCATCCGAACGTCATCCTCTGCCTCTTCTAGCCATAAGCTGAAAGTTAAAGAAGATAAAGATTAACCACAAGGTAGATGTTTCAATACGGAATACTGCGGAATAAAAATGCATTCCTAGACGTATTCTCAAATTCTATCTAACCATTGATGGTAGAAGGAATAGAAAGACACGATGATTCAAAGATTTGTAACACTTGTTACACTTTGATGTACCATAATATGTGCTTCTATTCTGTGTTTATCATATTTTGTTCTGAACCTCGCTCTGATATCAAGCTGTGACTCCCCACCTCTATACCCACGCTAGCAAAGAGTATTTATAGATAATATCGTCTGCTAACACGGAGAATAAGGCTGTTTAGGAGCGACCATCTATAGCCTTGCCTTAATTATCTATTGAATACATCGACAATTGCCTTACCAAGCAGATCGAAATATCCAATGAATACTTAAAACAAAACCATAGGTGGCTAGAGGATCTATCAGAACAGAATATAACAACTCAGATGCAATATACATCACAGAACAGTAAACCATCATATACACATCTACTGATACATAACAGAGTATACAAAATAATACATGTCAAGTGGTATAGCAAACCACAATATACATACGAGTCAATAATACGTATCAGAGTTACAACAGAAGAGGACTACACAAAAGCTAGGACAAACAAGAAACTAGTGGAATAGTCCATGCGGAAGCAAAAAAGGCTAAGTCCAAAAGCACCTAACCTGAAACATCTCGGTCTGACCCGAGTATAAAATACACGGGTCAGTCTAGCTAAACAAATCAGTTAGATAAACTGAACAAGAATAAACCTGCAAGGTTACAAAGCATAATAGATATCTCCAAAGGAGATAACACAATCATCTAACAAAAGATGAATCATATAGAACAAGCCTCATATCATCGGCAACATAGATAAACAAAGGATAAGAATATCCCAAAGCAAGCCAAAGGGCAAATAACAATTACGCATAAGGTATACAAGTTCCACAAGGCAATCGCTATATATCGTGCGGCTCAAAAAGACCAACACCGATGGACGATACCAAGGGAATATAATCATATCAGTGAAACATTAGAAAATTCCAATTGCAACAAACCTAAATATCTCATGAGCGGTGGTGAAGAAACCACTCCAATATCTCTCGAGTGGGGGTGAAGAAACCACTACGAAAGCGCTACTAAAAGCAACAAGCCAGAAGGAGACAGTACGAAGACACTATCCCAAAGGCAACAGACAATCCCAAATATCTCTCGAGCTGGGGCAAAGGACCAACTCCAAAAGCGATACTGAAGGCAAAAAACCCAATATCACCCATGCGGCTCATAACGACCAACATAGAAAGCGATACTATAGGGCGACAAGCCGTAGTGGTGAAGGTCCGGAGGCCCAGTACTGGACACCACTAACTGGCGGAATGTGTCACAACTCTCGAAAAGGAATCCGAAAAGTGTTAACGTGCGTCCCATAACCACTCGTTCGCACTAAACGGTTTACTATCCGTCAGTCACTTTCACACTCAAAGCAGTACAAAGTTTACCTCATATCATCGATAAACCAAACCCGAAGGTCAAAACGATCAATTGAATAGGTCGGGGATTAATCAGAAGGATAAACACACAGATTCATGGTCCGTGTTTTGCCCAACCATTTAATCACCCTTCCACTTCGCTCGAAGTGCGAAATTGTGTATGTGCATTTTAAATAGAATTTAAGAATTTGAGAAGGAAACTTTTAATCCGATTTAGAGGGATTATTTATGAAAACCCGTGAATGAAGTCAAAGATAAGTTATCAAAGCCAAAGATGCAATGACAACCACTAAAAAGCAACTTGAATCAATAAAATTTGGAAAACAAATCAAAATATGCAAAAAATAGGCAAACAACAAAATAGGAGCAGGTCGGTCGACCGGTTGCAGGGCTCGGTCGGCTGGCCAGATGCAGGAAATAAGACATGACTCGGAGTAGCAGGTCGGTCGACCGGCTACAGGGCTCGGTCGGCCGAACCTGATGAATTTTCAATTCCTACCCTATATCAATGAAATGCAATTTCTTCCAAATCGCGACCATTCGAGCAATGGACCTAAGGAGCTTTAACCAATATATACCCCAGCTCCATTAGCTCTCCGATTCGCAACCAAACATATTCAAACATCGAAGTTAGGATCTTTAAAGAATTGAACCCAAACACTAAAAATTTGGATATTCACCAGTTCAATCCAAACCAAAAGCAAAAGCATATGAACAAGTGCTAGGAAATTCATACCCAACATCAAAGAAATCAAGAGAAGTAGATGTGAGTTCAAAACTCACCTTTTTAACTCAAGAAGAAGAAGAAGAAGCTCAAATGCAAAGGAACACGGCCAACCACTCTCTACTTCAACTCTACTAGCTTCAATCTAAGATCAAACAAATATTTCCTAAGTTTAGTTTAGGAATTTCTGAGATTGAAGAGAGAAAGAGATAGAGAAGATGAAGAAGAGCTTACCTATGTCTTCTCTTTGATATTGAAGCAAGAATCAAGTTTGCAAAGAAGAAACTAGGGCTTGGAGTTTCTAATTCCCTTTCCTTTCCACCATTTTCAGTTGGAGCTTGAGTTTGAGGAGTGGGAATAGTGAATGGAGAGGAGAGAGCTGAGTTAGGGTATTAGTTAAGCTAGTGGGCTGAACCCAAACCCTAAACCCAATAGAAAAAGTAGCGAAATTCAACTTACTCCAAACATATCAAAGATTATACTCAAAAAGATCGCAAACGACATTTTGAACTCAATGGAAGTGGTCTTGAGTCCCAATTCGACCGTTTGCAAAAAGTAACATTTCGGACTCAAAATCCGACTAATGACGCTATATTTAAATAAAATATTTAAATATACAACCGATAAATATGCGGGTTGTTACACGTTCGGATTGCTAAGTTAAAGCAAGACTTCCTAAATATTTGCTTTGATGGCTTCCACTTCCCTCCGAACTTGAAACGGATTCCAAATGACGTGGAAAGAAGTGTACATGACTACATGCACGATGCTTATAGCCAGTACTGAAGATGGGTGAAAAATGCAGAAAAAACTTCGACGGTAGCCTTTGAGCGGGCCAAGATAATTAAGAAAATGGAGACCAATCTCGCTCAGAAAAATCGGATAATATAAGTGCTCAATAACAAAGACGAATCTTCAAGGAAGTCGGAGATGGAGGTCGATAATAAAGCCAATGAGGCAAAACAGTCCATGGAAAGAATGCAACATACACATATGGCCTTGGTGTAAGAGATGGGTCGACGGAATACTACCGTCATGGCAGAGAGAGAGATGCCGTGCTGAAAGAGCTTAATAAGCTAAAGGCAAAATTTGCCGAGGCCATTAAAGAGAAGGAGGCGGCCAATAAATCTGCCCAGGAGGCATATGAACAGGCAGTGATACTCAAGGATGAAAGGGATGCAGAAAGCTTAAAGGCTCAGGAAGCCCAGTCCAAAATTGAGAATGAAATTAAAGAGGTGGAGGTCAGGATGGAGAATGAATTTGAAGACCTCCTAGTCACATTCAACATCAACATTTTAAGAAACTGCAATCTAACCTGGCTTGATGAAGATTATCCTTTTCAATTGTACAAGGCTTGGAGCCGTTTGGTGGAGGATGAGAAAGTGACTCGTAACGCTATAACTATCGACGAATTCGAACTGGAAAATCAAATACTTGTCAAAGATGAGTCAAAAGTTCTCCAAGACACTACCGCTGCTCTCAAAAAGGAAAAGCTTGCTGCCAAATATCCGGACGCTGGAGAAGGATCCAGATTTGAGCACCATGAAGCAGATTTCGAAGCGCCTGTAATGTCTCAATCTGAGCCCACTTCTTTTGTTGATCCTCAATCTTTCCGGCGTATGATCCTAACATGCCACATCTTTCACTGATAACTAAGCGCAGTTCAGAAGGCATGTCGGCTCAGCCAGAAAGCCAAACCGAGAAAGGTATTCTAAACACTTCTCGTATTCACTCGAGCGTAGGAACACTGTCAAAAGACATTACTAATATTTTCTCTTATCTTCATTCAGCCTTAGATTCTGCATCATTTGATCCTCTTGCAACTCAAGGAATGCATCATGAGCAAGAGGCATTAATGATGGAAGCTACAAATACATCGTTCGTCGCAATGGTTGGGGAGATGCACAAAAGCAATTGCGTTTTTAATGAACAAATGATGGAAGCACTCCTCGGCCATCAAAGCGACCCGATCACCGAAATGCCTTTCGTCATTGATGAAGATGTGATGATTACGAGCTTCTTGGGGCCGACAAGTAGCATGCCAATGGGCCGCGCAGATTGGGTTAAGGAGATAATGGCAGAAATTAAAGCCGAAATAGAGCAAGCCAAGCAAGGCAGTAGTGTTGGTGGTGGCATAGGGGGTTGGACCGGTCCCTATGCTTATTGTTTCTCCAGATGGCACCATCATCATACCAGTGCGCCTCATTTTCCCAGCATTGAAGGTGCCACCATTCCTCCAGTTCCACACATGGAGGGTATTTCGATCCCTTTAAGTTTTGAGGAGGAGACTGTTTCGATTCCTCCAACCGAAGACAAACCAGCTAAAGTATGCTGGGGAGGTAAAGGCTCAAAGAGGTAGCTGAGTGATAGTTCGAGCGGGTCTACGCCGAAGAAGAGCAAGAATGATAAAAAACCAAAGGCGTAGACTTGCACTTTTGCTCATTCATTTTGCAGATAGCTTAGAATAAGATTTCCTTTTGCTTTTATAGGCCATGTATGGATGCGAGTTTGGCCCCTGATTGTACGAATTCATCGAATAGATTTTTGTACTTAACTTTTTTCAAAGAATAATAGAAATGAAATTTCGTTTTGGCTTTCTGCATAACTCTGTGTTTATTTGCTTAAGTATTTCAGCACTCACGTTTCCATTCACTTTACTTGTGAGGCTTTAGTTTCTGAGTCAAACTTGAGTCCGGTCATTAAGTCCTGAAGTTATGGCCTCAGGTCGTAATCAAACGTCAAGTCGAGTCCCAACATTGCACCATTTTTGCTAATGGCTAGTACTTGAGTTATGCCTCCAGTTCTGGGGAGAATTGAAGTGGTCGGTAGTCATTTTCCGCCTTCACTAACTTTAATTTAACTTAGTCGGAACAAAGTTGAAGTAAAATGTATTTGAGTGGTCGGATTACAATTACTCATTTGTTGGTATTCACATCCATGCTTTGGGGATTAAACTTGTATGCCGACGGTGAATCATGCCTTCTTAATGTTTGAAGCTATATCTGCGCTCCGAGGACTTAAGTTATTTTACAGGCGGTCAGCCACACCCGTTTAATACTTAGAATTATATCCATACTCTGGGGACTTAATTTATTTTATGGGCGGTCAGTCACACCCGTTTAGGACTTAGAATTATATCCATGTTTCGGGGACATAAGTTAATTTTACGGGCGATCAGTCACACCAGGTTGGCGTTTATACTCCAGTCCATGCTCTCGGGACTAGAGGTAGTTGATCGGTGATCAGTCACACCTATTTGGTGCTTATACTCCAGTCCGCTCTCTCGGGACCAGAGTTAGTTGGTGGGTGGTTGATCACACCCGTTAATGTTTATACTCCATTTCGCACTTTGGGAATCTGGAACGGTCGAGAGACAGTCCATCACATCTGTTTAAGTATTAGGATCTCGTTCGCACTCTAGAAATAAGGAGTTGATCAGGGTTATGGACAGTTAGAACACATCCACCCTGAGTTGGAAAGCGAAGTCGTAGATGGACGGGACCATCCTCTTCGAACTTGGATAGAATGAGGACGATGTCATGGGAGGATGTATCCACCCTCTTCGAGCCCGTGCTTTGGATATTGTACTCTAGCTCGCACTCTAGGAGCATGAGTTTGTTAGAGGATTATTATGTTTCAATCTTTTTTACTTAATTTTTGCTTTCTCCAGAGCTTGGGGTTTCACTTAGCGAGTGACTGGTCGGATCACAATCACTCCCTATTTGAATAATTCCCACCTTGAGATGGAACTTAGCTCTTCGTACATCGTGACGGCTGCACGATGCATTTCATAAATTGTTTATCTAGCTTGATAAGTTTGCATTACATTGATAGAATATGAAAGTATGGCAAAGTCAGTTGCCTTGTTACAAGTTCAAATTCAAAAAATGCATAAACAAATTTCAAAGGAAAAGCAGACTAAAGGAATAAAAGCCAGTTATGTGCAATAGCGACGGAGACTCTCGCTGTTCCATGCTCTTGGTAAAGTAAGACCGTCAATGGTTGATAGTTTGAACGTGTCGTCTCCAAGTCTCCGCTCAATAACATACGGTCCTTCCCATGTCGGTTTAATTTGTGAAGGGACCAGATAAATTCTTTTGAGTACGAGATCGCCAAATTCGAAGGTTCTGGGTCGGACCTTAGCGTTATATAACCGGGAAAATTGACTGCAGTGTGCGGCTGCCCTCAAATCAGCCTCTTCATGCTTCTCATCTTACAAATGCAAAGATTTTGCAAGTAGTATGGCATTTGTCTTTGGATCATAATAGGTCTCCTAGTGAGAAGGTACTTCTTGTTCAATTGGAATAATGACTTCGGAGCCATAGGAAAGTGCAAACAGAGTGTGGCCGGTCGTGGACTTATAGGTAGTTCGATATGCCCATAGGGCCATGGGAAGCTCATCGATCCACTTGCCTCCAGCCTTATCCAGTCGTTTCTTTAGAATGGTCTTGATAACTTTGTTGGTAGCTTTGACTTGTCCATTTGTTTGAGGGCGAGCTACTGCTGAGAACTTCTTCTGGATACAGCAGCGTTGACAGAAATCATTGAACTCGACACTATCGAATTAGGTCTCGTTATCAGCTGCAATTATGTATGGGGGGCCAAAACGATAGATGATGTTACGCACAACCAAACTGATTACTTTCTTTGTCATGATAGTAGCTAGGGGCTCGGCTTCCGCCCATTTGGTAAAGTAGTCGACTGCAACGATGGCGTACTTTGGACCACCCTTGGCTAAAGGTAAATACCCTATTGTATTAATGCCTCATGTGAAAAACGGCCATGGACTGACCATCTGTGTGATTTCGGTTGGCGAGGATCTTAGAATCCTAGCATGCTTCTGGCATCCATCGCATCTCTTGGCATAAGACAAAGCGTCTCGATTCATGGTTAGCCAGCAATATCCATATTTGAGTATCTTTTTCCCAAGGGCTTGCCCCGTAGTGTGGTCGCCACACACTCCCTCGTCCACGTCGTGTAACACTTGTTTGATTTCATCATGGGACATACACCGGAGTAAAGGAAAAAAATATCCTCTCATGTACAGGACTCTATTTTGGATAATAAATCGTGAAGCTTTTCGAAGAATCAATCTTTTCCCGCTTCTGTGCTTGGGTAAAGCTCCATGCTCAAGATAGTTTTTGAATGGAGTTATCCACTATTCCTTCTTGGGCCTTGCCTCGTGCACCCAGTCTATCTCTAAATGATCGATACTCGGAGTGGTAAGTGCCTCAACGGGATTTGTTATGCTTCGCCAGTGCTGGCCAATTTCGCTAAAGAATCGGCTTTTTGATTTTGTTCTTGCAGTATACAATGGATAGCCTAATAATCGAACGGATTCAACATTTCTTGAACCCGAGTAAGGTAAGTGGCCAACCTCCGGTCTCTGCCTTGATACTCTCCTCGAACCTAGCATACAACCAATTGCGAGTCACAAATAATTCTCCACAGCAATAATTCCTAAATCTTTGGCAAGTCTAAGTCCAACGAGTAGAGCTTCGTATTCGGCTTGCTATTAGTTGCGCGGAAGCCAAACTTTAGAGCATATCATATGAATCAACCTTCAGGGGTTTGAAGTACCACTCCAGTGCCTGAGCAATGGTCGTTTGATGCGCCATCGGTGTATAGCTTCCACACATGCTTAGGAGATTCACCGGCTTCGGGCAAGTCTTCTTGTATGGTGAATTCGGCTATGAAGTCCACCAAAACTTGTCCTTGGATGGATTGCCTTGGTGTATAAAAACACAAATTGAATCAACTCGATATTCCATTTGAGCAATCTACCAGACATCTAAGGTCATGTTAGGATCTGTCGTAACAGATAGTCGGTGTAGACTATGATCAGATGAGCCTGGAAATAAGGACAGAGCTTCCTTGAGGCAATGATGAGGCAATGAGCCAGCTTTTCCAACTTCGGATAGTTTCTTTCTGCCCCAGTTAGCCTTTTGCTGATATAATAAACCGGTCGTTGGATCCGATCATCTTCTTGAATTAGCGCAGCATAGATCGCGTTTGCCGAAACCGCTAGATAGACATATAATCTCTTGTGATCAAATTGCTTTGATAAAATAGGAGGTGTTGCCAGATGTTGAACTAGTGCTTGGAATGCGCCTTCACACTCCTCTGTCCATTCAAAATTCTGCTTTCCTTTTCTGATCATATCGAAGAAAGGGATGCACTTGTCCGTAGATCTGGAGATGAACCTGCTTAAAGCTACCACCTTCCCGTTGAGGCTCTACACCTGCTTTATAGTCCTAGGAGTTTCAAGATTTTGAATCACCTAGATTTTCTCAGGATTGGCTTCAATTACTCTAGCATTGACGATGAATACAAGGAACTTTCCCAATGCAACTCCGAAATGACACTTCAATGGATTGAGCTTCATTCTATACCGTTGAAGTATATTAAACATAGTTTCCAAATCACTGACATGGTTGATGGATAGTCACGATTTTATGAGCATGTCGTCCACGTATACTTCCATAGTCTTTCCGATCTGGTCAGCGAACATTCAGTTCACGAGCTTTTGATAAGTTGCCTCAGTATTCTTAAGTATAAATGACATCACTTTGCAGTAGTAGAGTCCTAAGTCAGTGACGAAGCTGGTACGTTCCTGGTCAGGCAGATGCTTCGGTATTTGGTTATAGCTGGAATATGCATCCATGAAAGATAAGAGTTCATTTCTGGCTGTTGAATCCACAAGTTGATCAATTCTGGGAAGTGGAAAACTATCTTTGGGGCATGCTTTGTTTAAATCTGAGTAGTCCACACACGTTCGATATTTCCCGTTTGATTTCCTGATAAGCACTGGATTTGATACCTACTTCGGGTATAATGCATTGCGAATAAACCCATTTGACTTGTGTTTATTTACTTCTTCCTTAAGGGTGGCAGATCTCTTTGGATCTATACCATGGCTTTTTTTTTTGATCGGGAGGTGCCGCGGGTCAATATTTAATGTATGGCTCGTGATGTCTGACGAGATCCCATACATGTCTGAATGAGTCCAGGCAAACATGTCAAGGTTTGCCCGAAGAAAATCAACCAATTCCTATCTCATCTGGGGGCTAAGTTGAGATCCAACCTTTATCATTCTGGAGTCATCATTGTCGTGGATCGGAACATCAATCGTCAATTTACCAGGGAAGCCTAATTGTCTTTGACTTCCTCTTCATCAATATTGTCTTGGGGATCAAGATCTTTAAGGAACTGGTTTGTGGTGCCCGGGCCCAGGCCTAGGCGCTAGCTGTCAATTCTCTAAAAAAATGGACGTAGAGAGATTCCTCTACGCCCTTGCCTTTCTTCTTATGCTGCACATCCCGTAGCTCAGCAACATAATAGGCACATCCAGCCGCTCGATCACCATGTACTACTCCAACCCCATTATCAGTGGGGAACTTCAGAGTCAAACATCATGGGGCAATTGCTGCTCTGAATTCTGCGAGGGCCGATTGGCCCAAGAAAGCATTATAGGGGGAATGAATGTCTGACACAACAAACTGCAGCATTAGGACTCTCCGACGATCTCCAATACCCAACTCAAGGTAACTCCACCATCATAGCTAGTATAGTTGTGCTTCCATTAAAATCAGGTATACGTGTTTAACACGATTTTAGATCTTTCGCTTCCATCCTCCTTTGGTCATAAGCTCGCTTAAAACGGATGTTCACAGAGCTTTCGCTGTCGACCAAGATCCTCTTCATCCAAGTAGGACCTATCTGGGCTGAAATGACCAACGGATCAATTGTGGGGGCCTTGACTCTATCAGTATCTTGATTTCTAAAAAAGATGTCGTTTGTCATCGTTCTCTTTTGTTTCGTTGGGGCCCCGTCATCAGAATTACTACAACACTTAAAGTACACCATGCCTAATCGAACTGGCATATGACTCCGTTTCCTTCCAACTTTGATCAGCTGGATGAGGACTACCACTTACTGTGTTTATTACCAATCTCCTACTAGTACACGCAGGTCCCTCGAGCCTAGCTTGGCTTTGACCTTGACCTTGATTCGGGTTAGATGGGCCCACACCTCCATCCCGCGGATCCTGCACAAACTATTCCAACTTCCCCTCTCTAATCAACTTCTCAATGATGTCTTGTAAATGATGGCACTCATTCGTGTTATGGCCGTAACATTCGTGGAATCTGCAGAAATTTCCAGTCTAAATTTATTTATGAGATGATGGTTTTGGAGCTGGCTTCTTATACTATCCGATTTCACAAGTCTAAAGGTAAACGTTTTCCAGCAATGTATTTAAAGGGGTATATCGTTCAAACATGGGAGCTTGGGGTCTCGATCCGCGATTTGGGTCTTTTTTTTTCCATGACCTCTGTTACCCTTCGGTTGACCTTGTTTGCTATGAATATTCAATTGTACCTTGCTAAAACTCTCGCCGGTCTGTTTCGCAGCAACATTACTCCGTATGTCTTCCACAATGGGCCCTGCATCATCCTTCTTCCTAGACTATGTAGCGTCTTCTCTCTTCAAAAGCTGAGCTGCCTTAGCATAGAAACGTCCAACAAAGCAGGGGGTTACCCAGCCAACCAATTGCCAAACTCGAAATTGAAATCGATCCCTTTAGTCAATGCCATCAATATTGAATTATCATTGGGGTAGCTGACCTCAGCAAAAGCAGAATAAAACCTTTCTAGATAACGCCTAAAGTCTCTCTTGGAGCTTAAGTCACACTGGGCAAGGTGTTGACATCCTTCGGTCTTGTAACGTGCATACAGAATTATTCAACGAACTTTGTAGCCAACCGATCGAAACATAAAATGGATCTGGGTGGCAGACGAGTGAACCACATGGTTGCAATGCCTCCCAAGGAGATAGGGAATCTCCTATAATTAACCGCATCGTTAGCTCGAGCTGCATTTATGAGCCAGTCATACTTTAAGATGTGCTGGTTAGGATACGAACTTCCTTCGTATACGGGAAAGGTAGGCATCCTAAATCGACGAGGTGGCTCAGCGTAAAGAATGTCATTGGTGAACAGAGTATGACTTTGGGACATTCCCCAATCGTGGTTGGTAAGACCTTTACTTTCTCGGATCATTTGGTGGATCATAGTTGGAATGTCAGGCATCTGGATTTTCAGGGCCAAGGCATGGTCGGGTTTCATGTTGCGAGGACGGTCCGAGCGCTGTCGACGTTTCGTTTATTGCCTCCTTGGCTCCTGATCTTCGAGAATGTAGGGTTCATGAGCATGGATGTGTTGACGAAGGGTTGGATCTGGCTGGTTCTGGATCTCAGCTTCCAGATATATAGCGGCAGCGATTGTAGGGTCATGGATGGTGTGATAAGGAAGCGCCCCTCCTTGGGAGGAGGGTCCAGCTTGGTGCCCTATAGAAGGACCAACCTTGGCATGTCCGAGATTCATAGCATGCTGATGCCCGGAGGCTTTTTAATAATTTCCATCCAACCGATGGCATGTAGATCGATGGTTGAAGTTAGATGAAGCCAATCTTTCAGTCAAGGAACGTGAGACATGATCCCTCCTAGATCTCCTTTGCCTTTCCTCATTTAGCTGGTTCGTGAGCTCCATGTTGGCATGAATCTGCTAGGTGAGCTCTTGACGGCTTTGAGTGAGCTCTTGCATGAGGATCTAAAACTCCTCTCTAGTCATAGGGCCTTGTGGATCTGAAGCTCCAACTAATATCTGGCTTGTGGTAGTCAACTGCGTGGGATTTTGCCTATCCCTTCCTTCTGGATCTGTAGCATTTGAAGCAGTTCTGGTAGTAGGCACCATGATCCTTGTAGCTCTTTCCTAAATCTTGAGTAATCAGAGTAGAATGGAAGGAACCACAAGAAGACAGATATGGATCTCCTCCTTAGATATTAGCAATCCAACAATGATAATAAATCCAATGAGTCGGAGAAAAATGGAGTTCTCTCAGTGAAAGCACCAAAATGTTTGTACCAAAATTGGGCACAACACTCTTCGGATGTGATTGAAGAGATTAAGGTGAAGAAAGTAAATGGAGAAAGAGGCTAATCTAACAATCACACCAATAAAAGCATGTAGAAATAGAAAAGGACAAGAAATTATAGTGGTTCGGCATTGTAGCCTATGTCCTTCTGAATGTTTTGCTGTTTGTTGATGATTGACAACTAATTACAATAGTACAACACTCTAACACTCAAGTTACAATGGATTTATCGCAAAGTAACAGCGTAGCAGAGTCAAAAAAGTCCTTTTTCTATAGGCGTAGTGGTGCTATTTATAGGCGTGGGTCTGAATATCTGCCCCCGAACTCAGAATACCTTTTCTCACTCATGGGTGGGCCCACCAGATAGATCTAGGGTCATTGGGATCGATTAGGATCGATCCCTATCATCTTCATATCGATCAACATTGTGTCCATTTGGGCTGCGATCGATCAAAGGCATTCTTGAGGTGGTAAGCAAGCTCCTATGAAAATTTCATAGCATTTGGACTTATAGATTTTGAGTTATGATCGATCCAAGGTTGGTTTTGCAAGTAGGCTGAAGCATGCATATCGATACCTATTCATATCGATACTCCTTTGTATCGACAGGCTACATATCGATCAGTTGCCCGTTAATGATGTGGAGCGATAATTCAGGAGAGATCCACATTTCATGCTAAGTGACCGCTTCTCTTGGTTGACTATACCTTTCGTATCCATCTAGGGACCAGTCATTCGTATAGATGAATCTTTATTGCCTTCGTATCAATGAATCTTTATTGCCTTCGCATCGATGAATCTTCCTTTGCATCTATGAACCTCCATTGCCTTCATATCGATGCCCGCTCCTTCGTTTCGTATCGATGCCCAGTAAATCGATACGAAATGGATAAAAGGGGGATCGATACGAAATGGATAGCGGCTGAGCAAATGAACTATGGTCGATGATGTTGGTTGATGGATACGAAGGGGATGGTTGCAAAGTGATGGATAGGAACTGGATGGATACGAAGTAAACACTCATGAAACTTGATCGATCCATAACTTGAGCATACAAACTCCGATTGACCTGAAATTTAGAATGTTTCCTTTCATAACTTTGTTTGTCATACCATGTTAATTTTAGCTCGATCTGGACTCGGACCAAATTTTCCAGTATCCATAATGGACCTGTGTATAACCGATCTTTGGGACAGATTGCCATTAGTTTTTAGTCAAGTCCTTGGTGTCACGGCCTTGCCAAAAGGTAGGATAAAAAACCATTTTAATTTATATCGATCTCTAATCCAGGTTTGAACTACAAATTTAAACCACTCCCAATTCAATAGGTTTCAAAATTTAAATATTCAAACATTTATGATAACTTGTTTGATAAATTTCATTTATATTTCAAAGTTCAATTTTTTTTTTAAATTTGAAAATATTCACTTAATCATTTTTAATAACATTTAAATAAAATCTCAAATTACAAATTTAAATCAATATTAAATATTCAATTTCAATTTTATTTAAATTTGAAAATATTCATTAAATCACCTTTAATCAAAATCCAGTTATCAAGTTACAAAATCATATCTTTTAAATCTCAAAATTAATAAGTTTCAGATCATTTTTTATTTAATTACAATTCTTAAACAAATTAAATTACAAATTAATTTGAATTCATCTTTCCAAAGTTAATTTATTAAAGTTATCACAAAATCTATTTTTCAAATATTAATATAATTTTAAATAAATAATTAAACATATTATATATATTAATTAAATAATTTTTTTATTAAATTAATCTAAATTAAATGTTATTATTAAATCTATTTTAAATCTTATTTTTTGTATATTTAAAAATAATAAAAATATAAGTAAAATCTTAAAAATTACCTTTAGAAATTTAACTTATGAAGTTTTAAAATTTCTAAACATATATTTAAAAGTCTAAATTTTATACATATAGTAAAATAAAATCTCTATATTTTATTTTAAAATCCAAATACATATATTTTTCTTTTCTCAAAATTTTTGGAAATCATTTAAAAATAGACGAAACGTGTCCGTATATAATTTTCTATCCTATGGTCAAGTGATATGGATATTTATCATTTCAACCGTAATAATTAAATATTTATGGGTATATCATTTCAACCCGCAATCCAAAAATTTCAAAATCAATAAAATCGCTTAGTTTTATCAGTTCAACCCATAACGATTTTCCTTAATCTATAAGATCGTTCGGGTATGTATCATTTCAACCTATAGGGATTTCCTAAACTAATAGGGAAGTTGTAGTGGGAGAACAATCGAATAATAATATAAAATGACATACATATCAATAACAAGCATATATCAATAATATATAACAGGTTATGCTGTCATATGTCAATAGGTAAATAATTGCAGATAATCACTTATCATTTTCAATGATCAAATTACTAACATATTCAAATTTAACAACATATTTAAATCATCATTTCATGTGAAATCAATTTACTAAGCATATGAATGTTAACCGTGACCGCTCACCTTTCGAGGCTAGAGAAACAATGAGAATAAGATGCGATGCCTACGTGGATATGAACATGAGGCTAAGGACACGCACGTACCCAAACAGACACTCAAACTACTACGACTGATGGACAGGACAGTGGAAAGCAAAGCATTTGAATTCTATGAATCAAAATAATATATATATATATATATCTCCTTGATTGTTGATGGGTGGAAGGTGCTACTGCCAAAGGGCTGGGTTCAAGCTAAAACATGGACGAGCAAGGTTTTAGGTCATATATAAGCTGGTATTATGCTTTCATACACACACACACACTAGAAAAATTATATAAGCAAACAGGAAGAAGGAAAGCTAGGGGTCGGACGAGGCTGTGGAAGGCTAATCGGGTCAGAGAGGATGGGCTGTGGCAGTTGCATGGAGCACTAGGTTTGGGGAGTGGCATGGAGGAGAAGGTGATGGCCGGTGTAGTGCTGAAGGGAGGCTCGACTGTCAGTTTGGTGGCAAGTAAAAGAAGGAAGCGAGGCGGGTTGTTGGAATGGTGTTCGGTAAAGCTGTTGTCACGTGATGGCTGTCACGTGGGATAGATGGCGTGAGTATTGTAAGGTGCTGCGAGGATGGGTTAGTGCGAGCGTATAGGTGTAGTGATGGTTTTCTAGTGGAATGGCTCGAGTTTTAGCAGTTGCGGTTAAAGGGGCGTAGTGGATGGTGAGAGTATGGTGGCCGAGAAAGGATAGAGGGAAGAGGTAGGAGGCTTGCTGTGGTTTTAGGCAAATAGATGGGTGACTGACGTGGAGCAGAGCGCGTAAGGCAGTGGGTGTTTCAGAGAAGGGTATGTTGTTGAGTTTGACTGCTTTTTGGAGAGGGGAGGTAGGTTGAGGGATGGATCACAGAGGGTTAGGATAGGAAGGCAGTTTATGTGCAAATGGTCGGAGGATTTGCTTTCAGATGGAGAGGGAGAAGTAGGAATGGCGGATGAACGAGTAGGCTTATTTCAATAGACAAGTTGTGCATAAACTTATATATTATTATATTTGATTTTAAGAGCAGAACCAAATGGATAGAAGAGGAAGAAGGAATGAGCAGTTTCACAAAGAAATATATATGAACTTTTTTGTTTTTTTAGCAAGCAGAACGAAAAGAGAAAGAAATGCAGAGGAGAGGACGAAGCAGTTTATAAATTGAAACCATGGGAATAGCAAAGGCCATGTGACTATTCTGGAAATAATAAAAGCTAATGGCTGTTTGTTTTCAACAGTTGAATAGACGCAGGGAAACCCAAAATGTTCAAAAAGTGTACCGATACGGCTAACCGTTTCATTGATTTTGCCATGTACCGGACGCCGAAATGCACAAATGAATATACCATGGAGATCAACACGATGAAATTAACAAGATGGCATACAGATATCAGGGAAACGTCCTATCTATCAAAACTTGATATTTGCTACCAAAATGCCGCTAAAACGCAAAAATTGACATAAACGGTGATAGAGCAGTCCAAATTCGGCGAAATGAATTATGACATCTCACTCGAAAAACGGTTTACATTTTTATTACGTAAAAATATTCAGATTTCAAAAACATTTTACTTTCAACAATTTAACCGATTTAAATTTAAAATTTTGAAATTTCACAACCGAACAAACTCACAAATTTTCTAATGAAAATTTGACGCTTGATACGTTTAAATAGATGTAGACCAAATATCAAATTTTCATGGCTAAAATTTTATTATTTATTTTTATGAAAATTTTTAGTTCATCACATGAGTTAAATCGTTAAAATTGTAAGTCGTTACACACTCCCCCACTCAAAACTTTTCGTCCCCGAAAAGGAACAAGATAGGAGAATAGAAGCAAAAGAAAGGAAAGACAGATTCAAAATTCATAGTACTTGATATAACAATTAACTCAAAACTGTATAAATTTCATTTTTGGACATCTTATTACTTACATGTTATATTGTATACTATTCAATTACATGTTCTCATTACATTCAAACGTTTTCCAAGTAAGTTTATCAATGTTCGCAAACGTAATTGAGCACTATACAAATTACCCTTTATATACAACGTTTCTATTAAGCAAAAATTTAGTTTGAATATTTTTATTACCTAAGTTTTCTCTTGTATAAGCTTCAGT
The DNA here is from genome assembly GCA_030765085.1 of Allium cepa. Lineage (NCBI taxonomy): Eukaryota > Viridiplantae > Streptophyta > Magnoliopsida > Asparagales > Amaryllidaceae > Allium > Allium cepa. The sequence continues at coordinate 465,293,174 of CM060931.1, forward strand.
TACCTATTCACACTAAAATTTTAACTTTTTGAATATTTCAGGTAAGTTCATATGTTTTAGAATGCAACCGAGTATTATACAAATAAATTTTATCCTACTTCAACTATTTCAAGTTGTTTCAATTCCATTTCTCATTTAAGACACTCCAATTATTCAAAATTTTGCTTCATTTCAATAATTTAAAGCCATCACTTAACATAAAACTAAAGATTTAAATTTTCGGTTTCACTCCAAACCATTTGAAATAAATATATACATATATATCAAATCATACTCAAGAAATTCAAATCAAATCCATTTTCCAAAACAAAAGTGTAGCAAAGCTACTAAGTGGCCTCCCCACTATGAAACTTGAAAATGAATGTGATAATGCTGCAGTCATCATCGAAATTATTTTCCAGCAATATAAGAGGAGAGTATGGACTTACTTCTTTTAAAATTATTTAGAAACAATTCCATTTGAAAATACTTTCAAATAATTTTTTATTTAAAACTTTGAAAACCAAATTTTGAAAAGAACCGAAAAATTAAATTCTCAAATCCTTAATTTAAATTATTTTACTTGCAAATCAGATTTATAAATCATGTTTGAAAATTTTCATCTCCATATAACATAAATTAATAGTTAATGGTTTAGGAATGTTGACAAAATAATAAATGATAATCTAGTACTATCATTTCTAGCACCCAATTCATTTGACTATCTAATCTCATAAAATTATACCTTTATATATAAAATATAATCATACATAAAATTATTTCATTTACCAATTTTGAAAATAATATTGTGTCAGTTTACTTTATTCAAGTGTTTTGGAATTCCTATTGATAACGTTAGCTAGACGAATCGATCAAAACCTAAAATTCAAACTTAATAACTCAAATAACACAATATAAAACATTTATATCAATTACAAATACGTTCTCTCATAGGATGATTTAAGAATGTGTTTTGGAATAAGGATAGAGATTCAAATTTAGAGGGATCCTAATCAAAGTGAATTCTAACTAAGAAGATAGAGTCGAAAGAAAGATAAGATAATTAAATTACAAAAGAGGAAAGATGGATAGACTTATACTAATCGCAGCGACCTTAACAGAGTCAACCGAGATTCCATATTCAGAAACAATATGCCTAAGGAATCGGACTTCATCCCTCTAGAAGTAGTATCTAGAAAATTTTGCTTTCAACTGATGACTCCTAAGAGTTTGGAGAACATAGCTCAAATGAGATTCATCCTCCTTCTCTAACTTAGAAAAGACGTGAATATCATTAACGAAAACCAGAAAAAACTTGTTGAGAACATCGTGGAAAACACGATTCAAGAGGTCGATGAAGAAGGCACGAGCATTAGTTAATCCAAAGGGCATGACTAACCATCCATAGAAACCCTTCTCTATCCAAAAAACTGTCTTAGGAAAGCTCTTCTCAGCTACAAGAAGTTGGTGAAAACTGGTAGCAAGATCGAGCTCCAGGAATAAGATCGATGCAGAATTCAGTTTCCCGATTGAGAGGTAGAAAAGTGACTTCACCAAAGATACCTGGAAATAGTTGGACAACAGGGGTGGAGTCAAGATCACTAGGCTGAGCATCTAGTGAAAAGATAAACTGCCTGCATAATCCTGAGGCAATCGACACTCGATCACAAGATAATTTTCCTTGTTGTCTACTAGAGAAGCGGTTCGGGCTTTGCAAGAGATAATAACATCAAAACGCTTTAACCAGTCACCTCCAAGTAAGATATCAAATGCATCAAAACCTAGGACATAGGAATCTCGGGTGAATCGACGTAAAGGAGTTTCACCCCTTTACAAATCATATTAAGGTTGGCGGGACCGTTGATGGAGCCGGTCACACATAAGGATGAAGTTTCCAATTGAAGTTGTAAGATGTGCTCAAATTCATTATAGAGATCGATAGAAATAAAGCTACGGATGCTCCAGTATCAAAAAGAACACGAAAAACGAGGATAAGAATGGATTTTAGAATAAAGTAAAGTTCCAAAATTCAAAAGGAAATCCTAATCAAAGGAAATCCTAACCAAGAATTTCCAGCTCGAACGAAGATTATTCTGAGTTTTACTTATTCTAGGGTATTATTACCTTATCTCTAATGAGTTTATTCCATAAGCTAAGTTTTGCCTAAACCTTGCTCTAATACCAACTATAACGACGACATTTCGAACCATTCAAATCGATAATAATCCACACATGTCAGACTTGAATTGCTCAAAACAACAGATTTGTTAATTTATATTTGGCAAAACTTAGCATATGTAGCAAATAAATCAATCACAAAATCATAGACGTAGAGTAATATAACAACAAGCAGTGGAATAATTAAATGATAGTTCATGAAGCTATTGCATAAACATCAGAGTTGAAACAAAATACAATAGAAATTCTAAATACATAGAAATCTCAATACAAAAGCAAATGACAAGTCTGAATTTTATCAACTGGAAATAACTGGATAACTGAAAGCTGAATAGATGAAAGATAGATTTCCAAGCAAAGCTCCAAGCTCCAAAGGTGAGTCTCAAATGCTATAACACTCAGGCTGACCCAAGCATAAAAGAAAAACACAAAATACTCGAGTCGGGATTAACATTCTTATGCAGTAAATCAACTCAAGTGAAATGTCCAAGTGAAATGCAGTATGACTTAAAGGATGATTGGAATTCCATCCCTTAAGGAACAGTGGAACTATCTACATACATAGTACGCGCGCTACATATATAATGTCTTCTAGTAAAGTAAAATATTAAAATAGCGTTAAGGCGTTACCAATATCCCCCTTAACACATTTTTATATAAATATCGTAGTATATACAGATACTATAAGCTCCACTAAACCGGTGGGATACTCAGTGAGCACTCCATAGGTACGATACAAACCAAACTCATAATGGGCTCGATAAAGCATGTGACAAGGCACGTGAGTCAATGCCAGGGTAGGATTCTACCATTTGCACTCTCGGACTGGTGGTAACGATAGCAGCTACTACCGCCCACCTCGAAACACACTTCCGTAATCCAATCGAGGGGTAGCCATCAAATCAACCACAAAGTAATAAATATGGTGTCGAAAAAATATGACCGATCGGAGGAGTGACCTCACTTGGCCAGGTATAGCTCCAGTTTTAGTCGATCAAGCTAACCCGAGGGCGTCAGGGCTGCGTTCATACCTTATACAGATGTTTACCAAACCATCCTACTTTGTTCTAGATTCTCCACCATGTGCACAATTGTTAAAGTGGTTTTCGGTATTGGCAGAGAGTATGACAATATCCAATCTCGGTCTTTTTAACAACCAGATGCTTATTTCACACCGTGGTCATTTTTATTTCAAAAAATTCATACTTCGAACAAAATATCATATTCATTCAAAAATCATATTACTTTCAAAGTCATATTCACTTTCGAAATCATATCACTTTCAAAATCATATTCATTTCCAAAATGTTAACCACTAAATAGGTTAAACCATCATATCAAAGTATTCACATTTAAATCCATTAAATCAAAATCATAACAGTTCCAACTTAAACAGTTTGAACATTGAAAGTAGTTTATATAATAGAACAGTTATACATTAAAAATAGTTTATATTTAAAAATAGGTTATAAATTAAAAAGGTTTATTTATTAAAATAGTTTATATATTAAAAAGAGTTTATATCGAAAATAGTTACATTAAAAATAGTTTATATTTAAAAATAGGTTATAAATTAAAATAGTTTATTTATTAAAAATAGTTTATATATTAAAAAGAGTTTATATCGAAAATATTTTCAAGTTAGAATTGTTTCTTCCAATTCCACAAATCGATTCAAATCAACTTTAGTACCAAATTTCAACTTAAGTTCAACAATTTCAATTAAAAAGGTTAAAGTTTCAATTCAAATTCTCATTTAAAACCATTTTAATTTGCATCGATTTCAAATCCAGGTTTAAACTACAAATCTAAACCACTTCCAATTCAATAGATTTCAAAGTTTAAATATTCAAACATTTATAATAACTCAATTTTATAAATATCATTTATATTTCAAAATTCATTTTTTTAAATTTGAATATATTCACTTAATAATTTTTAATAACATTTAAATAAAATCTCAAATTACAAATTTAAATCAATATTAAATATTCAATGTCAATTTTATTTAAATTTGAAAATATTCATTAAATCACCTTTAATCAAAATTCAGTTATCAATTTATAAAATCACGTCTTTAAAATCTCAAAATTAATAAGTTTCAGATTAATTTTTTTATTTAAATACAATTCTTAAACAAATTAAATTACAAATCAATTTCAATTCATCTTTCCAACCTTAATTTATTAAAGTTATTACAAAATCTATTTTTAAAATATTAATATAATTTTAAATAAATACTTAAATATATTATATATATTAATTAAATAAATTTTTATTAAATTAAGTTAAATTAAACCTTATTATTAAATTTATTTTAAATCTTATTTTATATAATTAAAAATAATAAGATATAAGTAAAATCTTTAAATTACCTTATCAAAACTTAACTTATAAATTTATAAAATTTCCAAAACATATAATTTAAAAATCTAAATTTTACATATATATTAAAATAAAATCTCCATATTTTATTTTAAAATCCAAACACATATATTTTACTTTTCTAAATTTTTTTGAAAATCATTTAAAAATAGACCAACAATGTCCGTATGAAATTTTCTATCCTATGGTCAAGTGATACAGATATTTATCATTTCAATCCGCAATAATTTAATATTTATGGGTTTATCATTTCAACCCGCAAATTTAAATTTTCAAAATCAACAAAATTACTTGGGTTTATCATTTCAACCAATAACGATTTTCCCTCATCTATAAGATCGTTCGGGTATGTATCATTTCAAACCATAGGGATTTCCTAAACGAACAGGGAACTTGCAGTGTGAGAACAAACGAATAACAATATAAAATGACATATATATCAATAACAAGCATATATGAATAATGTATATAATAGGTTATGGTGTCGTGTGTCAATAGGTAAACAATTGCAGATAATTACATATCATTTTCAACAATCGAATTACTAATAAATTTAAATTTAACAACATATTTAAATTATCATTTCATATGAAATCAATTTACTAAGCATAGGAATGATAATCGTGAGTGATCGCTCACCTTTCGAGGCTAGAGAAACAACGGGAATAAGTTGCGATGCCTACACGGATATGGACACGCGGCTAAGGACACCCATGCACAAATAGAGACTCAAACTACTGCGACTGATGGACAGGACAATGCCAAGCAAAGCACTTGAATTCGATGAATCAAAATAATATATATATATATATATTTATTTATATAACTCCTTGACTGTGGATGGGTGGAAGGTGCTACAGCTACTGCCAAAGGGCTGGATTCGAGTTGAAGGATGGTCGAGCAAGGTTTCAGGTCGTATATAAGCTAATATATATGCTTTCATTTATATTTATATATATAAGAAAGCTTATATAAGCAAACAAGAAGAAGGAAAGCTAGGGGTCGGGCGAGGCTGGTTGGTGGTCGAAGGTGGAAGGTTGATCCGGTCCTGTAAAGTCCCGTTTTCCCGTACTCTTTGAATCGACAATAAACCACACATGTCCAACTCAAATTGCACGAAAAGACGAATCTTTAAGGGTGATACAGAAAAGTAGACAGAACAGAATCTCACTCAAATGGAATAACATATAATATTGAACAAATATTTTTACAGTGGAAAACTTTTAAAATACATATATATCAGAGTCTAACCTAAATTCAGCCTGGAAAGTTATAAACATCTGTCCTTACAATTTGCTGACAAACAACAAATAAAATACACTAAGTACGGCGGATTATAGAATATGCTCATACGTCGATGAATATCTCCAGCTCTCCTCTGGAAAACTCCAACCGTCTTCGACTAAACTTGAAACTACTCGGATCTGACCTGAGTATTGAAAATACCCGGCTCAGGCTTGATAAACCAGCGTGAGAAAACTCAATAATAAATGACAGTGTCATATATCAGCCTTTGAATAAAAATCCTTTGAAAAGAAAGAGTATCTCATAAGACCACGCCCACACATAAACACGGACGGGTTTTTACCTTATGATAACTAAAACACTTTTATATCAAAACCTTTGATATTATTTCTAATGACATTCTTTGAAAACCTTTGCAAATAAACTTATTAATCTTATCCGAAATGGTTACCCATATAGCATTTCGAGGCTATTCATTACGCCAATACAAACAAAACCGTAGGTTCTTATTGGAGAATGGATTTCCATACAAATGACCAGGTGAAGGGACTACCTTCCGGCAGTATATCTCTAGAAGAATGTAACAAGGACCATCACAAAGGATCCTCTACCAACACAAGACCGACCCACCTCTATAACTAGATGGTATCGAATATGTCATCCTCCGGTCGTTACCGACCTTTACCGAGGGCCCTCGAAGCATACAAACCATAATAATCAGATACACGACGTTATAGCTTGCAAAGATATATCTAGAAGAGGATGACCATACCCTAATTGGGAATGACCCACTTAGCCTTGCCGCATCTACCCTGTTTTGGTCATTTCCGGTTGATGAGGCTTGAGGCAAATGATTACCTTTTCACATATCACATATTTGAATGCCACATTGCCATTTCCGTTAACTACTAATTGCCTTCCACAAAAATACAACCCTTGAGCTCGTACATCTCAAGTAGGGTGTTAAGCTAAGATAAGTTGCCTTCTCCGCCACCACTAATGTACGTTTGTAAAAACCAACGTACGTAATCGTTAGAAATGCAATGTCAGACAAATGTCCATACAAGTTGTCCAGGAACAGGACAAACTGAAGGCACTCCCCTACTACCACTAGTAGCGAGTAGTCCTTGCAATCTGAAAAATCTCCATCACGAGGAGACCACTGCTATAAATAACTTTATAATTGGGAGCTATCCAGAGCATGTTCAACAAGCAGTCTTCACGCTTTGAAGATCCACGGTCTTCAATAATCATCATCTTCAACAGGTCTTCACGTTCGAACGTATACATTGGTTCGAAGTGGTTTTCGGATAGGAATTACTCAAATCCGACCCCGGTTCCTTCGAAGCCAATTATCGATTTAAAAGATGTTAAGTTGATATGTGGATACCAATCATCAATCAATTACTTCATCTTTTATAAAATATCTTTGTTAGATATATTCTTTTCGATTTATTCCATTTTCTTTTCAAGAGTATAATGAATCATTAAGCCTCATTTATCAAATCATTTGGTTTATTAAACCTTTCTTAAATCCTGCAATAATTCTAAATTATTTTCACTTTTACTTACGAAAACCTTTCCAAATCATTCATTAAATCTTAATCAAAGATTTTTTTTCTTAACTTTTAACTTAGGGAAAATATTCTCTTTTTATAATATCACTTTCCAAAACATCCATTTAATTTAAATGATTATTCACTGTCCAAAATTGCGAATATAATTCCTTTAACAAATTTTCACATTTAACTTATCGATTTAAATTGATTTCAGATGTACAAAATGGTGTTTATAAATTCCATTTATATTTTATAAACTTCCATATACCAAATTTATTTACTAACAAATTCCATTTATATCTCACTTATAAATCAAAATCCAATTATAATTTAATTACTCATAAAACTCTTAATTACGAATTCATTCCTTTCAAATCTTATTATTTATAAAATCCATTACAAATTCTTTTCTAAATTTCAATTGTAAACCCATATATAAATTTGATTACAATCCCATTTCTAATATTTATAAGACACTTTTATAATTCCATTACTTTTATTTATAAAACATCAATTTCATAAATCTTATATCTAGACCATTTATAATAAATTCAAAGAATTTATTTCTTTTCTTTTATCTTGGAAAAACTTAATTATGATCTTTTAGAGCATCCGGGTTTTCCTTTCAATATGTTCCACCCCTCGCCTAAGAAGAGAAAATATAGGCCATGTAAGTTCAGGGCAATGGTTACTCCATTCCTAACCTTAGTTAAACACCTTGTTTTATCTTCCCAGATCTCATAGGCGGGACAAATGTACAAGTCGTTTCCGCATTACTCAGTTTGTTATTATATTAAATCTTCTTCACTTAGTTTAAGTGGTATAAACAATTCCTCTTTCCCATTTAATCAAACTCTCATTAAAAATTTCAAATCAACTTTAAATGACTTAATTATTCTTTTAAAATCATTCACAAAAAATATATAGGAAAGAATTGTTAAGTTTAAAATTGCATTTCAAAAGTTATTTCAAACTGCTGCGAAAAGCCTTGCAAAAAGTGTTGCAAATAGCGTTTTAAAAGCTATATTCTTCAAAATAACTTTTATATCATCTAAAATCCATATTTTCAACTTAAATCTCTTTTAATACATTTTAAAAGATTTTTAGGATTTATTTCATATTTTTAAAGCATTTAAAATATCAATTTTAAACTTTAGTCACTTTACTGCAAAAGCGCGATTTTTCTGGAAAATTATTTTGGACATATTTAAAATATACAAGATAAAACATTGATTTTATTCCTTTATTTCTTTATACATATATAAATGTTTATAAAACATTTCTAACTCATTTTAAAACTATTTCCATAAGATTCAAGAATTCCATATACACCATTTCATTTTCAAAAGGAAAGTGCTTTCTCTTGTGCTTATCGACGTGTATTAACGTGACTTGGTAAAAAAATTTAACAATCATATCAAACAATTAATACTCGATGATCAAACATGTATATATATAAATAGAGATGCTAAATAGAGTTTTCTCACCATAAACCAAAGCGAATAACTTCCTACCAACATTTTAATCAACAACACTTCACTAATTAATTCCTACTCCATTAAACACTAGCAAAAACACCTTCTCCGTTCCAATAGCTTGGCCGAGGGTTGAGATGGAGGTTGTCCAAAAATATAGAGAAGAAGCGGTAGAGCTTTGAACTTCAATTCCCAAGATTTGGATCCGAAAAATAGATCATCTTCTCTCTGTTTTTGACTCTCTTAAATTTGAAAAAGTTGTTGACTGAAAAATTGTTGCAAATTCTTTTCTCTTGAAAATAAAAAAGAACCATTTGAATCCAAGTTGTTTTGAGGGAGATATTATAGAATAAAGAAGTGGTATTGTTGGATTGACAAAAATGAAGCCCGAAAATGCACTTTAAAGAATTGGGTTTCAGGTATAGCAAAACTCAAAACTGGAAAAAATGATAAACAATTGAAGTTGTAGCTACTGGAATTACATATGGTTTGAAAAAAAGAATTTCTTAATTTGGATCTGTTATGATCAAGTATTGATCAAAACAAAATGACCTATTCTCTGGCTTAAAAACTGGGTCAGAAAATGCACTGGAAAGAAGTGTATTTTGGGCATAGTTAACTTTAGAAAGAGATAAAGTGGCCAACATAAAAGTTGTAGCCACTGGAAAAATACATGATTTAAAAAGAAAGAATTTTGTATTTTGGTTCGGTTTTGAAGAAGTTATGGCCGAGTGATGAAGATGTAAAATATGGAGAAAAGAGGAGTTTGATTTGAAGAGAATGGACATTGATTTATTTTGAATATTTTATAAATATTTTGACATTATTTCTTTCTAATTTTTTCTATGGCTTGGAAGCCATTAAAGAGAAGAGGAAGAATATGAAGAAGCTTGAGAAAAGAAGAAGAAGAAATGTGAATGAAAGTGAAGAAAGAGGTGGATATTTATAGAAAAAGAAAGAAAGTGGTAATTTACCAAAATAAGCTCTTACCAAATTACCAAACTAGCCTTACTTCGACCTAAAATAATCTCCACTTTTTCAACACTTAACATCACCTTTCACATCTTTACTTTATGTCTTAGTTACTTAATGATTAAGTAAAGAATATCATAATTATGTTGGTTTTGATTTGATGTGATTTGATGTTTACTTTTCTTACTTTTGTTAATTCTTACTTACTTTTACTAATGACTTCTAAAAGTTTTCTAATCTTATTTAGTAAAAGTAAACATGTTTAGTAAATTAATTAATACTTGCTCTATTTGAATATATGTTCCTATACAAGAAAATAAAGGTGCGACGACGTTGCGACAACTTTTAATCGCCAAAACGTTGTTTTTCGACAAAATGTTTTATGATCACATTTTGACGTTTTAGTTAAACTATTTATTTATGTAAACCAAATTTAAAAATAAATTTATATGATGCTATTTTAAAATATAAACACTCATAAATTAATTAAAATAATTTATTAAACCATTGAAACTTATTTTTTTAAAATCAGCATTTTGTCACTTTTGTCGATATAGGCAAATGTTACTATTTTTGCGTATACTTCCCTTTCCAAATCCTATCTAATACCGTTTGAATCATATAACCTTACCTATTTTATATTTAAAATCACTTTAAATACTATATTTTAAAGTGGTCAAATTCTGGGTCGTCACATTCTCCCCTACTTAAAAGAATTTCGTCCTCGAAATTACCCAAACAAAAGTTTAACTAAACATTTATCTTTAAACTTAATTCCATATTTTATACACAGATCATCCATATGAAATATCTTATTCGATCTCCTATTCGAATACACAACTTCATTTCCAAACTAGTATCAATCCTTCGATCCTCTAGTGCGGACTTTAATCAGGCTCTTTTCTCAGAAACATTTGCTTTCCTTGCATAGTGCTCAACTATGATAGAAAACTAAAGTACCTAACAAAACATCCTCATCAATGTTCGTCATCAAGAATCGAGTGATAAATTCTTTTCCGTATCAGTGTAAACTCCACAAAGTTCCAAACTCGAATCTTAGATCAAAATTGAGTGATGAGATGATCTACATATAACATATGTATTTATTAACCCTCAAAACTTTCATAAACTTTTATCTTAAGCTCAAACACTTTATAAAGGTTTTTTTTAAATATAATCCCTTTAATTATTTATTTCCAAATATTTTTATTAAAGGAATATATTCCAAAGAAACCATTTTTCACTCAAAAGATAATTTATCTTTATAAAAAAGTCTCGGTATATTTCCTTTAACACTAACATTATTTATGAACCATTTTGTAAATCTATTACTTAACTTTATTACATCTTATAACTTAGGTAAATCAATCACTTTTAAAGACTTAAGTCCAAATTCTTAATTAATGCTCGAATTCATTAATAAAACATTTTTCAGGTTATAGTTACCTTTTTGAAGAGTCATTATTTTACTTAATAGTTCATGATTTAGATCAACATTTGTATGATATACCTTTACATCCTAAGAGTATATACATATCCCAAATTTCAAATTGGTTTTACTTAAATCCGTCTATCTAACAAATTTAGACTTTGTTGTAATTTACTATTATCTCAAATTCATAAGTTATAAAACTTATTTCTTATTTAGTACTATTGTTAATTTTCTAGCTTTGAAAAATAAATTTTAAAACCACTCGTATTTAAATCCTTATACTCTTAACTCTTAATTTTTTTTGTATAAATCAGATTTATAAATTATCCTTATCTTAGTTCATTTACTTAGAGTATTTCACATTGGTTTATCTTTTACCATAATATTCCATAAATTCCTTGGCTTTGAGTTTGATGCGATTCAGAAATTTTTGAATGTCCAAAATCGTCGGAAATTCTGCTTTATTTTAGCAATTAGCGATTTCAGATTTATCTTTACTTTAAACACTTTTATAAAGATTACTAATCAATGGTTCATATTATTTCATTAACTTAAGAAATATATTGATCGAGTAATTCCAAAACAATCCAAGGAACTGGGTACTACCAATAGTATCATATATCCTCTTAACAAGAAGAGTAATACTTAAGTGAAGTGCTTACCATCCGAACACATCTCTTGGCCATTTTTAGTTTATTTTCGAGTAAATCGAATTAGTTATCATCAAATACCTCTTTTTATTTGAAATAATAACATTTTCAAAATCCTTTAGAGATTAATTTATAAAACCTATTTTATAAATTCATTTTATAAATTCATTTTATATTAATTAACTTTATTTAAATTACCTCAATTCTTTTAAATTACTTGAATTTTAAACCTTCATTCCTTTTATATTTTCCTTTTTACACAATCATTTTCTATTATTCAAATGCATTTTTATCTTATATGTTCATTCCTTAAACCAATCTTATTATCAAACACCTTATAGTCAAATTGTGAAATTCTAATCACAAGTTGTTCATATTTAAATTTCACTGATCTTGATTTCTAACTATGCAACTTTTCCAAATATATACTTTATATTCAAAATATAATCCTACGTAAAATTATTTCATTTACCATTTTTATTTTAAAAACAAAACCATTTTTATAAAATTAACAATTACGCGCTCACATATTTATAACACTCTCATAACTCATTATAGGGTGTTATTAACCCTATCTCTAATGAGTTACTCATCTAGGATATTACTAATCCTATCTCTGATGAGTCTTTACCCATAACAAAGCCAAGGTTCTCACTTAACCTTCAGCTTTGATACCAAATGTAAAATCCCGTTTTCCCGTACTCTTTGAATCGACATAAACCACACATGTCCAACTCAAATTGCATGAAAAGACAGATCTTTAAGGGTGATAAAGAAAAGTAGACAGAACAGAATCTCACTCGAATGGAATAACATATAATATTGAACAAATATTTTTACAGCAGAAAACTTTTAAAATACATATATCAGAGTCTAACCTAAATTCAGCCGGGACAGTTATAAACATCCGTCCTTACTGTTTGCTGACAAACAACAAACAAAATACACTAAGTACAGCGGATAATAGAATATGCTCATACGTCGATGAATATATCCAGATCTCCTCTGGAAAACTCCAACTGTCTTCGACTAAACCTGAAACTACTTGGATCTGACCCGAGTATTGAAAGTACCCGGATCAGGCTTGATAAACCAGCGTGAGTAAACTCAATAATAGATGACAGTGTCATATATCAGCCTTTGAATAAAAATCCTTTGAAAAGAAAGAGTATCTCATAAGACCACGCCCACACATAAACACGGACAGGTTTTTACCTTATGATAACTAAAACACTTTTATATCAAAACCTTTGATATTATTTCTATTGACATTCTTTGAAAACCTTTGCAAATAAACTTATTAATCTTATCCGAAATGGTTACCCATATAGCATTTAGAGGCTACTCATTACTCCAACACAAACAAAACAGTAGGTTCTTATTGGAGAATGGATTTCCATACAAATGACCAGGTGAAGGGGCTACCTTCCAGCAGTACATCTCTAGAAGAATGTACCGAGGATCAACACAAAGGATCCTCACCAACACAAGACCGACCCACCTCTATAACTAGATGGTACCGAATATGTCATCCTTTGGTCGTTACCGACCTTTACCGAGGGCCCTCGAAGCATAGAAACCACAATAATCAGATACACGACGTCATAGCGTGCAAAGATATATCTAGAAGAGGATGACCATACCCTAATTAGGAATGACCCACTTAGCCTTGCCGCATCTAACCCTGTTTTGGGCATTTTCGGTTGATGAGGCTTGAGGCAAATGATTACCTTTTCACATATCACATATTTGAATGCCACATTGCCATTTCCGTTAACTACTAATCGCCTTCCATAAAAATACAACCCTTGAGCTCGTACGTCTCAAGTAGGGTGTTAAGCTAACAAAAGTTGCCTTCTCCGCCACCACTGATGTACGTTTGTAAAAACCAATGTACGTAATCGTTAGAAATGCAATGTCAGACAAACATCCATACAAGTTGTCCAGGAACCGGACAAACAGAAGGCACTCTCCTACCACCACTATAGCGAGTAGTCCTTGCAATTCGAAAAATCTCCATCACGAGGAGACCACTGCTATAAATAACTCTATAATTGGGAGCTACCCAGAGCATGTTCAATAAGCAGTCTTCACGCTATGAAGATCCACGGTCTTCAATAATCATCATCTTCAACAGGTCATCACGTTCGAACGTATACATTGGTTCGAAGTGGTTTTTGGATAGAAATTACTCAAATCCGACCTCGGTTCCTTTGAAGCCAATTATCGATTTAAAAGATGTTAAGTTCATATGTGGATACTAATCATCAATCTATTACTTCATCTTTTATAAAATATCTTTGTTAGATATATTCTTTTCGATTTATTCCATTTTCTTTTCAAGAGTATAAGGAATCATTAAGCCTCATTTGGTTTATTTAAACCTTTCTTAAATCCTGAAATAATTCTAAATCATTTTCACTTTTACTTAGTAAAACCTTTCCAAATCATTCATTAAATCTTAATCAAAGATTTTCTTTCTTAACTTTTAACTTAGGGAAAATATTCTCTTTTTATAAAATCACTTTCCAAAACATCCATTTAATTTAAAGGATTATTCACTGTTCAAAATTGTGAATATAATTCCTTTAATAAACTTTCACATTTAACTTATCAATTTAAATTGATTTCAGATTTACAAAATGGTGTTTATAAATTCCATTTATATTTTATAAACTTCCATATACCAAATTTATTTACTAGCAAATTCCATTTATATATCACTCATAAGTCAAAATCCAATTATAATTTAATTACTTATAAAACTCTTATTTACGAATTCATTCCTTTCAAATCTTATTATTTATAAAATCCATTACAAATTCTTTTCTAAATTTCAATTGTAAACCCATATATAAATTTGATTACAATCCCATTTCTAATATTTATAAGACACTTTTATAATTCCATTACTTTTATTTATAAAATATCAATTTCATAAATCTTATATCTAGACCATTTATAATAAATTCAAAGAATTTATTTCTTTTTTCTATCTTGGAAAAACTTATTTATGATCTTTTAGGGCATCCGGGCTTTCCTTTCAATATGTTCCACCCCTCGCCTAAGAAGAGAAAATATAGGCCTGTTAAGTTCAAGGAAATGGTTGCTCCATTCCTAACCTTAGTTAAACACCTTGTTTTATCTTCCCAGATCTCATAGGCGGGACAAATGTACTAGTCGTTTCCACATTACTCAGTTTGTTATTATATTAAACCTTCTTCACTTAGTTTGAGTGGTATAAACAATTCCTCTTTCCCATTTAATCAAACTCTCATTAAAACTTCCAAATCATCTTTAAATGACTTAATTATTCTTTCAAAATCATTCACAAAAAATATATTGGAAAGAATTTTTAAGTTTAAAACAGCATCTCAAAAGTTATTTCAAATTGCTGCGAAAAGCCTTACGAAAAGTGTTGCAAATAGCGTTTTAAAAGCTATATTCTTCAAAATAACTTTTATATCATTTAAAATCCATATTTTCAACTTAAATCTCTTTTAATACATTTTAAAAGATTTTTAAGATTTATTTCATATTTTTAAAGCATTTAAAATATCAATTTTAAACTTTGGTCACTTTACTGTAAAAGCGCGATTTTTCTGGAAAATTGTTTTGGACATATTTAAAATATACAAGATAAAATCTTGATTTTTTGCCTTTATTTCTTTATACATATTTAAATGTTCATAAAACATTTCTAACTCATTTTAAAACTATTTCCAAAAGATTCAAGCATTCCATATACACCATTTCATTTTCAAAAGGAAAGTACTTTCCTTTGTGCTTATCGACGTGTATTAACGTGACTTGGTAAAACAATTTAACAATCATATCAAACAATCAATACTTGATGATCAAATCATATATAAGCGTCCATAGTAATCATGACACAACATCAAACATGTATATATATATAAACAGAGATGCTAAATAGAGTTTTCTCACTGTAAACAAAGCGATTAACTTCCTACCAACATTCTAATCAACCAACACTTCACTAATTAATTCCTACTCAATTAAACACTAGCAAACAACAACTTCTCCGTTTCAATATCTTGGCGAGGCTTGAGATGGAGGTTGGCCGAAAATATAGAGAAGAAGCGGTAGAGCTTTGAACTTGAATTCCCAAGATTTTGATCTAAAAAATAGATCATCTTCTCTCTTGTTTTTGACTCTCTTACTCTCAAAATTTGAAAAAATTGTTGACTGAAAAATTGTTGCAAATTATTTTCTATTGAAATTATTAAATAGAGCCATTTAAATCCAAGTTTTTTTGAGGGAGATATGACAGAATAAAGAAGAGGTATTGTCGGAGTGTCAAAAATGAAGCTCGAAAACGCATTTTAAAGAATTGAGTTTGAGGTATAGCAAAACTTAAAAATGGAAAAAATGATCAACAAAGAAGTTGTAGCCACTAGAATTATATATGGTTTTAAAAAAGAATTTCTTAATTTGGATCTGTAATGATCAAGTTCTGATCAAAACAAAATGACATATTCTCTGGCTTAAAAACTGGGCCAGAAAATGCACTGGAAAGAAGTGTATTTTTGGCATATTTAACTTTAGAAAGAGATAAAGTTGTCAACATGATAGTTGTATCCACTGGAAAAATACATGATCTGGAAAAAAGAATTTTGTATTTTGATTTGGCTTTGAAGAAGTTATGGCCGAGAGAAAAGAGGTAAAATATGGAGAAAAGAGGAGTTTGATTTGAAGAGAATGGACATTGGTTTCTTTTGATTATTTTATAAATATTTTGACATTATTTCTTTCTAATTTTTTCTATGGCTTAAAAGACATTAAAGAGAAAGGAAGAAGATGAAGAAGCTTGAGAAAAGAAGAAGAAGAAATGTGAATAAAAGCGAAGAAGGAGGTGGATATTTATAGAAAAAGAAAGAAAGTGGTAATTTACCAAAATAACCTCTTACCAAATTACCAAACTAACCTTACTTCAACCTAAAGTAATCTCCACTTTTTCAAGACTTGACGTCACCTTTCACATCTTTACTTTATGTCCTAGTCACTTAAAGATTAAATAAAGAATATCACAATTATGTTGGTTTTGATTTGATGTGATTTGATGTTTACTTTTCTTACTTTTGTTAATTCTTACTTACTTTTACTAATGACTTCTAGAAGTTTTCTAATCTTATTTAGTAAAAGTAAACATGTTTAATAAATTCATTAATACTTACACTATTAGAATATATGTTCCTATATAAGAAAATATATGTACGACGACGTTGCGACAACTTTTAATCGAAAAAACGTTGTTTTTCGACAAAATGTTTTATGGTCACATTTTGACGTTTTAGTTAAACTATTTATTTATGTAAACCAAATTTAAAAATAAATTTGTATAATTCTATTTAAAAATATAAACACTCATAAATTAATTAAAATAATTTATTTAACCACTAAAACTTACTTTTCTAAAATCAGCATTTTGTCACTTTTGTCGATATAGGCAAATGTTACTATTTTTGTGTATACTTCCCTTTCCAAATCCTATCTAATATTGTTTGAATCATATAACCTTACCTATTTTATATTTAAAATAACTTGAAATACTATATTTTAAAGTGGTCAAATTCTGGGTCGTTACAGGTCCGGGAGTATGGGCAGTGGCAGTTGCGTGGAGGAGAAGGTGATGGCTGGTGGAGTGCTGGAGGGAGGCTCAGCTGTCAGTCCGGTGGCGAGTAAAAGAAGGAAGCAAGGTGGGTTGTTGGAGTGGTGTTCGACAAGGCTGTGGTCACTTGGCGGCTGTCATGTGAAGGGAGATAACGCGAGTGTTGTAGGGTGTTGCGAGGGTGGGTTAGGTGCGAGTGTATGGGTGCAGTGATGGTCTTCTGATGGAATAGCTCTGGTTTCGGTTGTTGCGGTTAAAGGGTGCAGTGGATGGTGAAAGTATGGTGGCCAAGAAAAGATAGAGGGAAGAGGTAGAAGGGTTGCTGCGGTTTTAGGCAAATAGAAGGGTGGTTGACGTGGAGTAGATGGCATGAGGCAGTGGGCGTTTCAGAGAAGGGGATGTTGCGGAGTTCGACCGCTTGTGTGAGAAGGGAGTGAGGTTGAGGGACGGATCGTCAAAGGGTTAGAGAAAAAAGGCGGCATGGGTGCAAGTGGTTGGAAGATTTACTTTCGGATGGAGAGGGAGGAGAGGGAATGGAAGATGAACGAGCATGCTTATTTCAATAAGAAATTTTTAAATAAACTTATATATTATTATATATGATTTTAAGAGCAGGACCAAATGATAGAATAGGAAAAAGGAACGAGCAGTTTTCACAGAGAAATATATATAAACTTCTTTTTTTGTAAGAAGAACGAAAAGAGAAAGAAATGCAGAGGAAAGGACAAAGCAGTTTATAAATTAAAACCATAGGAATAGCAAAGGCCAGATGGCTATTCTGTAAATAAGAAAAGCTAATGGCTATTTGTTTTCATCCGTTGAATAAACAGAGGGAAACCCAAAAGGTTCAAAATGGGCATCGATACGGCTAACTATTTCGTAGATTTTGCTGCGTATCAGATGCCGAAATGCACAAATGAATATACCGTGGAGATCAACATGATGAAACAAACAAGATGGCATACATATATCATGGATATGACCTATGTGTCAAAACTCGATATTCGCTGCCAAAATGCTGCTAAAACGCCGAAATTTATATAAACGGGGCTAGAACAGTCCAAATTCGGTGAAATGAATTATGATGTCTCACTCAGAAAATGGTTTATATTTTATTATGTAAAAATATTCAGATTTCAAAAATATTTTATTTCCATCAATTTAACCGATTTAAAATTAATATTTTGAAATTTCACAACTGAAGAAACTTGCAAATTTTCTAATGAAAATCTGACACTTGCTACGTTTAAACACATGTATACCAAATATCAAATTTTCATTGCTAAAATTAAATTATTTATTTTCATGAAATTTTTTAGTTAATTACGTTAGTTAAATCATTAAAATTTTCGGATCGTCACATCAATCATATTGCAAAAAGAGTCGAACACTCATCAGAAATCAAAAAATGCTTTCTCTTAGTGCCACATGGTATTGTTGTTTACCCGTTACAAAGAGATGGTCATCGAACAAGTAGATGCAAACAATCACTACAAAAAACTTGCTTTTAGTCGCATTTATTATTAGTGTTTCAAAGCTAAATGATATTATATTTTATTAATATATTTTATTTAGTTTCAAACACGACAAAAAAATTTGCATGCTATTTGACGTGCTCTCCTAATTACATGAAATTATTACATCAAATACGTCCTTTTCCCCATCGCTTCCACTTTTTCCTCAATATTTTTTCCCTCCCAAATGCCCTATTTTATTTCCCCAAAACTAGTGATGGCAATTCTTTTTTCCTTCTCTCAACGCTTCTCCTCTTTTCCTCCACATACGAAGACTACATCCTCTCAACACTTAACTGACTAGATTTACTATACCACTTAGAAATATTTTGTTGTAGGAGCTTTTAGGAGTTTTCCACCCTTGAGAGCTTTCCAGCTTTCAGAAATCTCCTTGGCACTAGAAGCCTTCAAAAATTCAGTTGTCTTTCTGTTATCAAGAAGGTTAAAGTCACCATGCTGCTTTAGAATTCTAGCTTTCAAAGGCGTTCAAGCTTCAGACTTCCAACTTTCAAAGGCGTTCAGATTTCCTTGACATTCAAGGTCAATTAGTGTTCTAGGACGCTAATTTTTCAAGATGCTCAATTCTGTTTTGGTATAATCTGTATGTGTCCAATTATACCTAGTGTCACGTCTGTTCAGGATGTATAGCTCTTATAAGGTCCTCCTTTTGTCTTGAGACTGGCCACTAGTCCATGAACTTGATAATCATAAAATCAGATTCACCCACGAATACAACGATAATTATCATTCCAATCCGATGGTAAATTATGCTGAAACTATGACTCAAAATCCATTGGCATATAGAAGAAAAAGGAAACAAATCAATTAACTTAATTAATTGATTTGTCAAATATACAATAGCAGAAACTATATATATATATATATTCATAAAAGGAGATAGGTATCTATATTAAATCAAAGACAAATCAAATCTTGGAAAAAATAGAAATGTTTCAAAATTTGTACAAAATTGATTGTCTATTTTCCTAATTAATTTCATTTCTTTCCATGATTCAGCTTCATTCTACTCCTATTTAAAGAGACCTCAAGCTATTGGAAAAGCATCTGATTCTTCTCAAACAATATTTCCTCTTAAATATTCTTCAATAGAATTATAACAGAGATAAGATTGCTCTGCTTTAAGAAATCTCTAAAATTTTGTAATCTCCCCTCTCTAAATTGGTGAAGCAATAAAGTTAGTGGGTCTCCATGGACATAGGATACAAATTCAAACCACGTTAAATCTTCTACAACAACCAACATTTTTATATACTAGAATATTTAAATAAGCAATTTATTTAAATATTAAACTGCTAATTTAATTGATGGCTTGAAAACTCAACTTTCACAAATGGACGAACCAATTGTAACAACCCGTCCTTCGTAATATCCCAAAATCAAAACCAAAAGAAAACATCCGACTTCTAAATACCACATAAGACAAATTGTCGGAAAAGAAAATTTAATACAAACATTATACTAAGGAATATCGACAGAATCTCACAACGGAATGATAATATATAATATACTGAATATACATGAACGGAACGTAATTATAATATATATACGAGACCACATCAACGAAAGTAACTGATAAGTAAATATCAATACAGAGAGTCAGAATATGTATGATACAATAAGTCTCATATATAAATAACGTTTGTCATGTACTACTACAAAATTAAGTATATATATGAAGTACCGACCTTGTATTCACAAAATGCTCCGGTTGTCCAAAAAGCATATCCCCCAAAAGCGCCTGACCCCAAAACTACTCAATCAAGTACCCAAGAGTTGTCATAATATAAGCAGAAAAAGACAAAATGCAGGTCAGACATAAAGCCTGGTGTGATGGGAACTATCTCAAAATACTGTATATGAAAACCGTATACAATAAACGGGGACTACTAAGGCACAGCTGGTCCTCTCCATAATCGTGGCTCAGGAGTAATTGGACTATCCGTAAATAAATAAAGTTAACCTATCCAAAAGATAGGAAGTCATATCATAATCTGCTCTTCTCCTTTAATCAACAAGTCAACACAATTAATGCAATATGATTGAAATGTAACTATCATAATATGACAATGGTAACCCAACATCCAAAAGAAGGTGATCATAATATAAGTCTATAAAGAATTACATAATGATAATAAATGCAACAACAACCAACTAATAACACACATAATATAGAAATGAAAAAAGCCAAAGAATACAAATCAATACCCATCATTACTAATGGGTGGAGCCAACAGCGGATATTTGTCGTGACCCAAAGATTTAATAGAGTCAGTACACAAACGTACATAGACATATATCAAGATCCAATAATAAATAGAGTCAGTACACTAATATGCCTAGACATCTATCATGATCCAATAATAAATAGAGTCGGTACACTAACGCGCTCAGACAACCATCACGATCCAAAGATTCAACATAAGTCTAATGTAGGTCTTATTGTGCCCTCTGAAAATAACCTTTGTGATATATGGCCTACTCTGTGAGCCACACCGTACCCTCTAAAGAAGGCTTTGGTGACACCTAGCACACTTACTCATAAATGATCATCATTTATGTGAACCACACCGTACCCTCTACATCGAGCTTTGACGACTTCTAGTTCACTTATGGGTGACATCATTATATGTGAACCACACCGTACCCTCTGAAGCAGGCTTTGGCGACATCTAGTTCACTCGTGAATTTCTTAAGTAACTTGCGTATGCCTATATCAAAAAGAGGACGACAATTGTGTCTCGTATAATACGCTATCGAGACCACAAAACAATACAAATATGTATATATACGCACAATTCGAATATAACATCATGTGATCAAATATGTCTATCATAAATGAAGACCGATATTTTGTCATCTTCTATGTGACGACCCGACTTTTTCTCCACAAAAAGTCGTATCATCTTTAAGAAAGAAAGGGATAGGAAAGAGAAACGAAAGAAGAGAAAGAAGAAACAACACTAGAATCTCAACAGCGGAACGAATAAATTATATGAATAACATAAATATTTACATAATATACAACATTAATCAGAGATACACAACATATACATCACATACTAGACAGTTATAAACACCCGTCTAGTATTTACAACTTAATACAAACACAACACAGAGCGGAATTGTACATCTACAACGCAGAAGCCTCCTGCTCCATTGCTCCTCCAACATTCGTCAAAGCTAACCTGAATCCCTTGGCTACTCGTATAAATTTGAGTACCCAAGAATTTAAGAAAACAAACGATAAACTCCGGGTCAGACATGGGTCTGGTGTGAGTAACAGGTTAAGGTTGCTTAACTTTAAAAACCTTTTGAAAAGAAAGGTATCACGTAAGACTTCCCACACATAAACATGGAAAAGTTTTTACCTTACGCTAACCAAAATATTTGATAGGAAATCCGATGATATTATAATAGTGTCTAGGGTTTTAAAGTAAAATACAGAAATAGCTGGAATGCTTACATCTCACGTTCCAACATAGTTGGTCACATCTAAAACGTACGACACTTATTGGATTTTGGATTACATTAATGGCAGGGCTACTGGGGTACCGCCCGTCACAATACGTGGCCTAGATCACCATACCGAGGATCACTCCCAATCCTCTGCAACACAAGGCCGGAACCATTCCTTACCGAACAGTCCCGAACAAGACAACCCCGGCAGTTGTTGCAATCAACCGCCCCACACAGCCGAATATAAAGGGACCTCTAGACAGGGGAAAATCTTGTCCTACTTGGGCATGACCCACTTAACCTTGCTGCACCTCCTCTGTTTTAGCCATTCCCGGTTGATGAGGCTTGAGGCTACGATTACCTTTAGAGAACACATCTCTTAGAATGCTCATCGTCCACCTAACGATGTTCTGAAAGCATTCAATCCATACAAGTTCGTTCTGGGTTCGAACGAAACCGAAAGCATTATCTCATTACATTCATTTTGGGATCACCCTCAGAGTTAACGACGATAACCCTTGCACTTTGAATCTTCATCTTCACTTGAGATTCACGACCTATCGTTAATTTGGATCGATGTGGTTTTCGGATATCCAAATATGGAAACCCGATCCTGGTCTCATCGAAATCCAAATCGCCATCTTTTAGGTCCAAGTTGTTTTAAATGTTTAAAACAATTCAATTCAATATTATCTATATACACACAGGTAGATAATACACAACATCATAATAGATAATCAACATTATTATCAAAACAGATAATCCATATTATTATCCCAAACAGATAATTCATATTATCAACTCAAATGCAACCATATAATCCAAATCACACAACATCACTTATCTCATACCTGAGATCTCAGCCATTCAGGGTAATCAGTATCAATCATTCATACATAAGCAATGACTATATTAGTCACCATTCTATAATTAATTTAAAATGAATTAAATTAATTACTTCTTCCCTAATTAATTTAATATAAATTAAATTAATTACTTCATCCATATAAATCTTGCTTAAATAACCATTAATTAATTACAAATCAATTAATTAATTACCCTCAACAAATTACCCAAATTAATCATTCTTGATTAATTATCCTTTAATTACGTTCAAGTAATTAACCTCTAATTAATTTCACAAATTAATTATTCCAAATCAAATTCAGTAATTAACCTGTAATTATTTCATTAATTAATTAATTATAATTAGTTACATTAATCCTTAATTAATTACATTAAATAATTCCTTCATTGATTAATTGTCCTTAATTAATCCATCCTTAATTACATCATTAATTAGATAAATTAATGATCCCTAGTTATATCTATTAATAATTACCCTATTTAAATTAAGTAATTATTTATCAATTATCCATATTGATTAATCACTCTTGATTAATCACATTAAGTAATTAATTACATTTAATTAATTATATCTCTTTATTATCTTCAAATAACTCAATTAACAAATCCTAAATTAATTACACTAAGTAATTAATTATTAATTACTTCCTTTAAGTAATTATTCTGCATACTAATTACATATTAATTACACAAAGTAATTAATTTCCAAAATTCTTTTATTACCCAATTATCCTTCAATTTAATCACATCAAGTAATTTATCTTCTTAATTACTTCACTAAGTAATTATCCATTATTAATTGCATTGGGTGATTACTTCACAAATTAACCAGTGATTATTTAAATTAATTAAACTTAATTAATTAACTTAACTAATCAAATAAACTTAATTAATTACAATTAGTAATTAATTTTCTTAGTTACTTCATTAAGTAATTACACTTAAACAGTTCTCAAATGATTATCTTTAAATTAATTAATTCAATTAATCATTAAAATTAATAACATTAATTAATTATTACATAATCCTAAGTTAATGACCTTCATTAACCAATAACAAATCTTTAATTACTTCTCTAAAGTAATTAACTGAGATTAATCAATATTAATTACAAATTAATTATCTATAAAACCCATTTAATTAATCTCAAATTATTTAATTAATCAAGTGATAATCTAAAAATTAAATAATTTTTAATTACTTGATTAATAAATTCAAATCATTAATTTAATATCAAATCTTATCTAATTAATTGATTTCTTAATTACTATTTGATCAATCTTAATTAACTTACTTAATCCTTTAATTAATTAAATAAAACCTTTAATTATTTAATTAATTAACCCAATTAATTAATTAATTAAATTAATTAATTACAAAACTTAATTACTTTAATCATTTAATGAATTATAAATTATCAAGTTCTAATTAATTTTATGATAAACATTAATCTTATTCATGATTTAATTATCACTATCAAAGTAATTTAAAAATAATTTGCTTTTAAATTTCATCTAAATTCCATTTTAAACTAATATTTAAAATGAATCAAATTTTAACTTAAACAAGGGTTAAGTAATTAAAACCTTTTAATTCCATTTTAAAGAATTACTTATCTTCTAAGGTAAATTTAAAAATAGTTTTAACCCATATTCAATTTAAATAAATTTAAAATATACATTAAATATTCCAAGTGGTTTTGAAACATTTAAATTCAAAAACTTATTTTATTTCAAACTAGAATTCAAATCATGCTTTGAATTTAGATTCAAAAAAACTTAAATTTAAAATCCTGTTTAAATCCTATATTGCAGATTTTAAAAAAACATGTTATAAAATACTTTAACATTCAACTTAATTACAACATTTGAATTTATAAACTTATTTTCTTTTCAAATCCTAAGATTCAAATTCAAATTTGAATTTAGATTTACAATTCAGATTTTAATCTTAAATTTAAAATCTTGTTTTTAAATCTCATTTTCCATATTTTTAAAACCTTATTATAAAATACTGTAACCAATTTTTAGTTGTTAAACATTTCATATATTTTTATAAACTTTTTTATTTGAAAACTAGAATTCAAATTCATTTTGAATTCATATTTTAAACTTGTTTCAACTTTGTTTTAATCTTGCTTTGCTTCCTTTTTAAATTTAGTTTAAAATTTAAAAACAAGAAACTGTCAGGTTTCCTGAAACAAAACCTGCAACTTAAACCTTCCCAAGCATATGCAAATTTACTTCGAGTCATACCTCATGCAAACTCGAGAAAACTCAACATCTTCGCGAGAACTCCCCGAGACAAATCCCATACTAACCATCCACTCAACTCACCAAAAACTGATATGCTCTGTGCATATGCACAGACCAGTCTTCCCACTCCGACCATCTACGGTGAACTTCACAAATCACCGACCATCTCTAGAACAACCTACGATCCTTGAACCTTCTCCACACACTCGAATCAAAAATCGAGTAACCGAAACCAAACAGGAACCCACTTCCAACCTGGAAACACATAACCTCTTCAAAGCCCAAACCTGTCAACGGCCAGATCTCCCCTCTCCGACCACCGTAAAAGTTGAAACTCCGGCCACTTCGTCGTCATGGACCCAGCTACCATCCCCCAAAGCCTCTTAACGCTCGAACAACCATAGAGACAGTGTCCCCATTTCCTAATTTGTTTAAAACTAGGGTTAAATATTTGTTTTGATCACCGCTGTCGCCACACCAACTTGATCACCATACAAGCAATTTTCCATGATTCTCCGATCATCCATCTTCCTTCATACAGAAACATGACCTCCAAATCCACTTAAATCACCAGAGGCCACTCCAAAACCGAATTCTGAACAACCCTCACTTGCACAGTCAAACCCAACTTAAAATTTATGATTTTACTCTTAAAAATCATGACTTAGTCCAAGGATTTAGTTTATATATCTGAATTGCACAATTAACAAGTTTGAAATCTTAACCGAGACTTGTGTTTCCCTTTTAAATTTGATTTCCAGAGTAATTGCAGTTTTTATTAAAGTTAAATAAATTTTTAAAATTTAGTTTATAACCAAACAAACAATATTTATTTAGATCTTAAGTCTTAAAAATTAATGGATAAAGAGGAATGATTTAAATTGAAAAACTAGGATTGAAAATCTAGAACAGAAATGTTCTACAGGCGTTTCAAAATCTACATATATCTCACATCACAAATGCACAGGAGTTTTTCAACATATACACAAATACAACTTATTTTAAACATGATTCAAACAACCAGATCTACCTTAATTTTTTTTAAAAAGAAGTGTTACTCACCAGTTTTCTTCAGAAAAACATAGCCTCCATTAGAAATGAAAAAGCTTTTGAATCCTGTCTAAAAATCATATGCATGCAAGCTTGAAAAATTCTTTAATTCCAGGTTGAAAATGCCAACATGATTTTAAAACTATAGTTTGTATGCTGGTGATTTCCAGAGGAAATGCAGTTGCATGCAGGTCCTTGATTTGCTAAGGTGATGATTTACAGATGAAATGCAGACATTGATCTACATTTCAGTTGAATTGCTTGAGGATTTAATTGCTTGTCTCAGGTTGAAGAAGAGCAAACTTTGATTCAGGTTTTTGATTCAATTTGAAATTTAGGTTTGAGTTGCAGATTTGCTTTTGAGGGGATTCTGAGTTTCAGATTTTTTTTTCTCTTCTTTCCTTGATTCACTTAGCTTTTGGTTTTGAAAAAAGAATGAAGGGAAAATGAAAATGTTTATAAGAGCTGAAATTAATTAAATTAAAATAAAAGAAAAAGATAACATACAATGACACTTGTCATGTTATTTAGTTCATACACTAACATGTGTATTTAGATTACTAATAGGTTAACACATGTCTTTTTTATTTAAATTAGTTATATATTTAAATGTTTATAAAGGATTTTACTTAATTTTTTTATACTTATATAAATATATATGATTTTCTTATTTAAAGAAAATGTAAAAACACAAATTATAAATTAAAACTTATTCAAATATTTTAAAAATCTATTAATTTTTGAATTTCAAAATAAATTCCAAATTCAAATCAAACTTTTGAAATCCAAATTAAAATCAACTTATTCAATTTAAAAAAATGATAATTCAATTTTCTTATTTTAATTCTTTTTATATTTAGGGAAAAATAATACATTATAAATATGGCTTGAAAATAACAAATTTAACAAATTTTAAATGATTCATAAAAGAGATTATAAATCACTTTTATTAATAAATAAATTTAAACCATATGCTATTTGTATTTTAAACTTATATATAAAATTTCCAAATCATATTTATTAAATAATATTTAAAAAGAAATAAAACAAACTTTTTATTTAAATTTAAAAATTAAGCTAAGATAAAATTTTAAACAATTTGACATTTATTTTAAGTATTTACAAATCATGTAGTTATTAATTTAAATAACTTTGAGAAACTTAAAATTATCTTAAAACATAATTTCCCAATTACTAAATATATTGTTAGAATTTGAAAACAAAACTTTATTTGTTTATTAAATTCCAAAACAAAGATTATCTATAATATATATACAAATATATATTATAATTAAAAACATTTATTTAGCTTTTAAAAGATAAAAATCACAAATTAAATATTTATTTAAATCAGATTATTAAACTAATTCATATATTATTAACCAGTATTGTCAAATCAATTTAACTTTATATAAAGATTATTAAATTGATATTGTCAATAATTCTGGGATATTACATTCCTTCCCCTTAAAAGAATTTCTGTCCCCAAAATTTAAAACAAAGGTAATTTAATAATCTATTTAAAAATATTTTAATTTTAAAATACAACCATGTATCAAACATATGCTAACAACCATAGCAATCAATTCACCAATCAAACAAAATTAACTATCCAGACAAAATTCTGGATAGAGTTTCCTCGAGTTTCCCAAGTAAACACCGGGATACTCGCTCTATAGAACCCAAACAATCAACACTACTAAGCTACAGAGCTCCTACTCATCTGGATCTACAACTGAACAAGACATCAGACTATAGACAAGTCTGACTCAACAACCAAATCTACCAGAATAGCTGATTCCAGAACCAGAAATAGATCATACACGTACTCCCTCAGAGATACGTGAAACACATCGAATTCCAGTTGTCCAAACTGGCAATTCAATTCTAAAAACCAAACACTTATCCATAACAAAACACAGAAGAAATCCAAGACATCTTGGAGCTAGCTTACCCAATCTTACCAAAATTTGTAGCTCCTAAAACCAGAGAAAACTTATCCAAAATCAGATCTCCGACTTCAGATCCACAAAATCCTTCGGATGATCTCGGGCTGCCTTCATCCTTCCTGTTCAGCTCAATCCTTGCTGATGTCTCAAGAAACAAACTGGACCAAACTCAATCCACCAGAATGATCCTCCACGATCAACCAAGATCAAGAACAAACTCCACTCACAACCATCAGAAGAAAACAAACTTCTCCTATCCGGAAAAGAAATGCAGATGCACTCCTAAACTGCTTCCGCTGCACAACTCTGATCTGGAGTAGAAAAGAATGCTGATGAAGAACACAAGCACAATTGGATAACACCACCAAGAGAAAATTCAAAAGTTCCTCAAATCCTGAGCTGCTTCAACAAACTCCATCTCAAGGAACCAACCTTCAACTGGTTGAACCACCGGTACCACTCTTGGAATCCTGGTCGATAAGAAAACTGAATCTCTAGATGCGGACAACCTCTATCTTCCCTGAAACATTCAGAAAATCTCCAACAATCCAAGAGAATACTCTATTATCGCAAGTCATTTTTGCGATCAATCCAAACTAAAATCCAAAGAAAACTGTTCTCTCTTTACCAATCAGAACAGCTTATGCTGGTCTTGCCAATCCATCGAAGAAATGGATTTACTCAGCTGCTTCTGAACTCCACCTCCAGAAAACTACTAAGCCAGAAAACTCAGCCGACACACAGAACACTCCGAGCTGCACTGCTGACACCAATGCCAAAGAATTCCCAATCCAAAGCTCTTCGAGAAACTCGGACTTCAAACCAAACAGAAACACCCTGCTGAACTCAGCCACAACACCGAAGCAGACCTACTTCCTTAAACTTGTTCCAAAGAAACCATCTTCGAAAACATCCATAGTTACTGCATCTCATCACGCAGCTACTACTTCCTGAGGTATCAAGATATCATCATTCGCTTCTGCTCAGCCAATAGATCCAATCTCTACTTATCCAACTTCAAAGATGAACTCCGAACCTTAACAGGTTACCTTCAGAGATCAATGAAGTCCTTACACCACTACAAAGCTCACTTGAGACGGTATTAGGTCTACAGTCTCGACAGATACACTTCCAACCTCAAACATATAAACTCCTACCAATGGTAGTCATGTTACACACACCATTACCCCAATCTACCTTTATAATTCATATTGAAAAACCCGAACAGGTAACCCAATAGATAAGTAGAAATAAATAAATAAATATAAATATATTAAAAATTACAAATACGCTCTCTCAAGATAGACACCACTCCAGATCCTAGGTATTCACTCAACCTAACGCTCCGATACCAACTGAGACAACCCGACTTTTTCTCCACGAAAAGTCGTATCATCTTTAAGAAAGAAAGGGATAGAAAAGAGAAAAGAAAGAAGAGAAAGAAGAAATAACACTAGAATCTCAACAGCGGAATGAATAAATTATATTAATAACATAAATATTTACATAATATACAACATCAATCAGAGATACACAGCATATACATCACATACTAGACAGTTATAAACACCTGTCTAGTATTTACAACTTAATACAAACACAACACAGAGAACACACAACGGAAATTATATATCTACAACGGAGAAGCCTCCTGCTCCATTGCTCCTCCAACATTCGTCAAAGCTAACCTGAATCCCTTGGCTACTCGTAAAAATTTGAGTACCCAAGAGTTTAAGAAAACAAAAGATAAACTCCGGGTCTGACATGGGTCTGGTGTGAGTAACAGGTTAAGGTTTCTTAACTTTAAAAACCTTTTGAAAAGAAAGGTATCACGTAAGACTTCCCACACATAAACATAGAAAAGTTTTTACCTTACGCTAACCAAAACATTTGATAGAAAATCCGATGATATTATAATAGTGTCTAGGGTTTTCAAGTAAAATATAGAAATAGCTGGAATGCTTACATCTCACGTTCCAACATATTTGGGCACATCTAAAACGTACGACACTTATTGGATTTTGGATTCCATCAATGGCAGGGCTACTGGGGTACCGTCCGTCACAGTACGTGGCCTAGATCACCGTACCGAGGATCACTCCCAATCCCCTGCAACACAAGACTGAAACCATTCCTTACTGAACAGTCCCGAACAAGACAACCCCGGCAGTTGTTGCAATCAACTGCCCCACACAGCCGAATATAAAGGGACCTCTAGACAGAGGAAAATCTCGTCCTACTTGGGCAAGACCCACTTAACCTTGCTGCACCTCCCCTGTTTTAGCCATTCCCGGTTGATGAGGCTTGAGACTACGATTACCTTTAGAGAACACATCTCTTAGAATGCTCATCGTCCACCTGACGATGTTCTGAAAGCATTCAATCCATACAAGTTCGTTCCGGGTTCGAACGAAACCGAAGGCATTACTCGTTACACTCATTTTGGAATCACCCTCAGAGTTAACGACGATAACCCTTGCACTCTAAATCTTAATCTTCACTTGAGATTCACGACCTATCGTTAATTTGGATCGATGTGGTTTTCGGATATCCAAATATGGAAACCCGATCCCGGTCTCATCGAAATCCAAATCGCCATCTTTTAGGTCCAAGTTGTTTTAAATGTTTAAAACAATTCAATTCAATATTATCTATATACACACAGATAGATAATACACAACATCATAATAGATAATCAACATTATTATCACAACAGATAATCCATATTATCATCCCAAACAGATAATTCATATTATCAACTCAAATGCAACCATAGCATCCAAATCACACAACATCACTTATCTCATATCTGAGATCTCAGCCATTCAGGGTAATCAGTATCAATCAGTCATACATAAGCAATGACTATATTAATCACCATTCTATAATTAATTTGAAATGAATTAAATTAATTACTTCTTCCCTAATTAATTTAATATAAATTAAATTAATTACTTCATCCATATAAATCTTGCTTACATAACCATTCATTAATTACAAATCAATCAATTAATTACCCTCAACAAATTACCCTAATTATTCATTCTTAATTAATTATCCTTTAATTGCATTCAAGTAATTAACCTCTAATTAATTTCATAAATTAATTATTCCAAACCAAATTCAGTAATTAACCGGTAATTATTTCATTAATTAACTAATTATAATTAATTACATTAATCCTTCATTAATTACATTAATTAATTCCTTCATTGATTAATTGTTCTTAATTAATCCATCCTTAATTACATCATTAATTAGATAAATTAATCATCCCTAGTTATATCTATTAATAATTACCCTATTTAAATTAAATAATTAATTATCAATTATCCATATCGATTAATCACTCTTGATTAATCACATTAAGTAATTAATTACATTTAATTAATTACATCTCTTCATTATCTTCAAATAACTCAACTAACAAATCCTAAATTAATTACACTAAGTAATTAATTATTAGTTACTTCCTTTAAGTAATTATTCTGCATACTAATTACACAAAGTAATTAATTTCCAAAATTCTTTTATTACCCAATTATCCTTCAATTTAATTACATCATGTAATTTATCTTCTTAATTACTTCACTAAGTAATTACCATTATTAATTACATTGGGTAATTACTTCTCAAATTAACTAGTGAATATTTAAATTAATTAAACTTAATTAATTAACTTAACTAATCAAAATAAACTTAATTAACTACAATTAGTAATTAATTTTCTTAATTACTTCATTAAGTAATTACACTTAAACAATTCTCAAATGATTATCTTTAAATTAATTAATTCAATTAATCATTAAAATTAATCACATTAATTAATTATTACATAATCCTAAGTTAATGACCTTCATTAACCAATAACAAATCTTTAATTACCTTTCTAAAGTAATTAACTGAGATTAATCAATATTAATTACAAATTAATTATCTATAAAACCCATTTAATTAATCTCTAATTATTTAGTTAATCAAGTGATAATCTAAAACTTAATTAATTTTTAATTAATTGATTAATAATTTCAAATCATTAATTTAATATCAAATCTTATCTAATTAATTGATTTCTTAATTACTATTTGATCAATCTTAATTAACTTACTTAATCCTTTAATTTATTAAATCAAACCCTTAATTATTTAATTAATTAACCCAATTATTAATTAATTAAATTAATTACAAAACTTAATTACCTTAATCATTTAATGAATTATAAATTATCAAGTTCTAATTAATTTTATGATAAACATTAATCTTATTCATGATTTAATTATCATTATCAAAGTAATTTAAAAATAATTTGCTTTTAAATTTCATCTAAATTCCATTTTAAATTAAGATTTAAAACGAATCAAATTTTAACTTAAACAAGGGTTAAGTATTTAGAACCTTTTAATTCCATTTTAAAGAATTACTTATCTTCTAAGGTAAATTTAAAAATAGTTTTAACCCATATTCAATTTAAATAAATTTAAAATATACTTTAAATATTCCAAGTGGTTTTGAAACATTTAAATTCAAAAACTTATTTTATTTTAAACTAGAATTCAAATCATGCTTTGAATTCAGATTCAAAAAAACTTAAATTTAAAATCTTGTTTAAATCCTATATTGCAGATTTTAAAAAAATGTTATAAAATACTTTACCATTCAACTTAATTACAACATTTGAATTTATAAACTTATTTTCTTTTCAAATCCTAAGATTCAAATTCAAATTTGAATTTAGATTTACAAGTCAGATTTTAATCTTAAATTTAAAATCTTGTTTTTAAATCTCATTTTCCAGATTTTTAAAACTTTATTATAAAATACTGTAACCAATTTTTAGTTGTTAAACATTTCATATATTTTTATAAATTTATTTATTTGAAAACTAGAATTCAAATTCATTTTGAATTCATATTTTAAACTTGTTTCAACTTTTTTTTTAATATTGCTTTGCTTCCTTTTTAAATTTAGTTTAAAATTTAAAAACAAGAAACTGTCAGGTTGCTTGAAACAAAACCTGCAACTTAAACCTTCCCAAGCATATACAAATTTACTTCTAGTAATACCTCATGCAAACTCGAGAAAACTCAACATCTTCACGAGAACTCCCCGAGACAAAACCCATACCAACCATCCACTCAACTCACCAAAAATTGATATGCTCTGTGCATATGCACAGACCAGTCTTCCCTCTCCGACCATCTACGGTGAACTTCACAAATCACCGACCATCTCCATAACAACCTACGATCCCTGAACCTTCTCCACACACTCGAATCAAAAATCGAGTAACTGAAACCAAACAGGAACCCACTTCCAACCTGGAAACACATAACCTCTTCAAAGCCCAAACCTGTCAACGGCCAGATCTCCCCTCTCCGACCACCGTAAAAGTTGAAACTCCGGTCACTTCCTCGTCATGGACCCAGCTACCATCCCTAAAGCCTCTTAACACTCGAACAACCATAGAGACAGCGACGACCCCATTTCCTAATTTGTTTAAAACTAGGATTAAATATTTGTTTTGATCACCGCCGTCACCACACCAACTTGATCACCATACAAGCAATTTTCCATGATTCTCCGATCATCCATCTTCCTTCATACAGAAACACGACCTCCAAATCCACTTAAATCACTAAAGGCCACTCCAAAACCCAATTCTGAACAACCCTCACTTGCACAGTCAAACCCAACTTAAAATTTATGATTTTACTCTTAAAAATCATGACTTAGTCCAAGGATTTAGTTTATATATCTGAATTGCACAATTAACAAGTTTGAAATCTTAACAGAGACTTGTGTTTCCCTTTTAAATTTGATTTCCAGAGTAATTGCAGTTTTTATTTAAGTTAAATAAAATTTTAAAATTTAGTTTATAACCAAACAAACAATATTTATTTTGATCTTAAGTCTTAAAAATTAATGGATAAAGAGGAATGATTTAAATTGAAAAACTAGGATTGAAAATCTAGAACAGAAATGTTCTACAGGCATTTCAAAATCTACATATATCTCACATCACAAATGCACAGGAGTTTTTCAACATATGTACAAATACAACTTATTTTAAACCTGATTCAAACAACTAGATCTACCTTAATTTTTTTTATAAAGAAGTGTTACTCACCAGTTTTCTTCAGAAAAACAGAGCCTCCATTAGAAATGAAAAAGCTTTTGAATCCTGTCTAAATATCAT
The DNA here is from genome assembly GCA_030765085.1 of Allium cepa. NCBI lineage: Eukaryota > Viridiplantae > Streptophyta > Magnoliopsida > Asparagales > Amaryllidaceae > Allium > Allium cepa. The sequence goes on from CM060931.1 coordinate 465,327,989, forward strand.
ATGCATGCAGGCTTGAAAAATGCTTTAATTTTAGGTTGAAAATGCTGACATGATTTTAAAACTATAGTTTGTATGCTGGTGATTTCCAGAGGAAATGCAGTTGCATGCAGGTCCTTGATTTGCTAAGCTGATGATTTACAGATGAAATGAAGACATTGATCTACATTTCAGTTGAATTGCTTGAGGATTTAATTGCTTGTCTCAGGTTGAAGAAGTGCAAACTTTGATTCAGGTTTTTGATTCAATTTGAAATTTAGGTTTGAGTTGCAGATTTTCTTTTGAGGGGATTCTGAGTTTCAGATTTTTTTTTCCTCTTCTTTCCTTGATTCACTTAGCTTTTGGTTTTGAAAAAAGAATGAAGGGAAAATGAAAATGTTTATAAGAGCTGAAATTAATTAAATTAAAATAAAAGAAAAAGATAACATACAATGACACTTGTCATATTATTTAGTTCATACACTAACACATGTATTTCGATTACTAATAGGTTAACACATGTCTTTTTTATTTAAATTAGTTATATATTTAAATGTTTATAAAGGATTTTACTTAATTTATTTTATACTTATATAAATATATATGATTTTCTTATTTAAATAAAATGTAAATAAAAAAATTATAAATTAAAACTTATTCAAATATTTTAAGGATCTATTAATTTTTGAATTTCAAATAAATTCCAAATTCAAATCAAACTTTTGAAATCCAAATTAAAATCAACTTATTCAATTTAAAAAAATGATAATTCAGTTTTCTTATTTTAATTCTTTTTATATTTATGGAAAAATAATACATTATAAATATGGCTTGAAAATAACAAATTTAACGAATTTTAAATGATTTATAAAAGAGATTATAAATCACTTTTATTAATAAATAAATTTAAACCATATGCTATTTGTATTTTAAACTTATATATAAAATTTCCAAATCATATTTATTAAATAATATTTAAAGAGAAATAAAACAAACTTTTTATTTAAATTTAAAAATTAAGCTAAGATAATTTTTTTAACAATTTGACATTTATTTTAAGTATTTACAAATCATATAGTTATTAATTTAAATAACTTTGAGAAACTTAAAATTATTTTAAAACATAATTTCCCTATTACTAAATATATTATTAAAATTTGAAAACAAAACTTTATTTGTTTATTAAATTCCAAAACAAAGATTATCTATAATATATATACAAATATATATTATAATTAAAAACATTTATTTAGCTTTTAAAAGATAAAAATCACAAATTAAATATTTATTTAAATCAGATTATTAAACCAATTTATATATTATTAACCAATATTATCAAATCAATTTAAATTTATATAAAGTCTATTAAATTGATATTGTCAATAATTCCGGGATATCACATTCTATCTATATGGACGGTCTTAACTGAAATACCGATATAATTTATCAAACTAACAAATAAATCATATTTATTTATCATTCAATTCTAGTCTACGATCAATTCAATCAATTAAAACAATGATATAATACAAATATACCTTTCAATTAATATTCAACTTATTATACAATTTGGTAATTTATAAGATGATCCATTGATATATTATTTTTAAACATGGTATATTATTTATAAACTAAGTACAACCTTATTAATCATGTAAAAGCTTAATATTATTTAATTATACAATTATAATAAAATATACTAATTTATACTATTTTATAAAATCATAACCATTTCAAAAAATATCATTATATACTTAAAACCCAATATAATCAATCACTCTATAATATTTTATAAATCATTTTATAAAATATTATACTTAATTTAAACAAAATCCGTTTAAGCAATAATACACTTAATTTATCCAACTAAATCAAGTATATTTCATCGCCCTATTTTATAAAATCATATAAGCATTTATAAAATATCCTATTTGCTTCAAATAAATTTTAAGTAATTATAACACTTAATTTATCACTTAATTTGTCCTATTAAATTAAGCGTAAATCCATTAACTATTCTACAAAATCATTCAACCATTTATATAAAACAATATCATTTACCTAAAAGTCATTACAGGTAATCAAAACATATAAAAATATGTTATTCTAATAGAATTTGGGTTATATAGTTCAATTGGGTAATTACTGTAGTTCATACATAAATATATTAGAGAAGAATCGATTCCGCTCAACTAAGCCTTAAATACTCAAGTGTTCGAATCCAGTCCAAGCCCATACTATGTTGGAGATCACCTTACTAAGAGCGCAATGGCGAAGACCTCGTCTCGATTGGACCTTGTACGAGCAAGTTATAAATTTTTAGAATATTAAATGAATTAACGAATAATTAATTGCTAATTACCCTTATTAATTAAATCCTAATCCCTAAATTATCAAAAACCCGGTTACCTTTCATACCTAAACAATCAAACCCACTCGTCGTCCCCGATCACCTATCTACCGCCACCGCTACAGTTGACCGGACCCCACCAGAATTTGGCCACTTCCCTAATTTTCTGCTCATGTCCAACCGAACTAACCACACTAACTCCGGTGGTCTAACAACCCATATCAGTCAATTTATAACATAGGATGAATTCTAGTCAATTTATAACATATGAATATCTTACATAACATAAGCATATCTAACATGTAATTAAGGTGAAGTTTAGGGTTTACTATCAAAACTCCGGTCGGTCGAAATTTATCGATGCTTATACTCATTCTTAATGGCTCAGACGATCCAGACTCAATGAAAATGGTCTCGAGTCCTAATTCTTTCTTTTGTGAAATTTGAGTTTTCAGCCCATCAATTAAATTAGTAGTTTAGTATTTAAATAAATCACTTATTCAAATATTTTGGTGTATAAAAATGAATTTTTACATCTTCAGTGTCTTTTCTTTCTATTATTTGATCTTGTGTAATAATGTAACTAATATTGAATTTGCATTGATGTTCAGTCGATAAAACTAGATCCTGATTAATCACTTTCGCATGTTAGTGACAAATCCTTACTGACATTTTTCACTACAGTTTGGTATAGAGGCCAACGTTTGTGTTATGAGGCATTAACGGAAAATTTTGGAAAATCTATTGGTAGATCTGGTGTTAATTAGAGTGTTACATGTTTTGATGGAAAGGGAGATTTTGGAACTTGGAAGATGAAAATGGAGGCAGTGTTGAAGAAGGAGAAGACTTATAAGATTGTTTCTGTGCTTTAGAAAATTAAGGACATTGAGGCAAACATTTTGGACGAGATGGAAGAGGAAGCTCTATAACAACCAACCGAGTCTTTCGAATGAAGTTCGTAGAGAGTTTTGCCAAAAGAAGACTGCGAAGGAGTTATGGGATGCATTATCTAATGCATATCAAGAGAAGTGTCTTACAAATCGAATTATTCTTCAGCAATAACTCTCCTTGTTTATGTCCGGAGCCGATCTTACGGAGCACGTTAATGCTCTTACTAACTTTGTTATAAACATTAAGGCAGCAGATGTTAATATTAAAGATGAGGCTCAAGCAGCGATCCTCTTGTGCACTTTGCCTATAGAGTATGCTACATTCGTTAACTCAATGATACATGTTCTATAACAACCCATATTTTATGTATCAGAGGATCATAAATTTTTTTGATTTAATTTACATTAGGTGTATGACTATATAATTTTGGTTTATGACTTTTAGGGGTATTTTACACACTTGTGATTTTTGCCGAATTTCCGTGTGATCATTTTGACGCTAAAAGTCTTGTTTGGCTATAAATTTTGGTAGATGTCGAATTAAGGGCTATAACCAATTTCATTGTTTCGGGATGGCGGTTTCTCATTCTATAGAATGGTCATATCAGAAAATCAGACTTATGGTTAGGAAGTTATGCTTGTTTTAAGTTTTATAAACTGCTCGCCAAAATTAATGTGTAATTAGTAAGCCCAATTAGTAGGCCCATTAGTCTAATTAGATGATACTATAAATAGGGGCTATAGAGAACAAATTGGGACTTTTCCATCTCATTCTAAATTAGCTCCAAACCCTAATTTGCTCTAGATCTATTCAAATTCACCTAAGTTTCATCCTAAATCAAATCACATCACCAATTAGTGATTAGATCTTCAACTAGAAGGTTTATCTTATCATTTGGATTGATTAGAAGTGTAATTCACCACTATCCTGAATGGATCTACCTTAGATTAGCTTGAAATAGGTAAATTGGTGAGGGGTTTATGAGCTCCGGCTATTCTATGTAGGATTATATGTTCGATTTGCATAATTTAACATGGATGTTGATAGCAAACCCTAAACTTCACCTTAATTACATGTTAGATATGCTTATGTTATGTAAGATATTCATATGTTATAAATTGAGTAGATTTCATCCTATGTATGCTTATATTCATGTAGATCCATGTTAGAGATTAATTATTTATGCTATTTCTATGAATTGCATGTTCGATTGGATGAAATTGCTTGCTATGTTGTTTGGATGCTATGATTTGATCAGGACAACACCATATTTAGCTAACTTATTTATGGGAATATAGAAAGACTGCATGGGATTTCTATTAGTATAGTAAGTGATAGAGATTACTTATTGATTAGTGAGTTCTAAAAGAGTCTATAGAACATTTTAGGTACCAAGCTCAATATGAGTACCGCTTACTATCCGTAGACAAACAGGAAACTAAAGAGAGTTATCAAAGTCTTAGAGGATGTGTTAAGAGCTAATGTGCTAGATTTCGGAGGATCATGGGAAGACCATCTACACTTAGTCGAGTTTTTGTATAACAATAGTTATTAGACCGTTTGCAGATTTGTCCAGTTTGTTGGTTAGAGACCAGGGATAGATTAGTTCTTATTCCGCATTTTGTTAAAGAATCTACAACAAAGATTGAGTTAATCCAGGTTAGAATAAAGGAAGCTCAATCTAGGCAGACGAGTTATGTTGATAAGATATGGAAAGATTTAAAGTTCTCAACTGAAGATCATGTTTTCGTCAAAGTTTCACCGATGAAGGGTGTAATTAGATTCGATAGGTCAGGGAAGTTGGCACCCAGGTTCGTTGGACCATTTCCTACAATAGAAAGGATCAGAAACTCGCGTATAGGGTAGAGTTGCCGAATAGTCTAGCAGGAGTCCACAATGTTTTCCATATCTCTCATCTAAGGATTCGAGATCCATAGACTACTATTACACCGACTGTGTTAGAAGATCTAATAGTGGAACCAGATATGACAATAGTTAGAAAACTAGTTTGTATAATTGTGAGAGATGAGAAAAGACCACGGAACAAGACAGTAAAATTAGTCAAAGTTTAGTGGAGTGACGACGAGAGAGACTGTTCCTGGAAAACCTAGAGCGGGATTAGGGACACTTATCCTGACTTGTTTAACGATACGTTTTACCTTTATGTTTGATTAATGTGGGTAGCTTATCGTAATTTCAAGGACAAAATTCTTTAAGGAGGGCGGTCTGTGACGACCCAAAATTTAGCCAACATTATTTAGACATTTAATTAGACAAATTAAAGTAGAATGAGGTAAAGGGTTAGAGGAATTGAGATTTGATAATTAAACTTGAGTCGCGCCTTAATCAATGTTTTAGCGAAGGGAATTACACATAGGTTAGAAGGAGAGTTATTATAAGGGTAAAATAGGAAGAGTCTTTATTCCTATACCCTAAACCTTTCCATTCTCTCCACTTCCTCATTCATTCTACATTTACAAACTAAAAAATACTAAGTTTGGCCGGCCATTACAAGGACGGAAAACAAGAGATTAAAGCCAAGAGATTAAATCATAGGAAATCAATTTTAATTCAAGTCTAAACTCCTTAATCCAAATCAAGGTGAATAATTAATTTACATCTCTATTTTTGATGAATGATTTGGGTTTAAAGGTAAACCCATTTTCTTTTGCAAGTATATGCAATGTTTAGTGTTTAAAAGAGATTATATGCTATGTTGATGATTTATGGTTCAAATTTGTGTTATGTTTGAGTTAGAAAACTATTCATATGATATCTGATCGATTTTAAATCTTGGTATGATATGAGAATCATTATTTTAGAAGTGAGTTTCAAGTTTTATAATTTTCCAAGTTAATATGGATTTATGGAGAATTTTCTAAGTTTAGAAAATGAATTTTGTTTTAAATATCTTAAACGGTTAAAATATGTTTTCGACCCTGAAAAGTTGGATATAGGGAAAAAATGATTAGATTGATTAAATTTGATTTTCGTGGATTTTTCATAAGTTTTTAGGAGAATCAAATAAATTATTTTAGATAAGAAGGGCTTATTTACTTAATTAAATGGGTTTAAAATGGGTTAAAATGTAAAATTGTTTAATATTTAAATTTCTGACTTGTAGCAGTAAATTTCAAAAAGAAATTGGCAAAACAATTGTTAACTAATCACGTTTTGACAACTAATGAAAAGCTGGTGAAAAAGAATTACTTTATAAAGCATAAAGTCAGTTTTGCACTAATTTGCACTTTTGCCACTTCTATATGCCTGCTTTCGCCACCATACAACCGCTTTTACCCTTCCGATATCATTGAAAGCTCTAAATATGATAATATGAGTCTTACTATTTGATGTATTGAGTTTCGATGGAAGGAAATTGGGTGGTGAAGGCATGCTTACGGAGGGGAGAAAGCCGCCTTTTCCCAATGCTTTCGACGCTATGGTTCCTCCTTGTTTAAAATGATGATTGAGGAGGGGTATGTTGCTGCATATGTCCTTTCATCACTATGTTAGCTGCCGCATTAATACCTTTTGCCTTGGTTAGAGGCCACTTTCTACAACCTTTAAACAATGCATGCGAAAAGGGAGACTTTCGTCTCGTACTCCGCTAATATTAAAGCCCCCGCCCCAATGTTTTCGAAAGGATTGACTTAGCTGCTTTTACTAATAGTTTTGAAGGCAATGGTTTGAAAAGATAGTTTCGAAGCTACCCTCTTCTCCAATTCTTTTACTTGAGACTGCTTTCGAAAGTGATGCTTTCGCCCCTGTTCCCTTTGACCCTATAGTTTTATTAAGTGTCGAACTCTGTGATTTTGTAAATGATGTTTTCAATGATTTCTACATAGGTTGTTTAAGATTTTCAACAATGGTTTGAAGGTATTGTTTTGGCTTTATAGCCTAATTTTTTCTAAGTTAAAAAGGGCTTTAACTTACTTTAAAGAGATAGATAACCCTATTGATTTTAGGTTTTCATCAACATTGTCTTGTATAAAGCATATATCATTACATAAGTATTTTGAGTAAAGCAAAGACTATGATTTCCTTGTTTTAAAAATATATAATTTCAAGGGTTAAATCATTTGCAAAGATTGTTTTCAGGGAAATGAAATTTGAATAATGTGGTCAACCTGGATATTTTCTAAACGAATGACTTGGATATTAGAAGACCAAATGGGACTGGTGTGGGGTTGCGTCCCATACTATAGCTAGTAGCCCCTAGCTAATATAAGTCCAAAATTCTAGTGTGTAGGGCTTTGTCATAGGTAGGACTAAAATGATGTTACACACAAAAGGGAATACATAGAGTAGAGACGGGTTATTGGTAAGCCCGCAAAATCATTAGGATCCGTTGACCCTAGGAGAAGTTAGTTAAGGACAGATCATCCAATGTTGTGTCTAATAGAAATTAGAATATTTATTATGTCTGGTAGGCCCCCATCAACTATTGGTCAATAGTCAGCCTGATAAAACTATAATGTTCAGACGGATAGTCCACTGATTACCCAATTTATATGTTTATATGTTATTGCTATTGTTGTTATAATCAATTTGATTGCAATATTTTGATTTGCAAAAGATATGCTTTTAAAATGATATTAGTAAGTGGAAACTCGTTTCGCTAAGCTACGTGGTCTCACTTAATATCAATAACTGTGATGTAACAGAATTATTCACACCAGGCATTATGTCTGACTCTAAATTTATGTTTTCCCCTTAAACTCTCGGGTGCTCAAAGTTTAATTTGAGTAGATTGAGATTTTGGTATTTTAGGTTTTAGTAGGTGAAAAATAAAGCTTTCGAAGACGTATAGGAGGCAAGGATTAGCTATTTAGAAATCTATTCATTATTTTTTCCGCCGTGATATATTTATTGACTAATATGTCTATTTAGCACTCTAATCATCCAAGAGGGCATCTTCATATGTTGCTTTTGGCGTATTTTGTAATAATTATATTTATCTAAATTTGGTAATCGTTTTGGGATTATGTAATTGAATATGAAATATTGATTTGAAATGTAATCGGAAATGCTGTTTTGAAGTGTGTGTTGATTTTATTTCATATTCATGTGCTTCTGATATAATGGATACCATTAACATTACCGTATTTTGTCACTTGAAGTTAGTACTATTGATGAATATAGCATCTGTAGCGGTTGGCTTTGGGCCTCAAAATAAGGGATGTTACATGAAGCAGACTTATTACTGAGAAGGCATGAAGAGGGTTGTTAGAAAATTCGTCCCAAAATGTATGAACTATCAGTTAGCGAAAAAAGAGCAGAAAAAGGCTAGTGGATTACTACAATTGGTAGATATTCCTAAATGGAAATGAGAGCAGGTATCTATGGATTTTATAGATGGATTGCCGAGGATACAAACATGGTATGACAGCATATGTGTGGTAGTTGATTAGCTGACTAAGAGTGCAAGACTTATACATGTTAAGTCAATTAGAATGACATCCAAGCTGGCCGAGTTGTATGTAAAATGGATAATATGATTTCAAAGTGTGCCGAAGAGTATTGTGAGTGACATAAACCCATTGTTTACTAGTGGGTTTTAGAAGAGCTTATAGGAAGCATTGGGAACCGAGCTGCATCCTAGCGAAGCTTATCACCCATAGACAGATGAGCAGACTAAGATAGTGAATCGTATATTAGAGGACCATTTGCGAGATTGCATCATAGATCTTGGAGGATCATGGGATAATCATCTACATTTAGTATAGTTTGCATACAATAACAGCTATCGGTTAAGTATTGCAATGGCTTCGCATGAAGCATTGTATGGACAACCATGTAATGCACCTTCGTGTTGGTGGGAAGCTAACGAGAAACTGATAATTGGACCAGAAATGATTAGGGAGACTTCAGATAAAATTAAGATCGTCAAGCAACGAATGAAAGCTGCTCAAGATCGGTAGAAAAATTATCCAGATAAAAGAAGGAAATGTTTGGATTTTTCTATCAGAGATTTGGTATTTGTGAAGGTCCCCCCTCTAAGGATTATAGTTCGATTCGGCAGAAAGGAGAAGTTGGCACCTAGATTTGTAGGACCCTTTTCGATAGTAGAATGGATTGGGAAGCTAGCATATAGAGTTCACTTGCCTCATAAGATGGCGGGAGTGCACAACATTTTTCATATCTCCTATCTATCGAAGTTTGTGCACGACTCGAGCATTGTGATATAACCAGATCAGTTAAAAGATGTTGAGGTAGAACCATAAATTTCTTGGTCTCATAAGCCGCTTTGTGTTGTTAGGCACGACACAAAACAACTTAGGAGAAAGGTAGTGAAGTTAGTTAAGGTACAATGGAGTGAAAGTGATAGCGATTATACATGGGAGACTAAAGAGAGCATGAGGACTGCTTATCCGCAGCTCTTTGAGTGGTGAGGCCCATTGTTGTTGTATCTAATTTCGCCATTGTATGTTATACTTGATTTATTAGTGTTCCACATGCTAGGATAGATTTATTTTACTATTGGTTGCATGGCTGCTTAGTTGATATGTTTGATGGTTGCTAGTGGCTGGTAGGCATGTGGAATAATTATGATTGCTTATGCTTTAGCTTGTTTAGGAATTCGGGGCGAACTTCCTAAGGAGAAGAGTGTAACGACCCATATTTTACTATCAAAGGATCGTAAATATTTATATTTAATTCATGTGAGGTCATATGACTCTATAATTTTGGGATATGACTTTTGTAGGCATTTTACACGCTTTTGATTTTTATCGAATATCTGTGTGACCATTTTGACCATGAAAATTTTGATTGGACTATAACTTTTGATAGAAGTCAAATTAAAGGCTCTAGCCTATTTCATTGTTTCGGGATGATGGTTTCACATTCCGTAGAGTTGCCATATTAGAAAATTAGACTTATGGTTAGCAAGTTATGCCTTTTTTAGTTTTATAAATTGTTGGCAGAATTAGTATGTAATGAATAAGCTCAATTAGTAGGCCCACTAGCCTAATTCGATGACATTATAAATATGGGATGTAGGGAAAAAATTGAGACTTTTCCCTATCATTCTGAATCAACTCCAAACCTTAAATTTCTCTAGATCTATTCAAATTCACCTAGGTTTTATCCTAAATCAAATCACATTAATGCCAATTAATGATTAAATCTTCAACTAGAAGGTTTAGCTTATCATTTGGATCGATTAGAGGTGCAATTCACCGCTTTACAGATTAGATCTACCTTAGATTGGCTTGAAATTGGTAAATTGATGAGTGGATTATGATCTCCCATTATTCTATGTAGGATTATATGTTAGATTTACATAATTTAACATGGATTTTGATAGTAAACCCTAAATTTAACTGTATTTACATGTTATATATGCATATGTTATGTAAGATATTCATATATTATAAATTGACTAGAATTCATCCTATGTATGCTTATATTCATGTAGATCCATGTTAGAGATTGGTTGTTTATGCTATTTCTACGAATAGCATGTTCGATTGGATGAAATTGCTTGCTATATCTGTTTAGAAGCTATTATTTGATGTTGTTTGCTAGTATTGTGATTTCATAGAAACTTAAGTCGGAGAATTGGGAAAATCGGAGGCTAAGTAGGTCATAATTGGACGAATTGGTGGGTGTGCTCTAGAGCATGGTGGGAAGCTATGGTTTAAGTTGCACTTCATTTGGAGTTGAAGGCTAAACTCAACCCTAAGTTAAGAAGCTTGAGACGACATTAATTTTAGGTGGTAGCTCGTATAAGCTGGTGGTTGGCATGGATGGACGAAGCTTGGCTAGATGAGATGTTCTATAGCATGGTGTAGTAAATTAACTAAGCATAGGATGAGAATACGAATTAAGGGTGGTGATGGCGACGAGTTAAGGCCTGTGTTGGTGATGATTTAAGAGCTTAATTTGGAAAAGAGTTAAGGGCTTGAGTTGGTGATGAGTTAATTAAGGACTTAAGTTGATGACGAGTTAAGGGTTTTTGCTGGCGACAAGTTAAGAGCTTGAGTTGATGATGAGTTAAGGGCTTAACTCGGCCTTGAGTTTAGGGTGTTGGTCTAGGGAATGTGAAACTTCTAGGAGCTATTATAGAGGTTCAGTAGACCATGCTAGAGGTGATGGCTCGTTCACATCATGAAGTATGGTGATATGACAGCCTAATGAAAGCTATGGTTCTTCGGTTGGTGACTCGTATGTCGAGTAGGTACCGAAGATGGCAGCTTGGGATGAACAAGGCTGTGAATAATGCAATGGATTGAGTGAGTAGGGCTTGTTATCCAGTATAGAGCAACGAAGGCTCAGATGCTATGGAAGTGCCAAGAAATCCTTGATAACTTGGAGTATTCTTGTTATATTCGAAGCATGATTATTGTATAGTAGGGACGTCCATGGATTGGTAGCGAGGATCTGTATACCCTGGACGGTTGGACTGGTTCTAGTGTCTAGCTTTGGGTTGAGCGACAGAGAGTACGATGAGAACTAGGATTTCTGTTAGTCCCTGATACTTGAAGATGGCCATATGAGTTATCATATATTCAAGCATGTAGAGGGTGAGCTAGGTTTTGTTTGATGGATGCTATGGTTGCTATGATTGCTATGGTTGCTCTCTTGGGTAGGTTGTCACCTATAGGTATGATGGAGAGGGGGTATTAGAGATAGGGCTGATTGGATCCTTTCCATTCTATGCTGTGTATAGTACCTCTATGATGTTATCATTTAGCATATTTTTATATTTGCTAACTCTTTGGTTGCAGGGCAGGTCAAGTATGACTCATGTGACTCTGTCCATTACCATGTTTTCCTGAATAGAATATTGAGATTCATTTACTACTCACACCGGACTGTTGTCTAACCCAAGGTTTTATGTTTTGCTTCTTATTATGATTAGAACTCTTAAATGAGTAGACTAGATTACAAGTCTAGGTAACACAGTGCTGTTTGGAGGACGAGCTAGGAGAAGCTTTGACTTATTTTATTGTATATATGAATTCTTTAGCTTTCAACTAGGTGTACTGTAGAGCCTAGGGAGTGCTGCTTGATTGTATTCTCTTTGCTTGTTGAGTGATGATGTAGTAACGTTCTATATGACATTTTCATATAGCCGTGTAGTCCACTTTGATGATATTTCATTTGGTTATTTCTCACTATTTTGTTGTATATGTGTTATTATATTTTATCCATGCATTGTGAAATATGCGACATGTTATTCTACTTTTGTTTCTTCTCTGATGATCGTCCTATATCGACCGAGCATGTCAGTAGCGCTTTATTTACCTATTGATGCAGGTGGTATGGGGCAGTCGTTACATGGTCGTAGTAGGATAAGTTTATCAAATGTTAAGGCTGGTCTTCATAATGAGATATTGAGAGATAGATTGGTGAGAAGTAAGATAGTGACTTAGATGGATTATCTGTTTTTAGGGAGGTAGAAATCAAGGCAAGTCAAAGTACGGTGGAGGTCGAAATAAGTCAAATCTCAGTCTAGGGGGACTAATCGATTAACTTGTAATTACTATAAGAAACCAGGGCACTTTGTAGCTCAATGTCCTAAGCTCGAAGGATGAAGAAAAGACCCAAAGCATCCTTTATGTCAAGTGCAATTACATCAGATATAGAGAGTGATACCGATATGTTTACAGCTTTTGGCTCTTCTGGAAAGAGCAACTTACTGGCTATCCTGTCATATGACACCTGATCGGAATTGTTTCTCTATGTATCATGAAATTGATGGAGGAAAGGTTCTAATGAGAAATTATGCTTCTTGTCATATTGTTGGTGTTGGTAGTGTGAACTGTGAAGGTTAGAATTTTTGTTCGTGTTATTCGTACAATTACTAATGTTAGACATGTACAAGATTTAAGGAGAAGCTTTATTTCTATTGAGGCTTTGAGTAGGTTTAGGTTGAATATTGTAGTCTAGGGAGAGAAAATTATGATATCGAAGGGTTCTATGATTGTTATGAAAGGTGTGAGGGCAGAAAATCTTTACATATTGAAAGATACTACTGTAGTTGGTGAATCAGCTTCTGTTACTTCGGCTGATTCAGATTCTTCTAGATAGTGGAATTTACGGATGGGCCATATTGGCTAGTGAAGTTTGGATGAGTTGAGAAAGTGAAGTTTGAATAATGGTGTTCATTATTCAAAGCTTGGCTTTTGTGAAGAGTTTGTTCTTGGTAAACAGAGAAAGATTTATTTTAGTACTGTAAAGCATAAGGCAAATATTGTTTTAGATAGATGAAGCTAGGTATTTTTTTCCTTTATAAATGATTTCTCTTTAAAGTTTGGGTATACTTTCTATAGTCTAAGAGTGAAACCTTTAACAGGTTTTGAAAGTGTAAATCTATTATTGAGAAGTAGTTAGGAAAGAAGTTGAAAATTCTTCGTTCTGGTAATGGCGGTGAATTTGTATCATAGGATTTCATCGGTTTTTATGATCTTGTAGGTATTAAGAGGTATTAGACCACACTTGGTGACCTTTAGTCTAATGAGGTTGCTAAAAGAGTGAATAAGACATTGTTGGAGAGAACTCTTTGCCTCAGATTGATTACTAAGTTTGTAACGACCCGATTTTTCGATGCCCGAAAGTCGACATCAATACGTCCACTGTATCCAATGCCGAGCAATCGAATGCTGGAAAACCGAACCGTTAGAGTTTAAGAAGAAGAAGATAGAAGAAGAAACAGAAACAACAACAGAATCTCACATTTTGCAGCGGAAAAAATATAATAGATAAATGAATAATCTTTAAAACAAAGAACTATATCAGTTTCTACACATCATCAGAGTTTATAACAGCATGATACAACACTGGCAGTTGGTATAACTTGACTCACATGGAAAATTTACTTTGCACCAACCATACGCAGCGGATACTACATAGTATAAGTGATACGCTTCGCCATTCATCTTGCACCTGATCTTCACAGCATCTCTTCTCTGACTTCGCTCCAGAATAACTGATAACCTGACTCTAGGCTGCCTGTGTGAAAATTTATAGGCACCCAGAGTGTAACGACCCACCTTTTTGGACAGTTTAAACCGACGATCAAATACATATGCCGGTTCCAAACCATTCAAAAGGGCAGATGGTTATTGGGGTAAATAAGAAAAGAAGAGGAAAGAGAAATAAAGGAAATGAAACAACATAGAATCTCGCAGCGGAACGATAAAATATAATAGTCAAATAAACAGTTCATGAAGCTATTTACAATACTTTGATCATTATTTATACAACATTTATTAGAGTTATACATATACAACAGAACAAATAAAATGATGCAGCAGACAACATGATGCAAGGATAATAATAGTAATAGTATACCAAATCTTCGTCTTCATCCTCCAGAATAGATCTTCAAAAATCTGAAAACTCAGGACTGACCCGAGCGTAATGAAAAGACAAAACACTCGAGTCAGGACTAAAATATCCTTATGAAAGTTAAATCAATCGTAAATAAATATGAGTGTAACGGCGTCAGAGATGTTTACGGGGTTTGACATCTCATATCCAGTGCAACGTGCGTGCAATAACTTAAAAGATGTTACGGGATTTTCCATCTCTCAAGGATCTGTTAAACTATCTACTATGTAGTACAGTACGCTATTATAATATGTCTACAGTAAAGTAAAAGTATTAAAATAGCGTTAAGGCGTTACCATAATTCCCCTTAACACATTTTTATAATGCCAATAGTCTATACGGCACCGTAAACCCCACCATAAACTAGTGGTTATCAGAGGGTACCCCATAGGTATAACACAAAACAAAACGTAGTGGTCGCGAATAGGATAATCAGTATGACAAGGTACATGAGGCGATACCAACTAGGATACCAGTAGTTGTGTGATCCGGACTGATGTTGAGCATAGCCAGCAGCTACACCAACACCGTGAAACAACACTCCCAAATCAAGGGGTGCACCCAAATCGAATCACAAATGTAATAGATATGGTATCGAAGAAGTGTGTCCGCTATAGATGGCGAACCTCAATGGCCCGGCGCGGCTCCTGTTTTAGTCATGTCAGGGGTCATCCAATATCGTTCTCTTTCTTCTGTCAACGCATACACCAAACCATCCACTTCATTCTGGATCAACACTCCGCGTATAATAGTTATTAAAGTGGTGTTCGGTATCGACAGAGAGTATGTCCATATCCGATCCCGGTCTCTTTAATAACTACGTACTATTACACCGTTGGCTCTTTTACATTTCAAATCGATTCATAATTGATATCAAAATATCATATTCGCTTCAAAATCAAGTCCATTTCAAAATATCATCATAGCTATTCAAAATGTAAGATTCCGTTTCAAAAATCATTTTTCGCCTTAATATCTCATTTCGATTTCAAGATCATTTCGAATTTCAATTTAGGTTGCAACTTTATTTAACCCAATTCGTATTTAAATTCAAGATTTAAACATAAACATTTCACCTTATTGACCAGCTTGAAATTTTAGAAAAATAGTTTTAAGTAGTTTAAATAATCAAAGTCGTTAAAAATACTTAAAGTCTTAAAATGGATTTAAAATAGATAAATTAGTTTAAAATAATTTAAATTGGGTTATGTAGATTTAAAATAGATTAAAATAGTTTAAGTATTCAAAATGGTTTATATAACTGAGTAATTTGGAAAACAAAATAAAACAGCTTCAAAACCAAACCATTTCAATTATAACTTCCCAATTCAAAACAATTTCAATTTCCCCTCTACCGATTCAATTTCGATTTCGATTCAATCAACGTCAACTTTGACTTCAAATTTATTAAATTTTATATTCACTTTCAATTAATTCAATTTCAATTTATATCGATTTGGAGCTTGATTTTTCAAAAATATCCATTTATAACACTTAACAAAATTATCCATCAATATTCAAGTTTAAATCCAAATTTCAAATATGATTCAATTCCAAGCTTGACTTCAAAATATCATTTTTATATCACTTTTACTTAGTAATATTCAAAGCTCGAATTAAGGTTCAATCTTTAAAACAAATCAATTTTCGAAATTCAATCATATCCCGATTTTAAATTCCAAAGTCTCCACTTTAATTATTTAACAATTTCTTTTAACCAAAATTTATTTCAACATTCCAAACTTAATTTTTCGATAAATTCGATTTCTATAAATTGATTTCTATTTATAACTTTTAAATCGAAACATTTAAATAAATCTCAAATCGACGATTTTTAAAAATTATTAATTTAGCCAATTCGGTGTCCGTATATAATTTTCTATCCTATGGCCAAGTAATTATTTATTTCAATTAAATGTCAGGGATGAATATATATCACTTAAATCAAATCACAGTGTCATATGTATGCATAACAGGATATATATAAGCAAATAAACATCCAAACATTTAAATATCAACCAATAGCGTCCATCGAAATACATCATCCAATAGATAATACAATTCACGGCAATTTCATAGTTATCCATGTCAGGTAATTTAATCGCAATTAAATTTTAATTTCAATTTAACTGTAAATTTTAATTTTCAACGGTTGATTCAAATGACAATCTATATGACAATTAAATTCTATCAAACAACGACAAATAAAATTCATCACTTCATAATATCAAATTTAACTTGCATAAAGATATTTAGTACGTTGTGAGAGTTATAAAACACTCAACTTGATTATCCTGTTGTTCCAGCGTTTTATTTCGAATAAAATTAAACGCGCGTTTAATTTTACCCGAAATTCAAACTAGGTCCAAACGACTCCAATCCAACTCCATTGCGTAGTGCTCGATAAAACGATTGCAACGCAATTCGTTTCGTCCAAAAAGGACCTTGTATGAAAGAGATACAACTTTTTAAAGTTTATACAAATTTAAATAAATTTAATTTACAATTAACTTTTTAGTTTCTAACCCAATAGATCTGGGCCGTTCGTTCCTCTTGGCAAATCATGGCCGCATGCTTTCCATCATCTTCCTCCTTACGCGTATGCTCCAGTAACCGAACGCACAAAGAACCCATCTTCAAAAACTAGGGTTAACCATCGCTCGACCACCATTCGACGAGAGTCCATCACACCAGCGCCGAACGAAGCGCCAAGGTCAGCTCCACCTACGGCCGCCGACTGCACCCCCCCAGTGCCTCCATCGCTCCGTAAAACATGCACGAACGGCCAGCCCTCACGGCAAAAATCCCATCGATCCGCTTGACTATAGAACATCACAGCCGTATGGATTTAAAGCTTACGCGATGCTCTACAATTTTCATTTAGGAATCTAAGCTTGAAAGTGAATGGATCGAGAGAAAAATGAGGAGGAAAGAGGTTATTTTCTGGCCATTCATTGTATAAGAGGCGGCCGACCATTCGAGATGAAACCCTAGCTATTTTTTTTTGTGAATAAAGGGGTCTATTTATAGAAATTTATCGAAACACTATTCATCACAGGTTTTCCGAACTCCGATTTACGCACGGTGACCGGCGTTTCTAGGGTTTATCCCGCGTTCCGGACACAATGGAACATGTTTCGGAAGCTAATTCGATCATCTGTGCGAGTTATGGCAATAAACGATCAAATTAAATTAAACCGATTAAACGAATTTCTAGGTGTTTTGGCTTGCCCCGGACAAACGGTAAATACGATTGACTTGAAATTTGAAACCTTACAATAATATAACATTACGGATCCGATGAAACTAGTTTCGTCGAAATCTGAGACTGTTTGAAAAATGGCTATTTTAACTCGTCCATTAAATATTAAAATATTCAATTGTCACAAATTTACTTTTAATTCGATTCTAAAAGTTCTACAACATCATTCTAACTTTAATATGATGAAATAAAATTTTACAAATCATTTTTAATCATATTAAACCCGTTATTCAATTATCCAATAAATTCAAATTTTAAAATCTTATTAACTCTATTATAATCCCAATATAACTTACATTCACTTTGGAAACCAGTTTGAATCATATTAAATCAAATTTCAATTATTCACTCTATTTTCATATATTAAATTTCAATATCAAATTAATCATATCAAATTCGGAATTTAATTATTCAAACATTTGTAATACTAAATTTAAACGAATTTGATTATTCTTAAATCACCATCTTTTGAAATATTCAAAACGAACTTATAAGATTTAACCTTTAAAACTAATTCAAATTATAGAACAACCATTTCCATTAATCATTTATCCAATTTCCGTTATTCAATTATTCAATAAGTTTTAAATATTTACTTTAAACAATTTACCTGTTCAATATTCAATTATTTGATTTAAACTAGATTTTACTTATCAATCAATTACTCTATTATACCCAATGAATTCAACATTTATTATCCTATCCAACTATTGATTGCAAAGGCATTCACTAAGTAGCATTTATTTTTCAATACTTATTACCATTCAAATCTTCGAAACCGATCTATTAAAATTTGTATTACTACCTAAATAATTCACAATTCTTATTCACTTATTTGCATTGGTTTTTCCATATATTCCCTTAACCAAGTTATAACATTTGAGTCAATTCAATTAGATTAGAATCCATTCAATCTATAAATAATTACTTGGATAATTATTGTTGCAATTCATTCCAGTGATTATTATTCCAAACGACTTACAATTTTTTTCTAATACTAAATCATGAAATCTTATTAAATGAGCTATTTTAATTATCGAAAATTTACGGATCGTTACACTCTCCCCCACTCAAAACTTTTCGTCCCCGAAAAGGAAAAAGAAGGGAAAGGAACTAAGTATAGAATTCAACATTAGATAATTCTATTCAAAGTTACCAACTTATAAAACAATGAAATTCCATTTATAAAGTCATAACTACGCTTCCACTACGCTACTCCGATTAGTCAATGAAGTTTATGAGCTAGTTATCAAAACAAGTTATAAAATTTTAAAACTTGAAAAATTTTCTAACACCCGGATTTACGGAAAATTTCGGCAGAGTCTCCTTTGCGCGGCTCGATCGGAAAAAAAAAGACAGTATATATATCACAAATATACATCTCATCAAGTGATGAGGCATCCCGCAGGGAAAAAGTGTAAAAGTACGGTATGTAATCCGAGATATGTACCTTATATATTATTAGCGAGCATATACGGCTAATATAGCGCGAAAGCGAGCTCCAAATGCGAAGCAAGCGCAATCCGCACCTACTAAACACTCAACAAACCATGAGAAACATGCATATATGAAAATAATATCAATATACATCATATAGCAACATAACAACTACATATGCCAACATAGAAAATGCAACAAAAGCAACAAATGCAACCATCAATCAACTATCATCCAACTTTCATCCAACGAATCCATAACCAATCAATATAAATTCACTTCTAATTAATATTTATTTACTTGGGTTTTAATTTTAATCACAGTTGATTCATTAACGTTGGATTTTACTAACATTCATTCTCAATTCAATTAGTTAACATTCACTAATTTATATTTACATTAGTTCACTTCCTATTTGAATCAAATTAAATTCTGTTTAAATTCATTTAACTTCCAATTTGATTTCAATGATTTATAGCTTTCAATTTCATTAACACTTAATGAATTATATACAATCAACTAACAATCATATAACAACCAAACCATACCCAACATAACCAAATTATTAATTTTACATTCAATTTGGTTTATCTCTTTCAATTCCAATTTGATTCTTAGCCATACCAAATTCTTTTGTTTACATTTACTTTATATTCAGTTTCAGTTAATAACAAATTTATTGGCGGAACATTTTATTAATCTTCACTTTAATTTATAGTCATTCCATAAAAGTCTAACTTCTTATATATGACTTTTCTTAGTTTATAGTTATCTCAAAAGTTACAAATTTATCTTCACATATTTTTCTTTTTGTTGCAAATTTACACTTAATTCTATAACCAGTTTACAAAAACATTGCTTGACTCAATGGCCTTTTCTTAAGTTCACTTATTTGTTCCATTTATCCATTCATCATTTCATGTTATATTTAAGTATATATTATTTTTATCACAACCAAATTTTCCATTTATATACATTTTAATTCCTTTGGAGTTTTCCTTGTATATTTCAATTACTTTCAGGTTCTGTTTATCTATACAATATCTCATTACATATCCAAAACATCATTTTAACTTTTAACATTTGGCAAGTCTTGTTATATGTTATCAGAATGTAAATTTGGTATTATACAAATTCATAGAATTTCATTTTACTTAATTAGAATGTTCACAAATTTAATTTGTTTAAATCCTCTTTACCTTTCAACTTTAAAGTTTTCCCAAACAATAGCTTAGATATCTTAATCCTTTTATTTTATAAATTCTGGTTATTCACATTTCATTTGAAAATTTCTAATTAACATAACATAGAAATTTAAATGCCCGGTTCTTTCCAAATCGTTTGAAATAAACATGTACACTTATATCTTTAATGTATCAAATCATACCTTTGGAATTTAAGCCAAAACCCATTTTCCTAAAATAATTTCGAAGAAAAGCAAAGCTTCTTAGAAGTCTCCCCTACTTTGAGACTCGAAAATGAACGTCGATGATGCTGCGCAGTCATCACCGAAATTATTTTCCAGCGACATAAGAGAGGAGTACTGTATTCATTCCTTCTTAAAATCCTTTCAAAATATTTCTCATAAATATTTTCTAACTAATATCACATTATATTTCTTCAAAACTTTGAGAACCATTTTTCAAAATCTCCGGGTCTTAAATTCAATATTTTCCAATTTAATTTTATTTTAATTCATAAGTCACCTTTATAAAATATTCTTATAGGATTTTCTTTCTTAAAACATTCCACAAGTGTTTTATCATTATTCATTTTGTAATTCACCTTATTTATTAAATTACAATATCCAATTAATGATAATAACCAATATATCATTTCTAACAACCAAATAAGCTAGATAGATCACGATAATTTTTGAAAATAAATTCTTTATATACAAAATATAATTAGGGCAAAATTATTTCATTTACCCAATTTCAAAACAATACTATGTCGAATTGTTCTGTTCGAGTGTTTAGAGATCCCTATCAATGACGTTAATTACTCGTATTGACTAGAATCCATAAGCCACTCAACAAATAAACCGACACAATATAAAACATTTTATATCACTAACAAATACGTTCTCTCATATATATACACTCAGTGACTCATCATAGGGTATTACTACCCTATTTATAAAAAGTTAGACCCCACAAAGCTAAGGTTATCGCTAAACCAAAGCTCTGATACCAACTGTAACGACCCGCCTTTTTGGATAGTTTAAACCGACGATCAAATACATATGCCGGTTCCAAACCATTCAAAAGGGCAGATGGTTATTGGGGGTAAATAAGAAAAGAAGAGGAAAGAGAAATAAAGGAAATGAAACAACACAAAATCTCGCAGCGGGACGATAAAATATAATAGTGAAGTAAACAGTTCATGAAGCTGTTTACAATACTTTGATCATTATTTATACTACATTTATCAGAGTTATACATATACAACAGAACAAATAAAATGATGCAGTAGACAGCATGATACAAGGATAATAATAGTAATAGTATACCAAATCTTCGTCTTCATCCTCCAGAATAGATCTTCAAAAATCTGAAAACTCAGGACTGACCCGAGCGTAATGAAAAGACAAAACACTCGAGTCAGGACTAAAATATCCTTATGAAAGTTAAATCAATCGTAAATAAATATGAGTGTAACGGCGTCAGAGATGTTTACAGGGTTTGACATCTCATATCCAGTGTCAACGTGCATGCAATAACTTAAAAGATGTCACGGGATTTTCCATCTCTCAAGGATCTGTTAAACTATCTACTATGTAGTACAATACGCTATTATAATATGTCTACAGTAAAGTAAAAGTATTAAAATAGCGTTAAGGCGTTACCATAATTCCCCTTAACACATTTTTATAATGCCATAGTCTATACAGCACCGTAAACCCCACCGTAAACTAGTGGTTATCAGAGGGTACCCCATAGGTATAACACAAAACAAAACGTAGTGGTCGCGAATAGGATAATCAGTATGACAAGGTACATGAGGCGATACCAACTAGGATACCAGTAGTTGCGTGATCCGGACTGATGTTGAGCATAGCCAGCAGCTACACCAACACCGCGAAACAACACTCCCAAATCAAGGGGTGCACCCAAATCGAATCACAAATGTAATAGATATGGTATCGAAGAAGTGTGTCCGCTAGAGATGGCGAACCTCAATGGCCCGGCGCGGCTCCTGTTTTAGTCATGTCAGGGGTCATCTAATATCGTTCTCTTTCTTCTGTCAACGCGTACACCAAACCATCCACTTCATTCTGGATCAACACTCCGCGTATAATAGTTATTAAAGTGGTGTTCGGTATCGACAGAGAGTATGTCCATATCCGATCCCGGTCTCTTTAATAACTACGTACTATTACACCGTCGGCTCTTTTACATTTCAAATCGATTCATAACTGATATCAAAATATCATATTCGCTTCAAAATCAAGTCCATTTCAAAATATCATCATAGCTATTCAAAATGTAAGATTCCGTTTCAAAAATCATTTTTCGCCTTAATATCTCATTTCGATTTCAAGATCATTTCGAATTTCAATTTAGGTTGCAACTTCATTTAACCCAATTTGTATTTAAATTCAAGATTTAAACATAAACATTTCACCTTATTAACCAGCTTGAAACTTTAGAAAAATACTTTTAAGTAGTTTAAAAGTAGTTTAAATAATTAAAGTAGTTAAAAATACTTGAAGTCTTAAAATGGATTTAAAATAGATAAATTAGTTTAAAATAATTTAAATTGGGTTAAGTAGATTTAAAATAGATTAAAATAGTTTAAGTATATTCAAAATGGTTTATATAACTGAGTAATTTGGAAAACAAAATAAAACAGCTTCAAAACCAAACCATTTCAATTATAACTTCCCAATTCAAAACAATTTCAATTTCCCCTTTACCGGTTCAATTTCGATTTCGATTCAATCAACGTCAACTTTGACTTCAAATTTATTCAATTTTATATTCACTTTCAATTAATTCAATTTCAATTTATATCGATTTGGAGCTTGATTTTTCAAAAATATCCATTTATAACACTTAACAAAATTATCCATCAGTATTCAAGTTTAAATCCAATTTTCAAATATGATTCAATTCCAAGCTCGATTTCAAAATATCATTTTTATATCACTTTTACTTAGTAATATTCAAAGCTCGAATTAAGGTTCAATCTTTAAAACAAATCAATTTTCGAAATTCAATCATATCCCGATTTTAAATTCCAAAGTCTCCACTTTAATTATTTAACAATTTCTTTTAACCAAAATTTATTTCAACATTCCAAACTTAATTTTTCGATAAATTCAATTTCTATAAATTGATTTCTATTTATAACTTTTAAATCGAAACATTTAAATAAATCTCAAATCGACGATTTTTAAAAATTATTAATTTAGCCAATTCGGTGTCCGTATATAATTTTCTATCCTATGGCCAAGTAATTATTTATTTCAATTAAATGTCAGGGATGAATATATATCACTTAAATCAAATCACAGTGTCATATGTATGCATAACAGGATATATATAAGAAAATGCTCCATCATCTTCCTCCTTACGCGTATGCTCCAGTAACCGAACGCACAAAGAGCCCATCTTCAAAAACTAGGGTTAACCATCGCTCGACCACCGTTCGAGGAGAGTCCATCACACCAGCGCCGAACGAAGCGCCAAGGTCAGCTCCACCTACGGCCGCCGACCGCACCCCCCAGTGCCTCCATCGCTCCGTAAAACGTGCACGAAAAGCCAGCCCTCACGGCTAAAATCCCGTCGATCCGCTTGACTATAGAACATCACAGCCGTATGGATTTAAAGCTTACGCGATGCTCTACAATTTTCATTTAGGAATCTAAGCTTGAAAGTGAATGGATCGAGAGAAAAATGAGGAGGAAAGAGGTTGTTTTCTAGCCAATCATTGTATAAGAGGCGGCCGGCCATTCGAGATGAAACCCTAGCCATTTTTTTTTTGTGAATAAAGGGGTCTATTTATAGAAATTTATCGAAACACAATTCATCCCGGGTTTTCCGAACTCCGATTTACGCACGATGACCGGCATTTCTAGGGTTTATCCCGCGTTTCGGACACAATGGAACAGGTTTCGGAAGCTAATTCGATCATCTGTGCGAGTTACGGCAATAAACGATCAAATTAAATTAAACCGATTAAACGAATTTCTAGGCGTTTTGGCTTGCCCCGGACAAACGGTAAATCCGATTGACTTGAAATTTGAAACCTTACAATAATATAACATTACGGACCCGATGAAACTGGTTTCGTCAAAATCCGAGACTGTTTGAAAAATGGCTATTTTAACTCGTCCATTAAATATTAAAATATTCAATTTTCACAAATTTACTTTTAATTCAATTTTAAAAGTTCTACAACATCATTCTAACTTTAATATGATAAAATAAAATTTTACAAATCATTTTTAATCATATTAAACCCGTTATTCAATTATCCAATAAATTCAAATTTTAAAATCTTATTAACTCTATTATAATCCCAATATAACTTACATTCACTTTGGAAACCAATTTGAATCATATTAAATCAAATTTCAATTATTCACTCTATTTTCATATATTAAATTTCAATATCAAATTAATCATATCAAATTCGGAATTTAATTATTCAAACATTTGTAATATTAAATTTAAACGAATTTGATTTTTCTTAAATCACTATCTTTTGAAATATTCAAAACGAACTTCTAAGATTTAACCTTTAAAACTAATTCAAATTATAGAACAACCATTTCCATTAATCAGTTATCCAATTTCCGTTATTCAATTATTCAATAAGTTTTAAATATTTACTTTAAACAATTTACCTGTTCAATATTCAATTATTTGATTTGAACTAGATTTTACTTATCAATCAATTACTCTATTATACCCAATGAATTCAACATTTATTATCCTATCCAACTATTGATTGCAAAGGCATTCACTAAGTAGCATTTATTTTTCAATACTTATTACTATTCAAATCTTCGAAACCAATCTATTAAAATTTGTATTACTACCTAAATAATTCACAATTCTTATTCACTTATTTGCATTGGTTTTTCCATATATTCCCTTAACCAAGTTATAACATTTGAGTCAATTCAATTAGATTAGAACTCCATTCAATCTATAAATAATTACTTGGATAATTATTGTTGCAATTCATTCCAGTTATTATTATTCCAAACGACTTACAATTTTTTTCTAACACTAAATCATGAAATCTTATTAAATTAGCTATTTTAATTATCGAAAATTTACGGGTCGTTACACAGAGTTTAGAAAGGGAACCATAAACTCCAGGTCAGTCATGAGACTGGTGTGATTTCTTTAAAACAGTTATTTTCACAAAGAAAATAAAAAGAAATATGTTATGCTCTTGGAAAATGAAACTACCATAAGGCCTCCCGCCACACACAAAGTGCAAACGCAGAATTGGTGGAGATTTATCCTTATGATAGTCAAACTTGATTGATACGTAAAATCTTTTTAATATTATCATTAGTGCATAGTGCAGAAAATATTTCAAAAGTATAATATTAATCTTAGCCAGCATACAACCATTATTGTATGCCTACTATAGCTACGATGTTCAATAGCAGGTTACCGCCATATTCCATGGCAGGTTATACAACTAAAACCGTATAGGGCGCGTATTGTTTCTTTGGATTTCCAACAAATGGTCAGGCTAAGGAACTTCCTACTGCCACATGGGTATGCCTCTAGAGGGACGTCCCGAGAACATGACCGGATCTCTGCCAACACAAGGCCGAGTTACCCCACGCTGTAATATAGCTATAACATGAGTAACTATGACAAGTATGCCATCCCCGGTCGTTACCGACCTTTATCTGAGGATCCTCAACCGCAAAGCAACAACCATAAAGTAATAAATTTGCAGTAACCACATAAATTAAGTATCTGGGATCCATACCATGATATCGCCCTTCTCCAGAAGGAAATGGACATACCCTGAGGGCGCTACTCCCAAATTGTCTTGCTGCATACTTCCTGTTTCGACAATTTTCGGGTTGTGAGGTCCGACAAAGTCTCATCCACAAAGCTACACTTTTCATAAAGCCATGCTTCGATCAACAAATGATCAGCAGCACTTCGTAAGCCCGTTACCAAATTGGGAATGTATCACTAGTAACCATCAACCACATAACCTCTGAGCTCGTACGTCTGAGAGAAGGGTGTTAAGCTAAGAGAACAAATTCTCCGCCACCAACAGAAATGTATTTGATAGAAACCATCTTTACAACTCAAAGTGTAACGTCAGACATATATCCATACAAGTCCATACCGGGTTCGAACGGAACCGAAGGCACTTCCAAAGAAGACCTTGCAATCCGGATATTCACTAATCACATCAGGAATCCCCATCACAAAGGTAATCAAATCTTTATACCAGGGCCATTCGGTGCAGAGACATTCGACAAGTAATTCTTTTGCTTTCGAAAAATACCCGGTCTTCAACACCATCTTCAAACGCAATCCCATTTCGTCGTATCATTATTCGGAATGGGTTTTATGACACAAAGTCCTCTCCCGGCTAATCCGAATAACGAGCGCTTATTCAAAAATAAGTGTTACATTAAAATTTCAAGAAATCACAACAAATTTCCACTTTGATCTTTTAAACAAAAGATCCATCACAAAGATTCGATGTGGATTTCAGATATCCATTTGGAATCCGACCCCCGGTCGCACCAAAATTCAAACGCCATTTAAAGGCCAATATTGATAGTCGATTATTTAACTATCAATCAACATTCACAACAATCACCAGATTTCAAATAATTTTTCCCTAATTATTTATTTTCAAAATATCTTTGCAAGATATATTTTCACACTTCAACCTTTTGCAAACAAATTTCAAATCAATTTCCACATTTCAATCCATTGAAAACAAATTTCAAATCATTTTCCTTATGCGGAATATATTTCCAAATATTTATTCATTTCCACTGAAAATCTGCCGAGTCCAAATACTTTAAAATAATTCAAATCACTTATCCAAAGTATACTTGGAAATATTTAAAATAAAAACTATTTCTAAACATCTATTTTAAATATTAGCTATGAAAACATTATACCAATATCTCATATAAAACTTCAAGTCCAAACTAATTTTGAAATAAAATTAGTAGATAAAGTATAAATATTTAAATAACCATTTTCCAAATCAAATATCAATTAAATCTTTAAATAATCACTTCTATAATTAATTAAATAAATATTTACTTTAAAGATTTAATAACAATCCCCAAAAACAATTTCTCCAACAATATTCTTTCAAATCAATTTCAAGAACTTTTAATTTATATTTTAAAAATTACTTTGCAAATGTATTCGACTTTCCAGGAAAAATATACTTTCCATTCTAAAATGGTTCATTTAAATCAATTAATAAATCTTCTCGACTTATTTTAATTTACATTTCAAATCTGTAGATTTCTTTCCATACTTTTAAAAATAAACCGCATTTATTTTCGAAATAAAATTCCCTTTTCTTTATAAAATTCCCATTGTGAATTTAAATTTTCAAATATCACTGATATACGATTTTTAAAAAAAATCGACATTCCAAATATCCACTTTCAAACACCAAATCAAATCCCAAATTGATTTCTAATTTTACTTTCCAACACCAAATCAAATTTTCCAAATCGATTTCTCAAAGATTTATTTTTAAACATCAAATAAATTTTCCAAATTGATTTCAAAGATTTATTTCCAACACCGAATCAAATTCCAAATTGATTTCCAAAAATCATTAATTCAAATACCAAATTAAATTCCAAATTTGATTTCTAAATTTATTTCGTTTTTGAAATAAATTCCATTATGTCTTCCAAACTATTTAAAATCCATAATTTAAATAAATTCTTCAAACTTTTTAATAATATTACTCGAAATCCATTTATTAAACCTTTTTCCCATATTTTGGAATTTTATTCAATATGATTACAAAAATAAATCTTTATCTTTTTTTAAATTCCATCTTTGAAATTTATCCAATTTCCAAAAATTAATTTTATTATAATCTTTCTACTTAAATTTCAAAAATCAAACTTTATTAATTTCTAGTATCCAACGATACCAAAAATATATTCGGCTAAACTATAGCCTTCAACGATTTCAATCACAAATATAATCACACACAGATTATAAATAAATCAACACACAATATTGAAACAAATTCAAATATTTGAGGTATCTAGTTGGATCCCTCCAACCTGTTTCCCTGCATCCACAGATGTTAGAACAACAATTAAATACCAATTCCAATTCGCGGTGGAATATCGCGGTATATGGTATTAATATAATATCATCCGCTATTATGCGGCGCATAGGGTCTCATCCGCTATATAATGTGGGAAATCAATCACTCCAAATACATATATAATACCAATTTCACTTCAAGGTGGAATATTGTGGTATATGGGTTTAATATAATATCATCCGTTATTATGCGGCACATAGGGTCTAATCCAGTATAACTGATAATAATTTATCATCTAAGCATACAATCAACAATTTTAAATTTAACTATTTAAAATTAAACTGGAAATTCCAATTGAGTGAGAAGATCTCACTTTTTATTTTTCCATTCCAGCTTGTTTCTACATTTTAGACCTTGTATCAAACAATTATATGATTTTTATTAATATTCGAACAAATCGAACAATTTAAATTCCTATTGGATAAATTTAATTAACCAATGATTTTATTAGTTTAATTTTAAACCAAAAATTCCCTTTTTAGTATCTTAAGATAATTAAATGGATTAGTTTTAAACCAATACTTTTAATTTCTAAACAAATCACTTTTAACAAATTTATTTAATTTAAAGTTAAATTTAAAACTGAATTTCGTTTTTAGATAATCTTGGGTAACTAAAATAAATTAAATAGATTAGTAAAACAAATAATTCACCATATCTATTATTTTTAAAATAACCCGATAGTTAAAATGTATATATCTATATTTATTTTTCCTATATATATATATATTCATTTATATTTTTCAAACTTTATCCCTATTTATATTTTCCTGTTTTACCTGTATGTATTTATATTTTATTTTCTCAACATTACTGCTAAAATATGAAAAACAATCAAAACTTATATGTAACGACCCCACTTCCTACTCCCAGGAAGTAACATCGTTAATAAGAAAGAAAAGTGTGAGAAAATAGAAAAGATAGAGAAGAAAGAACAACAACATCAGAATCTCACAGCGGAACGAATAAAATATATTAATTTCATAAGTATTTACATAATATATACATCAATCAGAGCTATACAGATAATACATCACATACTAGACAGTTATAAACACCTGTCTAGTTAATACAACTCAATACACAATACATCACAGAGATACCACACAGCGGAACTAAATATATCTAAAACGCTGAAGCCTCCTGCTCCATTGCTCCTCCAGACTTCGTCAAAGCTAAACCTGAATCCCTTGGCTACCCGTAAAAATTTGGGTACCCGAGAGTTTATGAAAAACAAAATAAACTTCGGGTCAGACATGGGTCTGGTATGAGTAACAGGTTAAAGTTGCTTAATTTTGAAAAATCCTTTGAAAACAAAAGGTATCACGTAAGACTTCCCACACATAAACATGGAAAAGTTTTTACCTTACGCTAACCAAAACATTTTATAGGAAATTCTGTGATATTATAATAGGTCTAGGGTTTTCAAGTAAATAGAAAATAGCCGAAATTGTTACATGATTAAATTCCAGCTACTAGCCACAAAAGTGGGTAATACAATCAAAACCGTGGGCACTTATTGGATTTTGAATTCCATACAATGGCAGGGCTACTGGGGTACCGCCCGTCACAGTACGGGGCCTAGATCACCGTACCGAGGATTACTCCCTTCATCCCCTGCAACACAAGGCCGGAACCATTCCTTACTGAACAGTCCCGAACAAGATAAACCCCGCAGTTGGCTGCAGACCAACCGCCCACTAAGCCGAATAAAAAGGGACATCTAGACAGGGGAATATCCTTGTCCTGCTTGGGCATGACCCACCTAACCTTGCTGCACCTCCCCTGTTTTAGCCATTCTCGGTTGATGAGGCTTGAGGTTACGATTACCTTTATAGAACATATTTCTTAGAATGCTCATCGTCCGCCTGACGATGTGTTGAAAGCATTCAATCCATACAAGTTCGTTCCGGGTTCGAACGAAACCGAAGGCATTATCTCGTTACACTCATTTTGGAATCACCCTCAGAGTTAACGACGATAACCCTTGGATTCTGAACCTTCATCTTCACTTCAGATTCACGACCTAACGTTAATTTGGAAACGATGTGGTTTTCGGATGTTCCTAATGCGGAAAACCCGATCCCGGTCTCATCGAAATCCAAAGCGTGTCTTTTAAGGCCAAGTTGTCTATTTAGTCTTAACAGTGAATTCAATATCATCAATATACACAGATAGACAATTCACATCTCATAATAGATAATACATCATCATCATAAACAGATAATTAATATTATCATCCAAACAGATAATTAAACATTATCATACTTAAAACATACATCCATATCACATAGACATTACCCATCTCATTCCTGAGATTACAATCAATCAGTGAAATATCCATATCATCCATAAGCAATGATTTATGAATCATAAGCTATAGTTATTTAAAATGAATTAAATTAACTACTTCCAATTTTAATTAATTTAAAATAAATTAAATTAATTACTCATTCCATAAATCCCGCTCTCATAATCAATAATTGATTATAAATCAAATTACTAAATCATTCTCTAATTACAAGAATAATTTAGTCTTTGTTTAATTAAAATGAATCATTATAAATCGTTCATAGCAATTTAACATTTAATTACTTTCCTATTAATTATTCCTTAATTAAACAATTCTTAATTACATCATTAATTATAGTAATTATGATCTTCAATTTATATTCAATTACTTATTTAAACTAATTAAGTGATTAATCTTTACTTAAACACAAT
Organism: Allium cepa; assembly: GCA_030765085.1. NCBI lineage: Eukaryota > Viridiplantae > Streptophyta > Magnoliopsida > Asparagales > Amaryllidaceae > Allium > Allium cepa. The sequence goes on from CM060931.1 coordinate 465,359,290, forward strand.
TATTAATCACCCCCTTGATTAATAACAAACCAGTAATTAACTATCCTTAATTACTTTTTAACAAATTAATCATTCCATGATTAATTATTCCCATAAATAAATCCTTTGATTAACTATAAAAGAAATTACTCACATTACTTCATTTACAAATCATCTTGAATGAATCTCATCAAGTAATTATCATCCAATTACTATTCTGAGTAATTATGCTCCATTAATTACACTTATATTCACATATATCAAATCATTAAATGATTTCTTAATTTAATCTTATTATCCATTACTTATATATATATATTCAAATTAATCATCTTTGCTTTAAATATCTTTTGCAACATCCCAGTAATTTCCTTAATTTATTTACAAAAATAAATCTTGAATAAATCCATTAATTAATTACATTTATATAGATTTATTACCTTTCTAATTATCTTGTTGATTTATTATTCTCAAATAAATCAATATCATCATTAATTATTAATTAATGATTTCTAATTACATCTTCATTTGTTAATTTATATTAAGAATACACATCTTCAAATCATAAATATTAATCCTCTTGATTAATAACAAACAGTAATTAATCATTCAATATTAATTACTTCTCAATAACACTCTAAATTAATCCCCTGATTAATTTTAAGTAATTATATTTCAGTTACTTCCATTAATAACATCACCCAATTAATTACATCCCGTAATTATCCTTCAATTACTTCTCTAAGTAATTCAATTCCAAATTATCAGTTAATTAAACTAAATTAATTAACTCGAATCAATTTACATAATTAATAAGTAATTAATTTCTTAATTACTTTTCAATAAATAATTTATAATTAAACTATTGAATTAATTAATCTAATTAATTTATTACAAAATCAATCATATTAATTAATTATAACATAATCTGGTTAATAAACTTCATTAATAATTATTTAATTATTTCCTTCTAACATAATCAACTTATATTAATTATAAGTTAATTAACCCTTATTAATTTAATAAACTAATCAATAGTTCTAAATCACATATTAGTTAATGAATTCATTAATTAACTTTAATTACTACATTTAAACTATTAATTACTAATTTAATTAATTTCAATCATTAATTATTCTTACTTAATCAACTTAAGAGTTAATGCATATAAACTCTAAGTCTTCATTACTTAAAGTAGATTATCTTATTATTGATTAATTTCACTTCCAATATGTATGAAACATTTGTTTCAAATTACTTCTTAAACAAATTCTAATTTTTCCTTAATAAAGTTTTAAAACTAAATTTCAAACCCTTCTTAAACTCACATGTTTAAAAGCATATTTAATATCTAAACTTATCATAAAACTTTACTTTTATTTCTTATCTAGAAATTTAAGTTCTAATTTCAATTTGGTTATTATCTTTGTTTAAATCTTCCTTAACAATATATATTTCATTATTGATTTCAATTCATTCAAATATTTAGCACTTTTTAAATTAATAAAATAATTTAGATTATGAAACTTAATTACTTACAACTATATTTCAAAACTATCTTAAATTCACCATTTAAACTTGTTTAAAACTGGGTTTGACTTTGTTTTTAAATTTAAAACAAAGGTTTCAAAAAAAAACTGTTGAAACCTGTTAAAACAGTTTCAGGTTTACAACCTGTACACTAAAACCCGAGCACCCCCTAGTTTTACTTCGAGTTATACGCGAGACCTCCCCGAGAAAATTAACCACCTGCTTCGAGTTACTCCATGCGCGCAAAAGAATCAAGTTACAGAACCTGGAAATAACACAAACACAACAGCCCTAAACCTGTCAACTCCACGCACGCAGCGGTCCCACCACCGGAGGCCACCAAACTCCGGTCATCACATCTACTATCACTCCCCTACCTAAACCCAAAGACACGTGGCACTCGAACCCCTGTGGTGGCCGCAGCGACCAAAACTTAAAACTCAGTATAAAATAGGTTTAGGAACTTAAAACCATTGTCGACGCTTCCACTAACAAATTTGCTGCCACCCACTATTTTTCATATCACCACGGCAACCTCCTCTACCCCTTGTCAGAGTCTCGACCCCCCATATCCACTTGATCACCCACGGCAACTTAAAATGCCTAAAATTGATTATCTCGAACTGCACCTTACCCCCCTCACTAAAATTCACCATATTAATTTTAAAAATCATGATTCGATTTAACTATTTGATTTATGTACCTGAATTGATAAAATAAGATATTCCAATTTTTGATGTTATTGAGATGCTCAGCTCCTTTTTCTGTTTCCAGAGACAAAGTTTTTAAGATGTTTTTATTTTAACTAAATTCTTAAACTTAGTTTATATTGCTACAGACATAAATCTTAAGTTTAAACAAAAAAAAGTAAATGATTTTAGAAAGTAAGATTTGTTTACAAAGTATCAGAGAGCAAGCATATACATTCTTTATTCAGTTTCACCTATACCCTGTTGATTCTGCAAACATGCACAACATATTCACCAATATAAGTGTCTATTTCACAAGGTAAAGCTTCAGATTTTAATCCTCAACTAGATTTAAATTTAAGTTGTTTAAAAATATAAGTTACTTCTTGCACTGGTGAAAGAACAGAGGCTATCAATGCCCAATGATGCAATGCAAACATACATGTTTACAGAAATTCTTAACACTGAATTATCACTATATATATGTGAACAAGTAATCATCATCACAGAGCTTTACAAACAATGAAAAACCATTTATTTAGTTTTGACTTAAAAATGTTACTCACCTTGGATAGTGGAAGAACAGAGCCTTAACAGGCTTGCAACTTCATTCAACTTTGCTTCTTGAATTTTTGTTTAAGTATGAAATAGTTTTACTTTCATGTTTTAGTTGAAATGAAGTTTTATTTTAGTTTATCCCTAGTTCGACTGAATATGCAGATTTATAAAAAGAAAAGAAACAGGGTTATAATTATGTTTCAGTAACTAAGACAATATTTGTACAATATAACCCAAAAATCTTGCTTGTGCAGTCTTTAAACCAGAGATATTTTAGAAATGGTGGCTGATATGAATACTTAATGTACTAAAAGATTTATACATTAATTACTTTTTGTTTGTTAGCTTAAAGATATTTAATACTATCTTCCTTCACAAGCTTCACATATATATACTGTTGTTTACTTATTTGGCCTACACACATTATTATTACTCAATGCTTTTAAACATATACATATATATACTGCAGTTTGTTTATGTTGGTTTACACCCTTAAAAATTCATTTGTTTCTAGCATATGTCACATGACTTTGATTCTTAACTTTTACAGGCATTTTTATTTGTCTAGTTTACAACTTGAAAATTATTTGTTTCAAGATTAATTGTTGACTTGTGTTTAGTTGTGTTATTGACTAGTTATTGTAAATTTGTAAATGTTTGTGAATGTTATATAAATTTATCCAATATGATTGTTACTTATTTAACTTATTATATATAGTATGTTAACTTCTAATTTATAGCTTTATGTATATTTTATTTTATTTCTATGTTTAACCTATTACTTAAAACCTTGCATCCCTATATATATATATATACATTCTTACTTATTTATATTATAAAACATATGATCAATTTGAAATGATAAATAAAATAAATCATCTTTCTATTATAAACTACATATTTTATTAATGTATGTTGATGTATTGTTTGGCAAAAATATATTTAAAACTCATATATATATATTTTTAAATCCATGTTTTAATCAAGTTATACTAAAAGAAAAGAGAACAAATCTTTTTATTAAATTTAAACTTAAGTTAGAATAAGTTTTAATCTATTTAAACAATTATCTTAAGTATTTAAAACCCTATATTTATTTATTTATTAGCTTTGAAATGTTTGCATTAAATAAAACACAATTTCTAATTCACTAAAAAGTATATTAGTATTTAAAACATAACTTATTAGTTAAACTTTAAAACAAATTCATCTATTTACAATGTATACAAATATATACATATATAAATAGAAAACAAACAATTAAATTTTTAACAGATTAAATTTATCCATTAGATATTTATTAAAAGAAAAGTATCAAATTCAGATTTAATTAATAAAAATATATCATTTCAATTTAATATTTAATGCAGATTATTAAATTGATATTGCTAGAAAATTCCGGGTCGTCACATTCCTCCCCCCTTAAAAGAATTTCGTCCCCGAAATTTAAAAGCAAAGGTAATTTAATAATATATTTAAGATTTTAATTTAATTTTAAATCATAAGCATATATCAATCACATGCTAACAATCATCACAACCAATCTACTCAATCAACAAAACTAACTATCCAGACAAAATTCTGGATAGAGTTCCCTAGAGTTTCCCAGTATAATACCGGAATACTCGATCTATAGAATCCAATCAGTCTATACTCCTAATCTATAGAACTCCTCCGAATCAGAGAAAATTCATACAAAATGAAATTTCCGACTCCCAAATCCAAATTCCCTCATCTCTTATCCACCAAATACTCCTGACAATCCAGAACTGCCTTCAACTTACTGATCAGCTCCACCTTCGCTGATAACTCCTACAATAATCTGAATCCAAAAACAATCCAGTAGAATAATTTCCTCAAAATCAACTAAAACCAAGAACACAACCTCTACTATCATCAGTAGGAAACATCTTCTCATTCCCAGAAAAGAAAAACAAATGCACTCCCAACTGCTTCCGCTGCTCAACTCTGATCTAGAGTAGATGAAAATGCTAATGATGCACATAAGCATAACTGGACAACACATGACAAAAATATGATTCAGCAGATCCAAAATAGAACTTAGAAATTCCTCCGAAACTCGAGTTGCTTTACCAATTCCTTTCTCCATAAACCATTCGATTACTAAGCTGAACCATCGGTACTACTTCTGAAATCTAGTCGATACCAAACTCAACTCCTCAGATGCTAAGGCAAACTACCGACCTCTACAAAGATATTCAGAAAAATTTCTGCCATCCCAGAGAATGCTTAACTATCGCAAGTCACTTTTGCGATCCACTCAGGTTAATATCCAAAGAAAACTGTTCTCTCCTACCAATTTGAACATCTTAAACTTATCTAGCCAATCCATTGAAGAAATGGATTCACAAAACTGGTTCTGGACTTCACTTCTAAAGAACTGTTGACAGATGACCTTCTCGCGTGCCGGCAGAACAATCTGAGCTGCAACACTGCTACTGATGCCAAAACTCCTTAATCCAAAACTCCTCGAAAAACTCGGGCCTCAAAGCCAAACACAACATTCAGCTGAACTCAACCTCAAACTAATGCAGACACACTTCCTTGTCCAAAGAGCCTTGAGAACTTCTTCGGAAACAATCCATCGCTACTGCATCTCAACACACAACCACTACTTCTTGAGTTACCAAGATAATATTTAAGCTTCTGCTCAACTCACAAAAATCCAAATTCTTCTCATCCAAACTTGTACAACAAAAAAAATGGACTCCAAATCTCAACAGGTTTTCCCTCCAGAGATTAGGTGAAATCCTTACACCATGAATCTATTCGAGACGGTATTAGGTCTACAGTCTCGTCAAATATACTTCCAACCGCAGGTAGTCGTGTTACACACACCACTACTCAATCTATCCTTATACTTATATTGGAAAACCCGGACAGGTAATCCAACAAATAGATAGAAAAAAAAATAAATATATATATATATATCAAATTTACAAATACGCTCTCTCAGGAAAGAAATCACTTAAGAGCCTAGGTATTCACTCAACCTAGCGCTCTGATACCACTGTAACGACCCCACTTCCTACTCCCAGGAAGTAACATCGTTAATAAGAAAGAAAAGGGTGAGAAAATAGAAAAGATAGAGAAGAAAGAACAACAACATCAGAATCTCACAGCGGAACGAATAAAATATATTAATTTCATAAGTATTTACATAATATATACATCAATCAGAGCTATACAGATAATACATCACATACTAGACAGTTATAAACACCTGTCTAGTTAATACAACTCAATACACAATACATCACAGAGATACCACACAGCGGAACTAAATATATCTAAAACGTTGAAGCCTCCTGCTCCATTGCTCCTCCAGACTTCGTCAAAGCTAAACCTGAATCCCTTGGCTACCCGTAAAAATTTGGGTACCCGAGAGTTTATGAAAAACAAAATAAACTTCGGGTCAGACATGGGTCTGGTATGAGTAACAGGTTAAAGTTGCTTAATTTTGAAAAATCCTTTGAAAACAAAAGGTATCACGTAAGACTTCCCACACATAAACATGGAAAAGTTTTTACCTTACGCTAACCAAAACATTTTATAGGAAATTCTGTGATATTATAATAGGTCTAGGGTTTTCAAGTAAATAGAAAATAGCCGAAATTGTTACATGATTAAATTCCAGCTACTAGCCACAAAAGTGGGTAATACAATCAAAACCGTGGGCACTTATTGGATTTTGAATTCCATACAATGGCAGGGCTACTGGGGTACCGCCTGTCACAGTACGGGGCCTAGATCACCGTACCGAGGATTACTCCCTTCATCCCCTGCAACACAAGGCCGGAACCATTCCTTACTGAACAGTCCCGAACAAGATAAACCCCGCAGTTGGCTGCAGACCAACCGCCCACTAAGCCGAATAAAAAGGGACATCTAGACAGGGGAATATCCTTGTCCTGCTTGGGCATGACCCACCTAACCTTGCTGCACCTCCCCTGTTTTAGCCATTCCCGGTTGATGAGGCTTGAGGTTACGATTACCTTTATAGAACATATTTCTTAGAATGCTCATCGTCCGCCTGACGATGTGTTGAAAGCATTCAATCCATACAAGTTCGTTCCGGGTTCGAACGAAACCGAAGGCATTATCTCGTTACACTCATTTTGGAATCACCCTCAGAGTTAACGACGATAACCCTTGGATTCTGAACCTTCATCTTCACTTCAGATTCACGACCTAACGTTAATTTGGAAACGATGTGGTTTTCGGATGTTCCTAATGCGGAAAACCCGATCCCGGTCTCATCGAAATCCAAAGCGTGTCTTTTAAGGCCAAGTTGTCTATTTAGTCTTAATAGTGAATTCAATATCATCAATATGCACAGATAGACAATTCACATCTCATAATAGATAATACATCATCATCATAAACAGATAATTAATATTATCATCCAAACAGATAATTAAACATTATCATACTTAAAACATACATCCATATCACATAGACATTACCCATCTCATTCCTGAGATTACAATCAATCAGTGAAATATCCATATCATCCATAAGCAATGATTTATGAATCATAAGCTATAGTTATTTAAAATGAATTAAATTAACTACTTCCAATTTTAATTAATTTAAAATAAATTAAATTAATTACTCATTCCATAAATCCCGCTCTCATAATCAATAATTGATTATAAATCAAATTACTAAATCATTCTCTAATTACAAGAATAATTTAGTCTTTGTTTAATTAAAATGAATCATTATAAATCGTTCATAGCAATTTAACATTTAATTACTTTCCTATTAATTATTCCTTAATTAAACAATTCTTAATTACATCATTAATTATAGTAATTATGATCTTCAATTTATATTCAATTACTTATTTAAACTAATTAAGTGATTAATCTTTACTTAAACACAATTATTAATCACCCCCTTGATTAATAACAAACCAGTAATTAACTATCCTTAATTACTTATTAACAAATTAATCATTCCATGATTAATTATTCCCATAAATAAATCCTTTGATTAACTATAAAAGAAATTACTCACATTACTTCATTTACAAATCATCTTGAATGAATCTCATCAAGTAATTATCATCCAATTACTATTCTGAGTAATTATGCTCCATTAATTACACTTATATTCACATATATCAAATCATTAAATGATTTCTTAATTTAATCTTATTATCCATTACTTATATATATATTCAAATTAATCATCTTTGCTTTAAATATCTTTTGCAACATCCCAGTAATTTCCTTAATTTATTTACAAAAATAAATCTTGAATAAATCCATTAATTAATTACATTTATATAGATTTATTACCTTTCTAATTATCTTGTTGATTTATTATTCTCAATAAATCAATATCATCATTAATTATTAATTAATGATTTCTAATTACATCTTCATTTGTTAATTTATATTAAGAATACACATCTTCAAATCATAAATATTAATCCTCTTGATTAATAACAAACAGTAATTAATCATTCAATATTAATTACTTCTCAATAACACTCTAAATTAATCCCCTGATTAATTTTAAGTAATTATATTTCAGTTACTTCCATTAATAACATCACCCAATTAATTACATCCCGTAATTATCCTTCAATTACTTCTCTAAGTAATTCAATTCCAAATTATCAGTTAATTAAACTAAATTAATTAACTCGAATCAATTTACATAATTAATAAGTAATTAATTTCTTAATTACTTTTCAATAAATAATTTATAATTAAACTATTGAATTAATTAATCTAATTAATTTATTACAAAATCAATCATATTAATTAATTATAACATAATCTGGTTAATAAACTTCATTAATAATTATTTAATTATTTCCTTCTAACATAATCAACTTATATTAATTATAAGTTAATTAACCCTTATTAATTTAATAATCTAATCTATAGTTCTAAATCACATATTAGTTAATTAATTCATTAATTAACTTTAATTACTACATTTAAACTATTAATTACTAATTTAATTAATTTCAATCATTAATTATTCTTACTTAATCAACTTAAGAGTTAATGCATATAAACTCTAAGTCTTCATTACTTAAAGTAGATTATCTTATTATTGACTAAATTCACTTCCAATATGTATGAAACATTTGTTTCAAATTACTTCTTAAACAAATTCTAATTTTTTCCTTAATAAAGTTTTAAAACTAAATTTCAAACCCTTCTTAAACTCACATGTTTAAAAGCATATTTAATATCTAAACTTATCATAAAACTTTACTTTTATTTCTTATCTAGAAATTTAAGTTCTAATTTCAATTTGGTTATTATCTTTGTTTAAATCTTCCTTAACAATATATATTTCATTATTGATTTCAATTCATTCAAATATTTAGCACTTTTTAAATTAATAAAATAATTTAGATTATGAAACTTAATTACTTACAACTATATTTCAAAACTATCTTAAATTCACCATTTAAACTTGTTTAAAACTGGGTTTGACTTTGTTTTTAAATTTAAAACAAAGGTTTCAAAAAAAAACTGTTGAAACCTGTTAAAACAGTTTCAGGTTTACAACCTGTACACTAAAACCCGAGCACCCCCTAGTTTTACTTCGAGTTATACGCGAGACCTCCCCGAGAAAATTAACCACCTGCTTCGAGTTACTCCATGCGCGCAAAAGAATCAAGTTACAGAACCTGGAAATAACACAAACACAACAGCCCTAAACCTGTCAACTCCACGCACGCAGCGGTCCCACCACCGGAGGCCACCAAACTCCGGTCATCACATCTACTATCACTCCCCTACCTAAACCCAAAGACACGTGGCACTCGAACCCCTGTGGTGGCCGCAGCGACCAAAACTTAAAACTCAGTATAAAATAGGTTTAGGAACTTAAAACCATTGCCGACGCTTCCACTAACAAATTTGCTGCCACCCACTATTTTTCATATCACCACGGCAACCTCCTCTACCCCTTGTCAGAGTCTCGACCCCCCATATCCACTTGATCACCCACGGCAACTTAAAATGCCTAAAATTGATTATCTCGAACTGCACCTTACCCCCCTCACTAAAATTCACCATATTAATTTTAAAAATCATGATTCGATTTAACTATTTGATTTATGTACCTGAATTGATAAAATAAGATATTCCAATTTTTGATGTTATTGAGATGCTCAGCTCCTTTTTCTGTTTCCAGAGACAAAGTTTTTAAGATGTTTTTATTTTAACTAAATTCTTAAACTTAGTTTATATTGCTACAGACATAAATCTTAAGTTTAAACAAAAAAAAAGTAAATGATTTTAGAAAGTAAGATTTGTTTACAAAGTATCAGAGAGCAAGCATATACATTCTTTATTCAGTTTCACCTATACCCTGTTGATTCTGCAAACATGCACAACATATTCACCAATATAAGTGTCTATTTCACAAGGTAAAGCTTCAGATTTTAATCCTCAACTAGATTTAAATTTAAGTTGTTTAAAAATATAAGTTACTTCTTGCACTGGTGAAAGAACAGAGGCTATCAATGCCCAATGATGCAATGCAAACATACATGTTTACAGAAATTCTTAACACTGAATTATCACTATATATATGTGAACAAGTAATCATCATCACAGAGCTTTACAAACAATGAAAAACCATTTATTTAGTTTTGACTTAAAAATGTTACTCACCTTGGATAGTGGAAGAACAGAGCCTTAACAGGCTTGCAACTTCATTCAACTTTGCTTCTTGAATTTTTGTTTAAGTATGAAATAGTTTTACTTTCATGTTTTAGTTGAAATGAAGTTTTATTTTAGTTTATCCCTAGTTCGACTGAATATGCAGATTTATAAAAAGAAAAGAAACAGGGTTATAATTATGTTTCAGTAACTAAGACAATATTTGTACAATATAACCCAAAAATCTTGCTTGTGCAGTCTTTAAACCAGAGATATTTTAGAAATGGTGGCTGATATGAATACTTAATGTACTAAAAGATTTATACATTAATTACTTTTTGTTTGTTAGCTTAAAGATATTTAATACTATCTTCCTTCACAAGCTTCATATATATACTGTTGTTTACTTATTTGGCCTACACACATTATTATTACTCAATGCTTTTAAACATATACATATATATACTGCAGTTTGTTTATGTTGGTTTACACCCTTAAAAATTCATTTGTTTCTAGCATATGTCACATGACTTTGATTCTTAACTTTTACAGGCATTTTTATTTGTCTAGTTTACAACTTGAAAATTATTTGTTTCAAGATTAATTGTTGACTTGTGTTTAGTTGTGTTATTGACTAGTTATTGTAAATTTGTAAATGTTTGTGAATGTTATATAAATTTATCCAATATGATTGTTACTTATTTAACTTATTATATATAGTATGTTAACTTCTAATTTATAGCTTTATGTATATTTTATTTTATTTCTATGTTTAACCTATTACTTAAAACCTTGCATCCCTATATATATATATACATTCTTACTTATTTATATTATAAAACATATGATCAATTTGAAATGATAAATAAAATAAATCATCTTTCTATTATAAACTACATATTTTATTAATGTATGTTGATGTATTGTTTGGCAAAAATATATTTAAAACTCATATATATATATTTTTAAATCCATGTTTTAATCAAGTTATACTAAAAGAAAAGAGAACAAATCTTTTTATTAAATTTAAACTTAAGTTAGAATAAGTTTTAATCTATTTAAACAATTATCTTAAGTATTTAAAACCCTATATTTATTTATTTATTAGCTTTGAAATGTTTGCATTAAATAAAACACAATTTCTAATTCACTAAAAAGTATATTAGTATTTAAAACATAACTTATTAGTTAAACTTTAAAACAAATTCATCTATTTACAATGTATACAAATATATACATATATAAATAGAAAACAAACAATTAAATTTTTAACAGATTAAATTTATCCATTAGATATTTATTAAAAGAAAAGTATCAAATTCAGATTTAATTAATAAAAATATATCATATCAATTTAATATTTAATGCAGATTATTAAATTGATATTGCTAGAAAATTCCGGGTCGTCACATTCCTCCCCCCTTAAAAGAATTTCGTCCCCGAAATTTAAAAGCAAAGGTAATTTAATAATATATTTAAGATTTTAATTTAATTTTAAATCATAAGCATATATCAATCACATGCTAACAATCATCACAACCAATCTACTCAATCAACAAAACTAACTATCCAGACAAAATTCTGGATAGAGTTCCCTAGAGTTTCCCAGTATAATACCGGAATACTCGATCTATAGAATCCAATCAGTCTATACTCCTAATCTATAGAACTCCTCCGAATCAGAGAAAATTCATACAAAATGAAATTTCCGACTCCCAAATCCAAATTCCCTCATCTCTTATCCACCAAATACTCCTGACAATCCAGAACTGCCTTCAACTTACTGATCAGCTCCACCTTCGCTGATAACTCCTACAATAATCTGAATCCAAAAACAATCCAGTAGAATAATTTCCTCAAAATCAACTAAAACCAAGAACACAACCTCTACTATCATCAGTAGAAAACATCTTCTCATTCCCAGAAAAGAAAAACAAATGCACTCCCAACTGCTTCCGCTGCTCAACTCTGATCTAGAGTAGATGAAAATGCTAATGATGCACATAAGCATAACTGGACAACACATGACAAAAATATGATTCAGCATATCCAAAATAGAACTTAGAAATTCCTCCGAAACTCGAGTTGCTTTACCAATTCCTTTCTCCAGAAACCATTCGATTACTAAGCTGAACCATCGGTACTACTTCTGAAATCTAGTCGATACCAAACTCAACTCCTCAGATGCTAAGGCAAACTACCGACCTCTACAAAGATATTCAGAAAAATTTCTGCCATCCCAGAGAATGCTTAACTATCGCAAGTCACTTTTGCGATCCACTCAGGTTAATATCCAAAGAAAACTGTTCTCTCCTACCAATTTGAACATCTTAAACTTATCTAGCCAATCCATTGAAGAAATGGATTCACAAAACTGGTTCTGGACTTCACTTCTAAAGAACTGTTGACAGATGACCTTCTCGCGTGCCGGCAGAACAATCTGAGCTGCAACACTGCTACTGATGCCAAAACTCCTTAATCCAAAACTCCTCGAAAAACTCGGGCCTCAAAGCCAAACACAACATTCAGCTGAACTCAACCTCAAACTAATGCAGACACACTTCCTTGTCCAAAGAGCCTTGAGAACTTCTTCGGAAACAATCCATCGCTACTGCATCTCAACACACAACCACTACTTCTTGAGTTACCAAGATAATATTTAAGCTTCTGCTCAACTCACAAAAATCCAAATTCTTCTCATCCAAACTTGTACAACAAAAAAAATGGACTCCAAATCTCAACAGGTTTTCCCTCCAGAGATTAGGTGAAATCCTTACACCATGAATCTATTCGAGATGGTATTAGGTCTACAGTCTCGTCAAATATACTTCCAACCGCAGGTAGTCGTGTTACACACACCACTACTCAATCTATCCTTATACTTATATTGGAAAACCCGGACAGGTAATCCAACAAATAGATAGAAAATAAAATAAATATATATATATATATATATCAAATTTACAAATACGCTCTCTCAGGAAAGAAATCACTTAAGAGCCTAGGTATTCACTCAACCTAGCGCTCTGATACCACTGTAACGACCCCACTTCCTACTCCCAGGAAGTAACATCGTTAATAAGAAAGAAAAGGGTGAGAAAATAGAAAAGATAGAGAAGAAAGAACAACAACATCAGAATCTCACAGCGGAACGAATAAAATATATTAATTTCATAAGTATTTACATAATATATACATCAATCAGAGCTATACAGATAATACATCACATACTAGACAGTTATAAACACCTGTCTAGTTAATACAACTCAATACACAATACATCACAGAGATACCACACAGCGGAACTAAATATATCTAAAACGCTGAAGCCTCCTGCTCCATTGCTCCTCCAGACTTCGTCAAAGCTAAACCTGAATCCCTTGGCTACCCGTAAAAATTTGGGTACCCGAGAGTTTATGAAAGACAAAATAAACTTCGGGTCAGACATGGGTCTGGTATGAGTAACAGGTTAAAGTTGCTTAATTTTGAAAAATCCTTTGAAAACAAAAGGTATCACGTAAGACTTCCCACACATAAACATGGAAAAGTTTTTACCTTACGCTAACCAAAACATTTTATAGGAAATTCTGTGATATTATAATAGGTCTAGGGTTTTCAAGTAAATAGAAAATAGCCGAACACGTTTTCCACGGAACGTACAAACCAGATCGAAGTGGTTTTCGAGAAATAAATCTCGATCCCCGTCTCTTCGAAACGATCAACGCATTTGTCCAATATTGATAGTTGATGATTTAACTATCAATTAACATTCACAAACATCCATCACACAACAAATAATCACCTAATTATTTATTCGCTCAAAAATATATTTACAAGATATATTTTCGTTTTCAAACCACTTTTGAAATAGTTTCAAACCCAACTCTTTCCATGGAATAGATTTCCCAAATTGTTGTTTCCCTTGAAACATCCAAGTACCAATGTTTAAGGTTTAAAATAATTTAAATTCTTTGTTCTTGAAAATACATTAAACATTTATATTAAAACTTCTTATATACTTAATTTAAAATATAAAAATATCTTGCGAGATATAAATTCATTTCAAAATCCCTTCGAAACACTTTTGAAACCCAATTTCCTCATGGAATAGGTTTCCCAAATCCTTACTTCCTCTGAAAACATCCAAGTACAAATATTTAAGGTTTAAAAGAATTTTAAATACTTTATTCTTGAAAATACATCAAAACATTCATATTAAAACTTCCTACATATTGATTTAAAAAATATATATCCTTTAGAAATAACTTGAATAAAACCGCTTAATAAAATATAAACTGTTATCTTTAAAATAAAGTTAAGTCATACTAGATTTTAAAATAAAGCTATGAAATGCTATACCAGTTTCAAATAAAACTTTAACTAATTATCTTTAAAATATAACCATTTTACAAACATAAATATTAATAATATCACTTTAAAACTTAATGCCAATTTTTCCTTAATTAATTATTACTATAACTACTTTAGTACATATTTACTTTTGAATACTCTGCAACCTACATAAGAATTGTGACGACCGCCCAAGACTCCTACACTAAACAAAGAAATGATGCGCTGAAAAGTGTGTCAGGCCGCCATGGACGATCATCAGGGTAAGGTAAAAACAATAAACTCTATCGTATTACTCACAGCGCAGGGATAAAATACAATAGAAAAGTATACATAGTGAAGCTCATTGAACAGAATCTTATCATATAAACTCATAGTAGTTTATTACAAACATCTGAATAGTCAATACATCAAGCCTCACTACATAACACTCAGAGAGTCATACAAACAGCGGAACATCCAGTACATATAGTAAGAAAACAATATGCAAAAGCCTCCCGCTCGTCTTCGTCATCAACAGTGTTGGTTACTAAGAACGGCACCTGTCACCTGCTACCTAGTCTGCCCATCCCAACATAGATGAACAGCCCAAGGTGATAAGAGTTAAACATAAAACCTTGAGTCAGACAAAAGTCTTAGTGAGCAGTAAATCAACTATCAAACATACCAAAAGAGCATAAAGGGTAAAAAGGAATAGGAACTCAACCATCCCACTCCACCTCTTTCTACAGTGATAGCCCCAGACACACTAAGCAGAAGCAAACATAGCAATTCAGACATTCAAAGAAAAGTAATTATCACTCGAGTCAAGGTCGATGTTTTCCAAGTACAAACCCCCAAGGCCTAAACCAAGATCAGATAAGCACTCTGAAAACATCGCTCTTGACCCAAGCGACGATACAACCAAACATCCATGACTCTGGCTATCACTGTTATCATTGCCTTGATTTCATCGTTAATTGAATGACCATCTCATTATCTCATCCATCCGCCAAGGGCTAATGGTAACCCCGGTTCTAGACATAACTCCGCACGTCGTCGCAGCCCGTGCCTAGGACTATCGAATCTGCCCAGAGTACTAGCATGTCGTCGCAGCCCGTCCCAACGTACTCTTGCTTTGAGCATGCTAGAACCTCCAATAACGATGAAATCTCAGCCTCCTAGTCATCCTCCTCGACGACTATTCTCATTCTAGCTCTAGCGCCTCTCGAGCCAACCATTATCCACAAACTCGAACCACATCATCGAGTATCATCATGCTTGGGATGATCCCGTCTGGATTAAACCAAGGCTTTCTCACATCTTACTTTGCTTCTTCGCATCATAGCAAAGTTCCATCTCAACATCATGGTTTGCCTCATCGCATCATGGCAAAGTCTCACCTCAACATCATCATCAAGTCTATCCATATGAGCTTCAACATCCGCTTCATATGCCACAAGCAGCTTTCCTTATTCAAGAGCCTTTCCACTTAGCTTTTGAATCATCTTCGACCAACTTGTCCAAATCAAGTTATCAATCAACTAATCCATCAAATCAAACATTAATCCAAGTAATCAATCATTCAAACAAGATCTAAATAAACAATTACAACAATAATGGCAATTTCGTAAATAAAGAGTCCAAATCTAACATGCATTCTAACAAGCATGAATTATGAACAATATCTCTACAACTTGATGAATGAACTTGCATAAGTGAACATGTAGTAAAATAGATGTCAAATCATCATGAACAATAGATCTATATGCAGACTTGAGAAAAATGCACGAAATCACTCTCTTTAACACATAAACAAACCACCGATCCAATATACTCCTTTGGGTCCGTGTGAGAGATAACCACCACTCACCAAATCACCTAAACACCACAAAAGATAACAACTTCAGATCTGGACAGCGAAGAACTAAGCTTGATCCGACAAGATTCCACTTCAAATGATGAAATCTCTCTTTGTTGGATGAAGATCTTCAACTTTGGCTCTTGAATCTTTGATCTTGATCTTCGATCTTGGATGGGTGTTAGCACTAGATTAGAGTGGAGAAAAGAAGTGAACAAATGTTGTAGTCGAGCTCTCAAAATGGCAGCACTTCGTCGCTTCAAAATCCGGTGCCAAAATAGTGAGATAGGCGCCTCTATAT
The DNA here is from genome assembly GCA_030765085.1 of Allium cepa. Taxonomy (NCBI): domain Eukaryota; kingdom Viridiplantae; phylum Streptophyta; class Magnoliopsida; order Asparagales; family Amaryllidaceae; genus Allium; species Allium cepa. The sequence goes on from CM060931.1 coordinate 465,376,198, forward strand.
ATAGGCTGGAAACCCCATGAGTCGTCCGCCCCTATGAGTCGTCCACGACTCACGACTCACGACTCAAGCCACTATACGACTCTCGATTCAACGCATGGCCTACCACTTAACGGCATACGGCTCAGCAATGATACCGACCTAACTCTTATGCGACCTAACAAACACGGCCGACCTAGCGACTCAACACACCCTGCCGACCTAACCACTTAACCTGATGCCGACCCAACGACTCATCCCAGGCGCGACTTAACAGAAATGCGACTTACGACTTATCGAATGCCGCGACCTATCCAAACCCAGGCCACACGACTTAACTATGTGACGACCTAAAAACACACACGACTCAAGCCTTAGGTCGTTCACGACTTAACTACAACACATGGTCACACGACCTAATAACACACGAACATACGCGACTTAAAACACAGGCCAACCTAAAAACCTCACGACCTACGACTCAACAGGTCCTACGACCTACGACCTAACTCCAACACAGGCTAACCACTAGGTCGCTATCCCGTTAAGTCGTTCCAAACGACTCACGACCTAAACCCATAAGCCTCTAACTATCTTAGGTCGTCTACCCCCCAAGTCGCTCAAATCTATAGGTCGGTAAATCCTTAACTCGTCCACGACCTAAATCAACACACGACCTAGGCCATCACACGGCTTAACTTCTATAGGTCGAAACTTCTATAACTCGAAACCCCTTAAGTCGTCTACGACTTAGGAAATACCCGACCTAAGCTATCTACGACTTAAGCACCACACGAGTTAACTTCCATACGACTTAAGCTATGGTCGACTCAAACTTTAAACGACCCAACGATAATACTAACGACTTGATGGCATTTATTTTACGATTTATCGACACGTAAAATATGGGTCGTTACATTCTCTCCCCCTTAGGAATTTCGCCCCCGAAATTCCAAACAAACAAGAGCAACCAAAGTTATTCCGCATGCCTACCATCCATAGCAATCAACAAACCATGCATCCAATTACTAGACTAGCATGCAGAATTCTAAGACTAGGACAAGTTACAAATTCGTGAGATGTCACGGCACCTTAGGGCCATACCTCGAAGAGTTCAGGATGAGCTGCCTTCATCCTCTCTTCCTCCTCCCACGTACAGTCGTTAACATCATCACTCCATTGTACCTTAAGCAACTTAACCGTCTTCCTCCTAAGCTGTTTCGTGTCGGTTTCCACAACACGAAGCGGCTTACGAGGTCTCGTAACAACTGGACCAACCTCTAAATCTTCACAGCTTTCAGCAGAAACCACCGTATTCGAGTCGTGCACATACTTCCGTAGATAAGATACATGAAAAACATTGTGCACACCCGCCATCTTTTCTAGTAACTCCAATCTATAGGCGAGCTTTCCAATTCGCTCGATGATTGGGAATGGTCCAACAAATCTCGGAGTAAATTTTCCTTTCTTCCCGAATCGAATAACATTCTTCAATGGAGAAATCTTCACAAAAACCATATCACCTACGTCGAATTCTAAATCCTTACGACGATTATCGGTATAACTTTTCTGACGATCTTGGGTTGCCTTCATTCGTTGCCGAATGATCTCTATATGATCCGAAGTCTGTCGAATCATTTCTGGCCCAAATATCAACTTTTCTCCTGTTTCTAACCAACATGTCGGAGAGTTACACGGTCTTCCATACAACGCTTCATATGGCGCCATACCAATACTTGACTGGTAACTGTTATTATACGCAAATTCTACCAAATGAAGATGATCTTCCCATGATCCTCCAAAATCTAAAACACAAGCTCTAAGGAGATCTTCCAAAACTCGGTTGACTCTCTCGGTCTGACCATTTGTTTGGGGATGATAAGCCGTACTCAAACACAGCTCGGTTCCCAAAACTTCTTGTAAGCTCTTCCAAAATCCACTAGTCAACAATGGGTCTCGATCGCTCACTATACTCTTCGGAATACCATGGAATCGTACTATCCACTTGACATACAACTCAGCCAACTTCGATGCAGTCCTAGTTGATCGAACAGGAATGAACCTTGCACTCTTTGTCAAACGATCTACGATTACCCAAATCCCTTCATTTCCTGTTCTGGTTCTAGGTAACCCATCGATAAAATCCATCGATATTTGCTCCCACTTCCATGTAGGAACTTCTAACGGCTGAAGTAATCCACTTGGCTTCTTCTGTTCGGCTTTTACCAACTGGCAATTCATACATTTGGAAATGAAATTTCCAACATCCTTCTTCATACATTCCCAGTAATAGGTTCTCTTCATATCCCGATACATCTTATTTCCACCTGGATGAATCGTCAACTTCGAGTGATGACTTTCCTTAAGAACTTCATCTCTCAATCCATCTATATCGGGAACAACCAATCGTCCTTATTTTCGAAGCCAACCCTCTCGATCGATTTTGAATCCTTTATCCTTCTCTGGGTCTAATCCAGATTCCAAATCTCGGATAATCTTGACAAGCTTATCGTCTCGCTTTTGGCTCTCGCCAATTCTTTCCACTAGAGAAGGTCTTATCGATAAGTTTGCCAACATCTCAGGTTCCAATTCACATCTAGGCCTGAAGTCAAATCTAGCTAAATACTCGAGACTCTTCCATTCTGAAAACATGGCTCCCAATTCTGCATGTCTTCGACATAACGCATCTGCCACTGCGTTACCTTTTCCCGGAGTATATGCTATACCAAAATCATATGATGCTTAAAACTCTAGCCATCGTTGCTGTCGAAGATTCAAATCCTTTTGGGAGAACAGATACTTCAACGACTTATGATCTGTAAACAACTCAAATCGAACTCCCAATAGGTAATGTCTCCACATCTTCAGAGCAAATACAATCGCCGCTAACTCCAAATCATGAGTCGGATAATTCCTTTCATGCGGCTTTAGTTGTCGACTTGCATATGCAACAACTTTATCCTTCTGCATTAGCACTGCTCCAAGTCCAGTACCACATGCATCGGTGTAAACCACCATCTCATCATTCCTACTTGGAATAGTCAAAACAGGAGTACTTGTCAGTCGCTCTTTCAGGATTCCAAAAGCTTGCCCACATTTAGCATCCCATTTGAACACTTGGTTCTTTTTCGTCAATCCTGTTAACGTTGCAGCTATCTTGGAAAAGTCCTTGATAAACCGACGATAGTATCCTGCTAATCCAAGAAAACTTCTCACATCAGATGCATTCTTAGGTCTAACCCAATCCTGGATCACGGCCACCTTGGAAGGATCAACCGCTATTCCATTTCCAGAGATAACATGGCCTAAGAACCTCACTTCACTCTTCCAGAAGTGACACTTCGAAAACTTAGCCCTCAGCTGATGTTTTCGCAAAATTTCCAAAACAATCCTCAAGTGTGTCTTGTGCTCTTCTTCAGTTCTGAAATAAACCAAGATATCATCCACGAACACAAGTACAAACTTGTCCAACTGATCTCTGAACACTCTATTCATAAGATCCACAAAATATGCTGGTGCATTGGTCAATCCAAACGGCATTACCAGCCACTCATAAAAATCAGATGGTGTCCTAAAAGCAGTCTTCGGCACACTATCCTTAGCCACTCTTAATTGGTGAAATCCCGTTGCCAAATCCATCTGAGAAAACACCTTAGCCTCGTGAAGCTGATCAAACAAGTCATCTATTCTCGGCAATGGATACTTGTTCTTCCTAGTCACTTTATTCAGCTCACGATAATCCACACACAACCTCAACGATCCATCCGCTTTGGTTGAGAACACAACTGGTGCACCCCATTCGGACACGCTACGCCGAATGAATCCTTTCCGTAAAAGGTCATCAACTTGCACCTTCAACTCTTGCTGTTCCCTAGGCGCCATTCGCCTAAGAGGCATCACAACAGGTCTGGCTCCCTCAACTAGATCGATACGAAACTCGATCTCCCTATGCGGCGGTAATCCTTTGACCTCGTCAAAGACATCCTCAAATCCATTCACAATAGGCACCGATGACAGTCCATCCCTTGGAACAACCAGCGAATATATGAAGCTCATGAAGACGCCTTCCTCATGCTTACATCGTATCACAACTTTTCGCCCTTCCACATTCCCGACTGTCACTTCCAGCCTCTCACAATCAACCTTTGCCGCATACTTCCTAAGCCAGTCCATACTCAAAATAATTCTGAACCCCGCAAAGTTCAGAACAAAACAATCACAAACAAAAGAGCAATCATGACTCGACACAACTAGACCACAGCATATCATACACAAACAAGACGAACCCCCAACTGGATTAGTCACAACCAACGGTCTATCAACAATATCCGGTTCCAAACCCAACCGGCCTACAAGTTCACTACAAACAAAAGAATGCGACGCTCCAGTATCAAACAACACCCTAACTGGAACACCACAAATGGAAAGAATACCTTGAACCACCACACTCTTTCCTTTCTCTTCCACAGTAGGAGCTTTCAAAGATGATGGAACAGCCCCCAAAGCATAGGCTTGCACAATCTGCTTGTCCTTCCTCGGTTCCGGACAATCCTTCCTAAAATGCCCCGGTTTGTTACAGTTGTGGCACTTCGCCGGCACTTTCGGTTTCTTGCAATCTCTGGAGAGATGACCCTTCTGCTGACAGTTGTAGCAGGTCACTTCACCCTTTGGTTTCTTCTGGCCATCCTTACCCTTCTGCTGCTGCTTCTTCCTCTTCTTGTTTCCATTTTGCTCCTTGGTCATAGTAACAACAAATCCTTCTTTAGGAAACAAATTCTCATGCCTAAGAGCTTTCTCCACAAGCTTTTCAAATGGATCATCCAGATGATCCACCAACTGCCTCCCAAGATAAGTGTCCAAGCCTGTCACAAACTTCTCATTCTTCTGATAGAGAGATTCAATATATGACCGAGCATACTTGGACAAAGCTTCAAACTCAGAAACATACTCAAGAACTGGCCCTCCACCTTGCTTGAGCTCCACAAACTTCTTAAACAGAACAGATTTCTGAGCTGTAGAAATGAACTTAGCTTCAAATCTAGCTTGGAATTGCTCCCAAGTAATCTCTTCTTCTGGAGTATCAATGGTGATAGAATTCCACCAATCCGAAGCTCTCCCTTGAAGCTGTCTTGATGCAAGCTTCCTCTTAGTTGCATCCTCAATTCCTAAATCACCAAAAATCCTTCTACAAGCATCTATCCATCTTTGGACTTCAATGGTTGATTCTGTTCCCAAGAAAACCTTTCCTCCAAGAGAAGTATAGTCTTTGCACAACTTAGCAAAATCCACTGGTCTTGGAGCTTGAACTTGAACTCCCACATCTACTGATGGCCCCGGAGCTGGAATCCTCCTCATGATCGAAGTCATCATAGCCTCGAACATAGAAGCATAATCAGCAGCCCCCTCAACAGCATGGCCTTCCCTAGCAGCTGGTCTCCCTCTTCGACTCATTCCTAATATCTATAAGAGAAATGATTAATATACCCTGAGAAACAACTGCATAAGAAGTTCAAATTCTTCTAAACTACTATATTATATATAGTAATCATCCATCAAAATTACAATTACGCCTCTCATACGTAGTTACATCAGCGAGCGTTGGCTAAAATCGATTAACCAAGGCTCTGATACCAAATGTGACGCCCGCCTAAGACTCCTGCACTAAACAAAGAAATGATGCGCTGAAAAGTGTGTCAGGCCGCCATGGACGATCATCAGGGTAAGGTAAAAACAATAAACTCTATCGTATTACTCACAGCGCAGGGATAAAATACAATAGAAAAGTATACATAGTGAAGCTCATTGAACAGAATCTTATCATATAAACTCATAGTAGTTTATTACAAACATCTGAATAGTCAATACATCAAGCCTCACTACATAACACTCAGAGAGTCATACAAACAGCGGAACATCCAGTACATATAGTAAGAAATCAATATGCAAAAGCCTCCAGCTCGTCTTCGTCATCAACAACGTTGGTTACTAAGAACGACACCTGTCACCTGCTACCTAGTCTGCCCATCCCAACATGGACGAACAGCCCAAGGTGATAAGAGTTAAACATAAAACCTTGAGTCAGACAAAAGTCTTAGTGAGCAGTAAATCAACTATCAAACATACCAAAAGAGCATAAAGGGTAAAAAGGAATAGGAACTCAACCATCCCACTCCACCTCTTTCTACAGTGATAGCCCCAGACACACTAAGCAGAAGCAAACATAGGAATTCAGACATTCAAAGAAAAGTAATTATCACTCGAGTCAAGGTCGATGTTTTCCAAGTACAAACCCCCAAGGCCTAAACCGAGATCAGATAAGCACTCTGAAAACATCGCTCTTGACCCAAGCGACGATACAACCAAACATCCAAACATCCACGACTCTGGCTATCACTGTTATCATTGCCTTGATTTCATCGTTAATTGAATGACCATCTCATTATCTCATCCATCCGCCAAGGGCTAATGGTAACCCCGGTTCTAGACATAACTCCGCACGTCGTCGCAGCCCGTGCCTAGGACTATCGAATCTGCCCAGAGTACTAGCATGTCGTCGCAGCCCGTCCCAACGTACTCTTGCTTTGAGCATGCTAGAACCTCCAATAACAATGAAATCTCAGCCTCCTAGTCATCCTCCTCGACGACTATTCTCATTCTAGCTCTAGCGCCTCTCGAGCCAACCATTATCCACAAACTCGAACCACATCATCGAGTATCATCATGCTTGGGATGATCCCGTCTGGATTAAACCAAGGCTTTCTCACATCTTACTTTGCTTCTTCGCATCATAGCAAAGTTCCATCTCAACATCATGGTTTGCCTCATCGCATCATGGCAAAGTCTCACCTCAACATCATCATCAAGTCTATCCATATGAGCTTCAACATCCGCTTCATATGCCACAAGCAGCTTTCCTTATTCAAGAGCCTTTCCACTTAGCTTTTGAATCATCTTCGACCAACTTGTCCAAATCAAGTTATCAATCAACTAATCCATCAAATCAAACATTAATCCAAGTAATCAATCATTCAAACAAGATCTAAATAAACAATTACAACAATAATGGCAATTTCGTAAATAAAGAGTCCAAATCTAACATGCATTCTAACAAGCATGAATTATGAACAATATCTCTACAACTTGATGAATGAACTTGCATAAGTGAACATGTAGTAAAATAGATGTCAAATCATCATGAACAATAGATCTATATGCAGACTTGAGAAAAATGCACGAAATCACTCTCTTTAACACATAAACAAACCACCGATCCAATATACTCCTTTGGGTCCGTGTGAGAGATAACCACCACTCACCAAATCACCTAAACACCACAAAAGATAACAACTTCAGATCTGGACAGCGAAGAACTAAGCTTGATCCGACAAGATTCCACTTCAAATGATGAAATCTCTCTTTGTTGGATGAAGATCTTCAACTTTGGCTCTTGAATCTTTGATCTTGATCTTCGATCTTGGATCTTGGATGGGTGTTAGCACTAGATTAGAGTGGAGAAAAGAAGTGAAGAAATGTTGTAGTCGAGCTCTCAAAATGGCAGCACTTCGTCGCTTCAAAATCCGGTGCCAAAATAGTGAGATAGGCGCCTCTATATATAGGCTGGAAACCCCATGAGTCGTCCGCCCCTATGAGTCGTCCACGACTCACGACTCAAGCCACTATACGACTCTCGATTCAACGCATGGCCTACCACTTAACGGCATACGGCTCAGCAATGATACCGACCTAACTCTTATGCGACCTAACAAACACGGCCGACCTAGCGACTCAACACACCCTGCCGACCTAACCACTTAACCTGATGCCGACCCAACGACTCATCCCAGGCGCGACTTAACAGACATGCGACTTACGACTTATCGAATTCCGCGACCTATCCAAACCCAGGCCACACGACTTAACTATGTGACGTCCTAAAAACACACACGACTCAAGCCTTAGGTCGTTCACGACTTAACTACAACACATGGTCACACGACCTAACAACACACGAACATACGCGACTTAAAACACAGGCCAACCTAAAAACCTCACGACCTACGACTCAACAGGTCCTACGACCTACGACCTAACTCCAACACAGGCTAACCACTAGGTCGCTATCCCGTTAAGTCGTTCCAAACGACTCACGACCTAAACCCATAAGCCTCTAACTATCTTAGGTCGTCTACCCCCCCAAGTCGCTCAAATCTATAGGTCGGTAAATCCTTAACTCGTCCACGACCTAAATCAACACACGACCTAAGCCATCACACGGCTTAACTTCTATAGGTCGAAACTTCTATAACTCGAAACCCCTTAAGTCGTCTACGACTTAGGAAATACCCGACCTAAGCTATCTACGACTTAAGCACCACACGAGTTAACTTCCATACGACTTAAGCTATGGTCGACTCAAACTTTAAACGACCCAACAACAATACTAACGACTTGATGGCATTTATTTTACGATTTATCGACACGTAAAATACGGGTCGTTACAAGAATTTTCTTAAAACAATCTTTTGAAATCAAATTTAAAACTTTTATCTTATACTTAGAAATCTACTTTAACGTACTTGGCTTTCAGGGAAATACACTTCCATCTTAGAATAACCAAAGAATTCTTTTTATCAATCCAACACGTTTTATCCCAATTCAATTTTACGTTCATCCCGTAAAATCCTTTCCATACTTTAAAAATAGCTCCTTTTATTTTTAAATACATCGCTATTTCCTGGAAATCATTTCAAATATACGTTTAAAATATTTAAATAAAGCTTCTAGAAATCATTTAATTGAAAATAATACTTAAGAAAATATATAGGGTTAAGTACTTTAAGTCAAATTTAGTTTTAAAAATAAAGTTATTAAATTAAATATTTATATTATAATTTCTTGGAAACTTAATACTACTTTACCTGTTAAAATTAATAAATACCATAATTACTAAATCAAATATTTTCTTTCACTTAAAAACAATTTAAAATTATATTTCTTTCTAAAATATTCTAACATATTTAAACTGCAAATTTATATTTGAAAACCTTTCTTATAAACATGCTAAAGTTTCCAGGAGAAAGCACACTTCCCATTCTTTAAAAATAAATCTCACTATTCTTTAAACAATTCACATTTCCTTTATAGATCACATTTCCAAACATTTCAAATTATCAACCAATCTTCTTGAATTTTATTCCTTTAAAATTCTTTACTTAGGAATTTCTTTTATATCCTTTAAACCCAATTCATCTATTTATATTTCAAATTTTCAGGTTGTATTCACCCAATCACAGCGCAACACAATTTAAACTTCAATTTAATTCATCACAGCATATAAGTAAAACACGGCATAATAAGATCTAAACAATTTATCACAAAATAATAAATAGGATATATCACAGAATATAAATTTAAATTTCTATTTGTGAGGGATCCAGTTGGATCCCTCCAACCTATTTTTCCTGCATCCACTGATATTAGCACAACAATATATATTGATTCAATTTGATAATAATTATCATATTCAACCTATCAAGTAATCATTCAATTATTGACTATTTAAATTAACTAATATTTCAGATGTGAGTGAGTTAAACTCACCTTGGGTTTTCGGCGAGCGTTCAAATTTAAATTAAATCGAACGACGTTCGATTTAACCTAAATTTTTACTTGCTCGGAATGATTCTAGAACTGCTCCAATGCATAATACGTGTCTCTGCGATTTTGGCGTCGCCAGTTTCGTCTGAATCTGACAATGTGTGCATTAGATACGAATTTTCAAAGTTAAATCGCCAATTTAAAAACAATTTCTTTTAAATTTTAATTTTATTATACCCAAACAATCTCTAGCCGCTAGATCTGGAAACCAACATCAAGGCCGCACGTCGACCTTCTTCCTCACGCGAACGCAGCTCAAATGCTGAACCCAAATAACATGCTCTAGGGTTAGAAATCGCGGCCACCACGACGTGCTCGGCGATGATCCAACACCACCACTTCGAAGCTCATCCCACACTCTCCCTTCGGCCGAAGCTATGACGAACTCGAATACCCCTAGGCTCGGCAAAACAAGAACGAACTAAGCACACACGGGCTCGATTTCGCAACCATCCACCTCGCTATACACCATCTCAGCCGTTGGATGCGTAGATCTTCCCGTGATCTACAACTCTCTAGTTGAAATATTTTTGAATTAAAGCATGGATAAGGAGATTATGGAGGAAGAAGCACGATGGGTTTCGGCCATTAAAACAAAACAAGGACGACGGCCGAAAAGAACCACCTAGGGTTAGGCCTAAACGCGTTTTATTAACGTTTATTAATATTATCTCCAATTTTAACAAGCTTTTACAAACGAACTCCAAATCCCACATGCCGCCAGGCGTTTATAGGGTTTTACTCACGTTACAAACACAATGGGACGTGTTCCGGAAGCTAATTCGATCATATACACGAGTTACAGAAATAAACGGTCAATTTTAATTTAAATCGATTAAAATATTTTCTAAGCGTTTTAAGCTGCCGGGGTCAAACGACAACTCCAATTGCTACGAAAATTGAAATCCGATAATAACTAACTATTACGAATCCAATGGAACTAGTTTCATCGAATTCCGAGACTGTACCCCGGAAGGCTATTTTAGCTCGTCGATTAAATCGAGCGATTTTCAAAATCGTCGAAATCACTTCAAACTTCACTTTTAAAATTTTACTAACTCTATTATAACTCGTATAAAATTTATATTCACATTAGAAATCATTCTGATTCAGTTTAAATCAAAATCTAATTATTTGTATTATTATATTATTAAATTCCATTATTAAATTAATATAAAATTCCAAATTCAATCTGTCGACTATTAATTCCATCCAATGGTCCAATATTACTATTTAAATCAAAATAAACTTAAATAAATTTTTAGAAACCATTTTTTATTTATTTACACTCAGATTCACCAATTATCCCAATTCTAATATTAAGCTATTATTATTCAAATTTCAATTTCATTCCCATGTTTGAAATTTTACTAAATCTATTAACTTAACCAAAATATTTTTATTTCAAAATCAAATTATAATCCATATTCGACATTTAAAATGAATTAAATGTTCAAATTTGGCGACCCAAAATTCCGGTTCGTTGCATTCCTTCCCCCTTATAAAAATTTTGTCCCCGAAATTTGCTAAGGTAGAAGAATGTTCCAAACCCAATAGAAAAACTTACTTAGTGAAAATCTCATTTTTCACTTTGCCCAAAATCTTTTAGTTTCAAATCGAAACTACTAGTTTCAATTCCTACCCCAAAATCCTTTTTATTTTCAATTGCTATTTGAAATCAACTTTGTCATTAATGAAACATTTCAAATTTTTCAAAAATTTTCTAACTCCCAAAATTTTCGAAATTTTTTGGCAGAGTCTCCCCTGTACGGAGGAGCCTTTGCAATATCACAATACATATAAATATATATACATCGACCCACACGGTCGGAAAAACCAAAACAGTTCATATTTCCTATTTTTATTGCATAGGCGTACCTTTATTAGCATTTTTAAAGAAAGAAGCTAAAAAATATCGCATATACGCACTCCAACTCTATCCATTGCCTCCCATACCTGTACTTACTTAAACAAACACATCAGTTTTCAATAACATGAGCATTTATCAACATTCTTTTCATTAAACTAGCCCAAAACACATCAATTACAAAGTTTAAACAAGCAAACTTCATAATTATGCATGTTAACTTCCTTTATAAGAAATTTCACAATTTCAACATCATTTTAAATCCTCTTTATAAACCCAAACTTCATTTTATCTCACTCGAACAATTTATATTCAAGTTCACTATATACCATTCATATTTATTACAACCAATTCATTTCTACTTCAATATGATTAACATATGCCTTAGGTATATCTTTTACTTCAACTCAATTCCCAATCAAATTTTATTTTTAAATTTGATATACTTGTATTTCCTTTATGATTCACTTGTGTTAATATACAAAATCACTTAATAATATTTTAATCCATGCCAGTTGATTCAAAAACCAATTTCATTTGCTTCTTTAAGCCAATTAAATTTTTGTTCACAACAAAACATCCGATTTCTATGCAAATTTTAATGTTATCTAAGCAAGTAACAATCACTTAAGCTTATATCCATTAAAATTAATTCCAGTTCAAATTTATATTAATTTTATTCCATTCGGATTTATTCACAACCCAAATATTCTTATTTCCTTGCAATTTTTAATTCAATTTCTTATTCTCATTTCTAGTTCACCATTCAACTTAAGTTTTAGATTAATATCATCCCATTCTATATTATTTACAACTCATACATCTTTAATTTACCACAATAAAATTAATTAAAACCATTTCACTTGCATATCAATGTTTATTACCTAAACAAATTTATCCAAGACAACATTATAAAGCTCGACCATAATTATTATTCAGTTTGCTTAAGTTCTTTCATAATATTTTCATTATCTTCTTATATAAATTTTATTTTATTTAATTTGATTCTCATTAAATTAAATTCCAATCCATTTACAAATTTTAATTCAATTTGTTTATTTATTCAATCCATTTTAAATTTTAATTCATCTCCTCGATCCACTCTGAATTTTGTTAATAATATGACCATTTTAAATTATTCCACTCATTTGAATTCATTAAAAATTCAAATCATCACTATTATAATCTCATTCCATTATTCATTCACACTTACAACTTTTATTGCCAAAATTAAATCCCATACTAGAACTGGGTTTTTATTTTTCTTTCCAAATTTTTTTAACAAACCACCAAAATTTCATCCATGCTAATACAAATTCCATTTAATTTAGTTTACACTAAATTCATTTTCCAACTTCTTTTTATTTAATTTAGCTTACGCTAAATTCATTCTCGAACAATTTCTTAAAATTTTCTTCAACATATCCTTCAACTTCCAATTCTTTTCCAAAATTAACTCAAGTTTAACTCAAATTTATTCAGCCAACTTAAGTCTATACCATTCCTTTACTATCATAACAAAAGTAAATTAATTACATCTTTTTTATTCATATAACAATCGAATTTTAATTTTAGTTTCATTAATTTTAGTTCTCCATATACAAGTTCTAAATTTATTTACTGATTTAAGTTCATTCACATCCTTTATATTTTATATTTTCTTCATCTTATTTCAATTCACATTTCTCTTGAGATTAAGTTTGAATTCACCATACCATTCAACTATTTCCCATTTTTGATTATAATTCCATTTCCTCTTTATATGTTCACCAAATTATTTACTTCAAAGTTTATATTGCTCATTTTAATCCATTTACATCTTATAATCACAATTCCAATTTTCTATATATATGTATCACTGAATTCTTAAAGATAATTTTTTTTCTTCTAATTTAATTCTTTGCACAACTTTAAATCCACAATTTCAGATTATAAGTATAACACTTACTAGCTTATGAGTACAATTTATTACACAATGACCCATAAATACAAAGTCATTTTACATTTTAATTTAATCCATATCAATTTAATTCTAAGTCCAATTAATTTAACTTATCCCAAGTTAAATTTTAATTCCAAGATTAAAATTTCCATTTTCCTTCTTATTAATATCAACTTCAACAAATAAGTCCAATAGTTGATTCATTTTAATTTTACACATTATTTAAATAGGATTTTCCAGAATTCAATTGCCCGCTTTTATTTCAAAATCATTTTGAAATAATAAATAACTCATACTCTCCTGGTATATCAAATCAAACTTCCAGATTTCTAAAACAATCTGTTTTTACCAAAGCAATTTCCCTTTCTGAAACTTCTAAAACCATTTGTATATCCAACAAATCTAACAGATATCATACCCTATTACTATGGAAGCAATCCATCACTTAAGAAACTCGAAAATAAATTCTAATGATGTGGCCAGCATCATCAGGATTATATTCCAACGTCTGAAGTGAGTTCAGTGCTTCCTTCCCCAAATTCATTTCAAAATAGTTTTCCATTCAAAAATACTTCCAAAATAATATTCCATTATTGCCTTTAAACACATTAGCAAACATTTTAAACTTTCCCAGGATTTTAAATTTCCGAACTTTTGTTTTCAACCATTTAAAAAAAATTTCAAAATTTCCAGGATTTAAATTCCGGTTTAATTCAAATTTAGTTATTCTTCTTTTGTATACTTTATACTTATAGAATTTTATTTGGTTATAACCTCTTCAAATTTAGATTAAATTTTATATTCTTATTCAATTAAGATATTCACATCCAAACAATCAAATATATATATAATAATTCAAAAAATTATTCTTTTTATATCAAAATATAATTTTGGGTAAAATTATTTCATTTACCCCTTTTTAAAACAATACTATGTCAGATTATCTTGTTTAAGAGTTTAGAAACCCCTATCGATACGATTGTACTTCCCGCACCTACCAGAATTCATAAATACTCAACTGATAAGTCAACACAGTATAAAAACAATTTTATATTCACTAACAAGTACGCTCTCATATTTATTAATACACACAACTCATTATAGAGTACCATTGACTCTGTTTAATGAGCAAATTCCCCACCAAAGCCTAGGTTGTCGCCAACCTAAGCTCTGATATCAAGTGTAACAGCCCGCAAATCCGTACCCCTTGAGTCAACACTATTCTACATCAATTTACTCAAGTGGTACAGAAATACGAATCATTAGGGTTAAAGAAGAAGAGATAGAAGAAGAAGTGACTAAACAATATCAGAATCTCACAATCGCAGCGGAATAAAATATAATAGTAAATAATAGATCTTTACACAAAATGAAACTATATCTGTTTTATACATCATATCATCAGAGTATCTCATACAAACAACATTTACCAGTCAGCCAATTCCATACAATCACAGCAACGGATATATATAAGTACGGATAAGATGTCTTGGACTCCAGCTCCTCTCCTGCTCCATAGCATCCTGGCCTGAACATATAATACTCGGTCTGACCCGAGCATTATAATGAAATAACACCCGAGTCAGTCTGGAATACCAGCTGATAATAATGCACCCAAATTGATTATTAAAGTTTCAAAAATCCTATGAAAACAAAAGCATCTTGTAAGACCACGCCAAAAATAAACATGTCAGGTTTTTACCTTACAATAGCTAAAACACTTTTTATAGAAATCCTCTGATATTATAATAGGGTCTATATACAAATACTTATAAAATAGTCGAAATTGTTACATGATTAAATTCAAGCTACTAGCCACAGAGTGGATAATACAAACAAAACTCGTAAAAGGCGCGTAGGGAGAATGGATTTCCAACAATGACTAGGCACTGTGGTACCACCTGTCACAGTACCTGGTCTAGATCAGCGTACCGAGGACCACGCCCGATCCTCTGCAACACAAGGCCCAGACTACCCCTTACTGGATAGTCCCGAGTAAGATCACCCCGCGGTTGGGATCAACAACCGCACCACTAAGCCGAAATAAAAGGGACATCCAGACAGGAATGACCTTACCCGGAAATGGGTGCTGCCCACCAAGCCTTGCTGCATATCCCCTGATTTTCAGTCATTCCCGGTTGATGGGGCTTGAGGCTAAGCATTACCTTTTAGAATGTTTCACTTAGAATGGCCATCGCCCACCTGACGATGTTCCGAAAGCATTCATCCATACAAGTCCGTCCCGGGTTCGAACGGAACCGAAGGCACTATTCCTACTACATCCATTTTGGAAATATCCTCAGGATTAATAGCGACTAGCCCTTGCACTTCACTGCTCCATCTTCGACTCCGAACACGTTTTCCATGAAACATACAAACCAGATCGAAGTGGTTTTCGAGAAATAAATCTCGATCCCGGTCTCTTCGAAACGATCAACGCATTTGTCCAATGTTGATAGTCGGTGATTTAACTATCAATTAACATTCACAAACATCAATCATGCAATAAATGACCTATTATTTGTTCCCCCAAAAATCTATTTATAAGATATATTTTCGTTTTCAAACCACTTTTGGAACAGTTTCAAACCCAACTCTTTCTATGGAATAGATTTCCCAAATTGTTATTTCCCTTGAAAATCCAAGTACCAATATTTAAGGTTTAAAATAATTTAAATTCTTTATTCTTGAAAATACATTAAACATTTATATTAAAACTTCTTACATACTTAATTTAAAATAGAAAAAATATCTTGCAAGATATAAATTCATTTCAAAATCCCTTTGAAACACTGTTCAAACCCAATTTCCTCATGGAATAGGTTTCCCAAATCCTTACTTCCTCTGAAAACATCCAAGTACAAATATTTAAGGTAAAAAAATAGTTTTAAATACTTTATTCTTGAAAATACATCAAAACATTCATATTAAAACTTCCTACATATTGATTTAAAAAATATATATCCTTTAGAAATAACTAGAATAAAATTGCTTAATAAAATATAAACTATTATCTTTAAAATAAAGTTAAGTCATACTAGATTTTAAAATAAAGCTATGAAATGCTATACAAGTTTCAAAAATTATCTTCAAAATATAAGCATTTTACAAACATAAATATTAATAATATCACTTTAAAACTTAATGCCATTTTTTCCTTAATTAATTATTACTATAACTACTTTAGTACATATTTATTTTTGAAAACTCTTCAACCTACATAAGAATTTTCTTAGAACATTCTTTTGAAATCAAATTTAAAACTTTTATCTTATACTTAGAAATCTACTTAAATGTACTTGGCTTTCAGGGAAATACACTTCCATCTTAGAATAACCAAAGAATCTTTTTATCAATCCAACACGTTTTATCCCAATTCAATTTTACGTTCATCCCGTAAAATCCTTTCCATACGTTAAAAATAGCTCCTTTTATTTTTAAACACATCGCTATTTCCTGGAAATCATTTCAAATATACGTTTAAAATATTTAAATAAAGCTTCTAGAAATCATTTAATTGAAAATAATACTTAAGGAAATATATAGGGTTTGCTAAGTACATTATGTCAAATTTAGTTTCAAAAATAAAGTTATTAAATTAAATATTTATATTATAATTTCTTGGAAAACTTAATACTACTTTACCTGTTAAAAATAATAAAAACCATAATTACTAAATCAAATATTTGCTTTCACTTAAAAACAATTTAAAATAATATTTCTTTCTAAAATATTCTAACATATTTAAACTACAAATTTATATTTGAAAACCTTTCTTAAAAACATACTAAAGTTTCCAGGAGAAAGCACACTTCCCATTCTTTAAAAATAAATCTCGCTATTCTTTAAACAATTCACATTTCCTTTATAGATCACATTTCCAAACATTTCAAATTATCAACCAATCTTCTTTAATTTGATTCCTTTAAAATTCTTTACTTAGGAATTTCTTTTATATCCTTTAAACCCAATTCATCTATTTATATTTAAAATTTTTAGGTTGTATTCACCCAATCACAGCACAACACAATTTAAACTTCAATTTAATTCATCATAGCATATAAGTAAAACACGGCATAACAAGATCTAAACAATTTACCACAGAATAATAAATAAGATATATCACAAAATATAAATTTAAATTTCTATTGTAAGGGATCCAGTTGGATCCCTCCAACCTGTTTTCCCTGCATCCACAGATATTAGAACAACAATATATATCGATTCAATTTGATAATAATTATCATATTCAACCAATCAAGCAATCATTCAATTATTGACTATTTAAATTAACTAATATTCCATATGTGAGTGAGTTAAACTCACCTTGGGTTTTCGACGAGCGTTCAAATTTAAATTAAATCGAAGGACGTTCGATTTAACCTAAATTTTTACTTGCTCGAAACGATTCCAGAACTGGTCCACTGCGTAGCACACGCCTCTGCGGTTTCGACGTCCCCAGTTTCGTCTGAGTCTGACAACGTGTGCATTAGATATGAATTTTCAAAGTTAAATCACCAATTTAAAAACAATTTCTTTTAAATTTTAATTTTATTATACCCAAACAATCTCTAACCGCTAGATCTGGAAACCAACATCAAGGCCGCACGTTGACCTTATTCCTTACGCGAACGTAGCTCAAATGCCGAACCCAAATAATGTGCTCTAGGGTTAGAAATCGTGGCCACCACGACGTGCTCGGCGACGATCCAACACCACCACTTCGAAGCTCATCCCTCACTCTCCCTTCGGCCGAAGCTCTGACGAACTCGACTACCCCCAGGCTCGGCAAAACACGAAAGAACTGAGCATGCACGGGCTCGATTTCACAACCATCCACCTCGCTATACAACATCTCAGCCGTTGGATGCGTAGATCTTCCCGTGATCTAGAACTCTCTAGTTGAAATATTTTTGAATTAAAGCATGGATAAGGAGATTATGGACAAAGAAGCACGATGGGTTTCGGCCATTAAAACAAAACAAGGACGACGGCCGAAAAGAACCTCCTAGGGTTAGGCCTAAACGCGTTTTATAAACGTTTATTAATATTATTTTAATATTATCTCCAATTTTAACAAGCTTTTACAAACGAACTCCAAATATCACGTGCCGCCAGGCGTTTATAGGGTTTTACCCACGTTCCGAACACATGAGACATGTTTCAGAAGCTAATTCGATCATATACGCGAGTTACGGAAATAAACGGTCAATTTTAATTTAAATCGATTAAAGTATTTTCTAAGCGTTTTAAGCTGCCGGGGTCAAACGACAACTCCGATTGCTACGAAAATTGAAATTCGATAATAACTAACTATTACAGATCCAATGAACTAGTTTCGTCGAATTCCGAGACTGTACCCCGAAAGGCTATTTTAACTCGTCGATTAAATCGAGCGATTTTCAAAATCGTCGAAATCACTTGAAACTTCACTTTTAAAATTTTAATAACTCTATTATAACTCGTATAAAATTTATATTCACATTAAAAATCATTCTGGTTCAGTTTAAATCAAAATCTGATTATTTGTATTATTATATTATTAAATTCTATTATTAAATTAATATAAAATTCCAAATTCAATCTATCGATTATTAATTCCATCCAATGGTCCAATATTACTATTTAAATCAAAATAAACTTAAATAAATTTTAAGAAACCATTTTATATTTATTTACACTCAGATTCACCAATTATCCCAATTCTAATATTAAGCTATTATTATTCAAATTTCAATTTCATTCATGTATTTGAAATTTAACTAATTCTATTAACTTAACCGAAATCTTTTTATTTCAAAATCAAATTATAATCCATATTCGACATTTAAAATGAATTAAATGTTCAAATTCGGCGACCCAAAATTCTGGGTCGTTACACAATCGAATGCCAAAAAACTGAACCGTTAGGGTTTAAGAAGAAGAAGATAGAAGAAGAAACTGAAACAACAACAGAATCTCACACTTCGCAGCGGAACAAATATAATAGACAAATGAATAATCTTTAAAACAAAGAACTATGTCAGCTTCTACATACAACATCAGAGTTTACAACAACACAATACAACACTGGCAGTTGGTTTAAATTGACTCACATGGAAAATTTACTTTGCACCAACCATACGCAGTGGACACTACATAGTATAAGTGATTCGCTTCGCCATTCAGCTTGCTCCTGATTTCCACAGCATCTCTTTTCTGACTTCGCTCCAGAATAACTGATAACCTGACTCTAGGCTGCCCGTGTGGAAAATTATAGGCACACAGAGTTTAGAAAGGGAACAATAAACTCCAGGTCAGTCATGGGACTGGTGTGAGATCTTAAAAACAGTTATTTTTCACAAAGAAAATAAAAATATGTAACGACCCGTAAATTCCGATAATAAAATTTATTATTTTAACAATATTTTGTAATTTAATTTGAAAAAAATAAAAACTTTATAATTTAATATTGAAATGAGCGCAAAAATTAAATATAACAATGGTAATTAAAACTAATTATTAACAATTTGAATAAAATTCTAATAAATGAAGTAGTGAAAATGTTATACCTGGTTACAAATTGAACATGAGAAAATAAAAGTAAGTATTGAATTAATTAATGAAATAACACATTGTTAACAGTAATTGAATGCAAATTAAGGTAATAATGTTAATGCAAATTAATAAATAATTGATTTAGTGCGATCCCAATTAATTGAAACCAATTGTAAGGTTATAATGGATTATAATTAGTAAATTGGGAAATAAATTCAAAGTTATATTAATTGATGAAATAATACACAGTAAGCTGTAATTTGATAGAATCAATGTTACATAAGCAATTATAATAATTGTTGGTTGATAATAAAGTATGAATGAGATTAGATTAGGCAAATTGTGATAATTATTAATTATTTAACCATTTATTTAATTTATTGAATTAGATTTAAATCCATTGCAATTAAATGTAATTATACGTTAACATGAATTCAGTTGATGATTGTAAAAAATATATTAGGTTAATTGGATACATACTAATGTTAAATTTATCCATAAGATGATGATTGATTGAATAAAGAGATAGAATACAAATTGTATTAATTTAATTGAAATTAAAAATATAGTTTATTTGAATTTACTTAAATTAAAGGTAAACACTATAAATTTTGCAATAAATTCTTATTTGATTGATATGGAAATTTTGATTAATCAATTAGAAGTTTATTTTTAAGCAGAAATGATAGAAATGGTGAATAATTAAATTAGGATTGAAGAAGTGATTAATTGATCTAATATTAAATTATTTAATTAACTAGAAAGTAGCCATTTTGGCCACTGACTCGAATTCGATGAAACTAGTTTCATCAGATCCATAACCGTGAATTATTGTGGGATTTCAAGTTTCATAGCGATCGGGCTTGTCGTTTGATCGTACGGACTCGAAACGCCTAGAATCAATGAAATTGAAATCAATTGAAATCAATTTGAAATAACTAGATTTTAGCATAACTTCTTCATACGATGGAATTTGTACTTGAAACCTATTCCATTGCGTTTAAAATATTTCAAAACATATATATTGATATATGGGTTGACCCATTTCCGTTCCGGAATCGAAACGGGATTTTCGAATCAATTATCGTTAAAAACTCAAACCAATCGGGCCCATTCCTTTCTAATTTGTTCTGCCTATATATATATATCGTTATAAACCCTAGCAGCCTTTCTATTTTTCATTTCTGTACGTATAAAAATTTCTGTTGCTCCTCTTCCTCAATGGCTGAAAATCCTATTCTTCCCAATCCAATTTCAATTTCAAAAAAAAAAAATTTGCGGATGTGCAACAACTTCGGGTCGCGCTTTGAGTTTCAGAAGCAAAAACCCTGCATCAACTTCGGGTCAGGAAGAAAATGACTTGGGTCGCTCTGGTTCGTTTCGGCAAAAACTTAGAGCAAGCACCGGGGATTTGAGGCGGTGGACCGAAGTTGAACACGAAGTCGACCCAGGACCAGAATTTTTCAATCTTCTAATTTTCATAACTTTTTCATACGAGCTCGGATTCATACGCAGTTTGTTTTACTGGGATCGTATTAGAATTACAGACATTTTGGCGTTTTTTTTGGACGAATTCTAAGACCGTTCAAATTTTGGGCTTATTTTGAATTTAAATTCAAAGGTGAGTGTGTTAACCCATTCACAACTTCTAAAATTTCTTATGTTTGTTAATGATTTATGCTTTGATTAGAAATTTATTTATGACTGTTTGGCATATTCTAAATCATCATCCCAGTTTATTTGAATTTAATTGGATAAATAGTTATTTAATTTATTATTGAATATAAACTACGAGTAAATACCTGTTGTTATTATATGTTCTATATTGATGTTATTGATTGAATTGGATGATGATTGTGATAAATGTTTGATGATTGATATTGGATGAATGGATGTTGTATTTTGTATTGTTATAAAATGCAAGTTGTTGTGGATTTTTATTTCACTCGAGATTGCGGTTTGGAGTGATATATAACCGTATTTATATTTTAAATTACGGATTGAAATGATAAATATCCATATCACTTGACCATATGATAGAAAATTATATACATGCACCATAGTCTATAAATATAAATATTTTAAAATAATTTCTATGGTTTTGCGAAGAAATATATGGTTTTAGATAAATATTGACTTTAGATATTATATTAATGTTATTTTATCCTTGATTTTAAGCTATGTATATATTTTTTAATATAGAATAAGCTTAATAATAAGTTTGATTTTTATTGAAGATAAGATGGTTAAGTATTTAAATTTTATTTTAATATAGAGTTATAATGATTTAAATAAATTAAGGTGGGAAGATAAATGTGATGTTTATTTGAAATTGAATTTATTTAAGAATTAAACTCAAATAAGTTTGATGTGGAATTTATTAAATTTGAAATTTTAGAAGGTATGATGTTTATAACTTGATTTTGGTTTAAGGTGAATTTAATGTATATTTCAAGTATAAATTAATTGAAGGGAATATTTAGTTATTTGAAATTTGAGTTTTATTTAAATGATAATGGATTTATTATATAAAATATTTCAAAAATAAATAATAGAAAACTGGATTATTGAATTTTAATTTCCAAACTTAGTTTTGAAATTGTCAAATACTTTAGGCTGGAATATGTTGAATTTGAAATGATTTATTTTGTGGATCAAATTTGTTTTGAAATCAATATAATTTAGAATAATTCATTTGGAAACTGAATTAAATTGAAGTTTATGATTTGGGAATTGATTTGGAAAAATTGAACAAGCTATTTTATTATATAAAGTATTTTAATGTTTAAACCATTTAAGTGGTGGAAGCTATGTTTCAAAGTTATGAGTTTCAAGGCATTATAATTTGAAAGTGTTATATTCAAGTGTTTTGATTTCGAAAGTTATAACTTTGAAAGTGTTATGATTTTAAATAAGGATATATTGAACTGGAAATGATATTGTATCTATATGGTTTTGAAATGGATATTATATTCTGGTTTTAAAGTATAATTATATTGAAATGAACGCGGTGTTATAATAACGTTTGGTCGTTAAAGAGACCGGGATCGAAAGTTGTCATACTCTCTGCCAACTTCGAAAACCACTTTAACAACCGTGCATGCGGTGGACATTCCAGAATGAAGTAGGATGGCGGTGGCGTTCTTTTGAGATATATACGTGGACCCAACTCCCGTGAGTTGGCATAAGGTGACTAAAGCAGGAGCGATTCTCGGGCCAAGGAGGTAGCCCCTCTTATCGGACACACTCCTTCGATATTATACTCTGACTTTTGGATTGATTCGGTGGCCACTTTTGATTTTTGATTTTGGGGGCGTGGCTTGAGGTGGGCGGTAGTAGCTGCTACGCGTTACCACCAGCCCGGATGCGTAATTGGTATATCTACTCTGGCATTGCCTTGTGTTCCGTATTACCTACCCTAGCGCGCCTTGTACGAGTTTGATTTGTGTCATACCTATGGAGTATCCTCTGGTAGCCTCCCGATCAGGAGGTATTACGGTATTGTATAGACTATTGGCACTATTACGTGTTAAGGGGAATATTGGGTCACTCCTTAACGCTATTTAAAAGTAAGTTTATTTTACTACATACACTATTATAATAGCGAAATATTACTACATAGTAAATAGTTTAACGGATCCTTAAGAGATGTGAATCCCGAGCATCTCTTAAGTTGCTGCACTCATGTTAGACAGTGGATAGGAGATGTCAAATCCCATAAACATCTCTGACGCCGTTCCACTCATATTTTACTGTTGATTTAACTTACATAAGATCTTTTAGTTCTGAATCGAGTGTTTTGTCTTTTCAATTCGCTCGGGTCAGCCTGAGCATTTTAGGTTTTGAAGACTTTACTTTTGGAGTACGAAGACGAATATTATTTTACTATTATTTACTATAGTGTTCCACGACATCACATTATTCCGCTGCAATGTTATTTATTATTCCCTGATACGTGTCAATCTGATATGCATCGTGTAAGTATAATCGAATATTTTGTAAAACAGCTACATGAACTGTTTATTTGATTATTATATTTTGTCGTTCCGCTGCAAGATTCTATTTTTCTTTCTCTTCTTTTCTTATTTACCCCATAACAATCCGCTCTTATGTATGGTTTGAGTTGGCACGTGTGTCTGCTTAAGCGTACAAAAAGGCGGGATGTTACAAAAGAAATCTGCTATGCTTTTGGAAAGTGAAACTGCCATAAGGCCTCCCGCCACACACACAGTGCAAACGCAGAATTGGAGGAGATTTCTCCTTATGATAGTCAAACATGCTTGATACGTAAAATCTTTTTGATATTATCGTTAGTGCATAGTGCAGAAAACATTTTGAAAGTATAATATAACTCTTAGCTAGCATACAACCATTATCATATGCCTACCATAGCTACCATGTTCAATAGCAGATTACTGCCACATTCCATGGCAGGTTATACAACTAAAACCGTAAAGGGCGCGTATTGTTTCTTTGGATTTCCAACAAATGATCAGGCTAAGGAACTTCCTACTACTACATGGTATACCTCTGGAAGGACGCCCCGAGAGCATAACCGTATCCCTGCCAACACAAGGCCGAGTTACCCCACGCTTTAATACAACTATAACATGAGTAACTACCACGAGTATGCCATCCTCGGTCGTTACCGACCTTTATCTGAGGATCCTCAACCACAAAGCAACAACCATAAAGCAATAAATTTGCAGTAACCACATAAGTTAAGTATTTGGGCTCCATACCATGATACCACCCTTTTCCAGAAGGAAATGGACATACCCTGAGGGCGCTACCCCCAAATTGTCTTGCTGCATCTTTCCCGTTTCGACCATTTTTGGGTTGTGAGGTCCGACGGAGTCTCGTCCACAAAGCTACACTTTTCACAAAGCCATGCTTCGATCAACAAATGATCAGCAGCACTTCGTATGCGACATGAACAAATTGGGAATGTATCACCAGTAACCATCAACCACATAACCTCTGAGCTTGTACGTCTCAGAGAAGGGTGTTAAGCTAAGAGAATAAATTCTCCGCCACCAACAGAAATGTATTTGATAAAAACCAGCTTTACATCTCAAAGTGTAAAGTCAGACATACATTCATACAAGTCCATTCCGGGTTCGAACGGAACCGAAGGCACTTCCAAAGAAGCCCTTGCAATTCAGATATTCACTAATCACATCTGGAATCCCCATCACAAAGGGCGATCAAATCTCTATACCTATGACGACCCGTCTCCTCGACCCTTAGAAATCGACAGTAATACATCCACGGTATTCACTTGCCGCAAATCCAAGTGCCGGGGAGGCAAATTATCAGGGGTGTAAAATAAAATAAAGATAGAAGATAACAGAATAATAGAACCTCACATCGCATTCAACATTTATAATTATACATAATGATTAGAGTCAAATACAAATCTAGCGGGATAGTTATAACTGTCTATCCGTACATATGCTAGAAATACATACTACATAACACGGCGGAAAATGGATAGATAACTACATAAGGTACTTCAGCTTCATAGCTCCAAAAGACTTGTACAAAATGCTCCCCAACATGCTCCAAAATGCTTCTAAGGTATCCTGACTACACGGCTGTCCGAAAAAATAGGACACCCAGAGTTTAAAGGGAAAAACAAACTCCGGTCAGTCATGAGACTTGTGTGAGAACTCAAAGTACGATGTTTTTGAAAACAAAAAGTTATCTCATAAGACCACGCCGCACATAAACACGGAAAGGGTTTTTGCCTTAAGATAACCAAAACTATTTATTACATAAAATTCGGGGATATTATTCTTATTGGCTTTCTTTGAAAACATTTGCAAATAAACTTATTAATCTTAGCCGAAATTGTTACATTGATTAAATTCCAGCATAATAGGTTTACAATCAAGTCCGAAGGTTCATATTGGAGAATGGATTTACATACAAATGACCAGGTAAAGGGACTACCTTCCGATGGGTACACCTCTAGATGGATGCCCAGAGGCACAGAACATCTGCCCTCTACCAACACAAGACTGACCTACCTCCGTAACTAGATAGTACCGAATATCTCATCCCCTAGTCGTTACCAACCTTTATCCGAGAGCTCTCTTCGCATACATCCACATTAATTTACATCCCAAACGTCATAGAGGGAAGAAATATATCTAGAAGGGGATGATCATACCCTAATTAGGAATGACCCACTTAGCCTTACTGCATCTAACCATGTTTCGGTCATTTTCGATTGATGACGCTCGAGGTTACAATTACCTTTTCACATAGCACATCTTCTTTCACTTTGAATGCCACATTGCCATTCCACATTCACAAGACTGATTTCTACAAACGTAAAACTTCCTAAGCTCCTATGTCTCGGGAAATGGTGTTAAGCTAAGAGAAGGTGTCTTCTCCACCACCGACTGATATACTCTTATAGAAACCACTCATTATGATTTGGAATACAAGGTCATACATTCATCCATACAAGTTCATTCTGTGACTGAACGAAACCGAAGGCACATTCCTCTGCCATTTCTAGGCGAGAAGCCCTTGTGGTTTTGAGGTTTTTCATAACAAAGAGACCACTGCTACAATATAGTGCATCGAGAGTTTATCCCCAATTAATCAACAAGTAGTCCCTCGTTAATATTCATCTCAATATCTCCATCTTCAAACATCTTCATTCTTCGAACATGTAAACTGGTTCGAAGTGGTTTTCGGAAAGGAATCAACCAAATCCGACCTTGGTTCCTTCGAAATCCAATCATCGATAAAAATGATGTAATTAGGTGATTGTTTTTTGATTCATTTATTTTCCATTACCAAAATATCTTTGAGAGATATATATTTTCAAAATATTCTTGTAGTGAATACAGAATCATTTAAACCTCTTTTTAAATATTTCTCAAATCAATTTTTTAAGAGTATCTTTTGAGAAAATAGGATTATAGAAGTCATTCTACTTTTATCCAAACTCAACTTCCGTATTCAACAATTGCTATGGGTGGAATAATGGTGAGATCACCTTTTATATTCCACGAATAGGACAAGTTCCCTCTTCGAATTTTAATAATGAGTGTAAGAAGATTATTTCTATAAAATCCAAGTTGAGCATCCGGGCTTTCCTTTCGCTATGTTCCACCCCTCGCCTAAAAGAGAAAACTGAGGCCAGGTCAGTTCAGGGAACTGTTTCCTCCATTCCTAACCTTAGTTACACACCTTGTTTCCACTTTTAGATCTCACAGACGGGACAAATGTACTAGTCGTTTCCGCATACTCATTTTCCCATTTTAAATCACTTAATTTCTTGTTTAACCATCTTTGAAATAATGTTAAATTGTTCAAATTTCCTTTAAAATTCTTTATTATTTACTTAAAAACATTTACTAAGGATGTGAGAAAGAATTGTTAAGTTTCAAACTTTATTTCAAAAGTTATTGAAAAGCGTTTGTAGAAAGTGTTGCAAAAGGGGCTTTAAAAGCTTTATTCTTCAAAACAACTTTTATATCATTTAGAAAATTATATTTTCAACTTAAATCACTTTTAAAACATTTTAAAAGATTTTTAGAATTTATTTCATATTTCTAAAACGATTATTTTATCAATTTCCAACTTCGGTCATTTAGTGCAAAAACGGGATTTTTCTTAAAAATTGATTTTGCCATATTTCAAAATATAAAAGATGAAATCTTGATTTTCTTTTTTTATGAAAGATATGGATATAAGGATTCGGAAAATTCTTGAAGAATTTTGAACTATATTCCACTTCGTATGATCGTTTGAACTTTTGACGCGTAAACACGAACTACCGTTACGCGACGCGTCAAATTTTAGGCGTATTTTGAGATTCACATCAAACTTTGTCGAAACGAGTTTAAACACTTAGGAATTATTTTAAAAGTATTTTCAAACATTTTTCAAGATATAAATGATTCCATATCACATTTCATTTTTTTTGGGAAGTGATTTCCATATGATTTTACGTTGTGTAAATCCGTGACTTGTTTCAACATATATAATCAATATACAACTAATAAACATCCAAACAATATTTATAATCATTTTAACATATTCTAATATGTCATATGAACTTGCATATCAATTTAACAATATTTTTGCTACAATGTCACATAATTCTCATTTATGTACATATTTGCTTACTGACTTTTGCAAATGACTTAAGGTGGTTGCTTTCTTTTTCAAACACTTATCAAACATCATTATTAGCATCCAACATTTATAAATTGCAAAACATCATATAAATATTTTCTACTTAACAATTTAGAGTTCTCACATTGTTCGGTTTTGGCGAACGTAAAATCGGCTATAGCTTCGCTACTTGACGTTTTTAGTTTACGATCCCTTGAACGCTTCGACTTAGATGACTCGCCTTGGCTTGTGGAAGGCTAGGAGTTCTTGGACAAATGGAGATAGAGGGGGGGGGGCATGAGCAATGAGAGGAAGGAGGAGTTTGAAGTGGTTCGGACGGTGTTTTGTCAATATTTTCTTTATTTTATTTTTGGGAATATTTTGGCATAACTTTGTTAAGGTTGAAAGCCATTAAAGGAGGTAAGAAGAAGCTTGAAATTTTGAAAAGAAGAAGTGTGGAAGGAAGTGAGAAAGTGAGTATGTATTTATAGAAAATATTTGAGAATAAAATATAGATTTTTATTTTTATTTAAATAACCTTCCTTAAGATTTAAGTAAACTTATTTAATTCAAAACTTACTATCCACATCACATCACACTTTTAAAATTTAAATACTTTAGAGTTAAGTAAAGAATAAGAATGATTATTTTACTTTATGTCACATTTCTTTACTTTATGTCACTTTTCTTTACTTTATGTCACTTTTGATGTGACATGTGTTTTGTCTTTTTTAGTTTGTTTTTGCTAATTACTTTCTAGAATTTTCTAAGCGTGATTACTAAAAGTAACCTTGTTTAGTTAATTGTTAACTATCTTTATATGTTACCATATTTATTAAATTGTATACATAAAGTGCAACAACTTGCGACAACTTTAAATCAACAAAACGTTGATTTTTGACAAAATGTTTGACGGTCATATTTTGACATTTTATTTAAGCTATTTATTTATGTAAACCAAACTTAAAAATAAATTTGTATAATGTCATTTAAAAATATAAACACTCATAAATTAATTAAAATAATTTATTTAACCATTGAAACTTACTTTTCTAAAATCAGGATTTTGTCACTTTTGTCGATATAAGCAAATGTTACTATTTTAATGTATATTTCTATTTCCAAATCCTATGTAATATTTTTTAAATTATAAAACCATTTATATTTTATATTTAAAATCACTTTAAATACTATATTTTAAACTGGTTAAATTTTGGGTCGTTACATTCTTCCCTACTTAAAAGAATTTCATCTTCGAAATTAGATAAGAAGAAAATAGCTCAAAAGGAAATATACATTCAATAAGATGGAATATATACAATAAGTGATTACACCACAGGCGGTGAGTACGTCCAAGTGATAGATAAAGTCTATACATTGATCCTAAACTCAGGATATGCTTTTTTCATTTTATCTTCTCTTTCCCATATGCAATCATCAGCATCCCCGCTCCACTGAACTTTATCAACCTTACAACCTTCCTTCTTAATCGTTTCTCATCTTGATCCATGATTCGAATGGGTCTTCTAATAACTGCTAAGTTTGGTTCTATCTCCAAGTCATCCTGAGCAGCTGTTTCTATGAATTGTTCTGGGTCATATATATGCTTCCGCAAATGTGGTACGTGAAAAACTTTATGTACACCAGACAATCTTTCAGGCAATTGTACTTGATAAGCTAGTGGGCCAATTCGTTTGAGAATGGGAAAAGGTCCAATATATGGAGGTGCTAACTTTCCAGCTCTTCCAAATCTTACTACACCTCTCATTGGAGAGACTTTCAAAAAGACTGAATCTCCAACTGAGAATTGCAGATTTCTACGCCTTCGTTCTGCGTAACTTTTTTGTCTACTTTGGGCTTCTTTTAGCTTCTTTCTAATCATATTAACTTTCTCTGAAGCTTCTCGTATCATATCTAGGCCAAGCACTGATCGATCTCCGGTTTCTATCCAACATGTTGGCGATTTACATGGATGACCACACAAAGCTTCATACGGTGCCATGCTGATACTAGCTTGATAGCTATTATTATAGGAGAACTCTACTAAATGTAAATGATTCTCCCACGAGCCTCCAAAGTCTAGAATACGGGCCCTAAAAAGATCTTCCAAAACACGGTTAACTCTTTCCGTCTGTCCATCAGTTTGGTGGGGATATGCAATACTTATACTCAGCTTGGTTCCCAAAGCTGTCTGCAGTGCTTCCCAAAACTGACTAGTTAATATTGGATCATGATCGCTTACTATACTGCTTGGAACTCCATGCAATCGGACAATCTCCTTCATATATATATCTACAAGGCTTGCTGTAGTTCTTGTTGGCTTAACTGGAATAAAGTGTGCAATTTTGGTTAATCGGTATATGATAACCCAAATGCCTTCATTTCCTTTTCTTGTTCGAGGTAATCCATCATTGAAATCCATGGATATTTGATCCCACTTCCAAGCTGGAATCTCCAGAGGTGAAGTAATCCTGCCGTCTTTTGTTGGTCACTTTTGATTCTTTGGCAATTTTCACAACGGCTGACATAGATAGATATGTCCCTTTTCATGCTTCTCCACCAAAATGTACGCTTCATGTCCTTGTACATCTTATGAATCCCCGGATGAACGCTAAGTTTGACTGTGTGGCATTCAGCTAATACTTCTTGCTTAAGATTTCCAACATCTGGAACCCAAATTCTTCCATTTAACCGCAGTACTCCACGGTTGTCTATTTTAAAGCTTGAACTCCTTCCACTATGTATATCTTCAATAATCTCCATTAGAAATTGATCTTCTTTTTGCTTGCTAGTTATTTTCTCCTGAAGAGTTGGAGTTACTACCAAATAAGAAATAGTAGCTAACTTCCTATTCAATGCATCAGCTACTACGTTGGCTTTCCCGGGTGTACATAGAATATCTAGATCAGATGACGCGAGAAATTCTAGGTAGCGTTGCTATCTCATGTTCAAATCCTTTTGGGTGAAAAGATACTTCAAAGATTTATGGTCCGTGAAGAGTTCGAATTTTTCACCTAAAAGACGGAATATTATTTACTAAGGTCAATTCAAAGTTTTGTCGAAATAAACTATGAAAGATTCTTACCCAGCAAATAATGTCTCCATATCTTTAGAGCGAACACAACGGCTAATAATTCTAAGTCGTGAGTTGTGTAATTCTTCTCATGAGTCTTCAGTTGTCTACTTTCGTAAGCAATCACCTTCCCATCTTGCATTAAAATTACACCAACTCCTTCTCCACAAGCATCTGTATAAATGGTCAATCCACTATTCCCATTTATAATTGCTAAAACTAGTGCAGTTGTTAATCTCTTCTTTAGTTCTTGGAATGCTTCTTCACACTTAGGATTCCAAATAAATTTAGCATCCTTCATTGTCAACTTCGTTAGGTGATAGGCAATCTTAGCAAAGTCTTGAACGAATCTTCTGTAATATTCCGCCAAACCTAAGAAGCTACGAATCTCTTTAGGAGTTTATAGCTGCTTCAAATCTTGAATAGCTGCAACTTTCCCTGGATCTACTGAAATTCCATCCCTTGATATAATATGTCCAAGGAATCTTACCTCCTTCTCCCAAAAATGGCACTTTGAGAATTTGGCTTTTAGCGCATTATTTCTCAATATCTCCAACACAGCTTCTAGATACCTTGCGTGTTCTTCTTCTGTCTTTGAATAGATGAGGATATCGTCGATAAAGACAAACACGAATTTGTTTAGCACATCTCTAAACACTCTATTCATAAGGTTGATAAAATAAGAGGGTGCATTAGTCAGCTCAAAAGGCATAACCAACCATTCATAGAAAGTATTCGGACCTTTGAATGTAGTTAAATGGACGCAATCTTCTGCGATCCTTAACTGATGGAATCCTGTAGCTAGGTCCATTTTAGGGAAAACTCGAGCTCCATGTAACTGGACAAACAAGTCGTCCATTTGGGAAAGAGGATACTTGTTCTTAATGGTTTGCTTATTTAGATCTCGAGAGCCTACACATTACCTCAATGATCCATCTGACTTAGCAACAAAAACTACTGCCAATCCCCAACTTGAACGGCTGGGTCTTATCAGTCCTTTCTTTAATAGCTCTTGGGTTTGGTTATTCAACTCATTCCTTTCTTTCGGAGCCATCTTCAGTCTTGTTGTTTAATTGGCATCGCGTTAGGAACTAAATCAATACGGAATTCGATTTCTCGATGTGGAGGCAAACTTTTTACTTCCTCAAAGACATCTGCAAATTCTTTAACAGCGGGTATTGTTTCTAATCCTGTCTGGGATGTATCTAAAGCATAAAGAAAACTATCCCTTCTTGGACTAGGACCTTCACAAGGTATTTCTATGAGTTTCCCTAACTTTGTCTTCACTGCAACTATTCTCTTCAAACAATCAAGAATAACTTCATTTTTAGTTAACCAATCAATATTAAGTAAAATTTCGAATCCAATAAAATCTAAGATGAAAAGATGAAGGGGAGGATAGGAAATTGGGACCTTTTCCATAGAGCATACAAAGATTAGTGGAACCTCCTATAGGATTTGTTACGCAGATAGGGTCGTCAACAATTTTAGGTTTAAGTTCCAATTCTTCTATAGTTGTTTTAGAAATAAAACTATTAAAAGCTCCTGTGTCAAATAATATTCTAACTAAAACATCTTTGATAAAAATATTACCTTCCAACACTCCTTTTCCCTTCACATCTTTGTAGGTTGAAGGCTCATCCTTGATAGCGTAAAATTTGGCTTGTTCTCCTTTCTTCATTAAGGGACAATCCTTAATCAAGTGTCCTGGTTTATGACAATTATAATTGAGATAATTCTGAGCCACCGAAGAAGCAACACTCTGAGCTTTGGGACCCCAACAATTCTTTGCAATATGGCCTTTATTCTTACAATTATTACAAGTGATGTCTTTAGAGCGGTTCTCCTGAGATCCTCCTTTGGGTTTTCCCTGCCATTGCTTCTTGCCATTGAATTTCTTCTTCTTCCAGTTATTGCTGTTGCTTTCTTGTACTACAGGTGGATTTATCTTATCCGAAGCTTCATATCTGTATCCCATGTCTATTAAGTCTACAAATGGTTCTTTCACATGCCCAGTCATTCTAACATGGTATTGCTTCTTCATTCTAGAAATAAACTTTTCATTCTTTTTTAGGCGCGTATCTATCAATCCAGGCCCAAAACGAGATGATTCGTTAAACTTGTTAGCATACCCCTCAAACGACATTTCCTCCTTCTGTTAAAAATCCATGAAATTTCGGTAAAGACGGGATTTTCATGCTTTTGGCATATACTGCTTCTCCAGAATTCTTGAATCATTCCCATGAAAAATCATCCTCTGACTCATTTTGAGTAATATATTCCCACCAAACTAGGGCTCCATCTTGTAGTTGCTAAGAAGCTAAGAATCACCTCTGCTCGTCTCCAATATTCAGTCCTTTGAAAATTCTTTCACACGAGCGGATCCAAGATTGTACTTCAATGATGGTTTCTGTTCCTTTGGAAGGTTTACCACCAAGGCTGGTATAGTTCTTGCATAAAGTTGCAAAGTTAATTTGGGGCTGTATCGAAACTACTACTTCCTCGACTATTGTAGCTGCAGGAGTTTGACCATTTGTGGCATTACTTCCTCCCCTACCTCGTACTCTTCTTCCACTCATTTTCTACTATCTGTATATAGTAAGAAAAAGATCTTTAGGATATGTAGATGAGATATCTTAGGGAATGCTACACAGTATGAATATGCTTATTCAAATTAGAAGTTTTAGTTATGCGCTCTCTTAGACTAAACTCATTCTAGGGCATTACTAACCCTAAGTCTAATGAGTTATACCCTAAAAAAGCCAAGGTTCTCACTTAACCTTCAGCTTTGATACCAAATGTGACGACCCGTCACATCGACCCTCAGAAATCGACACTAATACATCCACGGTATTCACTTGCCGTAA
This sequence comes from Allium cepa, assembly GCA_030765085.1. Taxonomy (NCBI): domain Eukaryota; kingdom Viridiplantae; phylum Streptophyta; class Magnoliopsida; order Asparagales; family Amaryllidaceae; genus Allium; species Allium cepa. The sequence continues at coordinate 465,410,256 of CM060931.1, forward strand.
ATCCAAGTGCCGGGGAGGTAGATTATCTGGGGTGTAAAAGAAAATAAAGATAGAAGATAACAGAATAATAGAATCTCACATCGCATTCAACATTATAATTGTACATAATGATCAGAGTCGAATACAAATTTAGTGAGATAGCTATAACTGTCTATCCATACATATGTTAGAAATACTACAAAACACAGCGGAAAATGGGCAGATAACTACTTAAGGTACTTCAGCTTCATAGCTCCAAAAGACATGTCCAAAATGCTCCCCAACATGCTCCAAAATGGTCCTAAGTTATCCTGACTACACAACTGCCCGAAAAAATAGGGCACCCAGAGTTTAAAGGGAAAAACAAACTCCGGGTCAGTCATTAGACTGGTGTGAGAACTCAAAGTACGATGTTTTTGAAAACAAAAAGGTATCTCATAAGACCACGCCATACATAAACACGGAATGAGTTTTTACCTTATGATAACCAAAACTCTTTATTACGTAAAATTCAGGGAAATTATTTGTAACGCCCCATCCCGAGACCCCCTTAGTAAAGAGAATTAACGAGTAATTCCATCTACTAAAGCGAAGAATAGGGATGGTTAAGGGCGACCATCTATAACATTGTCTTAAACATCTATTGAATACGTCGATAAATGCAATATGATTTTTCTTTTCTATCTCAATGGATCGACATACCCAGTAAATGCTTAATCTAAAACTATAGGTGGCTAACGGATCTATCAGAACAAAATACAATAACTAAATATAAAGCACAGCACAGAACAGTAATCAACATCATATATATACATATACATTGATATATGTTTAGTACAATACAACATGACTACAATAAAGGTGGTACTCGACCACACCATATACATTGAATCAAATATAAATACATCAGAGTATGCGGAAGAATAAAAATTACTCAAGAGAAAGGAGAGCTGATATCCAGCATCAACTACAAGCTAATTCCAATAGATGATACCTGAAACAACTCGGACTGACCCGAGTATAAATACATGGGTCAGTCTAACTACACAAATCAGTCAATATCGGTAATATGAAGCAGAATAGACGTAAAGATACTTCTTCTTGAAAGGGAAGAATGAATTGATAAACTAATAAGCTCAACACTTAAGTAACAAACATTGCTTAAGTGAACAAATACCTCGAAGGAGCTAACTCAAACTCAATACTCAAATCAAACACAAGTGCCTCATATCATCGGCGACATCCCAAAATGTCTACATGGTTTCCATGAACCATATCTCCTCAAAAGGAGAAACATCAATACAAACTCTCGCCAAAATGGAAAACATAAAACATTCTCAAATAGGATGATTCAAAAATCAATTATAGATGAATCTCCAAATCCAATTATACCTCATCTCATCGATATAAATGTCTATAAATCTCAACTTGCCAAAATGGAAAACCCAGAATATCCTATAAATCCTGAAATTATCCAAACTCATAACTCAAGGAACTCGATAAGAGTTCAAAACATCATAATTGAAATCACCATATATATAACATCTCATATAGCACCAGGCTATCGATGTAATAAAACATCTTAAAAAGGTGAAATCACAATAAAACAGAAAACTCAAAAAATTCGGATTGGCCAAATCTCCGATTGCAATGCCGAAGCAATGCTGCACGTACTAAACTCAAACGGCCGGAGCCTCAGACAAGGTCGCTAACACCTCCCAAAGCAGTTCGTCCTTATGACAAGGTCGCTAACACCTCCCAAAGCAGTTCATGCTTCTGACAAGGTCGCTAACACCTCTCCAAGCCAGCCCCTAACAAGGTCGCTAACACCACCCAAAACATTTCATCCCCATGACAAGGTTGCTAACACCTCCCAGAGCAGTTATGTTAGGTAAACATCGTGAATGTGTCACAAACTCACGGATAGGAACCTGAAAAGTGTTAACGTGTGTCACATACCACACATTCGCACTTAGCGGTTTACTAGCCGTTAGTCGATGCCACATTAGAAACATCATCAGACTCAAAAAAATATATCTCGCCTAGTCTCATTAGCGAGTGATAAAGAGACACCATACTTGTCTCATCTCATCGACAAGTATTAAATGGCATCGTAAATTATCTCATCTCATCGACAAGTGAAACATCATGATGGTTCCTCGTAAACAATAAATCTAAAAATATGAGATCATAACCCAAGATTTGCCTTATATCATTGGCAAGTAAACAAAACATCGTGATGGTTCTCATCGGCCATACTCCTACATAGGAGATCTCAAACCATAATACTTGCCAAATATTGGCCGTCTTAAATAATTCCAATAAACAGAAACTATAAAACTCAAAATACGCCATAAAATGGCAAAACATCTCAGAATCAATATTCTCAAATAGCTTCGATTGTACAAGTCCGAAATTAATCAAAATAGTAAACGCATATGTCCCATACCACGTGTTTTACTAAATCGTTTCATTCTCTTTCTCATACGTTCAAATTGTATGGAAGTGAGTATTATATATATATATATATAATAATTATAAATTTTTGTAAAACATTTAATTTGAAATCTTTTCCATTTAAAAAAAAATCATTTCGAAAATGGTTTAGAAAACACGTGCACAGAAACAGCAAAAATCGATGAAAATTCAATAAAATTAACATACGATAAAACCCAAATGAAACCATCAATTCGTAGTGCGAATCAACGTAAATGTAGGCTTTACTATTAGTAGGAGTTAGCCTTTTAGAACCATCTCAAAAAAAAATGCTCGAAATCGTCGAATTCAAAAACATTTCAACGGAAAAGGTCAAACTTTCAAAAGAACTCAAGCTAGCGGCTAGTTTTGCCAGTTTTCCCCTTTTGAACTCAGAATTTGAGAAAATATAAAACATAAAAGTTGAAGATGATTGTTATAGCTCGAAGTCAGAAAAAAAATCATCTAATTCGGACATTTGAGTCAAAAGTTACGGTAATTTCAATTCTCAGGTCTAAAATTACAAAACTGTGAATAATTAAAATAACGACAGGGCTATAGCTTAAAGAGCCATTTGGACCTTGTAGAACCCAGAATTTGATAAATCATAAAAACAAAAGTTTATGATCATTTCAAAAGCTAGAATATTGAAAAAGAATCATCTATTTCGGACAAAGGAGTCAAAAGTTATGGCAATTTCAATTATCAGGTTTAAAATTACAAAACTGTGAATAATTAAAATAACGACAGGGCTGCGGCTTAAAGAGCCGTTTGGACCCTGTAGAACCCAGAATTTGATAAATCATAGAACACGAAAGTTTAAGAACATTTCCAAAGCTAGAATTTATAAAAAAATCATCTAATTCAGACGATCTAGTCAAAAGTTATGGCACTTTTAATTATCAGGTTTAAAATTAAAAAACTGTGAATAATTAAAATAACAACAGGGCTGCGGCTTAAAGAGCCATTTGGACCCTGTAGAACCCAAAATTTGATAAATCATGAAACATTAAAGTTTAAGAGATTTTCCAAATCTAGAAGTTAGAGAAGAATCATCTAATTCAGACAATCGAGTCAAAAGTTATGGCAATTTCAATTATTAGGTCTAGAATTACAAAACCGTGAACAATTAGCAAAACAACAGTGCTGCGGCTTAAAAAGCCAATTTGACCCCATAGGTCATAGACTTTGATAAATCATAAAACATGAAAGTTGAAGATCATTTTCATATCTATAATTCAAAAAATGAATCACTTGATTTGGACTTATAAGTCAAAAGATATACCCAAAACAATTATCAGGTCTGGATTTATTATCGCTGTCTTTTGCTCTTGGGACAGCGACAAAGAAGTGCATTTTTGACCAAATTAAACTCAAAAATTCATAAAAATAAAAACATAAAATTTTTAGCTAAATTCCTACTCTTTCCAGAACATCCAAAATCATCGAATTTGGATAAGAAACGTGGGAGATATGATTAAATTAGTTTCAGGTTCAATCTCTGGATTTTTTTCCAGCAAACAACAAAGAGGACAACATATAATTGGCATTCAAGCTTATTTAAGTTAGAAGTGTGAGTTAATACTCACCTTAGGATTTGTTTGCAGCAAATTGCCAGATTTTGCAAGCAAAGATTTGAAGATTCATCCTTGAATAAGCTTTAGAAACCTGTCGAGAAGAAGATAACACACATGCAAACCGGAAAAATAAATTACAGTAAACAGCCCTTTCTCAAATCAAAAGATGGATGAAACAGATTAGGGTTTTAGAGAGATTATCCGTAGGAGATTTTAATTCTTTAATTTTATTATAATTTAATTTAGTTTAGAGGCACAGAAATTTGATTTAGAGCTTTGAAGAAGAAGCTATTCTTGAGTTTTTTTAATCTTAGAGAAAGAAAAGAATAAAAGGAAGGAGAAGATGAAATGTACGTACATGCACAAGTTTCCTCTCCTCTAGAAAATAGGTTTGGTCTTAGGGTTAATTTTCTTACCCAATAAGCAATAATGTTATAATACTTAGACAAATTTTAGTTATGTTATACTATTAACATGTTTACACCATTTTCATGACTTAATTCACCAAATTTATACAAAACATGTTTCTATCTTTATAAAAATGCAACTAACATATTTTAAAATTAATTTAACCACCAAAAATAATTTTCCATCAGTAAAAATTCATTTTGATTAAATGCTTAAATTTACACTATTTTTTTACACAAAACAACATTTTAATCAACAAAAATTACACAAAAATCATTTCCTTGTCTAATTCATCATAAAAAACTATATTACGATTATTCTTACACCCAAATATTGTTTTTAAATAAAATACCATATTTTTATTTACAATATTTACCATATTTAATTTTAATACATCATTAAAATTAACAAAAATTACCGTTTGACCACTATTTCCACAATTATTACATTCTACCAAAATAAAACTATTCAATGTTCGATATTACCCCAAAATAACTTATTAAAGTTTTAAAAACTTTATTCTCTCCATTTTATATTTATTTACAAAAAATAAATGCTGAATTAATTGCTTTTATCTTTTATTTAATTAATTCACCACCAAATTAACATAATTCCATTACCGACATTTAATTTCCAACCAAACCATCTTATTACCATTTTATTTCACCAAGTACACATTGTTTATTATAAAACAAACAATTTTTAACAAAATTTTACATCTCCAAATTTATTTTATTCTTCCATTTTAAAGTATAACCGTCGTTATATTTTTTTCCACAGGTAATCACAAAACCATGGTTGTTACAGACTCCTCCCTTATAAAATTTACATCCTCGCAATTTCTTAAAGAAGAGTTGTATTCAACACAATAATTCAATCGACGAAGGATAAAAGACAAGCTCGAAACTCAAACCATTCGTACTCTCAACATAGAATGGTAGAGAGAAACAAGGAAAACCTCACTTGGTTAATCCAATGCCCCATCAAATGCTAATATAGTTATTAGCAAACCATCAAAATTTCCATGTATCTCGAAAGAATTTCGAAGATATTCCGTCTTCGAATCAAAAATCAATATGATGCTCAACAATTAATCAATCGAAAATGATTGATTTCAAAAAAAATCTACGAATAGAGTCGGGATTAAATTCACTTAAACCCAAACTCTAAGTAATAAAGAAGATCATCAATAAGATTTTCCGCATAAATATATGGAAAGAACATTCTCACAACAGGATAGACACAATAGACAAGATAGATAAATCACAAGATGGCTTCTTACAAGGCCACCAAACTCGAACGACGGCGAAAAATGCACGTCGTTATTAATAGCTTAAAGATAGAATATATTCGAGAACAAGGATATAAGCTCAAATTATCTTTTAATTGAAGATATTTAGAATTTTAAATCTCAACATCTTTTAAAATTTTAAATCTCAATTTTCAACATTTGATATTTTCTCAAACTCTTTGCTATATTACTTAGTAAGTAATTTAAAACTCAAAGTTAAAATTTAAATTTCTTCTCTTACTTCAAAATTAATTTCCAAAGAATTTTGTAAATCCATAATAACATCCCTCAAAATAAATTAAGGGTTTAAATTCTCTTATTCTAAAACGTCCAATGTATATTATATATATATTCTAAAATCTCAAAATATACTTCCATTAAAGCACAACTCAAAAATAATCTCATTTATATTATCATCTTTATAATTTAAAAATAAGTAAATGGCATTGCCTTGCTATTGAATCTCTAATAAATAAATATATCTGCTGGCTGCAGAGTTGACTGAACGATCAAAACTGCCTCGCCACTCTATTACTCATCTCTAAAATCAATGGCTGCAATTACCGTTCAAAAATAAATTTAATATTTAATCCCAAAATATTATTTCAAAATCTCAATCTTTAAAACACAAATCATCGTGTCAGATTGCCTCATCATAGCATTTAGGAGATTCCTATCGATGACGTTGATCAGACGTATCGACCATAACTCTTAACTACTCGATGGATAATCCAACACTCCCAAACTATTTCTATGAAATAATACTACTCATATAAATATATTCTCAAAATATTCTTTGATTTTAAAAATATCTCAAAACTCAAATTTCTCTTTATAAGACTCATATATATATATATATATATATAGCTTCAAAAACTCAAACCAAGAACATTAAGAGAATGCATCGAGATATTCCTAGAATACTCGATTCACAAAATCAACAGAAGGAGATGGTCGTCAACTCCTACAAGATAACGAGCCATTCTCGAAAATCATCAAGACATAAGATAAGCAAGATATTCTTCTCAAAGGAAAAGAAGCACACAAACAACAAATCATTACTTCAAACAAAGTATTACTACAAAGGATGACACCGATTGATTATTCGAAAAGGATAACTCGAAGAAACTGAATGATAAACTCAATCAAGCTCGAACAATCTAGAAACTCACCTCATTCCTTAGTGGATGTTCTCGTGGAAGGATAGCCAAAGGATAAAAGCCAGGAATAAGGTTAATTCAACACTCGATTGCTCGATTGGATATCAAACCCAAACGGACTCATCAAAACTCAACAAAGTCACCTTGATTGAAATTCGAGTTATATCATCAACATCGCGATACTCAAGAGTGAATTCAGAAACTTCGGAATCATCATTAATGTTCCAAAGTGATAGAAATAATAAACCAATCAAAATAGGAAACCTAAATATACAATAGGATCCTATAAAACAAAGGATTGGCCTTCATATCAAATAAGTTAATCCATTTAAAATCAAATGCATCTCAAGATTGTGAGTAACAAACAAAAGCTCACAAAAGCAACATCAAATAGAAATCTCAGAATGTTCACAATGAGCCAATCATTGTGGATCCCCTCAATATGATTCACAAATCTCAAAGGAACACAACAAGAATACTCAAAGGAATCAATAAGCTTCATCGATATGAACTCACTCGCATCGAAAAAATAAGAATGGAATAATCCCAAATAAGATTATTCATAAGATAAGATAACATTAAACTCAATTATGGAATACTACGGAATACAATATATATTGCTAGACATATTCCATCTCAACATATCCCAATACGCAAAAAAGAATCAAAGCATGATTCGAAAACAAGCTCGAATAAAGGACAATGATTCACTCGTATTGTACTTCGACATATCGTGGTATACGTACTGTTCTATGTTTGTTCTACTTTGTTCTGACCACAGCTCCGATACCAAGCTGTAACTCCCCACCCCGAGACCCCCTAAGTAAAGAGAATTAACGAGTAATTTCATCTACTAAAGCGGAGAATAGGGCTGGTTAAGGTAGACCATCTATAACATTGTCTTAAACATCTACTGAATACGTCGATAAATGCAATATGATTTTTCTTTTCTATCTCAATGGATCGACATACCCAGTAAATGCTTAATCCAAAACTATAGGTGGCTAACGGATCTATCAGAACAAAATACAATAACTAAATGTAAAGCACATCATAGAACAGTAATCAACATCATATATATACATATACATTGATACATGTTTAGTACAATACAACATGACTACAATAAAGGTGGTACTCGACCACACCATATACATTTAATCAAATATAAATACATCAGAGTATGCGGAAGAACGAAAATTACTCAAGAGAAAGGAGAGCTGATATCCAACATTAACTACAAGCTAATTCCAATAGATGATACCTAAAACAACTCGATCTGACCCGAGTATAAATACATGGGTCAGTCTAACTACACAATTCAGTCAATATCGGTAATATGAAGCAGAATGAATGTAAAGATACTTCTTCTTGAAAGAGTAGAATGAATTGATAAACTCATAAGCTCAACACTTAAGTAACAAATGTTGCTTAAGTGAACAAATACCTCGAAGGAGCTAACTCAAACTCAATACTCAAATCAAACACAAGTGCCTCATATCATCGGCGACATCCCAAAATGCCTATATGGTTTCCATGAACCATATCTCCTCAAAAGGAGAAACATCAATACAAACTCTCGCCAAAATGGAAAACATAAAACATTCTCAAATAGGATGATCCAAAACTCAAGTATAGATGAATCTCCAAATTCAATTATACCTCATCTCATCGGTATAAATGTCTATAAATCTCAACTTGCCAAGATGAAAAGCCCAGAATATCCTATAAATCCTGAAATTATCCAAACTCATAACTCAAGGGACTCAACAAGAGTTCAAAACATCATAATTGAAATCACCATATATATAACATCTCATATAGCACTAGGCGATCGATGTAATAAAACATCTTAAAAAGGTGAAATCCTAAAACAGAAAACTCTGAAAATCCGGATTGGCCAAATCCCCGATTGCAATGCCGAAGCAATACTACACGTGCCAAACTCAGACGGCCGAAGCCTCAGACAAGGTCGCTAACACCTCCCAAATCAGTTCGTCCTCATGACAAGGTCGTAACACCTCCCAAAGCAGTTCGTGCTCATGACAAGGTCGCTAACACCTCTACAAGCCATTTTGTCAGCCCTAACAAGGTCACTAACACCACCCAAAGCATTTCGTCCTCATGACAAGGTTGCTAACACCACCCAAAGCAGTTATGTTAGGTAAACATCGTGAATGTGTCACAAACTCACGGAAAGGAACCCGAAAAATGTTAACGTGTGTCCCATACCACATATTCGCACTTAGCGGTTTACTAGCCGTTAGTCGATGCCACATTAGAAACATCATCAGACTCAAAAAAAAATATCTCGCCTAGTCTCATTAGCGAGTGATAAAGAGACACCATACTTGTCTCATCTCATCGACAAGTATTAAATGGCATAGTAACTTGTCTCGTCTCATCGACAGGTGAAACATCATGATGGTTCCTCATAAACCATAAATCTCAAAATATGAGATCATAACCCAAGACTTACCTTATATCATTGGCAAGTAAACAAAACATCGTGATGGTTCTCATCGGCCATACTCCTACATAGGAGATCTCAAACCATAATACTTGCCAAATATTGGCCGTCTTAAATAATTCCAATAAATAGAAATTATAAAACTCAAAATACGCCATAAAATGGCAAAACATCTTATAATCAATATTCTCAAATAGCTTCGATCGTACAAGTCCGAAATTAACCGAAATAGTAAACGCACATGTCCCATACCACATGTTTTACTAAATCATTTAATTCTCTTTCTCATACGTTCGAATAATATAAAAGTGAGTATTATATATATAATAATTATAAATTTTTTTAAAACATTTATTTTGAAAGCTTTTCCATTTAAAAAAAATCATTTCGAAAACGGTTTAGAAAACACGTGCACAGAAACATCAAAAATCGATGAAAATTCAATAAAATTAACATTCAATAAAACCCAATCAAACCGTCAATTCATAGTGCAAATCGATGTTAATGTCGGCTTCTCAATTAGTAGGAGTTAGCCTTTTAGAACCATCTCAAAAAAATGCTCGAAATCATCGAATTCAAAAACATTTCAACGGAAAATGCCAAACTTTGCAAAAGAACTCAAGCTAGCGGTTTGTTTTGCCAGTTTCCCCTTTTAAACTTAGAATTTATGAAAATATGAAACATAAAAGTCGAAGATGATTATTACAGCTCGAAGTCAGAAAAGAATCATCTAATTTGGACATTCGAGTCAAAAGTTACGGTAATTTCAATTCTCAGGTTTAAAATTACAAAACTGTGAATAATTAAAGTGACGATAGGGCTACGGGTTAAAGTGCCATTTGGACCTTGTAGAACCCAGAATCTGATAAATCATAAAACATAAAAGTTTAAGATCATTTAAAAAGATAGAAGTTAGAAAAAGAATCATCTAATTCGGACAATCGTATCAAAAGTTATGGCAATTTCAATTATCAGGTTTAAAATTACAAAACCGTGAATAATTAAAATAACGACAGGGCTATGGCTTAAAGAGCCAATTGGACCTTGTAGAACCCAGAATTTGATAAATCATAAAACATGAAAGTTTAAGAGCGTTTCCAAGCTAGAAGTTAGGAAAAGAATCATCTAATTCAGACAATCGAGTCAAAAGTTATGGCAATTTTAATAATCAGGTTTAAAATTACAAAACTGTGAAAAATTAAAATAACGACAAGGCTGCGGCTTAAAGAGCCATTTGGACCCTGTAGAACCCAGAATTTGATAAATCATAAAACATGAAAGTTTAAGAGAATTTCCAAAGCAAGAAGATAGATAAAGAATCATCTAATTCAGACAATCGCGTAAAAAGTTATGGCAATTTCAATTATCAGATCTAGAATTACAAAACCGTGAACAATTAGCATAACAAAAGTGCTGTGGCTTAAAAAGCCAATTTGACCCCGTAGGTCATAGATTTTGATAAATCATAAAATATGGAAGTTGAAGATCATTTTCATAGTTATATTCTAAAAATGAATCACCTGATTCGGACATACAAGTCAAAAGATATACCCAAAACAATTATCAGGTCTGGATTTATTATCGCTGTCTTTTTGCCCTCGGGATAGCGACAAAGAAGTGCATTTTTGACCAAATTAAACTTAAAAATTAATAAAAATAAAAACATGAAACTTTTAGCTAAATGCCTAAGATTTCCAGAACATCCAAAATCATCGAATTTGGATAAGAAACGTGAGAGATATGATTAAATTAGTTTCAGGTTCAATCCCTGGAATTTTTTTCCAGCAAACAACAAAGATGACAACATATAATTGGCATTCAAGCTTATTTAAGTTAGAAGTGTGAGTTAATACTCACCTTAGGATTTGTTTGCAGCAAATTGGCAGATTTTGCAAGCAAATATTTAAAGATTTAGCCTTGAATAAGCTTTAGAAACCTGTAGAGAAGAAGATAACAGACATGCAATCCGGAAAAATAAATTACAGTAAACATCCATTTCTCAAATCAAAAGATGGATTAAACAGATTAGGCTTTTAGAGAGATTACCCATAGGAGATTTTAATTCCTTAATTTTCTTATAATTTAATTTAGTATAGAGGCATAGAAATTTGATTTAGAACTTTGAAGAAGAAGCCATTCTTGAGGTTTTATTTTATTATTATTATTTTTTATCTTAGAGAAAGAAAAGAATAAAAGGAAGGAGAAGATGAATTATACGTACAGGCACAAGTTTCCTCTCCTCTAGAAAATGGGTTTGGGCTTGCGGTTAATTTTCTTACCCAATAAGCAATAATGTCATAATACTTAGACAAAATTTAGTTATGTTATACTATTAACATGTTTACACCATTTTCATCACTTAATTCACCAAATAATTTATACAAAACATGTTTCTATCTTTATAAAAATGCAATTAACATATTTTAAAATTAATTTAACCACCAAAAATAAATTTCCATCATTAAAATTTCATTTTGATTAAATACTTAAATTTACACTATTTTTTACACAAAACAACATTTTAATCAACAAAAATTACACAAAAATCATTTCCTTGTCCAATTCATCATAAAAAACTATATTAAGATTATTTTTACACCCAAATATTGTTTTTAAATAAAATTCCATATTTTTATTTACAATATTTACCATATTTAATTTTAATACATCATTAAAATTAACAAAATTACCGTTTGACCACTATTTCCACCATTATTACTTTCTACCAAACTAAAACTATTCAATGTTCAATATCACCCCAAAATAACTTATTAAAGTTTTCAAAACTTTATTCTCTCCATTTTACATTTATTTACAACAAATAAATGCTGAATTAATTGCTTTTATCTTTTATTTAATTAATTCACCACCAAATTAACATAATTCCATTATCCACATTTAATTTCCAACCAAACCATCTTATTACCATTTTATTTCACTAAGTACACATTGTTTATTATAAAACAAACAATTTTTAACAAAATTTTACATCTCCAGATTTATTTTATTCTTCCATTTTAAATTATAACCATCGTTATAACTTATTTTCACAGGTAATCACAAAACCATGGTTGTTACATTATTCTTAATGACTTTCTTTGAAAACATTTGCAAATTAACTTATTAATCTTAACCGAAATTATTACATTGATTAAATTCCACCATAATAGGTTTACAATCAAGTCCGAAGGTTCTTATTGAAGAGTGGATTTCTATACAAATGACCAGGTGAAGGGACTACCTTTCGATGGGTACACCTCTAGATGGATGCCCTGGGGCACAAAACATCCGCCCTCTACCAACACATGACCGGCCTACCTCTGTAATTAGATAGTACCGAATATGTCATCCCCCGGTCATTACCAACCTTTATCCGAGAGCTCTCTTTACATACATCCACATTAATTTACATCCCAAACGTCATACAGGAAGAAATATATCTAGAAGGGGATGATCATACCCTAATTGGAAATGACCCACTTAGCCTTGCTACATCTAACCTTGTTTCGGTTATTTTCGGTTGATGAGGCTCGAGGCTACGATTACCTTTTCACATAGCACATCTTCTTTCATTTTGAATTCCACATTGCTATTCCACATTCGCACGACTGATTTCTACAAACGTATAACTTCCTGAGCTCGTATGTCTCGGGAAATGGTGTTAAGCTAAGAGAAGGTGTCTTCTTCGCCACCAACTGATATACTTTTATAGAAATCACTCATTATGATTTGGAATACAAGGTCAGACATTCATCTATACAAGTTCATTCCAGGACCGAACGAAACCGTATGCACTTTTCTTGGCCATTTCTAGGCGAGAAGCCCTTGTGGTTTTGAGGTTTTTCATAACAAAGAGACCACTGCTAGAATATAGTGCATCGGGAGTTTATCCCCAATTAATCAACAAGTACTCCCTCGTTATTATTCGTCTCAATATCTCCATCTTCAAACATCTTCATTCTTCGAACACGTAAAGTGGTTCGAAGTGGTTTTCGGATAGAAATCAACCAAATCCGACCCCGGTTCCTTCGAAATCCAATCATCGGTAAAAATGATGTAATTAGGTGATTATTTTTCGATTCATTCATTTTCCTTTACCAAAATATCTTCGAGAGATATATACTTTCAAAATATTCTTTTAGTGAATACGGATTCATCTAAACCTCTTTTTTAATATTTCTCAAATCATTTTTTTAAGAGTATCTTTTGAGAATATAGGATTATAGAAATCATTCTACTTTTATCCAAAATCAACTTCTGTATTCAACAAGTGCTATGGACGGAATAACGGTAAGATCACCTTTTAAATTCCACAAATAGGACAAGTTCCCACTTCGTATTTTAATAATGAGTATAAAAAGATTATTTCTATAAAATCCAAGTTGAGCATCCGGGTTTTTCTTTCGATATGTTCCACCCCTCACCTAAAAGAGAAACCGAGGCCAGGTAAGTTCAAGGCACTGGTTGCTCCATTCCAAACGTTAGTTACACACTTTGTTTCCACTTTTAGATCTCACAGGCGGGACAAATGTACTAGTTGTTTCCGCATACTCATTTTTCCATTTTAAATCACTTAACTTCTTGTTTAACCATCTTTGAAATAATGTTAAATTATTCAAATTTCCTTTGAAATGCTTTATTATTTACTTAAAAACATTTGCTAAGGATTTGAAAAAGAACTGTTAAGTTTCAAACTTTATTTCAAAAGTTATTGAAAAGCATTTGCAGAAAGTGTTGCAAAAAGGGCTTTAAAAGCTTTTTCTTCAAAACAACTTTTATATCATTTAAAAATTCATCTTTTCAACTTAAATCACTTTTAAAACATTTTAAAAGATTTTTAGAATTTGTTTCATATTTTTAAAACGGTTATTTTATCAATTTCTAACTTTGGTCATTTAGTGCAAAAAAGTGATTTTTCTTGAAAATTGATTTTGCCATATTTCAAAATATACAAAATGAAATCTTGATTTTCTTTTTTTACGAAAGATATGGATATAAGGATTCGGAAAATTCTTACTTCAAAGAATTCCGAACTATAGTCCACTTCGTATGATCGCTAGAACTTTTGACGCGTAAACACGAACTACCGTTACACGACGCGTCAAATTTTAGGTGTATTTTGAGATTCGTATCCAAACTTTGTCGAAATGAGTTTAAACACTTAGGAATCACCTTAAAGTATTTTCAAACATTTTTCAAGGTATAAATGATTGCATATCAAATTTCATTTCTTTTGGAAAGTGATTTCCATGTGATTTTACGTCGTGTAAATCCGTGATTTGTTTCAACATATATAATCAATATACAACTAATAAATATCCAAATAATATTTATAATCATTTTAACATATTTTAATATATCATATGAACTTGCACATCAATTTAACAATATTTTTGTTACAATGTCACATAATTCTCATTTATGTATATATTTGCTTACTTACTTTTGCAAATGACTTGATTGCTTTTTTTTCAAACACTTATCAAACATCATTATTAACATCCAAATAATATTTATAACTTGCAAAACATCATATAAGTATTTCCTACTTAACGATTTAGAGTTCTCACGTTGTTTGGTTTTGACGAACGTAAAATCGGCTATAGCTTCGCTACTTGACGATTTTAGCTTACGATCCCTTGAACGCATCGACGTGGATGGCTCGCCTTGGCTTATGGAAGGCTAGGAGTGCTCGGACAAATGGAGAAAGAGGGGGGCGTGAGCAATGAGAGGAAGGAGGAGGAGTTTGAAGTGGTTCAGACGGTGTTTTGTCGATATTTTCTTTATTTTATTTTTGGGAATATTTTGCATAACTTTGTTAAGGTTGGAAGCCATTAAAGGAGGTAAGAAGAAGCTTGAATTTTTGAGAAGAAGAAGTGTGGAAGAAAGTGAGAAAGTGGATATGTATTTATAGAAAATATTTGAGAATAAAATATAGATTTGCGTTTTTACTTAAATAACATTCCTTAAGAATTAAGTAAACTTATTTGATTCAAAACTTACCATCCACATCACATCACACTTTTAAAATTCAAATACTTTAGAGTTAAGTAAAGAATAAGAATGATTATTTTACTTTTTGTCACATTTCTTTACTTTATGTCACTTTTCTTTACTTTATATTACTTTTGATGTGACATGTGTTTTGTCTGTTTTAAGTTACTTTTGCTAATTACTTCCTAGAATTTTCTAAGTGTGATTACTAAAAATAACCTTGTTTAGTTAATTGTTAACTATCTTTATATGTTACTATAGTTATTAAATTGTATACATAAAGGTGCAACAATGTTGCGACAACTTTAAATCAACAAAACGTTGATTTTTAACAAAATGTTTTACGGTCATATTTTGACATTTTATTTAAGCTATTTATTTATGTAAACCAAATTTAAAAATAAATTTGTATAATGTCATTTAAAAATATAAACACTCATATATTAATTAAAATAATTTATTTAACCATTGAAACTTAATTTTCTGAAATCACGATTTTGTCACTTTTGTCGATATAAGCAAATGTTACTATTTTAATGTATATTTCTATTTCCAAATCCTATGTAACATTGTTTGAATCATAAAACCATTTATATTTTATATTTAAAATTACTTTAAATACTATATTTCAAAGTGGCTAAATTTTGGGTCGTTACAATACTGGGGCCATTCAGTGCAGAGACATTCGACAGGTAATCCTTTCGCTTTCGAAAAATACCCGGTCTTTAACACCATCTTCAAATGCAATCCCATTTCGTCGTTATTATTCGGAATGGGTTTTATGACACAAAGTCCTCTCTCGGCTAATTCGAATAACGAGCGTTTATTTTAAAAATAAGTGTTACATTCAGATTTCAAGCAAATCACAACTCATTTCCACTTTGATCTTTTAAACAAAAGATCCATCACAAAGATTCGATGTGGATTTAGGATATCCATTTGGAATCCGACCCCCGATCGCATCGAAATTCAAACGCCATTTGAAGGCCAATATTGATAGTTGGTTATTTGACTATCAATCAACATTCACAACAATCACCAGATTTCAAATAATTTTCCCCAGTTATTTATTTTCAAAATATCTTCGCAAGATATATTTTCACACTTCAACCTTTTGAAAACTAATTTCAAATCAATTCCATATTTCAATCCTTCGAAAACAAATTTCAAATCATTTACCTTTTGCGGAATATATTTCCAAATATTTATTCATTTCCACTGAAAATCTGCTGAGTTCAAATACTTTAAAATAATTCAAATCACTTATCCAAAATATACTTAGAAATATTTAAAATAAAAACTATTTATAAACATCTATTTTAATTATTAGCTATGAAAACA
Source organism: Allium cepa (assembly GCA_030765085.1). Taxonomy (NCBI): domain Eukaryota; kingdom Viridiplantae; phylum Streptophyta; class Magnoliopsida; order Asparagales; family Amaryllidaceae; genus Allium; species Allium cepa. Next base: position 465,426,951 of record CM060931.1, read on the forward strand.
TTATACCAATATCTCATATGAAACTTCAAGTCCAAACTAATTTTAAAATAAAATTAGTAGATAAAGTATAAATATTTAAATAACCATTTCCAAATCAAATATCAATTAAATCTGTATATAATCACTTCTATAATTAATTAAATAAATATTTATTTTAAATATTCAAAAACAATTCCCAAAAATAATTTCTCCATCAATATTCTTTCAAATCAATTTCTAGAACTTTTTATTTATATTTTAAAAATTACTTTGCAAATGTACTCGGCTTTCCAAGGAAAATACACTTCTCATTCTAAAATGGTTCTTTTAAATCAATTAATAAATCTTCTCGATTTATTTTAATTTACATTTCAAATCTGTAAATTTCTTTCCACACTTTTAAAAATAAACCACATTTATTTTTAAAACAAAATTCCCTTTCCTTTATAAAATTTCCATTGTGATTTAAGTTTTCAAATATCCACTGATATAAGATTTTTTAAAAAAGATCCACTTTCCAAATATCCACTTTCAAACACCAAATCAAATCCTAAATTGATTTCTAATTTTATTTTCCAGCACCAAATCAAATTTTCCAAATCGATTTCTCAAAGATTTATTTTTAAACATCAAATAAATTCTCCAAATTGATTTCAAAGATTTATTTCCAACACCGAATCAAATTCCAAATTGATTTTCCAAAATCATTAATTCAAATACCTAATTAAATTCTAAATTTGATTTCTAAATTTATTTTCTTTTTGAAATAAATTCTTTTGCCTCTTCCAAACTATTTAAAATCCATATTTTAAATAAATTCTTCAAACTTTTGAATAATATTATTCGAAATCCATTTATTAAACCTTTTTCCCATATTTTGGAATTTTATTCAATAGGATTACAAAATTCAATCTTTATCATCTTTTTTTTTTGAAATTCCATCTTTGAAATTTATCCAATTTCCAAAAATTAATTTTACTATAAACTTTCTACTTAAATTTCAAAAATCAAACTTTATTTATTTCTGGTATCCTAAGATACCAAAAATATATTCGGCTAAACTATAGCCTTTAACGATATCGATTACAAATATAATCACATATAGATTATAAATTAATCAACACATAATATTGAAACGAATTCAAATATTTGAGGAATCCAGTTGGATCCTTTCAACCTGTTTCCCTGCATCCACAGATGTTAGCACAATAATTAAATACCAATTCCACTTCGAGGTGGAATATCGCGGTATATGAGATTAATATAATATCATCCGCTATTATGCGGAACATAGAGTCTCATCCGCTATATAATGCGGGAAATTAATCACTCCAAACACACATATAATACCAATTCCACTTCGAGGTAGAATATCGCGGTATATGAGTTTAATATAATATCATCCGCTATTATGCGGCGCATAGGGTCTAATCCAATATAACTGATAATAATTTATCATCCAAGCACACAATCAACAATTTTAAATTTAACTATTGAAAATTAAACTGAAAATTCTAATTGAGTGATAAGATCTCACTTTTTATTTGCAATCCATTACAAATCATTTCCATTACGACTTGTTTCTTCATTTTAGACTTTGCATCAAACAGTTATATGATTTTTATTAATATTCGAACAAATCGAACAATTGAAATTCCTATTGGATAAATTTAATTAACCAATGATTTTATTAATTTAATTTTAAACCAAAAATTCCCTTTTTAATATCTTAAGATAATTAAATAGATTAATTTAAACCAACACTTTTAATTTCTAAACAAATCCCTTTTAACAAATTTATTTAATTAAAAGTTAAATTTAAAATTGAATTTCCTTTTTAAATATTCTTGGGTATTTAAAATAAATTAAACAGATTAGTAAAACAAATAATTCACCATATCTATTATTTTTAAAATAACTCGGTAAGCTAAAGTGTATATATCTATATTTATTTTTCCTACATATATATTCATTTATATTTTTCAAATTTTATCCCTGTTTATATTTTTCTGTTTTACCTGTATGTACTTATACTAAAAATTATCTTTTCTCAACATTACTGCTAAAATATTAAAAATAATAATCAAAACTTATACCTACAGAGATCGCCACAGACCCAATGCCAAAACCCTGCTTGACACCACCGCCTGCATCGCTACAAGCACGCATGACTTCTGGCGACTCTACCTACCAAGGTGCGATCGCCAGAAACCCTTTTTTTTCTCATTGCGATTGAGCTTGCAGCATGAAGCTCCACCCTCGCGTGCGCGAGCGTGCGCGCTTCCCCTTCGATGACGAACTCACTCTTCACGCCTCCAACTAAAAAATGTTGTGCGCGCTCACGATTCCCAACCCTAGTCGATTGTTGCATCCCCTACGACCTCGGCTGTTGTTCAACGCGCTTCCACGCTAGAGTTTCGCTCGACTCCTTGACACGACCACACCTAGCCTTCAATGCCGCCGCTTCAATCGAGCTCCGCCATTAATTTCCTTCTGATTCCCCTTCTTTTGCTCGATTGAGCCGAGATTTGAGTTTTTTTTTTCCGAATGAAATCGAGGAATAGAGCGGCCATTTTCGTTTGATTTTGAATTTTGATTTTTCTGAATTCCTATTTTCGAACTAGAGAGGGAGAAGAGGGAAATCGAAATTATTTCTAATTTCTATTGTTATCTCTTTTTTTCTCTTCATTTTGCGTTAACACTTCTATTTGTTAAAAGAAAATGAACGCGTTTATATCAGAAATGACACGTGTTGAGAAATCCTCTATGTGTTGAAAAAGCTTGCCTCATTATCAAAGGCAACAAGATTATATTTTTAAATTTAAATTTAAATTGAAATTTAAATCGTTTAGAAAACGAAGCATAAAATCTCGATCTCCTATTGAGGCATGCCGCTCGGCATTTATAATGTTATACGCCTATTTCTAATGCAATGGAAAAGGTTCCGAGTCCAAATTCGATCGTATGGAGAAGATAGCCTTTTAGACCCAGCTTTTAAATTGAATTTCGATATAATTTTCAGCACATTTTTTTATCGTACGGCCAAACGATCACTCCAAACACTACAAAAATTGAATTCTGATAATAATACAATATTACAGATCCAATGGAACTAGTTTCGTCGAATTCCGAGACTTGTGCCCCGAAAGGCTATTTTAAGTATCGATTTAAATGATAAAATTTTAAAACTGAATAAATCACTTTCAAGTCCAATTCTGAAGCTTCTATTATCTTCAGTATTATCAGTATGAATTTTCTAAGCCATCAATTTATTTTTAACAAGCTTAAAACTGAAGATGAAATATTTTACTCAACTTTCAATGATAAATTTCAATAATTAAATTGCCAAACCCATAGTTAAATCTGAAATCCCATTTAAAATAACTTTCAAATATTTAAAATCAATTAAATATTTCAATTTCAAATGTTTAAAATTCTGGGTCGTCACAAAGTTAAGAAGGGATTTTGGGTTGAAGCTTTATCTATGAGAGCTTTTATCATTAATCACATACATTCTTTCGCCATAGACATGATGATATCTGAAGAAGTATGGAAATGAGAGCCTGTTAACTACTTATTCCTTATAGTGTTTAAATACCCAACTTATGTGCATGAGAGCAGAGCTAAGCTGGAACCTGGAGCTCGCAAGTGTATCTTTCTAGGTTATAGAAGAGTGAAGGGATATAAGATATGAAGTCCTATCAGTAAGAAGATTATTGTCAACAGGCATGTGACTTTTGATAAGAGGGCTATGTTGAAGGTGGAGCCTTCATCATCCAATAACAATATGTGGACAGATTCAGAATACTAAACACAAGGAAAGCCATCTTCAGATTCTTTCCTTAGAGGTACATATGGTGTTTCTAATGGCACCATGGTTGATGAGGATAGTATAAATGTTAGTATAGAGGATTAGGCTAAAGTTGGAGCTTGTACAGAAACTAGGCATGCTAGACAGAGGAAGAATCCTAAATGGCTTGATGATTTGGTTGGATTCAGCATCATAAACAATAACTTCAATGACATGGTAACATAGGCATTGAATATTGTCCATAACGAGCCTACAGATTATAGAGACGCTATCACAATAGTTCCAGTTGGTTAGTTGCTATAGAAGAGAAGATTGAATCTTTGTAGGAAAATCGTACTTCAGATTTGGAGCCTCTTACTACTGACAAGAAGGCAAATGGATGTAAGTGGATATATAGAGTAAAAGATGACGGCAATGGTGATTTCAAATACAAAGAAAGGTTAGTAGCAAAGGGGTATGTTCATAAGAAAGGGGTAGGGTATCATGCTGTCTTTGCTTCAATTGTTAGACATATATCCATTCATATTCTTTTGCCATTAGTTGCTCGTTATAATATGGAATTTGAGCAACTAGATGTTAGAGCTGCATTTTTGCATGATGATCTAGAAGAGGAGATTTATTTATAGCAACCTGATGGGTTCGTTGATAGTAGCAGGCCATATAATTTTTATAAACTTAACAAATCTCTGTATAAACTAAAGTAGTCCCCTAGATTATGATACACGACATTTGGTAAATTTATGCTTTCAAAGGGTTACTCTAGAAGCTTCAAAGACCATTATGTTTATTTTAGGAGGTGTGATGGAGATATGATATATCTTTTGTTATATGTTGACTACATGTTGATTTCATCTTAGAGTATGGTCAGAGTTATAGAGTTGAAAGCGGAGGTCAGTAAAGAATTTGAAATAAAAGATTTGGGAAAAGCACAAAGAATCTTAGGTATGGAGATATTTAAAGATAAGAAGCGAAGAGAGTTGAGACTCACTCAAGCATCATACGTCAAGAATGTCCTTGCTCGATTTGATATGGAGAAAGTTAAACCAGTTGGCACTCGGGCACTCTTTTTAAGTTGCCGAAAGAATTATCTCCTTCATCAGATGAAGACAAGAGGTATATGGAAGATATACCTTGTTCTAGTGTTGTTGGTAGTCTCATGTATGTGATAGTGTGGACACAAGACCAGATTTGGCCCATTTAATGGGTGTTGTGAGTCGATATATGTCCAACCCAGACAAATAACCTTAACAAACAGTGAAGTGGATACTCAAATATCTTCGTGGAATTCCATCAGTTGGCTTGTTATATGGTGGAGTGGATGGTGACATTTCTCTTAGAGATTGCTATGATTCAGATTATGCTGGGTATAGAGATGGAAGGAAGTCAATGTCGGGCTGTTTTTACACTTGCATATGCTCGATTTCGTGGAGATCAAAGCTAAAGTCTACAATAGCTTTCTCTACTACTGAGTTGATATCGATTATGGAAGCAACTAATGAGGTATTATATTTACTTCAATTATTGGATGATCTTTCTATGGGGCAGTGGACAATACAGCTATTTTCAAACAGTCACGGTGCAATTCATCTTATAGAGAATCAAGTTTATAGTTCTCGCATGAAACACATTGATATCAGAGGCTTCTTCTTTATGCTTGAGGAAGAACGGAGCAAGATCACACCGTTGAATGTGATTACTATGGATAATCCTTCAGATATGATGACTGAGTCACTTCCTAAGGACAATTGCTCAAACTTGATTAGCTTAGTCCCAGCTACGTAGTGCCATGGGACGCTGACCCAACACCTCATAGATGGTTATTGAATTCGCCTGAGAGAAATATGAATATTTTGAGTCAATGTGGACGGTTCAAAATATGGCTCAAAATCTATTAGCATATAGAAGAAAAAACAAATCAACTAATTGATTAGTCAAATGTACAATAAGAGAAAACCAAATATGTGCATATTTTCACAGAAGGAGATAAATATCTACATTAAATCAAAGGCAAATCAGATCTTGAAAAAAGTGAAAATGTTTTAAAATTTGTATGAAATTAATTATCCGCCTTCCTAGTTAATTTCGTTTCTTCCTAAGATGCAGCTTCATTCTACTCTTAGAGGCCTCAAGCTAGCGTAAAAGCATCTCATTCTTCTCAAACAATAATTTTTTAAATCAGCTAAATCTCTATCGTTTTCGAAAATAGACGATCAAATTTTAAATAAAAATAAATTGCAAGTGCACTATGTACAATTCTAGTATGTAGTGAGTACGGGTCGATCCACGGGGAATTGTTTAGATTTAAAATTCCATTTAATCAAATTAGAGCAAGATTTTGAGATGTATTTAAGCAAAAAAAGTAAATAAATGAGCAAAAGAAAATGGATAAAACTATGAGAGTTTGAGGGCAATTTAGAGGCAAATTTCTTCTCATGATCACATAAATCAACACAACATGAAATTATGATCTCTCTTTTTTGGTCATTAGTGAATTTAATTGATGTGTTTATTATAGGTACAACCTATTTGTGCTATTAATTAGCTCAACATAAACCATTAAACTATAACACATCCACTAAATCACTTTTTAACTTTGTTGAAAATTGCAATGAAGTTGAAATTAAAATCTATTCTAAGCATGATCTATTAACAATTAATTAGAAATATAGACCATTAAATTTTGATTTTAAAATCACTTCATTACCATAATCATATGTAGATGAAGAGGTAATTTGTGTTTTGTTTGTTTAAGCATAGCCTATTTGGTGTCGACTATCAAATACAAAGCTAAAACAACCAATTTTAACCAAATCAAACGCCGTCATTAAGCATAAAAAGAGATCAAAAGTTATCAAATTATGTTGAATCTCCATAATTAGAGAGCTTCATTATCCCTAAATTGAAGGGGTTTAGCCTCTCATATTTGTTATCACTTCAAAAAATGTGGCATTCAACATGAAACAAAAACAAGAAGAAAGCAAGCTAATAAAAAAAAGCTTATTAAAATGAAATAAAAATAATCTACTTGCGTAAATAAAAAGATTTATAGTACTGACATGAAAGGAAAAAGCATGTAAATAAAAGAGATTGAATTAAAATTGCATTAAAATAAAATTACATAAATGAAAAATGACTAAGTAGCCATGGAAGAGAAAAGAGAGCTTTGTTTACTTTTGAGCCTCAAACTAAACTAACTAAAATGGAGGTTAAGGAGGCAAATTACATGAATATATGGGTATTTATACAAGTTTTGAAACCCTAATCCTTTTTTTGGGAACTACTTTAACTACCCTTAAAGAAGTATGGCCACCAAGTTATCATTAGCATGTGTTAATCCTCCACTTAAATGTGCATGTAACTTTCATCTTCATTAGCGTATGCATTAGCTCCTATTAGATGACCATGATAAGTGGGTAGGTGGGGTCCTCCATATTGTCATGAAATGAATTATTTCCATCTTCATTTGCTTGTATTCTCTTGTGCATGCATATTTTCCGCAACGACCCGTAAATTTTAATAATTTTATTTACGTATTCAACTGAATTTTGGTGAAATTTTAAATAATTTAATTTTGAAATAAAACTTTAATATTTGAAATACGCATATTGAAACATAGCAAATGGTAAATTTTCAATTAATAATATGGAACTAAGCTTTACCATGTAATCTTATTTAAATTTAAATCAGTTAAAAATCGATGACAATAAAATGTTTTCCAAACCTGAATATTTTTATACAATAAATTTGTAAATCATCTTCTGAGTGAGACGTCATATATTGTTTCTTCAAATTTGGACTATTATTGCTTCGTTTATCTTAATTCTAGCGTTTTAGCAGCATTTCCGATACCGATTATTGACTTTGATCGGATGATCATACCACTGATATCTATGTACCGTTTTGATCATCTTATCGTGCTGTTCTCTGTAGTATATTCAATTCTGTGTTTTGAAGTCCAATACACAACGGAATCCGTGAAAACGGTAACCGTATTGGTACTGGTTTTTCTGCCTTTTGGTTCTTGTGACCTTTCATATATTGATCGTAGAATTTCTACAGCCTTAGCAATAAATATTCTCTAGAATTCAATAGGTGACTTCTGCTATTCCTTTTGGTTAAATTATTTTCGGTTGTTGCTTGTTTAAAAATAAAATACACATTACATATACAACTAAGAACCATGCCTTCTTCTTGTTTGCTTCTTCCCAAATCCCAAGCTTTCCGTTCACCCGTAAGTTTCCCTCCTCTTTCCCTCAACCCTGGCCATGGCCTCCTTATAGCTTGCTGTCTCACCCAAGCCAGGCATGGAGGAAGTTGAAATTCTAGTGCAAGGTTTATTACAAGGTATGGATCTATTATTTGATGATATACATATACGTACACACACACAGAGACAAATATATATATATTATTCGTGACTTGTTATATAGTATAATAATTTATATAAGAGTATGTATATTTTTGTAAGTCTACTATAAAGATACAGTACTTTATATATATATATATATATTTTGGTTACTATATTTCATAAATCTGCAGTGTTACAAGCATAAGTTACATATATATATATATATACATATTATGTCGGTTATATACATATATATCTGTTAATATATGTTATTATATATATGTCATATTTTATATTTTATATAAGTTTATATAAAACCGGTCCAATTATATATATGAGTGTGCGTATGTGTAACGGTTCTGACTCAACCTTCAAAAATCGGCACCGAATACGTCACCTGTATTCAAATGCCGCAGATCCAAATGTTGAATCTGGCTCGTCGGAGTTTATAACACATTAAGTATAACAACACAGCGGAAGAAAATGAATATCATATAACACAAATGAATACATTATCCAATGATATACAACAATGATACAAATGATATCGATATAGTAGAGATAGATACAAGACAATAATAGAAAACAGCAGCGGAAAGACAATGTCTTCGTTGCCAAACTCCAAAAACTCCATCTTCAATCAAAAGATAGCTCGAACCACCATCAACACTGAAGTGAAGCAACTTGATCCACAATGCGATTGCCAAACCAAATACTTCGAATGCTATCGAATCTACACATACTATTCGACCATCTGAAAACTCCAACTCTAGACTGCCTGTGCGGAAAATTGTGGGCACCCAGAGTTTAGGAAGGCAACAATGAACTCCGGGTCAGTGATGAGACTGGTATGAGCAAACAAAAAACAGTTTATTTTTAAAACAAACAACAAAAGATTTTAAAGTTGAAATCCGCAATGCTTTTTGGAAAATGAAACTGCCATAAGGCCTCCCGCCACACACACAATGCAAGCGCACACTTGGAGGAGATTTCTCCTTATGGCAGTCAAAAATGCTTGATACGTGAAAACCGTTTGATATTATTATTAGTGCATAGTGGAAAACATTGCAAGTATAATATTAATCTTAGCCAGCATAGTTACCATTATATTATGCCAGCTATAGCTACCACCTGAGGTGGCAGGTTATACAATTGAAATCGTAAAGCGCTCGTATTGTTTGATTGGATTTCTAACAAATGGTCAGGCTAAGGAACTTCCTATTGCCACATGGGTACGCCTCTGGAGGGACGTCCCGAAAACCTACCCGGCTCTTTGCCGACACAAGGCCGGGTTACCTCTGTAACTAAGTAACTACTACTCGAGTATGCCACCCTCCGGTCGTTTGCGACCTTTATCCGAGGGCCCTCAATCCCAAAGCAACAGATCACAAAGTAATGAATTTGAAGCAACCATACAGGTTAAATATCTGGGCTCCATACTATGATACCACCTTTTTACAGAAGGGAATGACACACCCTAAAGAGCGCGACCCTCATAACCTTGCTGCATCTTTCCTGTTTTGACCATTTCCGGGGTGTGAGGTCCTGATGCAGTTTTTTCCACAAAGCTACACTTTTCACAAAGTCATGCTTTGACCAACAAATGATCAGCATCACTTCATATGCCACATTACCAATTTGGGAATGTATCACCAGTAACCATCAACTACATAACCTCTGAGCTCGTACGTCTCAGAGAAGGGTGTTAAGCTAAGAGAATAAATCTCTGCCACCAAACAGAAATGTATTTAATAGAAACTGGTTTTACATCTCGAAGTGAAATGTCAAACACACATCCATACAAGTCTGTTCCGGGTTCGAACAGAACCGAAGGCACTTCCACAGAAGCCTTTGCAAATCCGGATATTCACTAATCACGTCCGGACTTTCTATCACAAAGGATGATCAAATCTCTATATCGGAGATCAGTCGATGCAGAGACATTCGACGAGTTATCCTTTCGCTTTCGAAAATATCCGGTCTTCGCCACCGGTCTTCAAATGATATCCATATTGTCGTATCATTATTCGGAATGGGTTATATGACACAAGGTCCTCTTCCGGCTAAACTGAATAATAAGCGCAATATTTAAAATCATATGGATAATGGGATCTTAGTTAAGTCACAACTTATTACCCAAAACTTTTCTTTCAAATGGTTAAACAAATTACCATTTTAATGTTTTAAACACAAAGATTCATTTCATAGAGTTCACCCAGTTTCACCAAGATCCATTCACAGATTTCAAAACAATTTCCATTTCAATTAGGATTAACTCATCCAATCTTTAAATTAAAGATTTAACTTATAGTTTTCAAACCCGTTTTCAAAGATTTATTCATAACTTGGAAAACCATTTTCATTTCAAACTTGAAATCCCGTTAACACAAATTGGAAATTCATTTCTTATATGAAAGATTTTATTATTTGAAAACAAATAGTTTTCATTGCGGAAAAATCCGATTTTATTTGTACAATTTAAAATCTTTGGGTTAAATTCGAATTCCCAAAACAACACTTTAAAAATGGTTTAAAACCCATATAAACTTGTATAACATTTTTAAACCATAATTTCCAACCATGGAATTCAATTTCAAATCTTGGATTCAAATTTAAATCTTATTATTTAAATTTTCATAACTTTATCAAGTTATTCAAAATAACTTTTATCTTTGAAATCCCTTTTTAAAAGCTCTTCATTTTAAATCCAATTCCATTTCAAAAACTATTTGAATTCGTTCAATTTTAAACCATTTCAAAAACTGTGACTTAACCAATTTCCTCGTGCGATCCATATTTGTGTGCGTATAGTGTGGTCTAGGGGTTTTACACACAATAGTGCAACAACATCATCAATCAGCACATATTCAAATATTGCAATATATTTGATAAGTGGTATGAACTATAACGCTTATCTTTCATTCACAAATCACAGATATATATCACAGATAATTAATTACATCACATATGAATAAATTACATCACAGTATATAACTTCAAATGATTCATATCACCAAGCAACATATATCAGCGATACCAAACAATTCAAAGCATTTCATAAATCCAAACATCCATAAGTAAGATCAATTAATCAATCAATTAATTTAAATTAAATTAATTACTAATCCTGGTTAATTAATATTAATTAATTACAACCCATTACAATTAGTTATCCTTTAATCATTAATTAACCATCACCAAAAATTAATTAACCTTTAATTACGTAATTATCCTTTAATTAATTATCCTTAATTAATTACATAAATTAAATTAACCTTAAGTTAATTACATAATTAATTAACTCTTAATCAATTACCCATTTTATTTAATAAAATTAAAATTTGCGAGTATTCCTAATCACTTACATTAATTAATTAACCTTTAATCAAATTAATTATTCTCAAATTAATCACATTAATTTAATTATCTTTTAATTAATCATTTGATTAATTAACTTAAATCATTAATTAATTACTTTAATTAAATAATTATCTCTAATTAATCCATTACCCTTAATTTACTTATCATTAATTTACTTTTAATGAGAAATTTATAAATCGATTTTTAATTACTTTAAAGTAATTAACCTTTTACCATTTAAATTTTATTATTCTTTAAATAGCAATTAATTTACCTTTAATTACTTATATTAACAAATCATAAATTACTTAATTAATTAAAAGATAAACCATTTTATCTTTATTTTTACTTTAATTACATCACTTAATTAAATTACATTAAATGCTTAACATTGATCTAAGAAATCCTTAGTGAATCATTTCTTGATTATACCATTAAATTACGCTTTGGAAATTAAATTAATCATCTTGATAAAACTATTACCAAATCATATTAATAAGTTTTTTTTAAAACACTTAATCCTTTAGAAATAAATCTTGGAAATTTATTTTAAAAACCTTGTAAATAATTTACTTTAAAATTTTTGATTTATATCCTTTTAAAACTTATTCAATTCAATAAGCTACAAAACCATTTATTTAAAGTTTATCAAATTTTCTACTTTAAAGTAAACCTGAGCTATACATAACTTCCACCGATTCCAGCTTTGAGAAAAATTGGCAAACCCAATTACTTCGAGAATTCCCTACAACTGGCTCGAGTCGAACCCCGAGACGTAACCTTCTTTCCAAAAACAAATCATCCCTGATACACAGTGACACAGGTGTACGTGCACATGCCATCGCCGCGCCTCTGACCATCGTCCTCGTCACCTTCAGGTCATCAATGACCGGCCCAAGCCACTTAACCACCCAGATTCGTCGTATTGCCTGAAATTCAAAATCGAGCACTTCGATTCTTCCTAGAACCTAAACTATTGACCTAAAATCGACTTGCTCCGATGAACTAGTCCATCGGAGGTAATGCGGTTTCGCCCAAAGCTGCACCACCAACTAACGTTCCAGTTCCCCCCAGTGCGATAACTTCCAGTGCCTCACCGGTGACACACGAACCCGAAGATCATCGTTGATCAAAAACTATGTTAAACCCTAAATCACCGTCCAGACGCCGCTGCAATGAACATTGATCCCTTCAACTGTTTTTCCTGTACACCACGGTTTCCCAACTATCTCCGGCCAAGACCTCGATCACCCCCTTAACGCCGATCGTCGGAATTTGGTCAAAACACGATTTTCGTTTAACCCAAAAATTCTCAATATCCATCATCTTAAAAATCACCATATTATTATTAAAATTCATCATTTTCATAAATGAATTCAATTTTATAATCAAAGCAGGGAAACTTGACCATCGAATTTTGACTTATTATGAGATCATCTCTATATCTTATCAATTTTGGGACGAATACTTAATATAAACGTATGAAATCTTTTTTTTAATGATATTACTCTATTACAATCATTTTCTCTTTTAAAATCAAGGCTTAAATATGTTTATATAAGAAGATATGCATTTTTTCTTCTGTTTCTTGAGTCTGTGAACACCCAAAGACATGTATATATACATAACACTGGCATGCACACTTATTCACATACATATATATACATATATTTAACATGCAAGCATAATTTTATCACACATTAACAGATCATCACATGAAATGAAGATGTGAACCAGATTTAAAGATTTTGGGATGTAATTTTCTCACCTCAGAACGAAGAACAGAAGATCAAGCTTTGAAATTTTTCTTTCTTTAATCCTAGAAAATGATTTGAATTTGGAAATTTACATTTGTTTTTGATCTGAAGTTTGAAACTAAGCTAAATCTGAAGCTTGAAAGCTTGATGTTGATCATGCATGCTTGATCAGGTTGAAGATTGAGTTGTTTGATTTAATTTTTTTCTGGTATTATAATTTTCCTCTTCCTGGTTTTGATTTTGAGTTTCCAAGCTTTGAACTGAAGCTTAACCTTGCATTTGTTTGCATTGCTCTGGATCAAGTTGTTATCTGATCTGAATGCTTGCTTGTTGTTTCCAGGTTCTTAATCTTTCTAGATTTGAAAACTTTGATTCCCAGATTTAAAATGTTTTCGGGCTTGAGTTCTTCTAATTTTCATTTTTGAGTTTTCCAGGCTTGAGATGGTTTTCAACTTGAAGACTTTGAATTGCTTTGCATTGCATTCATCAAGTTTGGAAGATGTTTGCTTTGAAATGCTTTGTAAAACTGTTCTGATTGCTTTTCTTTTGTTCTGTTATTTGTCTTCAGGTTTTGAAAATTATGGACCGAGAAAAAAACTTGGCTTCTTTTTATTTTATTTTATTTTTTATTATGTTATTTAAAATTCTATAAAACCATCTTGCACTTGTATTATTTCAGCTAACACATGTAAACTGATGTTGTTACTTATTAAACATTCGTCAAGGCATGGATTATATAATTTACAACTGTCAAAATTATAAACCTTTTGTTTTACCCCTTTGTTTTTATTAATTTGTTAATATGAAAACAATTTGTGTTTGAACCCTTTCTTTATTAACATTTATAAATTTTGTAATATGTTTTCTCATGTTTATATTTTAAACACTTTAAACCTTCATGTTAATAACATTCAAATATAACTTTATATTATACTTTCTATTTAAATAAATACATTTTTTTCTTTATTAACATATATATAACTTTTTAAAGAAATTGATTTAAAAATTAAATTATATAAGTATGTATAGATTATATATATAAGTCATTAGAATATAATATTTTTTCTTTAAACAACTTTTTTTTAAATTATTTTTATATCAAATTAAAATTTAACTTTCAAATCTCTTTTAAAAATTTACAATATCGAATTCCAATACAACTTTCAAAATATATATTACATATATATATATATATTATAAATTAGAAAACAAATTTCTATAAATTTTGAAATAGAGCTTTTCAAATATATTATTCAAAACATTTAATTTTAAATTTCAAATTCAAAAATTAATATACAACCAAATATCTTTTATAAATGTATATTTTATCCCACAATTTCAATTTAATAATTAAATTCACAATTTAATAATTAAATTCACAATTTAATTCAAAATTTCATATTAATTACTTATTAGCACCAAAATTGGTCACTAACACCCTTAGAGAGATTGCACAGAGAGATTAATGAAGAAAGTAAATTAAAATAGAGAACAATATGTAAATTTTAGTGCAGAGAACAAGACACCAAATTTATAGTGGTTCGGCGTAACTGCCTACGTCCACTTTGAAGTTGATTTCTATTGATTTCCTTGATAGTTGATTACAGATACAATCCGTTTCTAATTACTTGAATACAATTGCAAAACAAAAGATTAAGTCTTGAGTGAGTGTTGAATGCGGCAGAGTTTCCCCAGTGTTCCCAAAAAACTAATCCTTTTCACTGTGCCCCTGCCTCTCTATTTATAGAGGAAGGTGGGATGGACTTCCCTGGTGGGCCTGGTAGCTGGGTATCACGGCCCAAATGGAGTAAACTCTGTGTGCCGACACGAACATGCCGAACGGCCAAATGCCGATCCATCATCTTCATGCCGAATGATGCGGTGTTACGTGGGAAGAGTAGGCCGAGCAATCAATCAAAGTCGGACGAGATTGAAAGAGTGCCGAACAATCTTTGGTTGTCGAACGTTCTCGGGAGGCCGAACAATCTTTGGATGCCGAACGATCTTGTACCGAGCGTCCTTGGTATGTCGAACAATCTTATGCCGAGCGTCCTTGGTATGCCGAACAATATTATGCCGAGCGTCCTTGGTATGCTGAACAATCTCCTCATGCCGAGCACAGCGAAGCCGAATGCTTTGAGTGCCATGGGAAGCATTTGCACTGAACGATACTGGAAGCCGAACCAGTGACTTGGCCGAACGATGTTTGTACGCCGAGCAGAGCTTAGGCCGAACGATACTTTGGCCGAACGCTACCCAGGCCGAACTATATCTTGGCCGAACGGCCGGCCAATACTTAGGCCGAAAGATAGTTTGGCTGAACAATGTTTGGGCCGAACGGTAGTTGATGTCGGACAATTCTACCATGCCGAACGTTCTCACATGCCGAACGTTGTTCCATACCGAATGTCTCCCAATGCTGAATGCTCTGCCATGCCGAACGTTCCGTAGACGCCGTACGAACTTGGATACCGAGCGCACCCTGGATGCCGAGTGCTTCTTGGATGCCGATCGCCGATCGATCCAGTTGAGCCGACCGGTGGAAATGCCGAATACTAAGTTGCCTGGTCAAATCCCTAGGAAGCACTTACCCCCCAAAGTGTGTCGCGTGACCGAACGTGATACGCTTTGAACTACGAGTCCTTTGTGCTTCGCTTCGAACCTTGTCCGATTACTCGTGGTGGTTGTTTTCTTGTGAGTACCGGGTGAGATGGTGTGTGCCAAACGTAACGCGAATGCCAAGCGATACAACCGAAGCCGAACATCCCATGTACGCCGAGCGAAATGAAAGCCGATACCGAATGATGCTGGTTTGACCGGTTCTACCGGTCAGTGTCGCTTCGACTTCTACTCCTTCCATATAAAGGTCAGCACGTTCCTTCTTCTCCTCTTTACACTTTTTTACCTTTGCTACCTTGTACTTGCTCACCTCGCCAGTTCACAGCCTCCAAAGGTTCAACAATCCTTCCAATCTCGATCTACTAACCAGGTATCGATTCTTCTATCTAAATCCATTCCATAACTAATCAAGTTCATAGAGGAACCATAGCCGATAGGTGTATGAAAGGGTCAAGCCTTGGTTTAAGATATTTTTAGAGTTTTTAGAGTTGAATGATGAGGAGGAAAGGAGGAGTAACTAGAGACGAGCGTACAAGGGAGCTGTTGGGAGTTGTATTGTGATTCGGCACGGTTCCCTTGTGCCGAACGAGATGAGAGGGAAAAAGAATATAGGGGGAGTAGGAGGTGGTTAGGGTGCCGTATGGTTCCACGACTCGTCGAATGACCTGTCCTTGTTGTTCGGCGTGGATGGAGGAAGATAGGAAAAAATGAAACCGTAGCTAAGGACGGAGTGCCGAGTGTTGGGGCTCGGCATAACTTTTTGGTTCGGCACGACTCGTCACATGCCGAGCAGTGGGATGGAGGGTTAGGGCGGAAGTATGAATTAGGTAGGATGTCGAACGTTACTTTGGCCGAGCAGAACTTAGGCCGGTCGTTTCTTAGGCCGAACGATAGCTTTGCCGAACGATAGCTTGTCCGGTCGATAGTTAGGCCGAACAACATTTAGACCGACCAATCATGACTACCGACCCATATATCATCCGAACAACACACAAGCCGAACAATTATAAATGCCGAACCATGTTTTACAGGACGAACACTTATGGATGCTAAACCATTTTTTTAGCCGAAGAGAACTTAGGCCGAACGATCATTTGCCTTGCCTAATCATATAACAAAACAAGGGCAGAGACTCTAGCATACTAGCATATTGAACTGATCCAGACAGATAACTTAAGTTGACAAGAACAGATAAAAGCTTTTAACTCATAGTGCCAATGTCCGAGTACCAAAATTGAAAGCATCGCAAGGCTGGTTTTTGAAGACGGTCAGCGATGACGGTCTTCGAAGGCGACTGTCCCAAGCTCGACTTTATATCATTAATTCTGTGACTTATAATCTCTCAGCACTTACACACGAATGATCGCACTAGTTCACACACCACACGAGGGGAATTCTTGTGTTGTTAATTCTGACGTCGATTGTTTTTCGAGTATAGTTCAATTAGGTACTCTGTAGGATTCAATATTTATTGGTAATGTCTAAGAGATCTAGCTCCGCCACGACTTCAGATAGATCGAGACCGTCCACCCGACAAGAAGTCGCGGATGTTTCAAATCCGACAACCTCCCCTGCACATAACTTATCCCCCGACGCTTTGGAGGCAGCAATTCTCTTGGATAATCCCGTTGATTCACAGGCTTCGAAGGTCAATGAAGCTACGCTCCGGCGAATATGCTCCATCCATTGGACCCCTTTTGACGACGTGTTGGTTCCCTCGGGGCACAATCGTCCACACTTTCCCCCAGTTGGATACACGACGTGTAATAAATTCATGTGTTGGGTTGGTAGCATGCCACCGCTCAGTTTATTTCTTCGGGATGTGCTGCAATACATTGACATTGCCCCGTCGCAATTGCACCCAAATGGCCACGCATTTATCTACGGTACCTACATCCTCTTCATGACCGTCCTGTCTAGGCCCCCAACTCCGGGTGACATCAGATATATTTATATGGTCAAGAAGCGGTGAGATTTCCCCTCTTACATGTTTCTCGAGCCCTATCGCAAATGCAAAATCTTAACTGGGGCATGGAGAAAAATTTCCCTATACAAACAGGAATGGTTCTATGTGCGTTGCCCTCCTGGTTTCGCGAGGAGATGGGTGGAAGGAAGTAAGTCTTTTTTCTAGATCGATATTCATACTTGGTCAAAGCCACACCTTTTCTAGCTCTTTTTTTTCATCTTCTTAGGTATTAATCCCCGCCTTGACGGTCGTGGGTATTCTGAAGCCGTCGAATCCATTAGAGCTCTTCTTGTCGAGGAACGGGACATCCGTACCCTCATTTCAAATGAGTCACCGTCGAGGTTCGGAATGTTAGCAGAAGGTCGTCGGATAAGCCTTCCTGAGGGCGTCTCCATACCTAGGCCCGCATCCGGTAAAGGGAAAAAACTAGCTGATCATCAGCACATCATACTCCTGACGCACCAGAAGAGGAGAAAACTCAAGGGAACGAGACACCTGAAGCACAAGGTGAGAACTTGGGTCCCGCTCAGGATCCAATAGTCGAAGTGCACGATATCGAAACGTCGTCCTCCCCTTCAAAGGGGAAAAAGGGATTGACGTACAAGATTAGGAAGGAGAAGGTTGGCGGAACTTTAAAAGTTACGCTCATTCCAACGGAGAAGAGGCCTCTTCACAGCATGTAGAAAGTTCTTTAAAGGGCCTATCGAACCTCTCCATTCCCGATGACCTGCTCAATTACGACTTCGACGATCCAGAAGCATTTCAACTTCACTCGCCCATCAAAGGTGATGAGGGCGCTTTAGCCCAGAGTCAGGGAGAGAAAACTCCCATTAGTAAAGCAACTGGTCCGTCGGGGAGAAACGCTAGGACATGCACAAACACTTGCACTTCAATTTGCCCTTAAATTTTTGTCGTCGCGCTACTCTTCTCATTGCTAACTCTTTCTCAAATTTCATACAGGTGGCATGGGACGTACACACGGCATTGATCGCCTCCGCGGGTCGTCTGTTTTCTACCACTATGGGCGTGATTCAGGTTTCGGGAGACGTCGGGACGGAGACGATGATGGCGATAGGGATTATCATTCCCGGGACTCATCATCTCGGAAGAAGACATACTATCAGCCCAAGTACCATCATCATCCCTCTTCTTATTCGGAACCAAGCAAAGACAAGCGCGGCCATAAGGGGTCGCAATCCGATGTCTCCCAGGATCAACACTCTGACTCCTCTACCACTCAACAGTCCCGAGATCCTCATAGGAGGGCTGAACATTCTAAGCCGTCTCCTCCTGCTCCTGCAACAGATCCAACTATGTCGAAGAGGCTGGCCGAGCTTAAGGATAAATTTCCAAAAATCTGCTTTGATGGCCTGAAATTCCTCCCGGCGATTCATCCTATTCTCGGACATGTCAAGCAAAGCGCCATCGCCTGTACCAACGACGTCTATGTTCAACATGACACGTTTGTTCATTTGGCTGAAAAACTTTCTAAAGTCTCCATAGAGCACCAACACGAGATCGATCGCTTGAAGCTCGAGGCCATCCACGACAGAGATATCATTAAGGCTCATGACGAAGAGCTTGCATCTTATAGACCTCAGCTTGAGGCTGACCAACAGAGTGCTCAAGATACTGCCGAAGCCATGACTCATCTAGAATCGACACATAAAAAAGAGATCGACGAGGCAGTACAACGCTGCGGGGCCTTAGCACTAGAGAAGGACTCAGTCCAAAAAGAGAGGGACGCATTTAGCCTCCGAGTCAAGGAACTTGAGGAGCAGCTCCGTAGAGAGAAAGAAGAGAAAACAGCTGCCCAAGAAGAGTCACAACGATACTGTGACGAAATCGTTGCTACTTGACTCTTAAAAGAAAAATTGAGGCCGAGCTTTCCAAAGTCAAGGCGATAAGGAGTGAAGCCCGTGAAGAGGGCAAGAAGATAGCGTTCATTGATATCGACTCGCATCTCGAGGTGGTTAGAGAAGAAGGCAGGGAGGAGGTCAAAAATATGTTTGACCTGCTAATTGCTGAGTTCAACGCCCGCGTTCTCATGCATCGGGACTTGACTTTCTTAGGCGAGGGTTATCTTAAATCTCTGGCCGAGCCGTGGGAGACTTTAAACGAAATCAGAAAGGCCGAGCATGGTACCAAAGAGATTGACGAGGGGGCCTTGATAAAAGAATTCCTCAAGGGGAACGAGCCTTCCGACTTGTCAGCAGCTAAAGCTATTTATTGCAAAGGCTCCCCCTCAAAGAAAGGGAAAGAAGTGATTACCGGCCCATCCGAGGTTGCGCCTCCAGCTCATGCGCCTACTCGATTGGCCGATCGGCCGATACTCGATCCCTTTGAGTAGCATATTGGTTACAATCCGGAGGACCCCGGCCTTGGCGTCCATATTTTGTCTCCCACTCTGGAGGGTGAAACCCCCTTGACAGCTGAGAGCCTACCGGAGCCTGGTAGATACTCTCCACTTTAAGATTTCAAAAGTGGTCATTCTTTATGAAGGACTATTGTATTATAATGCTTGTTTTTCATGATTTTTCATAGGCCGTTCTATCCAGGGACTACTCCGAGGAGCGATGTCGCTAAGGAGGTGGAGGAAAAGAGAAGTGAGGCCACTCAGGCAGGAGAGGCTCCCAGGCCAGATGCTCAGGTGATTGGAGCGTTGGATGAAGACAAATCTGAGACTTCTTCTCCCATCGAGGGGAGTTATGAAGTAGAGATTACAGGCACCCCTGAACACACATCTGAGCTAAGTATGAAGGAGCGGCTCGAGAAGGAGAAGAGAGAGAGACGGCCGAGATCAAGGTCGAGCCTCGAGGCATGGACCCAGATGATCCCTTGCACAAGCCATTGAAGGTCATTCTCCCTGGAAGGTCCAAGCCCGTGGATGTCCCTCGTGCTTCTGCAGCTGCTACCCCTCCATCAAAGAAGAGTACCAAGGGTAAACGCACAGGGGAGGAGCCGTTCGAGAAGTCCACGGAGGTGAGGAAGTCGAAGAAGCACAAGAAGTGACCATTACTCTTGTTCAACGAGAGTTAGTTTAAGTTATGTAATAATTTTCATCTACTTCCGTAGTCTTTGTAAATAGATTGTCTACTCCGAACTTTGTTGTAAAAACTTTGTCTGAATAAAGCTTAGTTCCCCTTTTTTATTTTTCTATCTTTTAAAAGGCTCTTGTCGTTCAATTTTTGTATGATTGTGATTTAAATACGAGCTGTTTTGAATAACATGGACTTCTCGGTTCACCTTCATATAGCTCGGAGATTCTTCAAGAGTTGTTCATTCTTCCTTCTGCGCTTCAAACACTTAGAATATTTTTTAGTCCAAACATCGGGGACTTAGGGTACTCCAGTCCGCGCTATAGGGACTTGGAGATTTGAGTCGATTATATTCGAGTCCGCACTCTGAGGACTTAGGGTACTCCAGTCCGTGCTCCGGGGACTTGGAGATTTTGAATCGTTTATACTCGAGTCCGCACTCCGGGGACTTAGGGTACACCAGTCCGTACTCCGGGGATTTGGAGATTTTGAATCGTTTATACTCGAGTCCGCACTTCGGGGACTTAGGGTACTCCAGTCCGTACTCCGGGGACTTAGAGATTTTGAATCGTTTATACTCGAGTCCGCACTCTGGGGACTTAGAGCACTCCAGTCCGCACTCTGGGAATTTAGAGATTTTGAATCGTTTATACTCGAGTCCGCACTCCAGGGACTTAGAGTACTCTAGTCTGCACTCCGGGGACTTGGAGATTTTGTATCGTTTATACACGAGTCCGTACTCCGGGGACTTAGAGTACTCCAGTCCGCACTCCGGGGACTTAGAGATTTCGAATCGTTTATACTCGAGTTCGCACTCCGGGGACTTAGAGTACTCCAGTCCGCACTCTGGGGACTTGGAGATTTTGAATCATTTATACTCGAGTCCACACTCCGGGGACTTAGATTACTCCAGTCCGCACTTCGGGGACTTGGTGATTTTGAATCGTTTATACTCGAGTCCGCGCTCCGGGGACTTAGAGTACTCCAGTCCGTACTCTGGGGACTTGGAGGTTTTGAATCATTTATACTCGAGTCCGCACTCCGGGGACTTAGAGTACTCCAGTCCGCACTCCGGGGACTTGGAGATTTTGAATCGTTTATACTCGAGTCCGTGCTCCGGGGACTTAGAGTACTTCAGTCCGCACTCCGGGGACTTGGAGGTTTTGAATCGTTTATACTCGAGTCCGCACTCCGGGGACTTAGAGTACTCCAGTCCGCACTCCGGGGACTTGGAGATTTTGAATCGCTTGGCGTGTTCGTACGTTGGCCAGAATAATATGGTTTCGTTTGCCTGCCATAGGATCATCATGCGCAGAGACATTAGTAATTTACGGAAAAGATGGCTTCAAGCCTTTATTAATGAAAGCAAGCTGAATTGTCTTACTACATGTCAAGAGCTAGAAATAAAGGCGTACTGGAAATAAATGCAACTAATACATGAAAGAAATATACTTAGTATAATAATGCCGCAAGTGCTCGTTGTTCCATGCTCGAGGGAGTGTCGCACCATCGACGGTCGTTAGCTTGAGAGTTCCTTCTCCAAGCTTCCGTTCGATGACGTATGGACCTTCCCAATGGGGATTCATATGAGATGGGATCGGAAAAACTCGTTTCAAAACGAGGTCTCCCACACTAAAAATTCTTGGTCGGACCTTTTCGTTATAATATTTTGCGACTCTATGTCTGTACGGGCCGCTCTCAAATTGGCCTCTTCGCGTTTTTCGTCAATGTAGTCCAATGATTCCAATAAAAGATTTTGGTTCGACTCGGGGTCGTAATAAGTAACCTGATGTGATGGAACTCCGAGTTCCACGAGTATGACAGCTTCCATGCCATATGCCAAAGCGAATGGAGTGTGGGCAGTCACGGTCTTGTGGGTGGTCCTGTAGGCCCAAAGCGCTGTTGGAAGTTCATCCACCCACTTGCCTCTAGCCTTTTCCAGATGTTTTTTCAATATGGACTTGATTATCTTGTTTACGGCTTCCACTTGTCCGTTGGCTTTCAGGTGAGCAACTGCTGCAAACTTCTTTTCAATGCCATACTTCTGGCAAAATTCTTTGAACTCCTTGCTTTCGAATTGAGTCCCATTGTCTGTAATGATGGTTCGTGGAAGGCCGAAACGGAATATGATATTTCGTACGATGAAATTAATAACCTTCTTGGTGGTTATTGTAACCAGAGGCTCTGCTTCTGCCCATTTGGTGAAGTAGTCGACCGCAACTATTGCATATTTTGCTCCGCCTTTGGCCATGGGTAAAGAACCAACTAGGTCAATTCCCCGCATTGCAAATGGCCAGGAACTAACCATTTGCGTGAGTTCCGTCGGCGGAGCTCTCGGGATTTTTGCATATATATGGCATTTATCACATCTTCTCACATAGTCTGCAACATCCCGATTCACAGTTGGCCAGTAGTATCCATAACGGAGGATCTTCTTTGCTAATGTCTGCCCCAGTATGGTCGCCACATTCTCCTTCATGGACTTCTTCCAGGACTCGTTTTATCTCACCATAGGCAATGCATCGGAGTAGTGGGGTGGAGAATCCCCTTCGATACATTATTCCATCTTGTATTACATAACGAGAAGACTTACGAAGGACTTGTCGTCTTTCTCTCCTTTCTTTGGGTAAGATTTCGAATAGCAAGTACTGCTTGATTGGGGTCATCCACGATTCCTCCTCGATTTCTGTTTTTAATAGGAAATCTACCTCCATCATATCTATACTCGGAGCATGGAGGGTCTCAACAGGAAATAACCCCATTTGCTGTACGTCGCCTGTGCTAGCGAATTTTGCCAGTGAATCGGCTGCTCTGTTTCGCTCACGCGGGACATGTGAAATATCATAATACTTGAGATTCGCTAGCAGCTCCTGAACTCGAACCAAATATGGGGCAAATCTCTACCCCCTTGCTTAGTAGTCTCCTTGTACTTGGTACACCACCAACTGCGAGTCGCTGAAGATTTCAACCGATTTTACTCCCAGTTCTTCGATAAGTTTCAAGCCGGCGATCAACGCTTCATATTCAGCTTCGTTATTTGTTGCTGTGAATTCGAGCTTCAAAGCGTAGTAGACTGGTCGGCTCTCAGGAGTTACAAGAACTAAGCCGACCCCCGAACAGCGGTCGTTAGATGCCCCATCAGTGTACATCTTCCATCGAACCGGAGGTATGACATTGTGGTCGTTTGACTCGTCTGTCATAGTAAATTAAGCAATGAAGTCAGCTAGTGCTTGTCCTTGTATGGCCCTTCGCGGAAGGTAGGTAATGTCGAACTGACTTAACTCAATATTCCATTTAAGCATCCTCCCGAAAGTTTCTGATCGTTGGAGTATCTGCCGCAAAGGTTGATCAGTATAGACACCGATCGAGTGTTTTTGAAAATACGGACGAAGCTTGCGTGATGCAATCACCAAGCAATAGGCTAGCTTTTCAATCTTTGGATAATTTCTTTTTGCCTCCATCAAACGTTTACTAACATAGTACACTGGCTTTTGAACCCGATCTTCCTCGCGAACCAAGGATGTACTGATAGCGTGCTGGGATACAGCCAAGTATATGTACAACATTTCGTGGTCTATTGGTTTCGACAATACCGGGGGACTTTCTAAGTGCCTTACAAGAGCTCTGAATGCTTCCTTACAGTCGGATGTCCACTCGAAATTCCTCTTTCCTTTCTTTATGACATCAAAGAAAGGAATACACTTGTCTGTGGCCCTGGATATGAATCGGCTCAGCGTGGCCAACTTTCTGTTCAAGCTTTGCACCTGCTTTATGGTTCTGGGCACTTGTATATCACAGATGGCTTGAATCTTCTCCGGGTTAGCCTCGATTCCTTGTGCATTCACAATGAAACCCAAAAACTTTCCCGACGCTACGTCGAATGAACACTTCAAAGGATTGATCTTCATTCCATATTGTCTGAGTATGTCAAACATCTCCGCTAAGTCTCGAATGTGGTCGTTTGACTGCCGTGACTTTACGAGCATGTCATCCACATAAACTTCCATCATTTTACCAATCTGGTATTTGAACATCCTATTCACCAGACGCTGATAAGTTGCTCCCGCGTTTTTCAATCCGAAGGGCATCACTACATAGCAATACAACTCAACGTTTGTGACAAAACTGGCGTGTTCTTGGTCTGGGAGGTGCATCGGGATTTCATTATATTCGGAGTACGCATCCATAAATGATAGTAACTCATGCCCGGGAGTTAAATCGACCAGCTGGTCAATCCTAGGCAACGGGAAACTATCCTTCGGGCATGCTTTGTTTAAATCAGAATAATCGACACAAGTTCTCCATTTTCCATTCGCTTTCTTTACTAGCACCGGGTTAGAAACCCATTCAGGGTAGAGGGCATCTCGGACGAACCCATTGGCTTTGAGTTTGTCCACCTCCTCTTTGAGAGCCGCGGACCTCTCTGGGTCCATGCCTTTCCTTTTCTGTTTCACAGGAACATGTCTTGGGCCTATGTTCAATATATGACTCGCAATTGTAGGAGAAATCCTGCACATGTCAGAATGTGTCCAAGCGAAAACATCAAGAATCGCTCGGAGGAAGTCGGTAAGGTTCTCGGCCACCACGTGACGGGTCGTCTCGGCTGACTGGGATATCAATTGTTAGTTCATCCGGTGGTGCATTTGTTTCCCTTGGTCTCCCATCATCGTCTCTCGGATATATGTCTCTATGGATCCGAGAATGTAGCCCGAGCCAGGGCTCAGGCGCTACTTGTCAATCATCAGCATTTCGGATGTAGACGGAGCGGTCCACAACCTTTCCTTTCTCTCTATGCTGAGCCTCTCTCAGCTCAGCCACTTAGCAGGCACGTCCGGTCGCCTGATCGCCGTGTACCACTCTAACACTACTGTCTGTGGGAAATTTTAACGTCAGACACCAAGGGGCCAATGCTGCCCTAAATTCTGTCAAGGTTTGACGTCCTAGAAATACGTTATATGGAGAGTCAACGTCCAACACTATGAATGGTAGGATCCGTACCCTCCTACGCTCGCCTTGCCCCAGTTCAACTGGTAACTCCACATATCCTACTGCATCCGTTGTTGCGCCGTTAAAGCCGTGGATTCTGGCTTTAGACGGTTTCAAATCCTTAGTCTCTAGCTTCATTTGGTCGTACGCCTTCTTGAAGATGATGTTAACGGAACTTCCATAATCAATTAGAATTCTCTTCACAAATGCCGGCCCGATTGTCGCAGATATGACCATCGGGTCGATGGTAGGGGCCTCCACCTTATCCGCATCTCTGCTCCTGAATACAATATCATCATCCATCGTGCGCTGCTGCTTTGCAGGGGTTCCATCCTCCACATTCAAACAACACTCATACTCCGCATGTCTTAAAGAGTTAGCATATCGCTCCATCTCCTACCAATTCTTATCCGCAGGATGAGGTCCGCCAGCAATCATGTTGATAACCAATCTACCCACAGTTCGAGCAGGTTGGTCTGGTTGGCGTGGAGCTGGCCTACGTCCATGGTCCGATGTCTCTTGTCTTCCGTCTTGTGGGTCTTCGACGAACTCTTGCAGCTTCTTCTGTCTAATCAGCTTTTCTATAGCGTCATGGAGGTGTCTGCACTCCTTTGTGTTGTGCCCATGAGACTCATGAAAGCGACAGTACTTTCCATTCTGCTTCTGTTCCTCCGATGATTCCTTTGGGCGTGGTTTCCTATACTGAAAAGTGTTGCAAGTTGACAAATAAATGTTTTCAAGTGATGTGTTGAGCGGGATGTATTCATTGTAGGTCGGGATCCTTGACTTCCATTTCCCTGTCTCTCTTTTCTTTCCAGGATTTCTACCTCCGGATCCTTAAGACTACCCAGGCTTGTTTTGGACGTTGACTTGAGCTTTTCCCGAATCATCGCCGGTTTGCTTCATGGCGACGGTACTCTTCATAGTCTCCTACGCAGGCCCTGGTGCCTTGTCTCGCCTTGTCCATCGAGCTTCTTCCTTTCTTATGAACTGATGAGCTTACGAGTAAAAACGTTCCAGCGCGGCTGGGGCCTTTCCCGCCAACCAATCTCCGAATTTAGAGTCTGGATCCATTCCATGCATTACCGCCATCAAAATTGCGTGGTCGTTTGGGTTGCTCACTTTGGTAGCAGCAACATGAAATCTCTGCAAGTATGCTTTTAACGACTCTCCCAGAGCTTGGATTACGCTTGATAAGGACATCACATCCTTTGGACGAGTGGTGTGTATCCTGAATTGCTCTATGAATTTCATTGCCAATTCGTCAAAGCTGGATATAGATCGTGGGGGAAGTCGAGTAAACCACATGGTGGCAATTCTGGACAGAGTGATTGGGAAGCACCTACACTTGGTTGCATCATTAGCTCTTGCAGAATCCATCATCCATCCGTACCTCATAACATGCTGCCTGAGATCAGTCTTCCCTTCTTAGGCTGGGATAGTCGGCATATCGTACTTCTTGGGGTACTCAGCCTGCAGGATACCATTCGTAAAGGGAGTATGGCTTCTGGACACTCCCCAATATTCATTGGTCAAGCCTTGGTTTTCTCTCATCAACTGCCTGACCATAGTTGTTAAGTCCGGAGTTTGTATGGAGGATGGAAGGTTGGGTTCCGTTCCACGGGACCGTGCGGGTTAGTGTCCCGCCTGATTTGGATCTTGGAGATTCGGGTGTCCGATCTCTTCGCGGGCTTGATTCCCAACGCCTGCTTGTGCACCTTCATCCTTACGGCGTCTACGCCTAGGAGGTTCATCAGCTGACGTTGAACTATCAGATTCAGAATAAGGGGCAGGGTTACCTCCAGCACTCTAGCACTGCTGCTGAGCGAGCTAAGTCATGAGGTTAGTGTTTGATTGAATCTGCTCAGCAAGTTGCCTTCTACTTTCCTTGAGTTCTCTTATCAAGTCGTTGAACTTTGTTCGGGAAACGATTTCCGCTTGGTTTTGGGTGGAAGGCCCTGCACCTCTTGTTGCTTGCTGATTTCTAGGTCCAACTTGTTGTACGCTAGCAGTTTCGTGGACATCTGCGTTATGGGAGGCCGATCTGGTTCGTGGTCTTCCTAAGGTAGAGTTGTTGGTTATAACTCTGAATAGAATCAACAGATGCCTTGTGAATGATCTTGGATCTCCTCTGGGGGATTTATGCAATCCAGTAGCTACAAAGCAGATCCTAACAGCCTGAGAATTCAATTCTCAGTGAAAGCACCAAAATGTTAGCACCAAAATTGGTCACTAACACCCTTAGAGAGATTGTGTAGAGAGATTAATGTAGAAAGTAAATTAAAATAGAGAACAATATGTAAATTATAGTGCAGAGAACAAGAACACCGAATTTATAGTGGTTCGGCGTAACTGCCTACGTCCACTTTGAAGTTGATTTCTATTGATTTCCTTGATAGTTGATTACAGATACAATCCGTTTCTAATTACTTGAATACAATTGCAAAACAAAAGATTAAGTCTTGAGTGAGTGTTGAATGCGGCAGAGTTTCCCCATGTTCCCAAAAAACTGATCCTTTTCACTGTGCCCCTGCCTCTCTATTTATAGACGAAGGTGGGATGGACTTCCCTGGTGGGCCTGGTAGCTGGATATCACGGTCCAAATGGAGTAAACTCTGTGTGCCGACCCGAACATGCCGAACGGCCAAATGCCGATCCATCATCTTCATGCCGAATGATGCGGTGTTACGTGGGAAGAGTAGGCCGAGCAATCAATCGAAGCCGGACGAGATTGAAAGAGTGCCGAACAATCTTTGGTTGTCGAACGTTCTCGGAAGGCCGAACAATCTCTGGATGCCGAACGATCTTATGCCGAGCGTCCTTGGTATGCCGAACCATCTTATGCCGAGCGTCCTTGGTATGCCGAACAATCTCCTCATGCCAAGCACAGCGAAGCCGAACGCTCTGAGCATCGTGGGAAGCATTTGCACCGAACGATACTGGAAGCCGAGCCAGTGACTTGGCCGAACGATATTTGTACGCCGAGCAGAGCTTAGGCCGAATGATACTTTGGCCAATAGTTAGGCCGAACGATAGTTTGGCCGAACAATGTTTGGGCCGAACGGTAGTTGATGCCGGACAATTCTACCATGCCGAACGTTCTCACATGCCGAACGTTATTCCATACCGAACGTCTCCCAATGCTAAATGCTCTGCCATGCCGAATGTTCCGTAGACGCCGAATGAACTTGGATGCTGAGTGCACCCTGGATGTCGTGTGCTTCTTGGATGCCGGTCGCCGATCGATCCAGTTGAGCCGACTGGTGAAAATGCCGAATACTAAGTTGCATAGTCAAATCCCCAGGAAACATTACCAAATTAATTCTTAATTTTAATCTGGAATTCAAATTAATTACTAATTAAATTTGGCTTAAAAATTAGGAATGTTACAACATGTGTGTGTGTTCTGTAGTTTTGCTTATGCAGATGAAATGAATTGTATATATAGTGATGTTTACATTTTAAATCTAATAGATATGTATATGTTTTGGTTGATATATATATTTTTATAATAAGTTTGTACAAGTATAGTTGGCGTGTGATATAGTGTATGTTAATATATAGACATGTACATTAGATTAAGTAAGCTATATGTATTTGTTTACAACTAGTACAGATCCTGTTGCTCGAAAAAATTATGTTAGTTTATATATATTATATATATAAATTATATATACTTTACTTTAGTTGGTCTGATAGTTAACATGAAAACAATATTTTATGTTGTACATTATATACATATAACCTAATTTTATAATATGGTGATGTTGATTTATATATATACGTTAAACTATTGAGTTTTGATGATTAAATTTATAATAGATTATTAATATATATACTTTGTTTTCCAGAAAAATCCTGGTCTGCCTTGCTCTGTTTCGATTTTTTTGTCCTAGCCTGATTAGCATGTGTTATTATTAGTACATATTATTATATGTAGTTTTCATATATATCAGTTTATGTTAGTACATTACAAGGTGTATATATATATACACATATTTTATGCTTAAAGAATCTCAATTTTGAATGTTGTAGTAAAAGTATGGTACTTTAATATAAATATGATATGTTAGGTTGAAATGAATATAATGTATAAGTATTGGTTTAAATATAGCATGTGTGTGTATATATATATGTTGAGTTTAATATATGTGTTTAATTTAAAACAATGATTTTGAAATGTATATATATTTAATTTAAAAATGTGTTTTTATTTAGAATATGGTTATATATATATATGTGTGTGTGTGTGTGTGTGTGTGTGTGTGTGTTCACTTATACCATTTATCTTCATCAATCCAGTCATCTGCCTTACTCTAGTCTCGCCAATGTCCAAGTTGGTCGCAACATCTTTTTTGATTTGTGTTATCCTATTTTTTGGTCAAAACTGGAATATCGACAAATTGGCAAGGAATTATGAATACCAGGATGGGAGATCGGTTGGAATCAAGGCTACGATCGATATCGTCAAAATTTTTGTTGAACTCCAATCGGGACGAAATTGATTGGAGATGATGATAAGGACTAGGAAAGGCTATGTTTCAAATTTCAAGTTAATCGGAGTTCGTATGGAGGAAATATGATGGATTCAAGGTGGGAAATGCTTGTTGTTCGAATCCATCAAAAGGGACGAAATGGTGCTCGGTTCGAATCGATCAGATTCGAACCCACCAGGATGGATTCGAACCCAACAGGTTCGCATCGATCAAGAGGCGTTGCGCAAGGACAGTTCGAATCGATACACTTCGTATCGAATGGCATGGTTTCGGCTTGGTAAAGTTTGCATCGATGGTTCTTCGAATCGATGGACTTCGACTCGATGGAGAGGCATAAAGGCGTATACTGGTTAGTTCGCATCGATGGTGGTTCGAATCCATGGGAACTCCATGGATTCGAAGGAGAGGGATTCGAAGGAGAGGGATTCGAAGATGATGGATACGAAGCAGTGGACATGGATTCGAAGATGATGGATGCGAAGCAAGGGACATGGATTCGAAGGACGTGGCTTCAGAAAGCATGGATTCGAAGAGCATGGATTCGAAGGAGTCGGCCTTATGGATTCGAAGGAGATGGTTTCGGAGAGGATGGTTTCGAAGCATGGGTTCGAACCAAGCAGAACGCACGGAGCTTTGATCTTGAATCGATCATATCTTCCAAACCGTTGATCCAAATGCAATGAAATTTTTACAGGAGCTTACATACATGTTGAAGAATGTTCTCACCAAATTTCAGCTCAATTGGATGATTTCTTGATCGATTCAAACCTTACTTCGAATCGATCCCAAGGTGGGCCCGGACCTCCATATTTCGAGCATGTGGGCCCCCTCACGTGCCTGAAGTGGTCTTCCTGGATTTTAGGAGAAATATCAGCGTCCTACGCTTATAAATAGAGCCCCTGGTCATTCAGAAAAGGGGTCGGAGATTTGAGAGAGAGAAAGCACGCTCGGACGCTGCCAGAATCATTCCGCATCATCATTGCTGCTATTTATTTCAAGTTTTGGACTTTGTAACTGCTGTAATCATCTGTAATCATCAAGGATAATCAATAAAAGGATAAAAACTTTGGAGTGGACGTAGGCCGGAGATAGCCGAACCACTATAAAATTTGTGTCTCTGTTCTTTACTTTGGGATTATTGTTTAATACTTGCTGAGATCTGAGATCTGTGTTTGAATATTATTGATTTATATTCATACACTGGTGCTTTCACGGTATTCGAGGTTTGTGACCAATTTTGGCGCAAACACTTTAGTGCTTTCACTGAGAAGGACTAGCACCCGCTACATCGGATTTGAAAGTTGGATTTGAAGATTTTAAAAGAGTTTAGATTCAAGGACAATGGCTAGGCAAAATAGTAGAAGGCAAAGGACTGAGAGAAGCCAACAGGAAGGAAGTCAACAAGCATCCTCCGGAGCGGGGGAAGGACAGGCTTCAATCTACATAACTCGAGATGAAATGGAGGCTATGGCAAATTCTTTGCAAGAGAGATTATTAAAGAACCAACACAGGAAATGATGCATACTTTCTTCGAGCAAATAAGAGCTGCAGGGATGCAGAACTTAGGAACAGCTACAGCCGCTGTGGATGCAGGACAGGGAACTGGGGTCGTGGAACCCAATGGAGGACGAGATACGGAGCCACAAAGCAATCAACAAGGGCTTGGGGGCAGACCCACAGGATCTAACACAGGAGGACCGCTGGAAGGAGTTCAACAGGCTAGAACCAACGTTGCTACTAACGAGCCACATGAAGAATATGTACCAGAGTTCCCTCGGGGACATGGGGGGCAACCCCCGACAGACAACGCTGGATTGGTAGAGATGATTAGAAAAAATGTGCGAGGTGGTTTGGCCAAAGGAGACTTGGAAGGAGTGAACAGGAGTCCGTTTGCTCGGGAAATAAGAATGGCTCAGAACCCGCCTAAGTTTAAGTTGCCTAGCGTGGAGATATATGATGGCAAGACAGATCCAACGGATCACTTGATGAGGTACACCAGACACATGGAGGTGCTGGGGGCATCGGAGGAAGTGATGGCCCGATGCTTCCCTTTGTATCTGACGGAATTAGCTGCGATGTGGTTTAGGCAGCTGGAAGAAGGATCTATCAGAACTTGGAGGGAATTGGTGGAAAAGTTTTTGGGACAGTTTCGAGTCCATGTCAAGAGACCGAAGAACGTGATGACATTAACATCGGTAAAGCAAAGAATGGATGAATCGCTTAGGGCTTTTCTAACTCGGTTCAGTGCGGCAGTCGCTTCGGTGGATCGGCCTGATCCATCGATGGTTTTGATGGCAGCAGTATCAGGAGTCAGGGAGAACTCGGATTTCAAGGTATCTCTGATACGAGATCCCCCACAAGATCTCGACGAATTCTTTCACGAGGCAGAAAGGTTCCTTCGGCAAGAAGATGCAAGTACGGATTTAAAGGTGAAAAAGGTTAGTGCAATCGAGGTAGGAGCAGTATCCAGCGGTGGTTCAGATAAAGACAAAGGAAAAAGGAAATTGGATAATGATTCTGGAAACGCTAGGAAGCGATGGAAGGATCCAAAGTTTTCCACATACACAGGATTGAACGAGACGCTGGAGCGGATATACATGGATACTCGGAATCGCCTTCCCTACCGAAGGCCAGCCAGGAGAGAGCCTTCTGAACGAGAGAGGGCATCAGGGAGGCATTGTCTCTTCCATGACTTAGACGGACATGACACCAACAGCTGCAGGCACTTGAAGGATATAATCGAGGAGCATGTAAGGAATGGGCAGCTACAGCAGTATGTCGGAGCTCGAAATGCAACGGTGGAACAGGAGCAACCACCGACAACCTCTCGCCGCGATGATGGGAGACCCAGGGATGGTAATCGATTGATTATCCACTAATCAGGATAATATGGAATAAGTAACGAACTATTAGCAAGCAACCAAGTCATTTACACATGTACGGGGACGGAGATAGCCCCTAGGCATGCTCTGAATGATGATAAACTGCAATGCTATGGTTTGCGAAATCTATCTTTTGCTTTTTTGATTGGACACTGCTTTTCTTTTCGGATTTTGGTTTTGGAGTTTGGATCGAGCTCCTGGTTTTGCTTTCTTTTTAGATTTTTCTTTGGATGATTGTTTTTGGTTTTGGATGCTGGTTTGGTTTTCTGGTTTTGGATTTGGATTTTTGGGTTTGGATGTTGGATTGGATTTTGATTGGATTTTCATCTAGTTTTGATAAATGGTCGTCGGGTATGGATTATGCCTGGCAAGGGGTGAGTCACTTCGCCCGAACGTGGTAAATTGACTCATTCAGGTCGCCGAGTATGGACCATGCTCGGCAAGGGTCCGGAGTGACCAGGATTCGGCCTAGGACTTAGGCCCTGTATTATCAATTGTTATTTTCAGGTCGTTAAGTATGGACTATGCTCAACAAGGGTCCGAAGGGACCAGGATTCAGTTTAGGACTTAAGCCATGGCATTACACGACGTCCAGGGACACTGGACCAAGGTCGTCAAGTGTGGATTACGCTTGGCAAGAACCCGGAGAGGTTAGCTTAACGTCCAGGGAAACTGGACCAAGATCATCAAGTGTGGATTACGCTCGACAAGAACACGATGAGGCTAGCTTAACATCCAGGGACACCGGATCATGATCGTCATGTGTAGATTGCACTTGGCAAAAGCCCGGAGAGGTTATGGATTTGAATATCGACCCGGAGAGGTCCTGGATTCGGTTATTGGCTATTAAATAAGGATGGATTGGGACTCGGTTGTCGAGTTCGAATGGGTATGGAATTGGCTCAAGCTTTGGTTATTGGGTTTGGAATTGGATATCGACTCGGAGCAGTCAAGGATGATATACTCTGGCAATATGGCTATGGACTTTGGATATTGGATTCGGAACTATTCAAAACACGCCTTGTTACCACAAGGCATGTTTTGGGGGGCAAAGTGTTATCCCATTTTTTGGTCAAAACTGGAATATCGACAAATTGGCAAGGAATTATGAATACCAGGATGGGAGATCGGTTGGAATCAAGGCTACGATTGATATCGTCAAAATTTTTGTTGAACTCCGATCGGGACGAAATTGATTGGAGATGATGATAAGGACTAGGAAAGGCTATGTTTCAAATTTCAAGTTAATCGGAGTTCGTATGGAGGAAATATGATGGATTCAAGGTGGGAAATGCTTGTTGTTCGAATCCATCAAAAGGGACGAAATGGTGCTCGGTTCGAATCGATCAGATTCGAACCCACCAGGATGGATTCGAACCCAACAGGTTCGCATCGATCAAGAGGCGTTGCGCAAGGACAGTTCGAATCGATACACTTCGTATCGAATGGCATGGTTTCGGCTTGGTAAAGTTCGCATCGATGGTTCTTCGAATCGATGGACTTCGACTCGATGGAGAGGCATAAAGGCGTATACTGGTTAGTTCGCATCGATGGTGGTTCGAATCCATGGGAACTCCATGGATTCGAAGGAGAGGGATTCGAAGGAGAGGGATTCGAAGGAGAGGGATTCGAAGATGATGGATACGAAGCAGTGGACATGGATTCAAAGATGATGGATGTGAAGCAAGGGACATGGATTCGAAGGACGTGGCTTCAGAAAGCATGGATTCGAAGAGCATGGATTCGAAGGAGTCGGCCTTATGGATTCGAAGGAGATGGTTTCGGAGAGGATGGTTTCGAAGCATGGGTTCGAACCAGGAAGAACGCACGGAGCTTTGATCTTGAATCGATCATATCTTCCAAACCGTTGATCCAAATGCAATGAAATTTTTACAGGAGCTTACATACATGTTGAAGAATCTTCTCACCAAATTTCAGCTCAATTGGATGATTTCTTGATCGATTCAAACCTTACTTCGAATCGATCCCAAGGTGGGGCCGGACCTCCAGATTTCGGGCATGTGGGCCCCCTCACGTGCCTGAAGTGGTCTTCCTGGATTTTAGGAGAAATATCAGCCTCCTACGCTTATAAATAGAGCCCCTGGTCATTCAGAAAAGGGGTCAGAGATTTGAGAGAGAGAAAGCACGCTCGGACGCTGCCAGAATCATTCCGCATCATCATTGCTGCTATTTATTTCAAGTTTTGGACTTTGTAACTGCTGTAATCATCTGTAATCATCAAGGATAATCAATAAAAGGATAAAAACTTTGGAGTGGACGTAGGCCGGAGATAGCCGAACCACTATAAAATTTGTGTCTCTGTTCTTTACTTTGGGATTATTGTTTAATACTTGCTGAGATCTGAGATCTATGTTTGAATATTATTGATTTATATTCATACACTGGTGCTTTCACGGTATTCGAGGTTTGTGACCAATTTTGGCGCAAACAATTTGCTCGTGTCCGTATTCAATGTGCGTATCTGTATCATCTTCTATATTCTCTAGCCTCAAAAGGTCAGCAATCACTCATGACTAACATTCTTATATTTATTAAATTTGATTTCAATTGAAATGATAAATGAAATATGCCGCTATTAGTTATTTACTTTGCTATATATATGCTACTATCTGTATCTGTTCACCTGTGACATCTGACACCACTATCTTTTATTTATATTGATGATATATGCCTGTTATATTATTATCATATCTGTTATAACTATGCAAGTTCCGCGTTAGTGTTGAATTCCTTATGGGTTGAAATGATACATACCCGAACGATCTATAGAATAGGAGAATTCGTTATGGGTTGAAATGATAAACCCAAGCGATTTTCACGAATTGAATTTGGGATTGCGGGTTGAAATGATATATACCCGTATATATATTTAAATTGCAGATTGAAATGATAAATATCCGTATCACTTGACCATAGGATAGAAAATTATCTACAAACACCGTTGGTCTATATATAAATATTTTGAAAATGATTTCTATGCTTTTAGAGGGAAATATATGGTTTTATTAAATATTGAAGATATTATATATGTATGTTATTGTATAAAGGTTTTGAAATTAGGATTTTAAAATTATACGATTGAAAATTTTAAAGGTTATAAGTTAGTTTTGAAATTATAAATTTTAAGAATTTACTTATAATTTTACTATTTTAAAATATGTATAAATTAGTTTTAATATAAAATAAGTTCAATAATAAGATTTAATTTAATAAAGTTTGATTTAATTAACATATAATATGTTTAAGTATTTATTTAAAATTATATTTTTAAAATAGATTTGATACTGATTTTTATAAGTTAAGATTGGAAAGTTAAATTTGAGTTTATTTGAAGTTTATTTAATTAATAATTTTATTTAATTAATAATTTTATTTAATTAAATCGATTTGAAACTTATTGAATTTGAGATTTTTAAAGGATATGATTTTATAACTTGATTTTGGTTTAAGGCGATTTAATGAATATTTTAAGCTTAAATAAATTGTAGGAAATATGCAGTTTACTGTAATTTGAGTTTTATTTAAATGATATTCGTTTTATTAAGTGAATATTTCAAAACTAAATAATAATGAAGTTAAATTTAGATATATATGAAAATACCAAATTTAGTTTTGAAATTATGGAATATTTAAAACTTTGAAATCTACTGAAATTGGAATGGTTTATTTTGTGGTTCAAATCTTTATTTGAAATCAATATAATTTGAAATGGGTTATTGAGAAACTGAATTGAATTGAAATTGGTGAATTGAGATTGAATTGCATTGAATTTTGGAATTCAAGTTGATTTGAATCGATTTGTGAAATTTGAGGAAGCTATTTTATTATATAAACTATTTTTAAATTATATTTAAAACTATTTATATATTCTACTTTATAAATTATTTTAATATAAATTATTTAATACAAATCATTTTAATATAAAATATTTTAATATGAAATATTTTAATATACTAATTATTTTAATATAAACTATTTTAACATATAACTATTTTTATATAAACTATTTTATTATATATACTATTATTAATATCTAAACTGTTCAGTAGGAAGTTATGATTTCGAAGTTATGAATTTCAAAGTATTATGTTATCAAGTGTTATGATTTCCAAAGTGTTATAATTTCTAAGCTTTATAATTTTGAAAGTGTTATGACTTTGAAAGTGCTATGATTTTTGGAAATGGATATATTTGAAGTGAAAATGATATCGTATTGATATGGTTTTGAAATGGATATGATATTTTGGTTTTGAAGTATAAACTATTTTGAAATGACCGCGGTGTTATAATAACGTTTGGTTGTTAAAGAGATCGAGATCGATTATTGTCATACTCTCTGCCAATGATGAAAACCATTTTAACAACCGTGTATGCGGTGGAGATTCTGGAATGAAGTAGAATGGTTGTGACGATCCTATATGAAGTATATACGTGGACCCGACTCCTATGATTTGGCATAAGGTGGCTAAAAAAGGAGCAATTGATGGACCAAGTGAGGTAGCTCCTCCGATCAGACACACTTCTTCGATTGCCATTCTATTACTTTGTGATTAATTTGGGGCGCATATTTGATTTGGTAGTGTGGCTCGAGGTGGACAGTAGCCGTGGCTATGCGTTACCACCAGCCCGGAAGTGTAATTGGTACATCTACCATGGCATTGCCTAGTTGTGCCGTGTCACCTACCTTATCGAGACCACTACGAGTTTATTTTATACCATACCTATGGCATGCCTTCTGACGAAGCCCAGTACGGAGGAGATTACAGTAGTGTACAGATTATGAGAATATATAAAATATCTTAAGGGGGATATGAGTAACTCCTTAACTCTATTTTAATAGTTTACTTTATTATAGACATTATTATAATAGCGTATATTACTACATAGTAGATAGTTCCATGGATCCTTGGAGGATGGTTATCCCAAACATCATTTGAGTTACTTGTATTTCAGTTGATATTTCACTTGAGTTGGAATTACTGATATAAAAATGTTAATCCTGACTCAAGTGTTTTGTGTTTTGCTTTACGTTCGGGTCAGACTGAGTGTCACAGCATTCGGGACTCACCTTTGGAGTTGGAGCTTCGCTTGGATATCCATCCATCTATTCAGCTTTCAGTTATTCAGTCGACTTTAGTGATATATTCAGATTTTGTTATTGATTATTGTATTGATACTTCTACATAGTCGAGACTTCTGTTGTATCTTTTTTAACTCTGTTATATATATGGTAGCTTCATGAACTACTACTCTCTTGTTTCAGCTGCTTATTGTTATATTACTCTGTGTCTGCGATTCTGTGATTATTTTATTTACTATATATGCTATGTTTTTGCAAAATAAATTAACAATCTGATATATTTAGCAATTCAAGTCCGACATGTGTGTCTGCCTATGCACTTGGCAGGTGCAGCATGATGGGGGTTCTCGCATTTCGTTTGGATAGCAAGCAGATGATTCTTACTCCTACATGTCCCTGCGGGGTTGGAGCGGTCGAGAGGCTAGCCGTAAAGGCAGAACACATGTACAGCTGTATGCTACGGTGGGCTTTACCCCACTGGCAGATGCTCTGTTACATATGGTATCAGAGCTCTTGTTTTAGCCAAAACATAGCATATAAAGTAAATTTAATTACAGAACCACTTTCGTTTGAGCTTGAATCTCTTTCTCTTTGACTCGGTTTCCTTTGAATTTTAGAACTTCCCCATTCATTCTGAAATCCATTCTCGTCTCTCCCTATTCGTATTTTCTTGATTCTGGAGTATCCTATAGCTCCATTGAATGGTTGTAACGGGGTGAAATTCCTTTACAATAGGCATTGATTCACCGAAGATTCCTATATCCTCGGTTTAGATGCTGCTATCCATCGCTATATCTGAATTCTATCTCTTGCAAACAAATGTCGATTTGCTTCAGAATTCAGCATCGATCTGATTCTTGAAGTCACAGTTGGCCCTGTTAAGGTCGCCCGCGATTTATGTAAGTCTATCTATCTTTCTATTTTGCTATTTAATTATCTTACCTTTTCCTCGAGCCTATTTTTCCCATTAGAAATTTCCTTTGATTAGGATTCCTCTAAATCTGTAACTCTATCCTTGTTTAATCCATTCTTGTATAATCGAATGAGGGAGTGTATTTGTAAGCAATATTAAAATGTTTTATATATTGTGTTGTTTGAGTTGTTATGTTGATTTGGGGTTTCGATCGATTCGTTTGATCAACGCTATCAATTGGAATTCCAAAACACTTGGACATAGCAAACTGACACAATGGTTTTCAAATTCGGTAAATGAAATAAATTTGGTATGATTATATGTTATATAAGTATAATTTTTTCTGGAAAAAAAGTTAAATGAATTGGTTAACAAAAATGATAATATTTGATATTCATTTATTATTCTGTAAACCATTGACTATTGTCACATTATTAATAAATAAAAATGTAAACATGGTTTATAAATTGATTTGGAATTCAAATGAATTTAAAATAAGAATTTGAGAATTTAAATTTTTGATGATTCCAAACTTTGGTTTTAAAGTTTTAAAATGTATACTTAAGGTATTTTCAAATAGAAATTTTTTCAAATTTTTTTAAAATGTTTAGATCAGCGCTCTCCTCCATTGCCGTTGGTAAATAATTTTGATGATGACGGCCGCATCATCGACAATCATTTTCGAGTTTCGAAGTGGAGAGACCAATTCGTAGCTTTGCTACACTATTGTTTTGGAAAATAAATTGATTTGAATTTCTAAAATATGACTTGATTTATAGTATATATATTGGTATATGATTATAGATTTGATATATATATATATATATATATATATATATATATATATATATATATATATATATATATATATATTTCTAAATTGTTTGAAGTTAATCGAAAATTTAATTCTTAAATTTTTGATTAAATGATGATTTCAATTATAAAATGAAGCCAAATTTTTTTGAATAAATATTTAAACTTGAAATAACTGAACAGAAATCAATTTAAAAAACTAAATGAAATTTATACGATTGGAATTGACGGTTGAACTAACAAATTTGAATTGAATGACTATTTATTTATCTAATAAAATGGATTAAACCAAATTTTAGAATATAAATTAATTTAAATTGAAATTTATATAGTTTAAATTAATTGTTTTATTTGTATTTCACTCTATTTTCTTTCCGGTTGTTTCCATTCTCCTACCTCGTTCCTTTTCGGGGACGAAAAGTTTTGAGTAGGGGAGAGTGAAACGATCCGTAAATTTTAATAATTTTATTTACGTATTTAACTAAATTTTTGTGAAATTTTAAATAATTGAATTTTAAAATTAAACTTTAATATTTGAAATACGTCTATTTAAACATAGCAAATGGTAAATTTTCAATTAATAATATGAAAGTAAATTTTATTGTGTAATCTTATTTCAATTTAAATTAGTTAAAAACTGATGATAATAAAATGTTTTCCAAACCTAAATATTTTTATATAATAAATTTATAAATCATCTTTTGAGTGAGCCGTCATATTTTGTTTCTGCAAATTTGGACTGCTATTGCTCCGTTTATCTTAATTCTGGCGTTTTAGCAGCATTTTTGGTACCTATTATTGACATTTGATCAGATGATCGTACCACTGATATCTGTGTACCATTTTGATCATCTCGTCGTGTTGTTCTTTGCAGTATATTTAATTCTGTGTTTTGAAGTCCAATACACAGCGGAATTCGCGAAAACGGTAACCGTATTGGTACTGGTTTTTCTGCCTTTTGGTTCTTGTGACCTTTCATATATTGATCGTAGAATTTCTATAGCCCTTAGCAATAAATATTCTCTAGAATTCAATTGGTGACTTTCGCTTTTCCTTTTGGTTAAATTATTTTCGGTTGTTTCTTGTTTAGAAATAAAATACACGTTACATATACAATTTAGAACCATGCCTTCTTCTCGTTTGCTTCTTCCAAGATTCCAAACTTTTCGTTCACCCGCAAGTTTTCCTCCTCCTTCCCTCAAGCCAGGCCGTGGCCTCCTCATAGCTTGCTGTCTCACCCAACCTAGGCATGGAGGAAGTTGAAATTCTGATGCAAGGTTTATTACATGGTATAGATCTATTATTTAATGATATATATATATATATATATCTTTTATTCGTGATTTGTTATATAGTATAATAATTTATATAAGAGTATGTATATTTTTATAAGTCAACTATTAAGATACAGTACTATATATATATTTTGGTTATTGTATTTCATAAGTTTGAAGTGTTACATAGCATAAGTTATATACATATTATGTTGGTTATATATATATATTAATACATTTTATTCTATATATATGTCATATTTTATATTTTGTATAGGTTCATACAAAATCGGTCCAATTATATATATGTGTGTGTCCTGTAGTTTTGCTTATGCAGATGAAATGAACTATATATATGGTGATGTTTACATTTTAAATCTGATAGATATGAATATGTTTTAGTTTATATATATATATATATTTATAATAAGTTTGTACAAGTATATATTGGCGTGTGATATATTGTATGTTAATATATATATACATGTATATTAGATTAAGTAAGTTATATATATTTGTTACTAGTACAGATCCTGTTGCTTGAAAATATTGTGTTAGTTTGTATATATTATATATATAGATTGTATATAATTTACTTTAGTTGGTCCGATAGTTAACATGAAAATAGTTTTATGTTTTACAGTATACACATATAAGCTAATTTTATAATATAGTGATGTTGATTTATATATATACGTCAAACTATTGAGTTTTGAAGCTTAAATTTATAATAGATTATTAATATATATACTTTGCTTTCCAGAAAAATCCTGGACTGCCTGGCTCTGTTTTGATTTTTTTGTCCTAGCCTGATTGGCATTTATTGTTATTAGTACACATTATTATATGTAGTTTTTATATATATCAATTTATGTTAGTATATTACAAGGTATATATATATATATACATATTTTGTGTTTAAAGAATTTCAATTTTGAATGTTGCAGTAAAAGTATGGTACTTTAATATAAATATGATATGTTAGGTTGAAATGAATATAATGTATAAGTATTGATTTTAAATATAGTATGTATATATATATGTTGAGTTTAATATATGTGTTTAATTTAAAACAACGATTTTGAAATGTGTACATATATATTTAATTTAAAAATGCGTTTGTATTTAGAATATGGTGTTACATATATATATATATATATATATATATGTTCACTTATACGTTTATCTTCATCAATCCAGTCATCGTGCCTTACTCTTGTCTTGCCAATGTCCAAGTTGGTCGTAGCATCTTTTTGATTTGCCCGTGTCCATATTCAGTATGCGTATCCATATCATCTTCTGTATTATCTAGTCTCAAAAGGTGAGCAATCACTCACGATTAACATTCTTATATTTATTAAATTTGATTTCAATTGAAACGGCAATTGAAATATGTTGCTGTTAGCTATTTACATTGCTATATATATGCTACTATCTGTATCTGTTCACATGTGACATCTGACACCATTATCTATTATTTATATTGATGATATATGCCTGTTATATTATTATCATATCTGTTATCACTCTACAAGTTCCCCATTAGTATAGAATTCTCTATTGGTTGAAATGATACACACCCGAGCGATCTGTAGAAT
The DNA here is from genome assembly GCA_030765085.1 of Allium cepa. Lineage (NCBI taxonomy): Eukaryota > Viridiplantae > Streptophyta > Magnoliopsida > Asparagales > Amaryllidaceae > Allium > Allium cepa. The sequence goes on from CM060931.1 coordinate 465,469,892, forward strand.
AGAAGAAAATCATTATGGGTTGAAATGATAAACCCAAGCGATTTTCATTGAATTGAATTTGGGATTGCAGGTTGAAATGATATATACTCGTATATATATTTAAATTGCGGGTTGAAATGATAAATATCCGTATCACTTGACCATAGGATATAAAATTATATAAAGACACCGTTTGTCTATATATAAATATTTTGAAAACGATTTCTATGGTTTTGTAGGGAAGTATATGGTTTTATTAAATATTGAAGATATTATATATATATATATATATATATTATTGTATAAAGGTTTTAAAATTTAGATTTTAAAATTATACGATTGAAAATTTTAAAGGTTATAAGTTAGTTTTGAAATTATAATTTTTAAGAATTTACTTATAATTTTACTGTTTTAAAATATGTAAAGTTAGTTTTAATATAAAATAAGTTCAATAATAAGATTTAATTTAATAAAGTTTGATTTAATTAACATATAATATGTTTAAGTATTTATTTGAAAATTATTTTTTAAAATAGATTTTATAATGATTTTTATAAGTTAAGATTGGAAAGATAAATTTGAATTTATTTGAAATGGTATTTAGTTAAAAAATTTATTTAATTATATCGATTTGAAACTTATTGAATTTGAGATTTTTAAAGGATATGATTTTATAACTTGATTTTGGTTTAAGGTTATTTAATGAATATTTCAAGTTTAAATAAATTGAAGGAAATATGTAGTTTATTGTAATTTGGGTTTTATTTAAATGATATTGGATTTATTAAGTGAATATTTCAAAACTTAATAATAACGAAGTTAATTTTAGATATATATGAAATTATCAAATTTAGTTTTTGAAATTATGGAGTATTTAAAACTTTGAAATCTACTGAAATTGGAATGGTTTATTTTTGTGGTTCAGATCTATTTTGAAATCGATATAATTTGAAATGGGTTATTGAGAAATTGAATTGAATTAAAATTGGTGAATTGAGATTGAATTACATTGAATTTTGGAATTCGAGTTGATTTGAATCAATTTGTGAAATTTGAAGAAGCTATTTTATTATATAAAGTATTTTTAAATTATATTTAAAACTATTTATATATTTTACTTTATAAGTTATTTTAATATAAATTATTTAATATAAATCATTTTAATATAAACTATTTTAATATAAACTATTTTAATATACTAATTATTTTAGTATAAACTATTTTAACTTATAACTATTTTAATATAAACTATTTTATTATATATACTATTATTAATATCTAAATTGTTCAAGTGGGAAGTTATGATTTCAAAGTTATAAATTTCAAAGTATTATGTTATCAAGTGTTATGATTTCCAAAGTGTTATGATTTCTAAGCTTTATAATTTCATAAGTGTTATAACTTTGAAAGTGCTATGATTTTGGAAATGGATATATTTGAAGTGAAAATGATACCGTATTGATATGGTTTTGAAATGGATATGATATTTTGGTTTTGAAGTATAAATTATTTTGAAATGACCGCGGTGTTGTAATAACGTTTGGTTGTTAAAGAGGTCGGGATTGGTTATTGTCATACTCTCTGCCAATGCCGAAAACCACTTTAACAATCGTGTACGCGGTGAAGATTCCAGAATGAAGTAGGATAGTGGCGACGATCCTATATGAGGTATATACATGGACGCGACTCCCGTGAGTTGGCATAAGGTGGCTAAAATAGGAGCAATTGACGTGCCAAGTGAGGTAGCTCTCCGATCGGACACACTTCTTCGATTTCCATTCTATTACTTTGTGATTGATTTGGTGCGCACCTTTGATTTGGAAGTGTGGCTCGAGGTGGGCGGTAGCTACGGCTATGCATTACCACCAGCCCGGAAGTGTATTTGGTACATCTACCCTGGCATTGCCTAGTTATGCTGTGTCACCTGCTTTATCGAGACCACTACGAGTTTGTTTTATATCACACCTATGAAGTTCCCTTTGACTACGCCTAGTACGGGAGAGATTATGTAACAACCCTAGATTTTTGTATATTATTTAAATTGGACTTTCTTTTATTTTTAAATTTATTTTATTTCAAACATTTCATTTTTAAATATAAATGTTGATTATTAAGTGATTTATAGTTCAAACTAGTATAATTTGAATATTTTACTGTAAAGTGAATTTCTGGTCAAACTGTTCAAACTTTGACTTTTAAACTTCAAATTTAAATTATTTTAAATCTTAAATTTTATATTTTATTATGAACATAGATTTAATAACATGAATACTACTTTTCGTTTCGTTGGAAACGGAGTTAAATTGTGAAAGTTATGAACATTTCAATTTTTAGTATAATTGGTTTTTTGTGCAATTTTGCCTATTTTAAATTTTATAAATCATATTTTCTTTCTTATATTTTATTTTAATATGTGTAAATATGTTAATTTATGTATATTTTCATCTCTAAATATTTTAAAAATAATAATAGAATTTTTCTAAAATTTACTATGATGATTTCCTATTTTTGAAGGCTGTTTTCCTATTTTCTGCTATTTTCTTCATAAAAATTTATATGTAAATTAAATTTTAAATATTTATTTTGTGAATATATTTTTATTTTATGTTACTATTTATGTTTAAAAATATATTACAAGCTCATATGAATTTTATAAAATTTATTCTATTAAATTTCAAATTTACTATTTTTAGCTATTTTCTTAATTTAACTTTATATTATTGATAAATGTTTATATAAATTATTACATTTTGATAAATTTCGAAATTTTATCTGGTATTAGTATTATTACCAGAAATATAAAGTTATAAAAAAATTAAATAAAGAAATATGAAAGGTTTCTGAAACCCTTTACATTCCTAAGTCTTTTAATCTTCTGCCTTTTCATTTCTTAACCTACATCTTTATTGTTTTTTTTCTTTGGCCATACAATTCCTTCTCATTTCATCTGCCTCCTTCATTTTTCACGTGAATTCTCACATCCAACCTGAAAAAAAATGTCGGCCTCTCCCTTGTTCAAAAATTTGGTAAAAACTCCCTTTCTTTTTCATGTTTCTTTGTTTTCTTCTTTGTTTTACATGGATTTGCCTTGCCTTCACCCCCTTCTTTGGATCGGCCTGCTCTTATCCACCACCTAGGCCGCATCCATCACCATCCCCTCTGACCAACACCTCCTCCAGCCCCTTTCCATGCCATAGCCGAGCCCTTTGTGATGAAGAACCACCATAGTTTTGAGCAACATCTCATATATATGCAAGCAGAGCACACCTAGGCCTAGCACCACCTCTTTCAACCATCTGGGCCGACCAAAAACCATCACCACTGGCCTGATCTCGACCTAACACACCTCTGCACACCCTCACCTGACCATACCTGAAGTGGCCATGCCCTCCATGCCTTGGCCGAGCCATAAGATGCCTTGAAACCCTTGCTATTGCCTTGTAACATTAGCCTCTTGCCTCACAAACTTGTGCACCACTCTCTCTAGGCTAGGCCGACCCGTTTCAATCCATAACCTGATCCAAATACATGCTTTGGCCGTGCAAACCTGATCCATAGCTGAAGCATAGGTGGTGGAAAGCAAGTGCAATAGTTTTGGTTTTGTTTTATTCAATCCATTTCTAACATTGTTTAAGTATATCCTGTTTTGAAACTTATGTTTTATATATTTGTTTGTCTCATGTATCTAAGGAGATTTATCTTTGGCTCTCCCACTCAAATCATATTCATGTTGTCATGCCTTTAAAGATTCTGTGTTGTGTGTTTTGGTAGTCATCTCCAGCTTAAACAGGCGAGTACATCTCACCAGACAAGTTATACTTATATAAGTAATAAACTGATCACACTTGAATCTGTAATGCACATCATCCTGTTTTAATTGCCATATTATATTCATATGATGTTCACACCTGTATTTACACCTGCTATATCATATGTCACTGTTATTTCATGCTATTCTGTATATTTTATCAGTTTATCACACTGCAAGTTCCCTGTAGATTTGAATCACTATGGGTTGAAATGATACATACCCGAACGGACTTTAGAATAAGGGAAAATCGTTATGGGCTGAAATGATAGGCCTGAGCGATTTTCATTTTATTTCATTTACTTGGGACTGCGGGTTTGAAATGATAAAACCCGGATTTTCTTTGTAAATTACGGGTTGAAATGATACATTACCCGTATCACTTTACCTAGGCTAGAAAATTATATACAGACCCGTAGTTAAAATATATTTTTCTAAAATTTTTAAAAATATGTTTGAAATGTAAATATTATAATATTTTGATTTAAAACATAATTAAAAATGATTTTTGTAAAGTATTATTGATTTTTTGGAAATTTATAGGTTAAATAAATTATGGAAAAGTTAGAAAATTTAAATGTAAGTTATTTTGGAAATTTTGATTTAATTATAATTGGAAATTAAATTAAATATGAAATTATGATAAATTTATGATAATTTGAATTTAAAATGAATTTAAAATTATTTTATAATATATTAATGATTTTTGAGTAAAGTTAAAAAAATGAAAGGGATGATTATTTAAGTTGAAATTTTGAAATATAACCAAATGGGAATTTGTGAATTTGGCTTAAAAGTGAATTTTAAGTTAAGTGAATAAAATTGAAATTAAGTTATATTTTGAAATTTAAACTTAAGTGTTAAGTTGAAATTTAATTTAATGAATTTAAATTTGAATGTTGAAATTTGATAAGTGAATTATTATTAAATCTTGATTTTTGAATGGAAATTTAGCTTTATAAAATCATGAACTTAAGGAAAATTAAATGTTGTTTATAAATGTGGAAATGTATGATTTTATAAGTTAAAAATGTTTTAAATAAAAATATAATTGGTTGTGAAATTATATTGAATATTTGAAGTTAATTAACCGCATTTTTGAAATGCTATTAATTGCAATTTAAATGATATTACAGCATCTGTAAATGATGTAGTTGATGATAATGAACTAAAAAGCTAAATTGAATTAAGGCTATTATAGCAATCTTTTTAAGTGCTATAATTGTTAATTTAACTAAGTTTATTTGAAATATTAAGTAAACCCTATTACAACATTTTTAAAAATGCTGTCTTTTGTTAAATTGAACTGTTTTGAATGTAACTTTCCGTAGCGTTTTCTAAATGCTGCGAAAAGTGAATTTTCACTGTTTTGATAAACTTAAGTGAATAAATGAACTTTGGAAGTTGAAATTTTTGGAAATTTAATAATTTAATTATTAAATATAATAACTTCATTTTAATGATTTAAAATGATTTTTGAAATATAAACTGTTTGGAAATGTAAATTGAAATGGTATTTTAAATTGAATAAAATGAATAATGATTTGAAATGAATGTGGTTTTGAAAAGATATGATATTTTGGTTCATTAAAATGATTTGAAATGAAGTTTTGGAAAGATATGATATTTTTGATATATTAAAATGATTGAAATGACTTGAAATGGATATGATATTTTTGATATATTAAAATGATTGAAATGAGGTTTTGAAATGATATGATATTTTGATATATTAAAATGATTTGAAATGTGGTTTTGAAATGATATGATATTTTGATATATTAAAATGATTTGAAATGTGGTTTTGAAAAGATATGATATTTTGATATATTAAAATGATTTGACAAGAATTTCTGGAAAGATATGATGTTTTAAAATGGTTTGGAATTAATTTAATCATTATTTTGATAAAGATTTGGATTTGAAATGATATCCTATTTTGAAGTATAAACATTATTTTAAAAGTTATAACTACGGGTTATAATAACGATTGGTTAGCAAAGAGACCGGGATCGGATATCTGGCATACTCTCTGTCGATACCGAAAACCACTTTGACAACCGTGTACGCGGTGGAGATTCCAGAATGAAGTAGGATGGTGGCGACGTTCTTGAGGTATATTACGTGGACCCAACTCCCGTGAGTTGGCATAAGGTGGCTAAAACAGGAGCGATCTCGGGCCAAGTGAGGTCATTCCTCCTATCGGACACATTCCTTCGATACTATACTCTTACTGGTGATTGATTAGATGGCCATCCTCCGATTTTGATATGGGAGTGTGTTCCGAGGTAGGCGTATGTGGCTGCTGCGTTACCACCAGCCCGTGTGCGTAATTGGTATATCTACCCTGGCATTGCCTTGTGTGCCGTGTCACCTACCATACCGAGCCTTTACTACGAGTTTGTTTTTCTCCCGTAGCCCGTGTGGTATCCTCTGACAGTCACCCGGAGTGGAGATGGCACGATATTGGATGGACTACTGGGACTATTATGTGTGAAGGGTGATATGGGTAGCCCGGAACGCTATTTAAAAGTAAGTTTATTTTACAGTAGACATTATTATAATAGCGAAATATTACTACATAGTAAATAGTTTAACGGATCCTTAAAGGATGGACGGTCTCAGGCATCCTTTAAGTTACTTGTACCTTATTACAGTTCACTTGAGTTGGTTTATATTATATAAGTATATATTGTCCTGACTCGAGTGTTTGTATTTTTTATTTACGCTCGGGTCAGCCTGAGTTATTCACAGATTTGGATTCCACTTTCTGAAGATTGGAATCGCTGGAGATTATCTGCTTATCTAGTTTTATCTATTCCAGTTCTGTTGTTCTATCCAGCTTGTACTTGGTTATCATCTTGAGACTTCTGTTGTACTTTATTTATTATGTTGTATCTTATTTAACTCTGAAATTTATATAGTAGCTTCATGAACTACTATTTCTTTTACTTCCGCTGCATTATTAAATACTCTGTGTCTGTGATCTGTGATTTTATTTACTGTATTCTGAGATTTGCCAAATTTTATTTACAATGCGGTATTTTGAGCAATTCAAGTCCGACATGTGCGGATGCGAACGGTTGAAAATATCGGGTTGTTACAGTTGGTATCAGAGCTTTGGTAGCTCTAGGCAAAACTCAGTATATAGGGTAAATGTATTTACAGAATCAATTTCATTCGAGCTTAAACCTCTTCCTTTTTGACTCGATTCCTTTGAATTTTGGAACATTCCCCGTGGTTCCAAAATCCATTCATGTCCCTCACTATTTATCTTCTTTTATTTCTGGAGTATCCCATAACTCCACTTCAAAAGATCTTCATAATGAGTCGGCGTTCTCGCCAACCTCAAATTTATTTGTAAAAGGGGAAAACCCCTTTACAACAACATCGATTCACCAGAGATTCTATATCCTCGGTTTAGATGCTAGTATCTCTTATAATTTCGAACTCTACATCTTGAGATTGAATGTAGATTTACCCCAGAAAATCCACATCGATCTTATTCTATAAGTCACGGTTGACCCGGTTAAGATTACCCACGGTTTATTTAAGCTTATCCATCTCCCTACTCTGTTTAACCATCTTGTCTTTTGTTTCTAAACCATCTCCAAACATTTTGAACTATACTTGTAAATCTATGTTTTATATATTGTGTTGTTTGAGTTGATGATGTTGATTTGGGTTTCCAATCGATTCGTCTGATCAACGCTATCGATAGGATTTCTAAAACACTTTGACAGAACAAACTGACACAATATTATTTTAAAATTTGGTTAATAAATTTTGATATAAGTAAATTTATGGAACTTAATAAATTGATTTAAATTAATCATTTGAAATGATAATACTTGATTTATCATTTATTATTCTATAATTGAATTTATAAATAGTTGTTTATAAATTGATTTGGGAACTGAAATGAATTTACAACAAGAATTTGAGAATTTAATTTCCGATGGTTTCAAACCTTGTGTTTTCAAGTTTTAAAAGGATATCTTATTTAAAGCATTTTGAATAGAAATTTGTTTCCAAAGAATTTGAAAAGTTAAAGAAATTTGTGCTCTTCTCTTTGTCGCTGGAAAATAATTTCGGTGATGAACCGCGGCATCATCGACTTTCATTTTCGAGTTTCGAAGTGAAGAGACTGTTATGTAGTCTTGCTACAGCTTTGTTTTGGGAAATTTAATTGATTTGAATTTCTAAAATAAGACTGGATTTATAATATATATATATATATATATATATGATTTAAATATGAGTTGATTTATTATGTTTATATATTTATTTATCCCTAAATGGTTTGAAGGGAATCAGAAATTTAATTCTTAAATTTTATTTTAAAGAATCATTTCAATTATAAAAAGAAAATCAAAATTTTAGATAGATGATTCAAACTTGAGATGAGGAAATTAGAAAGTTTTATTTGTATAATACAATTGCATTCAAATTTAACTTGCCTTAATTTCAAAAGTTAACAATGTAATTGGATAATATACAATATAAAAAGCTTTATAAATAAAATTTGAGTGATTATAATAAATTTTGTACACTTAAATTTTAGTTATAAAAGATTGACGGAGGTAAATATAGAAAAAGGGGTTAATTGAATAATTTACAATATAAATGATGTTAAAGGAATCAAAAATAAAGTAAAACGGTTATAATAAATGTTAGTATCTTAACATAGGTGATAAAACATATTGAGAGGAATAAATTTAATTTTTATTTAGGAATAAAGAAGAATTAAATTTATTAAGTACATTTTTGAATATAATAAATGATGATTTTTCAAATCCATGATTTTTGAAAATTGTTAGTTTAAGAGAATTGGATGATAAGATAATGAAATTAGAAATAGTTAAGATTTATGTAACTTGTATAAAAATATAAATAAAATAAAAAGCAAAAAAAATAAAAAAAATAAAAAAAAATAAAAAAATTAATTATCAACTTAAGTTGAAACCATGGAAATTCCAAACCTATTATCTTATTTTGTTTTTCAAACTTATCATCTTATTTTGTTTTCAAATTGTCTTTAGTTGTCCTTATTTTCCTCATCTTGTTATAGACTTTTATAGGCATCTATCTACAATTTTTCTGTTTAGAAATCTTTCTATAATCTTTAATAATCTTTGGTACTCATTTTAAATCTGAGCACTGCTTTTCATCCACAGACCGTCGGTCAAGCGGAAAGAGTTAATCAGATTCTAGAGGATCTTTTCGTGCTTGTGTTCCTGATTTTGGAGAATCTGGGGAAGATCATCTCCACGTTGTGAAACATACCTATAACAATAGTTATCAGGTGTAATTTAAATCTCCTTGTCATCTTACCTTAATCTTATTTCACTCTATCTAATTCTGTGCTTTCCCGTACCTCATTCCTTTTCGGGGACGAAAAGTTTTGAGTGGGGGAGAGTGTAACAACCCTAGATTTTTGTATATTATTTAAATTGGACTTTCTTTTATTTTTAAATTTATTTTATTTCAAACATTTCATTTTTAAATATAAATGTTGATTATTAAGTGATTTATAGTTCAAACAAGTATAATTTGAATATTTTACTGTAAATTGAATTTCTGGTCAAACTGTTCAAACTTTGACTTTTAAACTTCAAATTTAAATTATTTTAAATCTTAAATTTTATCTTTTATTATGAACATAGATTTAATAACATGAATACTACTTTTCGTTTCGTTGGAAACGGAGTTAAATTGTGAAAGTTATGAACATTTCAATTTTTAGTATAATTGGTTTTTTGTGCAATTTTGCCTATTTTAAATTTTATAAATCATATTTTCTTTCTTATATTTTATTTTAATATGTGTAAATATGTTAATTTATGTATATTTTCATCTTTAAATATTTTAAAAATAATAATAGAATTTTTCTAAAATTTACTATGATGATTTCCTATTTTTGAAGGCTGTTTTCCTATTTTCTGCTATTTTCTTCATAAAAAATTATATGTAAATTAAATTTTAAATATTTATTTTGTGAATATATTTTTATTTTATGTTATTATTTATGTTTGAAAATATATTACAAGCTCATATGAATTTTATAAAATTTATTCTATTAAATTTCAAATTTTCCAGACTAGTTTACTATTTTTAGCTATTTTCTTAATTTAACTTTATATTATTGATAAATGTTTATATAAATTATTACATTTTGATAAATTTCGAAATTTTATCTGGTATTAGTATTATTACCAGAAATATAAAGTTATAAAAAAATTAAATAAAGAAATATGAAAGGTTTCTGAAACCCTTTTCATTCCTAAGTCTTTTAATCTTGTGCCTTTTCATTTCTTAACCTACATCTTTATTGTTTTTTTTCTTTGGCCGTACAATTCCTTCTCATTTCAGCTGCCTCCTTCATTTTTCACGTGAATTCTCACATCCAACCTGAAAAAAAATGTCGGCCTCTCCCTTGTTCAAAAATTTGGTAAAAACTCCATTTCTTTTTCATGTTTCTTTGTTTTCTTCTTTGTTTTACATGGATTTGCCTTGCCTTCACCCCCTTCTTTGGATCGGCCTGCTCTCATCTACCACCTAGGCCGCCTCCATCACCATCCCCTCTGATCAACACCTCCTCCAGCCCCTTTCCATGCCATAGCCGAGCCCTTTGTGATGAAGAACCACCATAGTTTTGAGCAACATCTCATATATATGCAAGCAGAGCACACCTAGGCCTAGCACCACCTCTTTCAACCATCTGGGCCGACCAAAAACCATCACCACTGGCCTGATCTCGACCTAACACACCTCTGCACACCCTCACCTGACCATACCTGAAGTGGCCATGCCCTCCATGCCTTGGCCGATCCATAAGATGCCTTGAAACCCTTGCTATTGCCTTGTAACATTAGCCTCTTGCCTCACAAACTTGTGCACCACTCTCTCTAGGCTAGGCCGACCCGTTTCAATCCATAACCTGATCCAAATACATGCTTTGGCCGTGCAAACCTGATCCATAGCTGAAGCATAGGTGGTGGAAAGCAAGTGCAATAGTTTTGGTTTTGTTTTATTCAATCCATTTCTAACATTGTTTAAGTATATCCTGTTTTGAAACTTATGTTTTATATATTTGTTTATCTCATGTATCTAAGGATATTTATCTTTGGCTCTCCCACTCAAATCATATTCGTGTTGTGACGACCGCCCATGACTCCCGCACCAAAACAAGAGAAAAGTGCGCTGAAAGGTGTGCAAGGCAGCCATGGACGATAGTCAGGGAAAAATAAAATCGCAGAATCTCTACCGTAACTCACAGCGCATGGATAAAATACAATAGAGAAATATATATAGTGGAGTCTCATAACAGAAAAATCATCATATAAGCATCACAGAAGTTTTATACAATCATCTCAACAAATCCATACATCAAGACCTCACTACAAACACTCATCAAATACAGCAGCGGATACCCAGTACATATAAGAAAATAATATGCAAAAGTCCAACACATATAAAATCATGGTTTTTAGCATAGATCTATCAAATCTAGAACATGGGTTTTGTCTCTAATACTTATTAAATAACTTTCATAAGTAAACATCTTCAAAAAATGATGGATCTACATGCAGACTTAAGGAAAATGCGAGAAAACGCTAACTTTAACACATAAACATATCACCAATCCACTACACTCCTTTGGGTCCGTGTGAGAGATAACTACCACTCACCAAATCACCAAAACAACCTAAAATGAATCAACTACAGATCTGGACAGCAAGGACTTGGACTTGATCCGGAGAAATTTCACTTGAAACGGTGAAATCTAGCCTCTTCGGATGAAAATCTTCAACTTTGGCTCTTGATCTTTGATCTTGATCTTCAATCTTCAATGGATGTTAGCACTTGATAGAAGTAGAGAAAGAAGTGATGAAAATACTGTAGTCGAGTTTCCAAAATGGCAGCACTTCGTCGCTTCGAAATCCGGTGCCAAAAAGTGAGCCGAACCCCTCTATTTATAGGCTGAATCAACCATAGCTCGGCTGTCCCTTAGGTCGTCGCCGACCCAACACTTGAGTCGCCCCCGACTTATCTACACAACCGACTCACCAGGCAGCCGACCCACACTAAGTCGTACTAAGGTCCTATTTGCCACACGACTCACGACCTACAGCCTCACCGACTCAGAGACCTAACGACTCAAAAGCCTAAGTCCCTAACGACTTATCCACTAAGTCGGCCCACCGACCTAAGCCTTAGCCGACTCAACATCTACCGACCCAACTCCCTAAGTCGGTCACTTCCTTAGGTCGGTCTAAACTACTGGATCCCTAACACTATGAGTCGGCAACGACTCATTTTGCTAACCCTTAACCCGCTGACTCGGCCTAGACCATGAGTCGTTCCTCTCTTGACTCGGTCACATACTAACTCGGCCACACCTACACTCGCTCCTTCTCTAAGTCGCTCTAACACTATAGGTCATTAACTCTCATGAGTCGGCCACCATGAGTCGGTAACGACTCAAGCCTTAACTCGGCTATGACTCATCACCTGACCCACTAACTCGTCCAAACGACTTACCTAACTTAAGTCGGTTGCTTCCTTATCTCGGCCAACACTCCAACCCGTAACCCCTCCTTGAGTCGGTCCCCTATGAGTCGGTCACGACTCATCCCTTAGCTCGGCAATGCTCATGAGTCGGTCACAACTCATACTCCACCCGGGTTAACTTCTAAACGACTCAAGCTAGAGGCAACACAAACAACACTATCGACCTGCAAATTCTACGATCCATCGACACGTAAAATACGGGTCGTTACATTCTCTCCCCCTTAGGAATTTCGCCCCCGAAATTCCAAGCAAACAATCAGAAATCAAAGATATTCCGCATGCCTACCATCCAAAGCAATCAACAAACCATGCAACCAATTCTAGCCTAGCATGCAGAATTCTAAGACTCAGAACAAGCTACAAATTCATGAGATGTCACGACACTTTAGGGCCATACCTCGAAGAGTCCGGGATGAGCTGCCTTCATCCTCTCTTCCTCCTCCCATGTACAGTCGTTAACATCATCACTCCATTGTACCTTGAGCAACGTAATCGTCTTCCTCCTAAGCTGTTTCGTATCGGTTTCAACAATACGAAGCGGCTTACGAGGTCTCGAAACAACTGGATAAACCTCCAAGTCTTCACAGCTATCAGCAGAAACCACAGTAGTTGGGTCGTGCACATACTTCCGTAGATAAGATACATGAAAAACATTGTGCACACCCGCCATCTTTTCCGGTAACTCCAATCTATAAGCGAGCTTTCCAATTCGCTCGATAATCGGGAATGGTCCAACAAATCTCGGAGTTAACTTTCCTTTCTTTCCGAATCTAATGACACTCTTCAGAGGAGAAATCTTCACAAAAACCATATCACCTACGTCGAATTCCAAATCCTTTCGACGATTATCTGCATAACTTTTCTGACGATCTTGGGCTGCCTTCATTCGTTGCCGAATGATCTCTATACAATCCGAAGTCTGTCGAATCATCTCTGGCCCAAGTATCAGCTTTTCTCCAGTTTCCAACCAACATGTCGGAGAGTTACACGGTCTTCCATATAATGCCTCATATGGTGCCATACCAATGCTCGACTGATAACTGTTATTATAAGCAAACTCCACCAAATGAAGGTGATCTTCCCATGATCCTCCGAAGTCCAAAACACAAGCTCTAAGAAGATCTTCCAAAACCCGGTTGACTCTCTCAGTCTGACCATCTGTTTGAGGGTGATAAGCTGTACTCAAACACAACTCAGTTCCCAAAACTTCCTGGAAGCTCTTCCAAAATCCACTAGTGAACAATGGGTCTCGATCGCTCACTATATTCTTCGGAACACCATGGAATCGAACAATCCACTTCACATACAACTCAGCCAGTTTCGATGCAGTCCTAGTCGATCGAACGGGAATGAACCTTGCACTCTTGGTCAAACGATCTACAATGACCCAAATCCCTTCATTCCCTGCCCTGGTTCTAGGTAGACCATCAATAAAATCCATCGACACTTGCTCCCATTTCCACGTAGGAACCTCTAATGGCTGAAGTAATCCACTGGGCTTCTTCTGCTCAGCTTTCACCAACTGACAATTCATACACTTGGAAATAAAACTTCCAACATCATTCTTCATACCTTCCCAGTAGTAAGCTCTCTTCATATCCCGATACATCTTATTTCCTCCTGGATGAATTGTCAACTTCGAGTGATGACTTTCCCTTAGAACTTCATCTCTCAATCCATCTACATCGGGAACAACCAATCGTCCTTGCTTTCGAAGCCAACCCTCTCGATCGACCTCGAATTCCTTATCCTTCTCTGGTTCCAATCCAGATTCCAAATCACGGATAATCTTGACAAGCTTATCGTCTTTCTTTTGGCTCTTGCCAATTCTTTCCACAAGAGTAGGCCTTATTGATAAGTTTGCCAACATTTCAGGTTCCAATTCACATCTAGGCCTGAAATCAAATCCAGCCAAATACTCAAGACTCTTCCATTCCGAAAACATGGCTCCCAATCCTGCATGTCTTCGACTTAACGCATCAGCCACTGCGTTTCCTTTTCCCGGAGTATAGGCTATACCAAAATCATAAGATGCTAGAAACTCTAACCACCGTTGCTGTCGAAGATTCAGATCCTTTTGGGAGAACAGATACTTCAACGACTTATGATCCGTAAACAACTCGAATCTAACTCCCAATAGGTAGTGTCTCCAAATCTTCAAAGCAAACACAATCACCGCTAACTCCAAATCATGAGTCGGATAATTCCTTTCATGCGGCTTCAGTTGTCGACTAGCATACGCAACAACTTTATCCTTCTGCATTAGCACCGCTCCCAGTCCAGTGCCACATGCATCGGTGTAAACCACCATCTCATCATTCCCACTCGGAATAGTCAAAACAGGAGCACTTGTCAGTCGCTCTTTCAGGATTACGAAGGCTTGCTCACACTTGTCATCCCATCTGAACACTTGGTTCTTCTTCGTCAATCCTGTCAATGGTGCAGCTATCTTGGAAAAGTCTTTGATAAACCGACGATAATATCCTGCTAATCCAAGAAAACTTCTCACATCAGATGCATTCTTAGGTCTAACCCAATCCTGGATCGCTGCCACCTTAGCGGGATCAACCGCTATTCCATTTCCAGAGATAACATGGCCTAAGAACCTCACTTCATTCTTCCAGAAGTGACACTTCGAAAACTTAGCCTTCAGCTGATGTTTCCGCAAGATTTCCAAAACAATCCTCAAGTGCGTCTTGTGCTCTTCCTCAGTTCTGGAATAAATCAGAATATCATCAACGAACACAAGCACGAACTTATTCAACTGATCTCTGAATACTCTATTCATAAGATCCACAAAATATGCTGGTGCGTTAGTCAATCCAAACGGCATTACCAGCCACTCATAAAATCCGGATGGTGTCCTGAAAGCAGTCTTCGGCACACTATCCCTCGCCACTCAACTGGTGAAATCCCGTTGCCAAATCCATCTGAGAAAACACCTTAGCCTCGTGAAGCTGATCAAACAAGTCATCTATTCTCGGCAATGGATACTTGTTCTTCTTAGTCACCTTATTCAGCTCACGATAATCCACACACAACCTCAACGATCCATCCGCTTTGGTTGCGAACACAACGGGCGCACCCCATTCGGACACACTCCTCCGAATGAATCCTTTCCGTAAAAGGTCATCAACTTGCACCTTCAGCTCTTGCTGCTCCCTCGGTGCCATCCGCCTGAGAGGCATCACAACAGGTCTGGCTCCCTCAACTAGATCGATACGAAACTCGATCTCCCTATGCGGCGGCAACCCTTTGACTTCGTCAAAGACATCCTCAAATCCATTCACAATAGGCACCGATGACAGTCCATCCCGTGGAACAACCAGCGAATACATGAAGCTCATGAAGACGCCTTCCTCATGCTTACATCGTATCACAACCTTTCGCCCTTCCACATTCCCGACTGTCACCTCCAGCCTCTCACAATCAATCCTAGCCGCATACTTCCTAAGCCAGTCCATACCCAAAATAATTCCGAACCCCGCAAAGTTCAGAACAAAGCAATCACAAACAAACGAGCAATCATGACTCGAAACAACTAGACCACGGCATATCATACACAAACATGACGAACCCCCAACTGGATTAGTCACAACCAATGGCCTATCAACAATATCCGGTTTCAAACCCAACCGGCCTACCAAATCATCACAAACAAAAGAATGCGACGCTCCAGTATCAAACAACACTCTAACTGGAACACCACAAATGGAAAGAGTACCTTGAACCACCACACTCTTCCCCTTCTCTACAGCAGTAGGGACTCTTGAAGACGACGGCACAGCTTCCAAAGCATAGGCTTGCACAACCTGCCTATCTTTCCTCGGTTCTGGACAGTCCTTCTTAATGTGTCCCAGCTTATCACAGTTGTAACACTTCAACTGCACCTTCGGATTCTTGCAATCCCGAGAAAGATGACCCTTCTGACGGCAGTTATAACAAGTCACCTCGCCCTTTGGCTTCTTCTGACCATCCTTTCCCTTCTGTTGCTGCTGCTTCCTCTTCTTATTCCCACTCTGCTGTGGTTTAGATCCTTCCCTGGTTACAGCAACAACAGAACTTTCCCTAGGAAACAAACTCTCATGCCTCAGAGCTTTCTCCACCAGCTTCTCAAATGGATCGTCCAGATGATCCACTAACTGCCTTCCTAGATAAGCATCCAGACCAGTCACAAACTTTTCATTCTTCTGGTAGGGAGAATCAATATATGATCTGGCATACTTAGACAAAGCTTCGAACTCAGAAATATACTCCAGAACAGGCCTTCCGCCTTGTTTGAGCTCCACAAATCTCTTGAACAAAACAGACCTCTGAGCAGTAGAGATGAACTTGGCTTCAAATCTAACTTGGAACTGCTCCCAAGTAATCTCTTCTTCTGGTGTATCTATGGTGATAGAATTCCACCAATCCGCAGCCCTCCCTTGAAGCTGCCTCGATGCAAGCTTTCTCTTGGTTGCATCCTCAATCCCTAGATCACCAAAAATCCTTCGGCAAGCATCAATCCACCTCTGTACCTCAATAGTCGACTCCGTCCCTAAGAAAGCTTTTCCTCCAAGAGAAGTATAATCCTTGCAAAGCTTAGCAAAATCTACTGGCCTCGGAGCTTGGACTTGAACTCCCACATCCACTGATGATCCTGAAGCTGGTATCCTTCTCATGATCGAAGTCATCATCGCTTCGAACATAGTTCCATAATTAACAGCTCCTTCATCAGCACGGCTTTCCCTTGCAGCTGGTCTCCCTCTTCGACTCATCCTTAATATCTGTAATAAGAGTGATTAGAACACCTTAAGAAACAACTACATAAGGAGTTCAAATCCTTCTAGGCTACTATATTATATATAGTAATCATCCATCAAATTACAATTACGTCTCTCTTACGTAGTTACATCAGCGAGCGTTGGCTAAAATCGATTAACCAAAGCTCTGATACCAAATGTGACGACCGCCCATGACTCCCGCACCAAAACAAGAGAAAAGTGCGCTGAAAGGTGTGCAAGGCAGCCATGGACGATAGTCAGGGAAAAATAAAATCGCAGAATCTCTACCGTAACTCACAGCGCATGGATAAAATACAATAGAGAAATATATATAGTGGAGTCTCATAACAGAAAAATCATCATATAAGCATCACAGAAGTTTTATACAATCATCTCAACAAATCCATACATCAAGACCTCACTACAAACACTCATCAAATACAGCAGCGGATACCCAGTACATATAAGAAAATAATATGCAAAAGTCCAACACATATAAAATCATGGTTTTTAGCATAGATCTATCAAATCTAGAACATGGGTTTTGTCTCTAATACTTATTAAATAACTTTCATAAGTAAACATCTTCAAAAAATGATGGATCTACATGCAGACTTAAGGAAAATGCGAGAAAACGCTAACTTTAACACATAAACATATCACCAATCCACTACACTCCTTTGGGTCCGTGTGAGAGATAACTACCACTCACCAAATCACCAAAACAACCTAAAATGAATCAACTACAGATCTGGACAGCAAGGACTTGGACTTGATCCGGAGAAATTTCACTTGAAACGGTGAAATCTAGCCTCTTCGGATGAAAATCTTCAACTTTGGCTCTTGATCTTTGATCTTGATCTTCAATCTTCAATGGATGTTAGCACTTGATAGAAGTAGAGAAAGAAGTGATGAAAATACTGTAGTCGAGTTTCCAAAATGGCAGCACTTCGTCGCTTCGAAATCCGGTGCCAAAAAGTGAGCCGAACCCCTCTATTTATAGGCTGAATCAACCATAGCTCGGCTGTCCCTTAGGTCGTCGCCGACCCAACACTTGAGTCGCCCCCGACTTATCTACACAACCGACTCACCAGGCAGCCGACCCACACTAAGTCGTACTAAGGTCCTATTTGCCACACGACTCACGACCTACAGCCTCACCGACTCAGAGACCTAACGACTCAAAAGCCTAAGTCCCTAACGACTTATCCACTAAGTCGGCCCACCGACCTAAGCCTTAGCCGACTCAACATCTACCGACCCAACTCCCTAAGTCGGTCACTTCCTTAGGTCGGTCTAAACTACTGGATCCCTAACACTATGAGTCGGCAACGACTCATTTTGCTAACCCTTAACCCGCTGACTCGGCCTAGACCATGAGTCGTTCCTCTCTTGACTCGGTCACATACTAACTCGGCCACACCTACACTCGCTCCTTCTCTAAGTCGCTCTAACACTATAGGTCATTAACTCTCATGAGTCGGCCACCATGAGTCGGTAACGACTCAAGCCTTAACTCGGCTATGACTCATCACCTGACCCACTAACTCGTCCAAACGACTTACCTAACTTAAGTCGGTTGCTTCCTTATCTCGGCCAACACTCCAACCCGTAACCCCTCCTTGAGTCGGTCCCCTATGAGTCGGTCACGACTCATCCCTTAGCTCGGCAATGCTCATGAGTCGGTCACAACTCATACTCCACCCGGGTTAACTTCTAAACGACTCAAGCTAGAGGCAACACAAACAACACTATCGACCTGCAAATTCTACGATCCATCGACACGTAAAATACGGGTCGTTACACGTGTTGTCGTGCCTTTAAAGATTCTGTGTTGTGTGTTTTGGTAGTCATCTCCAGCTTAAACAGGTGAGTACATCTCACCAAACAAGTTATACTTATATAAGTAATAAACTGATCACACTTGAATCTGTAATGCACATCATCCTGTTTTAATTGCCATATTATATTCATATGATGTTCACACCTGTATTCACACCTGCTATATCATATGTCACTGTTATTTCATGCTATTATGTATATTTTATCAGTTTATCACACTGCAAGTTCCCTGTAGATTTGAATCACTATGGGTTGAAATGATACATACCCGAACGGACTTTAGAATAAGGGAAAATCGTTATGGGCTGAAATGATAGGCCTGAGCGATTTTCATTTTATTTCATTTACTTGGGACTGCGGGTTTGAAATGATAAAACCCGTATTTTCTTTGTAAATTACGGGTTGAAATGATACATTACCCGTATCACTTTACCTAGGCTAGAAAATTATATACAGACCCGTAGTTAAAATATATTTTTCTAAAATTTTTAAAAATATGTTTGAAATGTAAATATTATAATATTTTGATTTAAAACATAATTAAAAATGATTTTTGTAAAGTATTATTGATTTTTTGGAAATTTATAGGTTAAATAAATTATGGAAAAGTTAGAAAATTTAAATGTAAGTTATTTTGGAAATTTTGATTTAATTATAATTGGAAATTAAATTAAATATGAAATTATGATAAATTTATGATAATTTGAATTTAAAATGAATTTAAAATGATTTTATAATATATTAATGATTTTTGAGTAAAGTTAAAAAAATGAAAGGGATGATTATTTAAGTTGAAATTTTGAAATATAACCAAATGGGAATTTGTGAATTTGGCTTAAAAGTGAATTATAAGTTAAGTGAATAAAATTGAAATTAAGTTATATTTTGAAATTTAAACTTAAGTGTTAAGTTGAAATTTAATTTAATGAATTTAAATTTGAATGTTGAAATTTAATAAGTGAATTATTATTAAATCTTGATTTTTGAATGGAAATTTAACTTTATAAAATCATGAACTTAAGGAAAATTAAATGTTGTTTATAAATGTGAAAATGTATGATTTTATAAGTTAAAAATGTTTTAAATAAAAATATAATTGGTTGTGAAATTATATTGAATATTTGAAGTTAATTAACCGCATTTTTGAAATGCTATTAATTGCAATTTAAATGATATTACAGCATTTGTAAATAATGTAGTTGATGATAATGAACTAAAAAGCTAAATTGAATTAAGGCTATTATAGCAATCTTTTTAAGTGCTATAATTGTTGAATTTAACTAAGTTTATTTGAAATATTAAGTAAACCCTATTTACAACATTTTTAAAAATGCTGTCTTTTGTTAAATTGAACTGTTTTGAATGTAACTTTCCGTAGCGTTTTCTAAATGCTGCGAAAAGTGAATTTTCACCGTTTTGATAAACTTAAGTGAATAAATGAACTTTGGAAGTTGAAATTTTTGGAAATTTAATAATTTAATTATTAAATATAATAACTTCATTTTAATGATTTAAAATGATTTTTGAAATATAAACTGTTTGGAAATGTAAATTGAAATGGTATTTTAAATTGAATAAAATGAATAATGATTTGAAATGAATGTGGTTTTGAAAAGAAATGATATTTTGGTTTATTAAAATGATTTGAAATGAAGTTTTGGAAAGATATGATATTTTTGATATATTAAAATGATTGAAATGACTTGAAATGGATATGATATTTTTGATATATTAAAATGATTGAAATGAGGTTTTGAAATGATATGATATTTTGATATATTAAAATGATTTGAAATGTGGTTTTGAAATGATATGATATTTTGATATATTAAAATGATTTGAAATGTGGTTTTGAAAAGATATGATATTTTGATATATTAAAATGATTTGACAAGAATTTCTGGAAAGATATGATGTTTTAAAATGGTTTGGAATTAATTTAATCATTATTTTGATAAAGATTTGGATTTGAAATGATATCCTATTTTGAAGTATAAACATTATTTTAAAAGTTATAACTACGGGTTATAATAACGATTGGTTGGCAAAGAGAACGGGATCGGATATCTGGCATACTCTCTGTCGATACCGAAAACCACTTTGACAACCGTGTACGCGGTGGAGATTCCAGAATGAAGTAGGATGGTGGCGACGTTCTTGAGGTATATTACGTGGACCCAACTCCCGTGAGTTGGCATAAGGTGGCTAAAACAGGAGCGATCTCGGGCCAAGTGAGGTCATTCCTCCTATCGGACACATTCCTTCGATACTATACTCTTACTGGTGATTGATTAGATGGCCATCCTCCGATTCTGATATGGGAGTGTGTTCCGAGGTGGGCGTATGTGGCTGCTGCGTTACCACCAGCCCGTGTGCGTAATTGGTATATCTATCCTGGCATTGCCTTGTGTGCCGTGTCACCTACCATACCGAGCCTTTACTACGAGTTTGTTTTTCTCCCATAGCCCGTGTGGTATCCTCTGACAGTCACCCGGAGTGGAGATGGCATGATATTGGATGGACTACTGGGACTATTATGTGTGAAGGGTGATATGGGTAGCCCGGAACGCTATTTAAAAGTAAGTTTATTTTACAGTAGACATCATTATAATAGCGAAATATTACTACATAGTAAATAGTTTAACGGATCCTTAAAGGATGGACGGTCTCAGGCATCCTTTAAGTTACTTGTACCTTATTACAGTTCACTTGAGTTGGTTTATATTATATAAGTATATATTGTACTGACTCGAGTGTTTGTATTTTTTATTTACGCTCGGGTCAGCCTGAGTTATTCACAGATTTGTATTCCACTTTCTGAAGATTGGAATCGCTGGAGATTATCTGCTTATCTAGTTTTATCTATTCCAGTTCTGTTGTTCTATCCAGCTTGTACTTGGTTATCATCTTGAGACTTCTGTTGTACTTTATTTATTATGTTGTATCTTATTTAACTCTGAAATTTATATAGTAGCTTCATGAACTACTATTTCTTTTACTTCCGCTGCATTATTAAATACTCTGTGTCTGTGATCTGTGATTTTATTTACTGTATATTCTGAGATTTGCCAAATTTTATTTACAATGCGGTATTTTGAGCAATTCAAGTCCGACATGTGCGGATGCGAACGGTTGAAAATATCGGGTTGTTACAGATTACGGTACTATATAGACTATCAGAATATATAAAATGTATTAAGGGAGATATGTGTAATGCCTTGATGCTATTTTAGTAGTTTACTTACTATAGACATTATTATAATAGCGTATATTACTACATAGTAGATAGTTCCACGGATCCTTGAAGGATGGTTATTCTAAACGTTCTTTGAGTTACTTATATTTCAGTTGATATTTCACTTGAGTTGGATTTATTGATATAAGAATATTAATCCCGACTCGAGTGTTTTTTGTTTTGCTTTACGCTCAGTTTAGACCGAGTGTCACAACATTTCAGACTCACCTTTAGAGTTGGAGCTTCGCTTGGAGATCCATCTATCTATTTCGCTTTCAGTTATTCAGTCGACTTCAATGATATATTCAGATTTTGTTATTGATTATTGTATTGAGACATCTACGTAGTCGAGACTTCTACTTAGTCGAGACTTCTGTTGCATCTTGTTTAACTCTTTATATATAAGGTAGCTTCACGAACTGCTATTCTCTTGTTACCACTGCTAATTGTTATATTACTCTGTGTCTGTGATTATGTGATTATTTTATTTACTGTATATGCTGTGCTTTTGCCAAATAAATTAACAATCTGATATTGTGCAATTCAAGTCCGACATGTGCGGATGCGAATGGTTGAAAATATCAGGATGTTACATTTTCCATGAAAACTTCCTCCATTTGAATCTAAATTCCTATAAAAATAATATAAAAACGCCCAAGCAAATTTTTTCAAATTAATATATGCACAAAAATAACCATTTTGCCCTTATATAAAGATGAATAAATGATGATTTGAAAATAATTAGAATTTTACTTTAAACATGTTAAATCACCGTATATGCTCATTTATTTAATTAAATTAGATTAAATATGATAGTAAAATATGCACATTTATGTGCACATCAATAATTCTTCTATAGACTTGTAATAGAGGTAAGATCTCTCTACTTTAAGAAATCTCTACCAATTTGTAATCTCTCATCTCTAAATTGGTGAAGCAATAAAGTTGTTGGTCTCCATGAACGTAAGATACAAATCCGAACCACGTTAAATCTTTTTTCATTTCTTTCTATTATTTGATCTCGTGTGATAGCGTAATTGATATTGAATTTGTATTGGGGTTCAATCGGCAAAATTAAATCCTGGTTAATCGCTTCCGCATATTAGTAATAAATCCTTCCTTTCATTTTACACTACAAATTATTGACTTCTTTTTAGGTTCACTAGGTATATGTGTCCGAAGAAGTATATTGAAGCAAATAAGGAATTAGTTTAATCTAATAGACCTCGGCTTTTCCAGTTTCCAATTGAAGGTGGAAAGGTAAGTGTTTATTTTAATGTTATTTTCTTTTGTGTTGATAGTTGAATAATGTGTTTTTGGATTCTTGTTTTCACTGTTAATAGTGTATACTTTTTTCGCTCTTTTTTGTTAAATTTGATGCTCTAGTTGGAAACCCTTATTTTTCATTTTTAATCAGTTCATTGACACATGAAAATCTTTATTAATTGATTTACTTAGTTACCACAATTTTATTTTCTGGTTTAAGAGATTCATATGATATATTTTGTTTTTAACCAATTAAGTTACATACAGCAAACCATACAAGCTCGTGGATGAGGATTCCCTCTCATGAGACATCCATGTGGCTTTTACTAAAAGCCAGGACCAGTACATATAAATACAACTAGTTCAAAATCTTGGGACAATAGATAAAAATTCCGATTACTAGTGAAGTGACTGAGAAAATGAAAATTCAAGCTTAAATGGTTTTACGCTGGTATAATAAAAATTTAGGCTCAAGTGAAAATGAACGTGATTTCAAAAGCACCTCATAAACAATCAGGCATATTGATGTGAAACCAAACACATGCACATTAATTCACTAGAATTAATAGCAGTACCACTTTTTATTAATAAAATGTGAGCTTATTTGCTAATTCATAGGAGCCTTTTGCGATCGTATGTATTTATTCTTCAACGAGGAATTCCTAGTAAACGCGAGTCATCAGCTCGCATTGATTACGTTAAAAAAAAAAAAAAAAATCGTATGTATTTATTTGTAGGAACCATACAGTGTAATCTCCAAGAGGAGGATATTGTATCAGTATCTAGTACTTTAGAAAGATTATTGTTTGTTTATCTTTATGTTGCGTAATATTTGCATACTTATTTAAAAAATTCTATACATTTTCTCTTTATTCACATTCAGTTCACATTGATAAACTACTAACTTTGTAATAACATCATCTCCTTGCTTCGTTCATAAGAGTTTGAGATTATAGAAAAGCTTGCTTTTGAGTTTTGTAAGGCACTGAATTTAATGTAAACACCTAGCTTAACCTATGCTCCAACAATAGACCTAATAAATAAGATATTATTTTGTTAAACGCATACACTTCTAAAGATTAAAAGATAGTGTAGGAAGAACTAGATACTTAAGTAAATCAAATTTGATGCATGAGAGGTGTCAACCAAAGATAGTAATGAATACATGAACGTAAAATGCATTAGAGAGAAATTTGTGATCTTTTGTAATGGCAGGAAGTAGTGTAGATTAAAGAGTATAACTACATGTAATGTTGTGCATCAAGAAAACTTGCAGGTTAAATCTGCTCATACCAAAATAGGGAAAATTGTTTACTAGTTTGATGAGGAGACAACAGCCAATAAGACAGGGAAAGAGGTATCGAGCTTTGAAAAAGAAAAAATGTGTAAGTTTAGTACCTCACAAAAGCTTGCAAGTTGAATCTATTCTTACCATAATATATAGGGATAATTACCTAGTACCTTAATTAGGAGCAAACAATATTATATTTTCTACGGACTGCACTTATTATTAGGATATAACGTTGGAAGCTTCCTGACATGAAAATGCATAATATTTTGTACATATCTAGACACTACTTCATTATCTAATAAAAAATCATAGAAAATATGTCTTATTTAAAATTGCTATTGCTATAATTGATGTGAATTTCAATGTAGATTAGGAGCATGACTAAAATAATAATAATAATAATAATTTTGTGTTATGAGAGATCGGTGAAAATCATTGAGATATGAGTTGCATTTCTAATAATAAAGGTTAATATATATGTTGATATACATATATTATGTATTGTGCTCAATTAGAAGACTTTGTTATCAAGGCTGTATCCATTTCTGATTTACTGTACTTATTACACAGTTTGAAGACTGCACAGTCGAATGGCTGTACTGGCCTCAAACACATCATGTGGTAATACACTGGTGAGTTATCTCAATAGTCTGTCAAATTCATTTGCTTTTTGATAGCTATGTATACCTTTACTTTCTTGCACGTAACTAAAGATTTTTTTTTGTCCTTTGGCCAGAGAATGACTATGAAGTACTGATATTGACAATGACTCCACAAAAATTAATTTGTTATGTGAGTTTAAGCTTAACCAATTGGCATCAAACTGAGCATAAAGACATTGGCGATCATTGACTTGTTAATTTTTTTATTAAGAGAGATTTTGAAGTACTAGTTTTGAGTGGTTGGTCGGTTCATTGGAATAGTAGGTTATGGTATATATATATAAAAAAAAATCTCATCTTTGATTATTATTTTTGCTTAGTGAGTACGCTTCTTTTTTCTTGAGGTCTATCAACAAGCACTAGTAAATAAATAGTACAAATGTGGATTCCATTATAAGCATGGTTTGTCCAGCTTTGCTAGCTGAAGGAGCTTTAATTTTAAGCATAGTTTTGAAAATCCAACCGTGGATCAAACCGGATGATCCATGGTCAGAGGTCCCAATGGGTAAATCGGTCATACTATCTAAATCATGTTAGTTGATTTTTGTTTGTATCTTGTAACAAATGCAAAATTTTAATAAAAAAAGGTGCAAAATATAAAAAGAAGTAACAAACAATGTGAGATATAAGTGCAAAATTGCTTTTATCATAGCTTATTAGTTATCTCTTCCTTTTCCATTGCTCTTACTCTTTACAAAACCCAAACCTTGCATTCAAATCTTCGTACAAATCATGATAATATGCTCAAACCAAACGCGAGAACCGTGGTTTTGTGAGGTTCTTTGGGTTCAACCGAGGTTGAATGTAAATCAAGGTTTTTTGGATTTTCGGGCCATCTTGGACCATAGTTGTAGGTTTTGATGGTCGGACCGAAGGTTGGGTTCGGTTTTTAATTAGAACGCTGATTTTAAATGATCCTGTTAAAGGATACATGAAAAATAAAAGCACGAGCTATAATATTGGGTAGCCCATGTTGCAAGTAGGTAGCAAGTTCATATGAACCGCATGATGCTCACATGAAGCCTTCGCTTCTAAGTAGAAACCAACACCAGCTTGTGCGCAACCGTACGTACAACTGTACCAATTAAAGCCTGTAAGCCTTCTATGTATAACTAAACAGTGGTAGTGGGTTTATATTTGAAACATGTTCAATCTATGTTTTCACAAGTTGTAAATGGGTTTGTATTTTGATTCATTTAATTGTCATCGACATTAAGCCCGTTCCATTCTTGTAAATTAAATGAACCAAAACATTTCAGTGTGTTTTCACAAGTCTATACAAGTTCTCGTCGTTGATTATTTTACTTGTTTACAGGTACATAGGTTTTTTCAAAGAAACGATCAGCTACAACAATGAATTGGTAGCTGTCTTTAATCATAATCTATATAATAACATTTTGTAGCACTTGTTATTAAACTCTCTTTGTACGGTTATAGATTTTATGTTAATTTGGTTGTCAAACTACTGCATCTACACAGTTATGGATTTCATGCGAATGTGCTTATTTTGTTTCATATATTTTGTATTGAATTATTTGTATACTATATTTCATTA
Source organism: Allium cepa (assembly GCA_030765085.1). Taxonomy (NCBI): domain Eukaryota; kingdom Viridiplantae; phylum Streptophyta; class Magnoliopsida; order Asparagales; family Amaryllidaceae; genus Allium; species Allium cepa. Next base: position 465,496,867 of record CM060931.1, read on the forward strand.
TATGATTAAAGTGTTTTTTGATTGTTTGAATGTGAAAAATATACGAGCGATTGTTGGTTTTATATTGAAATATGTTAATTATTATTATATAATATATATATGTTGTGAACAAAATGAAGTAGAAATTGAATGAACTACCGCAGATAGGGAAATCTGCACAAAAAATCAACAATTTTTAGCAGCGTTTAATAAATGCTACAGAATATATATTGTGGAAATTATTAAAATGAAGCAGTAAGTTTTGGGTTTTAGTGTCATTATATACTGCTTCGATGAAAAAAATTAGGCTGTGTTTGTAGAACGCTATAATATGTTGCTTTTCGGTAGCGTTTATGAAAATGCAACAGAAAGTCCTAGACTTTTAGTTGCATGTCGCATAATGACGTTCTCTAAACGCTTTATAGGTTATGGTAGCGTTTCTTGGACGCTTGAATCTATTTTTTTATTGTAGTGAATGATATTGCAAATCCACTTACAATGGCCCTTTTCTAGTTTTCTTTAGGAAGATTGAGTATAGAAATGGGTGTAGAACACCATAATTGATCTTAAGTGTTAAGTGGAAGATTGATAGACTTAAGTGTATGCCCAAGGGCAATTATGTAACTTAAATCTAATGAGGAATCTTGTTTGAAATAAAAGTATGTTTTTGGTTTTATTAATGTTATAGGTGAACATATACAATCTTAAAAGTACATTATGCCATATAAACAAAAAAATTAGTTGAGTTCATCGCATTTATAAAATATTATATAACCATGAGTTTTGGATCGTACTAACAAATATTATTCTTAAATTTTCCTGATCAATGGCATGTTAATAATGCGACATCAATGTACCGGGTTGACTTGTGTACGTAATGTTGTTCATACAATAAGCAGTAATTTACCCAAGACTATTAAGGACACCAAAATGTTATTTGTAGTCACTCGAAATGATGACAAAAATACTCAATGAGGGTCTTTTATAGGTTAATGTATCTAAATCAAATCGAAGATCTCATGTGACGATGTGCATTTGTCTTTCTAGCTAAGGTTACCGTGAATCTTACGAGAGGAGGTCTTACTTTGATTATAGTCAATTATGTGATTTTGGTTCACCGTTAAAGCCATAGTCGAGTATATGTGTGGAATCATGAAGTGAAACATTAGTCAAGAGAGAATTCGTCTTCTTCAATATAGAAGGTTAGTATTACTATGATTAGAAATTCACACAAAGTCATACGTTTTTTATCAAAGCATCACGTTTGTACCAACCGTGATTTTTGGATTACCGTCGTAATAAAAAATTTAAAATAGAAATTTTAAATTGAAATTTGAAAAATAAATTTGCCATGCAAAAATGATTTCAAAGTCAGTTGTTAAATAATCTAGCTATGTTGAAATTCATCCTTTGCCTTCACGTGTAAAAAGTATAGAACAAATATCATAAAGCAAGTGGGAATGTTATTACTTTGCTATGACTAAAGTGTGAAGCCAATGTATGAACATTATTTTCTTTGCTGTCATAAAGTTGAAATCACTTTGCTCCCATCATCACACTTTACAGCATGTCCTTTATTCTCACTGAAGCACGTTTTCAATTTAATGCCAATGTATTACAAAGCATCACCGACACACTTCCTTTTTGACTTGTTCACATTTTGAAAAAGAGAAAAGTAAAGGCTGCTTCAATTCTTTCATTTTCATTCCCACTTATCAAGTTACTCTGTAAAACATTAATGGCAGTTGAATTCGCTCCAAGAGATTCTAGTTGCTAACAGACTTAGGAAGCGAGATAAAAGTGAGTTCAAAACTCACACTTCCAATTTAACTTACTTACCTTCTACCGTGTACAACTATTCTGTTGTGACGACCTGGAATTTTTGAGCATTTGAAAATGAAATATTTAATTGATTTAAAATATTTAAAAGTTAATTTTTAACTTGAATTCAGATATCACGATTTATTTGATAATTAAATTATTGAATCAAACAATTTAATGTTGAGTAAAATGTTGAATCTGGAATTTAAGCCTGTTAAAAATAATTTGAAGGCCTATAAAATTTATATTGATAGTGTTGAGGATAATAAAAGTTTTAAAATCAAATTTAATACTGATTTGTTCAGTTTTGAAATTTTATCGTTTTAAATTGAATTTAAAAATAGCCTTCCGAGGCACAGTCTTGGAATTTGACGAAACCAGTTCCACTGGATCCGTAATATTGTATTATTATCGGATTTCAATTTTCGTAGGGTTTGGAGTTGTTGTGTGAGCATTTTGATATATAGGTAAAACAGAATATGTATATAAAGGTAGGATTATTATAGAAAATAGGAATTAAAAAAAAGGGATGTTGAAAGTATATTTATATTAGAGTTTTTGAGATCTACAAATTATTTTTTAATATACATATAAAAGTTGTTTCAAAGGAGAATGAATATACACATATACCTATTTTCATTCACTAGTTTAATTTTAAAATAATGGAGATTAATTTTTTTAATAAAACTTATTATTTTAGCCACTAAACATTTTTTAAGGGAAATTATTAGTTAAATTAAATTTATTTAAATGGCAATAAATTGTTCCATTATTTCAAATATTAAAAATCATATAATTGTTTATACAAGGTTTGAAAATCGTGAAAAACAAGTTGAGATGGAAGTGGATTGCTAACAGAATCAAAGGCGAGTTAATCTCACTCATCTGGTTTAACTTAAATTTAAATGGTTAAATTTAAATAATTGGTTGAATGGTTGAATTGATTTGATATGCTATATTATAGTATATATTACATCTTGGAATGATTGGTTTCCCGCATTATATAGCGGATGAGAACCTATGTGCCGCATAATAGCGGATGATATTATATTAATCTCATATACCCGATATTTCACCTCGAAGTGGAATTGGTATTTCATATTGTGCTAACGTTTGTGGATGCAGGAAAACAGGTTGGAGGGATCCAACTGTATTACTCAACATTTATTTAAATTATTTAATATTCTCTGTTGTGATTATTTGATATTATATGATGAATTATATTGGAATATTGAATGCTATGGTTTGCTTGAATATATTTCGGTACACTGAGTTATCAAAATATATAAATTGGATTTTTTTTTGGAAAGACAATAAAAGAGTGGAGTTTTAAGTAAAATAATTATAGCAAATAAATTAAGAATGAATTGAAAAGGAATGAAAGTGATATGAAAATACTAATAAATAAATTCGAGTAAAAAAGGGATTTGAATAAACAAAAATTAATGAATTGTAAACTTAAGTGACATCATTTAAAGGAATAAAGAATTATTTTAAAATTCAAAGTTTAAAATTTATTTAAAAGGATAAAGAAGTAATTTGAGAAATCTAAAATTGGTATTCTCAGTTAAAAGTATTTTAAATCATAATTAAGGAATAAAATCTGAAATTAATGGATTTTGGAATAAATGGGGTAAATTGGAAATCAATTTGGAAATTGATTTAAGTGTGTAAAACCGGGATTTTTAAAGGAGAATGTGGCTATGAAATTTATAAACTGGGTTTATGAAAGCAAAGTAATATATCAGTGGATACTTGGAAAAATAAATTTATGATGGAAATTTATTAAAGAAATGGGAACATTTGTTTAAAAGTAAATAGTGGTCTATTTTTAAAGAATGTGAAGAGAAGTATATTTCCCTGGATAGCCAAGTACGTTCAAAGTAAATTTTTAAATATAAGATAAAAGTTTTAATGTTGTTTTAAAAATCATGTTCTAGAAAATTTGTTATTGCTAAATGTTTAAATTATAAAGTAAGTATTTTTCAAATCTATTATCGTAGTAATTATTTAAAGGCAATTTAGTATTTTGTTTTAAAGGGAAAAAATCTAGTTTTATATTTTATAAAGTAACCTTATTTTAGATATTCCTAAAGTGTATATATATATATATAAAGTATTAAAGTAGTTTTCTCTAAATTTAAACGTTAAAGCATATTTTACAATAAAGTGTTTTTAAATTATTTTAAAAATCTAAAGTTTTGTGCTTGGTGATTTAAGTGGAAATAGAAATATATGGGAGATTTATTCTGTAAAAGGAAGGTAGTTTGAAACTATTTTCAAAAGGGTCTAAACAATGGAAATATATCTTGTGAAGATATTTTGAGATAAATAAATAATTTGGGAAATTATTTATTGTTTGATGGTTGTGGTGAATGTTAATTGATAGTTAAATAACCGACTATCAATATTGGCCAAATGCGTTGATCGTTTCGAAGAGACCGAGATCGGGATTAATTTCTCGAAAACCACTTCGATCCGGTTTGTACGTTTTCGTGGAAAAAGGGTTTGGAGTCGAAGATGGAGCAATGAAGTGCAAGGGCTAGTCGCTACTAATCCTGAGGATTATTCCAAAATGGATGTAGTAGGAATAGTGCCTTCGGTTCGGTTCGTACCCGGGACGGACTTGTATGGATGAATGCTTTCAAAACATCGTCAGGTGGACGATGAGCATTCTAAGTGAAACGATCTAAAAGGTAACGCTTAGCCTCAAGCCTCATCAACCGGGAATGACTGAAAATAAGGGGTTTTGTAGCAAGGCTAGGTGGGTAGCACCCACTTCAGGGTAAGGTCATCCCTGTCTAGATGTCCCTTTTATTTCATTTTAGTGGTGCGGTTGTTGATCACAACCATGGGGTAATCTTACTCGGGATTATCCAGTAAGGGATAGTCCCGATCTTGAGTTGCAGGGGGTCGGGAGTGATACTCGGTATGCTGATCTAGACCAGGTACCGTGACAGGTGGTACCCCAGTGCCTAGTCATTAGTTGGAAATCTATTCTCCCTACGCGCCTTTTACGAGTTTTGTTTGTATTACCCACTTTGTGGCTAGTAGCTGGAATTTAATCATGTAATAATTTTGGCTATTTTAATAAGTATTTGTAAATAGACCCTATTATAATATCAGAGGATTTTAATAAAAAGTATTTTAGCTATCGTAAGGTAAAAACCCGACATGTTTATTTGTGGCATGGTCTTACGAGATGCTTTTGTTTTCAAAAGATTTTTGAAACTTTAATAATCAATTTAAGTGTGACTTCTCACGCTGGTTTTCCAGACTAACTCGGGTGCTATTTAACTATAATGCTCGGGTCAGACCGAGTATTATAGGATACAGGATATGATGTTGTGGAGCTCAGGAGACGAGCTGGATGGCGATACGTACAGTTGTATGTTATTGATGTTGTTGAACTCTGATGATATACTCTGATGATGTATGCATAAAACAGATATAGTTTTCTTTTGTGTAAAGATCTGTTATTATATATTATATCTTATTCCGCAGCGTTGGTTAGATTCTGTTGTTGTTTTTCTGTTTTCTCTTCTTCTACCTCTTCTTCTTTAATCCAAATGGTTCGTATTTCTGTTAAACTTGATTTGATTGATGTAGAATAGTGTCGACTCAAGCGGTACTTATTTGCGGGTCGTTACACTTGGTATCAGAGCTTAGGTTGTTGATAACCTTGGCTCTGGTGGGAATTACTCATAGAATATAGTCCGCAGTACTCTAGAATGAGTTTGAGAGTATTAATAGATATGAGCGCGTATTTGTTAGTGAATATAAAATTGTTTTATATTGTGTTGACTTATCGGTTGAGTGTTTATGGATTCTGGTCGATATATGGAACGCCATGTTATCGATAGGGGTTTCTAAACTCTTAAACAAGATAAACCGACACAGTATTGTTTTAAATAAGGTAAATGAAATAATTTTACCCAAAATTATTTTTGTATATAAAAGAAATTATTTTTCGTAAATTGTTATAGTTATATATGGATGTTTGGTTGTTAGAAAGTGATAATATTAAATTATTATCACTAATGGGTAAAATTGAATAAGAAATTGAAATAATGACCAAAGATGAAGGAATAAATTAATAAACAAATGGGATTTGTAAATGTGAATTATAATTATGATTTATAATTTTGAAATATAATTCCAGAGAAATATTGATAATGTTTCTGAAAGAATTTGGGATTTGGAATTTGGAAATTTAGATTCCTTTGAATTTGAAAATGATTCTCAAAAAGTTGGGAAAAATAATATATATTTGAGAAGTATTTGTGAATTGGATTTGAAATCTAAAGAGATTTGGAATTTAAAAATATTTGAAGGGATTTTAAAGTGATAAAAGCATTGAACTCTTTTCGATTGCTGGAAAATAATTCCGATGATGAGCGTGACATCATCGGCGTTCATTTTCGAGTTTCCAAGAGGGGGATTGCTACCTGGATGTTTTGGATTAATGTTTTTTGTGAAATTTGGTTTGATTTTGAAAATGCAAAGGAATAGTTTAGTTTAGATATATATGTTTTTTAAAATTGAAACCGAATGTTGAACTTGAGTTTGAATGAAAAAAATAGTCAAGTTGGACTAAATAAACAAAGTTTTAAGATTAAAATTAATAAGTAACTAATAAATTAATATGGTATGCAAATGAAATGAAATTCAAAATTAGATGATGTTTGATTTAAAATTGTGTAAAATAAAGTGCAGAATTAGTTCAAATGGATTAAAAATAACCAATGTTTGGAAACAAAATTTATTGGTTGAAAATGAATCTGTGAATGAATAAATGAATTTATAATTGTAAATAAATGATCTGAAATTGGATATTGTAATGATATTAAATGGAATTAAGTCCTTGCTTAACAAAATTCAAAAGAATGGTATGTAGCTAGATTTAACTGAAGTTAAGTTAAATAAAATTGAATTGAAATGAATTCAGTTGAGTTATAAATAATATTGAATGGAATTAAATTCTTACCTAAATAAATAAAAGTAAACCAGGTAAGTATTGAATTGAAATAAATAAGCTTCGGAAGTTTATAAAAGAATTGGAAAGCATTGAAAAAAATATATAATCCCTAGTTAAAAGTAAAATGTGAATATGATTGACTGTAAATAAATAGAGAAGTATAAATATTAATAAGTAAGTAGCTCTCAAAAATTTAAAAAGGAAATAAACAAGCCGGAATAAAAGTATTGGTATTCCGAAGAAAAAAAATCAAGTATGGGATTATAAATTGAAAGTGTGGTTGAATGAAATTGAATTGGATTAAAATAGATTTGGTGTGAGTTGTAAACAAATCCAATTCAAGCATAAATTGAATGACCTTATTATTAATAAATTCAATAATGAATTGTTAATGTGAATTAAATTTTAAAAATGGATAAAAGAATAAACTAATCAAATAAATTAGTAAAATAGTTGGGATTTGATTAAAGGAAAATCAAATCAAAGATTTAAATGGAAGTTGGTTGAATAAAATAAACTTAAGTTATTGGGTGGAATAGTTTGAAGAAAATAAATAACTTAAGTAAATTGTGAGATAGTTATTTAATATATTAGTTGTCGAGTTTAATAAAATGGTTTGGAATCAAAAATTTTAGAAATGAAAGAAAATGCAATGAAAAGATTGTGAATAAATTAAAATGGGATGGAATCAAATGTAACTTGAGTTGGAATCAATTTAAATGGTAATAAAGCTTAAGTAATTATTTATTCACATCAATATTGTCGAATTGCATAAGAAAATGGGTCGTTCGATGTAAACGAGATTAGATAAAATTCTATGAGTTATTAGAAGTGAAATAGGATGATTTTGAAATTAATTGGAAAGGCCGTTTGGCTGGACTTGATCGTGCGAAATGCTAAAATAATAAGCCGCTTGCTTAAAATGCTAAATAAAGGTACGCCTATGCAATAAAAATAGGAAATATGAACTGTTTTTGTTTTTCCGACCGTATGGGTCGATGTATATATATTTATATCTTTTGTCAAATTGCAAAAGCTCCTCCGTACAAAGAAGGCTCTGTCAAAATTTTCCGTAAATTTTGGGAGTTAGAAAAAAAATTAAAAAAATTTTGGAAATTTTTTGTTAGCGACAAAACGATCTCAAATTGGAATTAAAATAAGGAATTTTGGAAATGGAAATTGGGACTAATTTGAAATAATACTATAAATCAGTTATAAATGGAAGATAAAATTCAATATTCAGAGTTGAAGATAAATTGAATTCATATGGAAATGGGAAAATAATTTGAATAAAAATAGAGATAAACTAAGGTGGTGAAGTGAAAATAAATATAAGAAGCATATAAAATACTTATAATGAACTTAAGAAGAAATGGTGAAATTCTTAAGTAATATATATATGTCGGGAAAATATACTGAATAAGCATTTGAGTGAAGATTTAATAAAAATATATGTATATCATACGGCTTGAATGAATAGATATTGAAATTCTGTAAAGAAGTCGATAAATGATTTTGAATGTTGTGATTGGATATTATTGCTAAGTAGGATATACAGGTATTATGAAAAAAAAGGGTTTTGGTCTAAGAAGATAAATTTGAATTGCTCGACAAAAAGGTATGTATTTAAATTTCTATATGAAATTTGATTGGTGTTTTGATCGAGCCACTTAGCCTTTTGTTTTCTTTTGGAATTTAGGGGCCCGTAGAGGCATTTTGTAGTTGTACCGAGCTAGCCGCGCAAAGGAGACGCTGGCAAAAAATTTCGGAAATTCAGAGAGCTAGAAAATTTTTGAGAAAATTTTGATAATTCATAATTTGGTTTTAAATCGAAACTTTAATAATTGAGCAATTAGCATTGTTTGCAAATTATGGGGGAGTTTGGGGAAGTTATAAGAATGATAATGGGTCTTTTGTAAAAGATAGTTGGTAGAATATTGAATTGTTGGTTTTGGGAAAAAGTAAACGGATATTGGACCATTCTTCCTAACTAGTAATTTCGGGGATGAAATTCTTTTAAGGGGGGAGGAATGTGACGACCCAGAATTTTTGAGCATTTGAAAATGGAATATTTAATTGATTTTAAATATTTAAAAATTAATTTTTAACTTGAATTCAAATATCACAATTTATTTGATAATTAAATTATTGAATTAAATAATTTGATGTTGAGTAAAATGTTGAATCTGGAATTTTAAGCCTGTTAAAAATAATTTGAAGGCCTATAAAATTTATATTAATAGTGTTGAGGATAATAAAAGTTTTAAAATCAAATTTAATACCGATTTGTTCAGTTTTGAAATTTTATCGTTTTAAATTGAATTTAAAAATAGCCTTCCGAGGCACAGTCTCGGAATTTGACGAAACCAGTTCCATTGGATCCGTAATATTGTATTATTATCGGATTTCAATTTTCGTAGGGTTTGGATTTGTTGTGTGAGCATTTTGATATATACGTAAAACAGAATATGTATATAAAGGTAGGATTATTATAGAAAATAGGAATTAAAAAAAAATGTTAAAAGTATATTTACATTAGAGTTTTTGAGATCTACAAATTATTTTTAAGTATATACATAAATGTTGTTTCAAAGGAGAATGAATATACATATATACCTATTTTCATTCACTAGTTTAATTTCAAAATAATGGAGATTAATTTATTTAATAAAACTTATTATTTTAGCCACTAAACATTTTTTTTAAGGGAAATTATTAGTTAAATTAAATTTATTTAAACGGCAGTAAATTGTTCGATTATTTCAAATATTAAAAATCATATAATTGTTTATACAAGGTTTGAAAATCGTGGAAAACAAGTCAAGATGGAAGTGGATTGCTAACAGAATCAAAGGTGAGTTAATCTCACTCATCTGGTTTAAGTTAAATTTAAATGGTTAAATTTAAATAATTGGTTGAATGGTTGAATTGATTTGATATGCTATATTATAGTATATATTACATCTTGGAATGATTGATTTCCCACATTATATAGCGGATGAGACCCTATGTGCCGCATAATAGCGGATGATATTATATTAATCTCATATACCGCGATATTCCACCTCGAAGTGGAATTGGTATTTCATATTGTGCTAACGTATGTGGATGCAGGAAAACAGGTTGGAGGGATCCAACTGCATTCCTTAACATTTATTTAAATTATTTAATATTCTCTGTTGTGATTATTTGATATTATATGATGAATTATATTAGAATATTGAATGCTATGGTTTGCTTGAATATATTTCGGTAAACTGAGTTATCAAAATATATAAATTGGATTTTTTTTGGAAAGACAATAAAAGAGTGGAGTTTTAAGTAAAATAATTATAGCAAATAAATTAAGAATGAATTGAAAAGGAATGAAAGTGATGAAAATACTAATAAATAATTTCGAGTAAAAAGAAGGGATTTGAATAAACAGAAATTAATGAATTGTAAACTTAGGTGACATCATTTAAAGGAATAACGAATTATTTTAAAATTCAAAGTTTAAAAGTTATTTAAATGGATATAGAAGTAATTTGAGAACTCTAAATTTGGTATTCTCAGTTAAAAGTATTTTAAATCATAATTAGGGAATCAAATCTGAAATTAATGGATTTAGGAACAAATGGGGTAAATTGGAAATCAATTCGGAAATTGATTTAAGTGTGTAAAACCGGGATTTTTAAAGGAGAATGTGGTTATGAAATTTATAAACTGGGTTTATAAAAGCAAAGTAATATATCAGTGGATACTTGAGAAAATAAATTCACGATGGGAATTTATTAAAGGAATGGGAACATTTGTTTAAAAGTAAATAGTGGTTTATTTTTAAAGAATGTGAAGAGAAGTATATTTCCCTAGATAGCCAAGTACGTTCAAAGTAAATTTTTAAATATAAGATAAAAGTTTTAATGTTGTTTTAAAAAGCATGTTATAGAAAATTTGTTATTGCTAAATGTTTAAATTCTAAAGTAAATATTTTTCAAATCTATTATCGTAGTAATTATTTAAAGGTAACTTAGTATTTTGTTTTAAGGGGAAAAAAAATCTAGTTTTATATTTTATAAAGTAACCTTATTTTGAATATTCCTATAATATATATATATATATAAAAAGTATTAAAATAGTTTTCTCCAAATTTAAACGTTAAAGCATATTTTACAATAAAGTGTTTTTAAATTATTTTAAAAATCTAAAGTTTTGTGCTTGGTGATTTAAGTGGAAATAGAAATATTTAGGAGATTTATTCTGTAAAAGGAAGGTAGTTTGAAACTGCTTTCAAAAGGGTTTGAAAAGTGGAAATATATCCTACGAAGATATTTTGAGATAAATAAATAATTTAGGAAATTATTTATTGTTTGATGGTTGTGGTGAATGTTAATTGGTAATTAAATAATCGACTATCAATATTGGCCAAATGCGCTGATCGTTTCGAAGAGACCGGGATCGGGATTAATTTCTCGAAAACTACTTCGATCCGGTTTATACGTTTTCGTGGAAAAACGAGTTTGGAGTCGAAGATGGAGAAATTAAGTGTAAGGGCTGGTCGCTACTAATCCCAAGTATTATTCCAAAATGGATGTAGTAGGAATAGTGCCTTCGGTTCCGTTCAAACCCGGGACGGACTTGTATGCATGAATGCTTTCAGAACATCGTTAGGCGGACGATGAGCATTCTAAGTGAAATGATCTAAAAGGTAATGCTTAGCCTCACGCGTCATCAACCGGGAATGACTAAAAATAAGGTGTTATGCAGCAAGGCAAGGTGGGTAGCACCCACTTCAGGGTGAGGTCATCCCTGTCTAGATGTCCCTTTATTTTGGCTTAGTGGTGCGGTTGCTGATCACAACCGTGGGGTGATCTTACTCGGGATTATCCAGTAAGGGATAGCCCCGGTCTTGTGTTGCAGGGGGTCGGGAGTGATCCTCGGTATGCTGATCTAGACCAGGTACCGTGACAGGTACTACCCCAGTGCCTAGTCATTAGTTGGAAATCCATTCTCCCTACGCGCCTTTTACGAGTTTTGTTTGTATTACCCACTTTGCGACTAGTAGCTGGAATTTAATCATGTAACAATTTGGGCTATTTTAATAAGTATTTGTAAATATACCCTATTATAAGATCAGAGGATTTTAATAAAAAGTGTTTTAGCTATCGTAAGGTAAAAACCCGACATGTTTATTTGTGGCGTGGTCTTACGAGATGCTTTTGTTTTCAAAAGATTTTTGAAACTTTAATAATCAGTTTGAGTGTGATTTCTCACGCTGGTTTTCCAGACTGACTCGGGTGTTATTTAACTATAATGCTTGGGTCAGACCGAGTATTATAGGATACATGATATGATGCTATGGAAGCGAGACAAAAGTGAGTGCAAAACTCACTCTTCCAATTTAACTTATTTACCTTCTACTATGTACAACTATTCTGTATATTTATTACTTGTATGGAAAGGGTCATTTGCATTATTGGCTTCATTTGTGCTTTGATACCATGCCCAATTCATTTACAGTTTAATTATATTGAACGAGTGGTAAAGTTATGATGCAAGAAAATATTGTTTAGATATTTCCGTTTTAATATGTGTGCGTCAAAAATTTGCGCGTGCAGGCGTGAAAGTTTTGAGTGCCCAGGTCACTTAGTATATAACTGCGTGCATAAGTGTTTAATTCTGTGACGACCCGGAATTTTCGAGCATTCGAAATTAGAATATTTAATTTATTTTGAATATTCAATAGAATAATTATAACGTGAATTACGGATATCACAATTTATTTGATAATTAAATTTTTGGATTAAACAAGTGAAGTTGGGTAAATCGTTGAATCTAGAGTTTTAACCCTGTTAAAATAATTAGAAGACTTATAAAATTTATATTGATAATATTGAAGATAAAAGAAGATTTAAAATTAAATTTAACAGTGATTTGTTCAGTTTTAAAATTTCATCGTTTAAATTGAATTTAAAAAAATAGCCTTCTGAGGCACAGTCTTGGAATTTGACAAAACCAGTTTCATTGGATCCGTAATATTGCATTATTATCGGATTTCAAATTTTCTAGCATTCGGAATCATTGTGCGAGCGTACGAGATAAAAACGTCTAGAAAATAATCAATCGATTAATTTAAATATCTCACATCTTTTCACCAATCTAAATCTTTTCCATCAGCCACTTTCTTTCTTTTCCATGTCTTTTTTTTTTCAACATCACGCAACCCTATTTCTTTAATAATGGAACTAAATCTCCCGCTTCAAATCAATATAAAAATCAAAGATTCAGAGAAAAAATGGCTGACCTCTCTCTTTTCCCCTCTTTTTTCTTTCTTTTCCTTTCAGTAAACAAAACCCCTAAACCAAGCACTCTGATCTAAATCTTAAAATCGTGAAACCCTAAAACCCAAGCAGTAATCAATGGTAGATCGCTTGGTTTGCCTGGAACCCTAAGTCGCATTCGCGCGTGTGATGAGGCGTCACAGCGATTGGTTTGTCTCGCGTACGAAGTTACGTGAGATTTTGGTATTGCGGCAACTCGTGAAAGCCTGGGTGCGTGTGAGTGGGTTTGAGCAACTGGATCGCGCATTTTAGAGAGCGAGGAAGGGGTGGTGTGAAGGGCAGTAGGCGCGAACACCAGATGATGGAAGCGTCGATGTGAGGTCTGATAACCGAGCTATGGTGGCGTTCAACGTGGAACTGGAGATCAGGTTTTTTTTAATCGAGTATTGAGGTATTCGTTCATTTTTGATTTAGCTTGTTTTTATATATATAATAATAATATATATGCAGATTGAAGATTACATATAAAAATATAGTTATAAGAGTTGCTATCAGGAAGCATATACATATGAGATTTTGAGGTGGAATAAATAAGAACTGTAAATCAGTTTATTTTATTTTTACAAAATATATATATGTAAGAATTGCTGTTTGTTAATTTCATAAATATTTTAGTGTGGAATAAAACAGCTCTGCTTTAGTTTAATATATAGGTGGAAAGGAATTTTATTAAGGTTCAATATAGATTTGGAAGAAAATCTGTTTATTAAAATTAATATATGTATATATACGATTTTAGAAAATAAATAGGAATTTGAAATGTTGAAGGGTTTATAAAAAAAATTAAAATTAATTAATTAAATCTTTAGTTTTAAATATAGATTATAAACCTACTATTTAATTTTTAAAAAGTGTGGATTATAATGGTTTACTTGTTCAATCCACTTGTTTAATTACTTTAGTTACTAAAATAATTGGGAAAGGGTAATTAGTTCAAATAAACTTATTACTTTAAATTAAATTGTTAGTTTAAATTCAAATCAATAGTTAAATTAAATTATTAAATGATTTGAATGGTAATTAATTTGTTAATAAAATTCATTTATTTGTTTTAGTTGCCAAAGGATATTTTATTAAAGGAAAAGTAATTTAAATAAATAATTAGCTAAGTAAAATTATCAAGAGAAGTAATTGTTCAATAAGTTCAAATATTAATAAAATGTAAAATGTTTATACAAGGTTAATTGTGAAGAATTGTGATAAAACAAGCTGGTTGGGTTGGATTGCAAATTAAAAGCAAAGGTGAGTTAGTCTCACTCAGTTGAATTTAAATTTAAATTGATAAATTTAAATAATTGTTTGAATGGTTGAATTGATTGATGTGCTATAGTATGGTAATTTTGGAATTGGCATATTATATATTGTGCTAACATCTATGGATGTAGGAAAAACAGGTTGGAGGGATCCAACTGGACCCCTCAACATTCATTATTTAATATTCTCTGTTGTGATTACTTGATATTCTATATTGAATATATTGGAATATTGAATGATATGATTTGATTGGATATATATATAGTTACAATGAATTACCGAAAATATATAAATTGGATTTTGGAAAGAAAATAAAGGAAGTAAAGTTGTAAACGAAATAATCCTAGAAAATTTAATAAATTAGAATGAATTGAAAAGAAATGGAAGTATGTTAAATATTAATAAATAACTTCGAGTAGGAAAAGAAAGGGGTTCGAATAAACTGTAATTAACGAATTGTAAAATTTGTGATATTAATTTAAAGAAATAAAGAATTAATTTAAAGCTTAAAGTTTAAATTTATTTAAAGGGATAAGAAGTAAATTGAGTAATCTAAATCGGTATTTCAATTAAAAGTATTTTAAATCATAATTAAGAAATAAAATCTGAAATTAAAGAATTTTTGAATAAATGAAGTAAATTGGAAATCAATTTGGAAATTGATTTAAGTGTTTGAAATTGGATATTTGGAAAAATAAAATTCAATGTGGGAATTTATTAAAGGAATGAGAAAAATTGTTTAAAAATAAATAGTGATTTATTTATAAAAGTTGTGAAGAGAAGTATATTTCTCTGGATAGCCAAGTACGATTAAAGTAAACTTATTTTAATTATTTCTAAAGTATTATTATAAATTGAGTATTAAAGTAAATTTTTCTAAATTAAATGTTAAATATATTCTATAATAAAATGTTTTAAATTATTTTGAAAATCTAGAGTTTTGTACTTGGTGATTCCAGTGGAAATGGAAATATTCGAAATTTATTCTGAGAAAAGGAAGATAGTTTTAAGACTGTTTTAAAAGGGTTTGAAAGTAAAATTATATCTTGTAAAGATATTTTGAGATAAATAAATAATTGGAAAATTATTTATTGGTTGATGGTTGTTTGTGAATACCAATTGGTAGTTAAATAACCGACTATCAATATTGGACAAATGTGTTGATCGTTTCGAAGAGACCGAGATCGAGATTTATTTCTCGAAAACCACTTCGATCCGGTTTGTACGTTTCATGGAAACGAGTTTGGATATGAAGATGGAGCAGTGAAGTGCAAGGGCTAGTCGCTACTGATCCTGAGGATATTTCCAAATTGGATGTAGTAGGAATAGTGCCTTCGGTTCCGTTCGAACCAAGGACGGACTTGTATGGATGAATGCTTGCGAAACATCGTCAGGTGGACGATGGACATTCTAAGGGATATATTCTAAAAAGGTAACGCTTAGCCTCAAGCCTCATCAAATGGGAATGACTGAAAATCAGGGGTTATGCAGCAAGGCTAGGTGGGTAGCACCCAAGCAGGGTGAGGTCATTCCAGTCTAGATGTCCCTTTTTATTTCGGCTTAGTGGTGCGGTTGCTGATCCCAACCGCGGGGTGATCTCACTCAGGATTATCCAGTAAGGGGTAGTCCCGGCCTTGTGTTGCAGGGGAGCGGGCGTACTCCTCGGTACGATGATCTAGGCCCCGTACTATGACAGGTGGTACCCCAGTGCCTAGTCATTAGTTGGAAATCCATTCTCCCTACGAGCCTTGTACGAGTTTGGTTTGTATTACCCACTCTGTGGCTAGTAGCTAGAATTTAATAGATGTAACAATTTCGGCTATTTTATAAGTATTTGTATATAGACCCTATTATAATATCATAGGATTTTTATAAAAATTGTTTTAGCTATCGTAAGGTACAAACCCGACATGTTTATTTGTGGCGTAGTCTTACGAGATGCTTTTGTTTTCAAAGGATTTTTGAAACTTTAATAATCAATTGGGTGTGATTTTCTCACGCCGGTATTTCAGACTGACTCGGGTGTTATTTAACTATAATGCTCGGGTCAGACCGAGTATTATAGGATACAGGAAATGCTGTGGAGCTCAGGAGACGAGCTGGACGACGATGCGTATTCTCGTACTCGTTTTATATATATATTCCGCTGTGTTGAGTGGATGTGTATCCATTTGTATGATATTGATGTTGAGCTGAAATTGATGTACTCTGATGATGTAATATATAAACAAGATATTTGATTTTAATTTAAAGATTATTCAGTATCTATTATATTTTATTCCGCTGCGATGGTTAGATTCTGTTGTTGCTTCTATTTACTTCTTCTACCTCTTCTTCTTTAACCCAAATGGTTCGTATTTCTGTACAACTTGAGTTGATTATTGTAGAATAGTGTTAACTCAAGGGGTACTGATTTGCGGGATGTTACAGTTGGTATTAGAGCTAATGGTTGGTAATAACCTTGGCTCTGGTGTGAATTACTCATAAAATATAGTCCGAAGTACTCTAGAATGAGTTTGAGAGTATTAATAGATATGAGCGCGTATTTGTTAGTGAATATAAAATTGCTTTTATATTGCGTTGATTTATCAGTTAAGTGTTTATGGATTCTGGTCGATATATGGGACGCCTTGTCATCGATAGGAATTTCTAAACTCTTGAACAAGATAAACGGACACAGTATTGTTTTAAATAGGGTAAATGAAATAATTTTACCCAAAATTATTTTTGTACATAAAAGAAAATGATTTTTCGTAAATTGTCATAGTTATATATATGGATGTTTGGTTGTTAGAAAGTGATAATATTAAATTATTATCATTGTATGATAATTGAATAAAAATTGAAATATAACCAAAGTTTGAAGGAATAAATTCATTATAAAATGAAATTCATAAATATGGATTATAAATGTAAATTATAAATTGAAAATATAATCAAATAAGAATTCGTATGAGCATAAGCTATGCAAATGAATTATAGTATAATTGATTTAAGCAGGATTTGGAAATTTAAATCTCGGAGATTTTGGAAGTGTTTTGAAGATATATAATAGCACAATTGTTTTGGAGATATTTCTGAAAGGAAATTATTTTAAAGGAATTTTGGAAGTGGTATAGCATTGAAATCACTTGGATTATTGGAAAATAATTCTGATGATGACGGCCGCATCATCGGTGTTCATTTTCAAATTTCTAAGTGACGGATTGCTGCCAAAATTTGATTTGCTCAGAAGAGCTAATTGTTTTTGAAAATTTCAAAAGAAATTTGTTGTGGGTAAAACCAGGATTGGTTTGACTTTTGTGAAATTTGAATTGAGAAGTTGGAGATTTCAAAATGTTTTGAAATCAAAAGCCAGTGTTTTAAAATTCCTGAGGAGATAAGTTATAAGCTTATAGGTTGAGATGTTTTTTTTTAATCATGAAGAAAATATAAGCTTTGAATAATGGAATTTAAATTTAAAGTGTAGGGTTAAAAATGAAACTAACTTGGATTGGGGGAAAATAAAATTTAACTAGATTGAAATTAATTAAATAGGCTGGAAAATAATATCCAGTTGAATTCGAATTTAGTTGAAACCGAATTGAGTTAAATAAATCTGAGTTAAAAATAAAATTGAATTGGAATAAAAATTCAATTGAGATATAGAATGGAATTAGATTCTTACCTGAATTAATGGAAAATTAGTTGGATAAGGATTGAATTGAAATAAATAAGTTAGAATAACTTATAAAAGAATTAGGAATCCTGGAAATAAAATATGCATAGGTTATAGATAAGTGTAAATTTCGAGTTAAAAATAAAAGGAGGATATATCCAAGCCTATAATGAATGGAATTGTGTAAATAATAAGTTATGACTTATAAATTTATAAGTGGAAATGAAAACCCAAAATAAATATTATTGATGAATTGGAGAATAAAATAAAAATCAAAACTTGAATTATAAGCTAAATTGAACTAAGAAAATTAAATGCAGTGATATTTGGGATTAAAATTCAAGTGTTGGATTATAGATAAAGGAAGAACTAATTGATAATAAATTAGTTAATGAAATGTGTAAGTGGAGTTCAATGTAGTTAAATAGAAGCTGTATTGTAAGCTAATAATGAAGATTGGAAATAAAACTCAAGTTATAAATCAAATTCGACTTGAATCATTAGTGAAGGAAATATAATTGAAAGTGGCCTTGCAATTAATTAGATGATTTGTGAATAAAATTGCAATGTAAGTTAATAAAAATTGGATGGTAATTTTAAAAGTGAATGGTAGAATCAGAACTTGAGCTATAAATTGAAAATCTAACTTGAAGTGTTAACAAATTAAGTATAATCGGAAATGTATCGAATATAAGATGAAATTGGATTAAAAGGGTGATGGTATAAATTGCAAATAAAATCCAAATAAGTGGAAATAAATTGGAAATAACCTTGTAATAAACTGAATGAGTTGAATCTGGAAAGTTAAATTTTATAATAACCAATCAAATGAAATTTGCAGACTTAAAATGAGATTGGATTGAAATAGAATCAAGTTAAATTGAAAAGAGAACTTGTATGCAAAATGAGAATGAGCTTAAGTATGAAATTTGGATAAATTGAAGTGAATTAACTTAAGCTAAATAAATGGAAGAGAGTTGACTTGAATTCAACTTAAACAAAGTTTAATAATATTGGATTGGTTTTAAATCAAGTGAAAATAAAATTTTAGATCGAAATAGAGTTTGGTGGGTTATAAATAATATTTAAGGAAATGTAAATTAAAAGTGGATTGAGTGGATAAACTGATTATATTGAATAAATAAATGGATGGGATAAATAAGAATCAAATGAAGTATGGTTTAAATAAGTTGAGAAATGGTTGTTGAATGAAATAGCTTGGATTGTCTTCGAGCTAAATAAAATAGTTCGGAATAAACAATTTTGGAATGAATTGTAAGTGAATGGATTTTGAATAAAAATTGAAATGGAATGTGTCGAGCTAGATCAAATGGTTTTAATGGAACCTGTTTAAAATGAAATGCAAGTGAATGGATTCGAATTTAAAATGCAATGAAAATGAGAATATACGGATTGTGAATAAATCCGAAATGGAATAGAATTAAGAGTAAGTTGAGTCGGAGTCAGTTTAAATTGATTATAAAAATCAAGTGCTTATTTATTTATATAGATCTCGTTAAATTGTAAAGAATAAATTGCCATTTGATGTAAATGGAAGTAATTAAAATTCTATGAATTGAAAGGAGTAAAACAAATTGATTTTGAGAGCAATTGAATTAAATATGAGTTCGTTTTGCTTAAAAATAAATTAAATGTAAGCGATTGAGTTTTAAACCATTCAAATTGATGAAGTTGTATACGAATGGATTGAAAACCATTCAAATTGAATAAAAATGGATATGAATAAGTTGAAACAGTTGAATTAGTATGGAAGCTATATAAATTGCTTACGAAAAAATGTTGGGTTTGCATTTCTTTAGAATTCATATGTTTTAACCATTGCAACTAAGTGAAATATAGTTAAACTGCATATATTTGGCACTTACATGTTTAAATTGAGTAAGTACAGGTACCTAGAAGCCGTGTGGCTGGATTAGGTTGTGCTATTTGCTAAAAATAATAAGCCGCTTGCTTAAAATGCTAAATAAGGTACGCCTACGCAATAAAAATAGGAAATATGAACTGTTTTTAGTTTTTCCGACCGGGTGGGTCGATGTATATATATTTATCTCTTTTGTCATATTGCAAAAGCTCCTCCGTACAAAGGGGACTCTGCCAAAAAAATTCGAAAATTTTGGGAGTTAGAAAATTTTGGAAAATTTTGTTAACGACAAATGTTTTCAAATTGGAATTTGAAATAAATTTGTAAATAAAACTAATTTAAAATAATGATATGAATTAATTATAAATGAAAAATAAAATTTAAATATTCAGAGTGAAAGACAAATTGAATTCATATGAAAATGAAAGATTCAATTTGAATAAAATTAGATATAAACTAAAGTGGTAAAGTGAAAATAAATGTAAGAAGCATATAAAATGCTTATGTTAACTTAAGTAAGGAATGGTGAATTTCTTAATTGGAAATTGATAATATAAATATATTCCAAGTTAATATTTGGATGAATAGATATTGGCATTTTGTGAAAAAGTCGATAAAATGTTTTGGGATATTGTGATTGGATATTAGTGCAAAGCAGGATATGCAGGTAATCTAAATGGAAAAGAGAATTGGTTTATGATTTCAAGAAAGATAAATTTGAAATGCTCGACAAAAGGGTATGTGTTTATATTTCTGTGAAATTTGATTGGGATTTTGGATTGACCCACTTGGCCTTTTGTTTTCATTTTGGATTTGGGAGGCCGTAGAGCCATTTTATAGTTGTACCGAGCTAGCCGCGCAAAGGAGACGCTGGCAAAAATTTTCGGGAATTTAGAGAGTTAGAAATTTTTTGAGAAATTTTGAAAATTTTAAACTTGGTTTTGAATTATAATTTGAATAGTGAATGAGTATAGTTATTTAGGAACTAAGGAAAGGTTTGGAGAGTTAATAAGAATAATAATGGGTCTTTTATAAAAGATAGTTGGTAAGATGATGAATTGTTAGAAACTGTTTGGTTTTGGGAAAAGTAAATGGGTTTTGGACCATTCTTCCTAGTTAGTAATTTCGAGGACGAAATTCTTTTAAGGGGGGAGGAATGTGACGACCCGGAATTTTCGAGCATTCGAAATTAGAATATTTAATTGATTTTAAATATTCAATAGAATAATTATAACGTGAATTACGAATATCACAATTTATTTGATAATTAAAATTTTGGATTAAACAAGTGAAGTTGGGTAAATCGTTGAATCTAGAGTTTTAACCCTGTTAAAATAATTAGAAGACTTATAAAATTTATATTGATAATACTGAAGATAAAAGAAGATTTAATATTAAATTTAACAGTGATTTGTTCAGTTTTAAAATTTCATCGTTTAAATTGAATTTAAAAAAATAGCCTTCTGAGGCACAGTCTCGGAATTCGACAAAACCAGTTTCATTGGATCCGTAATATTGCATTATTATCGGATTTCAAATTTTGTAGCATTCGGAATCATTGTGCGAGCGTACGAGATAAAAACGTCTAGAAAATAATCAATCGATTAATTTAAATATCTCACATCTTTTCACCAATCTAAATCTTTTCCATCAGCTGACTTTCTTTCTTTTCCATGTCTCTTTTTTTTCAACATCACGCAGCCCTATTTCTTTAATAATGGAACCAAATCTCCCTCTTCAAATCAAAATAAAAATCAAAGATTCAGAGAAAAAATGGCCGACCTCTCTCTCTTCCCCTCTTTTTTCTTTCTTTTCCTTTCAGTAAACAAAACCCCTAAATCAAGCACTCTGATCTAAATCTTAAAATCGTGAAACCCTAAAACTCAAGCAGTAATCAATGGTAGATCGCCTGGTTTGCCTAGAACCCTAAGTCGCATTCGCATGTGTGATGAGGCATCACGGCGATTGGTTTGTCTCGCGTACGAAGTCACGTGGGATTTTGGTATTGCGGCAACTCGTGAAAGCCTGGGCGTGTGTGAGTGGGTTTGAGCAACTGGATCGCGCATTTTGGAGAGCGGGGAAGAGGTCGCGTGAAGGTCAGTAGGCGCGAACACCAGATGATGGAAGCGTCGATGTGAGGTCTGATAACCGAGCTATGGTGGCGTTCAACGTGGAACTGGAGATCAGGTTTTTTTTATCGAGTATTGAGGTATTCGTTCATTTTCGATTTAGCTTGTTTTTATATATATAATAATAATAATAATATATATGCAGATTGAAGATTACATATAAAAATATAGTTATAAGAGTTGCTATCAGGAAGCATATACATATGAGATTTTTAGGTGGAATATATAAGAACTGTAAATCAGTTTATTTTATTTTTACAAAATATATATATGAAAGAATTGCTGTTTGTTAATTTCATAAATATTTTAGTGTGGAATAAAACAGCTCTGCTTTAGTTTAATATATAGGTGGAAAGGAATTTTATTAAGGTTCAATATAGATTTGGAAGAAAATCTGTTTATTAAAATTAATATATGTATATATACGATTTTAGAAAATAAATAGGAATTTGAAATGTTGAAGGGTTTATAAAAAAATTAAAATTAATTAATTAAATCTTTAGTTTTAAATATAGATTATAAACCTACTATTTAATTTTTAAAATGTGTGGATTATAATGGTTTACTTGTTCAATCCACTTGTTCAATTACTTTAGTTACTAAAATAATTGGGAAAGGGTAATTAGTTCAAATAAACTTATTACTTTAAATTAAATTATTAGTTTAAATTCAAATCAACAGTTAAATTAAATTATTAAATGATTTGAATGGTAATTAATTTGTTAATAAAATTCATTTATTTGTTTTAGTTGCCAAAGGATATTTTATTAAAGGAAAAGTAATTTAAATAAATAATTAGCTAAGTAAAATTATCAAGAGAAGTAATTGTTCAATAAGTTCAAATATTAATAAAATGTAAAATGTTTATACAAGGTTAATTGTGAAGAATTGTGATGAAACAAGCTGGTTGGGTTGGATTGCAAATTAAAAGCAAAGGTGAGATAGTCTCACTCAGTTGAATTTAAATTTAAATTGATAAATTTAAATAATTGTTTGAATGGTTGAATTGATTGATGTGCTATAATATGGTAATTTTGGAATTGGCATATTATATATTGTGCTAACATCTATGGATGCAGGTAAAACAGGTTGGAGGGATCCAACTGGACCCTCAACATTCATTATTTAATATTCTCTGTTGTGATTACTTAATATTCTATGTTGAATATATTGGAATATTGAATGATATGATTTGATTGGATATATATTTAGTTACAATGAATTACCGAAAATATATAAATTAGATTTTGGAAAGAAAATAAAGGAAGTAAAGTTGTAAAGGAAAAAATCCTAGAAAATTTAATAAATTAGAATGAATTGAAAAGAAATGGAAGTATGTTAAATATTAAGAAATAACTACGAGTAGGAAAAGAAAGGGGTTCGAATAAACTGTAATTAATGAATTGTAAAATTTGTGATATTAATTTAAAGAAATAAAGAATTAATTTAAAGCTTAAAGTTTTAAATTTATTTAAAGGGATAAGAAGTAAATTGAGTAATCTAAATCGGTATTTCAATTAAAAGTATTTTAAATCATAATTAAGAAATAAAATCTGAAATTAAAGGATTTTTGAATAAATGAAGTAAATTGGAAATCAATTTGGAAATTGATTTAAGTGTTTGGAATTGGATATTTGGAAAAATAAAATTCAATGTGGGAATTTATTAAAGGAATGAGAAAAATTGTTTAAAAATAAATAGTGATTTATTTATAAAAGTTGTGAAGAGAAGTATATTTCTCTGGATAGCCAAGTACGATTAAAGTAAACTTATTTTAATTATTTCTAAAGTATTATTATAAATTGAGTATTAAAGTAAATTTTTCTAAATTAAATGTTAAATATATTCTATAATAAAATGTTTTAAATTATTTTGAAAATCTAGAGTTTTGTACTTGGTGATTCCAGTGGAAATGGAAATATTCGAATTTATTCTGAGAAAAGGAAGATAGTTTTAAGACTGTTTTAAAAGGGTTTGAAAGTAAAATTATATCTTGTAAAGATATTTTGAGATAAATAAATAATTGGGAAATTATTTATTGGTTGATGGTTGTTTGTGAATACTAATTGATAGTTAAATAACCGACTATCAATATTGGACAAATGTGTTGATCGTTTCGAAGAGACTGAGATCGAGATTTATTTCTCGAAAACCACTTCGATCTGGTTTGTACGTTTCGTGGAAACGAGTTTGGATATGAAGATGGAGCAGTGAAGTGCAAGGGCTAGTCGCTACTGATCCTGAGGATATTTCCAAAATGAATGTAGTAGGAATAGTGCCTTCGGTTTCATTCGAACCCAGGACGAACTTGTATGGATGAATGCTTGCGAAACATCGTCAGGTGGACGATGGACATTCTAAGGGATATATTCTAAAAAGGTAACGCTTAGCCTCAAGCCTCATCAAATGGGAATGATTGAAAATCAGGGGCTATGCAGCAAGGCTAGGTGGGTAGCACCCAAGCAGGGTGAGGTCATTCCAGTCTAGATGTCCCTTTTTATTTCGGCTTAGTGGTGCGGTTGCTGATCCCAACCGCGGGGTGATCTCACTCGGGATTATCCAGTAAGGGGTAGTCCCGGCCTTGTGTTACAGGGGAGCGGGCGTACTTCTCGGTACGGTGATCTAGGCCCCGTACTGTGACAGGTGGTACCCAGTGCCTAGTCATTAGTTGGAAATCCATTCTCCCTACGAGCCTTGTACGAGTTTGGTTTGTATTACCCACTCTGTGGCTAGTAGTTGGAATTTAATAGATGTAACAATTTTGGCTATTTTATAAGTATTTGTATATAGACCCTATTATAATATCAGAGGATTTTTATAAAAATTGTTTTAGCTATCGTAAGGTAAAAACCCGACATGTTTATTTGTGGCGTAGTCTTACGAGATGCTTTTGTTTTCAAAGGATTTTTGAAACTTTAATAATCAATTGGGGGTGATTTTCTCACGCTGGTATTCCAGACTGACTCGGGTGTTATTTAACTATAATGCTCGGGTCAGACCGAGTATTATAGGATACAGGAAATGCTGTGGAGCTCAGGAGACGAGCTGGACGACGATGCGTATTCTCGTACTCGTTTTATATATATATTCCGCTGTGTTGAGTGGATGTGTATCCATTTGTATGATATTGATGTTGAGCTTAAATTGGTGTACTCTGATGATGTAATATATAAACAAGATATTTGATTTTAATTTAAAGATTATTCAGTATCTATTATATTTTATTCCGCTGCGATGGTTAGATTCTGTTGTTTCTTCTATTTTCTTCTTCTACCTCTTCTTTTTTAACCCAAATGGTTCGTATTTCTGTACAACTTGAGTTGATTGTTGTAGAATAGTGTTAACTCAAGGGGTACGGATTTGCGGGCTGTTACAAATTCATTTTACATTTTGCGTATAACATTTGGTGCAAAGGAGTCGCATGCAAAAGTCAGTTTCAAAGTTACTTATTTCCAAACGTGTCTGCATAAATATAACGTACATGCATTTATTCGTAGCACCAAATATTCATAATTTTGTGCAAAGTGATTTCCAGGTCTTTTAAGTTGGAAACTACATCCTTACATGAAAACACGTTAAAAACCTTGCGTGCGTGCATTTTACATTGTGGAAAAGTGTGTTTGCATTTTGTTTATCTGGTCAAAACTACAAAAATCATGCGTGCAAAATATTTAATGTCCAAGCCTTGGCCATTTTGCATTGTGTATCTCACTCTTTCGTGTATATTGTCCAGTTTTTTTATACCTTAGTCTACTTAATTTTGAGAAAGTTAAGTACTCGGTTACCTTGTTTCAAATTATAATTGCATGCATATTGAAGATGCCAGATTTCATTTATCCTTTCATGTGTAATTAATGTTTTAAAACATGTTGTGTGAAATGGGTCCAGGCTTAAAAAGTTGCAGTCCAGAGTGTTTTTTATATTGTTGCATGCCTACATTTTTACGTGCACAATATTTTTACTTCTATACAAGCCATACCCAGGCCGTGTTGTTTTTTTGTATGAGTATAAATTTTTGATTGTCTGGGTCACCTTATTTTATAATTTCTTGCGCATCTGTCCCTGGTTTAGGCAAAGAAATTTTAATACAAGATTTAACACGTATTCGAGTGTAATTAATGCATGCAAAATATACCGAGTTCCAGATCATTCGCGTACGCATATCCTACCATCTTTTAATTTTCATATTTAATCTCGTGTGTAAGGGAAAAAAAAAATTCATATGTTATTCTATATTTTTTGTTGAGTACGTGTACATATATAAGTTGTCTAGGTCATTTGCTAACTTATTTTGTGCAAGTGGGCAGTGCAAGGTTTTATAAATATATGTGTGTAGTGTAGACCAATATTTAATTTATTTTGAACCGGTGTCTCATTTTAAAACGTATTTTGTTGTCGTTATTTTTATAACGGAATTTGTACGCCGGTACTATATTTTGTAGCATGTTGTTTTGATGACATTTTTTGACGAATAAAAATTACTATTGTGTTGACTTCAGTAACCGTCAATTTTAAAGTGAATTTTTAAGCGGTTATTCCGCAACGCTGATTTGATATCCGTTTTTACGGAATTTTGTGAAGCGCAAATTTCTCGTCGAAATTGCTACAGATGTTGCTGTTTTAATCACGGGTTTTCAAATCATTTTAAAATAAAATTGTTTCCATTTTTTTTTACAGTTTACGCTTTCAAAAGAATGAGGAAGCGATTTAAACGTTTCAGAAAAATTGAGGACTATGAACCCTTACTTTTACTGATTCGATTAATTCCGAACTTGTCCATTTGAGAACGTAAAATGTTATTTATATAAAATACACAATTTTGATGAAGAGATTTAAACGATTTAGCAAAAGTGCGGAGTATGGAACCACACTTTTACCAATTCGGTTAATTCCGGACTCGTTAATTGAAATATTTGTTGAGGATTTGCTGATTTCTATCATAATGATTTCGTTGGGCTTTCGAGCCACTCTGCTGGACCTTCGGGTCATTTGTTGGACCTTCGGGTCATCTGATGGACCTTCAGGTCAATTACCAGTGCTAGACCTTCGGGTCACTCTACGGACCTTCGGGTCATATGATGGGCGCCAAAAATTATAGTACTTGGTAGGCTTCGGCTATATGAGATGCATGTGCGGCGTAGCTAAAACTCGACATCTGTTGGGTTCGATCCACTTTTATGTTGATTTTCTAGTTATCTTATTTTGATTTCTAGATTCTACGTATTGCTGATTTGGATTCAATTGTGAATTTGGAAGTTGATTTTGATGATTTTTAATGGGATTTCTTCCTTTAAACTATGCTGATTACTTTGTTGTATAGTCTCATTCGAGACTATAATTTTGTGTATAGTCTCTTCCGAGATTATAAATTTGCGTATTGCTGTTTTGAATTCAATTGGGAATTTAAAAGCTGGTTTTGATGGAGTTTGAATTGAGATTTCTTCATTTAAACTATAGTGATTATTTATGTTGTATAATCTCATTCGAGATTATGATTATTTGCTTAAGTGTTGTTTATCATACACTTATTTTTGAAGTTTAAATTAGACTGATCCGTTTATTATTTTCTTTTAAATAATATTCGGGTCAGACCGAGTTATTTCAGGATAATCGCCATCTCTGATTCAGTTGCCGCTTCAGCTTTTGGGATTTCACATCATCTTTTGTCTAGTCTTCGAGGTGTTTCTTTTTGGTGCATTGACTCTCGTCTCTTATATGTTGATGATATGTAAATGTACATTTGGTTCATGTAAACCATCGACCGTTGTAGCATGTATTCCAGACTTGTCTTCTGCTATATATATCTGATATTTCTATTCTGATGTGGTTATACTTATTTGCGTTGTTGTTATAATGAGTTGTTCTGAATTTTTCTTTAGCTACCATAGTTTCATTTTAGATTTGGATTGAATATATATCCTTGGAAGTAATTTACACAACTCCTATCGATGTAATCAATACTCGTCTAAGGCATAACTTACGGATGGCCGTTTCTAACAAGCCTTATTCTTCGCGATAGCAGACGTTGTTCCTTATAATAACCTTTGTTATTGTGAGCATAGAGGTGGGGCGTTACAGCTTGGTATCAGAGCTGAGATTTAGAACAAATTATAATAAATACAGAACAGAAGCAGAATGGAACATGTGTTACAACTATTCGAGGGTTTTATTCATGCCTTTTTAATCTATTCCTTCGTTTTTCTTAAACTTTTAACCTCTCTAACAAGTTGGAATATGTCTAGGAATATATCTCATATTTCCGTAGTAATGCATTTGTTAAATTCCTTATCAATCTTGAGTTGTTTTAACTCCTCTTAAGGGTTTCAAATCCAAAAAGCTTAATGTTGCTAAAGCTTCTGGAGGTTCTTCTCAGCCCAAAGGTATTCTTCCTTCTATTTGGAAAGTTTTATTTTATTTCCTGGCCGTTTTATTAGAGTTCTTTTCGATACGGGTGCAGCACATTCATTCGTGTGAAAGGAGCTTATTGTTGTTATTCCTTTGGTTTGTTGTGTGTTGATGTTGAGATTATTCTTTGTGGTTTTTCCTTTCATGCAAATCTTCATGTTATAGATCATCTTGGTTTTGATATGATTTTGGGAATGGATTGGCTCGTCCGTTATGAAGTTCAGTCCTATGTCCCGAAAGAACTTTATATCTCAAGCATCTCGATGCTATCAAGCAGTTATCTATTATATTTCGAAGCATGGACCATACTTCGAATGCTATCATTTATTCCTTCGAATCGGAGGCTGTTATAGCTAAATATTCCAGTTGTTTGTGATTTTTCTGATGTCTTTGAGCCTATTTCGAGTTGGCCGCCGAAGAGGGCAATTGAGTTGCGTATTGATCTTGTCTCTGGTGCTTATCCTGTCAGTCGTCCTCCCACGAGGATGTATGCCAAGGAAATGAGGAACTAAAGCAACAATTATCTGAATTGGAAGCCAAGCAATTTATTCATTCTAACTCATCTCCTTGGGGAGCCGCCATTGTCTTCGTTAGGAAGCCAGATGGTACTCTTAGGCTTTGCATGATTATTGCAAGCTTAACGAGCTCACTATCAATAATAGGTATCCATTACCCAGGATCGACGATATGTTCGATCAGTTAAGTGGCGCTAAGCTCTTCTCCCAACTCGACCTTACCACCGGTTTTCATCAGTTATGAGTTGCGAAAGATAGCATTCTACTTACCGCATTTTGCACTCGTTATGATTGACTTATTATGTCATTCAGTTTGCCCAACTTATTTCATTCATTTTATTAATCGAGTATTCCACGAATATCTCGATGACTCCATTTGAGTACTTATTGATTTTGGATGAAAACAACAATTTAAAATTTTGCAAATCTTTTTCATAAGATTTATTTACAAGTATAATTGGATTTGTGTTTATCATATAGAAGATGATTTAATGATTGTATTGCCCATTGAGTGCTTTAAGAATTCTGGTCGAAGCGCTTGATCAACGTTATCGATAGGAATCTCCTAAATGCTTTGATGAGACAATTTGACACAATAAATTGACCTATAAAAAGTAAATTTTTCTAGAAAATGATTTCATAAAGATAATTGTAGTTTTGAAAGTTGTAGCTTTTCGGAAAAGAAGATTATTTGAAAGAACTCTTTTCTGATACTCTTATCCTTGTGGTTCCCAAAGGGAACCAAGACTTCATTATCTGTACCGATACTAGTCGTATTGTTTTCGGTGCTGTT
Source organism: Allium cepa (assembly GCA_030765085.1). NCBI lineage: Eukaryota > Viridiplantae > Streptophyta > Magnoliopsida > Asparagales > Amaryllidaceae > Allium > Allium cepa. Next base: position 465,526,601 of record CM060931.1, read on the forward strand.
CTCATGCAAAAAGGATAGAGTAGTTGCCTATGCTTCTAGACAACTAAAGCCTAACGAGATTCGGTATGCTACCCATGGTTTGGAGTTAGCCGCTATAGTCTTTGCTCTAAAGATTTGGCGACATTATTTTTGGGCGAGCGTTTTGTTCTCTTCACTGATCAAAAATCTTTGAAGTATCTATTCACTCAGAAAAAACTTAATATGAGGCAACAGCGTTGGCTCGAATTTCTTGCTTCATATGATTTCGATATTCTGTATACCCCTGGTAAGGGTAATCGAGTTGCTGATGCGCTTAGCCGCAAGCAGCAAGTGTGGTTTCTATGATGCTAGCAGAGTGGAATATGTTGGAAGCTTTATCTCTTTGTGATATTAGAGACTGTCCTTCAGTTTCTGGTTCTCCCGTGTTGTTATTTAGCATAGGAAGCTCGTCCTAGTTTGTTGGATCGAATTGCCGATGCCCAGAAACAAGATCCAGATCTATCTTATCTCATTCTGAGTTGTAATTCGGAATCCTAAAGTGATGACCTAAAGGATTTCGATGTTGATGTTCATGGTTATGTTCGGAAGAAGGGAAGGTTAATCGTGCCTAATGTTCCTAATCTTAGAAATGACATTCTTGAGGGCTGTCATCCTTCTAAGTATACTATCCATCCGGGTAGTAGTTAGATGTATGCTGGCATGAAATGCTTATACTTTTGGAAAGGTACGAAGCGTGATGTTGCAAGTTATGTGAGTCGTAGCATGACTTGTCAACTTATTAAAGCAGAACACCAGCATCCTAGTGGTATTTTGCGTCCTCTTGAGATTCCATTATGGAAATGGGATCAAATTTCTATGGACTTCATTGATGGTCCACCTCGTTCGAGGTCGGGCCGTATTAGTGTTTGGGTGATTGTTGACCAATTGACCAAATCAACCCATTTTATTCCTATCAAGTCTAATCGGACTGCTTCTTGACTTTGGAGATAGTTGGGAAGACCATTCATCTCTTGTTGAATTTGCTTATATAACAGCTTCCAGTTCGGTATCAGTATGGCTCCTTTCGAAGCTCTTTACGGAAGACCGTGTCGATCACCATCTTGTTGGTTGGAATCCATGGAAAAGTTAGTTCTCAGCCCCGATTTTATTCTTGAATCTTCTGAGAAGGTTGATTTTATTAGACAGAAAATGAAAGAGGCTCAGAATAGGCAGAAATCTTATGCCGATCATCGTAGGAAGCCTTTGGAATTTTCTGTTGGCGATCTCGTATTCATTCGTGTTTCCCCAATGAAGAGTGTGGTGCGTTTTAGTAGCTTTGGGAAATTGGCTCCTCGATATATTGGATTGTTTCCTACTACGGAACGCATTGGCCTTGTTGTTGATCGGTATCGCTACATATCCAGTTTTCGGTAATTCATGACATATTTTATGTATCCCGGCTTCGTCGATGTCTTCGAGATTCGGATTCTATTATTAATCCTCATATGTTGCAAGATCTTGAGATCTCACCTGACTTGTCTATTGTGCAAATTCCTATTCGTGTGCAAGCTTCGGAGGTTAAATGCCTTCAGAATAAAGAAGTCCCGCTTGTGAAAATTCAATGGTCCGCAAACCCCAAAGATGGCGCTTGGGAAACAGAGAATTCATCGAGCGTTCTTATCCGGGTTTTCTCTCCTCTTCGGGTGGGGGTGAGCGTTCTTATTCATCTTTTCTATTTCAATCTTTGTTGAGATGAATTATTTGTGTATTGACTGCTTCTAGTATGAAAATTGCGGGGATGCAATTTTTATAAGAAGGAGTTTGTAACAACCGTGATTTTTGGATCACCATCGTAATAAAAAATTTAAAATAGAAATTTAAAATTGAAATTTGAAAAATAAATTTGCCATGCAAAAATTATTTCAAATTCAGTTGTTAAATAATCTAACTACGTTGAAATTCATCCTTTGCCTTCACGTGTAAAAAGTATAGAACAAATATTATAGAGCAAGTGGGAATGCTATTACTTTGCTGTGACTAAAGTGTGAAGCCAATGTATGAACATTATTTTCTTTGCTGTCATAAAGTTGAAATCACTTTGCTCCCATCATCACACTTTGCAGCACGTCCTTTATTCTCACTGAAGCACGTTTTCAATTTAATGTCAATGTACTACAAAGCATCACCATCACACTTCCTTTTTGACTTGTTCACATTTTGAAAAAGAGAAAAGTAAAGGCTTCTTCAATTCTTTCATTTTCGTTCTCACTTTTCAAGTTACTCTGTAAAACGTTAATGGCAGTTGAATTCGCTCCAAGAGATTCTAGTTGCTAACTAACTTTAGAAGCGAGATAAAAGTGAGTTCAAAACTCACTCTTCCAATTTAACTTATTTACCTTCTACCGTGTACAACTATTCTGTATATTTATTACTTGTATGGAAAGGGTCATTTGTATTATTGGTTTCATTTGTGCTTTGATACCATGCCCAATTCATTTACAGTTTAATTATATTGAACGAGTGGTAATGTTATGATGCAAGAAAATATTGTTTAGATATTTCCATTTTAATATGTGTACGTCAAAAATTTGTGTGTGCATGCGTGAAAGTTTTGAGTGTCCAGGTCACTTAGTATATAACTGCGTGCATAAGTGTTTAATTCATTTTACATTTTGCGTATAACATTTGGTGCAAAGGAGTCACATGCAAAAGTCAGTTTCAAAGTTACTTATTTCCACATGTGTGCATAAATATAACGTATATGCATTTATTCGTAGCACCAAATATTCATAATTTTGTGCAAAGTGAGTTCCTGGTCTTTTAAGTTGGAAACTACATCCTTACATGAAAACACGTTACAAAACCTTACGTGCGTGCATTTTACATTGTGGAAAAGTGAGTTTGCATTTTGTTTATCTGGTCAAAACTACAAAAATCATGCACGCAAAAATATTTAATGTCCAAGCCTAGACCATTTTGCATTGTGTATCTCACTCTTTCGTGTATATTGTCCAGTTTTTTTTTTATATACCTTAGTCTATTTCATTTTGGGAAAGTGAAGTACTGGGTTACCTTGTTTCAAATTATAATTGCATGCACATTGAAGATGCCAGATTTCATTTATCCTTTCACGTGTAATCAATGTATTAAAACATGTTGTGTGAAATGGGTCCAGGCTTAAAAAGTTGCAGTCCAGAGTGTTTTTTTATATTGTTGCGTGCCTACATTTTTACATGCACAATATTTTTACTTCTATACAAACCATACCCAGGCCGTGTTGTTTTTTTGTATGAGTATAAATTTTTGATTGTCAGGGTCACCTTATTTTATAATTTCTTGCGCACCTGTCTCTGGTTTAGGCAAAGAAATTTTAATACAAGCTTTAACACGTGTTCGATTGTAATTAATGCATGCAAAATATATCGAGTTCCAGATCATTCACGTACGCATATCGTTCCACCTTTTAATTTGCATATTTAATCTCGTATGTAAGGGAAAAAAATTTCATATGCTATTCTATAATTTTTGTTGAGTGTGTGTACATATATATGTTGTCTAGGTCATTTGCTAACTTATTTTGTGCAAGTGGGCAGTGCAAGGTTTTATAAATATATGTGTGTAGTGTAGACCAATATTTAATTTCATTTGAACCGGTATCTCATTTTAAAACATTTTTTGTTTCCATTATTTTAATAAAGAATTTGTACGCCGGTACTATATTTTGTAGCATGTTGTTTTGATGACATTTTTTGACGAATAAAAATTACTGTTGTGTTGACTTCGGTAACCGTCAATTTTAAAGTGAATTTTTAAGCGGTTATTCCGCAACGCTGATTTGGTATCCATTTTTACGGAGTTTTGTAAAGCACAATTTCCTCGTCGAAATTGCTATAGATGTTGCTATTTTAAACAGGGGTTTTCAAATCGTTTTAAAATAAAATTGTTTCCAATTTTTTTTATAGTTTATGCTTTCAAAAGAATGAGGAAGCGATTTAAACGTTTCAGAAAAATTGAGGACTATGAACCCTTACTTTTACTGATTCGATTAATTTCGGACTTGTCCATTTGACAACATAAAATGTTATTTATATAATGTATACTATTTTGCACTTTCAAGGAACGACGAAGAGATTTAAACGATTTAGCAAAAGTGCGGAGTATGGAACCACACTTTTACTAATTCGGTTTATTCCGGACTCGTTAATTGAAATATTTGCCGAGGATTTGCTGATTTCTATTCTGATGATTTTGTTGGGCTTTTGAGCCACTCTGCTGGACCTTCGTGTCATTTGTTGGACCTTCGGGTCATCTGATGGACCTTCGGGTCAATTACCAGTACTAGACCTTCGGGTCATCTGATGGGGCCAAAAAATTATTGTACTTGATAGGCTTCGGCCATATGAGATGCACGTGCGGCGTAGCTAAAACTCGCCATCATCTGGGATCGATCCACTTTTATGTTGATTTTCTAGTTATCTTATTTTGATTTCTAGATTCTGCTTATTGCTGTTTTGAATTCAATTGTGAATTTGGAAGTTGATTTTGAATATGTTTAATGGGATTTCTTCCTTTAAACTATGCTGATTACTTTTTTGTATAGTCTCATTCGAGACTATAATTTTTTGTATAGTCACTTCCGAGATTATAAATTTGCGTATTGCTGTTTTGAATTCAATTGGGAATTTAAAAGCTGATTTTGATGGAGTTTAAATTGAGATTTCTTCATTTAAACTATGGTGATGATTTATGTTGTATAATCTCATTCGAGATTATGACTATTTGCTTAAGTTTTGTTTATCATATACTTATTTCTGAAGTTTAAATTAGACTGATCTGTTTATTATTTTCTTTTAAATAATACTCGGGTCAGACCGAGTTATTTCAGGATAATCGCTATCTCTGATTCTGTTGCCGCTTCAGCTTTGGGGATTTCACATCATCTTTTATCTAGTCTACGAGGTGTTTCTTTTTGGTGCATTGACTCTCGTCTCTTATATGTTGATGATATGTAAATGTACATTTGGTTCATGTAAACCATCGATCGTTGTAGCATGTATTCCAGACTAGTCTTCCGCTATATATATCAGATATTTTTGTTCTGATGTGGTTATATTTATCTGTGTTGCTATTATTATGAGTTGTTCTGGATTTTTCTTTAGCCACCGTAGTTTCGTTTTAGATTTGGATTGAATATATATCCTTGGAAGTAATTTACACAACTCCTATCGATGTAATCAATACTCGTCTAAGGCATAACTTACGGATGGTCGCTTCTAACAAGCCTTATTCTTCGCGATAGCAGACGTTGTTCCTTATAATAACTTTTGTTATTGTGAGCATAGAGGTGGGGCGTTACAACGTTTACAAACGTTATCGCATTGAACCAAGTAGCTTTGGATGTTGAATTTTTCAATTACATATAGACGTTATTAAAGTTCTGATCATTGATTGACTATAGACATCTAAGTGACATGGTGTAAGAAAAAGTTACGATGTGTACAATATATTGTTGCTTAAGGGTGTAGCTTAAATGATTAAAAGTTGGACTTCACCTAGATAATGATATATAAGCAACCAAACTCGAATCCACTACTGCGCGTCAGCAAAGTCCATACATACTTTAATGTTTAATTTTTTAAATATTGATAAGGGTTGAATTCTCCTATGTGAGTCACATTTTTAAAACTTCCAACGTTGTATGAAACTAATTTAGTGAAATAATTTATAAAGTCTGTAAATATTATGATTATATTAGTAACATAGTTATATATTAATATATTTATTATGAACATGTATTTAAGTGATAAATATAAAATAATCGCATTTATTTTATTAAATAAATTAGCCTAAATAAATATAATTAATATAGCGAGAAAAAATACATGTATATATATATATGAATAATTTTCCTATATGGTTTATGTAGGTTAAACTTAAGCTAATTTAAATGTTGTATAGCCAATAAAATATATTTTGGTTGTTGAGCTTTTTAAAGGATATTTCTTTTTAACATACCACCATAATTAGACTCATATGAACCTCATTTTCACGAAGACTTTTCTACCTTATCTCCACTTTAGATTTTTTTTTATAGTAAGGGTGGTATATCCAAGCCTGTGTAGTTAATGCACTCAATGATCTATGATGCAAGAGGTGCAAAATGTTATAACAGGGATAAAGCGGAGATATAACAGAAAATAAAAGAGGTGCAAAAAGCTTCAATATATATAAAACCAAATATTTAAAAGTTATTTTTTTTCAATCTCACATCATTTGTGTAACGACCTGCCAATTTATCACTTTGATAAATTTTATTTATTTTTAAATTTATGCAAATAATATTGTTTTAAGTGATAATAAGTAATAGCAATCTTTCCTTGAAATTTATATCGATAAGTGGCCTCGTATTTAAATATAGATTTATGAATTTAAATTGAGATTTAATGATTTAATAATTATTTAAATTATTCAAATAATTATTCATTTTGAATAGTCAAAAAGTGATAACGAATCACTTATAATAGTTTTATAAAAAGATATGTTTGATTCAAAAATATAACGAAAAATCGATAAGCTTTATCGGTATAATATCAATTATTGTAAATAATTGTTAATATAAATTTATATGGTTTTATAATTCAAATATGATCATTTTAATTAACGTAAAACAATAAGAAATTTGTTTTTTAATTTTTTTTACAAATATATATATATATATATATATATATATATATATATGTTAAGTAATAAGTGAAAATGTAACCGATAACCGATTCCCCGGACTTCAACGATTTAACAAACAAAAGTTGTTCGAAGACGTTTGGAGTGTACGCACCTACTTGTACATGCATATATATGTCACATGCACATGATAACATAGACATGTGTACATGAACACTTATATATATATGTATGTATGTATATGTATGTATATGTATGTATACATATTACAAAAATAATTAATAATTTCTAAAGCTTAACCTTTAAGTAACCAAAAAGCAAACAAACTAATTGTAGCACACCATCATCACACCATTACCTCACATCACATCACATGTCCTAACGGGGGGTAGCTGTGTGTGTAGATGGAGTAGGAGGGATGTGTGCTAGGGGGTAACTTTGCAATTTTGAACATTTTTTCCATGTTTTTTCCTATAAATACTGCCCTCTTCTCATAATTTTCCAATACCATTCCACTTATTCTTCCTCTTCTTTTCAAGCTCTTTAGGGCCTCTCTAATGGCTTTTTATTCATAGAAAAAATTTATAGAAAAATTAGGGAAAAATAACTCAAATAAAAGAGGAAAATATATACACTACTTTATAAAATCAATCCACTTCAAAACTAGTTCAAAAATCCTCCTCTACCCTTCCAATATCCATGGCCACAACCCACGACCACCCTAAAAAGCCATGAGCTCCACCTCTTTCAAGCTTGGTCGTGCACATCTAAGGGTCTTGGACTGGATTCCATAAGCTCCGGTGCGACGATAGCGAAGCTATAGCCGATTTTATATTAGCTTAAAGAGAAATGAAGGTGAGAACTCCTAAACTATAATATTATATTCTTGGACGATGATATGATGTTTGCAATGTATGATTAATATGCTTTTATCCCCAAGTTTGATTTTTTATATGAATATTGAATATATTTGCAAGTCACAAAAATACACGTCGATCGGTACACAGGAACCACTTTCCTCTATATAAATATATTGGTGTATATGGAATGTTAATTTTTTTTAAAAGGTTTTAAAATGAGGTTGAAATGTTTTATGAACATTTAAAAGTGTTTTGGTGAAGTTTGAATGAGAATTGAAAATTTTATCAAAAATAGGTGCGACGCGTAACAGTAGTTCGCGATTTCGCACCATAAAAGACAAACGAGCTTAAAGAATTGAATATAGCTTAGAATTATTTGAGATAAGAATTTTATGAACTATCACATTCATAGTTTTTGAATGAAGAAAGAAAATCGAGATTTCAATAAGTAGATTTAAAAAATATGAGTAAAACAAGTTTATGGAAAAATCGTGGATTTACAGTCCGGAATAAAAAAACTAGATTTCTTCGAATATGATATTTTAAAATTGTTTGTGTTTTGTAGCGCCATAAGTCTAACATTCGGAGCCTATTGATGATTTGTGATGAGGTCGATGATCTTACCTAATCACGAATAGTGATCGTTCAAGATCGTATGCCGTTCGAGGTGAATTGCGACCGTTCAAGGTCAGGTGCCGTTCGAGGTTGGGTGCCGTTCGAGGCGAATTATGACCATTTGAGGCGAATTGTGAGTGTTTGAGGTCGGGTGTTGCTCGAGGCGAATTATGACTACTCGAGGTCGGGTGCCGTTTGAGGCGAATTGTGACCGTTCGAGATCTGGTGCCGTTCGAGACGAATTGTAAATATCAAATTTTACATTCAAATGAGTCTTATAATTGAAATATCCAACTAATAAAAGCAAGTCAAGATACAAAGAAGAGAAACAATAGCAAAACTAAAACATTGAATAGCAAGCATCTCCACTGTAGCGTTTTATAGTCATCTCAGAGCATGCCCAAGGAACGTTCGTGATCCAGTGCATGTGTAAGTGACTTAACCATTTTGTTGTGGAGTTTATTACTCCTTCTTCATTACTCCAATCAATTGATGATAAGCTGACGCTTAATCCGGGGCCGTCTTCATTTGGTGCAGATTGTGGTTGCTCCTATTCCACCGTCGCTGTTTGCCTCATCACGTAATGTAACAGCATGTCATTCCGGATTTGTCCTTCGATCTCATCCCTCAAGTGCTTGCAAACATTTGTACTATTACCCCTAGCTCCTAGAATAGGCAGTATTTTTCCAATTTCCTTTCATTATTGTTTGGCTCTCTCTCGATTGCCCCTTGGTAAGGAACCTTCCCTCTAGTGTCTTGGTATATTCGTTCTAAAGTATCATTCAACTCCGTATAAGAGGTGAATCTCGGTTCCTTTCGTAGTCGCTTCGGTTCATTAGAGCCATTCTCTTCTTTTCGCTTCCCTTTATCCTTGTTTGAATCTTTCCTAGGCGGATCCCCGCCTTTGATAGCATAAACATCAACTCTTGCCTTTCTCTCTTTTAGCCTTCGCGTCTTCCTATCATAGAAACTTTTTTGCCTCATGGTAAAACTCTCCTAGATCCATTGGTGGGTCCCTTATCAATTGAACTCTTGAATTCCATACCATCAACTATGCCAGATACAGCTGCCATCAAAACCATGGATGGATCTAGACGGCCGCCGCATTAAATCGCATTAAAATATTCCTCAGGGACTCTCCAATCTTCTGTTTTTGTGTCATCAAACTCATCACATTTTTGGGTCTTGAGATGTGAACTCTGAATTTCTTCATAAACCTTTCAATCAATTCGGTCCAGGTTCTAATAGAGCCGCTTTCCAGTTGCTTGAACCATAATGCTGCTATATCCATCAAATGTAAAGGGAAACACCAAGCCATGGCCTCCTCTGATACCCTCAGTACTTCCATGTGCCTCATATACCTTTTCAGATGAACAGCAGGATCCATCCTTCCATCATACGTCTCCAGTGTTGGCAGCCTGAATTCGGGTGGATTCCTAGCATGCTTAATTGTGGGAGTGAAGAGGCTCCTGTTCACATCCTTTAAATATTTATTCACCAATCCTCCTCTCATGGCCTATTCGACCATTTCTACCAATCTATTATTGTCACCAAGCGGTGGTCTTTGTTTGTTTCCTTCTATTCGCCACTCGAATTCTCGAGGGAATCTTGAAATCTGCTATCTTGGATGAGCATTCATTTCTCTGTTGATACCAATTTGCACAACACCACCTGGTATCCTGCCTGGAATTGAGCCGGCTTGGTTCGGGGGCATTCCCCCTAGTTCAAGGGCTATTCCCAATGGCGCCACTCTATCCTGTATCGGGCATTCCCCCTAGTTCAAGGGCTATTCCCAATGGCGCCACTCTATCCTGTATCCTGGTTGCTCCGTTCCCATGACTCTGATTTTGGACTTCATCTACTACTGTTGCTCCATCTTCGTGGTTCGCATTTCCAGTGTTCCCTACAACTACGTTCTCTTGATTTTGCACTCTTGCTTGTCCAACCTGTCGAAGTAGGTTCTGCATAATTTGCTCCTACCTTTTTAGCATCCCTTCTTGCTAGCACCCATCATCATCTCCATCTAATCTCTGGTGATGAAAAATGAGGTCTGTTTAGCTCCTGAGGAAGCCTCCTGACTTCCTTCATGATGGCTCCTCTCCGTTCTCTGTCTCCTAGTTGATTGCTTAGCCATGGATTCTTAGATCCAAGTTCCTAAGCCTTCAAATTCAAAAAACCAAGTTTCAGAATCCCTGAGCGTTAGCTTTCTCAATGAAAGCACCAAAATGTTTGCCCCAAAATTAGTCAAAAACACCCAATTGCCGATGAAAGTACCAATTCACAGTCATAGACCACAGATAGAATATGTGAAGAGGATATAAATATGAAGAACAACAAAAATTAAAAAGAAAGTAGTAAGAGGACGACATTTATAGTGCTTTGGCATTGTAGCCTATGTCCATTTTGAAGACTTTGTTGTTTATTGATGATTCTCAACTGCTTTACAATAGAACAATCGATGATACTCAAGCTACAATGGAGTTTCAACAAAGTAACGACACAGAAGAGCCAAAAGTCTTTTTTAGTAGGTGTAGGGTGCTATTTATAGGAGTAGATCTAGAAATATCACCCTCAATACTCATAATATCTCCTCTCACACATGGATGAGCCCACAAGATCGATCAGGGGTTGTCTGGGACCGATCCTGATCAATCCAAGCACATTTTGTATCGATTAAATTTGGCTTCTTTTGATCTACGATCGAATATGGTGGTCCTTCAGATGATAAAAAAGCTTATGTGAAAATTTGATGGCATTTAGACTTGTATTTTTTGAGCTATGATCGATCCAATGTTGATCTTGTAGTTAGGTTGATGGCTGTGTATCGATGCCTTTGTATCGATCAGTTATGCATCGATGACGTGGAGCAAGAATTTTATGGAGAACCTTGATTCACGCTTATAGACTAGTTCCTTTGATTAGTTTACTTCCTTCGTATCAATGCCTAGATCTTTTCTTCATATCGATGCCTGGTCTTTGGTTCATATTGATCATTTGGTCATTGGTTCATATCGATCGTTTGATTATTGGTTTGTATTGATCGTTTGACTGATCGATACAGAATATACAAATTGGGTTCGATACAAAATAGGCGGTTATTGAGCAAATGAATATCAATCGATCCAAGAAATGCTATTATTTGATGGATATGAACCGAAGGGTCTTGATGGATGGATACGAATTGACGCTTATAGGCAGATGGGTACGAAATTGAGGTGGATCATATGGATATTGATCGATCCATGACTTTAACCCAAAATAACCCCTCCAATGACTCGAAGTAAATGCTAAGATGACTCGAAGCAAGACAATGCTGATCCAAGCGGGTCTAATGCAATGCCCTTTAAAGAATGCCCTATCGTGACCCAAAGCAAACACCACTTTGACTCGAAGCAATCTTCCTGAAAACCCAAGTAAACCCATTGTGATCCCGAAGCAGCTCGACCTTTTCCCAAAACCCAACTCAAGTATCCTGTGTTGTATGTCCATCAACTATGCTATATCCGAGCCTCATAACCATGTTTATTATCCATGATTGATCGTCCATCCATTTTTTTTGAACCAAGTCCGTGACAATCCAGCTTCGATCAATGTGTAGTCGGTTGGGATAAATCCGCCTGTATGCTGCATTGCCAAAATGCATGCTAAGACTTTATAAATGTGGAATAAATCTTTTAAATCTTTTAAAATGTCTTAAAAGTAATTTGAGTGATAAAAACGAGTTTACAAATAATAAAGAGTGGTTTTGATCAATATAGCTTAAAAAATCACTTTTCGCAACATTTTTCTGCAGCACTTTTCTATAACTTATGAAATATAGTTTTAAACTTAACGATTCTTTTCCAAATCTTTTATAAATGTCTTTGAATGATTAATAAAGTGTTTTAAAGATGATTTGGAGGACTTATGGAATGATTAAATGTTTAATGATTTAGAGTCGATCAAATAACTTGACCGTCTTATGGGTGTCAAAGAGATAGTGTCTAGGCTTGAGTTTGGAAAACTAGTTTCCTGCTCTTCCTGGCTATCCGGATTGGCTGATCGATGGGATAGTAAATTTTATTAACACAGATTGAAATTTTCCAAGGAATTGTAACAACCTTAGATTTTTGAAAATATTTTTAATTAGATTTTTATTTCATTTTGAAAATATTTTTAAAATTTAGTTTATTTCATGATTTCATTTTTAAAACATTTTTAAAGTGTAGTAGTAATTTGCCATTGTTTATTATATATTGTTTTCAATTTTTAATTCTAGTTTCAATTTAATAAACTATTTTATTACCTATTTTCTATTTTTTGTAAAAATATTTATTTATTTTCTTTTATACTTTATTTTGTTTTCATTTTTCTATTTTATTTACTTACTTTTTATTTGTTTTTTTCGAATAAAAGAAATTGGAAATACAAAGAGACAAAACATTTTCAATTCTTGTGACTTTTCATTTAACCTTGTCTTTTCATTTTCTTTTGGCTTTTCATTAAGTTTAGCCTTCCATTTCTTGGCATAGCCGTATATTTCCTTCTTCATTCACGTGAGAAAAAGTTCTAACCATTTCAAAATTTCGGCCATTTTAATTTCTGAAAATTTTTGGTAAGTTTAATGGCATCTTTTCCTTATTTTTCTTCTTAGTTTTCATTGATGTTTACCTTGCTTCTACCTAGCCTTGCTCGGCCACTACCCCCTTCATTACCACCGACCACCACCACCACCACCATACATGGATGCAACCACCTTCACTTACCTTGTCCAGATCCGGCCGTGACCTCCCAATGATGCAAGCACCTCAAATTTGCATACACCCCTTGAAAACATGCCTAGCCGACCATAAGATTTCACCATACCCTTCCTATTTCACTTCGGGCACCATCTAGAACCACCACCACCTGATGACATCACCTCTAGCCACAACATGATCCATCACCAAACCTTTACCTGACCTAGGCCGAGCCCACTTGCCCTTTGGCCGAGCCAAAATGTTGACCAAACTTCACCTATTTTGCATTGTCCTTTTGTATTCCTCATGTTATAACTCATACCCTCCACATCTCCTTGTAGCTATGCCATATTGACCCATACCCGAGCCTAATACACCACTATGGCCGAGCATACGAACCCCTATGGCCGAGCATTTGAGTGGTAAAAGAAAGGTCAAGCTATCTTGTTTTGTTGCTTTTTATTTTCCATTTGTTTCAATTTTGTTTTGTGTTAAATATTTATGTTTACAATGTCTTGTTTTGGTTGTTGTTTACATGATCATCATCTTGGCTCTCCACTCACTTGAATTAAAAGTCATGCTATTGTGCTTTCTGGATTTTTGTTTGTGTGTCTTGATTTGCTAACTCTAGCGTAAAGAGGTGAGTATTCACTCCTGACATTTATACTTATATAATTTTTGAAGTGACAACAAGTGAATGTGTAGAATATTATATCATGTTATACCTACCTGTGATATGAATCATATGATGTTAACCTTGTTTATAAACCTATCACATCATCTGATGCTGCTATATGTTGCTATATTGTTTATTTTTATTCTTTTATTACACTGCAAGTTCCCTGTAGAATAGAATCACTATGGGTTGAAATGATACATACCCAAACAGACTGTAGAATAAGGAAAAATCATCATGGGCTGAAATGATAGGCCTGAGCGATTTTTATTTATTTTATTTAACTTGGTATTGCAGGTTTGAAATGATAGAATCCCATTTTTTCTTTGCAAAATTACGAATTGAAATGATATATTATCCATATCACTTGACTTAGGTTAGAAAATTATAAACAGACCCGTGGTTATTATATGTATTTTTCTAGAAATTTTTAACTATTTTAAAATTGTGTATTATGATATTTTGATTTAAATTGAATTAAAGATGATTTTATAAAGTGCTAGTGATTTTTCTACAAGTTGAAATGTGAGTAAATGAATGGTTAAGTTGATATTTGAAATATAATTTAATTTTGAAATTTGAGATTTTGTTTAGAAATGAAGTTAAATTAAGTAAATAAAGTGGAAATTATTTTTATATTTTGAAATGGTAATAAAAACTTAAGTGTTAAGTTAATTTTTTAGAAATGCAGAGAATAGAAATTTCATGCTTGAATTTAATAAGTGAATTATTAAAAAAATTTGATTTTATGTATAAAATTTTCTTTATAAAAGTCATAAGTTAAAGGGTATTTAAATGAATAATTTTGAGTGGGAAAATATGATTTTTTAAGTAAAAAGGGTTAAAATCAAAGTTTGTTTCTGAAATTTCATTGAAATCTGAAAATTGAATTAGCATCACTTCAGAAATGCTATCATTTCTGAAGTTAACTTGAAATCTAAAGTAAAGGACATTACAGCACTTTGTAAGTGCTGTGGTTGATGCAAATGAACTATGGCTAAAATTTAACCAAGTGATATTACAGCACTTTGTTAGTGCTGTGGTTGCAGAATGAAAACTAAAATCTAAAATTTATCAAAGGGCTACAGTAGCACTTGTTAAGTGCTGCAGTTGGCAGAAATGAGATTTTTGAATATAATTGAACTACTGCAGCAGTTTTGTAAACGCTGTCTTTGCTGAATTGAATTAAATCTTTTAATTTGAACCGTGAACTATTACAGCTTTGTAAATGCTGCCTTTGCTGAATTGAACCATTTTTCAACTAAAACTGAACTATTATAGCAGTTTTTAAATGCTGTCTTTGCTGAATTGAATTGTTTTCAAATGTAACTTACCGTAGCATTTTCTAAGTGCTGCAAAAGCTGAAATTTCACTGTTTAATGTATTTAAGTGAATAAATGAAGTCTGAAAAAACTAAATTTTTTGGAATTTAATATTTGATTTGTAAGTATAACGATTTCACTTTTAAATAGTTTAAATGGAGTATTTGATTTGAAATATATACTATCTTGAATGTGATTTGGAATGGAATGAGGTTTTGAAAGGATATGATATTTGAATTTGAAATGATATTTGATTTTTTGAAGTATAAAATACTATTTTGAAATATATAACCACAGGTTATAATAACGATTGGTTGTTAAAGAGACCGAGATCAGATATGGACATACTCTCTGTCGATACCAAAAACCACTTTAACAACTGTGTACGTGGTGGAGTTTCCAGAATGAAGTGGGATGGTGGCGGCGATCCTATCGTGGTATGAATGTGGACCCGACTCCTATGAGTTGGCTTAAGGTGGCTAAAACAGGAGCGATCTCGGGCCAAAAGGGTTAGCACCACTGGTCGGACACATTTCTTCGATACCATTCTATTACTTGTGACTGTTTGGTGGCCACCCTTTGATTTGGGAGTGTGTTCCGAGGTAGGTGTAGTGGCTTCTACGTTACCTCCATCCCGTGTGCGTAATTGGTATATCTACCCTGGCATTTCCTTGTGTGCCGTGTCACCTACTATACCGAGCTTTACTACGAGTTTCTATGTGTGTCGTACCTATGTAGTATTTATGGTAGCCTCCCGATCTGGAGGTACGATGGTATTATATAGACTATTGGCATTATTTTGTGTGAAGGAGAATATTGGGTCACTCCTTAACGCTATTTTAAAGTATGTTTATTTTTATGTAGACATTATTAAAATAGCGCAATATTACTATATAGTAAATAGTTTAACGGATCCTTAGAGGATGGGCAGTCCCAAGCATCCTTTAAGTTACTTGTTCATTTACTGCAGTTACTTGAGTTGGTTTACATTGTACAAGTATGTATGTCTTGACTCGAGTGTTTGTGTTTTGCTTTACGCTCCGGTTAGCCTGAGTATTCACAGCTTTGGATTTCTCTTTCTGGAGCAAGGAATCCCTAAAGATTCTGCTTATCTAGTTATCTATCTATTTCAGTTTCAGTTGTTCTATTTCAGCTCTTGTATTAGTGGACTTCTATGTATCTGGAATTTCTATTATGTTTGTTTTCAGACTGATATTTTGTATTTTGTTTTGAGACTTTGTTATAGTAGCTTCATGAACTACTATCGTATTTTGATTTCCGCTGTGAGTTATTCTAATATTTCTGTGTCTGTGATTCTATGTGATTGATTCTATTTGCTCCAAATTTTATTACAATCTGTTATTTTGAATTATTTAAGTCTTACATGTGTGGATTATTGTCAATTTGAATGGTCTAAAATAGTAGGTCGTTACAGTTGGTATCAGAGCTTTGGTTTTAGGCAAACCTTAGCCCGCGGAGCAAAAACTTATTAGAGATAGGGTAGAAATACCCTTGAGTGAGTGCAATCAACCTCAGAATCATTTTCTTTGCGAAAGAACGTATTTTCTAAGTATAAACTGATTTTTCAAATGATTTTTTTCAAAGGATTTTTCAAAGTTATTTGATATAAAATTTTCTCTTTTTAAAGGAAATTTTTCTAAACTTCCTTCCTTTCGTATCCACCTTGTTAGTGTTTTCTTTCATTAGGATATTCATCCAAGTGAATTTATCTTGTCTTATCTTAAATTTATCTTTGTCTTCTCTTTACCTTTGTCCTAAAATTCATTCTTGACTTTTCAGGATGAATCGTGGAAATGCCAGAGGTAGGGGTCGTGGTATTGCCCCAGCTCCTCAGCCTGTTGCACCTGTTAGGTATACTGTTCTCTATAAGGAATTCTCTCAACTTGGTGGAACCAAATTTACTGGTTCATAGAGCATTATTGAAGCCCAGCAATGGTTACAGAATTTAGAGAGGATATTTACTAGACTTGCGATTACTTATGCTCAGAAGCGTTAGTTAGCAGCATGGCAGCTGCAGGAGGCTGCCCTAAATTGGTGGGAGTCTGTTACGACTAACACCGTCGAGGCTGATCTTACTTGGGAGCAGTTTAGGTATCTTCTTGTGTTTCTTTGAATTATGGTTTTCTATCTCTTTCGTGCCTTTTCTAAGCTTATCTATCATCTTTTAAGGGATGCTTTCTTTGCTAAGTGGATGCCCGAGGCCGAGAAATCACAACTTTATAGGGAGTTCATGGATCTCAAGCAGGGAAGCATGACTTTTTCAGAGTATGAGAGGAAGTTCAACGAACTTTCTAAGTTCGATCCTGGCCAGATAGACATTCCTTTCAAGAAGAACGAGAAGTTCATAGCTGGTGCTCGTCCTGAGTATTATGATCGTCTCATTTCTCATGTTCATGGCACTTTTACCGAGCTTATGCATATGGCTATTCGTTATGAGAACCCTACTTCTAAGGGTGATACTTTTGTTGGTGCTCCTTTATCTCAGTCTTCCTCTGCTAACTCTAAGAAGAGAAAGCTTAATTTCAACCAGCAGAAGAAGAATTGGCTCAAGAATCCGGGTTTGGGATCTTCATCATCTTCTCCTTCTCAGAGGCAGCCTGTTGACCTTTCTACCATCACCTGCTTCAAATGTGATCAAAAGGGACACTATGCCAATAGTTGTCCTACTTTAGCTATTGTTACTCCTCCAGGTCAGTTGATGAGGCGTGATCTCTATCATATCTGTCTTCAGCCTGGCCATTTCAGAAAGGATTGCCCTATCGAGCAAAAGGGTAAGCCTTTCGGTATTTTTGCTGTCACCTCTGCATCTTCTCCAGCTCCTGCTTCTAGTGCTCCTAGTGATGACCAAGGTACTCTTCAGGGCACCTTTTCTTTATTCCAGCATCTTTTTCGTGTTTTAATTGACACTGGAGCTTCCTATAGTTTCATTTCTGTTGATTTGTGTGATAAGTTCAAGCATCTCCTTTCGCCTGAGTATGCTTCTGTACCTTTATGTGTTTCAAATCCCATTGGAGGCCTCGCCAACCTTAATAGGATTTGTAAGCAAGTGAAACTTCTCTATTCCGATCATTGCTTTAGTGGTTCTATGTTCTGGGCTTTGATGCTTTTGATTTATTGCTTGGAAGTGATTGGCTTGGTAAGCATGATGCCCATATCTCTTGTAAAGCCGGTCTTTTTATCTTGTTGATGATCACAGAAATCCCTTGATTATTTAGTGCTGCATGCCTCAGGATTTTGCCGACAGTTTCATTTATTCTCTGAATTCTTCTCCTGCTAGTCTTCATTCGACCCATGTGATCAGATTCTATCCCGATGTATTTGGTGAAGCCACTGCTTTACCTCCTAAGCGGGAAATTGATTTCCGTATTAATCTTATTCTTGGATCTCGACCTGTAGTTCTTCCTCCGAGAAGAATGACACCCCACGAGAAGGTTAAGCTGGGAAAGCAAATTGAGTACTTGTTCTCCAAAGGTCTGATCAGACCTAGCCATTCAGAATGGGGAGCAGCGGTGGTTTTCGACACCAAGTCCGATGGTTCTTTTAGGATGTGTGTTGATTATAGGGAGCTGAACAAGCTCAATATGAAAAACAGATATCCAATTCCTCGTATCAGTAACATGTTTGATTAGCTTTATGGTGCCACTGTTTTCTCTCAGCTTGATCATGCCACAGGTTTCCATCCGCTCAGGGTTGCTGAGGAAAGCATTCCCAAGACCGCTTTCCGTAGTGAGAATGGGTTTCATGAATGGTTAGTCATGCCTTTTGGTTTGACTAATGCTCCTTCTTTCTTTGTTGATATGATGCATCATGTTTTTGGTGATGTGCTTAACAAATTTGTTCTAGTCTTTGTTGATGATATCCTTGCCTTCTCTAAGACCAAGAAAGAGAATGAGTCGCATTTGAAATCTGTTCTAGAGACTCTCAGAAATCATCAGTTGAAGGCTAAATTTTCTAAATGTCATTTCTGGAAGGATGAAGTCCGATTCCTTGGACATATTGTTTCTAGTAATGGAGTTTCTGTTGATCCAGTCAAGATCGTTGCGATTAATGTAAGTCTTTCTTTCTTTCTCTTTTTTCCTTTGTCATTTAATTATTCTATCCTTTTTGTTGTTCTTATTTCTCCCTATTCTGTTACAGGATTGGGAAACTCCTAAGACTCCTTCTGAGATTCGTAGTTTTCTGGGCCTTGCCGGTTATTACCAGAGATTCATTGAGAATTTTGCTCGGATTGCTGCACCTCTCACTGCTTTGATTCGTAAGAATGCTAAGTTTATTTGGAGTGATAAGTGTGAAGCTTCATTCAATGAGTTAAGGAGCAAGCTAACTTCCTCACCAGTTCTTACCGTTCGGAATGGAAGTGAGGGATCGACAGTATACGCTGATGCTAGTCGTAAGGGATTGGGTGTTGTTCTCATGCAGGATGGTAGGGTCATTGCCTATGCCAGCTGTCAGTTGAAAACCCATGAGGCAAATTATGCTGCTCATGATTTAGAGTTTCTTGCTGTTGTCTTTGCTTTGAAGCTCTGGAGGCATCATCATCTAGGAGCTAAGTTTGAGCTTTTCACCGATCATCAGTCTCTGAGATATATCTTCACCCAGAAGGATTGAAGCAAAGGCAAGTTTATTGGCTTGAGTTTCTGGCTTCTTAAGTCCTTGATTTTAGCTACACTCCCTGTAAAGCTAATGTTGTGGCCTATGCTCTGAGTCAGAAGAAGGTTTTGTTGTGTCAGCTTGTTGTTTCTTCTTCTCATCTTTTGGATCGTATCAAGGCTAAGCAAGATGAGGATGAGATGCTTAGATTGATGAAGGAGAGTGTTTGTAACAGAGATGGTGGGGGTAGTAGTGATGGTAGTGGAGCTCAAATAGATGATAGTGGGATTTTGAGGATTAATGGTAGGATTTGTGTCCCGAATGTTGATGGATTGAGGCAAGAGCTAGTTATGGAGAATCATCGACCCAGACTTTCTATTCATCCTGGTGTGTCGAAGATGTATCAGGATATGAAGAGGCTTTATTGGTGGAGAGGGATGAGGCGGGATATCTCTCTCTTTGTTAGTCGGTGTGCGACTTGTTAGCAAGTCAAGGCTGATCATCAGAAGACCCTTGGTTTGTTGCAGACCTTGAGATTCCCAATTGGAAGTGGGAATAGGTTTTCGTGGATTTCATTGATGGATTACTGAGGACTAGGAGGGGTAATGAGAGTATCTGGGTTATTGTGGATAGACTGACCAAGTCCGCTTATTTCATTCTAGTCAAGTCTACACGTTCTACTTCTAGCTTGTCTAAGATCTACATGAGAGAGATTGTTCGTCTCCATGGTGTTCCTCTCAGTATTGTTTGTGATCGTGATCCTATCTTTACCAGTCAGTTTTGGAAAGCTTTTCAAGAATCTTTGTGTAATGACCCGTAAATTTTTAATAATTTTATTTATTTTATTAATATATTTAGTTGAAATTTTTGTGAAATTTTAAATAATAAAATTTTGAAATAAAAATTTAATATTTGAAATTCGTCTAGTTAAACCTAGCAACCGGTAAATTTTCATCCGAAAATATGAAAGTTTATTTTCATGTATGATTTTATTTCAATTTAATCAGTTAGGAATTGATGAAAATAAAACGTTTTCGAAACCTAAATATTTTTATATAGAAAAATTGTAAATCATCTTCTGAGCAAGACGTCATTTTTCGTTTTTCCAAATTCGGACTTCTTTAGCTTCGTCGATCTTATTTTTCTGCGTTTTTGCTGCATTTTCCGCTGGTAGAAAATTTGAATTTTTATAATTCAATCGTACCACTGATATCCATATGTCGTTCTGATCGTCTCATCGTGCTGATCTCCGTGGTATATTTGATTGTCAAATTCGGAGTCCGGTGTACATTGCACTTTGCGAAACGCCTTCCGTATCGGTAACCGGTATGTGTCTTTTGGTTCCTTACACCATTCCACCGTATAACTCAACGGCCAATTACTAATATTAAATGCTTTGGACTGTTACTCTTCCCAAATCTCAACTCTTGAATTTCTAGTTTCCAATGCTAAACTTTAATTGCCGGCTTCCACTTTTTCTTCTTGGGACTCTTCTTTCTCTTTGAAAACAAAAGGATATAGAAATATATTTTACTGTTGCATGAGTTATATCACCTAACATGCTCCATTATTATTCTCCGCCGATTCACTTCCATCTCCATCGGCTTCCGCCCTCTTCTTCCTTCCTCCTTTCCCACGTTAGCACTTCGCCACCCACAGCCTGCGCATGTCCATCACTTGACCGCTATTCCCACGTCCTCAATCCCCACTAACCAATGCCGAGTCTTTCACTGCCAAGATCCAGCTCGATCAACCCATGTGAAGCCACATCATTCCCTACCTGGGCAAGTACCCCATGACTTCACAGCACAGCGCCTCCTCTTCCTTCAGATTTCTGGCCCATCAATGGCCGCAAGCCACAAACCCATGGCCACAAACGCTGCCGAGCTCCTCACTTCGACGCCGGCCGAGCACAGCCCAGTTCACCGCCTCTCCATCATCAAGCACGACCCACGACCTTCTCCCCGACCCCCCATGCGCATCTGCCACCCGCGTCTCCCTCCGACATCGACCACTTCCACTTCCATCCTTCCTCCTTGTCTGCCCTGCCCTCTTTCGCACCTTGCTCCTATGTATATGAGTTCACATATATAGGTAATGTGTTATTCATTTAACATTTGTTTACAAGCTGATATATATACTAGCTAAGCAACGAATATAAACACTTGTATTTAAAATATTAGTCAGATATCACATATATATGTATCAGTTTACTATTGTTATATTCTTTGATTTCAAGAACGCACGTATGTGAGTTTATATTCTTTATGGTACAAGGCTAGTTGCATTACAATATTCTGAAACTGTTCTTTGTTTTACAAATAAGAATATAAAGGTCTGTAATCTTGTATATGTATTTTACTTTGCTTTTGTATAATATTAATATATACGTTGTTTATATGTATATCTTAGTTATATGTATGTATTTTATCTTATTATAAAATGTATGAATATTTAAAAAAAAGTTTGTTCTGGTTATGCATACATAAGTTTGTTGTACACGCAATATAGGTAAGCTTTATGTTATACAATGATGTAAGTTGGGTATTAAATATACGGTTGTTACGCTGTTGTATTCATATACATAGTTTTATACCAGATTTTATGTTGTTGTTTTGTATACGTAGATATACATGTTGCTGTAAAATCAATTTCGCTATACTATGTGATGAAAGAAGTAATAGATTTATATGTATAAGTTTATTTGCATAGCCAAAATTGCTGGTCGTAAATATATTATAATGAAAATATGTTACAGTAGATGGTTACAGTAAATATATGTTTGGAAAAGTATATTATATTATAGAACTATTAAATTTCATTGTTTAAAAGTGAACTCCTATCTATTTGAACAATGCGCATATATAATGTCTTAAATGAAATATATGGTGTATAGGCTGCTATATAAGTCTGAATATATATAGTTAGTTAAATAAGTCATAAACTATAAATATTTTGTTATTGTAAGAATTGTTTATAACTATGTATGTAAGTTTATAACAGAAATTTATTTTAAGATTTGTTGTATTAGCTTTGAAGTTACAAAAAATATATAATAATTTATATATTTATACAGGAACGAAAGGTTATACAGTTATCGTTCATAAAGTAATCAAGTACAAAGTTTATATATACAGAATAGGCAGTGCATATTTTTGTCAATGTATATATTATAATAATAATAGTGCATATATTTGTTGTTTTTCTCATGCTGATTCTTATTATCTCATCGATTCCTATCTTTCAACTTTATCTGTCAAAAATCTGCTTTCAGCTTACTTTGCTTTGAGTTGTTATTTGGATTGTTCGACGATCTAGATCGTAATCCAATTCGTATCTTGTCGAGTCGTCAAATTCTTCTAGCCTCGAAAGGTGAGCAACCACTCACGATAAACATTTTTTTATTTATTAAATTTGGTTTCAATTGAAACGACAATTGAAATATGCTGCTGTTAGCTATTTACACTGTTATATATGCTATTACTAGTATCAATTCACCTATGACATCTGACATGATTGTCTGTTATTTATATTGATGATATATGCCTGTTATATTATTACCATATCTGTTATCACTCTGCAAGTTCCCTGTTAGTGTAGAATCACTATGGGTTGAAATGATACATACCCGAACGATCTGTGGAATAGGAGAAAATCGTTATGGGTTGAAATGATTAACCCAAGCAATTTTCATTTGGATAGAATTTGGGATTACGGGTTGAAACGATATATATACCCGTATATATTTAAATTGCGGATTGAAATGATAAATATCCGTATCACTTGACCATAGGATAGAAAATTATATACAGACACCGTTGGTCTATATATATAAATATTTTGATATGATTTCTATTGTTTTGGAAAGAAATATATGGTTTTATATAAATATTGATTTTTAATATTATATAAATGATTATTTTATATACAGTAAAATTCTTGATTTTAAGCTATATATAAATTTGGTTTAATATGAAATAAGTTTAATAACAATGTTTGAATATTTAAAGCTTTGAAAATATTGAAATTGAAATGTTTTATTTTGAGGTTAAAAATCTGTATTTGAAATCAATATAATGTGAAATGTTTCATTGAGAAACTGAAATAAATTAAAATGGATGATTTGAGATTTGATTATTAAATTTTGGAATTTGAATTGCTTTGAATCGATTTATGAAATTTGAGAAAGCTATTTTATTATATGAGTATTTTTAAAATTTTATTAAAACTATTTATATATGTTACTTTATAAATTATTTCATATAAACTATTTTAATATAAATTATTTTTATATAAACTATTTTAAATTATAAACTATTTTATTTTATATAATATTATTTATATTTAAACAGTTAAGTGAGAAGTGTTATGATTCCGAGCATTATGATTTCTAAATTTTGATTTCCAAAGTATTATGATTAACGAAGTGTTGATGATAGAATGTTGTTTAAATTTAAGTAAATTATTGAATTAAGTTTTGAAATTATTTAATAATTAAGTGAAATTGAGTTTCTTTACTAAGAAATATAATGTGACTAATAGAAATTAATGTGAGACTTGTAATTTAAATAATTTAATTTGGCAAATTTAATTTAATTTAATTCACAAGTTTTGATATAATGTAGGTAAACTTAAATGATTGATTTAATGAATTGGAATTATTTTGAAATGATAAATTTACTTAATTTAATGGATTACTTAATGAATCCATCAGTTAATTTAAATTGATTTGAATGTTAAATTAAGTTTATTTAAATGATTATGGAATGAAACTATATACAAGTTTAAATAAATATTTGAATTATTTAAATCAAAATTTGAAGTTGAATCATAGCGTTTTGAAATTATGAATTTGGACGTTTGAGTGTAAATTATGGAAATTGATTTAGAAAGACAAATGTTGGTTTACAAATTCTAATTGAAATTGATTTGTTTTTTTTGAAATTTATTAAACGACCAATCGGTGTAATAATTACAAAAGTTATTAAAGAAACCGGGATCGATTATGGACATACTCCTCATCTAAACGGAAAACCACTTTAATAACTATACGCGGAGTGTGATCCAGAATGAAGTGGTTGGAATGATCTACGTGGTGACTGAAGAAAGTGAACGATAATGGATAGCCTTGACCCTTGTGTCAAATTAGAAATGACTGAAACAGGAGCCGTGCCGGGCCAAATGGGGTTAGCCACCTCGAGCGAACACATTTCTTCGTAAACTACTCATTACTTGTTATTGATTGGTGCGCATCCTTGATTTGGGAGTGTTGTTTTGCGGTGTTGCGATCGTTGCGGCGATGCGTTCTCACCAGTCCGGATCAGGCAAACGGTAGTTTCACTATCTTGGGTATTGCCTCATGTGCCTTGTCATACTCGTATCCCTATGTGTGACCACTACTATTTGTTTTGTGTTACACCTATGGAGTACTCCCTCATATCCCACTAGTTTACGGTGGAGTTACAGTGATGTATAGACTATAACGCTTATATAAAATGTGTTAAGGGGGATAATGGTAACGCCTTAACGCTATTTTGATACTTTATATTACTGATAGGCATTATCTATTTTAGCGTATATTACTACATAGTAGATAGTTTAACGGATCCTTAAAGGATGGTTATCCCAAACATCTTTTGAGTTACTTGTAATTTCAATTGTTATTTCACTTGAGTTGGATTTATTGATATAAGAATATTAATCCTGACCCAAGTGTTTTGTGTTTTGCTTTACGCTCCGGTCAGACTGAGTGTACCAGCTTCTGCGACTCACCTTTGGAGTTGGAGCTTCGCATGGAGATCCAGCTATCTATCCAGCTTCCATATATTCAGTTGATTCTAGTAACGTATTCTGATTCTTGTATTAGACTATTGTATTCGAGAGTGCTGTTGTAACTTATTTAACTCTGTTATATATACAGTAGCTTCATGAACTACTATTCATTTGTTTCCACTGCATATTGCTATACTAATCTGTGTCTGTGATTCTGCTATTATTTATTTACTTTGTATGCGGGGTTTTGCCAATTATAAACTTACAATCTGGTATTTTGAGCAATTCAATTCCGGCACGTTCGGATGCGAATGGTTGAAAATATCATGTTGTTACGTTTGATATCAAAGCTTTGGTAGCTCTAGGCAAAACTCAGCATGTAGGGTAAATGTATTTACAGAATCACTTTCATTCGGGTTTGAATCTGTTTCTTTTTGACTCGATTCCTTTGAATTTTGGAACGTTCCCTGTGGTTCCAAAATCCATTCATATCCCTCACTATTCATCTTTTTTTAACTCTGGAGTATCCCATAACTTCACTTCGAATGATTTTTATAATGAACCGGCGGTCTCGCCAATCTTTGAATGATTTGTAAAAGGGTGAAACTCCTTTACAGTAGACATCGATTTACCAAAGATTTCTGTATCCTCGGTTTACGATGCTATCTATCTCCTGCTATGTCTGAATTCTGTCTCTTGCGATCGAATGTGATTTACCTTGAAATTCTGCATCGATCTTATTCTTAAGTCACGACCGACCCGGTTAAGTTGTCCGCGATTTATATAAACTTATCTCTCTTCCTATTTTGTTATTTAATCATCTTATCTTTGTTTCGAATCTATCTTCGAATCAAAATTCTCTTTGATTTGAGTTCATCAAATTTGAATCTCCATCCTTGCTTTGAAAATCCGATCCTGTGTCGTCAAGCAAGGAAGTGTATTTGCAAATTAATATATAAATGCTTTATTATCGTGTTGTTTGGGTTGTTGATGTTGATTTGTGTTTCCGATCGATTCGTCCAATCAACGCTATCGATAGGATCTCCAAAACACTAGAACAAGGCAAACCGACACAATATAGTTTTCAAATTTAATAAATGAAATAAATTTTGTCTAATTATATTATATATGTGTATAATTTTCTGAATTTTGATAGTTAATTTAATTGGTTGTTAAGAAATAAAATTTGATTTTATATATAGCTTGTAAACCATTGGCTTTTGCCTCATCCATAAATAATTGAACTATAAACCATGGTTATATATTAAATTGGAAATTTAAATGAATTTAAATTTATTAATTAGGAATTTAAATTACCAATGATTTCAAACTTTGGTTTTAAAGTTTTAAAAGATATATAATTTGAAATATTTTCGAATATAAATCGTTTCCAAAGAATTTTAAAGTTTTAAACCAGTACTCTTCTCTTTGCCACCGGAAAATAATTTCGGTGATGGCGGCCGCATCATCGACATTCATTTTCGAGTTTCGAAGCGGAGAGACCATTCTGTAGCTTTGCTACACTTTTATTTTGGAAATTAAATTGTTTTGAATTTCTTAAAGTTCGATTTGAATTATGATATATATATATATGTATTGGTTTATGATTATAAATTTGATTCGATATATGTTGTGTGTGTATATATATATATAAATATATTTATCTCTAAATAGTTTGAAATGAAATCGGAAATTTAATTCTTAATCTTATGTTAAGAATGTTTGCAATTATAAAATGAAACCAAAATTTTGAATAAATATTTAAATTTGAAATAATTTTGTAAGGAAATATTTTACTTGTATAATACTCAATTGCATTCTAAATATAACCTACCTAAATTACTCAGATGTTAACTATGTAACTGAATAATATACAATGTAAAATAATGTTAAGGGATTTTATAGATAAAAATTGTGTGGTTGCAATAAATGTTATACACTTAAATTTTTAATTATAAAAGATGTTAATAGGGATAAATAGAATAATAAGTTGATTAAATAGTAAATGAGACAAATTAAATAAAATTTGGTTTGAAGAAAGCTTTTGTATCAAACATTAGTAAATTGAAATGAAATCAACTTAGTAAATTATCTTGAATTTAAAGTCAATTGTTGAATATAAATTAATTCAAATTGAAATTTATATGGTTTAAATTAATTGCTTTATTTTGTAATTCAAGCCTATTTTCTTCTGGTTGTTTCTATTCTTCCACTTCCTTTTCGGGGACGAAAAGTTTTGAGTGAGGGAGAGCGTAACGACCCGTAAAATTTTAGTAATTTTATTTGTTTTATTAATATATTTAGTTGAAATTTTTGTGAAATTTTAAATAACAAAATTTTGAAATAAAAATTTAATATTTGAAATGCATCTAGTTAAACCTAGCAACTGGTAAATTTTCATCCGAAAATATGAAAGTTTATTTTCGTGTGTAATTTTATTTCAATTTAATCAGTTAGGAATTGATGAAAATAAAATGTTTTCGAAACCTAAATATTTTTATATAGAAAAATTGTAAATCATCTTCTGAGCCAGGCGTCATTTTTCGTTTTTCCAAATTCGGAATTCTTTAGCTCCGTCGATCTTATTTTTCTACATTTTTGCAAAATTTTATGCTAGTAGAAAATTCGAATTTTTATAATTCAGTCATACCACTTATATCCATATGTCGTTCTGATCGTCTCGTCGTGCTGATCTCCGCGGCATATTCGATTGTCAAATTCGGAGTCCAATGTACGTTGCACTTTGTGAAACGCCTTCCGCATCGGTAATCGGTATGTGTCTTTTGGTTCCTTACACCATTCTACCGTATAACTCAACGGCCAATTACTAATATTAAACGCTTTGGACTGTCACTCTTCCCAAATCTCAACTCTTGAATATCTGGTTTCCAATGCTAAACTTTAATTACCGGCTTCCACTTTTTTTCTTGGAACTCTTCTTTCTCTTTGAAAACAAAAAGATATAGAAATATATTTTACTGTTGCATGAGTTATATCGCCTGACATGCTCCATTCTTATTCTCCACTGATTCACTTCCATCGCCATCCGCTTCCACCATCTTCTTCCTTCCTCCTTTCCCACGTTAGCACTTCGCCACCCACAGCCTGCGCATGTCCATCACTTGAACGCCATTCCCACATCCTCAATCCCCACTAACCAATTTCGAGTCTTTCACTGCCGAGCTCCTGTTCGATCAACCCATGCGAAGCCACATCATTCCCTACCTGGGCAATTACCTCATGACTTCACAGCACATCGCCTCCTTTTCGTTCAGATTTCTGGCCCATCAATGGCGGCAAGCCACAAACCTATGGCCACCAACGCTGCCGAGCTCCTCACTTCGACGCCGGCCGAGCACAGCCAAGTTCACCGCCTTTCCATCATCAAGCGCGGCCCACGACCTCCTTCCCGATTTCCCGTGAGCAGCTGCCACCCGCGTCTCCCACCGATATCGACCACTTCCACTTCCATCCTTCCTCCTTGTCTGCCCTGCCCTCTTTCACACATTGCTCCTATGTATATGAGTTCACATATATAGGTAATGTGTTATTCATTTAACATTTGTTGACAAGCTGATGTATATACTAGCTAAGCAACGAATATAAACACTTGTATTTAAATGTTGGTCAGATATCACATATCAGTTTACTATTATTATATTCTTTAATTTCAAGAACGCATGTATGTAAGTTTATATGCTTTATGGTACACTACTAGTTGCATTCTAATATTCTGAAACTATTCTTTGTTTTACAAATAAGAATATAAAGGTCTGTAATCTTGTATATGTATCTTACTTTGCTTTTGTGTAATATTAATATATACGTTGCTTATATGTATATCTTAGTTATATGTATGTATTTTATCTTATTATAAAATGTATGAATATTTTAAAAAAAGTTTGTTTTGGTTATGCATACATAAGTTTGTATTACACGCAATAAAGGTAAGCTTTATTTTATACAATGATGTAAGCTGGGTATTAAATATAAGGTTGTTACGCTGTTGTATTCATATACATAGTTTTATACAAGATTTTATGATATCTTTTTCTTTGTATACGTAAGTATACATGTTTGTTGTAAAATCAATTTCGCTATACTATGTGATGAAAGAAGTAATAGATTTATATGTATAAGTTTACTTGCATAGCCGAAATTGCTGATCGTAAATATATTATAATTGAAAATATGTTACAGTAGATGGTTATAGTAAATATATGTTTGGAAAAGTATATGATATTATAGAACTATTACATTTCATTGTTTAGAAGTGAATTCCTATCTATTTGAACAATGCGCGTATATGATGTCTTAAATGTAATATATGGTGTACAGGCTCTGCATAAGTCTGAATATACACAGTTAGTTATATAAGTCGTAAACTGTAAATATTTTCTGTAAGAATTGTTTATAACTATATATGTAAGTTTATAACAGAACTTATTTTAAGATTTGTTGTATTAGCTTTGAAGTTATAAAAATATATAATAATTTATATATTTATACAGGAACGAAATGTTATACAGTTATCGTTCAAAAAGTATTCAAGTACAAAGTTTATATATATATATATATATATAGAATAGGAAGTATAGATTTTTGTCAATATATATATATATATATTATAATAGTAGTGCATATATTTTGCTGTTTTTCTCATGCCGATTCTAATTATCTCATCGATTCCTATTTTTCAGCTTTTCCGTCAAAAATCTGCTTCCTTACTTTGCTTTGAGTTGTTGTTTGGATTGTTCGACGGTCAAGATCGTAATCCAATTTGTATCTTGTCGAGTCGTCAAATTCTTCTAGCCTCGAAAGATGAGCAGTCACTCATGATTAACGTTCTTTTATTTATTTAATTTGATTTCAATTGAAACGACAATTGAAATATGCTGCTGTTAGCTATTTACACTGTTATATATGCTATTACCAGTATCAATTCACCTATGACATCTGACATGATTGTCTGTTATTTATATTGATGATATATGCCTGTTATATTATTACCATATCTGTTATCACTCTGCAAGTTCCCTGTTAGTGTAGAATCACTATGGGTTGAAATGATACATACCCGAACGATCTGTGGAATAGGAGAAAATCGTTATGGGTTGAAATGATTAACCCAAGCAATTTTCATTTGGATAGAATTTGGGATTACGGGTTGAAATGATATATACACCCGTATATATTTAAATTACGGATTGAAATGATAAATATCTGTATCACTTGACCATAGGATAGAAAATTATATACAGACACCGTTGCTCTATATATATAAATATTTTGAAATGATTTCTATGGTTTTGGAATGAAATATATGGTTTTATATAAATATTGATTTTTAATATTATATAAATGATTATTTCATATATAGTAAAATTCTTGATTTTAAGCTATATATAAATTTGGTTTAATATGAAATAAATTTAATAATAATGTTTGAATATTTAAAGCTTTGAAAATATTGAAATGGTTTATTTTGTGGTTAAAAATCTGTATTTGAAATCGATATAACGTGAAATGGTTTATTGAGAAACTGAAATAAATTAAAATGGAAGATTTGAGATTTGATTAAATTTAAATTTTGGAATTTGAATTGCTTTGAATCGATTTGTGAAATTTGAGAAAGCTATTTTATTGTATAAGTATTTTTAAAATTTTATTAAAACTATTTATATATGTTACTTTATAAATTTATTTCATATGAACTATTTTAATATAAATTATTTTTATATAGACTATTTTAAATTATAAAGTTTTTATTTTATATACTATTATTTATATTTAAACAGTTAAGTGAGAAGTGTTATGATTCCAAGCATTATGATTTCTAAATTTTGATTTCCAAAGTATTATGATTAACGAAGTGTTGATGAAAGAATGTTGTTTAAATTTAAGTAAATATTGAATTAAGTTTTGAAATTATTTAATAATTAAGTGAAATTGAATTCTTTAATAAATGAAATTGAGTTTCTTTAAGAAGAAATAAAATGTGACTGATAGAAATTAATATAATACTTGTAATTTAAAGAATTTAATTTGATAAATTTATTTAATTCAATTCATAAGTTTTGATATAATGTAGGTAAACTTAAGTGATTGATTTAATGAATTGGAAATCCAATTGGAATTATTTTGAAAAGATAAATTTACTTAATTTAAATGATTACCTAATGAATCCATCAATGAGTTTAAATTAATTTGAATGTTAAATTAAATTTATTTAAATGATTACGGAATGAAACTTATGTACAAGTTCAAATAACTATTTGAGTTATTTAAATCAAATTTTGAAGTTGAATCATAGCGTTTCGAAGTTATGAATTTGGAAGTTTGAGCGTAAATTATAGAAATTGATTTAGAAAGACAAATGAAATGTTGATTTACAAATTCTAATTGAAATTGAAATTGATTTGGTTTTTTTTGAAATTTATTAAACGACCAATCGGTGTAATAATTACGAAAGTTATTAAAGAAACCGGGATCGGTTATGGACATACTCTCTGTCTAAACCGAAAACCACTTTAATAATTATACGCGGAGTGTGATCCAGAATGAAGTGGTTGGAATGATGTACGTGATGAATGAAGAAAGAGAACGATAATGGATAGCCTTGACACTTGTGTCAAATTGGAAATGACTAAAACAGGAGCCGTGCCGGGCCAAATGGGGTCAGCCACCTTGAGCGAACACACTTCTTCGTAAACTACTCATTACTTGTTATTGATTGGTGCCCACCCTTGATTTCTGAGTGTTGTTTCGCGATGTTGCGATCGTTGCGGTGATGCGTTCTCACCAGTCCGGATCAGGCAAACGGTAGTTTCACTACCTTGGGTATTGCCTCATGTGCCTTGTCATACTCGTATCCCTATGCGCGGCCACTACTATTTGTTTTGTGTTATACCTATGGAGTACTTCCTGATATCCCACTAGTTTACGGTGGAGTTTACAGTGCTATATAAACTATAACGCTTATATAAATTGTGTTAAGGGGGATAATGGTAACGCCTTAACGCTATTTTGATACTTTTATTACTGATAGGCATTATCTATTTTAGCGTATATTACTTCATAGTAGATAGTTTAACGGATCCTTAAAGGATGGCTATCCCAAACATCTTTTGAGTTACTTGTAATTTCAATTGTTATTTCACTTGAGTTGGATTTATTGATATAATAATGTTAATCCTGACTCGAATGTTTTGTGTCTTGCTTTACGCTCGGGTCAGACTGAGTGTACCAGCTTTTGCGAATCACCTTTGGGGTTGGAGCTTTGCATGGAGATCCAACTATCTATCCAGCTTCCAGATATTCAGTTGATTCCAGTGATGTATTCTAATTCTTGTATTTGACTATTTTATTCGAGACTTCTGTTGTAACTTATTTAACTCTATTATATATATAGTAGCTTCATGAACTACTATTCATTTGTTTCCGCTGCATATTGTTATACTACTCTGTGTCTGTGATTCTTGTGATTATTTATTTACTGTGTATGCCGGGTTTTGCCAATTATAAACTTACAATCTGGTATTTTGAGCAATTCAATTCCGGCACGTTCGGATGCGAATGGTTGAAAATATCAGGTCGTTACACTTTGGGTACTCATCTGAATCTGAGCACTGCTTACCATCCACAGATCGACAGTCAAACGGAAAGAGTGAATCAGATTCTCGAAGATCTTCTTCATGCTTGTGTGCTTGATTATGGAGGATCTTGGGAAGATCATCTCCATCTTGTCGAATTCACCTACAATAATAGTTACCAGGCCAGTATTAAAATGTCTCTGTTTGCTGCTCTTTATGGACGACCTTGTAGATATTCATCTTGCTGGATTGAATCTTGTAATCGTTTGGTTCTTGGTCTTGATTTGGTTTTGGAGGCTTCTGAGAGAGTTGAGGAGATTAAGAGGAAGTTAAGATTTGCGCAGGATAGGCAGAAGAAGTACGCTAATAGGTATAGGTGGAGTTTAGAGTTTGCTATTGGAGATCAGGGTTTCCTTAAGGTCTCTCCCTTAAGAAATGTTATTTGCTTTGGTCGTAGAGGGAAGCTTTCTCCTAGGTTCATTAGTCCTTTCCGCATTGTGGAAAGAGTTGGTTCTTTGGCTTATCGTCTAGATTTGCTCGAGAAGCTTTCTAGGGTGCATGATGTATTCCATATCTCTCATCTCCACCAGTATCTTCATGACCTGTCTCTTATTGTTTAGCCTTTTGTTGTTGATAGTTTGGATATTGAGCCTAATCTGATTGTCGAGAGGAAGCCACTTTGTATTGTCGACAGAGGTAAGAAGCAGCTAAGAAGGAAATCTGTTAGTCTCATCAAAGTACAATGGAGTACTGATGATCGAGATTGTACCTGGGAGACGGAGGACAGCATTCGTACTTTGAATTCGAAATTGTTTGTTTCAGGTACTATTCACTTTTCTATCTTGTTTTCCTTATTTTCCTTGTTCGTTCTTTTCGAGGACGAAAAAATTTGAGTGGGGGAGAGTGTAACAACCCTAGATTTTTGAAAATATTTTTAATTGGATTTTTATTTCATTTTGTATTTTTAAATTTTATTTTATTTCAAGATTTTATTTTTAAAACATTTTTAAAGTGTAGTAGCAGTTTCCAATGTTTATTGTATATTGTTTTCAATTTTTAATTCTAGTTTCAATTTAATAAACTATTTTATTACCTATTTTCTATTTTTCGTCAAAATATTTATTTATTATCTTTTCTACTTTATTTTGTTTTCATTTTTCTATTTTATTTACTTACTTTTTATTAGTTTAATTTGAATAAAAGAAATTGGAAATACAAAGAGACAAAACCTTTTCAATTCTTATGACTTTTCATTAACCTTGTCTTTTCATTTTCTTTTGGCTTTTCATTGAGTTTAGCCATCCATTTCTTTGCATAGCCGTATATTTCCTTCTTCATTCACATGAGAAAAACTTCTCACCATTTCAAAATTTTGGCCATTTCAATTTCTTAAAATTTTTGATAAGTTTCATGGCATCTTTTCCTTATTTTTCTTCTTGGTTTTCATTGATGTTTGCCTTGCTTCTACCTAGCCTTGCTCGGCCACCACCCCCTTAATCACCACCAACCACCACCACCACCATACACAATAGCAACCACCTTCACTTACCTTGTCCAGATCTAGCCGTGACCTCCCTATGAGGTAAGCACGTAAAATTTGAAAACACCCCTTGATAACATGCCTAGCCGACCACAAGATTTCACCATACCCTTCCTATTTCACTTCGGCCACCACCTAGAACCACCACCACCTGATGACATCACCTCTGGCCGCAACATGATCCATCACCAGACCTGTACCTGACCTAGGCCGAGCCCACTTACCCTTTGGCCGAGCCAAAATGTTGACCAAACTTCACCTATTTTGCATTGTCCTTTTGCATTCCTCATGTTATAACTCCTTCCCTCCACATCTCCTTGTAGCCGTGCCATATTGACCCATACCCGAGCTCAAAACACCCCTATGGCCGAGCATATGAACCCCTATGGCCGAGCATTTGAGTGGTAAAAGCAAGGTCATGCTATATTGTTTTGTTGCTTTTTATTTTTCATTTGTTTCAATATTGTTTTGTGTAGAATATTTATTTTTACAATGTATTGTTTTGGTTGTGGTTTACAAGATCATCATCTTAGCTCTCCACTCACTAGAATCAAAAATCGTGCTATCGTGCTTTTTGGATTTTTGTTTGTGTGTCTTGATTTGCTAACTCCAGCGTAAAGAGGTGAGTATTCACTCTTGACATTCATACTTATATAATTTGTGAAGTGACAACAAGTGAATGTGTAGAATATTATATCATGTTATACCTGCTTGTGATATGAATCATATGATGTTAACCTTGTTTATAAACTTGTCACATCATCTGATACTGCTATATGTTGCTGTATTGTTTATTTTTATTCTGTTCTTACACTGCAAGTTCCCTATAGAATAAAATCACTATGGGTTGAAATCATACATACCACGGGCTTTAGAATAAAGAAAAATCGTTATGGGCTGAATGATAGGCCTGAGCGATTTATTTTATTTAACTTGGGATTGCGGGTTTGAAATGATAGAACCCGAATTTTCTTTGCAAAATTACGGATTGAAATGATATATCATCCGTATCACTTTACTTAGTTAGAAAATTATATACAGACCCGTGGTTATTATATATATTTTTCTGGTAATTTTTAAGTATTTTAAAATTGTATTATGATATTTTGATTTAAATTGAATTAAAGATGATTTTATAAAGTGTTAATGATTTTTCTACAGGTTAAAATGTGATGTAAGTGAATGGTTAAGTTAAAATTTGAAATATAATTTAATTTTGAAATTTGAGATTTTGTCTAAAAATGAAGTTAAATTAAGTAAATAAAATGGAAATTAAGTTTATATTTTGAAATGGTAATTAAAACTTAAGTGTTAAGTTAATTTTTCAAAAATGCAAAGAATAGAAATATTATGCTTGAATTTAATAAATGAATTATTAAAAAAAGTTGATTTTATGTATAAAATTTTCTTTATAAAAATCATAAGTTAAAGGGTATTTAAATGAAAAATTTTGAGTGGAAAAATATGATTTCTATAAGTTAAAAGGGTTAAAATCAAAGTTTAATTGTTTTGAAATTTCATTAAAAATTTGGAAATTGAATTAACAGCACTTCAGAAATGCTCTCATTTCTGAAGTTAACTTGAAATATGAAGTAAAGGATATTACAGCACTTCGTAAGTGCTGTGGTTGATGCAAATGAACTATGGCTAAAATTTAACTATGTGATATTGCAGCACTTTGTAAGTGCCGTGGTTGCGGAATGAAAACTAAAATTTGAAATTTATAAACGGCTACAGTAGCACTTGTTAAGTGCTGTAGTTGGTTGAAATGAGATTTTTGAATATAACTGAACTATTGCAGCAGTTTTGTAAACAATGTCTTTGCTGAATTGAATTAAATCAATTTGTTTGAAACCTAAACTATTACAGAAGTTTTGTAAATGTGACTTTGCTGAAATGAACTATTTTTCAACTAAAACTAAACTATTACAGCAGTTTTTAAATGCCGTCTTTGTTGCATTGAATTATTTTCAAATGTAGCTTACCGTAGCATTTTCTAAGTGCTGCGAAAGCTGAAATTTCACGGTTTTAATGTATTTAAGTGAATAAATGAACTCTGAAAAGGCTAAATTTTGGGGAATTTAATATTTGATTTGTAAGTATAGTGACTTCACTTTTGAATAGTTTAAATGGAGTATTTGATTTGAAATATAACCTTTTCTGAATGTAATTTGGAATGAAATGAGGTTTTGAAAGGATATGATATTTTAATTTAAAATGATATTTGAATTTGAAATGATATTTGATTTTTTTGAAGTATAAAATACTATTTTGAAATGTATAACCATGAGTTATAATAACGGTTGGTTATTAAAGAGACCGGGATCAGATATGGACATACTCTCTGTCGACACCGAAAACCACTTTAGCAACTGTGTACGCGGTAGAGTTTCCAAAATTAAGTAGAATGATGGCGGCGATCCTATTGTGTTATGAACGTGGAACCGACTTCCATGAGTTGGCTTAAGGTGGTTAAAACAGGAGCAATCTCGGGCTAAAAGGAGTAGCACCTCTGGTCAGACACATTTCTTCGATACCATTCTATTACTTGTGATTGTTTGGTGGCCACCCTTTGATTTGGGAGTGTGTTCCGAGGTGGGCGTAGTGGCTACTACGTTACCCCAGCCCGTGTGCGTAATTGGTATATCTACCCTGGCATTGCCTTGTGTGCCGTGTCACCTACCATACCGAGCTTTACTACGAGTTTCTATTTGTGCCGTATCTATGCAGTATTTATGGTAGCCTCTCGATCTAGAGGTACGATGGTACTGTATAGACTATTGGAAATATTTTTTGTTAAGGGGAATATTGGGTCACTCCTTAATGCTATTATAAAGTATGTTTACTTTACTATAGACATTATTATAATAGCGAAATATTCCTATATAGTAAATAGTTTAACGGATCCTTAGTGGATGGGCGGTCCCAGGCATCCTTTAAGTTACTATATCTTTATTGCAGTACACTTGAGTTGGTTTACATTATATTAGTATATATGCCCTGACTCGAGTGTTTTGTGTTTTGCTTTACGCTCGGGTTTGCCTGAGTATTCACAGCTTTGGATTCTCTTTCTCGAGCTGGTCTTTGCTGGAGATTCTGCCTATTTATATTTATATCCATTTTAGTTTTAGCTATTCTAGTTTATCTTATGTATTAGTGAACTTCAATGTATTTGGGATTTCTATTATGTTGTTTTCAGACTGATGTTATGTATTTGTTTTGAGACTTTGTTATAGTAGCTTCATGAACTACTATGGTATTTTATATTCCGCTGCGAGTTATTCTGATTGTTCTATGTCTGTGATTTAGTGTATTTGATTTCATTTGCTCCAAATTTATTTACAATCTGTTATTTTGCATCATTTAAGTCCAACATGTGTGAATTATTGTTGATTTGAATGGTACGAAATATCGGGTCGTCACATTTGGTATCAGAGCTTTGGTTTTGGCAAACCATTGCCTGCGGAGCAAAAACTCATAGGGTAGAGATACCCTAGAATGAGTGAAATCAATCTCAGAATCATATCTTTGTGAGAGAACGTATTTTCAAAGTATAAAATGATTTTCACAATGATTTTAAAAGGATTTTCAAAGATTATTTTGATATATAAAATTCTTCTTAGAGGATGGGCGGTCCTAAGCATCCTTTAAGTTACTTGTTCATTTACTGCTATTCACTTGAGTTGGTTTACATTGTATAAGTATGTATGTCCTGATTCGAGTGTTTGTGTTTTGCTTTACGCTCGGGTCAGCCTGTGTATTCACAGCTTTGGATTTCTCTTTCTGGAGCAAGGAATCGCTGGAGATTCTGCTTATCTAATTATCTATCTATTTCAGTTTCAGTTGTTCTATTTTAGCTCTTGTATTAGTGGACTTCTATGTATTTGGAATTTCTATTGTGTTTGTTTTCAGAATGATATTATGTATTTTGTTTTGAGACTTTGTTATAGTAGCTTCATGAACTACTATTGTATTTTAATTTCGGCTGCGAGTTATTCTGATATTTCTGTGTCTGTGATTCTGTGCGATTGATTTTATCTGCTTCAAATTTTATTACAATCTGTTATTTTGAATTATTCAAGTCTGACATGTGTGGATTATTGTCGATTTGAATGGTTCAAAATAGTGGGTCGTTGCAGGAATAAAGAATAATATTCTCCAGATTTAAACAACTTGGATTTTGTAGGGATAATCTTCTTGTACTCGTTGTTAATGCCCGAAGAGGGAATTCGTACTATTCATGGAATCTAGAAGGTGATTTCGCTGTTATTCCACTATAGTATTTTTTGAATATGGGATAGATATTGAGTAGAATAGATGATTTCTATAGATTCTGCTCACTTAATATTTACTGGTTTTGATCAACATCCTAGATAACATAGTTTAGCTAAATAAAATTTTGAGTTTTGAATTAATAAATCTTTGTTAAGATTTAAATGAAATGATTTGGAAATATTTTCCTGAGTAAAAACGAAATGATTTCGAATTTTTCCAAGTTATAACTAATCAAAGGATTCGATAAGAGAGGTTCAGTAATTCTGTATATACCAGAAAGAATGGTTTAGAAATATATATCTCCAAAAGAGATTTTGATAAAAAGAACATAATCAATTACAGAACGATTCCCTATTCACAGAACATATTTTTTATCGATGATTGGTTTGAAGAAACTGGGGTCGGATTTGAGGTAATTCCTAGCCAAAAACCACTTTGAACCAATGTATGTGTCCGATAAATGAAGACTTGATAAAGAAAATGAAGGACGAAGGACAAAGATCTTCGGGGTGAAAGGAATGCTTATTGATATTCTGGTTAGCTCCTAAATACTTAAGTAGCAGTGGTCCCTTCATTTCTGAAACTCTATGGATTGCTAGAACTTCTTGCAACTAATCCTAGGGGAAACCCCCCGAAAGGATGTGGTAGGAGAGT
The DNA here is from genome assembly GCA_030765085.1 of Allium cepa. NCBI lineage: Eukaryota > Viridiplantae > Streptophyta > Magnoliopsida > Asparagales > Amaryllidaceae > Allium > Allium cepa. Next base: position 465,565,875 of record CM060931.1, read on the forward strand.
ACCTTCGGCTTCATTCAGTCCTCGAACAAACTTGTATGGACGAATGTCAAATGTTACATTTCTAGTTACATAAGTGATCAATGAACATATCATCTACTTATGGCGGAGAGGGCAACTTCCCTTAGCTTAACAATCTTTCCTGAGACGTACGAGCTCAGGAGTTATAGTTTGTAGAAATCAGTTATGTGACCATGGAATGACAGTGTGGCATTCGAAGAAAGATGATGTGCAGTGTGAAAGGTAATCATTACCTTAAGCCTCACACTCGAGAAAGGCCGAAACAAGGCAGATGCAGCAAGGTTATATGGTTCGCAACCATTAGGATATGATCATCCCCTTCTAGATATATTTATTCCTGCTACGACGTTTGGGACTTAAATTATTGTGGATGTATGATGTAAGGACCTTCGGATATTCCAGAAACGACATGGGTGATGGCATAATTGGTACTATCTAGGAAGTGGTAGGCTGGTTTTGTGTTGGTAGAGGACCATCAGTTGGGCCTCGGTACATTCCTCTAGAGATGTACCGCTGGAAGGTAGTCCCTTTACCCGATCATTTGTATGGAACTCCATTCTCCAATAAGTGTCTGCCATTTTGTTTGTAGAACCAGCTTTGTGGCTAATATGCTAGAATTTAATTAATGTAATAATTTCAGCCAAGTTTACTTGCTAGTGTTTTTAAAGAAATGTCAATAAAAATAATATCAGATGATTTTACGTAGAAAATGATTTGGTTATCATAAGGTAAAAACCTGTTCCGTGTTTATGTGCGGCTTAGTCTTAAGAGATACCTTTTTTTTTTCAAAACGATTTTGAGTTCTCACACTAGTCCCATGACTAACCTGAAGTTTATTTTCCTTTTCCTTAAACTCTAGGCGCCCTAAATTTTTCCCAAGTAGCCTAGTAGTCAGGTTTAGTGTAGAAGAAATCTGGATTGAGCTCAAAGCATGGAGTTAGAATATTTTTTTTAAGATTTTTGTCTATTTTCACCACACTCTTGTATTATAGTAATACGCATTTACAAGGATAGGAATTTATAATTGTCCATGTTTAACTCTGATAAATGTTTTTTAAATTTCCTCTGTAAAGTTATATTGAAATAACATATGCGGGATTCTGTTCTGTCTTTATTTTTCATTCTTACCCTTGAGAACCCACTTCTCTGGCACATGGATTTATGGCACATGAAAACCGAGGATGTACTAGTGTTGATTTTCGAGAGTCAAAGAAACGGGCCTCTCATCATGGTATCAAAGATTGGGTGGGTGAATATCTGAGCCTGATAGGGGTAAGAGACTCATCAGAGTAGGGTTAGTAATACGCTAAGATGAGTAACTGATTAGAGATAGGGCTAGTAATGCCCTAGAATTAGTTTGAGTATGTATATATGAATGCGTATCTGTTAATACACATACAAATGAATTTGGTTTTATATGAAATCATTTTATCTAAAAATATATACATGTATTTGAAAGGAACATAATATTTTTGTATAATTTTCAAAGATTTTTTAAAATAATAAAATATTTTATACAAATAATTTTAAAAGCTATCTTTAGAAATGAATCTCGAAACATTTTTGAGTATTGACCAAACTTTTCTACCTAAAAATACGTTAGCAATTAATACTATTATGTCTAAAAGAATAATTTCTTACCTTGTAGAAACCATATGGAGGAAATTACGTGAAAGGGGTGTCCGCAAGAACAAATTGGGGTGTGAAGGATAACCTCATTGTTCTCTCTAGTGACGAAGAGGAGAAAACAAAATATCTGCTTAGCAATGGTAGGTTCCAGATTGAAGAAGAATATGCCCCATACACTCGAAGGGGTGAAGACGGATATCCTATAGTCGGAATGCTTGCACCGCCCCAGCTCTAGAAGTAATTATGATTTTTAGCGATGATGAACCCGGGCAGGTCTGGAATGGAAATTGAATAGCAGATCCTGCTGGCTCCATTTTGGAACCGATAGAAGAAATTGAGCGGATGGAAGAAGAATCAAAACCTATGGAAGAGAAAATAGAACCCACGGAGGAAGAATCAAAGCCGATGGAAGACCCTGATGCTATCATATCGAGCAAGTGTAGCAATGTAGTATGGGCTATTGACGGGAAGCATGTTGTGTAAAGACCCAGAATTTTTGGTCGCTAGATTTTGAACATTTAATTCATTTTAAATGTTAAATGTGAATTTTAATTCGATTTCGAATAAAAAGATTTTGGTTAAGTTAATAGAATTAGTTAAATTTCAAATACGGGAATTTAATTGAAATTTGAGTAATAATAACTTAATATTAGAATTGGGATAATTGGTAATTCTTGGTGTAAATAGATATAAAAAGAGATTCTAGAATTTATTTTAAGTCTGTTTGGATTTGAATTATGATATTGGACTGCTGGACAGGATTAAAAGTCGATAGGTTAAATTTGGAATTTTATATTAATTTAACAATGGAATTCAATAATATAATAACGCAAATAATCAGATTTTAATTTAAACTGAATCAGAATGATTTCTAACGTGAATATAAATTTTATACGAGTTATAATAGAGTTAATAAAATTTTAAAGGTGAAATTTTAAGTGATTTCGACGATTTTGAAAATCGTTCGAATTTATCGACGAGTTAAAATAGCCTTCCAAAGCACAGTCTCGGAATTCAACGAAACCAGTTCCATTGGATCCGTAATAGTTAATTGTTATCGGAATTCAATTTTCATAGCGTTTGGAGTTACCGTTTGCTCGTACGGTGAGAAACGCGTTGAAATTAAATCGATAATTTAATATTTAAACTCGATTTAAAAAGCTATCTTCCACATACGACCAAATTAGCCTCTGAAACATGTTCCATTGTGTTCATAACACGGGTAAAACATTATAGACGCCTGTCGGCACACGTCGTTTGGAGATCCTGTGAAAAGTCGCTTTAAAGTGAATTAAATATTAATATAATTGGGATAAACGTATATATATATACACGCACAGCCGAAAACCCTATTTTACTTTTCTCAGCCGTCGCTTATTTTCATCAATGGCCGAAAACTCTTGCCTTCTTCTCTAGTTTTCTTTCCATCCACTCAATTATATTAGAAACTTCCTTTTAGAGAATCCTAGAACTCCTCGAGGTCTTCACATCCGTACGGTGGGTCGGCACGAAGCTCGATGAGATGGCCAGAAATCAGCCTAGAAGAGTGCGCGTTCGTTTGCAAATTTTGAGGCGGTGGCCGAGATTGGCGACGTCAGTCTTTGCTCAAGGGTCGAGGGAATGTAGGCGCGCACGTCATGGTCCCTGATCGATCTCGCGATGATCGAGGGGAGTGCGGCTCGATGGCATAGCGACGTGAGTGTGGGTTCTTTGTTCGTGTTTTTTTGTTTTTCCTGAAGCTAGCGAGCGTGAGGAAGAAGTAGTTCGGCCTGTATGGTATAATAATAAAAAAAGAGTAATTTGTTTTAAAATTTTATTCAAACTTTAAAAATTCATATCTTGTGCATACTTGGTCAGATTTCGACGAGCCGGAATCGCAGCGACGAGTACTACGTAGTGGAGCAATTCTGGGACCATTCCGAGCAAGTAAAAATTTATGTTAAATCGAACGCCGTTCGATTTAATTTAAATTTGAACGCTCGTCGAAAACCCAAGGTGAGTTAATCTCACTCACATCTGGATACCAGTAATTTAAATAGCTAATATTTAAATGTTTGATTGGTTGTTTAGCTGAATATGATAATTATTATCAAATTGAATCGATATTTATTGGTTATGCTAATATCTGTGGATGCAGGGAAACAGGTTGGAGGAATCTAACTGGATTCCTCACAAATAGAAATTTAATTATATTCTGTGACATATCTCATTTATATCCTGTGATAAATTGATTTAGATCCTTTAATGTTGTGTTCTATTTATATACTAGGATAGATTAAATTGAAATTTAATTGTGTTGTGCTATGATTGGGTGAACACAACCTAGGAATTTAAATATAAATAAAATAAATTTGGTTTAAAGGAAATAAAAGAAATTCTTAAGAACAGAATTTAAAAAGGGATTAAATTCAAGAAATGGGTTGAAAAGTTGAAGTGTTTAAATTGTGATTTATAAAGGAAATGTGAATTGTTTTAAATTAATAGCAAGATTTATTTTTAAGGGATGGAATGTGTATGCTTTTCTGGAAACTAAGCATGTTTCAAAGAAAGATATCCGAAGTATAAAACGGAAAGTTTTGTAAAGTTGTATTAAAGAATGGTTTCAAGAAATTATTTAAGCTGTAAAATTTTTAAAGGTGAACATTTATCAAATTAGACATAGAAGTAATTATTTTAAAGAGGTAGTTAGTATCATGTTTTAAAGAATATTATTAATATATATACTTTATAAAATGTTTTTATTTTAAAGATAATCAATTAAAGTTTTGTTTGAAACTTGTATCGGATTTTATAGCTTTATTTTAAAATTTAGTATGACTTAACTTTATTTTAAAGATAATAGTTTATATTTTATAAAGCAGTTTTGTTCGAAATATTTGAAAAAAAGCATATATATATATATATATATTTTAATTTAAGTATGTAAGTAGATTTAATATAAATGTTTAATGTATTTTCGAGAATAAAGAATTTAAATTATTTTAAATCTTAAGGATTGATGCTTGGATGTTTCCAAGGGAAGTAACAATTTGGGGAATTTATTCCATGAGAAGAGTTGGGTTTTGTAACGACCCGCAAATCCGTACCCCTTGAGTCAACACTATTCTACAACAATTAACCCAAGTTGCACAGAAATACGAACCATTTGGGTTTAAGAAGAAGAGGTAGAAGAAGAGAAAACAAAACCAACATCAGAGTCTAACCATCGCAGCAGAATAAAATATAATAGATAGTAAATAATCTTTACTCAAAATCAAATATATCTGTTTACATATATTACATCATCAGAATACATCAGTCACAACTCAACATCAATATCATACAATGGGTACACAACAACTCAACACAGCGGAATACGTATATAAATATACAAGTACGAGAGTACGTTTCATCATCCAGCTTGTCTCCTGAGCTCCACAGCATCATATCTTGTATCCTATAATACTCGGTCTGACCCGAGCATTACAGTTAAATAACACCCGAGTCAGTCTGGATTACCAGCGTGAGAAAATCACACTCAATTTATTATTAAAGTTTCAAAAATCCTTTGAAAACAAAAGCATCTCGTAAGACCACGCCACAAATAAACATGTCGGGTTTTTACCTTACGATAGCTAAAACAATTTTATAGAAATCCTCTGATATTATAATAGGGTCTATACACAAGTACTTATAAAATAGCCGAAATTGTTACATTATTAAATTCCAGCTACTAGCCACAAAAGTGGGTAATACAAACAAAACTCGTACAAGGCTCGTAGGGAGAATGGATTTCCAACTAATGACTAGGCACTGGGGTACCACCTGTCACAGTACGGGGCCTAGATCACCGTACCGAGGATTACTCCCTTCATCCCCTGCAACACAAGGCCGGAACCATCCCTTACTGGACAGTCCCGAGTGAGATCACCCCGCGGTTGGGATCAGCAACCGCACCACTAAGCCGAAAAAGAAATAAGGGACATCTAGACTGGAATGACCTCACCCTGCTTGGGTGCTACCCACCTAACCTTGCTGCATATCCCCTGATTTTCAGTCATTCCCATTTGATGAGGCTTGAGGCTAAGCGTTACCTTTAGAACGTTTCACTTAGAATGCCCATCGCCCACCCGACGATGTTTCGCAAGCATTCGTCCATACAAGTCCGTCCCGGGTTCGAACGGAACCGAAGGCACTATTCCTACTACATCCATTTTGGAAATATCCTCAGGATTAGTAGCGACTAGCCCTTGCACTTCACTGCTCCATCTTCGCATCCAAACTCGTTTTTCCACGAAAACGTATAAACCGGATCGAAGTGGTTTTCGAGAAATAAATCTCGATCCCGGTCTCTTCGAAACGATCAACGCAATTGGCCAATATTGATAGTCGGTTATTTAACTATCAATTAATATTCACAACATCCATCACACAATAACTAATTTCCCAAATTATTTATTAACCTCAAAATATCTTCCCAAGATATATTTTTTATTTTCAACCCTTTGAAAATAGTTTTCAAAACCATCTTTCTTTTCAGAATAAACTTTCCCTAATATTTTATATCTCCTCTGAAATCACCAAGCACAAAGCTAGATTTTAAAAATAATTTAAAAATACTTTATTTTCAAATATATACTTTTAAAACATTTTATATTAAAACTATTTTATAGTTTGTTAAAAATACATACTATATGAATATTTGAAAATAAAATTACTTAATAAATGTAAAAACTAGATTTCCACTTTTACAAAAGAAAACACCAAATCACTTTTTAAATAATTACTACTATAATAAATTAAAAGGAAATAAGACTTAAAATATTAGAAATAATAATTTTTTTTTCAAAACATACCTTTTTTAAAAACAATTTTAAAACTATTAACTTATATTTAAAATTACTTAAAAAAAACGTTCTTGGTTATTCAGGGAGAATTTCCAACTTCAATCAATCGAATCAGTTTTCCAAATTGATTCCCAATTTATTCCATTTGAAATAAGTTTCTTTAATTACTCAATTCATTTCAGAATTCATTAATTATACACTTAATTTATTATTGTTATTATTTTCCATTTGATTTTGAATCTTTTAACTGAAATATGCAAATTTCAGCTTTCCCAATTTCTTCTTTATTCATTTCCATAGTTTAAATCTTAAATTTAAGATAAAAGCTTGTTCTATTAATTAATAACACTGAAGTTTAAAATTCATTAACTTTCTGTTTATTCAAATTTCCTTTCTATACTCAAGATTTACTTATTAGAAATTTTAAAGTCACTTTATTTCTTTTCCAATTCATTCTTAAATTTATTAAAATTTCTATAACTATTTACTTACAGTTTCACTTCTTTTATTATCTTTCCAAAATCTAATTTATATATTTTTGGTAATTCATTATACCAAATTACATCCAATCAAACCATGGCATTCAACATTTCAATATAATTCATCATAGAATATTAGATAATCAGAGGGTATTAAATAATTTAAATAAATGTTGAGGGGTCCAGTTGGATCCCTCCAACCTGTTTTCCCTGCATCCACAGACGTTAGCACAACATTATTTACTAATTTCAGAATATATCATTCTATAACACATCAATCAATCAATTTCAACCATTCAAACAATTATTTAAACTTAATCATTTAAATTTAAATTTAAACTGAGTGAGATTAACTCACCTTTGCTTCTTAAATTTGCAAATCCACTTCATTCTCGCTTTGAACCCACGATTATTGACCTTGTATAAATATTAAATGATGTCATTAACATTTGGGTCAATCGAACAATTAATTGCCATATAATAATTTTAATTATCCAATGATTTTATTTTAGACTAATATCTTAGATTCTAAACCAATTCCTCTTAATAAATTTATTTAATTAAAACTAAATTTACAACCAGTTTTTCTTTAATAAATACTCATATTTATATATATATATATATATATTTTGAAATTCCATATATATATTTAAACTGATAAAATAATTCTTGTAGATAAGATATATAAAGTTACATAAACTCTTCGTATTTAAAATTCTTATATGTATAAAATTCCAAAATCATCTGTGTAAAATTCTTCGCTGTAAAAATTCTGCATACATACACTTATATATAATAAAGTTTAAAAACAGCTTAATTTAAAACCTTAATATTAATAAAAATTTCTTTATCTCACCTCTCTACCGTTTTTATCCAATAAACATATTTTTCCTTTCTGAAAATAAATTATTTCAGTAACTAAGATGAATTAAATTAGTTTATTAAATGCAATAATTACCTAAACACAAATTTAAAAATTCCTTCTTTATATTTATATATATATATATATATAAATAGATGGAAGTCCAAAACTGGTAAATTCAATACTATTAAATATTTTTTTTTTGAATTGATTGAATAATTCCTGAATTAAATTTTAACTTAAAACAAATTAAATTTTACCATTCCTGCTCGAGAACGAACCCTCCACCTTCACGACGTGCTCAGATGCTTTCCATCGCGATACACTCCACACTCGCAATCCACGCGAGAACGTGCCCCCGAATACTTCACTACGAGCATCACCTCGCGACGCCGCCTCACTGATTGCCATCCCCTGAGAAGCTCGAACCCCAACTCCTCATCGTTAAACCCTAGGAATGCCGCTTCTTCCAACCCTAGCCTTTCCTCCTCGCGTGCCCTAAATCCACCACGCGATGCCCCCAAATCGATACGGCCTCCTGAACGATGGAGAAGTAGAGAAGCTCGCAGCTACCATAGTCGATCATCGAATACTCTTGGAGCTCGCGCTCGAATCTCCCTGAGCTCGCGGCCATAATTATATACTCTGGACTTGATTTTAACTGAGGAAGGATACCCGATTTGAAAAGAACGGCCTCCAATTTTTTTTTTAAGTACGAACGAACGAGGAAAAAATAATAATAATTCGTTCGGCCATCATTTATATTGAACTAAATGATTTCATCTTTTCCCTTTGTTCCCATGGCAAATTCTAAGTACTGGAGAAGAAAAGGAAAACGAGGGTACGAAGGAGACAAGAGGGGGGCGGGTTGTACTATATGTCGATTTAAAGAATAGCAGATATATCTATTTAGATTTAATTTAACTCAGTAGATTTTCCATGCGTTTATATACCGTATGCTCACTCCGCAGCTCCAATCACTACGAAATTTAAAATCCGATAATAATTCGGTATTACGGATCCAACGGAACTGGTTTCGTCGAATTCCGAGACTGCGCCTCGGAAGGCTATTTTTAAATTCAGTTTAAACTATATAATTTTAAAACTAAACAAATCAGTGTTAAATTCAATTTTATAACTTCTATTATCTTTATTATTACCGATATAAATTTTATAAGCCCTCAAATTATTTTTAACAGGCTTAAAATTCCAGATTTAACATTTTACCCAATTTCTGATAATTAAATTCAACAATTAATTATCCAATAATTATTGATATGTGAAATTCAAGTTAAAAATTAACCCTTTGAATATTTAAAATAAATTAAATATTCCAATTTCAAATATACAAAAATTCCGGGTCGTCACATTCCTCCCCCCTTAAAAGAATTTCGTCCCCGAAATTACTAATTAGGAAGAATGATCCATAATCCATCAACTAATTCCTCAAACCTAAACAGTTTTTAACAACTTAGCAAACAAAGCTTTTTATCGAAGACACTCTAACTCTATCCTAGCCTTTGAACTTATCCATAACCCTTAAACCATATTACATACTTACTTATCAATTCAAATCTTAAATTTGAATTCAAATTTCAAATTATCAAAAATTTCTCAAAATTTTTCTAACTCTCTAAATTTTCGAAAAATTTCGCCAGCGTCTCCTTTGCGCGGCTAGCTCGGTACTACTACAAAATGGCTCTACGGCCTCCCAAATCTCAAAAGAAAACAAAAGCCAAGTGGCTAGATCAAAAACCCAATCAAATTTCATATCGAAATTTTAAACACATACCTTTTTGTCGGGCCATTTAAATTTTATCTTCTGAAATCAAACATCAATTTCCTTCTGCTTTCAAAACACCTGTATATCCTGTTATAACAATAATGTCCATCCACAACATTCAAAATCATTTTGAATTTCTTTTGCACAAGTTTCAATATTTGCTTTATTTAAGCCCGTACGATGCACATATACCATTCGTACGCAATCCCAAATTCGATCGCTCACTCGATCACACAATTTCATTTCCGAACTAGTATCGTCCACCCGACTTCCTAGTGCGGACTCAGATCTGGTTTCTTGATCAGAAACCGTCATTCTCCTTGCATAGTCATAACTATGATAGAGAATTTCCAGAACCAATCAACAACCCATATCCAGGTTCGCCGTCGAAAATCGAGTGAAAAATCCTAACTCGGATCGATATAACTATCTCGAAAATCTGTGCTCGAATTCTGGATCAATATAGCTATGCGAATAAATAATATACGTACACCTTACGTAATTAGCCCAATTTATTTTTAGCTACACCAATTCTCTTTTTATTCACATTCCCAGCTATCACTTTAACCTTCAGTTAATTTCCATTCAATTATTCTCTTGGAATAATTTTTTCCCAATACCAAATTTACTTAAGAATTTCATTTTCCATTCCTTAAGTTTAATTTGAATATTGTATATAATTCTTATATAAATCTTCATTTTACTATTGAAGTTTATTTCCATTACCATTCTCTTTGCCTTTACAATTTCATTTAAGTTTAAATTTTGGTTTCCACTTTGAATATTGTATTAGTTGCACTTACTAATTAATTTAAATCTCAATTAAAGTTTATTTGCAAACTTTACTTCTTTAGCTTCTTCAATTTCATTCTCTTTACATTTACATTCCAATTAGATTTCAATATCCAATTTCAATTTTATTTGTTTAGCAAATTTAGATCATTTGCCGTTAATGAAAATTTTTGAGAATTTCAAAAAAATTCTAACTCCCCAAAATTTACGGAAAATTTTGGCAGAGTCTCCTTTGTACGGAGGGACTTCTGCGATATCGCAGGATGCACAAAAACATATATACATCGGCCTCAGGCCGGAAATCAATATACATCGACCCACACGGTCGGAAAACAGAAAAACAGTTCATATTTCCTATTTGTATTGCGTAGGCGTACCTTATTTTAGCATTTTTAAGCAAGCGGCGATTTATTTTAGCAAATTTCGCAATCAAATCCAGCCAAACGGCTTCCCTGAACCTGTACTTACTCAATATAAATATGTAAGTGACAATTACACAAATTTATAGCATTTCACTTAAATATAAATAATTAAAACATGGGTTTCATAAACGATGCATATCATATACTTCCACAAGCACATGTGAAACATTTCGACATTTATTTTGAATGCTTCCAATCCATTCCAATACCATTTCATTTAATTCATTTTACATTCCAATTAAATGATTTACACTTCATTGCCTACTTCCAATTCATTTGAATCCAAACGAGTTTATTTTTTTATTCCAAGTGATTCAAAATAAATTTTATTTCACTTCTATCAACTCATAAAATTTTATTCAATGAATTCCCATTTTATTCGAACCCAAGCTCTTGTTAATATAACTTGAGTTACTCAACTTAATTACTAATTTCATTCCACTTACCAAACAGGTTTTATTATAAACCATTTATAATTCAACCCATTTCAAAAATCAATTTTTTTAGTCAATTTCTATTCATTCATAGAATTTTGATTTTATTAATAACAAAGTCTTTTCCATTCTATTTCAACCTACTTGGAATTGATTCACAAATTCCAACCATCACTGTTATAACCCAATTTCATTTTGTTTGACACTCCCAATTATTTTTAATTCATCATTGGTCTAAGTTGAATTTATATGTTACTCGAGCTCATTTGCACTTTCATTGTTAGCTCCATTCGCTTAAATTAAATTAGTATATTTCATTGAATCAATATGAATTCTAATTCACATTCAATAATTTATTTCGGAATTCCTTTCATTTTATAATGAGGCAATTTCCAATTTATCCCTACTTGGATTTTTTATTGGCAATACAAATCATTTTTATATTAATTCAATTCCATTCAACTTCAATTCAAATTTAATTCACTTACAATTTCAAGTTGAATTTCTATTAATAACTCAACATCTCTTTCAAATTTTATCATTTATCCGCAACTCAAATTTTTATTTAAACAATTCGAGTTCCATTTCCATATTCCATTAATTAATCTTGGAACATTCTATATTATTTACATCGAATATTCATCCCATAATTCATTTACAAACTCAACATTTGTCACTACAAAATTTGATATTCAACATACATTAAATCAATATTTGCTTTATTTATTTTACTTCCAAATTTTATAAGTCTCAACTTATTTATATTCATATTTTCAATTATTTACAATCAATCACACTCACATTTTACCTTTTTCACTTTACTTCGGAATTATACATTGGATTTAGTCAAGTATATTTTTATTATTCCATAACCATTTTAAACAAGATTCCAGAGTTTAAACAATTTTCCAGAATTTCAAAATCCCTTTGAAATCAACAACATCTCAAAATACTTTGGAAAATTTAATTATCCTTTGAATTTCAAGACCAAATCCAGTTCACAACCAACTCCATTTTAAAACAATTTGGCAGCAATTTCTCTTTTAGAAACTCGAAAATAAACATCGATGATGCTGCATTCATCACCGACGTTATTTTCCAGTGACCAAAAGAGTTCGATGCTTTTATCCCTTTAAAACATTTCAAATATTCTTAATTTCCAATCTCACCAGATTTCAAATTCAACTCAAAAATATTTCTGAAATGATACCATTATTATTTCTCCAAAACTTTCGAAAACCATTTCCAACATTACTCTGGAAATCTTAATTTATCTCAATTTATACATTTCATTTATAATCTATATTTTCAAGTTCCATTTTGTTATATAAATTTATTTTTCAACTTTGGTTATAAGTTTCAATTTCTTATTCAATTTTTACACAATAGCGTTAATAATTTAATATTATCCTTCCTTAACAATCAAGCATCCAAATACTATAATAATTTCTGAAAATTATTTCTTTCATATACAAAATAATTTGGGTAAAATTATTTCATTTACCCTATTGTAAAACAATACTGTGTCGAATTGTTCTATTCAAGTGTTTAGAGATCCCTATCAATAACGTTAATTACTCGTATTGACCAAAATCCATAAACCACTCAATAAACCAATCGACACAATATAAAAATCATTTTATATTCACTAACAATTACGCGCTCATATCTATTAATACACTCAAACTCATTATAGAGTACTACGGTCTCTACTTGAGTAATTCCAACCAAAGCCTAGGTTGTCGCCAACCTAAGCTCTGATACCAAGTGTAACGACCCGCAAATCCGTACCCCTTGAGTCAACACTATTCTACAACAATTAACCCAAGTTGCACAGAAATACGAACCATTTGGGTTTAAGAAGAAGAGGTAGAAGAAGAGAAAACAAAATCAACATCAGAGTCTAACCATCGCAGCAGAATAAAATATAATAGATAGTAAATAATCTTTACTCAAAATCAAATATATCTGTTTACATATATTACATCATCAGAATACATCAGTCACAACTCAACATCAATATCATACAATGGGTACACAACAACTCAACACAGCGGAATACGTATATAAATATACAAGTACGAGAGTACGTTTCGTCATCCAGCTTGTCTCCTGAGCTCCACAGCATCATATCCTGTATCCTATAATACTCGGTCTGACCCGAGCATTACAGTTAAATAACACCCGAGTCAGTCTGGATTACCAGCGTGAGAAAATCACACTCAATTTATTATTAAAGTTTCAAAAATCCTTTGAAAACAAAAGCATCTCGTAAGACCACGCCACAAATAAACATGTCGGGTTTTTACCTTACGATAGCTAAAACAATTTTATAGAAATCCTCTGATATTATAATAGGGTCTATACACAAGTACTTATAAAATAGCCGAAATTGTTACATTATTAAATTCCAGCTACTAGCCACAAAAGTGGGTAATACAAACAAAACTCGTACAAGGCTCGTAGGGAGAATGGATTTCCAACTAATGACTAGGCACTGGGGTACCACCTGTCACAGTACGGGGCCTAGATCACCGTACCGAGGATTACTCCCTTCATCCCCTGCAACACAAGGCCGGAACCATCCCTTACTGGACAGTCCCGAGTGAGATCACCCCGCGGTTGGGATCAGCAACCGCACCACTAAGCCGAAAAAGAAATAAGGGACATCTAGACTGGAATGACCTCACCCTGCTTGGGTGCTACCCACCTAACCTTGCTGCATATCCCCTGATTTTCAGTCATTCCCATTTGATGAGGCTTGAGACTAAGCGTTACCTTTAGAACGTTTCACTTAGAATGCCCATCGCCCACCCGACGATGTTTCGCAAGCATTCGTCCATACAAGTCCGTCCCGGGTTCGAACGGAACCGAAGGCACTATTCCTACTACATCCATTTTGGAAATATCCTCAGGATTAGTAGCGACTAGCCCTTGCACTTCACTGCTCCATCTTCGCATCCAAACTCGTTTTTCCATGAAAACGTATAAACCGGATCGAAGTGGTTTTCGAGAAATAAATCTCGATCCCGGTCTCTTCGAAACGATCAACGCAATTGGCCAATATTGATAGTCGGTTATTTAACTATCAATTAATATTCACAACATCCATCACACAATAACTAATTTCCCAAATTATTTATTAACCTCAAAATATCTTCCCAAGATATATTTTTTATTTTCAACCCTTTGAAAATAGTTTTCAAAACCATCTTTCTTTTCAGAATAAACTTTCCCTAATATTTTATATCTCCTCTGAAATCACCAAGCACAAAGCTAGATTTTAAAAATAATTTAAAAATACTTTATTTTCAAATATATACTTTTAAAACATTTTATATTAAAACTATTTTATAGTTTGTTAAAAATACATACTATATGAATATTTGAAAATAAAATTACTTAATAAATGTAAAAACTAGATTTCCACTTTTACAAAAGAAAACACCAAATCACTTTTTAAATAATTACTACTATAATAAATTAAAAGGAAATAAGACTTAAAATATTAGAAATAATAATTTTTTTTTCAAAACATACCTTTTTTAAAAACAATTTTAAAACTATTAACTTATATTTAAAATTACTTAAAAAAAACGTTCTTGGTTATTCAGGGAGAATTTCCAACTTCAATCAATCGAATCAGTTTTCCAAATTGATTCCCAATTTATTCCATTTGAAATAAGTTTCTTTAATTACTCAATTCATTTCAGAATTCATTAATTATACACTTAATTTATTATTGTTATTATTTTCCATTTGATTTTGAATCTTTTAACTGAAATATGCAAATTTCAGCTTTCCCAATTTCTTCTTTATTCATTTCCATAGTTTAAATCTTAAATTTAAGATAAAAGCTTGTTCTATTAATTAATAACACTGAAGTTTAAAATTCATTAACTTTCTGTTTATTCAAATTTCCTTTCTATACTCAAGATTTACTTATTAGAAATTTTAAAGTCACTTTATTTCTTTTCCAATTCATTCTTAAATTTATTAAAATTTCTATAACTATTTACTTACAGTTTCACTTCTTTTATTATCTTTCCAAAATCTAATTTATATATTTTTGGTAATTCATTATACCAAATTACATCCAATCAAACCATGGCATTCAACATTTCAATATAATTCATCATAGAATATTAGATAATCAGAGGGTATTAAATAATTTAAATAAATGTTGAGGGGTCCAGTTGGATCCCTCCAACCTGTTTTCCCTGCATCCACAGACGTTAGCACAACATTATTTACTAATTTCAGAATATATCATTCTATAACACATCAATCAATCAATTTCAACCATTCAAACAATTATTTAAACTTAATCATTTAAATTTAAATTTAAACTGAGTGAGATTAACTCACCTTTGCTTCTTAAATTTGCAAATCCACTTCATTCTCGCTTTGAACCCACGATTATTGACCTTGTATAAATATTAAATGATGTCATTAACATTTGGGTCAATCGAACAATTAATTGCCATATAATAATTTTAATTATCCAATGATTTTATTTTAGACTAATATCTTAGATTCTAAACCAATTCCTCTTAATAAATTTATTTAATTAAAACTAAATTTACAACCAGTTTTTCTTTAATAAATACTCATATTTATATATATATATATATATATATATATTGAAATTCCATATATATATTTAAACTGATAAAATAATTCTTGTAGATAAGATATATAAAGTTACATAAACTCTTCGTATTTAAAATTCTTATATGTATAAAATTCCAAAATCATCTGTGTAAAATTCTTCGCTGTAAAAATTCTGCATACATACACTTATATATAATAAAGTTTAAAAACAGCTTAATTTAAAACCTTAATATTAATAAAAATTTCTTTATCTCACCTCTCTACAGTTTTTATCCAATAAACATATTTTTCCTTTCTGAAAATAAATTATTTCAGTAACTAAGATGAATTAAATTAGTTTATTAAATGCAATAATTACCTAAACACAAATTTAAAAATTCCTTCTTTATATATATATATATATATATATATAAATAGATGGAAGTCCAAAACTGGTAAATTCAATACTATTAAATATTTTTTTTTTTTGAATTGATTGAATAATTCCTGAATTAAATTTTAACTTAAAACAAATTAAATTTTACCATTCCTGCTCGAGAACGAACCCTCCACCTTCACGACGTGCTCAGATGCTTTCCATCGCGATACACTCCACACTCGCAATCCACGCGAGAACGTGCCCCCGAATACTTCACTACGAGCATCACCTCGCGACGCCGCCTCACTGATTGCCATCCCCTGAGAAGCTCGAACCCCAACTCCTCATCGTTAAACCCTAGGAATGCCTCTTCTTCCAACCCTAGCCTTTCCTCCTCGCGTGCCCTAAATCCACCACGCGATGCCCCCAAATCGATACGGCCTCCTGAACGATGGAGAAGTAGAGAAGCTCGCAGCTACCATAGTCGATCATCGAATACTCTTGGAGCTCGCGCTCGAATCTCCCTGAGCTCGCGGCCATAATTATATACTCTGGACATGATTTTAACTGAGGAAGGATACCCGATTTGAAAAGAACGGCCTCCAATTTTTTTTTTTTAAGTACGAACGAACGAGGAAAAAATAATAATAATTCGTTCGGCCATCATTTATATTGAACTAAATGATTTCATCTTTTCCCTTTGTTCCCATGGCAAATTCTAAGTACTGGAGAAGAAAAGGAAAACGAGGGTACGAAGGAGACAAGAGGGGGGCGGGTTGTACTATATGTCGATTTAAAGAATAGCAGATATATCTATTTAGATTTAATTTAACTCAGTAGATTTTCCATGCGTTTATATACCGTATGCTCACTCCGCAGCTCCAATCACTACGAAATTTAAAATCCGATAATAATTCGGTATTACGGATCCAACGGAACTAGTTTCGTCGAATTCCGAGACTGCGCCTCGGAAGGCTATTTTTAAATTCAGTTTAAACTATATAATTTTAAAACTAAACAAATCAGTGTTAAATTCAATTTTATAACTTCTATTATCTTTATTATTACCGATATAAATTTTATAAGCCCTCAAATTATTTTTAACAGGCTTAAAATTCCAGATTTAACATTTTACCCAATTTCTGATAATTAAATTCAACAATTAATTATCCAATAATTATTGATATGTGAAATTCAAGTTAAAAATTAACCCTTTGAATATTTAAAATAAATTAAATATTCCAATTTCAAATATACAAAAATTCCGGGTCGTCACAGGTTTGAAAAGTGTTTCAACATGATTTGGAAATGGAATTATATCTCGCAAAGATATTTTTAAGGAAAATAAATAATGTGGGAAATTATTTATTGTGTGATGGATGCTTATGAATGTTAATTGATAGTTAAATCATCGACTATCAATATTGGCCAATGCATTGATCGTTTCGAAGAGACCGGGATCGGGATTAATTTCTCGAAAACCACTTCGATCTGGTTTATACGTTTCCGTGGGAAAAACGAGTTCGAAGTCGAAGATGGAGTAGTGAAGTGCAAGGGCTAGTCGCTACTAATCCTGAGGATTGCAAAATGGATGTCGTAGGAGTAGTTCCTTCGGTTCCGTTCGAACCCGGGCGGACTGGTATGGATGAATGCTTTCGGAACATCGTCAGGTGGGCGATGGGAATTCCAAGTGAAATGTTCTAAAAGGTAATGCTTAGCCTCAAGCCTCATAAACCGGGAATGACTGAAAGTCATGGGTTATGCAGCAAGGCTAGGTGGGTAGCACCCATTTCAGGGCAAGGTCATCCCTGTCAAGATGTCCCTTTTATTTCGGCTTAGTGGTGCGGTTGCTGATCCCAGCCGTAGGGTGATCTTACTCGGGATTACCCAGTAAGGGGTAGTCTCGGGAGTGGTCCTCGGTACACTGATCTAGACTAGATACTGTGACAGGTGGTACCCCAGTGCCTAGTCATTAGTTGGAAATCCATTCTCCCTATGCGCCTTTTACGAGTTTTGTTTGTACTACCCACGATTGTGGCTAGTAGCTGTAATTTAATAGATGTAACAATTTCGGCTATTTTATAAATATTTGTATATAGACCCAATTATAATATCAGAGGATTTTTATAAAAAGTGCTTTAGCTATCATAAGGTAAAAACCCGACATGTTTATTTGCGGCGTGGTCTTACGAGATGCTTTTGTTTTCAAAAGGATTTTTGAAACTTTAATATTCAATTTGGGTGTAACTTTATCAGCTGGTATTCCAGACTGACTCGGGTGTTATTTCATTATAATGCTCGGGTCAGACCAAGTATTATATGTTCAGGATAGGATGCTATGGAGCCCAGGAGAGGAGCTGGAGGCAGAGACGTATTATCCGTACTTGTTTATATCCGCTGCTGTGATTGTTTGAGATTGCCAGACTGGTAATTGTTGTTTGTTTGTAATACTCTGATGATATATTGTATAAAACAGATATAGCTTTCATTTTGTGTAAAGAGATGATATTATATATTATATTTTGTTCCGCTGGGACTGTAAGATTCTGATATTGTTTAGTTCCTTCTTTCTTCTACCTTCTTTCTTTTTCCTCTACAACCTATCTTTTCCGGCACTTGATCGTCGGCATATCATACTGTGGGGTATTTTGTGTCTATTTCCGAGGGTCGAGAAGGGCGGGTCGTCACACTTGGTATCAGAGCTTAGATTGGCGACAAACTAGGCTTTGGTGGGGAAATTGCTCATTAAATAGAGTCAATAATACTCTATAATGAGTTGAGTGTAATAGTAGACATGAGAGCGTACTTGTTAGTGAATATAAAATTGTTTTTATACTGTGTTGACTTATCGGTTGAGAGTTTATGAATTCTGGTCGGTACGGGAAGTACAACCGTATCGATAGGGGTTTCTAAACTCTTAAACAAGATAAGCCGACATAGTATTGATTTAAAGAGGGTAAATGAAATAATTTTACCCAAAATTATATTTTGATATAAAAGGAATAATTTTCTGAAATAATTATATATATTTGATTGTTTGGGTGTGGATATCTTAATTCAAATAAGAATCTAAAATTTGATCTAAAATCTGAAATGGTTATAATCAAATAAAATTATATGAGTATAAATTACACAAAAGAAGAATAACTAAATTTGAATTAAACCAGAATTTAAATCCTAGGGATTTTGAAAAGGATTTTAAATGTATTGAAAACAGAATTTGGAAATTTAAAATCTTGGGGATGTTTGAAATGTTTTCCAAAGTGTTTGAAGGCAATAGTGGAATATTATTTTGGGTAATATGTTGAATGTAAACTGTTTTGAAATGAATTTGGAAAAGTAAGGAAGCACTGAACTCACTTCAGTCGCTGGAAAATAATCCTGATGATGATGGCCACATCAACAGAATTCGTTTTCAAGTTTCTTGAGTGATGGATTGCTTCCTTAGTAATTGGATATGATATCTGTTTAGATTTGTTTGATATACAAGGTGTTTTAGAAATTTCAAGGAGGAAATTTGTTTGGTATAAACAAGTTATTTGAAATCAGGATATTTGATTTGATATACCAAGTAGGTTTGTGTTGATTATTATTTCAAAATGGTTTTGAAATAAAACCGGGTAATTGAATTCTGGAAAATTCTATTTAAATAATGTGAAGGTTAAAATGAATCAACTATGGAACTTATTAAGTGAAGTTGGTATTAATAAGAAGGAAATGAAAATTTTAAACCTGGATTTAAAATTTAACTTGAGTATATGGAAGTGAATAGAAAATTTGAATTTAACGTGGGATAAGTTAAATAAATTGGACTTAGAATAAAATTGATTTGGGTTAAATTGAAATGTAAAATGACTTTGTAATTGTGGGTCATTGTGTAATAAATTGTACCCATAAGCTATTAAGTGTTATACCTATAATCTAAAATTGTGGATTTAAAATTTGCAAAGGATTAAAGTGAAGGGAAATTTGTATCCTTAAGAATTCTGTTATACATATATATATAAAATTTGGAATTTTTATTATAAGATGTAAATGGATTAAAATGAGCAATATAAGCTTTTAAACAAATGAGTGGGTGAACTTAAGATTAGAAAATGAAAATTTTAAAACCAAGATAAAATGGTTGGTACTTTATGGGAAATTCAAAATTTAAATCCTAAATATTGTGAATTGAAATAAGGTGAAGAAAATATAAAAGATAAAAGGTAAATGAACTTAAGTTAGTAAATAAGTTTTGAACTTGTATATGGAGAATTTAAATTGGATTGAATTGGATTTAACTTCGATTAAACGGAATTGAGTTGAATTTAGATTGAATTAAAATCAAAATTCGGTTGTGTTACAAATAATTTTGAATAGAACTAAATTATTATTTAAAATAGTAAAGGTAATAGCATGAATTTAAGTTGGCTGAATAAATTTAGTTAAAACATGAATTTAATTCGGAAAAGAATCGAGTTGAAGGAAAGTTTAACTTAATTGAAATGATATTGAGTAATTAAATTCTCACTCAATTAAATTCAAAAAGGATTGTTTAGAAATGAATTTAGTGTAAGCTAAATTAAATGGAAAATGTATTGGATTGAATTAAAAAAAAATCAATTTAAAATGGGTATGGTCCAAAATGTGAGTAAAAATTCAGTTTGGTATAAGATAATTGAAAATGGTCATATTATTAATCAAATTCAGTATGAATCGAGGAGATGAATTAAAATTTAAAGTGGATTGGATAAGTAAACAAATTGAATTAAATTTTGTAAATGAATTGGAATTTGATTGGATGAAAATCAAATTAAAATAAAATAAAATTGATATAAGAAGAAATGGAAATATTGTGAAATTGAAAGAACTTAAGCAAATTGGAAAATAATTGTGGTCGAGCTTTATAAAGGGACTTGAAAGAAATTTGTTTAGATAACAAAATTGAAAGGCAAGTGAAAGGATTTTAATTAATTACGATGACGAGATAAGAATGTATGAGTTAAATAATACAGAATGTAATGATGTTAATATAAACTTAAGTTAGATGATGAACTTGAAGTGAGAAAAAGGATTTGATTTAAAAATTTCGAGGAAATAGGAATATTTGGGATTGTGAAAAATTCCGAGTGGAATAAAATTAATATAAATTTAAATCGGAATTAATTTTAAATGGTTAAAAGCTCAAGTGATGGTTACTTCATGAATAACATTAGAATTTGCATAGAAATTGGTTGTTTTGTTGTAAACAGAAATTGAATTGGTTTAAAAAAGTAGATGAAATTGGTTTTTAAATCAATTTAAAATGAATTGAAATCTCATTAAGTGGACTTGTATATAAATGCAAATGAATCATAAAAGAGATGCGAATGAATCAAATTGAAAATAAAATTGATTGCCCATCAATTGGAAATGGAATAGGAGTAAATTTATGTAAATAAGGCTTATAAACCAATTGGATGTGAATATGAGCTTAACTGGTACAAAGATGAATTGGTCGTGTTAAATATGACTTATATGTAGTAAACTTATATGTAAATTACTAGTGTGAAACAAAGTGAAGTTTGGATTTGTAAAGAGGATTAAAATGGTGTTGAATTTGTGGATTGCTTATAAAGAAAGTTAACATGCAGAATTTTGAAATTTGTTTGTTTGAATTATGTAATTGAGGTGTTTGGCTAAGATAAATGTATGGAAAGTTGTTAAAATTCTCATATTATTGAAAACTGATGTGTTTGTTTAAGTAAGTACAGGTACGGAAGGCAATTGATAGAGTTGGAGTGCGTATATGCAATATTATTTAGCTGCTTGCTTTTAAAATGCTAATAAAGGTACGCATACGCAATAAAAATAGGAAATATGAACTGCTTTTTGTTTTCCGACCGTGTGGGTCGATGTATATATATTTATATCTATTGTGATATTGCAAAAGCTCCTCCGTACAAGGGAGACTCTGCCAAAAAATTTCGAAAATTTTGAGAGTTAGAAAATTTTTGAATTTTTTTTGAAATGTTTCGTTAACGACAAATTGATTTCAAATAACAATTAAAATAAAAAGACTTTGGAATGGAAGTCGAAACTAGTAGTTTCGATTTGAAACTAAAGAATTTGGGCAAAGTGAAATTGAGATTTTCACTAAGTGAGTTTTGCTATTGGGTTTGGAGCATTCTTTCTACCTTAGCAAATTTCGGGGACGAAATTTTTAATAAGAGGAAGGAATGTAACGACCCAGAATTTTTGGTTGCTAGATTCTGAACATTTAATTCATTTTAAATGTTAAATGTGAATTTTAATTCGATTTCGAATAAAAAGATTTTGGTTAAGTTAATAGAATTAGTTAAATTTCAAATACGGGAATTTAATTGAAATTTGAGTAATAATAACTTAATATTAGAATTGGGATAATTGGTGATTCTGGGTGTAAATAGATATAAAAATAGATTTTAGAATTTATTTTAAGTCTGTTTGGATTTGAATTATAATATTGGACTACTGGATAGGATCAAAAGTCGATAGGTTAAATTTGGAATTTTATATTAATTTAATAATTGAATTTAATAATATAATAACGCAAATAATCAGATTTTGATTTAAACTGAATCAGAATGATTTCGAATGTGAATATAAATTTTATACGAGTTATAATAGAGGTAATAAAATTTTAAAGGTGAAATTTTAAGTGATTTCGACGATTTTGAAAATTGTTCGAATTTATCTACGAGTTACAATAGCCTTCCGGCGCACAGTCTCGGAATTCGACGAAACCAATTCCATTGGATCCGTAATAGTTAATTATTATCGGATTTCAATTTTCGTAGCGTTTGAAGTTATCGTTTGCTCGTATGGGTGAGAAACGCGTTGAGAGTCAAATCGATAATTTAATATTTAAACTCGATTTAAAAAGCTATCTTCCACATTGGACCAAATTAGCCTCTGAAACATATTCCATTGTGTTCATAATATGGGTAAAACATTATAAACACCTGTCAGCACGCGTCGTTTGGAGATCGTGTGAAAATTTGATTTAAAGTGAATTAAATATTAATATAATTGGGATAAACGTATATATATATATATATACATATATATACACGCACAGCCGAAAACCCTACTTTACTTTTCTCAGCCGCCGCTTATTTTCATCAATGGCCAAAAACTCTTGCCTTCTTCTCCAATTTTCTCTCCGTCCACTCAATTATATTAAAAACTTCCTACTAGAGAATCCTAGAACTCCTCGAGCTCTTCACATCCGTACGGTGGGTCGGCACGAAGCTCGAGGAGATGGCCAAAAATCATCCTAGAAGCGCATGCATTCGTTTGCAAATTTCAAGGCGGTGGCGGCGATTGGCGATGTCGGTCTTTGCTCAAGGGTCGAGGGGATGTAGGCACGCACGTCGGTGGTCCGTGATCGATCTCGCGATGATCGAGGGGAGTGCGGCTCGATGGCATAGCGACGTGAGTGTGGGTGCTTTGTTCCCCTTTTTTTGTTTTTCTGAAGCTAGCGCGTGAGGAAGAAGCAGTTCGGCCTGTATGGTGTAATAAAAAATAAAAAAGAGTAATTTGTTTTAAAATTTTATTCAAACTTTAAAAATTCATATCTTGTGCATACTTGGTCAGATTTCGACGAATTTGGTAGCGCCGGAATCGCAGCGACGAGTACTACGTAGTGGAGTAATTCTAGAATCATTCTGAGCAAGTAAAAATTTAGGTTAAATCAAACGCCGTTTGATTTAATTTAAATTTGAACGCTCGTCGAAAACCCAAGGTGAGTTAATCTCACTCACATCTGGACACCATTAATTTAAATAGCTAATATTTAAATGTTTGATTGGTTGTTTAGGTGAATATGATAATTATTACCAAATTGAATCAATATTTATTGGTTGTGCTAATATATGTGGATGCAGGGAAACAGGTTGGAGGAATCCAACTGGATTCCTCATAAATAGAAATTTAATTATATTCTGTGATATATCTCATTTATATCCTGTGATAAATTTATTTAGATCTTGTTATGCTGTGTTCTACTTATATACTGGGATAGATTAAATTGAAAATTTAATTGTGTTGTGCTATGATTGGATGAAAACAACCTGGGAATTTAAATATAAATAAAATAAATTTGGTTTAAAGGAAATAAAATAAATTCTTAAGAAA
Source organism: Allium cepa (assembly GCA_030765085.1). Classification (NCBI taxonomy): domain Eukaryota; kingdom Viridiplantae; phylum Streptophyta; class Magnoliopsida; order Asparagales; family Amaryllidaceae; genus Allium; species Allium cepa. Next base: position 465,590,231 of record CM060931.1, read on the forward strand.
AGAATTAAAAAAGGGATTAAATTCAAGAAATGGGTTGAAAAGTTGAAGTGTTTAAATTGTGATTTATAAAGGAAATGTGAATTGTTTTAAATTAATAGCAAGATTTTTTTAAGGGATGGGATGTGTATGCTTTTCTGGAAACTAAGCAAGTTTCAAAGAAAGATTTCCGAAGTATAAACTGGAAATTTTGTAAAGTTGTATTAACGAATAGTTTCAAGAAAATTATTTAAGCTGTAAGAATTTTAAAGGTGAATATTTATCAAATTAGACATAGAAGTAATTATTTTAAAGAAGTAGTTAGTATTATGTTTTAAAGAATATTATTAATATTTATACTTTATAAAATGGTTTTATTTTAAAGATAATCAATTAAAGTTTTGTTTGAAATTTGTATAGGATTCCATAGCTTTATTTTAAAATTTAGTATGACTTAACTTTATTTTAAAGATAATAGTTTATATTTAATAAAGCAATTTTATTCGAATTTTTTTTAAAAGCATATATTTATATATTTTAATTTAAGTATGTAAGTAGATTTAATATAAATGTTTAATGTATTTTCGAGAATAAAGAATTTAAATTATTTTAAATCTTAAGGATTGGTGCTTGGATGTTTTCAAGGGAAGTAACAAATTGGGAAATTTATTCCATAAGAAGAGTTGGGTTTGAAAAGTGTTTCAATAGGATTTGAAAATGGAATTATATCTCGCAAAGATATTTTTGAGAAAAATAAATAATTTGGAAAATTATTTATTGTGTGATGGATGCTTATGAATGTTAATTGATAGTTAAATCATCGACTGTCAATATTGGCCAATGCGTTGATCGTTTCGAAGAGACCGGGATCAGGATTAATTTCTCGAAAAACACTTCGATCTGGTTTGTACGTTTCCGTGGGAAAAACGAGTTCAGAGTCGAAGATGGAGTAGTGAAGTGCAAAGGCTAGTCGCTACTAATCCTGAGGATATTTCCAAAATGGATGTAGTAGGAGTAGTGCTTTCGGTTCCGTTCGAACCCGAAACGGACTTGTATGGATGAATGCTTTCAGAACATCGTCAGGTGGTTGATGGGCGTTTTAAGTGAAATGTTCTAAAAGGTAACGCTTAGCCTCAAGCCTCATCAATCAGGAATGACTGAAAATCAAGGGTTATGCAGCAAAGCTAGGTGGGTAGCACCCATTTCAGGGTGAGGTCATCCCTGTCTAGATGTCCCTTTTATTTCGGCTTAGTGGTGCGGTTGCTGATCCCAACCGTGGGGTGATCTTACTCGGGATTGTAAAGACCCGATTCTTCGACTTACGAAAGTAGAAATTAATATGTCCACTGTATCAACTGCCGAACAATCAAATGCCGGAAAACTGAACCCTTAGGATTAAGAAGAAGAAAAAGATAGAAGAAAGAAAATAGAACGAAAAAAAAAGAACAACAGAAACAATAACAGAATCTCACAGTCGCAGCGGAACAACATATAATAGATAAATGAATAATCTTTAAAACAAAGAACTATCTCAGTTATTACATTACATCATCATCAGAGTGTACAACAACAATATACAACACAACAAAACAATGGACAGTTATACAAACGTGTCCTTACAAGTGAATTTACAGCGGAAAGATAATATCATATACAAGTAATACGTCTCGCCATCCAGCTCGCCACTTGAGCTCCAAAGCACTTTTAAATCCAGAATGACCTGTTAACCTGACTCTAGGCTGCCCGTGTGGAAAATTATGGGCACCAAGAGTTTAGGAAGAGAACAATAAACTCTAGGTCAGTCATGGGACTGGTGTGAGAACTTAAAACAGTTATTTATCTTTTAAAACAACAATAACAAGGGAAGTGAGAAATATCCGCAATGCTTTTGGAAAATGAAACTACCATAAGGCCTTCCCGAACACACACAATGCAAATGCAGAATTGGAGGAGATTTCTCCTTATGATAGTCAAAGATGCTTACTATGCAAAACAAATCATTTTTGATATTATTATTAGTGCGTAGTGTAGAAAGCATTTCGAAAATATAATACAAATCTTAGCCAACATACGACCATTATCGTATGCCTACTATAGCTACCATGTTCAATAGCAGGTTACCGCCACATTTCATGGCAGGTTATACAACTAAAACCGTACAAGATTCGTATTGTCTCTTTGGATTTCCAACAAATGGTCAGGCTAAGGAACTTCCTACTGCCATATGGGATCGCCTCTGGCGGGACGTCCCGAGAACTTAACCAGCTCTCTGCCAACACAAGGCCGGGTTACCTCTGTAACTAGGTAACTACTACACGAATATGCCACTCCCCAGTCCTTTGGGACCTTTATCCGAGGGCCCTTTATCACCAAGAAACAACCACACAGAAAATGAGATTGGAGCAACCGCATAGGTTAAGCATCAGGGCTCCATACTTGACACTACCCTTTTCCAGAAGGAAATGACATACCCTATAGGAAGCAACCCTCATAACCTTGTCGCATAATCCTGTTTCGACCATTTCCGGGGTGTGAGGTCTAACGAAGTCTCGTCTACAAAGCTACGCTTTTTCACAAAGCCACGCTTTGATCAACAAATGATCAATAAATAATCATCACACAGCAACACTCAGGATGCCACATTACCAAATTGGGAATATATTGCTGATAACCTTCAACTACAAAACCTCTGAGCTCATACGTCTCAGAGAAGGGTGTTAAGCTAAGAGAATAAATTCTCCACCACCAACAAATATGTATTTGAAAGAAATCTGCTTTATAAATCAAAATGTAATGTCAGACACGTAACCATACAAATCTGTTCCGGGTTCGAACAGAACCAAAGGAACTTCAAAAGAAGCCCTTGCAATCCAGGTATTCACAATCCCGATCGAATTTCCCATCGCAAAGGAAATCTCCATACCGTAGCTAACGGTGTAGAGACAATCGATAGATCATCCTATCGTTTTCACAAATACCCGGTCTTCAACACCGGTCTTCAATGCTATCCATCACGTCGTATCACTATTCGGAATGGGTCGTCTGAAAAACGAGCGCAATAATTTAAAACTAAGTGTAGCATTCAATTTCAACCAATTCACAACAAATAGCCATTTAAGGGTCAATATTGATAGTCGGTTATTTAACTATCAATCAATATTCACAACATCACCCGATTTCAAATAATTTCACAAATTATTTATTTCCAAAATATCTTTATAAGATATATTTTCCACACTTCAACCATTTGAAAACAATTTCAAATCAATTTTCACCTTCACAACTTTCATTTCAAAATGGTTCATTTAAACCAATCAAATAAATTCTTACCGATTTATTAAATTTACGTTCCAAATCCATAAATTTATTTCCAGATTTTTAAAAATAAATCAATGTTTATTTTTAAAACAAATTTCCCTTATAAATTTCCATTGTGAATTTACATTTCCAAATATTCACCTTTTATACGATTTTTTCAAATCGATTTCAATTATTCACTTTCAATTTATCTTTAAAAGATATAATCTCAAAACATTCACTTCATATTAGAAAACATTTCCATACTTATTTAATAATAAGTAATTCACCAATCTATTTATTTTTAATATTTGGAAAATATTCAATATACTTAAATCACAATTAAGTATATATTTTATTCTTTAAGGAAAACATCCTCTTAAACCCATTTATTTGACTCAAAACGAATGTTACGTAAAACATCATTACGACAACCCAAAATCACTAATATAGGGATTCGAAATTAAGATAGATATATAAATCCCAATACTATATAAAACATTTCCTTTCGAAAATCATTTACTATAACAACGGTGTTATAGTCCACTATTTCCTTCTATTTCTCGAAAACGTCTATTTCAACAATGAATGTTGAAATCTATGGTTTCGATACTTAATTCATTTTAAAACATCTTTAAATCATTTTAAATTCTATTTAAAATATCACTTTCCCAAAATATTTCTTTAATATATAATTTACTGTCCAAAATCGTGAATATACTTTGTTAACCAAATTCAATATTTCTTCGTATTTTATTTAAAGGATTTTCCACTGTCCAAAATCGTGGATATATTCCTTTAATAAGCTATAATAATTAAACTTATCAAAATAAGCCGATTTTGGATTTATAAAACAACGTTTATAAATTCCATTTATACTTTATAACAACTTTAACTTATAAAATCACTTTATTAACAAATTCTATCCATATCCCATTTACACGCCAAAATCCAAATTGTAAGTTAATTACTTATAAATCTTTTATTTTACAAAATCTATTCATTTTATAACTTCACAATTTATAAAACTATAGATTCCATCCACTTATGAAATCCATTTATACTTCATTTTAATACTTATAACAACTCATTTTATAATTCCAATATTCAATTTTATAAATCTATTATATAAATCATTTATAATAATTCAAAAATCCCAATTTAAACCATTTTATAAATTAATCAACTACTTATTTCAAAAATCACATTTCGGTTATTATTTCACAAAAATCATAATTTTTATAACATAAAAATTTCAACGTTTATTTATTTAAAATGAATCAATTCCAAAATTAAATTTTATTATGAATTCTCAACTTAAATTTTCAAAAATCAAATTTTATTTATTTTCGGCATCTAACGGTACCAAAAATATATTCGTCTAAATTTTTAGCCTTCAACAATCTCATTCACAAAGATAATCATGCAGATTATAAATAGATCAACACACAACATTAAAACAAATTTAAATGTTTGAGGAATCCAGTTGGATCCCTCCAACCTGTTTCCCTGCATCCAAAGATGTGAGCATAATACCAATTCCGCTTCAAGACGGAATATCGCGATACATGGGTTTTATAAAATACTATCCGCCATTATGCGGCGCAATAGGGTCTCATCCGCTATATAATGCGGGAAAATCAACTCCAAGTACATATATAATACCAATTCCATTCAAGTTGGAATTATCGCGGTATATGTGTTTAATAAATAACCTCCGCTTAATATACGGCGCATAGGGTCTATTTCAGAACAATAGATAATAATTTATCATCCAAGCATACAATCAACACAATCAAGCAATTTTAAATCTAACTATTTAAAATTTAAATCGAAATAATTCGATTGAGTGAGAAGTTCTCACCTTGAGTTTCCGATAAAAGTTGTAGCGTTTGTTTTGAATAAAATTAAATGTGCGTTTAATTTTACCCGAAATTATCACGAGATCCAAATGACTCCAAACCAGGTCCATTGCGAAGTGCTCGACAAAATGAATCCAACGCAATTCATTTCGTGCGTTTTTGACCTCGTACGACAAAGTTATGACATTTTAAAGTTCGTACACATTTTAATATAATTTAATTTACAATTTCTATTTATCTTTACCCTCAAATCAATCTGGGCCTCACAATCACAAGCCCAAGCATCCAGGCCGTTCGGCCTCTCTCCTTCTTCCTCGTTTAAAATGCATGCAACATGAACCCAAAGAGCCGCCCCCTTCTTCAATTAACGCGACCACTACGAGCCGCCTGGAGACGATCAACTACCTCCATCTTGAAGAGCTTTGCACAAGCCACCTTCGGCTAGAATATTGCCGAGCTCGGTCAAGCCCTTGCTTCGAGAAACGTGCCGAGACGTGCGGCCTTCAAGCTCGAATTGCAGACAATCTACTTTGTTAAATTCGATCTTAACCGTTGAATATGAAGATCACTTGATGCTCTACACTTTTCATGTTGAAAGTTTCTTGAATTGATGCTTGGATTAGAAGAAATTGAGGAGGGAAGAAACGAAATTTTTGGCCATTCATTTTAATGGTGGCGCCTGAAGGTTTTCTTCTAGGGTTTTGCAAATGTGAAGTTGTTGAGTCCTTTTATAGAAAATTCCCAAATTACTATTCACTCGAAATTTTTCGAACTCCAAATCTCACGCGGTGACTGGCGTTTCTAGGGTTTACCCCGTGTTTCGGACACAATGGAATGTGTTTCGGAAGCTAATTCGATCATATGTGTGAGTTACAGAAATAAACTATCAAATTTTAAATTAAATCGATTAAACAAATTTCTATGCGTTTTTGCTTGCCTCGGACAAACCGTAAATCCGATTGATATGAAATTTGAAACCATACAATAATATGACATTATAGATCCGATGAAACTAGTTTCATCGAAATCCGAGACTGTTTGAAAAATGGCTATTTTCATTTGTCGATTAAATATTAAAATATTCAATTTTCACAAATTAACTTTTAATTCAATTTTAAAAGTTCACAAACATTTTTCTAACTCCAATATGATTTAATATAAATTTATAAATCATTTTAATCACATTAAACCCAAATTCCAAATTTTTCTGTAATTTCAAATATTAAATTATCGATTTAATTATCCAATTAAATCTAAATATTCAAAATATAATTCATTCGACTTACAAATTTTACTTGTTGATATTTAAAATCAATTAAATATCTGAATTTCAAATGAAAGAAATTCTTGGTCGTTACAGGGATTATCCAGTAAGGGGTAGTCTCGGCCTTCTGTTGCAGGGTATCGGGAGTGGTCCTCGGTACACTGATCTAGACCAGGTACTGTGACAGGTGGTACCCCAGTGCCTAGTCATTAGTTGGAAATCCATTCTCCCTATGCGCCTTTACAAGTTTTTTTTGTATTACCCACGATTGTGGCTAGTAGCTGGAATTTAATAGATGTAACAATTTCGGCTATTTTATAAGTATTTGTATATAGACCCTATTATAATATCAGAGGATTTTTATAAAAAGTGTTTTAGCTATCGTAAGGTAAAACCCTACATGTTTATTTGTGGCGTGGTCTTATGAAATGCTTTTTTTTTTCAAAAGGATTTTTGAAACTTTAATAATCAATTTGGGTGTAACTTTATTAGCTGGTATTCCAGACTGACTCGGGTGTTATTTCATTATAATGCTCGGGTCAGACCGAGTATTATATGTTCAGGATTGGATGCTATGGAGCCCAGGAGAGGAGCTGGAGGCAGAGACGTATTATCTGTACTTGTTTATATCCGCTGCTGTGATTGTTTGAGATTGTCAGACTGGTAATTGTTGTTTGTTTGTAATACTCTGATGATATATTGTATAAAACAGATATAACTTTCATTTTTGTAAAGTGCTGATATTATATATTATATTTTATTCCGCTGCGACTGTGAGATTATGATATTGTTTAGTTCCTTCTTTCTTCTACCTTCTTTCTTTTTCCTCTACAATCTATCTTTTCCGGCACTTGATCGTCGGCATATCATACTGTGGGGTATTTTGTGTCGATTTTCGAAGGTCGAGAAGGGAGAGTCGTCACAATGTTGTATGGCAGGATGGATCATCCAGTTCATATATAAACTGGAACAAATAGAAAAAAAAACGATGAAGAAACAATTGAAGAAGAAGAGGAGAGGGTCGAAGAATTAGAAAACCCTTGAAAGGAAAACATGCAAGGCTTGGAAGGATTAGAAGAGGGCGGGGCAATTCGTGGAATACCAATCAGCACGGGACATGTCTCATTGAACCAACCATGGATACCCCAGGTCATGGGAGAGGTAGCGAAAGAAGACGACAATGAGGCCGACGATGAGCTGGGCAGTGACAAAGAAGGAGAAGGTGAAGTGATGATAGACCTTGGTAATTAGAGTCCACCATCATCTTCAGGCTCGAAAGAATAAGAGTAACATTTGGGGAGTTGAGGATAGTTTTAGTATATTTAAGTTGGATGGGATGTTTATTTTGATTTAGTATTTTGTATTGTATTAGTGTAAGGAAGGGCGGGGAATTTTCCTTTGTTGACCCAAGCTTCGAAAAATTTAAATGATGTAAGCATGTGAGAATTTATAATATGAAGTTGTTCAAACTTCTCATTAGTATGGATCTTTAAAAATAAATATTTAAAGTTATTAATGAATGGTTTTGGGTCTGTAACAAATGATGTTTTAGCAATATTTGTTTTTAAACCCTTGAATGACACTTTGGAAGAAATCTTATGGGTATATTTAGATTTTTAAGGATGGGATTTTAAAGATAATAACAAGTATTGGAATCTTTTATGTAAAGATAGAAAATGTTATAAGTTAAAATTTTTAAAAGAAAAGGAGTTCATTATGACAATGCTTTGGTGGTAATTGTTTCAATCTCTTTGACTATATTTTAAAGTAAGTAAAACTTGTTAAGTAAATTATGAATTTACTTAAAACAATTAAATATGTATATGAATACTTTTATATATTGAAAATGTAAAAGTAAAGGAATAAATATATATAAAGGGAGTTTTAATTAATAAAAGAGTATTTATTAAAAAGGTAAGTTTAACTAATAAAGGAAGTTTTCACATTTGATATTAGCTAAAGGAAGTTTATGGTGATTTATCAATTTAATGAATTATTTTGGAAATAATTTTTTTAGAAACCATTAAGAAATGTTTAGAGAGTATTATAGTAAAAAGATATTTATCTTTTGAAAAGAAATGTGTTTTCAAGTAGAAATATTTGGAAACAAAAATGTAAAATGGTTATGTATAAAGAAGTATCTTTATAAAAGTTTGAATAAAAGATGGAAGTTTTATGATGTATTTTCATAAGAATTATTGAAAAAGTTAATAAGTACATATGAAGTATGTGGATTATTTTGCCGTACGATTTAATTTAAGATTCGAGTGTAGAACTTTGATGTGTTTGACACTTATCCAAAATAGGATTTATCACTCGACTCTTGACAACGAACATTGATGAGAGTTTGTGGTTGGATACTTGAGTTTTCTATCATAGTTGAGAGCTATGCAAGGAAAACTAAAGTTCTGATCAAAAGCCTGGTTAGAGTCCGCACTAGAGGATGAGGGATCGATACCAGTCTGGAAGTTATGATGTGAATTCAAATAATAGATTGAATCAAATATTGCATACGGTGATCTATATACATCATATGAATGTAAGTTTAAAATAAATATTTTGGGAAGATCTTAGTATTTTTTTGGTTAATTTTGGGGACGAAATTCTTTTAGAGGGAGGTCTGTAACAACCCACCAATTTACCGCTTTGATGAATTTTATTTATTTTTAAATTTATGCAAATAAAAGGTTGATAATACAAATAATATCGTTTTAAGTGATAATAAGTAATAGTAATCTTTTTTTGAATTAATATTTACAAAAACATTATCCTCAGAATTTATATTGACAAGTGGCATCGTACTTAAATATAAATTTATGAATTTAAATTGAGATTTGGTGATTTAATAATTATTTTAATTGTTGAAATAATTGTTCATTTTGAATAGTTATTAAGTGATAATGAATCATTTATAATAGTTTTAATAAAAGATATGTCTGATTTGAAAATATAAGCAAAAATCGATAATGCTTTATGGGTATAATAACAGTTATTGTAAATAATTGTTATCATAAATTTATATGGTTTTATAATTCAAATATGATCTTTTAATAAGAAAGTTATTTTTAATTTTTTTAATAAATATACGTACGTTAAGTAATAAGTGAAAATGTGACCGATAATCGGTTCTTCGGATTTCAATGATTTAACAAACAAAAGCTGTTTGAAGACAGTTGGAGTGTATGCACCTACATGTACATACATATATATGTCACATGCACTTGATAACATATACATGTGTACATGAACACTTATATATATATACGTATATTACAAAAATAATTAAATAATTCCTAATGCTTAACCCTTAAGTTTCCAAAAAGCAAACATCAAGTCATTGTACCGCACCATCATCACACCATCACCTCACATCACCATCATATGGCATAGGATAGGGGAGCCATGCTTGTAGAGGGGTCGGAGGGGTGTGGGCTTGGGGCGTTCTGATAATTTTTCTTTTGAATATTTTTTTCCAAGTTTTTTCCTATAAATACACCCCTCTCCTCATAATTTCCTAATACCATTCAACTTCTTCTTCCTCTTCTTTTCAACCTTTATAAGGGCCTCTCTAATGGCTTCTTAGTCATAGAAAAAAATGTAGAAAAGTTAGGAAAAAATATTTCAAATAAAAAAGGAAAATAAATACACTAGTTTAATATCATTCCACTTCAAAAATAGTCCAAAACTCTTCCTCTACCCTTCCAAAATCCATTTCCATGACCCACCACCACCTTAGGCCATAAGCTCCACCTCTTCCAAGCTTGGCCATTCATATCAAAGGGTCTTGGACTCGATTCCATAAGCTCCGGTGCTACGATAGCGGAACTATAGCCGATTTTATATTAGCTCAAAGGGAAACGAAGGCGAGCACTCCTAAACTATAATATTATATTCTTGGATGATGATATGATGTTTGCAATGAATGTTTAATATGATTTATCATTAAGTTTGGTTGTTTCATATGAATGTTGAATATATTTGCAAGTCTCGAAAATATACATCGATAAGCACAAAGGAATCACTTTCCTCTATATAAATAAATTGGTGTATATGGAATATTAAACCTCTTTAAAAAGGTTTCAAAATGAGTTTGAAATGTTTTATAAACATCTAAAAGTGTTTTGCTGAAGGCTGAATGAGAATTAAAAATTTAGTCAAAAATAGGTGCGTCGTGTAATGGTAGTTCACGATTTTGCGGCATAATGTCAAACGAGTGTAACGAATGGAATATAGCTCAGAATTCTTCAAGACAAGAATTTCACGAACTATTATATCCATAGTTTTCTAACAATGATAGAAAATTGTTTTTTCGATAAGTAGATTTTGAAATATGAGTAAAACAAGTTTTTGGAAAAATTGCAAATTTGCAGTTCAGAATCCAAAACTTGATTTCTTTGAAAATGATATTTTAAAATTGTTTAATAATGTGGAATAAATCTTTTAAAACGATTTAAAAATGATTCGAGTTGTAAAAATGAATTTCCAAATAATAATAAGTTGTTTTTATCAATATAGCTTGAAAAAGCACTTTCCGCAGCACTTTTCTATAACTTTTGAAATGTAGTTTTAAACTTAACGATTCTTTTCCAAATCTTTTATAAATGTCTTTAAATGATCAATAAAGTGTTTTAAAGATGATTTGAAGGATTTATGGAATGATTAAATTTTTAATGATTAGAATCGATCAAATAACTTGATCGCATTATAGGTGTTAGAGAGATAGTGTCTAAGCTTGAGTTTAGAAAACAAGTTTCATGCTCTCCCTGGCTGTCTAGACCGGCCCGATGGATGGGAGATTAAATTTGATTTACTCGGATTGAAATTTTCCAAAAAAATAATATTCTCCAAATTTAATCAACTTGGATTTTGTGGAGATAATCTTCTTGTACTCGGTGTTAAAGCTCGAAGAGGGAACTCGTACTATTCATGGAATTTAAAAGGTGATTTTTCCGTTATTCCGCCCATAATATTTGTTGAATATGGGAATTGATATTGAGTAAAATTAGATGATTTCTATAGATTCTGCTCACTTAATGTTTACTGGTTTTTGATTAACATACTAGATAACATAGTTTTAACTAAATAAAATTTTGAGTTTTGAATTAAGAAATCTTTGTTAAGATTTAAATGAAATGATTTGGAAATATTTTCCTAAGCAAAAAATGAAATGATTTCGAATTTTTCCATGTTATAAGTAATCAAAGGATTTGAGAAAGAGATGTTTAATGATTCCATATATTTTGGAAAGAATGGTTTAGAAATGTATATTTCCAAAAGATATTTTGATAGAAAGAACTTAATCAATTAAAGAATGATTCGCTATTCATAGAATATTTTTTTTATTGATGATTGGTTCGAAGGAATAGGGGTTGGGTTTAGGGTAATTCCTATCCCAAATCTAGTTCGAAGTGATGTATGCGTTCAAAAAAAGAAGACCTGATAAAGAAAATGAAGGATGAACACCTAAGATCTTCGTGGTGAAAGGACTACTTGTTGATAATTCTGGTTAGCTCCCAAATACTTAAGTAGTGGTGGTCCCTTCATTTCTGAAACTCTTTTTGTTGCAAGGACTTCTCGTACTAATCCTAACGGCAACTCCCGATAGGATGTGGTAGAAGAGTGCCTTCGTTGAGTCTCAGAACGAACATTTTGATAAGCAAATGTCTGACGTTGCATTTCTAGTTACATAAGTGATCTCTATTAACGTACCATTTGCTTGGTGGCGGAGAAGGCAGCTTCTGTTAGCTTAACACCTTTTCTTGAGACGTACGAGCTCGGGAGTTATACATTTGTAGAAACAGTAGTGTGACCATGGAATGGTAGTGTGGCATTCAAAGAAAGATCATGCGCAATGTGAAAGATAATCGTTACCTCAAGCTTTATAGTTGGAGATGACCGAAATAGGGTAGATGCAGCGAGGCTATGTGGTTCACAACCATTAGGATATGATCATCCCCTTTTAGATATATTTATTCCCGCTATGACGTTCGAGACGTAAACTATTGTGGATGTATGCTGTGAGGGACCTCGAATAGGTCGGTAAAGACCGAGGTGATGACATATTCGGTACTATCTAGGATGAGGTAGGCCGATCTTGTGTTGGTAGAGGATCGTTAGTTGGGCCTTGATACATTCCTCTAGAGATGTACTGTCGGAAGGTAGTCCGTTCACCTGGTCATTTGTCTAGAAATCCATTCTTTAGTAAGTGCCTGCCATTTTATTTGTTGAACCCATGTTTGTGGCTAATATGCTGGAATTTAATCAATGTAACAATCTCGGGCAAGTTTAATAAGTTTATTTGCAAATATTTTAAAGAAATGTCATTAAAAATAATATCAAGTGATTTTATATAGCGATTTGGTTATCATAAGGTAAAAACCCGTCCCGTGTTCATGTGTAGCATAGTCTTATGAGATACCTTTTTGTTTTCAAAACTCGTATTTTGAGTTCTCACACCAGTCCTATGACTGACCCGGGGTTTATTTTCCTTTTTTAAATTCTGGTTGCTCTAAATTTTCCTCGAGCAGCTTAGTAGTCAGGTTTAGTGTAAAAGAAATCTGGATGGAGCTTAAAGAATGGAGTCGGAAGATGTTTTTAAAGATTTTTGTCTACTTCTACAACAGTCTTGTACTATAGTATTCTGTATTTGTAAGGATATGAATTTATAACTGTCCGTGTTTAACTCTAATAGATGTATTTTAAATTTCCGCTGCAAAGTTTATATTGAAATAGCATATGTGAGATTCTGTTCTGTCTTTATTTTTCTTTCTTACCCTTGAGAATCCGCTTCTCCGACACTTGGATTTGTGACACGTGAATACCGAAGATGTATAGGTGTCGATTTTTGCGAGTCGAAGAAATAGGTCCTCATAATTTGTGTGGGAAAAAATAATATCATTTGAACTTATATCACAAAACAGAAGAAGATCATGATTTATGCAGACTAAATTTGGTGACTACAATAGATTTCCGTTATGCTACAAAGTGAATAAGACAACCGTGATCACACAACATAGGGTAGATTCTTTGTTATCTCACTTTTTTTACACAACATATGAAAAAATCATCTATTGTCTAACATAGCCCCTGAAATCATTATGTTGTTGAGATTTCATGCATCTCATTCAGACCACATTTTATCCGTTGTTTGATTGTAGCTATCAAAAAACATAGATTTTTCTCCAAAAATATGTTGCTTTCCCTCTAATTATAGTCAAAGTTTGATTTTCCCTCTCATAACTAAGTTTTGTTTTTCAGACTATACTTTTATGTTGTTTAATTATAGTTATCAAAAAATTTAGATTTGGCTCCGCAAATATTTTGAGCTCCCTCCCAACTTGATCAATGTTTTACCATTTCCCTCTCATATTTTAGTTTTGTTTTCAGACCATACTTCTATTGTCTAAACAAGTTGTCAAAAAATTTAGGCTATGTTTGGTTTACACTTTTTAGTTTTGGGTTTTCATTTATACAAAAATGCGCAAGACACATGTATATTATCGAAAACGATCAATTTTGAAAATGAAATTATCATACAAAGTAGAAAACAGATTTTTTTTTATTTTTCATGTTTTGAAAAATGATAAAAGCACGAGAAACAATCCATAATTCCGTCATCTTTCCATCCCCTCCGTCATCCCTCCATTTTCCTTCCATGACTTCCATCATCACTCCATTCCTTTCATGTTTGACATACATATTTGAAAACAGAAAATCCAAAATTCAATTTTAAATCAAACGCTACTTTAGTTTTTGGTCCACATTTTATATTTTTGTTTCGCTCGTGTTTTACACTTTTCTGTTGTTTGTTCGAAGTAGAATTTTTTTTAATGTCCGGTCCATATTATACTTTGGTTTCCCTCTCAACATTTTATTTTTCCTCTTCTTATTGTAATTAGTTTTCAGTCTCTCTCCCGATATTCTCTCTATCACAAAACCTAATTGAACCCTAATCTCGATGATCCGGCAGCGGAACCCTAATTTTACGGTAGTAAGGTATACCCTAATTCTCTTGTCTTCTGCTTGTTACATTATGATGAGAATATGGTGATTTTTATTGTTTTATTGTTGGAAAATTTTTCTATTGTGCTTACAGCAATTGTGCTTACTATTATTTATCTTCTTCTTGTTGGTTAGGCTACTTTTTACTGCTTTTGATTTGTATTCAATGTTTTCAACTCTACTGTTCATAGTGTCATTTAGTATTGAATACAAAATGGTTTCTACTCAAATACAATGGTTTGATTGGTTTATACTATGTTGTCTATATTTATCATTATAGTTTCATTTTCTCTGAAAACATGATAAACTTTGTTAATTTTGTTTAGTTGTAGACGGATAATCTCCGTTATAGAATAACAATGAACTAGTACATTTTGTTTAGTTTACTTATGTATATCATGGATGCATGTTGATAGATGTTCCTACAAATTTGAAAAGGGATTAGCAGTAGTTTTTAAGTTTGCATCAGCTAATGCTAGGGATAAAAAGAGTATACTATGTCCTTGTTTGAAATGTTGCAACACATATGGATTCTCCATTTCAGTTATCGGGGACCGTATTTATTAAAATGACATTGATGGAGGTTATCAGCATTGGAAGTGTCGTGGATAACCAAATATAATTAGGTTGGAGCCTAACATTGGAGAAGAATTTGAAAGTGAAGATGAGGAATGTCATAGTGATGTATAGGAGGATGAGGTAGATGGGGAAGAATGTGAGAATGGACATATGTCAAATGGCTCAGTTGAGTTTTTGAAGTATGTGGAGGATGGTCATAAGCCACCGTACCCTGGTTGTACGAAGAAAACTAAGTTGAATGATTTGATTAAGATTTTCAATCTGAAAGCAAGGTATAAGACTGATAGCTATTTTAAAGAAATTTTATTATTGATTAGGGTTTGCTTCCAGAAGATAACTTGGCTCCACACTCCTTGTATAAAGCTAGAAAGATTCTTGATGCATTAGGAATGAAATATGAAAAAATTCACGCATATCCTAATGACAGCATGTTGTATAGAGGTAAAAATGCAGCTGATATTCCCTACCAAATTTGTCGCATTTCATGATGTAAAATGGGGAAGGATAAAAAAGAATTAATAGGTGTTCCTGGTAAGGTTTTGTGGTACTTTCCACTAATTCCAAGGTTGAAACGAATGTACCAGTCGGCAAATACATCAAAGAATCTTACATGGCATGACTATGGAAGGAAAAAAGATGGAATGATGCGACATCCAGCTGATTCACTAACTTAGTATTCAATAGAAAAAAATAGCCAGAATTTGGTAGTGAGCCTAGGAATCCCAGACTAACACTATCATCTGATGGATTTAATCCCTTCAGCTCCCAAAGTGGCAAGTATTCTTGTTGGCCAGTTTTGCTTGTCATGTATAATCTTCCTCAATGGCTGTGTATGAACATGAAGTTTATGATGTTGAAGTTACTAATTTATGGGACGAAACAGCCAGGTAATGATATCGACATCTATCTTCAACCCTAAATAGACGATCCTAAGTTATTGTGGGAGGGTGTCGATGAAGTATACAATGCAAGAGGTGAATACTTCATATTGATAGCAGTACTTCTATGGACTATTAATGAATTCCTCGCTTGTGGGAACTTGTCTTGTAGTGTCATGAAGGGTTACAATGCTTATCCAATATGCATCGATAAGACAAAACCAAGGTGTAACGACCCGTAATTTTCGATGATTTAAGTTAGGTCGTTTATTAAGGTTTTGGTAAATAAATTAAGACGAAACAAATTTTTTATAACTTAATAACAAAATGAATGCTAAAATGAATTGCTACCATGGTAAATAAAGCTAAGTATTAACAATTGAAATGAAATTACGATTAATTGAAGTAATGTAAATTGTTATATTAGGCTATAAATTGAATATAAGAAAACAAAAGTGAATATTGAATTAATTAATGAATTAATAATAATAAATAGTAATGGAATAAAATCAATGTCCGGTAAGTAATTATAATGCTGTTTGGAAATGATAACTTATAATAGTATGATTAAGAGTAGTGGCAACAATTATTATAAGTACCGATATGGTTTAATGCATTAAATTGAATTGGAATCAATTGTAATAAATGTAAATAAATTATTACGTTAATGTTAACTAGGGTAATATTTTAAAATAATGTTAATAATATCCATAATAGGATAATTTGTTGAATTCAAAAGAATGGAAATGAAGACTTATCAATTTAATGGGATTTGAACTATAATGATTGGATTTAATAGCAAATAAATGAAATTAAATATCTAAATATTATGTTAATTGAAATTAAGATGGAATGTGGGAATATTAATGTAATAGATTATGAATCCAATGTTAGTTTCATCCGTTTGATAACAATGAATTGAATAATAGAATGAAAAGTAAATTAAATAGAATTATTGGAAATTAAATTAATAATTTTGAATAAATGAAATTGAGTTAACACTGAAATTGATAAATTTATCAACTCTAATTTGACATTTAAATTTGTTTAAATCATTGTAAATGAGTAAGGAATCAAAAATGATGAAATTTGTCAATTATCGAATTGAAATTGAAATTTTGATTTAATTAAATAATTATTAATTTATTTAATTAATGTAAAAAAAGCCATTTTGTCCACTTACTCAGATTTCGACGAAACCAGTTTCATCGGATCCGTAATGGTGAATTATTGTAGGATTTCAAGTTTCGTAGCGATCGGTTGTCGTTTGATCGTACATACTCGAAACGCCTTGAAATCAATTTAGTCAAAATCAATTGAAATCAATTTGAAATAACTTGATTTTAGCATAACTTCATCATACGATGGAATTTGGACCTGAAACCTGTTCCATTGATTTTAAAATATTTTAAAACATCTATTTTGATATATGGGTTGACCCAATTTCATTCCGGAGTCAGAACGGGCTTTTCGGGCCATTTTATCATTGAACGCGTATATCAATCGTGTCCACCCATTCTAATTTCAGCTTTGCATACACACACACACACACACACACACACACATATATATATCGTTATAAACCCTAGCCTATTTCTTACGTTCATTTTCTGTACGTACAATTCCAATTGCTCCTCTTCCTCAATGGCAGACAAACAAATTCTCACTTCCAATACAATTGCAATTCAAAATCAAATCAACATTTCAGACTCCACAAACTATACCATATTTTATATCGTAGGAAAGCTCTTGAAGAGCGCATCTCAGTTCATTGATTCGTTTTTTAGTTCGATGCATTGTTTGTCTAGAAATTGATGAATGATTTGTGGTCGTTCATCACGCGACGATCAAGTTCGATGGATCGCCAAATCGTGGACACAGCTGGGTAGAGAGCAACGAGTGGATTGCATCCGTATGGGTTTTACATCGAATTGATGGTCAGATCGAGGTGGATAATTGGATTAGGGCTTGGAAGGGGCGCGGCTGTAGGATTTCTCGGCCGTTATTGGGGTTTCGTCGGCGTTGTAGGGCATGGAAGGAGGTGCGGCGTCAATGGGTGGGCTCTGGCCGTCATTTCTGGCATGCGCGGCAAGGCCTCGATGCGGCGGCATTCTGGTGGGTTCGAACACGTGAGGCAGGTAGGGTTTCTGGAGTTGATGGTGATGACATGTTTGTACGGTTTTGTTTGTCTTGTTTATATTATTTATTTTAATTTATATTATTGATCGTTCTAATTCACATAACTTCTACATACGAGGTCCAATTCATGCGCGGTTTTCTCTGCTAGGTTCGTATTGGAATTCCATAAATTTTGACGCTAGTTTGGATGAATTCTAAGACTGTTCAAATTTTGGCTTTAGATTGGATTTAAATTCAATTTAAATTCAAAAGTTGAGTGTTTTAACCCACTCATAACTTCTAAAATCTCTTATGTGTGTTAAATTACTTTCTGTTGTGATTAGAAATTTATTTATGGCTGCTTGGTATGTTTTATCATCATTCCAGTTAAATTAAATTTATCGAATTAAATTAATTTATTAGTGCATATAAACTGCCAGTTAAATTTTTATTTAATTTATTATTGAATATAAACGACCAGTAAATACCTGTTATTTATTATCTGTTCTATATTGATGTTATTGTTTGAATTGGATGATGATTGTGATAAATGGTTGATGATTGATATTGGTTGAACGGATGTTGTATTTTATATTTTTATAAAATGCAAGTTGTTATGCATTTTTATTTCATTCGGGATTGCGGTTTGAAATGATATATTGTTTGCACAAAAATTGGTCACAACACTCTTCAGGAGTCGTTGAAGAGATAATAATGAAGAATGTAAATTGAAACTGAGTATTATCCAACAAAAACTCCAATCAACAGTAATGTAAATGTGTAGACAAGCGATTTATAGTGGTTCGGCGTGTTGCCTATGTCCACTGTGAAGTTTTTTTTTATAGTTTTATTGATTCTCTTTCAATGATTACAAATTGTTACAACAATCAACAACAAGTTACAACTAGAAATTTGAATACTACAACAAGAATATGATGTAGGATGATGGAGATCTCGATCCGGCAGAGTCTGGGCGCTTGAGAATCCAAAGATCCTTTTTCCATTGGTTCTGGGGCTCTATTTATAGGCGTAGGAGGCTGAGATCACGCTCAAATCTCGGGAGACTTTTTTTGGCATGTGAGTGGGCCCACGCGACCAACCTCAGAAAGTTTCAAGTCGATCTGTGATCGAACGAAGTCATTTCGTATCGATCAAGATGATGTCCAATTGAGCTGAAATTTGGTGGAGACATTCTTCATCATGCATGCAAACTCCTATGAAAATTTCATGGCATTTGGATCAGTAGATTGAGAGATATAATCGATACGAAATGGGGTTCTTCGAGTGGCTGTTTGGTTCGAATCCATCTCTTCGAACCGATGGTGGCACGCGCCTTCGTGATGACGTGGAGCGCAAACTTCGACTCGATCTGGTCTTCACTCCGAGTTGACCGCATTGACTCCATATATCTTGGCGCGTTCGCATCGATGGATGACACATCATCTAAGCTTGCTGGCTTGCTGGATTCGAATGAAGGCTTCACTCGCAGATTCGAACAGTAGTTGCTGATGGAGTCGAACAACCGATGGTCGATGGATACGAACAAGTCTTTCTCTAATGGATACGAGCCTTGTAGCTTCTCCATGCATAGGAAGTCAATCGATGCGAACTTGAACCCTTCGATGGATACGAAGGATGATGTTCTGATGGATGTGAAGCAGATACTGGCTGATGGATACGAAGCGCTTCATCTGCTGATGGGTACGAAGTCCATCGGTACGAACTCGATGGATTCGAACAAGACCGCTCCTGATCAATACGAACTCATGGGAGTTGACCGATATGAAGTAGATGATCTGCCGATGGGTTCAAATGAGACTGAGTCAAACCGAGGCATTTGATGGGTTCGAACTTCATGGATACGAACTGTGGTACTATGATGGATTCAAAGTCACTGGAACTTGATCGATACGAAAGTGATCGATACGAACTAGGGTTCGGTGATGGATACGAAATCACGCATTTTCCCTTCAAATCGAATCGATCATAACTTCAGCGTATGAACGGATTGACGTGAAATTTGAGATGCTAACTTCTATGATCTTTTTTGTCATGTCCTATCAATTGTAGCTCAATCTGGACTCAGACAAAATTCAGCGATATCCATAGTGAAGCAAAGTATGACCAATCTCTGAGACGAACTGTCCTTTGTTTTCGATCGATCTTTTGGTATCACGGCTTTGCCAACATTTTGGTACCAACATTTGCCCCCCAAAAAGTATGACCAATCTCTGAACAATCATTGCTCTTTTGCCGAAGGTTGCAACCTTGCATTGATATGATTGATTGCTGTATAATAGTGCTTGGCCATTGGTTGTTGTAATCGTAACAAGATAAGTATTCGATCCCTGCGAATGTTTAAAATCGAATATTAGTCCAACATATACGCACATATGTTAATTTGACTCTTGTTAACGTTGTGTGTCCACGAGTCGTTGTCAGTTTTGTTTGTTATTGAATTTCGTATTGATTCTCACCTGAACCGATTTGGAATTCGAGTTGAAACAACGCTTGATGGTTGTTTTTGACTATCCTCTTGTATCGATCCTCTCCTGAATCGATGTGAAAAGGTTGAAAAGTAGTTCTTCATATCGATGCGAGTCGAAATGATGGATACGAAATGATAGTTCATATCGATGAGCTTGGATGGATACGAAACATCTGTTCGTATCGATAGGTTTTGATGGATACGATATCGTTGTTAGTATCAATGAGCTTGGATGTAGTTGTGAATTTGTTGATGTGAACGAGGGCTTTGAGCCGATGGAGTTCACAATCTTCAGCTGTCTTTGCTGCTTGCTTCGTATCGATGGATCCGTCGTCTATTTCGAATCGATAGAAATTTTCGACGATAGATCCGAAACTACCATTCGACTCGAACGCTTAGGTGACTGGTGGTGACTGGTCACATGGATCGGGAGGCGAATCGACCCGGTTCTTCTATGGCTTCATATAAATAGTGTGGACTTAGCTATTTTTCACCTTTTTTACTTTTACTGTTATCTTGTACTCTCTGTGTTCTTGCATCGACTCGAAGCTTCCGAGAAAAGAGCAGTTTGTCACGTCTTCGAATCGATTCAGTCCTTTAATCCTTCGAAATTAAATATTAAAATCAGGTAATTAATGGATGAATCATGTTTAGAACGATGAAACTCGAAATCTCAATCCATCCTTCTTGCTTTTATGATCGGTTTTGATGAATTTAAGATCTGGATGGGTGAGAGCGAGATTGGGGATGGAGCGCGGCCATGGAGTTGAGGCCTTTTTGGAGAAGAAGGAGTTGTGGAGTTTTCGAATCGAAGGAGATTATGCGATTTCGTATTGATACGAATATGAGGGTGGCGATCGATGCGAAGCCAATGTTCTCAGATCGATGCGAAACGGTGTGCCCTTGATCGATACGAAACACATCGTTTTGAACTGGATCGGTACGAAATGTATCAAGTCGAACCTAATCGATACGAAACGTATCGAGTCGAATCTGATCGATACGAAACGTATCGATTCGAACAATATCGATACGAAACGTATCGATTCGAACATGGTTGATGATACATCCCTGACTCGATATAAATTTGGACTGCAGCGACCGATTCCAAGTTGAAAGTAAATGAATTTAGAGAACTTTTGCGCGTTAAAATACTTGACTCCGACGAGCTTCTGCCTTGCATGACTGAACTTGACCGTAGAACTGCATATTGGACTACCTTTCGAAGCTCGCCGATGGAACTGTAACTTAACAAAAATATAATGAACTTCAACTTGGATCGACCGCTTACGTCTGGATGGCACGGTTGTGACGGTCAGCGATGAAGGTCATTTCCGGTTTGATCTTCAGAGTTTTGTCGTTCATACATTCCAGTTTATTCTATAGAATTTGCTCAAGTAATGCACAGCACTGCACGACGCATTCATGCACTTTACACCAGGGAATACACGGGCTTTTTAGCATCTAATGAAGATTTCTCGTGAGTTAGCTAGTTATGGAAACTTCAAGTTCGCAGCCGCAAGAAACTCAGAGTTATGTCCCTCCCGTGCTTGAAGTACCGGAGATTGAGATTAAAGTTATTGGTCCAACTCCGGATGAGTTACCTGACGCATCCTTCATTAGTAACCCATTCAGACTCTGTTCCATCCAACATTTCGGAAGACATGCTAGGAAGAATATGTTTAAGGCATGGTTTGTCGATGGATGACGTGCTACTGCCGGGGCCAAATGATAGACCGTACAATCCACCGGAGGAATATACCGCATTCAATCGCCACGCGTGTGCAGCTGGGACACTCCCTCCGTTTAACCATTATATAAGAGAAGTATTGTCGTTTTTGAGGATCACCCCATCTCAACTGCATCCAAACGGATATGCATCACTTAATAGCTTGTTCATTGCATTTATGGAGTATCTCTATCGACCGCCACTCCCGATTGAGATCAGATACTTGTTTAACTTCAAGAGTCGGGCCGATAGTCTGTCTTTCACATTCTTGGAGGCGGTGAGAAATTGCCAAGTGATTACGAGGACTTGGACTAGATTGAGCTACTTCAGGACGGAATGGTTTTATGTCAGATGCCCGATGCCCCCCAGGGTTCGCTCGACGATGGCTATTTAGACGTGAGTATTGCTATTTTTTCGGGTAGTTGATAAAACTGATGTATCTGAAGTTGAACTCACGTCTCTTTTCCTTTTCAGCTGTAATTCAGCGACCCAAAGGCGAGCGTTTCAAGGAGATAGTTCGGGTTTTTCAAGAAATCCCAAGTGAAGAGAGGAATATTGAGCTGCTATTGACAGACAGGAATCTCAGAATCCTTGGGTTGATTGAGCGGAGACAAAGCATAATGCTTGACGGTGTCATAAGAACCGCCTCGAAAGAATGATTTAAATGAAGAAAGCCTAAAGTTGTCATAATTGAGGAGGCTGACTCCGAGAGAACTCATACCGATGAAGAAACATTGGGCGAATCTACGGATGTAGCCCAAGATACCGAGGAGCAAAGAAAAGGCAAGGCAGCCGTGGTTAAGCCACCTAAAGAGGGGAGATGGAAATCGGTTGTTACGGCTCGACCCGCCTCCAGAATTAGAATTTCGGAGATGTCTCCTCCAAGAACAGAGAATCTTTATGAAGGGCTCGCCGATATTCCAATTCCGGACGATGTGTCCGTGCAGCATGATGCCGGATTGGACGAACTTTCAGAAGCCTTAGTTTTGAGCGAGTCTCTGCCTACTAGTGCGGTTGGCACATCTGGTTGGTCAGGGGGTTGCACCGACATTCACACTTCATGGCACTGCACGATTTCTAAGTGTAACACGTTCACTATGAGAGATTACTAATTTCGTTTTATGTTTTCGCTTCGCAGGTACTATGTCTAGTAAAGGTTCGATGCTTGGTACCCTTCGTAAGAAACGCCAGTCTTCTTCGTATTATGAATCACACAGGAGGGAAGGAGATAGAGACTATGAATATGGACGCTCGAGTCATGAGAGCTCTGACAGAGACAAAGATTATAGGCATCGGTCTCGCTCTCGCACGCCACCTCCTAGAGCTCTTGCACCGCCTCCGGTTCATGTTTCGAGGCCTCCAGAAACTTCACGGCCCAAGCTGTCTTCCCAACCATCGAGGTTTGATACTCACCGCAGAACGGAGATCGCGGCCTCCCTGTCAACAGAGCAGACATTGATGGAGCCTTCGGTAGAATGAGCAGTTAGGCTCGCTCAGCCGAGGAAAAAGTTTCCTGAAATTTGCTTCGATGGGTTCGTTTTTCCCCCGCGTCTAAAAAGGATACTGTCGACAGTTGCACCTATGATGCATGACTATCTTTCAAACGTATTCTTCCAATATCAAGAATGGTCAAAAACTGCAAAGAAAGCGTCAAAGGTGGCCTTTGATCGAGCGGCTACAATTGAGAAGTTGGAGAAAGAACTTGGTCAAAAGGACCGCATTATTTAGGCGCTCGGCAGTGAGGCCGAGTCCTCTCGAAAGTTAGAGATCGAAGCTCTTAGAAAAGCTGATGAAGCTCAGGCAGTGATGGATAGGATAAAACGTGAGCATTATGCTACGGCGGAGGACATGGGCCACCGAAATACCATCGTAATTGCCGAGCAAGATGCGGCCTTGAAAGAGCTAAACGAGCTCAAGGCCAAAATTGCAGAGATAATGAAGGAGAGGGACACCGCTAACGTTTCCACATAGGAAGCGTGTGATCAGGCGGTGGAATTTCGGAGAGAAAGAGATGCGGCCTTGGAGAAGGCCCGCGAGACGGAAGCCGAAGTCGATGAGAAATTTCGTCAAGCAGAGATTAAGATAGAGACAGAGATTGAAGAACTTCTCATCACTTATAATGCTAATGTGTTGAGGCATAGAAATTTGACGTGGCTTGACGATTATCCGACACATTTGTTCAATGCCTGGAATTTATTAGTCGAAGAAGAGAAAGTATCACATCCAGGCGAAGTTTTTGATGAGTTCGAGTTGGAGAACTGTATATTGACTGATGATGAGAAGAAGGTTCTCCACGATTTCACGATCTCTCATGCTTAAGAGAGACTGGGTACCCAACACTTGGAAGTTGGTGAGGGATTTGGCGTTGTGCATCCAGCTACAAGTTCAGAGACGATTACTTCATCTGGATTGGAGCCGACGTCAGTGACTGAGCCGCAACTGGTCCCAGGCTATGACCCTGAGCAGCCACGCTTATCTCCCATAAGGAAGCATTCTTCTGAAGCTGTTCAGTCAGCTACAAGTCAAGTTGAGGTAGGTACTCTGCACAAATCTACTATGTGTCTGAACTGAAGTACTTGTATTGAAGCATGTTCTAACAACTTCTTTTCTTTCTTGTCCAGTGAGTAAAGTTACATCGAGAGCGCCTCCCGCAGTCCAAGAGCCACATCAAGAACATGAGGCTATTATTACTGAAGCGATCGCCATGACGACAGCCGCGCCGACCGAGGTGACACATGGGGGTTCAATTACTTTCGACGAACAGATGATGAATGAACTCTTGAGCCAGCACAGTGTCCCCTTTGTTGACATGCCATTTGTTCTCGGCGTGTTCCCACCTGTTTCTATTGGATCGTCACAGTCCACCGCTACCTATCGTGAGTCTCGTGCTGCTCGTGATGCTGATATACTTGCTCAAATCGATGCAGAGATGGAAGCGGCAGCACACGGCGGTAATTCTGAAAGTGTTACGATGGCGGTTGGTCCCACTCCTTTTGTGGTGACATCTTCTGGGGACACGATAGTCGGAACCAGCGCGCCCATTCCTCCCCCGGTGATAGACCCGACTCCACCGACTCCTCCAGAAGTGAATATTCCTTTAAGTTCAAGTTCGGAGGAGTATATCGATATCATGCCTTCACCAGAAGAAGAACCGACGAAGGGTACGGGGTCGAAGCGGAAGACTGTTGGTTGTTCCAGCAGTTCCGCATTGAAGAGGAAATCGAAGAAGAAGAAGTAGATGATCCCCTCTGGTGCATTTTTGGCAGCTAGGAAGTCTCTTTTATTTTCCTTTCGTAGGCTATGTATAGATGCAGGCTTGGCCCCCTGCTAGTAGGAATTTTTTGGAAGAACTTGTACATGAATCTTCACATATAGTTAGTTGAAATAAAGTTTATTTTTTTTGTTACAATTCTCATTTCTTTTATGCTTAAGTATTTGCAGTGTTTGGCTATCAGTCCGGTGTACTTGTGGTGTTTTTATTGTCAAGTAGAGTTTGTTTTATTTGCCAAGTCTGAAAATCTTGGTCGCATGGTGTGATTGATGAAAAAGTTGAACTTCGGTCATTGTTTCACTTCGGTTAGTGATTAACACTTAAGTTTTTTGCCCCTCTATCTCGGGGAACAACATTTGTATTTCGGTGGTTGATCGCACTTATTGCAAATCTTAAGCACATATCCACACTCTGGGGACTTAGGATAATTTGCGATCAATAATCTGGTTCGCACTCTGGGAATTTGAGAGTTATCGATGTTTGTAATACAGTTCGCACTCCAGGAACTTTGACTTGGTATTTGTACTCTAATTCTCACTCTAGGAATTTGGAGTCGACATTTATGTTTTGGTTCGCACTCCGGGAACCGGGAATTGATGTTTATACTCCACTTCATGCTCTAGGAACTTGAAGTCAGTATTGATATTTCGGTTCGCACTCCGGGAACCTGGAATTGATGTTTATACTCCAATTCACACTCTGGGAAGTTGGAGGTTGCATTGATGTATTGGTTCGCACTCCAGGAACCTGAATAGATGTTTATACTCCAGTTCACACTCTGGGAAGTTGGAGCTTTCATTGTTGGGTTGGTTCGCACTCCGGGAACCTGGAATTGATGTTTATACTCCAATTCACACTCTGGGAAGTTGGAGGTTGCATTGATGTATCATTTCGCGCTCCGGGAACCTGAATAGATGATTATACTCCAATTCACACTCTGGGAAGTTGGAGCTTGCATTGATGGGTTGGTTCGCACTCCGGGAACCTGGAATTGATGTTTATACTCCAATTCGCACTCTGGGAACTTGGAGTCAGCCGATAGATGGTCAGTCACACCTATTTGGGCCTTTTAGGAATTCATTCGCACTTTGGGAACGATGGATTTGATGTTTACACTGCAATTCACACTCTGGGAATTTGGAGTCCGTTCGCACTCTGGGAATGATGGATTTGATGTTTACACTGCAATTCACACTCTGGGAATTTGGAGTCCGTTCGCACTCTAGGAACGATTTATAAGATGTTTATACTCCAATTCGCACTCTGGGAAGTTGGAGTCCGTTCACACTTTGGAACGCTTTATTTGATGTTTATACTCCAATTCGTACTCTGGGAATTTGGAGTCCGTTCGCACTCTGGAAACAATTTATAAGATATTTATACTCCAATTCGCACACTGGGAATTTGGAGTCCATTCACACTCTGGGAACAATTTATTTGATGTTTATACTCCAATTCGTAGTCCGTTCGCACTCTGGGAACGATTTATTTGATGTTTATACTCCAATTCGCACTCTGGGAATTTGGAGTCCGTTCGCACTCTGGGAACGATTTATTTGATGTTTATACTCCAATTCGCACTCTGGGAATTTGGAGTCCGTTCGCACTCTGGGAAAAATTTATTTGATGTTTATACTCCAATTCGCACTCTGGGAATTTGGAGTCCGTTCGCACTCTGGGAACGATTTATTTGATGCTTATACTCCAATTCGCACTCTGGGAATTTGGAGTTAGTTGTAGGACTGTCGTGTGTCGGTCCAGTTCAGCCTTTGATGTGATGGCTTGCTCCCAAGTTGAGGTTTCACTTAGTGAGTGGCCGGTCGTATCACAGTCACTCGCTATTTGAATAAATTCTATTGTTCGATGGAACTTAGCTCTTCGTGTGTCGTGATTGTTGAATGTTGCATTCGGTGAATCACAGCTCTAGCTTGAAGAGATAGTAATTTATTGCTGGAATGGAAAAACATGGCAAGTCAGTGCCTTATTACAAATTCAAACTTCAGAATGTAAAGGAAATTGCAAAGTATTCATAGATTGAATAGAGCCTGTCATGTGTAACAGTGACGAAGATCTTCGTCATTCCACGCTCCTGAGAAAGTTGGTCCGCCACTGATGGCGTTTATCACCAATCTTCCGTGGGGACAAGTGGAGTCCTCCTGTCTCGGTCGATCGGGATCATTGTTTTGATTTGATGGGCCCGCTTCTCTAGGCTGCGGCACCCGAACAAACTGTTCCAGCTTCCTTTCTCTGATCAATTTTTCAGCGAGATCTTGTAAGTGACGACACTCGTTTGTATTGTGCCCATAGCTTTTATGGAACCTGCAAAATTTTCCCGTCTGGATTTGCCTCTCTGACGACGGTTTTGGAGCAGGTTTTTTGTATTGAATTGTATTACAGGTTTGTAAATAAAAGTTCTCCAGTGATGTATTCAAAGGAGCATAACTGTCAAACATTGAATTCTTATGCTGTGGGCCGCGATTTTGATCTCGTTTTCCAGTTTGATTCACGCTCTCCCTTCGTCGAGTTTGCTTGTTTTTACGTTCAACTGAACCTTTCCGGAGCTCTCACCGGACTGTTTGATCGCGACATTGCTTTGGATCCCTTCAGTGCTTGGCACTGCATCAGTTTGCTTCCTAGACTGTCTCGCATCTTCCCTTCTCAGGAATTGAGCCGCTTTGCCGTAGTAACGGTCCAATGATGCAGGTGGTTTTCCAGCTAACCAGTTGCCAAACTCAGAATCGGGGTCGATCCCCTTAGTCAACGCCATAAGGATGGAGTTATCATTCAGATTGCTGATCTCCGCATATGCAGTATGGAATCTCTCTAAGTAGTGTCAGAGCGTCTCTCCAGGAGCTTGAGTAACGCTTGACAGAGTGTTGACATCTTTTGTCCTTGCGACGTGCATGCGGAATTGTTCAATAAATTTTGTGGCCAAGTGGTCGAATGAAGAGATGGATCGAGGTGGCAGTCGGGTGAATCACATGGTAGCGATGCCCTCTAAGGATATGGGGAAAATACGACACTTCACCGCATCGTCAGCTCTGGCAACGATCATCGACCATTCATATTTCAGAATATGCTAGTTGGGGTCGGAGTTTCCCTCGTACATGGGTAGAGTTAGCATCCTAAATCGTCGTGGGGGTTCAGCAGTAAGAATATCGTTCGTAAAAGGAGTGTGACTTTGGAAAATTCCCCAATCGTCATTGGTGAGACCCTGGCACTCACGGATCATCTGACGTATCATTGTCGGAAGATCCAGCATTTGTATGTTCTGTGCGGGTCGTGCCGGAATGTGATTGAATCCCACGTCCTGGAGTTGGACCGGATGCTGTTGGAGGTCCAAATCTTGCCGTCTTGGCTCGTAGTCCTCCGGGATGTATGGTTCAGGGGTATGCCCATGCCGACGACTGTCCGAGTTTGATTGACTTGGGGCATCGACCTTTGGTTCATCCGCGACGTTCGTGGCGTGGTATTCTGTGGTGCAGTGAGGAATGGCACCTCCTTGGGAGGAGGGCCTGGTTTGGAAACTGGCTGATGGACCAACTCTCAATTGTCCAACAGTCATTGTCGGTTGATTTCCAGCAGCTTGTATGTGGCTCCCATATAGCCGGGGTCGTGGAGATCGATTATGATAATAAGAAGATGAAGAACTTTCGTTGGATGAGTGAGAAGCATGGTAACTCTTGGATCTCTTTCGCTTCTGGCGATCCAGCTGGTTGATCAACTCGGCGTTAGTGCGTAGCTGTTCTGTTAGTTGTTGCCGACTCTGGGTCAGCTCTTGGAGTAGCAACTGGAACTCTTGCCTAGTAATCGGACTTGACGGTTTTGAGTGTCCGGTGGTGTCTTGGTTAGAGGGAGGTAGTGACGCAGGATTCTGTCTATCCTGTTCCTCTTGATTGATAGCGTTAGAGGTGGTCCTTATGCTAACCATCTTGAAAGTTGAATTCCTTTCTCTAGACTTTATGCAAATCTGAATAAAAGGGAAGGAACTTGGATTTATGATCTGGATCTCTCTCTTAGATTTATTCAATCCGGTATCGATGACAGATCCAAAGAGCAGGAGAAAACCTGGGTTTTTTCTCAATGAAAGCACCAAAGTGTTTGCACCAAAATTGGTCACAACACTCTTCGGGAGTCGTTGAAGAGATAATAATGAAGAATGTAAATTGAAAATGAGTATTATCTAACAAAAACTCCAATTAGCAGTAATGTAAATGTGTAGACAAGCGATTTATAGTGGTTCGGCGTGTTGCCTACATCCACTGTGAAGTTTTTCGTAGTTTTATTGATGCCCTTTCAATGACTACAAGTTGTTACAGCAATCAACAACAAGTTACAACTGGAAATTCAAATACTACAGTAAGAATATGATGTAGGATGATGGAGATCTCGATCCGGCAGAGTCTGGGCGCTTGAGAATCCAAATATCCTTTTTCCGTTGGTTCTGGGGCTCTATTTATAGGCGTAGGAGGCTGAGATCGCGCTCAAATCTCGGGAGACTTTTTCTGGCACATGAGTGGGCCCACGCGACCAACCTCAGAAAGTTTCAAGTCGATCTGTGATCGATACGAAGTCATTTCGTATCAATCAAGATGATGTCCAATTGAGCTGAAATTTGGTGGAGACATTCTTCATCATGCATGGAAGCTCCAATGAAAATTTCATGGCATTTGGATCAGTAGATTGAGAGATATGGTCGATACGAAATGGGGTTCTTCGAGTGGCTGTTTGGTTCGAATCCATCTCTTCAAACCGATGGTTTTGAATCGATGGTGGCACGCACCTTTATGATGACGTGGAGCGCAAACTTCGTCTCGATCCGGTCTTCACTCCAAGTTGACTGCATCGACTCCATATATCTCGGTGCGTTCGCATCAATGGATGACACGTCATCTAAGCTTGCTGGCTTGATGGATTCGAATGAAGGCTTCACTCATGGATTCGAACAGTAGTTGCTAATGAAGTCGAACAACCGATGGTCAATGGATACGAACAAGTCTTTCTCTGATGGATATGAGCCATGTAGCTTCTCCATGGATACGAAGTCAATCGATGCGAACTTGAACCCTTCGATGGATACGAAGGATGATGTTCTGATGGATGTGAAGTAGATACTGGCTGATGGATACAAAGCGCTTCATCTGCTGATGGGTACGAAGTCCATTGGTACGAACTCGATGGATTCGAACACGGCCGCTCCTGATCGATACGAACTCATGGGAGTTGACCGATACGAAGTAGATGATCTGCCGATGGGTTCAAATGAGACCGAGTCTAACCAAGTCACTGTAACGACCCGTAAATTTAACCGGTTTTAATAACGCGTTTATTTGAAATTTTGTGAAATTTTAAACGATAAAATTTTGAAATATAAATTTGATATTCGGAATGCGTCCAGTTAAACATAGCAACCGGTAAATTTTCTTCCGAAAATATGAAAGTTTATTTCGCGCGTAAATTTACTTCAATCTAATCAGTTAAAAAGCGTTGAAAATAAAACGTTTTCAAAACCAAAATATTTTTACATAGAAAAATTCTAAACCATCTTTTAAGCAAGTTGTCAGTTTGTCGTTTTTCGAAATTTGGGCATTTTGAGCTCCGTCGATCTTATTTTTCTTTGTTTTTCATGCATTTTCACTAGTAGAAAATTTCAAATTTTAAAAATTCAATCGTATCACTGATATCTGTATACCGTTTTGATCGTCTCGTCGTTCTGATCTCTACGGTATATTCGATTGTCAAATTCGAAGTCCGGTGTACCTTGCACTGTGCAAAACGCCTTCCATATCGGTACCGTGTCATGCCTTTTAGCTCTTCTGACTCTCTTTTTACTTTCCATTAATTGATAATGCATCGGTATGGATCTATGCCCATTTGTTTTCTGAACGCGCTACCTAAGAGAAATTAATTGCTTTAAATTTTAGCTGAATCAGGGAGTGTGACCGTTGCTCTTACTTTTGCTTTATAGCTGTCATCACCTCTTGCCTAGAAATGTGGTTCGCCCTTTTTCCAGTTCTAGACCGAGCTTTCAAATATAAAAAAAAAAACAAAAAACAAAAACATAACAATAGAACCAACGTGTAAACAAGCTCCCCTCCTGTAGCATGCTCTTCATCTCCCTTTTCTTTTTTTCCAGATCCACCTTCATACTCATCAAAACCCATGCCACTTATCTCCACCGTTCAACCTCCCAAACCCAGAGCCACAACTCCGTGGCCGAGCAACCCAGCCGAGCATCTCCATACCCCAGCTTTCCATTCTTTCCTCGCCTTCCTCACGCAAGAACGCGGTGCGCCACCCCTTACCTCCGCATGAACCCATCGCCTCCTCCCTAACCTCCTCTTCTCTGTCGGCCAACAACTCAAAACCCGAGCTGCAAACCCTCCCACCGCCTCTTGACCGACCAGATCCACCGGAGTTCGTCATCCCTCCACCTCATGCACACGCAGCAACCATTCCCTCCGTCACTCGCCCGAACACCTCCACCAACCCACTTCCACTCGATCGCCATCTCATAAACCGTCCCTGTCCACTGCTAGTCGTGCTCGCCTTGCGCCTGAAAACCGCTCCTCCATGTATATAAAAAAAAAAAGGTAACAAAGTTTTTAGTTTGAAAATATATAAAGGATACATATATGTATACGGTTTTTTCTTATATATATATATATATTATATTAGAAACCTATATTTTAAATAAGATTTCCATGTAAGTACACTTGAGTCAGGTTATTTGTATATTTGGCTAGAAGTTTATAATTGGAGTTGCTGTCTGTTATCGTTGTATGTGTTATATTATATTTCCTATAGTCTGTATATGGAATTTCTGATCTGCCACTTCATTATTATAAATTCATAATAGTTATATATCATACAGTATATTGTTTTGTACCGAATAAGCATATACTTGCATATAAAATATTACATAAGCTAGCTGACTCATTTTTATAAACAGTGGTATATGTTAGCGCATTTGATATATTGTGTTATAAAATATTGGTTCTGTTTATTTTATATAAAGGTTAACTAAATATTTGCAAGTTGTATATTTATACGTATGTGTAAATTTGTTTGTATGTAACGCTGTTGATAAAGTATTGTATAACTAAGCTGTATTTACTTTATAATAATGTATATATACTCCGTTTACACGTTGTCTGTACCTATATTATGCGCATATGGTATATTTGGGTTGATTCTATTTTCTAAAAAGGAGTTTAAGTTACCTAGTTTATACATGTCAAATTCCAGCAAAATCCGACATCGTTTGATTTGTGGTCGAGGATCTGGAAGTTAGACCCAGGCAGATATTCTTTTGTACTTAGAATTATTTTACACTGCTGCAAATACGACCTGAGTTCATGTTAGACGCATCTTATCTCCTTCGTCTTACGTCGGAATACAGTGATTCTTTTTTTGTTTAAAAGATTAAGTTTTCTACTTTCTGTATATGAAATTTTAGCTTCATACGAGGTGTTTCAGTCCTCTGGTTCTTATCTGAAAGTCAGACCCAGAGGGGTTTTCAGACCTGATCATTTGACAGTCGCAACATGGCCTGAGTCTATGTTTGTGACATCGTGAATTTTCTGGTCTCTTGTCGAAATCAAGTGATTCTTTGCAGTTTTGAAAGACGAGTTTTGATCTTTATTCATACCAAATTTCTGATCATTTCGATCTCGGTAGCACATAAAATTATATTGTTAAACTTTGACGCAGGACATGTTTTGTAATTGTTGCTATGTTGAATGTTTTGATTTGATTTGGCAATTCCTATTTAACAGTTTTGTTCGTCGATTCGTGCCAATCTTACTTTGCTCTGAGATTCATGCTTGGATTTGTAACTCAAATTCAGTGTCTGTATCAGTGTGCGTATCCGTGCCATCTTCTATTTTCTCTAGCCTCGAAAGGTGAGCAATCACTCACGATTAATGTTCTTTTATTTATTAAATTTGATTTCAATTGAAACGACAATTGAAATATGCTGCTGTATTTATTGCACTGTCATATATGCTATTACCTGTATCAGTTCACCTATGACATCTGACACCGTTATCTGTTATGTATGCAATAATAATCCAGTTTGGTTGATAAATGATTGATTGTTGATCTTTATATTGGATGTTAAATTGTTAAGTATGAAGTGATAAATAATTTGAAATTGACGTAGGATAGTTTAAAATTTTGAATTATGTTAAATTTAATTGACACGTAGAATTTGGTTAAGAACGCTTTGAACCGTTAAATGTATGTTGTATAAATTGTGTAGTATAAATTCGAAAAATGGATGACAAGTGAAGAACCGTACAAATGTTAGTGTAATAATCTTTAATCTACATGAAATGATAGTGTAGATTCTAGAAATAATTATATTAATTCGCACAAATAACAATGCGAATTAATACGATTATTTCGGGATTATTTGAATTAATTATTGGATTTTTATTGATTGTTGTAATTGCTTGTTTATTTACTTTGACACCATCCCAGTTATCACACTGCAAGTTCCCTTTATTATGTTTGATTTTGAATTGAAATTGGAATCGGGTTGAAATGATAAATACCCAAATGAATTTGACCTAGGATAGATAATTAAATAAAATCCGATTGGTCAATAATTTGATTTTAAAATAAAATAATGATTTTATTCGAGCAAAGAATAAGTTTTGAAATGAAGTTTGAATTTGAATTTTGAAAGGAAAATGTAAAGATTGAAATCTGAAACAAATATTAACGTAGTAATTGATAAAAGAACGTTGATTGAAATTTGATTTTCTGATGATTAAGTTTTAAATTTATTGATAAGTAAGTTTGAAATGATTTAATAATTGAGTTTGAATTTATAATTAAGTTGAAATTATTAAGTTTTGAAATTATTAATAATTAAGATTGAAATTATTTAATAATTGAATAAGATTGAATTATTTGATAATTGAATTAAAATTGAACTCTTTGATAAGAGAAATTGAACTTTTGATTAAGTGAATTTGATCTTCGTTAATAAATGAAATGGTGTTTCTTTATTTATTAAGTTTGGAAAAATTATTTAAATAAGTAAATAAGTGAAATTTAACTTCTCTACTATGTGAAAGTTAGTTTTTGTTAATTGAGTTGAAATTTGTGACTAAGTAAAGAAATAAATGGAATTGAATTTCTTAACAAGAAATAAAAATGCGTTTTATTGAAATAAATATAAGACTTGAATTTAAGAATTTGATTTGTTGAATTTATTCTAATTGAATATGAATTTTGATATAATGAAGTTGAACTTAAGTGATTGATTTAATGAATTGGAAGTCTAATAGAAATCGTTTTAAATGATAATTTAACTTAACGAATATTGAATGAAATCGATAAATGAATTTGAATCGATTTGAATGATAAATTAAATTAAATCAAATGATTTCGGAATGAAACTTATATACGAATTTGAATCAATAATTGAATTGTTTAAATGAAAGTTGAAATCGAATTATAAGATTTTGAAATGGTAATTTGAAAGTTTTGAAACGTAAATTTTTGGAATTGATTTAGTAAGACGGTGAAATGTTGGTTTACGAATTGAAATTGAAATTGAAATTTATTTGATTTTGAAATTCATTAAACGACCAATCGGTTTATTAATTACGAAAGTTATTAAAGAGACCGGAGTGGGTTATGAACATACTCTCTGTCTAAACCGAAAACCACTTTAATAACTATACGCGGAGTGATGATCCAGAATGAAGTGGTTGAAATGATGTACGTGATGACTGAAGAAAGAGAACGATAATGGATAGCCTTGGCACTTGTGTCAAATTGGAAATGACTAAAATCAGGAGCCGTGCCGGGCCAAATGGGGTTAGCCACCTCGAGCGAACTCACTTCTTCGTAACTACTACTCATTACTTGTTATTGATTGGTGCACCCTCGGAATTTCAGGAGTGTTGTTTCGCGGTGTTGCGATCGCTGCGGCGATGCGTTCTCACCAGTCCGGATCAGGCGAACGGTAGTTTCACTACCATGGGTATTGCCTCATGTGCCTTGTCATACTTGTATCCCTATACGCGACCACTACGAATTTGTTTTGTGTTATAC
This sequence comes from Allium cepa, assembly GCA_030765085.1. Taxonomy (NCBI): domain Eukaryota; kingdom Viridiplantae; phylum Streptophyta; class Magnoliopsida; order Asparagales; family Amaryllidaceae; genus Allium; species Allium cepa. The sequence goes on from CM060931.1 coordinate 465,625,765, forward strand.
CTATGGAGTACTCCCTGATAGCCCACCAGTTTACGGTGGAGTTTACAGTGCTGTATAGACTATGATGCTTATAAAATGTGTTAAGGGGGATAATGGTAACGCCTTAACACTATTTTGATATTTTATATTACTGATAGACATTATCTATTTAGCGTATACTACTACATAGTAGATAGTTTAACGGATCCTTAGAGGATGATGATTCCAACATCCTTTGAGTTACCTGTATTCTGATTGTTATTTCACTTGAGTTGGATTTATTGATATAAGAATATTAATCCTGACTCGAGTGTTTTGTGTTTTGCTTTACGCTCGGGTCAGACTGAGTGTACTAGTATTCGAGACTCACCTTTGGAGTTGGGCTTTGCTTGAAGATCCAGCCATCTATTCTGCTTTCGGTATCCTATGATTCCAGTGATGTATTCTGATTTGTAATTGATGTATCGTATTTCTCTTCTGTTGTAAACTCTGATGTATCTTATATATTTATATGGTAGCTTCATGAACTACTATCTCTTTTACTTCCGCTGCATATTATTACTCTATGTCTGTGATTATGTGATTATTTATTTACTGTATATCTGAGTTTTGCCAAATTTAAATTAACAATTCGGTATTTTGAATTATTCAAGTCCGACATGTGTGGATGCGAGTGGTCCAAAATAGCGGGTCCGTTACAGTTGGTATCAGAGCTTTTGGTAGCTCTAGGCAGAACTTAGCATATATGGAAAATGTATTTACAGAATCACTCTCATTCGAGTTTCAATCTCTTCCTTTTGACTCAATTCTTTTGAATTTTGGAACGTTCTCTGCGGTTTCAAAATTCATTCATATCTCTCACTGTTTATCTTCTTTTGATTTTGGAGTACCCATAACTCAACTTTGAATGATCTTTATAATGAGTCGACGATCTCGTCAATCCCAAATTAATGTATCAAAGGGGTGAAACTCCTTTACAACAGGCATTGATTTACCGGAGATTTATGTATCCTCGGTTTACGATGTTATCTATCTCTTAAAATCTGATGGCATTTACCTTGAAATTCTGCATCGATCTTATTCTTTAAGTCACGGTCGACCCGGTTAAGGTTGCCCATGAATTAAATAAGCTTATCCATCTTCCGGATCTGATAATTGAAACACCTTATTTTTCCTTTTGAACTTGAATTCGCATCTGAATTCTCTTTAATGTGAGTCCATCAAAAATTTGAATCCTATCCTTATTTTAAAAATTCATTCCCGTATCGTCGAGCAAAGAGGTATATTTGAAAATTAATATTTAAAATGTTTTATATATTGTGTTGTTTGAGTTGTTGATGTTGATTTGGGTTTTCGATCGATTCGTCTGATCAACGCTATCGATAGGATTTCCAAAACACTTGAACAGACCAAATTGACACAATTTTGTTTTCAATTTGGTAAACGAAATAAATTGTGTGTAATTATATTATATAAGTATAATTTTCTTGAAATTAAATGGTTAACGAATCCGTGGTCCGAAACGATAATATTTAATTTTCATTTATGTATAAACCATTGGCTATTGTATAATATAAATGAATGAATTTATAAAACTTGGATATAATTTGATTTAGAATTTAAATGAATTTAAAACAAGAATTTGGGAATTTAATTTCCCATAGATTTCAAACCTTGTATTTAAAGTTTTAAAAGGTATATTATTTAAAGTATTTTCGAATAGAAATCTTTTGAAAGAAATTTTAGATGCTTAGATCAGTGCTCTGCTCTTTGTCGCTGGATAATAATTTCGGTGATGACGGCCGCATCATCGACATTTACTTTCGAGTTTCGAAGTGAAGAGACCAATTCGTAGTTTTGCTACTATTTTGATTTGGAAATTTAATCGATTTAAATTTCTTAAGTATGATTTGATTTATACGTATATAGGTATATTATTTTAAATTTAGTTTGATTTGATATATATAGCATATACATAAATTATCTCTAAATGGTTTAAAGGGAAATCGAAAATTTAAATCCTTAAAATTTATGATTAAAGACGATTTTCAATGAAACCAAAAGTTTCGGCTAAACATACTTAACTTGAAATAAGTAAATTGTAAAATTTTATTGGATAATACTCATAAAATTTTATTGGATAATACTCAATTGCATTATATATAACTTACCTAAAATTTTCAAAAGCTGACTATGCAATTGAATATTATATAATATAAAATGATATCAAAGGAAATTTTAAATAAATTTGAGTAGTTATAATAAATGTAAATATACTAAATACATATGTGATAAGATATATTAAGTAGAATAAATTTAATAATAATTTGGAATAAAGAAGAATTAAATTGGTCAAATAAAGTATGATTATAATAAATGACTATTCAAATTTATGATCTTGAAATCGTTAATTTAAGAAATTTGGATAATATACAATATAAATTGTCTATATAAATAAAATGTGAGTGCGTATAACAAATGTTATTCACTTAAATTTTGATTATAAAATGTTTATGGAGATAAATAGAATAATAAGTTAAATATATAATAGGTGCGATAAATAGAAGGAAATTGTGTGTGAAAGTTAATAGATTGAAAAAAAATCAACTTAATGAGACAAATTAAATAAAATTTTGTTTGAAAGAAATCTGTTGAATCAAATATTAATTTGAAATAAAATCAACTTAATGAATCATCTTGAATTTAAAGTTAATTGCTGAATATGAATTAATTTAAATTGAAAGTTATATGATTTAAACTAATTGTTTTATTTTGTTTTCAATCTATTTTCTTTCTGGTGGTTTCTATTCACCTACATTCTTCCTTTTCGGGGACGAAAAGTTTTGAGTGGGGGAGAGTGTAACGACCCGTAAATTTAACCGGTTTTAATAACGCGTTTATTTGAAATTTTGTGAAATTTTAAACGATAAAATTTTGAAATATAAATTTGATATTCGGAATGCGTCCAGTTAAACATAGCAACCGGTAAATTTTCTTCCGAAAATATGAAAGTTTATTTCGCGCCTAAATTTACTTCAATCTAATCAGTTAAAAAGCGTTGAAAATAAAACGTTTTCAAAACCAAAATATTTTTACATAGAAAAATTCTAAACCATCTTTTAAGCAAGTTGTCAGTTTGTCGTTTTTCGAAATTTGGGCATTTTGAGCTCCGTCGATCTTATTTTTCTTTGTTTTTCATGCATTTTCACTAGTAGAAAATTTCAAATTTTAAAAATTCAATCGTACCACTGATATCTGTATACCGTTTTGATCGTCTCGTCGTTCTGATCTCTACGGTATATTCGATTGTCAAATTCGAAGTCCGGTGTACCTTGCACTGTGCAAAACGCCTTCCATATCGGTACCGTGTCATGCCTTTTAGCTCTTCTGACTCTCTTTTTACTTTCCATTAATTGATAATGCATCGGTACGGATCTATGCCCATTTGTTTTCTGAACGCGCTACCTAAGAGAAATTAATTGCTTTAAATTTTAGCTGAATCAGGGAGTGTGACCGTTGCTCTTACTTTTGCTTTATAGCTGTCATCACCTCTTGCCTAGAAATGTGGTTCGCCCTTTTTCCAGTTCTAGACCGAGCTTTCAAATATAAAAAAAAAACAAAAAACAAAAACATAACAATAGAACCAACGTGTAAACAAGCTCCCCTCCTGTAGCATGCTCTTCATCTCCCTTTTCTTTTTTTCCAGATCCACCTTCATACTCATCAAAACCCATGCCACTTATCTCCACCGTTCAACCTCCCAAACCCAGAGCCACAACTCCGTGGCCGAGCAACCCAGCCGAGCATCTCCATACCCCAGCTTTCCATTCTTTCCTCGCCTTCCTCACGCAAGAACGCGGTGCGCCACCCCTTACCTCCGCATGAACCCATCGCCTCCTCCCTAACCTCCTCTTCTCTGTCGGCCAACAACTCAAAACCCGAGCCGCAAACCCTCCCACCGCCTCTTGACCGACCAGATCCACCGGAGTTCGTCATCCCTCCACCTCATGCACACGCAGCAACCATTCCCTCCGTCACTCGCCCGAACACCTCCACCAACCCACTTCCACTCGATCGCCATCTCATAAACCGTCCCTGTCCACTGCTAGTCGTGCTCGCCTTGCGCCTGAAAACCGCTCCTCCATGTATAAAAAAAAAAAGGTAACAAAGTTTTTAGTTTGAAAATATATAAAGGATACATATATGTATACGGTTTTTTCTTATATATATATATTTTATATTAGAAACCTATATTTTAAATAAGATTTCCATGTAAGTACACTTGAGTCAGGTTATTTGTATATTTGGCTAGAAGTTTATAATTGGAGTTGCTGTCTGTTATCGTTGTATGTGTTATATTATATTTCCTATAGTCTGTATATGGAATTTCTGATCTGCCACTTCATTATTATAAATTCATAATAGTTATATATCATACAGTATATTGTTTTGTACCGAATAAGCATATACTTGCATATAAAATATTACATAAGCTAGCTGACTCATTTTTATAAACAGTGGTATATGTTAGCGCATTTGATATATTGTGTTATAAAATATTGGTTCTGTTTATTTTATATAAAGGTTAACTAAATATTTGCAAGTTGTATATTTATACGTATGTGTAAATTTGTTTGTATGTAACGCTGTTGATAAAGTATTGTATAACTAAGCTGTATTTACTTTATAATAATGTATATATACTCCGTTTACACGTTGTCTGTACCTATATTATGCGCATATGGTATATTTGGGTTGATTCTATTTTCTAAAAAGGAGTTTAAGTTACCTAGTTTATACATGTCAAATTCCAGCAAAATCCGACATCGTTTGATTTGTGGTCGAGGATCTGGAAGTTAGACCCAGGCAGATATTCTTTTGTACTTAGAATTATTTTACACTGCTGCAAATACGACCTGAGTTCATGTTAGACGCATCTTATCTCCTTCGTCTTACGTCGGAATACAGTGATTCTTTTTTTGTTTAAAAGATTAAGTTTTCTACTTTCTGTATATGAAATTTTAGCTTCATACGAGGTGTTTCAGTCCTCTGGTTCTTATCTGAAAGTCAGACCCAGAGGGGTTTTCAGACCTGATCATTTGACAGTCGCAACATGGCCTGAGTCTATGTTTGTGACATCGTGAATTTTCTGGTCTCTTGTCGAAATCAAGTGATTCTTTGCAGTTTTGAAAGACGAGTTTTGATCTTTATTCATACCAAATTTCTGATCATTTCGATCTCGGTAGCACATAAAATTATATTGTTAAACTTTGACGCAGGACATGTTTTGTAATTGTTGCTATGTTGAATGTTTTGATTTGATTTGGCAATTCCTATTTAACAGTTTTGTTCGTCGATTCGTGCCAATCTTACTTTGCTCTGAGATTCATGCTTGGATTTGTAACTCAAATTCAGTGTCTGTATCAGTGTGCGTATCCGTGCCATCTTCTATTTTCTCTAGCCTCGAAAGGTGAGCAATCACTCACGATTAATGTTCTTTTATTTATTAAATTTGATTTCAATTGAAACGACAATTGAAATATGCTGCTGTATTTATTGCACTGTCATATATGCTATTACCTGTATCAGTTCACCTATGACATCTGACACCGTTATCTGTTATGTATGCAATAATAATCCAGTTTGGTTGATAAATGATTGATTGTTGATCTTTATATTGGATGTTAAATTGTTAAGTATGAAGTGATAAATAATTTGAAATTGACGTAGGATAGTTTAAAATTTTGAATTATGTTAAATTTAATTGACACGTAGAATTTGGTTAAGAACGCTTTGAACCGTTAAATGTATGTTGTATAAATTGTGTAGTATAAATTCGAAAAATGGATGACAAGTGAAGAACCGTACAAATGTTAGTGTAATAATCTTTAATCTACATGAAATGATAGTGTAGATTCTAGAAATAATTATATTAATTCGCACAAATAACAATGCGAATTAATACGATTATTTCGGGATTATTTGAATTAATTATTGGATTGTTATTGATTGTTGTAATTGCTTGTTTATTTACTTTGACACCATCCCAGTTATCACACTGCAAGTTCCCTTTATTATGTTTGATTTTGAATTGAAATTGGAATCGGGTTGAAATGATAAATACCCAAATGAATTTGACCTAGGATAGATAATTAAATAAAATCCGATTGGTCAATAATTTGATTTTAAAATAAAATAATGATTTTATTCGAGCAAAGAATAAGTTTTGAAATGAAGTTTGAATTTGAATTTTGAAAGGAAAATGTAAAGATTGAAATCTGAAACAAATATTAACGTAGTAATTGATAAAAGAACGTTGATTGAAATTTGATTTTCTGATGATTAAGTTTTGAATTTATTGATAAGTAAGTTTGAAATGATTTAATAATTGAGTTTGAATTTATAATTAAGTTGAAATTATTAAGTTTTGAAATTATTAATAATTAAGATTGAAATTATTTAATAATTGAATAAGATTGAATTATTTGATAATTGAATTAAAATTGAACTCTTTGATAAGAGAAATTGAACTTTTGATTAAGTGAATTTGATCTTCGTTAATAAATGAAATGGTGTTTCTTTATTTATTAAGTTTGGAAAAATTATTTAAATAAGTAAATAAGTGAAATTTAACTTCTCTACTATGTGAAAGTTAGTTTTTGTTAATTGAGTTGAAATTTGTGACTAAGTAAAGAAATAAATGGAATTGAATTTCTTAACAAGAAATAAAAATGCGTTTTATTGAAATAAATATAAGACTTGAATTTAAGAATTTGATTTGTTGAATTTATTCTAATTGAATATGAATTTTGATATAATGAAGTTGAACTTAAGTGATTGATTTAATGAATTGGAAGTCTAATAGAAATCGTTTTAAATGATAATTTAACTTAACGAATATTGAATGAAATCGATAAATGAATTTGAATCGATTTGAATGATAAATTAAATTAAATCAAATGATTTCGGAATGAAACTTATATACGAATTTGAATCAATAATTGAATTGTTTAAATGAAAGTTGAAATCGAATTATAAGATTTTGAAATGGTAATTTGAAAGTTTTGAAACGTAAATTTTTGGAATTGATTTAGTAAGACGGTGAAATGTTGGTTTACGAATTGAAATTGAAATTGAAATTTATTTGATTTTGAAATTCATTAAACGACCAATCGGTTTATTAATTACGAAAGTTATTAAAGAGACCGGAGTGGGTTATGAACATACTCTCTGTCTAAACCGAAAACCACTTTAATAACTATACGCGGAGTGATGATCCAGAATGAAGTGGTTGAAATGATGTACGTGATGACTGAAGAAAGAGAACGATAATGGATAGCCTTGACACTTGTGTCAAATTGGAAATGACTAAAATCAGGAGCCGTGCCGGGCCAAATGGGGTTAGCCACCTCGAGCGAACTCACTTCTTCGTAACTACTACTCATTACTTGTTATTGATTGGTGCACCCTCGGAATTTCAGGAGTGTTGTTTCGCGGTGTTGCGATCGCTGCGGCGATGCGTTCTCACCAGTCCGGATCAGGCGAACGGTAGTTTCACTACCATGGGTATTGCCTCATGTGCCTTGTCATACTTGTATCCCTATACGCGACCACTACGAATTTGTTTTGTGTTATACCTATGGAGTACTCCCTGATAGCCCACCAGTTTACGGTGGAGTTTACAGTGCTGTATAGACTATGATGCTTATAAAATGTGTTAAGGGGGATAATGGTAACGCCTTAACACTATTTTGATATTTTATATTACTGATAGACATTATCTATTTAGCGTATACTACTACATAGTAGATAGTTTAACGGATCCTTAGAGGATGATGATTCCAACATCCTTTGAGTTACCTGTATTCTGATTGTTATTTCACTTGAGTTGGATTTATTGATATAAGAATATTAATCCTGACTCGAGTGTTTTGTGTTTTGCTTTACGCTCGGGTCAGACTGAGTGTACTAGTATTCGAGACTCACCTTTGGAGTTGGGCTTTGCTTGAAGATCCAGCCATCTATTCTGCTTTCGGTATCCTATGATTCCAGTGATGTATTCTGATTTGTAATTGATGTATCGTATTTCTCTTCTGTTGTAAACTCTGATGTATCTTATATATTTATATGGTAGCTTCATGAACTACTATCTCTTTTACTTCCGCTGCATATTATTACTCTGTGTCTGTGATTATGTGATTATTTATTTACTGTATATCTGAGTTTTGCCAAATTTAAATTAACAATTCGGTATTTTGAATTATTCAAGTCCGACATGTGTGGATGCGAGTGGTCCAAAATAGCGGGTCCGTTACAGTTGGTATCAGAGCTTTTGGTAGCTCTAGGCAGAACTTAGCATATATGGAAAATGTATTTACAGAATCACTCTCATTCGAGTTTCAATCTCTTCCTTTTGACTCAATTCTTTTGAATTTTGGAACGTTCTCTGCGGTTTCAAAATTCATTCATATCTCTCACTGTTTATCTTCTTTTGATTTTGGAGTACCCATAACTCAACTTTGAATGATCTTTATAATGAGTCGACGATCTCGTCAATCCCAAATTAATGTATCAAAGGGGTGAAACTCCTTTACAACAGGCATTGATTTACCGGAGATTTATGTATCCTCGGTTTACGATGTTATCTATCTCTTAAAATCTGATGGCATTTACCTTGAAATTCTGCATCGATCTTATTCTTTAAGTCACGGTCGACCCGGTTAAGGTTGCCCATGAATTAAATAAGCTTATCCATCTTCCGGATCTGATAATTGAAACACCTTATTTTTCCTTTTGAACTTGAATTCGCATCTGAATTCTCTTTAATGTGAGTCCATCAAAAATTTGAATCCTATCCTTATTTTAAAAATTCATTCCCGTATCGTCGAGCAAAGAGGTATATTTGAAAATTAATATTTAAAATGTTTTATATATTGTGTTGTTTGAGTTGTTGATGTTGATTTGGGTTTTCGATCGATTCGTCTGATCAACGCTATCGATAGGATTTCCAAAACACTTGAACAGACCAAATTGACACAATTTTGTTTTCAATTTGGTAAACGAAATAAATTGTGTGTAATTATATTATATAAGTATAATTTTCTTGAAATTAAATGGTTAACGAATCCGTGGTCCGAAACGATAATATTTAATTTTCATTTATGTATAAACCATTGGCTATTGTATAATATAAATGAATGAATTTATAAAACTTGGATATAATTTGATTTAGAATTTAAATGAATTTAAAACAAGAATTTGGGAATTTAATTTCCCATAGATTTCAAACCTTGTATTTAAAGTTTTAAAAGGTATATTATTTAAAGTATTTTCGAATAGAAATCTTTTGAAAGAAATTTTAGATGCTTAGATCAGTGCTCTGCTCTTTGTCGCTGGATAATAATTTCGGTGATGACGGCCGCATCATCGACATTTACTTTCGAGTTTCGAAGTGAAGAGACCAATTCGTAGTTTTGCTACTATTTTGATTTGGAAATTTAATCGATTTAAATTTCTTAAGTATGATTTGATTTATACGTATATAGGTATATTATTTTAAATTTAGTTTGATTTGATATATATAGCATATACATAAATTATCTCTAAATGGTTTAAAGGGAAATCGAAAATTTAAATCCTTAAAATTTATGATTAAAGACGATTTTCAATGAAACCAAAAGTTTCGGCTAAACATACTTAACTTGAAATAAGTAAATTGTAAAATTTTATTGGATAATACTCATAAAATTTTATTGGATAATACTCAATTGCATTATATATAACTTACCTAAAATTTTCAAAAGCTGACTATGCAATTGAATATTATATAATATAAAATGATATCAAAGGAAATTTTAAATAAATTTGAGTAGTTATAATAAATGTAAATATACTAAATACATATGTGATAAGATATATTAAGTAGAATAAATTTAATAATAATTTGGAATAAAGAAGAATTAAATTGGTCAAATAAAGTATGATTATAATAAATGACTATTCAAATTTATGATCTTGAAATCGTTAATTTAAGAAATTTGGATAATATACAATATAAATTGTCTATATAAATAAAATGTGAGTGCGTATAACAAATGTTATTCACTTAAATTTTGATTATAAAATGTTTATGGAGATAAATAGAATAATAAGTTAAATATATAATAGGTGCGATAAATAGAAGGAAATTGTGTGTGAAAGTTAATAGATTGAAAAAAAATCAACTTAATGAGACAAATTAAATAAAATTTTGTTTGAAAGAAATCTGTTGAATCAAATATTAATTTGAAATAAAATCAACTTAATGAATCATCTTGAATTTAAAGTTAATTGCTGAATATGAATTAATTTAAATTGAAAGTTATATGATTTAAACTAATTGTTTTATTTTGTTTTCAATCTATTTTCTTTCTGGTGGTTTCTATTCACCTACATTCTTCCTTTTCGGGGACGAAAAGTTTTGAGTGGGGGAGAGTGTAACGACCCGTAAATTTAACCGGTTTTAATAACGCGTTTATTTGAAATTTTGTGAAATTTTAAACGATAAAATTTTGAAATATAAATTTGATATTCGGAATGCGTCCAGTTAAACATAGCAACCGGTAAATTTTCTTCCGAAAATATGAAAGTTTATTTCGCGCCTAAATTTACTTCAATCTAATCAGTTAAAAAGCGTTGAAAATAAAACGTTTTCAAAACCAAAATATTTTTACATAGAAAAATTCTAAACCATCTTTTAAGCAAGTTGTCAGTTTGTCGTTTTTCGAAATTTGGGCATTTTGAGCTCCGTCGATCTTATTTTTCTTTGTTTTTCATGCATTTTCACTAGTAGAAAATTTCAAATTTTAAAAATTCAATCGTACCACTGATATCTGTATACCGTTTTGATCGTCTCGTCGTTCTGATCTCTACGGTATATTCGATTGTCAAATTCGAAGTCCGGTGTACCTTGCACTGTGCAAAACGCCTTCCATATCGGTACCGTGTCATGCCTTTTAGCTCTTCTGACTCTCTTTTTACTTTCCATTAATTGATAATGCATCGGTACGGATCTATGCCCATTTGTTTTCTGAACGCGCTACCTAAGAGAAATTAATTGCTTTAAATTTTAGCTGAATCAGGGAGTGTGACCGTTGCTCTTACTTTTGCTTTATAGCTGTCATCACCTCTTGCCTAGAAATGTGGTTCGCCCTTTTTCCAGTTCTAGACCGAGCTTTCAAATATAAAAAAAAAACAAAAAACAAAAACATAACAATAGAACCAACGTGTAAACAAGCTCCCCTCCTGTAGCATGCTCTTCATCTCCCTTTTCTTTTTTTCCAGATCCACCTTCATACTCATCAAAACCCATGCCACTTATCTCCACCGTTCAACCTCCCAAACCCAGAGCCACAACTCCGTGGCCGAGCAACCCAGCCGAGCATCTCCATACCCCAGCTTTCCATTCTTTCCTCGCCTTCCTCACGCAAGAACGCGGTGCGCCACCCCTTACCTCCGCATGAACCCATCGCCTCCTCCCTAACCTCCTCTTCTCTGTCGGCCAACAACTCAAAACCCGAGCCGCAAACCCTCCCACCGCCTCTTGACCGACCAGATCCACCGGAGTTCGTCATCCCTCCACCTCATGCACACGCAGCAACCATTCCCTCCGTCACTCGCCCGAACACCTCCACCAACCCACTTCCACTCGATCGCCATCTCATAAACCGTCCCTGTCCACTGCTAGTCGTGCTCGCCTTGCGCCTGAAAACCGCTCCTCCATGTATAAAAAAAAAAAGGTAACAAAGTTTTTAGTTTGAAAATATATAAAGGATACATATATGTATACGGTTTTTTCTTATATATATATATTTTATATTAGAAACCTATATTTTAAATAAGATTTCCATGTAAGTACACTTGAGTCAGGTTATTTGTATATTTGGCTAGAAGTTTATAATTGGAGTTGCTGTCTGTTATCGTTGTATGTGTTATATTATATTTCCTATAGTCTGTATATGGAATTTCTGATCTGCCACTTCATTATTATAAATTCATAATAGTTATATATCATACAGTATATTGTTTTGTACCGAATAAGCATATACTTGCATATAAAATATTACATAAGCTAGCTGACTCATTTTTATAAACAGTGGTATATGTTAGCGCATTTGATATATTGTGTTATAAAATATTGGTTCTGTTTATTTTATATAAAGGTTAACTAAATATTTGCAAGTTGTATATTTATACGTATGTGTAAATTTGTTTGTATGTAACGCTGTTGATAAAGTATTGTATAACTAAGCTGTATTTACTTTATAATAATGTATATATACTCCGTTTACACGTTGTCTGTACCTATATTATGCGCATATGGTATATTTGGGTTGATTCTATTTTCTAAAAAGGAGTTTAAGTTACCTAGTTTATACATGTCAAATTCCAGCAAAATCCGACATCGTTTGATTTGTGGTCGAGGATCTGGAAGTTAGACCCAGGCAGATATTCTTTTGTACTTAGAATTATTTTACACTGCTGCAAATACGACCTGAGTTCATGTTAGACGCATCTTATCTCCTTCGTCTTACGTCGGAATACAGTGATTCTTTTTTTGTTTAAAAGATTAAGTTTTCTACTTTCTGTATATGAAATTTTAGCTTCATACGAGGTGTTTCAGTCCTCTGGTTCTTATCTGAAAGTCAGACCCAGAGGGGTTTTCAGACCTGATCATTTGACAGTCGCAACATGGCCTGAGTCTATGTTTGTGACATCGTGAATTTTCTGGTCTCTTGTCGAAATCAAGTGATTCTTTGCAGTTTTGAAAGACGAGTTTTGATCTTTATTCATACCAAATTTCTGATCATTTCGATCTCGGTAGCACATAAAATTATATTGTTAAACTTTGACGCAGGACATGTTTTGTAATTGTTGCTATGTTGAATGTTTTGATTTGATTTGGCAATTCCTATTTAACAGTTTTGTTCGTCGATTCGTGCCAATCTTACTTTGCTCTGAGATTCATGCTTGGATTTGTAACTCAAATTCAGTGTCTGTATCAGTGTGCGTATCCGTGCCATCTTCTATTTTCTCTAGCCTCGAAAGGTGAGCAATCACTCACGATTAATGTTCTTTTATTTATTAAATTTGATTTCAATTGAAACGACAATTGAAATATGCTGCTGTATTTATTGCACTGTCATATATGCTATTACCTGTATCAGTTCACCTATGACATCTGACACCGTTATCTGTTATGTATGCAATAATAATCCAGTTTGGTTGATAAATGATTGATTGTTGATCTTTATATTGGATGTTAAATTGTTAAGTATGAAGTGATAAATAATTTGAAATTGACGTAGGATAGTTTAAAATTTTGAATTATGTTAAATTTAATTGACACGTAGAATTTGGTTAAGAACGCTTTGAACCGTTAAATGTATGTTGTATAAATTGTGTAGTATAAATTCGAAAAATGGATGACAAGTGAAGAACCGTACAAATGTTAGTGTAATAATCTTTAATCTACATGAAATGATAGTGTAGATTCTAGAAATAATTATATTAATTCGCACAAATAACAATGCGAATTAATACGATTATTTCGGGATTATTTGAATTAATTATTGGATTGTTATTGATTGTTGTAATTGCTTGTTTATTTACTTTGACACCATCCCAGTTATCACACTGCAAGTTCCCTTTATTATGTTTGATTTTGAATTGAAATTGGAATCGGGTTGAAATGATAAATACCCAAATGAATTTGACCTAGGATAGATAATTAAATAAAATCCGATTGGTCAATAATTTGATTTTAAAATAAAATAATGATTTTATTCGAGCAAAGAATAAGTTTTGAAATGAAGTTTGAATTTGAATTTTGAAAGGAAAATGTAAAGATTGAAATCTGAAACAAATATTAACGTAGTAATTGATAAAAGAACGTTGATTGAAATTTGATTTTCTGATGATTAAGTTTTGAATTTATTGATAAGTAAGTTTGAAATGATTTAATAATTGAGTTTGAATTTATAATTAAGTTGAAATTATTAAGTTTTGAAATTATTAATAATTAAGATTGAAATTATTTAATAATTGAATAAGATTGAATTATTTGATAATTGAATTAAAATTGAACTCTTTGATAAGAGAAATTGAACTTTTGATTAAGTGAATTTGATCTTCGTTAATAAATGAAATGGTGTTTCTTTATTTATTAAGTTTGGAAAAATTATTTAAATAAGTAAATAAGTGAAATTTAACTTCTCTACTATGTGAAAGTTAGTTTTTGTTAATTGAGTTGAAATTTGTGACTAAGTAAAGAAATAAATGGAATTGAATTTCTTAACAAGAAATAAAAATGCGTTTTATTGAAATAAATATAAGACTTGAATTTAAGAATTTGATTTGTTGAATTTATTCTAATTGAATATGAATTTTGATATAATGAAGTTGAACTTAAGTGATTGATTTAATGAATTGGAAGTCTAATAGAAATCGTTTTAAATGATAATTTAACTTAACGAATATTGAATGAAATCGATAAATGAATTTGAATCGATTTGAATGATAAATTAAATTAAATCAAATGATTTCGGAATGAAACTTATATACGAATTTGAATCAATAATTGAATTGTTTAAATGAAAGTTGAAATCGAATTATAAGATTTTGAAATGGTAATTTGAAAGTTTTGAAACGTAAATTTTTGGAATTGATTTAGTAAGACGGTGAAATGTTGGTTTACGAATTGAAATTGAAATTGAAATTTATTTGATTTTGAAATTCATTAAACGACCAATCGGTTTATTAATTACGAAAGTTATTAAAGAGACCGGAGTGGGTTATGAACATACTCTCTGTCTAAACCGAAAACCACTTTAATAACTATACGCGGAGTGATGATCCAGAATGAAGTGGTTGAAATGATGTACGTGATGACTGAAGAAAGAGAACGATAATGGATAGCCTTGACACTTGTGTCAAATTGGAAATGACTAAAATCAGGAGCCGTGCCGGGCCAAATGGGGTTAGCCACCTCGAGCGAACTCACTTCTTCGTAACTACTACTCATTACTTGTTATTGATTGGTGCACCCTCGGAATTTCAGGAGTGTTGTTTCGCGGTGTTGCGATCGCTGCGGCGATGCGTTCTCACCAGTCCGGATCAGGCGAACGGTAGTTTCACTACCATGGGTATTGCCTCATGTGCCTTGTCATACTTGTATCCCTATACGCGACCACTACGAATTTGTTTTGTGTTATACCTATGGAGTACTCCCTGATAGCCCACCAGTTTACGGTGGAGTTTACAGTGCTGTATAGACTATGATGCTTATAAAATGTGTTAAGGGGGATAATGGTAACGCCTTAACACTATTTTGATATTTTATATTACTGATAGACATTATCTATTTAGCGTATACTACTACATAGTAGATAGTTTAACGGATCCTTAGAGGATGATGATTCCAACATCCTTTGAGTTACCTGTATTCTGATTGTTATTTCACTTGAGTTGGATTTATTGATATAAGAATATTAATCCTGACTCGAGTGTTTTGTGTTTTGCTTTACGCTCGGGTCAGACTGAGTGTACTAGTATTCGAGACTCACCTTTGGAGTTGGGCTTTGCTTGAAGATCCAGCCATCTATTCTGCTTTCGGTATCCTATGATTCCAGTGATGTATTCTGATTTGTAATTGATGTATCGTATTTCTCTTCTGTTGTAAACTCTGATGTATCTTATATATTTATATGGTAGCTTCATGAACTACTATCTCTTTTACTTCCGCTGCATATTATTACTCTGTGTCTGTGATTATGTGATTATTTATTTACTGTATATCTGAGTTTTGCCAAATTTAAATTAACAATTCGGTATTTTGAATTATTCAAGTCCGACATGTGTGGATGCGAGTGGTCCAAAATAGCGGGTCCGTTACAGTCACTTTGATGGGTTCGAACTTCATGGATACGAACTGTGGTACTACGATGGATTCGAAGTCACTGGAACCTGATCGATACGAAAGTGATCGATACGAGCTAGGGTTCGGTGATGGATACGAAATCACGCATTTTCCCTTCAAATCGAATCGATCATAACTTGAGCGTATGAACTCGGATTGACGTGAAATTTGAGATGCTGACTTCTATGATCTTTCTTGTCATGTCCTATCAATTGTAGCTCAATCTGTACTCAGACAAAATTCAGCGATATTCATAGTGAAGCAAAGTATGACCAATCTTTGAGACGAACTGTTCTTTGTTTTCAATCGATCTTTTGGTATCACGGCTTTGCCAAAAAACGGGATAACATATATAATCATATTTTATTTTAAATTTCTGATTGAAATGATAAATATCCGTTTCACTTGACCATAGGGTAGAAAATTTATATACAGACACCGTGGTCTATATCTAAAATATTTTGAAAATGATTTCTATGGTTTTTGAAAGAAAAATATGGTTTAATGAATATTGATTTTGATATTATTTAAATATTATTTTAATATATAGTTAAATGCTTGAATTTAAGCTATGTACAAGTTTGTTAAATAAAAATTAAGTTTAATAATAGAGTTTGATTTTTTTAAAAATACATGTGAGTAAGTATTTAAATTTTATTTAAATATAGAGTGCATAATGATTTAAATAAATAATGGTTGGGAGATAAATTGGAGATTTATTTGAAATTACATTTATTTAAGAATTAAACTCAAAAGGGTTAATGTGAAATTTATTAAGCCAGAAATTTTAAAAGGTATAATTATTATAGCTTGATTTTGGCGTCAAGGTGAAATAAACGAGTATTTCAAGTATAAATGAATTGAAGGAAATATATAGTTATTTGTAATTTGTGTTTTATTTAAATGATAAGGGATTTATTATGTAAATATTTCAAACTAAATAATAGAAAATTTAATTATTGAATCGAAATTATCAAATTTAGTTTTGAAATTTTGGAATATCTAAAGTCTTGAAATATATCGAAATTGAAATGTTTTATCGAAAATGAAATGTTTCGAAGTTATGAATTTCAAAGTATTATGTTTTATAAGTGTTATAATTTCAGTTGTTTGGTTTTGAAGTGTATAAATTTGAAAGTGCTATGATTTTGGAAAAGGGATATATTTGAAATATAAAAAAAATGATATCATATTGAATTGGGTTTTGAAGTGGAAATTATATCGTATTTATATAGTTTTGAAATGGATATTACATTATGGTTTTGAAGTATAATTATTTTGAAATGACCGCGATGTTATAATAATGTTTAGTTGTTAAAGAGACTGGGATCGGAAGTTGTCAAACTCTCTGCCAACTCCGAAAGCCACTTTAACAACCGTGTACGCGGTGGAGATTCAAGAACGAAGTAGGATGGCGGCGACATTCCTTAGAGGTATGAACATGGACCCGACTCCCATTAGTTGGCTTAAGGTGGCTAAAACAGGAGCAATTGACGGGCTAATGATGTCATTCCTCTGATAGGACACACTCCTTAGATATTATATTCTGACTATGAGATTGATTCGTTGGCCACTTTTGATTCTTTTGATTTGGGAGTGTGGCTCGAGGTGGGCGATGGTAGCTGCTACGCGTTACCACCCTGGCATTGCCTAGTTGTGCAGTGTCACCTACCCTAGCGCGCCTTGTACGAGTTTGGTTTTCTCCCGTAGCCCGTGGTGTATTTAGGGTAGTCTCCCAATCTGGAGATGCGTTGATACTGGATGGACTACTGGGGCTATTACGTGTTAAGGGGAATATTGGGTCACTCCTTAACACTATTTAAAAGTAAGTTTATTTTGCTATAGACATTATTATAGTAGCAAAATATTACTACATAGTAAATAGTTTAACGGATCCTTAGGAGATGTGAATCTCGAGCATCTTTTAAGTTACTGCACTCACGTTTGACACTGGATTGGAGATGTCAAATCCCGTAACATCTCTGACGCCGTTCCACTCATATTTATTTCATTTGATTTAACTTACATAAGATCTTTTAGTTCTGACTCGAGCGTTTTGTCTTTTCAATTTGCTCGGGTCAGTCTGAGCATTACAGGATATGAAGACTTTATTTATGGAGGACGAAGACAAAGATTTTATTACTATTATTTATTATATTATTCCACCGCATTCATACTATTCCGCTACATTGTAATTATTATTCTCTGGTATGTGTAACTCTGATTTTATAGTGTATTAGTATAATCAAATGTTTTGTAAACAGCTTCATGAACTGTTTATTTAATTATTATATTTTAGCGTTCCGCTGCAAGATTCTATTTTGTTTTTCTTTCTCTGTTTTTTCTTATTTACCCCATAGCAATCCGCCCTTCTGTATGGTTTAAGTCTGACATGTGTGGTTTATCGTCGATTTAAAGCGTATAAAAAGGAAGGACGTTACATCTGGTATCAGAGCTTTAGTTTAGCGATAAACCTTAGCTTTATGGGGTCTCACTCTTTATTAATAGGGTAGCAATACCCTATGATGATTCGTTGAGCGTGTGTATGTGTGTGTGTGTGTATGTAAGAAAGTGTATTTATTAGTGTTACTAAAGGTTTTTATATTGTATTAATTTGTTCCGTTTTGTATTTATAAATTCTGGTTGGCGCACAGGACGCTATGACATCAATAGGGATTTCTAAACACTTAATAGGACAGACCGACACAATATTTGTTTTTGAATATAGTGAATGAAATAATTTTGCCTATTATATTTTCTATATATAAAATAATTTTTTTTTATAAAGGATATATATTTGCTTGTGATATATTGGTTGTTAGGTAGTGAAATTTATAAATATTGGTTGGAAATAAGATCTAAAATAAAATAAATGAAATCTGAAAATTTTAGAACTTATTTCCCGAGATTTTGGAAAATTTCTTTTGGATGATTTGGAATATAATAATATTATTTTGAAGTATTTTTGGATATAAATATTCCAATAAGATTTGAAAGAATTATTTTTTTAAAGGAATTTTTGGAAAGAAATAAGTTCTGTACTCCCCACTCTGTTATTGGAAAATAATTTCGATGATGAGTGCACGCATCATCGATGTACATTTTTGAGTTTCGTAGTGGGAATGCCATTGTAGTAGCTTTACTACAGTTCTATTCTGATCAATAAATATAAATTTTAAATTGTTTTAAATATAATTGATATATGCGTTAAAAGTATATATTTATCAATTATTTTAAAATAATTTGAAATTAAACCCGGTATTTAGTTCTTAAGTTCTGTTAATAAATAGTTTCAATTATGGTAGTTAAATGGAATGTAACTAATTAATAATTGGAACCTCTAATTAAAATAAGAGATTGAATGCTAGGTTATAAATGAAATTCAAGAAAGTTGATATTGTAACCTATAAAACAAAAGATATGATTATTGAATAGTAAATTAATTTAAAAGAAAAGAGATAAACTTGTATAACTTTCAATTGAATTCCTAAAAAGCATATATATAACTTACCAAAGATTTATGTTTAATAAGAAATGTAATAGGATATTATACAAGTAAAAATTTGAAATAATGAAAATATTAAATGAAATTTTTAATAAATAAGAATTTAATGTTGTGGTTGTTATAAACTTATGTTATAATTGAAATATTACTATAATAAATTATGATAGAAAGTAAGTATTACAAGAAAGTAATTAAACCTTAAGTAGATGAATTGATATGTTAAGAAATTGAATTGAACATAAATACTATAAACAGAAGAATGTAAATAAATTAAGTTATGCAATAATGAATGGATGAATAAATATAATGCAATAAAAAGAAACTGGCATGACCTGAATAAATGAAAATGAATAATTGCAAGTAATAAATGAAACTAAATGAAATAAACACTGAATGAATGAATGGAAATATAAAATCTGTGAGAAATAAATGTAAAATAAAAGATAAATCATTATATGAATGAAAAGGAAATCAAACAACAAATGTTATGAAATGAAATTGATAAAAATTAAATTGATCTATTGTTTGGAATTTTGTTTGTTTGGTTTATGGTTGTTTGGGAAAGGATATGTAACATCCAGCCTTTTCGCACACTTTAAACCGACACACGTGCCAATTCAAAGCATACGCAAGGGCGGATTGTTATGGGGTAAATGAGAAAAAAACAGAGAAGAAATAAAACAAAATAGAATCTCACAGCGGAAGGATAAAATATAATAATCAATATACAGTTCATGATAACTGTTTACAAAATATTTATTTTACTTATACAATGAATATCAGAGTTACACATACCAATACAATCAATGCAGCAGAAATTTAGAGTGTGGTGCAATACTATAAATAATATAATACGGATTCTTCGTCTTCGTCCTCCAAAGCTAAAATCTTCGATCCTGAAACGCTCGGACTGACCCGAGCGAATTTGAAAAGACAAAAACACTCGAGTCAGACTAAAAGATCTTATGTGAGTTAAATTAACAGAAATAAATATGAGTACAGTAACTCAAAAGATGTTCGGGATTTACATCTCCTAAGGATCCGTTAAACTATTTACTATGTAGTATATTGCGCTATTATAATAGTGTCTATTTATAAAATAAACTTACTTTTTAATAGCGTTAAGGGGTTACCCATATAGCCCTTAACACAAATAATGCCAATAGTCTATACAGTACCGTAATACCTCCTGATCGGGAAGCTACCAGAGGATACTCCATAGGTACGACACAAATAGAAACTCGTAGTAAAGGCTCGGTATGGTAGGTGACACGGCACAACTAGGCAATGCCAGGGTAGATATACCAATTGCTATCCAGGCTGGTGGAAACGCGTAGCCGCAGTTACCGCCCACCTCGGACTAACTCCCCAAAATCAAAATATAGAAGTGGCCACTGAATCAATCCAAAATCAAAGTATAATATCGAAGAGGAGGGTCCGATCAGAGGAATGACCTCATTGGCCTGAGAATCGCTCCTGTTTTAGCCACCTTATGCCAACTCACGGGAGTCGGGTCCATGTATTTACCTTACAGGAAACGTCGCCACCACCTACTTCATTCTGGAATCTCCACCGCGTACACGGTTAGTCAAAGTGGTTTTCGGTATCGACAGAGAGTATGTCAGATATCCGATCCCGGTCTCTTTGCCAACCCATCGTTATTATAACACCGCGGTCATTTAAAAATAGGTTATACTTTAAAAATCAGAATAAACATTCCATTTCATAACCATGAATACGGTATCATTTCAAAACCCAAAACCATATTTTATCACTTATCCCAAATATAATTCTTTTCCAAAATCAAAATGCTTTAACTTCATATCGTCTGAGAATCAAATATTTTCAAAGCATAGTATTTTGAAAATCATAATTTAAAACCATAACTTCTAAAACTTGAATGGTTTGGACATTCAACGGTGTATGAATTAAATGGTTTAACTTAAATGTTACTTTGTAAAGAAAATAGTTCTCATGGCTTTACAAATACATTTCTTTATTAAAGTCTAAACCAAAATTTATATTATCTCTCTCAAGTTCCAAAACCACTTCAATTTATTTATATATACGTATATCCATTTTGAGTATCAATATTTCAAACTAAAGTCGGATTTTATGCTTTCAACAAATCAATTGTTCTATTAATTAGTCTTGAATATTCATATAAAATCCATAAATAATAAGACTTCAATTTCTAGTAATAAAATATATATATTTCCCAATTCAAATTATACTAGAATATTCATTTCAATTTATTTTGGGAAAAATCCAATTATAAATATCATATCTTAAAATTTCCAAACTTAACATTTAAACATATGATATAAATTATTAAACTCCATTTTCTTAATTTTCTTCCATTTTTAATAAAGATTTTTATACACCTTTTAATTTCAAAATTTTCAACTTCATATGTATATATATATGGAAGAAAAATATTTATACAATATAAAATTTAAGATTATTATAAACCGTATTCCATCCAAACCATAGAAATCACATAAAAACAGTTATATATAGACCGCGGTGCCTGTATAAAATTTTCTATCCTATGGTCAAGTGATACGGATATTTATCATTTCAATCCGCAATTTAAAAGATATAAAAATTTGCGGTTATATATCATTTCAAACCACAATCCCGAATGAAATGAAATATGCATGATAATTTGCAATTTTATGAAATACAATAAAACATCCATCAACATCACCCATCATCCAATCACAATCATCAAGCAATATCAATCAATAACAATTTATATTTGATAATATATAACAGGTAATAACTGGCAATTTTATTCAGATTAAATTTAACAACATTAATCCAACAGTTTATATTCAGTAATAATCTATATAACTGTTAACTATCAGTTTATAGGCAAACAAATAAATTCTAACTATCAATTAATACGCAATAAATAAATTAAATTAACAGTTAAACTTAATAAATGCAATTCAACAAATATGAGTGAAATAAACATGCCAAATACTCATAAATAAATTTCTATTCATTTCAAAAATTAATTTAACAAACATAAAAGCTTCTAGTAGTTGTGAGTGGGTTTAAACACTCACCTTTTGAATTTAAATTGAATTCAAATCCAATTTAAACCCAAAATTTTGACGGTCTCAGAATTTGTCCAAACCAGCGTCAAAACGTCAGAAATTCCGATACGATCCCATCAAAACAAACCGCGCGCGAATCCGAGCTCGTATGCAAAAGTTATGAAAATTTGAAAAATGAAAAATTCTGGTCCTTGGTCGACTTCGGGTTCGACTTCGGTGCGTCGCCTCAATTCCCCGGTGCTTGCTTGGAGTTTTCGCCAAAACGACCCGGAGCGACCCGAGTCATTTTCTTCCTGACCCGAAGTTGCTCTAGGGATTTCTCCCCTGAAACCCGAAGCGCGACCAGAAGCTGCTGCAGATCCAATTTTTTTTTTTTTTTTTTTTTTTTTTAAATTTGAATTTTTTTTTTTTGAACTGACTGGATCTAGGGTTAGCCCCCATTGAAGAAGAAGAGGAGCTTGAAGAAAGTATACGCGCAGATGAAAAGAAATTCATTAAATAAATTAAATAAATTATAAAAATCCAATTTTATATTAAAGCTCTATAATTGCCCAAATTTTATTGCTTATATAATTTATAGTCAATTTAAATGATTTAATAAGCCTGGCTGTGAATTAAGATTGACAAGTCTACCAAATTTCAGTATACATTTCTACGCTTCCTTATATTAAGGAATTATAAACTTAATTCTCAAAATCCAATTATTTAATCTTTTACCTTTATACTCACAACTTAAATCCAAAACAAAGATGCCCTTTAACATGTCTATGTTTTCACTTTAAAATCTACAATTTCCTTTTTAATTCAATAACGTAATAATTTACGTTTAATTTCATTTTATTTGAATAAATACCCTTTGTTGAATTTAATACTCCAATTATAAATATAAATCTTGCTTTCTAAAGCCTATATCAACAAATGGTCCAATTAAAATAAAATTAGTATTAACCTCACTTTATAGAAGTAACTACTGCAATTACAAAACCAAAACTACGTTAACTGCAATAATTTTGTGAATAAATTTGAGATTGATTTCAAAATAACTTGACAACAAATAAGATAGGTAACGAACAATAATTATTGTTATTAAATCTATTTCAAAAGGTCTACACTCAAATATTACCTTAAAGTAAGTCTTATGTTTCTATAAATTTATTCATACTTCCGTTACTATATTAATAATTAAAGTAACGTTCATTCTTAATAACAACATTATAACTATTCACATATAAAAGAACTCTATTCCCAAATACATTCATTTATATTTTATTTCCTTAAAGTTCTCCTTTATTAACTGGACACATTAACAACCAAAATAATTAATTCAGATCTATTTCAAACTATTTCCATTCTTAACAAAATAAAATAAATGGTTAACCTACACTTGTCATTCTTTTATATTCAAATTCACTAACAACATTATTAACAACAATGTTGCTATAGACTTTAATTAGATAAATTATATGAATGGTAAAATTTGGTAATTATGACAAACGCCCAAATATATGCATAAATTTACTACTTGTTATTATGAATTCCATCTATTACTTTCTAAATGCCTTTGTCTTCTCATATCCCATTTACTACCAAACTGCAAATTTAGTTATAGCTTATCGATACATAATCACCTAAACAAGACAAATTTTTATTACCCTTTTAAGTGCGTTTATTATTGACCATTTATGAAAATTACTTACCTTCACATATTGCATTGGTTTATTCAACGGTCACTTTTTATTCAGTCACTATTTATTTTATATTAATTGAATTCCATTCTAGTAAATATTTTTATTAATATTCACTGATTCAACATTTGTATGTTTCTTAAAATTAACTTTCAACAAAAAGTGACAATTTACATTATACAAATCTATTGTCATAAATTTTACTGTTACTTTAAATTCCAATTACTATAACAAATTTCTATTCAATATATATTCATTTTATTCCGTTCATTCGGGTACTGCATTGAAATATATTTATTCTCTAATACTAACGTTATTATCATTAAATTATGATTGGATTCCAAGTTTTTATTCAATACCTTGAACAATAACTTACATATTAACCAAGTCCTTCTTCTACTTAATTCAAATTGGATTATGTTCCAATTCCTATAACCTAGGTCTTGAGTCACCATTTACATAATTAAATTTATCGTTTATTTCAATCTTCGTTTATAATTTAAAGTTCTACTAAACTAAATTACAAAACTTATGAACTTTAACAAATTTAATCCACCAATTAAATTTTTCTGATGTTTATATATTGCAATTAAATTCACTTATTATTTCATTAATACCATTTTAATCAACTAATTATGACTTATAACCACAAACACAAATTTTCGTTATTTCAATCTATGTCATATAAACATTTTAAATTATTTACTTTTAATTACAGTTACTAGCTAACCCCTACATTTACTCCATTAAAAATCCTAAGACTTCCATTTCAATTTAAATTAGATTAGAAAACATATCAAATTGATTCATTTAATATCATTGAATTTAACGGGTCGTTACAGGATACTTTAAAATTGTTCGGATGTATGAATAATCTATTTAGTTTTATCTAAGACTATTGAGTAAATGGTGCACTTAGTAGTTTATTTTCCATTATGTACAATTTAAAGTTTAAACCCGAACAACTATTGGTTTTGTTTGCCATGGATAATTGAATTGTGTTGATTATGTATGATGATTGTATGATGTGGTTGCAAGTGATTGTTGTTTATATTGATTTGTTTGTTAGTGGTTGAAACAACTATAAATACTTCATTTTGTATAATTATTAACTCTTTTGGATTATATTAGTTAAATACAGGTTATGGAAGCAATTGCTACTGCTTTTGGTTTCATAATTAAGCATTAGTTGCCCAACAAATAGGTACGTTCTCGGATTACGGTTTATAGCGTTATTATATTGTTTTTCCCGTGTTGGGATATATATTATTTTGGAAAATATATGTTGTATATTGTTATATTTGACTTAAATTTTCTCCCAAACCTCTGCGTACAAAGGAGACTCTGCCGAAATTTTCCGTAAATTTTGGACTTAGAAAATTATTGGAAAATGTTTTTTAAACTTTATTAATTTGAGTATAAAAGATTGAATGGTTATAAATTGGTATATTTTATTTAAATTAATTAATTTTGTAAATTCATTTGTTTATAAAGTTAATATTTTTTGAATAAGATATATTGTTTACTCAATTCTTTCTTTTCACCTTCTTTTTCCTTTTTGAGGACGAAAAGTTTTGAGTGGGAGAGAGTGCAACGACCCGTAATTTTCGATGATTTAAATTAGTTGGTTTATTAATGTTTTGGTAAATAAATTAAGACGAAACAAAAATTCTGTAACTTAATAATGAAAAGAATGCTAAAATGAAATGCAACCATGGTAATTAAAGCCAAGTGTTAACAATTGAAATGAAATTATGATTAATTGTAATGTAAATTGTTATACTAGGCTATAAATTGAATATAAGAAAAAAAATGTAAATATTGCATTAGTTAATGAATTAATAAAATAAATAGTAATGGAATAAAATCAATGTCCAGTAAGTAATTATAATGTTGTTTGGAAATGATAACTTATAATAGTATGATTAAGAGTTAGTGGCAACAATTATTATAAGTACCGATATGTTTTAATCCATTAAATTGAATTGGAATCAATTGCAATAAATCTAAATAAATTATTACGTTAATGTTATCTAGGGTAATATTTGAAAATAATTTTAGTATTATCCATAATAGGACAATTTGTTGAATTTAAAAGAATGGAAAAGAAGACTTATCAATTTAATGGGATTTGAACTATAATGATTGGGTTTAATTGCAAATAAATGAAATTAAATATCTAAATATTACGTTAATTGAAATTAAGATGGAATGTTAGAATATTAATGTAATAGATTATGAATCAAATGTTAATTTCATCCGTTTGATAACAATAAATTGAATAATAAAATGAAAAGTAAATTAAATAGAAATATTGGAAATTAAATTTATAATTTTTGAATTAATGAAATTGAGGTTAACATTGAAATTGATAAATTTATCAACCCTAATTTGACATTTAAATTTGTTTAAATCATTGTAAATGAGTAAGGAATCAAAAATGATGAAATTAGCCAATTACCGAAATGAAATTGAAATTTTCATTTAATTAATTAATTATCAATTTATTTAATTAATGCAAAAATAGCCATTTTGGCCACTGATTCGGATTTCGACGAAACTACATTCATCGCATCCGTAATGGTGAAATAGTGTAGGATTTCAAGTTTCGTAGTGATCGGACTTGTTGTTTGACCGTACGGACTCGAAACGCCTTGAAATCAATTTAATTAAAATCAATTGGAATCAATTTGAAATAACTTGAATTTAGCATAACTTCTTCATACAATGGAATTTGGACCTGAAACCTGTTCCGTTGATTTTAAAATATTTTAAAATATGGGTTGACCAAATTTCATTCTAGAGTTAGAATGGGCTTTTCGTACCATTTTATCGTTCAATGCGTATATCAATCGTGTTCATCCTTTCTAATTTCAGCTTTGCATATATATACCTCGTTATAAACCCTAGCCTATTTCTTACGTTCATTTTATGTATGTACAATTCCAATTGCTCCTCTTCCTCAATGATAGACAAACAAATTCTCACTTCCAATACAATTGCAATTCAAAATCAAATCAAAATTTCAAACTCCACAAACTATATCATATTTTATATCGTCGGAAAGCTCTCAAAGAGCGCATCTCAATTCTGTGATTCATTTTTCAGTTTGATGCATTGTTTGTCCATAAATTGATGAATGATTTGTGGTCGTTCATCACGCGACGATCAAGTTTGATGGATCGCCAAATCGTGGATACAGCTGGGTAGAGATCAGTGAGTGGAGTGCATCTATATGGGTTTTGCATCGGACTGATGATCGGATTGAGGTGGATAATTGGATTAGGGTTTGGAATGGGCGGCGGCTGTAGGGTTTCTCGGTCGTTATTGGGGTTTCGTCGGCGTCGTTGGGCATGGAAGGAGGAGCGTCATCGATGGTGGGCTCTGGTCGTCGTTTCTGCCGTGCGCGGTAAGGCCTCGAGGTGGCGACGTTCTGCTGGGTTCGAACGTATGAGGCAGGTAGGGTTTCTGGTGTTGACGGTGATGACATGTTCGTACGGTTTTGTTTGTCTTGTTTGTATTATTTATTTTAATTTATATTGTTGATCGTTCTAATTCACATAACTTCTGCATATGAGGTCCAATTCACGTGCGGTTTTCTCAGCTAGGCTCGTATTGGAATTCCGGACATTTTAACGCTAGTTTGGATGAATCCTAAATCTGTTCAAATTTTGGGTTTAAATTGGATTTAGATTCAATTTAAATTCAAAAGGTGAGTGTTTTAACCCACTCACAACTTCTAAAATCTCTTATGTGTGTCAAATTACTTTCTGATGTGATTAGAAATTTATTTATGGCTGTTTGGTATATTTTATGATCATTCCAGTTAAATTGAATTTATTGAATTAAATTAATTTATTATTGCGTATAAACTTCCAGTTAAATTTTTATTTAAGTTATTATTGAATATAAACGGCCAGTAAATACCTGTTATTTATTATTTGTTCTATATTGATGTTATTGTTTGAATTGGATGATGATTGTGATAAATGGTTAATGATTGATATTCGATGAATGGATGTTGTACTTTGTATTGTTATAAACTGCAAGTTGTTATGCATTTTTATTACATTCGCGATTGCGGTTTGAAATGATATATAATCGTATTTTACTTTAAATTACGGATTGAAATGATAAATATCTGTATCACCTAACCATAGGGTAGAAAATTATATACTGACACCGTGGTCTATATCTAAAATGTTTTGAAAATGATTTCTATGGTTTTGGAAAAAAACATGGTTTAATGAATATTGATTTTGATATTATTTAAATATTATTTTTATATATGGTTAAATGCTTGAATTTAAGCTATGTATAAGTTTGTTAAATAAAAAATAAGTTTAATAATTGCGTTTGATTTTTTTAAATAAATGTGAGTAAGTATTTAAATTTTATTTAAATATAGAGTGCATATTGATTTAAATAAATTAAGTTTGGGAGATAAATTGGAGATTTATTTGAAATTAAATTTATTTAAGAATTAAATTCAAAAAGGTTAATGTGAAATTTATTAAGTCAAAAATTTTAAAAGGTATAATTATTATAACTTGATTTTGGGGTCAAGATGAATTAAACGAGTTTTCAAGTATAAATGAATTGAAGGAAATATTTAGTTATTTGTAATTTGAGTTTTATTTAAATGATAAGTGATTTATTATGTAAATTATTTCAAACTAAATAATAGAAAAGTTAATTGTTGAATCGAAATTATCGAATTTAGTTTTGAAATTTTGGAATATTTAAAGCCTTGAAATATATCAAAATTGAAATGTTTTATCGAAATTGAAATGTTTCGAAGTTATGAATTTCAAAGTATTATGTTTTAAAAGTGTTATAATTTCAAATGTTTGGTTTCGAAGTGTATAAATTTGAAAGTGCTATGATTTTGGAAAAGGGATATATTTGAAATAAAAAATGATATCATATTGGTTTGGGTTTTGAAGTGGAAATTATATCGTATTTATATAGTTTTGAAATGGATATTATATTCTGGATTTGAAGTATAATTATTTTGAAATGACCGCGGTGTTATAATAACGTTTGGTTGTTAAAGAGACCGAGATCGGAAATTGTCACACTCTCCGCCAACTCTGAAAACCACTTTAATAGCCGTGTACACGGTGGAGATTCTAGAATGAAGTAGGTGGCGGCGGCATTCCTTTGAGGTATGAACATGGACCCGACTCCTGTGAATTGGCATAAGGTGGCTAAAACAGGAGCAATTGACGGGCCAATGAGGTCATTCCTCTGATCGGACACACTCCTTCGATATTATATTCTGACTTTGAGATTGATTCGGTGGCCACTTTTGATTCTTTTGATTTAGGGGTGTGGCTCGAGGTGGGCGGTAGTAGCTGCTACGCGTTACCATCGGCCCGGAAGTGTAATTGGTATATGTACCCTGGCATTGCCTAGTTGTGCCGTGTCACCTACCATGCGCGCCTTGTACGAGTTTGGTTTTCCCCTGTAGCCCGTGGATTATTTAGGGTAGTCTTTCGATATGGAGATGCGTTGATACTGGATGGACTACTGGGACTATTACGTGTTAAGGGGAATATTTGGTCACTCCTTAACGCTATTTAAAAGTAAGTTTATTTTACTATAGACATTATTATAATAGCGAAATATTACTACATAGTAAATAGTTTAACGGGTCCATAGGAGATGTGAATCCCGAGCATCTTTTAAGTTACCGCACTCACGTTTGACACTGGATAGGAGATGTCAAATCTCGTAAACATCTCTAACGTCGTTTCACTCATATTTATTTCATTTGATTTAACTTACATAAGATCTTTTAGTTCTGACTTGAGTGTTTTGTCTTTTCAATTCGATCGGGTCAGTCTGAGCATTACAGGATATGAAGGCTTTATTTTTGGAGGACGAAAACGAAGACGAAGATTTTATTATTATATTATTCCACTGCATTCATACTGTTCCGCTGCATTGTAATTATTATTCTCTGTTATGTGTAACTCTGATTTTATAGTGTATTAGTATAATCAAATATTTTGTAAACAGCTTCATGAACTGTTTATTTAATTATTATATTTTATCGTTCCATTGCAAGATTCTATTTTGTTTTTCTTTCTCTGCTTTTTCTAATTTACCCCATAACAATCCGCCATTTTGTATGGTTTAAGTCTGAAGTGTGTGGTTTACCGTCGATTTAAAGCGTACAAAATGGCGGGATGTTACACAAGGTACATGAAGCATGGTAGGAAAAATATC
Source organism: Allium cepa (assembly GCA_030765085.1). NCBI lineage: Eukaryota > Viridiplantae > Streptophyta > Magnoliopsida > Asparagales > Amaryllidaceae > Allium > Allium cepa. The sequence continues at coordinate 465,656,188 of CM060931.1, forward strand.
ATTCATGAGGCATCGGAGGTTCCTACCACGACATCTTCCTTATCGGAAGTAGAAAAAATTCTTTTAACAACACAATAGAGGAGGACATGGCTCCTATTCTATTAACAAGTGAAGAGGTGTTAGCAAGAGTGGAGAGTCCGAACTACGAGGTGGAAAAAAGGTAGATCCTCCTTCAGTGATGGGTTGTGTAGAACGTATTAAACTTGTATGGAAGAAGAAGTCTGGTTTTTTCCAGCTAGAGTATTGGCCATATATTCCATCTCTACATATGCTTGTTGTGATGCATATAGAGAAGAACTGTGTTGAGGCCCTTCTTGGTACCATGTTGAATGTTCCAGGGAAGATAAAGATGTGGCTTCTGCTTGTTTAGACATGTGATGGGCATTAGGAAGGATTTGGTAGCTAAAGATGGTGCCAAAAGTTTGAAGTTGCCTATGGATAGTTGGAACCTTCTTCTGAAAGAAAAGAAAATTGTTTGCAACTCTTTCTTTAACATGACAATGCAAAAAAAAATTCATCTAATGTTAGGAATCTTGTCTCTATGCAAGATTTAAGACTTGTTGGTCTTAAGTCGCATGACTATAACACCGTATGCAATTCCTTCTCCCTATTGCATTTCTTTCTGTTCTTGAGAAGCCAGTGGGGTATGCAATCATATGCTTCTGCCTATCCTTCGAGGCAATATGTGCCAAAGCGATCGATCCTTCGAAGTTGGAAAAAATGCAAGCTGACCTAGTAGTTGCATTCTCCTTGCTTGACAAATACTTCCCTCCTTCATTTTTTGACATTATGATTCATTTGACTGTTCATCATGTGAGAGAAGTAGAGCTATGTGATCTTTTTTCCGATGGATGTACCTCTTTGAACTATATATATGAAGGCATTTAAAGGATGGGTGAAAAGTTACAGACATCTGAAGAGGTGCATAGCAGAATGCTACGTAGTTGAAGAGGCTATTGGATTTTGTGCTAAATGTATGCTTGACAATCCTAATACTGCTAGAATTCCACAAAGTTGCAGATCAGACATTCGTCATGCCATCAAAAGAAAATCAGGTGTGTCATGCTTAGCAGTTTATGGAAAGGAATTTGATGAAGTACATCCCTATATATTGCATAATATGGAGGATGCAAGGCCCTACTTTACGTAAGTTTTATGTTACTTAACTATGTGCTATTTTTTGAATATGTGAATTATATTATAATTGTTTTTAATATGGCTAACGTGTTTGAATTTATGTTAATACAGTGAACATTTGGCGATACTTAGGTTGGGAAATGCTAGCAGCCCCCCAAAGAAGAGAAATAGCTGAAGGATAGACATCACATTTGGGACATGGTTAAAGAAAAGGGTAAGTCGTCGATTTATCGATGACTTAACGAAGTGCTTCAAGCTTGTAATTTTTTTTGAATTGAAAGCTAATGCATAATATGTATATTGCTCTTGTAAGTATCAGATGAACATGACATTCCTGAAAACAAAATTTCAGAAGAATTAAGGTGGATTTCAAAAGGTCCAAACCATCTAGTGCCTATCTTTGGTGCATATATGATTGATGGAGTTCATTTCACTACCAAGAAGCATGATTGTAACGACCCGTAGATTTTAATAAATTTTATAACGTGTTTAATTTGATTTTTTGAGAAATTTTGAACAATAATATTTTAAAATAAAAATTTAATATTTGAAATACGTCCATTTTATTTTTGCAGATGGTAAATTTTCATCCGATTTTATGAAAGTTTATTTCATTGTGAAATTCTATTAAATTCAAGTCAGTTAATAATTGCAGATAATTAAATATTTTCCAAACCTGAATATTTTTACATAGAAAAATTCTAAATCATCTTCTGACTGAGATGCCATTTTTCGTTTTCCAAATCTAGACTTTTTTAGCTCCGTTGATCTTATTCTTCTGCGTTTTTGCTGCATTTTCAAATAGTAGAAAATTCGAATTTTTATAATTCAATCGTACCACTGATATCTGTATACCGCTTTGATCGTCTCGTCGAGCGGATCTCTATGGTACATTTATTTCTGTGTTTTGAAGTTCGGCACACAGCGGAATTCCCGAAACCGGTAACCGTATCGGTACCGGATCATGACCATTTCATTTCTTTTGCGTTTCAAAATTTAAACGTGCATAAATCAATTGCTATAATATTTGTCAGCTAAATCAATGGGTGACCGTTGCTTGCAAAACTACTCGTATTTAATCTGATACGTTTCATTTCTATTTGTTTCGTTCTTTTCCTTGTTGCCTTTTTCATTCCTTGATTTTGGTGCTATTGGTTTCAACAAACGTATCATATTCAGTACAATATATATATATATATATATATATATATATATATATATATATATATATATTCCTTACCTTATCTGTGTCAGTTTAAATTGTGAATGGTCATTTCCTTTATTATCTCCTGAAATCTACGCTTGAATTTTTTTTTCCATATTCATTACTTTACATTTATATCAGTACCTTTGATTGTGACAGTTAATTTCCCTTCGGTTTTAAATTTTGAAATGTGCTGCACACGCATATCAATTGCTTAATTATCTGCGTCAATCAAGTGTTTCTACTTCTCATTATTTTATTGCCAACAATACAAATTCAAATGGTCATCTAGCTTTATTACTCCCACATTTTCAAGCGACTTCCACTCTTATTCAATTCATATACTATCATTCTCTCTCCTCTGTACTGTTTAATCAGTTCATTCCTCAAAAAGGTTATATATATAAATTGATATAAATCATTCTTAGAACATTGTTTGTTTCTCTGTCCACTGCCTTCCTCTTCCTTTTCCCTCTTCACGTAAGCATATACCCACATCAGCTCGGTACTTCTGCACTCTACACCATCGGCTCGCGCTGACACAGCCTACCCTCATTTGCTCGGCCTCCCTCGTACTCACCGCCCTCCCCTCTCACCTGCTCCACCCGATCCTTGTAGCCGCGCCCCTCCTCCGTGTCTTCCACCTCCTCCTCTCACCAGCTTCCTTTCTCAACGGCCCATTCGCCTTTTTTATTCGAGGTACATATATATGTAGGATCTGTTATGTATTTGTTATAGTTCAGAGATATACAATACAATGTACATTTTTCTCAAGCATATGACAATATATATTTATCCAAGTTTATATGATTTGTTAAGTGTAAATATATTAACAAAATAAATTGTGTATATATATATATATTATGTTAGTTAAAAATATTATATAGTATATCATTTTAAGTTATGGGTTGTGTACGTCTGTATAAGTTTGTTTGCATTGCGGTAGAGGGATAATAGGTATTCTATAGGATTTGTTGTGTTTTTCGCATGCATCTATGTTTTACACGTTGGTTTATACTGTAGCTATATATATAATTATGCATACGGGTGTTTGGATTTTCAAAATAAAAATTTAAGCGTGTATGAATGATATTTATAACAGTTATATTGGGATTTATTTGTTTTATACCCTACTTATTTACAGTATTAACATCTTTTTTCGTTATTATATATTACACGTTTTTCCACTAGTACATATATTATTCATATATGGGTATAGGCATGAATCGTTAGTTTCAAAGTATATTTTTATCACTGTTTTTTATAATTTTAAGGTACATATACATATATTAATCTGCATAGGTGTATATCTAATAAACGGTAAGTGGCGTTTTCTTTTCAAATTTGTTTTGTTGTTATAGAGTAGGATGTTCTTATTTATGTAGATCTGGCAACTGAAAGGAGTTGAGTATATATAGAAGCTTAAAAATAGGTGAACTATATTGTTATATATGATGTTGGTTTATGCAGTGTTTACAGTATACGTTTGTATACGGTGTGCATATATGTTGGTATACATATTTTATATGTGTACTATTGTTGCATGAGTTATAGTGGTTTATATCTAATAGGTCCACTTATATACGTATAGGTTAAGTTATATAGATTTGTAGAGGTTTGTTATATGCGAAAGTAAATAGGTTATATAGTTCATTTACGGGCATTGTTGTACGCACTGACTTATGGATAGATTAGTCGTTGCATTATATATGCGGTATTTATGTATATAGTTATGTCTACATAGTTATTGATATATATATATATATATATATATATATATATATATATATATATATATATATGATAAATAAAAATATACTTGGACCCCACTTTTGAAGAATATGAATATATATAGTAAGTATTGATATTTTTATATAATATATATTTTGTTTTAAATATTTAGCATAAATTTAAATTTTTGATTTTTAATAAACTAAATATAATATGATAAAATATATTTATTTCTATCTCTATCAAGCTGATTCTAATTACTCCGTCAATTCCTTATTTATCAGCTTTGTCAGTCAAATTCGTGCCCATCTCACCTTGCTTTGGATTCGTAACTCATCCCATTTTCGTTCATCTCTAGCCTCGAAAGGTGAGCAATCATTCATGATTAACGTTCTTTAATTTATTAAATTTGATTTCAATTGGAAAGACAATTGAAATATGTTGCTAAATTTAACTGTTAATTGTTTAAATCGTTATATATATGATATGCATTTATATGTAATTGTTCACGTATGGGATATAACACCATATCCTGTTGGATATGACACCATATCATGTTGTTTATATTATATTGTTATTGATGATATATTCCTGTTATTATTATTGTCATATCTGTTATCACTCTGCAAGTTCCCTGTTAGTATATAATTCACTATGGGTTGAAATGATACATACCCGAACGGACTTTAGAATAGGAGAATTTCGTTATGGGTTGAAATGATAGATCTATGCGATTTTCATTGAATTGAAATTGGGATTACGGGTAGAAGGATATCTACCCATATATATATATTTTAATTACGGATTGAAATGATAAGTATCCGTATCACTTGACCATAGGATAAGAAATATATACAGACACAGTTGGTCCATATATAGATGTTTTGTAAATAATTTCTATGGTTTTGGAAAGAAATATAAGGTTTTAATAAATATTGATTCTTAAATATCATGGAAATATAATATATAGATTTAATAATAATATTTAATTAAATGGAGATTGATTTAATACATATAATATGCTCAAGTACTTGCTTAAATTTGTAGATTTTGGTAATATTTTGAATATGTTAATGCTGGGAAGATAAATTTAAATGTATTTGAAATTGTATGAATTAAGAATTTTAGTAAATAAACATCGACTTGGAACTATCGAAATTGAAATTTAAAGATATGATTTTAAGTGGATTTTTGGATCTAAGTGACTTAATGAATATTCCATGTTAAAATAAATTAAAGGAGATACTTAGTAAGATGTAATTTAAGGTTACTTAAATGATATTGAATTTTAACGAGGGAATATTTCAAGACTAAATAATAATGAAGTTAAATCAGGATATATGAAACTATTAAATTTAGCTTTGAAAATATGAATATTAAAGCTTTGAAATATATTGGAATTTAAATGGTTTATTTTGTGATTTATATCTGCATTGAAAATCGATATAATTTGCAATTGTTTATTAGAAACTGAATTGAATTGAAATTTGTTGAATTGAGATTTAGTGAAATTTGAATTTGGAAATTGAGTTTATTTGAATCGTAACTTTGAAAATGATAAATTTTGGAAATATATATATATATATATATAATGGAAATGATGCTCTGGTTTCGTAGTATAAATTAATTTGAAATGACCACGGTGTATAGTGTATATTTCTACATTATCGATAGTTCCATGGATCCTTAGAGGATGGTTATCCCAAACATCCTTTGAGTTATCTGTATTTCAGTTGTTATTTCACTTGAGTTGGATTTATTGATATAAGAATGTTAATCCTGACACGAATGTTTGTGTTTTGCTTTACGCTCGGGTCAGACTGAGTGATACAGCATTTGAGACTCACCTTAAGAGTTTGGAGCTTCGCTTGGAGATCCAACTATCGTTTTAGCTTTCAGCTCTTCTAGTTGATTTGTTCAGAGAAGTCATCTGTTGCATTGGAGACTTCACTGTATTTGAGATATTCTGCTGTATATTTTTTCTAACTCTAATGTTTATATAGTAGCTTCATAAACTACTATTTATCTGTTCTGCTTCATTATATTACTCTGTATCTGTGATCTTTGATGATTTATTTACTGTATATGCTGAGTTTTGCCAAATTTTAAATTAACAATCTGATATTTTAAGCAATTCAAGTCCGACTTATGCGGATGCGAATGGTTGAAAATAGCAGGTCGTTACAATGATGATATTCGATCAGTTCAGAACAGTGGAGTATTTCTGCAAGCAAATGTAATGCTAGTATCTAGTGCTAAGGATAAAAACCACACAACAAAGGAAATGGACTTTTATGGTGCGATTACTCAGATTTGGGAGATGGGCTACTATAACATTAGTATACCTATATTCAAATGCGATTGGGTTGAGTATGTTAGGGACATCAAAGTAGATGAACTTGGGTTTGCTTTTGTCAATCTGAAGAGGAAAGGGCATTTAAATGATTCTTTCGTCTTAGTTAGACACGTGCAGCAAATTTTTTACATACAAGACCCTTTGGATCCTCTATGGTCTGTGTGATGCCCAGACAGAAACTGCTAAGGGGCTGATGAAGATGGGGAACTAGAAGATGTTGAAATGGAGAAGTGACCATTTAATGCCACAATGCCATCAATTGAGACTTTTGATAACATTATTAGTGATGAACATAGCAGTTATAAGCGACCCAAAGACGAGGAAATAGGATTTTATGAGGATAAACCTCAGAAATACGCTAGGGTTGATTATTTTGTCAAATTTCTTTGAGTTTGTATTCTTCGATATGCTTGAAAATATATGCAGACTTCTCTGGATTACTTTGAGATTGTGTTCTCTGTTGCTTTAAAATATATGCTTGTGTGTTTTGATATGTTTGAGTGTATCTAATTGCTTTGAGTTTTTACATATATGTGTGGATTACTTATGTCTATTAATTATTTACATGTTTATTTCACTTAGTGTGGTTTTTTAACTTCTTTATTTTCCGGTAATGGCTGCGAAAGACGTTTGCAAGTTCAAACAAGTAAAAGTTAACCATCATGCTGTAAAGTTCAAAAAAGTGAAGGTTCACCTTCACCCTCACTTTTACGCCGTAAAGTTCCAAGCCCAAAAAAAACCTAAAAAGTCAATAAAGAAGAAGGCTGTCAATTCCGCATCCAAGCACGCTGCGGTAATATCCAAGAGTGCTATGACAACATCCAAGAGTGTCGTGCAACATCTAAGAACGCTGTGGTAACATTATCCAAGTTAGTTTCAAGTGGTTACAATCATGGAAAGCGTTAATTTCCTGAGGATAAAGCTGACAATGTAATTGGCGGATTGCAAATGCTGAAGCAAGGAATGGTGACGATGAATCGCATTACCAAATGAGTTGCTAAGGGAAAGAGATGGAAGGTTGACTATAGTGCTAAAGAGGAACCAATTGGGAAGGCTGTGACATGGATGTAATCCTACATTGGTGTGCAATCATGAAAAACGATCTCAGTAGCTATTTCTAATTGGAGACTTGTTCCTCCACACGAGAAGGACAATATTTTTGCTTATATAGAGGTAAATGAACTGCCTACTAATTACTTGTATAATTTTAGCAATTAGTTAAAAATATTATTATGTTAATCTGTTTATATACATGTAGAAAGCATTCATGGTGCCTAAGGAATGCAAAAAACTGATTATAACATCAACGGAGAATAAATGGAGAGAGATCAAAAGCATATTAGCAACCAAGTAAGCGATTCCCTATTTGGACTCCCCTGAGATGTTGGAGTTTGCTCCAGATGATTGTCAGTTCATTTAGAAGTGCGATTGGTATATTTTTGTGCTGAATAGATTACACAAGGATTTATGGTACACCTTCGAATTACTTATGTCCTTTTATTTTGTAGTTGGTTCTATATTAACTTTAAATTAACTTTAGTATTAACTTTAAAATTACTTTAATTTTAAATTAACTTTAATATTAACTTTAATTAACATTAATAATTAACTTTAAGATTAATTTTAATATTAACTTTAAACTACCTTTAATTTCTAATTAACTTTAAATTAAATTTAGTATTAACTTTAAATTAAATTAAATTAACTTTAATATTAACTTTAAATTAACTGTAATTTTAAATTAACTTTAAGTTAACTTTAAAATAACTTTATTTTAAATTAACTTTAAATTAATTCCAAACTTAAAAAATTAAATTAACTTTTAGGAACCGTGCCTTGATAACTATGGTTGGTTTGATGATGCCATCACATTATATAATATACTTCTACGTGTAATTTATAGGAAATTCATGAGGCCCAAAGAGAAAAATGGAAAGGAAATGTGTACCCTCATCGGAAGGCTTGCAAAGGATATGCTAATCAGATGCAAGAACTGGTTAGTGTTGCTTGCACAATTACATAATATCTATAACTAAGTGGTTTAGGTTTTGTTAGAATGGACTGATAACTGTTCACATTGTTTTACTACATACATACATACATACATGCACGCATACACACACACACACACACACACACATATATATATATATACACACACATACATACACATACATACATACATATACATACATGGTCCGAAATCCACATCGAACCCTGAATGTGAACCTTTGTGATTGATACACCCACATGTTTTAAATTTGAGCGCTCACTATTCGGATTAGCCGGGAGAGGACCTTTGTGTCATATAACCCATTCCGAATAGTGATTCGACGAATGGATTACATTTGAAGACCGGCGGTGAAGACCGGGTGTCTTCGAAAAACGATAGGATAACCTATCGATTGTTTTTGCACCGAGTTGCTCTGGTATAGGGATTCCCTAAGTGATGGGAAGTCCGATCGGGATTGTGGACGCCCGGATTTGCAAGGGCTTCTTCCTTTATTGGACAAAGTGCCTTCGGTTCTGTTCGAACCCAGAACAGACTTGTATGGTCGTGTGTCTGACACTACGCTTTGAGATATAAAGCCGATTTCTTTCAAATACATATCTGTTGGTGGCGGAGAATTTACTCTCTTAGCTTAACACCCTTCTCTGAGACGTCCGAGCTCAGAGGTTATGTAGTTGAAGGTTATCAGCGATATGCTCCCAATTTGGTAGTGTGACAGTTGGTACACACACACACACACACACACACATATATATATAGTTGTAAACCATTCCTAAGAAAGAATTGTCTCGCGGTATTTTGCGGCTAAAGGCATATGTCAAGACAGGAATAGAAACTTCAAGGACCCAGAAATACACACCGCTGCAACTAGAATTGTAAGTGTAATAAAAAAATTTAATCTAATTTTACTTTGTATTTACTGAAATAAAAGTGGATGGATCCAATATATTTAATTTTTTTCGTTAGAAGGCATTGACTAAAGTTGTAGAAGCTTAATCCATTGAGCTAAATGGACCTAATGATGTTTTGATAATGGCTTTGGGGACCCCTAGATATCCCAGTAGGGTACTAGGTGTTGGTGGCTTTGTCAAGTCTGAGGCTTACTTCAATTTGCTAACAAAACACCGAAAGCAAAGAGCATCAGCAAATAAAAATATAAATCAATCAAGCATTCAGAAGATTGTGGAAGAGGAAAACGCTAAGTGGGAGCTTGAGAAGAAGGCATAAATGAGTAAGCAACATGCTTGATTTGAGGAAAAGTTATAGCAGATGGAAGCAAAGATTGGAGGGGCAAGGGAACTGGCTAATCCACCCAAACTATCTACACAAGGTAGATGTTCCCAGAAGCATTTGGAGAAGGCAGCTGAAGACATTGAGCATGCAAAGAAATAAGATGTGAAGAAGTGGGGGGGGGGGGGGGCAAACAAACAAAATGTGAAGAAAGGGCTGCAACGGTTGTTAAGGAACAGGTTAAGTCCCAAAAAAAAAATTTGACTAAAGGCTAGGAAATTTTCGAAGAAATTTTGGTAAGCACCTGCTACCCTAATTTCATTGATGGTGTAATCTTGATTAACAGTGATAAACCTTGTATGGTACATAATGTTTTTGGTGCAGATGAAAGAACCCATGTCTAGCAACAATAATGTTGGGTTCGCACTCGCAGTTGATTCTATGGATAATGTCGTTGCATTTGGAACCTTCACTGAAATCAACGTTGACACCACATACCAGAAGTTCTATGGCATTCCACTTAGGAAAGAAAACACACTCATCTCTATCACCAAAGCTGCTGTTCCTAAAGCCTTGCTACCAATTCTTGTCAAAGGTGAATTTATGACAATGCAAGATGCGCTTGGTGGTACATATATTGCTTGGCCGAGAGGCTTTATCTCCAGTGCAGTAACTGTAGCACCCCTAATGTTTAATAACATCATTCAGAATATTTAATTAGATAAAATTAAATAGAACAATGTAAATATTAGAGTAGCAAAGCGATTGAGATTTGAAAATTTATTTAGTGGCAGTGCTTAATTAAATAAATAGGTTTATGAAAACTTAAAAGAAATTTAAACCTAAAAGATTTTTCAAAACATAATTCAAATGGGGGATGTTATAGTAACTAAGAAAGTAACTTGAGTATCTGTGCATGGTTATACATTAATAGACTTCATATAATATATATTTTCAGCATCTACTATTGCATTTCAAGGTAAAATCATGAATCCTTTAGTAACAAACATACTAGTTGTTGTCATTTGGGTTATAACCATGACTTTCGCACACTATAGCTTTTTACAAACGATAGTTTAATGACAAATCATTAGTGAATAATTGTATCTTAGTTCTTTTTATATACTTAATGTAAAATAATTGATAATTTTTATGATCAGACTAGTTTGTGTAGTAAATGAAGATTAGTTTAAAGAGTGATTTATTTCCTTACAAAAAACCGTAACTACTGCACCACTTGCCAAATTTAAAAATGAAACTTCAATCAAATTATTGTGAAAATTTTTGTTCGATTATAAAATGCATAACGTAAGCAATAAGATTACAGTAATCATTTGTAGATGATCGAGGAATATTAAATAGAAAACTTTGTTTCATAAGGCTAATTCATAAGTTTTTTACATAACTAATGTTTTACTTAATTAGATATTTGATTTCCTAAACAAGTTGAGTGTTATTTACATAACTTGGAGGCAGTTAAGCCTCATGTTGTGAAGAAGAAGAAGAAGAAATATCATCATAGTGAGCCAAATGATGCTGAAGACCTTGACACACTACTCGCTAAACTGCCTGCAGCACTGAAGGTGCCTTTTCCAATGGGCCAAGACATCCCTGAAGAATGAGGTCGGCATCAACACCACTTTAGACGAGGAAATATTTGGTTTCTGAACAAATGTGGCTATCTTCAGGAGTGATATACATGCGATAACAAATTCTTTTGAGACTTCTGCTCAAGCCATTGTTTTTTATAGGAGGTAGGTGTTAATTATTCTTTTAATGATGAATTTGTGTTGTTCATGTCATTGCTGAAATATCTGCTCAAGTCACAAATTTTTAATGCTGCACTTGGTGTTAATTATTCCTTTCTTCTATGAATTTATAGTTACCTTCATGATGCGCTGTAGAAATCTAAGATGACAAACATGATTGCCTTCGTATATCCTGCTTCTATAGATGCATGCAAATATGGAAATTCAGTTAAAATAGCTTCTAGTTATGCCAAATTGTATGAATGAGGGAAGCATGAACAGAATTTCTTAGTGTCGTATAACTCAGGGTATGTACAATATGGTTCTCTATATTAATTAATCAAATTTTTTAGTTGATTCATGCTGTATATACTTTGTTATGAATGCTGAGTGGAATTTTCAATATTATCTGACGGTTGTGAATCCCACTGAAGAAAGTGTGCATTTCATGGATCCATTGAGAGAACGATTGTGTGGTAAAGAATGGATGAATATTATGAATAGGTATGTGCAATTTATATTTTATATTTTTACTTTTCAATTGGTTTGGTGGTTTATATTTGTTTACTTTGCAGCTCCGTTGCAATTTACAATCAGGACAAAGTGAAAGGTAACAAGAAAGTTTGATGGACGCCTTATTTGGTGCATACTCCATATTTCCTAAGTCTAATGGCTTTTCTTCCACAACATAATTGATTAAATTATATGTTTACTTCACATCTGTGCATGCTTCAGGGAGCTCCGAAATAGAGAGGTCAACTGACATGCGGATTGTGGGTTACGCTCTACATGAAAGACATTGTAGGGTACAAGAATCAATTGCAGGCTGCTAAGGTAATATATGTCAATGCTTTATTTTAGTTAGGCACATATCGAGATCCATGCCAAGTAAAGTTAACCTCTGCATTTCTCATTTGTTGCAGTGGGAGAAGGATCTAAACAATACCTTTTCCTAAAAGGATATTGATATTATTCAGGCATAGTGGGCAACATATATCTACAAGTTTGTGTATCTATGGGTTCGGTTGCATCGTTTATGTATTAGTGTTGAATTGCTGCTTATAGGATATGAATTCGGATTTGGTGTCGATGTTGGTTTTTTTAATATTGTATTTAGTAGAAATGTAAACTGATGTGTGTTACCTGAACTGCTTTGTGTCATTTCATTTAAGAAAGAACAACACATACAAAAACTAATTTGTGTTATCTTAACTGCTTCAAAACAACATTTATCTATTATAAGTAGTCGGTTGTAACAATTAGTAGAAATGTGCATCTCATTAAGATTACAGAGAACTATTATTTTATTAACTTTCAAACAACATATAATATTTATCTCTCGTAATGACCCGTAGATTTTAACGATTTTTATAACGTAATTAATTGAAATTTTTCGTGAAAAATAAACAATACGATATTCAATTTTTTTTCGATATTTGGAATACGTCTATTTAAACATAGCAAATGGTAAATTTTTATTTGATAATATGAAAGTTAGTTCTGTTGTGTAATTTTCAATTTCAACTTAAATCGGTTAAATTAATGAAAATGTAATATTTTTGAAATCTAAATATATTTATATAATAAATTTGTAATCCATTTTCTGAAGGAGACGTCGTAATTCGTTTTGTCAAATTTAGACCGCTCTAACTCTGTATCTTATTTTCGGTGAATTAGCAGTAGTTTGGCAGTGAAATTCGAGTTTTGATAGGATGAACATATCGCTCATATCTGTGTACCATTCTATTCATCTTGTTGTGCGAATCTCCATAATATATTCATTTTTGTAATTCGCCTTCCATTACACGGTGAAATCGGTAAAACGATTAGCCGAATCGGGACACGTTCGAGCCTTTTTGGTTCCCTTTTTGTCCTTTCGTTTATTCGAGAAACCAATAGACAACGGCTTTAAATATTTCCATAAGGTTCAATTCTGATTTTTTTTCTATTCCTTTATTCAATTTATATTTGTCGGTTCATATTATTAGAGTGGTTCATTTTCTATGCCTTAATTTTCTTTCTATCTCTTGGTTTATATAAAAATAAAAATAAAGTATAAGTTTGTTTTATTCGCATGTGAAACCTACATGCCTTCCACCCTGCACTTGCTCCCATTTCTCCTTTTTTCTTTTCTTTCATTTTGAAAACTATTAGGTACAGTACAAAGATTATATCAAATTCAAGTTGCATTCTTTGATATGAAATCTATTGCTTTTGCTTTGAAAAAAAGGTGACAGCATATAAAGCTTAAATTTTATATTTGTATACAAAGAAGCCTACTCCTATTTTCTTCAAACCCACTTTTTCCGTTCAACCCTGCTCGTCTTCTTCATTGAATCAGCTACGCCTCCCTCCGCCTCGTCCACCCAACGCCAGCACTGACCTCCCAGGCACCTCTCAAACCCTGCCCACCACCTCTACCGCACCACGACAGCTGCTCCTCCCTGGCCGTAACATTTCAGCATTCTTCTTTGTTAAAAAAAGAGTGGAAGACACACACACACACACACACACACACACACACATATATATATATATATAGAGAGAGAGAGAGAGGTTCGCATATAATTTCTTTAAGAGTCTGCGCCTTTTCTTATCTGTGTGGTCTCCCCCTCCTTACCGACATTAACAGCCCTTCCCAGTCAACCTGTGCCTACCTCTGTTTCTTCCTCCATAGCAGAATGGACGTGCTTCCAAAAAAACAAAAGAAAAAAGAAAAAAGAAAACAAAGTTGAAAGCTTGTTTATAACTAGAGTTTATATATATATATATATATACACACACACACACACACACACACACATATTAAGATGCTCATCCATATTTGTTTGAATCCTGCCATGTCCATCTTGGTTGGTGTCGCAACCAAAACCACCTATAACAAAGCATACAATCACCACTCTTATGACGCCTTATGTGATATCCCGGAATTTTTGGCAATATCAATTTAATAATCTGTGTAAAATTAAATTGATTTGACAATATTATTAATGATAAATTTAAATATTCTTTGATAAATATTTTATTGGATGATTTCATCTTTTAAAAGCTAATCAATTAGCCTTCTATTTATAATATATATATATATATATATATATATATATTCGTATATATTGTAAATAGTTAATCTTGTTTTAAATGTAATAAATAAAGACATGTTTCTAACTCTAATATTTCTGGTAATTTGGAAATTTGATTAAATTTAATGTTAAGCTATTGAATAAATAATCATGTGACTTTAAAACACCCAAAAACTAAATTGTTTAAAATGACTTAGCTTAAATCTAAATGAAAAGGGTTGTTTTGTTTTAAAATATAGCTTGATAAAATAAGCAATTGATTAATAATGAGATAATTTCCTTTGTAAATCTTTTCTAATGTAACAATGTGTTATTTTTAAACAATATGAATAATGTAATATTATTACAAATGGATTTTTTTTTAATATAGATAGAAATTTCTATTTCAGAATTTATTTAAATACATACATACATACATACATACATACATACATACATACATACATACATATATATATATATATATATATATATTGGAAGAAAGCTATGATTTTAAAATTTAAAATAAGTCTTTCAAAAATGTTTAAAATAAAATAAACTTTATTAAGTTTTAACCCAAGTAAAAAATAAATAACAAGTAATTTAAATGATTAATAATTTAAGTTTAAAAATAAATGAAAGATAAAATTGTAAAGTGTTTAAATATAAAAGTATATATTTATATTTAAGTTAAAATTTTTATAACATAACTAAAACAGAATATATAAATGTACATATAGAAGTAAAAGCAACCTGGCAAAATGAATGTGAATGTGAAGTAGATATGTAGACAAGAACTAAGTAGAAAAAGGGAAAATCTGGAAACAAAGTATAAAAGCAAGCCAGGTAAGTGAATGTATATGCCTGTAAAATAATTATGGAGGAACAAAGTATGAAAAAAATAAAATAAGATAAGGCTGAGAAACAAACTAGAAATTTCTTAATACATAAAAAAGGATAAGTATGAACATAGAAGAAGCTAACCAGACTAGCAAAAGAAAGTAGCAACTTACAAGATGAGATAAGTAGGAAACATATAGTACCATTTCATTTAATACCAGCTCAACTTTTAGTCTACTGGATATGTTAAAAATCTTTTCAGCCGAAATTTACAAAAATCTTTTCAGCCTCCAAAATACAAAATCATGCCTGATAAAAACAAAATAGGAAAAGCTTGTTCCAGTAACACCTACCCCCTTATACAAACTCTTCTCTATATATCCTTTTATTTCAGCTTGTTCAGGATAGCAAACCTGAAAATAGCAAGTTCTTTTTTTTACAAAACTTAACAACATCATACAACTTAATAAGAGCAAGAAGATTAGAGGAAGACCAGAGCAAAACATTTTCCAGTTTTAAAGCAATAGGGATTTCAGTTTTCAAAAGCAAGAATGTTTCTCTGTTCAACTTATTTTAACAGGTGAGTAACATTCCTTTTTAAAAAAAAAAACCTTAAATATTTGAATAATTAGGTTCCATGCTTGTTTTCTGAAATGAAGTATAAATCATGTGTGTATATATTTGAAAATTTCTGTGTATATATGAATGTGTAGATGGATGCTGGCTGTTGAAATTGTTTTCTGCCTGCTCTTAATTTCAAACTTAGATTATGAACAAAAGAATACAACATCTTTTGATATACTTACTGTTAGTACCTAGATTTGAACAAGACTTGCTTGTTTGATTTGAAGATTAAGATTTAAAATTTATTTAAGTTAAGATAAAATGAGAATTGCTCTGAAAAATAAAAAATTTAACAAGAAAGCTTGAGTTCGTGTAAAATTCAAATCTGTTAATTTAGCAATTCAGGAATATACACCGAATCCCTAAACTAAATCATGTTTTTTAAAAGTAAAATCACAATTTTTAGATTAGAAATGAAGGAGCATTTCTAGGTCGAACAGAATTTGGGTTTATGGGAAATTTTGATGATCGCGAGGGTTTGGGAGGTCGGACTTTCTTCTGGTGATGGATGGGTGATCATTGATGATGGGAAAAATGGTGGAGGTGGTAGCGAATCACTGTGGAAGCTGTGGTGGAGGAAATTGATCTGTAAACCTAGTTTTGGCTGGGTTTTGATTTTCGATCTGCATTGTTTCTCTAGTGAACCGAGTGCAGTGGGATTTTGGCGAATGGAAGTAGGTGGGCTATCGAGGACATGGATGGAGTTGCAGCACGTCCGGTGGTCGGAGTTGTACAAGCGAGGTGTTTCCAGGTTTAGTCATGGTGTCCAGTTCGCTGTTACAGGTTTAGTTTTGTACTCGTTTTCGAATCCGAGTTTTTGGGCGACGCTCTGAATTCTCTGATGGGTTGCGTGGTGGATTGGCGACTTGCTCAAGGCAGTGGTGATGACCGGCGTGGGTCGGGACCACCGTGCATATGCACGGTGCAGTGGTTCGCGCCAGGTGATTTTTTTTAGTTTGAGTGTATGGCGTACTCGAGTTTACTCGAGCAAACTTGATGTTTTGCTCGAAGAAAGTTTAAGTGTGACTCGAAGCAGATTGAGGTGGCTCGAGTCATATACATGTATTACAGGTTTCATACCTGTGGCATTTTTGTTTAACATTTAATTGGATTTAAAGTGTAAAGTAGGGTTTAAATTAAGTTTAAATCCCAGTTTAATCAGATTCAAGTTAGATTGAATCTGAGTTGAAATAAGATAAGTTTTTATTTAAATTTGTTTAACAATCTTAAATGTTTAAATGATTTGAATTTAAATGAAGGTTTAACATTTAAGTGAAGTTTTACATTAAGGGACTAAATCTGATTTAAAGCTAAGTTTGAAATTTAGATTTGAAATAAAACAAAGGTTTCAAGCATAAATTGTTTTAAACCACTTTGCATGATGGAAGTGTATATTAAACATAATTTAAATTTGAGTTAAATTTGGTTTTAAGAATTCTTTTTTTTTAAATTGCTTTTATAAGATAAATACTTCTTTAACGAGTGATTTTAAAGGTTTTAAATTTGTTTGTAAATCTTAAAGTTAAATTGGTTTTCATTTTAAATCTTAGATTTAAAATGAAATTTATGGTAAAATTAAAAGTAAATTGTTTTTAAAATACTTTATTTATGGTAATTAAATCATAAATATGAATAAAATTTATCCTAAACAAAATTTACTAGAATTTAATGATTGTAATTCATTAATGAATAATTAACTAATTCAATTAATTATTGATTTGAATTAATTAGTTTAGTAATTAAGAGTTTATATTAGTTAACTAAAGTTTAAACTAATTAATTTAGGATAAGTTAATTGGTAACTAAGGATCATTAAAAAGATAAGATTTAATTTAAACAATGATTAGTAATTAGTTAATAAATTAATTAAGGATTAAATAAATGAGTTATTAAAGATAAAATTAATTGGTAACTAATAATGAATAAATCTTAGTTAATTACTTTAGAAAAGTAATTAAAGAATTGATGTTAGTTAATGGAGAACATTAACTAGAATTGTATAATAACTAATCAATGTGATTAATTCTAAAAATTAATTAGAATAATTAATTTAAGATAAAATCGTAAATTGTTTTAAGTATAATTACTTAACAAAGGTAATTAAGGAATTAATTACTCATTGTAATTAATTCTATTTAATATGAATTGTTTAAGTTAATTAATTAAGTTTAATTAATTTAAATAATTATTTGATGACGTGATAAGTATAATTACTTAGGGAAGTAATTAATGATAATTACTAGATGTAATTAACTGAGGATGATTTGATAGTGAAAGTAATTTGAATATACTTGGTATAATTAATCAACGGATTAATTAAAGGAATTAATTATGGAGTAATTAATTTATTTGGAAAAGGGTAATTAAGGGTAATTAATTACTGAATGGGGTTAATCAATGGTGATTAACAATTTGGTTTAGTTGAAGATTAATTACTTAATGTAATTGATAGAAAATGTAATTAATTTAGATAGATAATATAATTAGAGAACATTAATTATTATAATCAATGATGTAATTTGAAATAAATTTATTTGGAAATAATAAATAAATGAATTGATTCATTAATGTAATAATTAGGAAGTAATTTAGTAATTTAAGGCTAATCTCTATATTGGTTAAAGAATAGCTAATTTATGAAAATAATTAATGGATCATTATTTAAATGAAATCAAAGATAATTAATCAAGAATGATAAATTATAAATGAATAATTGGATGATGGCTAATTAATTGATTTTTAATAAGCAGGATTTATACTGGTGAAGTAATTAATGTAATTTACATTAAATTAATTAGAAATGAAGTAATTAATTTAATTCATTTTAAATTAATTATAGCTGATGTGATTGCTTATGTATGGATGGATGATATTGTTTGCCTTGAATGATTTGAGATATGAGATATTTATGTTGTGTAATATGGATGTTTGGTTTAAGTATGATAAACTTTAATTATCTGTTTTGACGATAATATGAATTATCTGTTTATGATAATGTGATTATCTATTGTGATATTATGAATTATCTATCCATGTGTATATTGATGATATTGAATTGAACTATTAAGACTAAATAGACAACTTGGCATTAAAAGACACGTTTTGGATTTCGATGAGACCGGGATCGGGTTTCCATATTTGGAATCCGGAAACCACATCGATTCCAATTAAACGTTAGGTCATTAATCCCAGTGGAGCAAGTGAAGACTCGAGGTGTAAGGGCTATACGTCAGTATAACTCTGTGGGTGATTCCGTAATGAGTTTGACGGAATAGTACTTATAGATTCGAGATGGTGAATCAGAGTGCAAGGGTTATCGTCGTTAACTCTGAGGGTGATTCCAAAATGAGTGTAACGAGATAATGCCTTCGGTTTCGTTCGAACCCGGAACGAACTTTTATGGATTGAATGTTTTCAACACATCGTCAGGCGGACGATGAGCATTCTAAGAGATATGTTCTATAAAGGTAATCGTAGCCTCATGCCTCATCAACCGGGAATGGCTAAAACAGGGGAGATGCAGCAAGGTTAGGTGGGTCATGCCCAAGCAGGACAAGATATTTCCCCTGTCTAGATGTCCCTTTTTATTTCGGCTGTGTGGGCGGTTGGTTCGCGACAACTGCCGGGGTTTATCTTGTTCGGGACTGTTCAGTAAGGAATGGTTCCGGCCTTGTGTTGCAGGGGATGAAGGGAGTAATCCTCGGTACGGTGATCTAGGCCCCGTACTGTGACGGGCGGTACCCCAGTAGCCCTGCCATTGTATGGAATCCACAATCCAATAAGTGCCCACGGTTTTGATTGTATTACCCACTTTTGTGGCTAGTAGCTGGAATTTAATGAATGTAACAATTTCGGCTATTTTCTATTTACTTGAAAACCCTAGACCTATTATAATATCACAGAATTTCCTATCAAATGTTTTGGTTAGCGTAAGGTAAAAACTTTCCCATGTTTATGTGTGGGAAGTCTTACGTGATACCTTTTATTTTCAAAGAATTTTCAAAGTTAAGCAACTTTAACCTGTTACTCATACCAGACCCATGTCTGACCCGAAGTTTATTTTTTGTTTTTTCATAAACTCTCGGGTACCCAAATTTTTACGGGTAGCCAAGGGATTCAGGTTTAGCTTTGACGAATTCTGGAGGAGCAATGGAGCAGGAGGCTTCAGCGTTGTAGATATATATATATATAGTTCCGCTGTGTTGGCATCTCTGAGTCATATTGTTGAGTTGTATTGTATTGAGTTGTATTAACTAGACAGGTGTTTATAACTGTCTAGTATCTGATGTATTATCTGTATAACTCTGATTGATGTAGTATATTATGTAATACTTATGTGATTATTATAATTTATTCGTTCCGCTGTGAGATTCTGATGTTGTTGTTCTTTCTTCTCTATCTTTTCTATTTTCTCACCTCTTTCTTTTCTTATTAACGATACTTCTTCCTGGGCGTAGGAAGTTGGGTCGTTACAGTGGTATCAGAGCACTAGGTTGAGTAAATACCTAGGCTCTTAAGTGTTTTCTTTCTGGAGAGAGCGTATTTGTAATTTTGATATATATACATATATATTTATTTCTACCTATTTGTTGGGTTACCTGTTCGGCTTTTCCAATATAAGTTATAAAGGTAGATAGAGTAGTGGTGTATGTATCACGACTACCAATGGTTGGAGTTTGAATGTTTGGAGTTGGAAGTGTATCTATCGAGACTGTAGACCTAATACCGTCTCGAGTGAACTTTGGTTGGTGTAAAGGATTTCATCGATCTCTGAAGATAACCTGTTAAGGTTCGAAGTTCATCTTTGAAGTGTAAGTATGGATGAGCTAGAGTTTGGATCTGTCGGTTCGACAGAAGCAAGACATGATATCTTGATACCTCAGGATGAGTAGCTGTGTGATGAGACACAGTGACTATGGATGTTTCCGAAGGTGTTTCTATGGAACAAGTTAAGGAAGTGTGTCTGCTTGGGTGTTGTGGCTGAGTTCAGCAAGATGTTTGTGTTTGGTTGGTGGTCCGAGTTTCTCGAAGGGCTTTGGATAGGAAGTCTTTGGGCATTTGAGTCAGCGATGCAGCTCGGAGTGTTTTGTGTGCCGTTAAGGAGATCTTCTGGCTTAGCAGTTCTTTCTGGAGGGAATTCAGAAGCGGCCGTGTGGTTCCATTTCTTTGATGGATTGGCTAGACTAGCGTAAACTGTTCTGTTTGGTAAAGAGAGAGCTGTTTTTTCTTTGGAATTAGGCTGAGTTGATCGCAAAAGTGACTTGCGATAGTTTGAATGTTCTCTTGGTTGTCAGAGATTTTTCTGGATGTCTTCGAGAAGTCAGAGTTTATCCGCAACTGGAGATTGAGTTTTCCTATCGACTGGATTCCAGAAGTGGTACCAATGGTTCAGCTCAGTGGTAAGATGATTTTTGGAGGATGAGTTTAGTGAAGCAGCTCAGGTTTTGGAGGAACTTCTGATTTTCTTTTATGGATCTGTTGAACCATAGTTCGGGAATGTGTTATCCAGTTGTGCTGGTGTTTGTCATTAGCATTTTCTTCTGCTCAGTCAGAGTTGCGCAGTGGAAGCATGGTGGTAGCTGGTTTAAAGTAGAAGCAACTGGGAATTGCAGTGTTTGGATTGAAAGGTTTCTACAGGAAATTTTTCAGGATCTGAGGCCAGATTTGGAGTGCATCTATTTTATCTTTTCAAGATAGGAAAAGTGAGATCTGTATTCTGATTTGGAATAGAGTTGTGTCCTAAGATTTGTTAATCTTGGAAAGATCATTTTGTTGGATTGATTTTGGTTCAGTTTATTTCTAGGGAGCATCAGCAAGGGTTGAGCTGATCAAGAAGGATGTAAGCAGCCCAGGATCGTCCGAAAATTTTTGTGGATAAAGAATCGGAGATTTGATTTTGGATAAGTGTTTGATCTTTTGGAGTGAATTGTCAGTTTGGATAACTGGGATTCGATGTGTTTCACGTATCTCTGAGGGAGTACGTGTATGAGTTATCTCTGGTTGTAGAGCCAGCAGTTCAGGGAGTTTGGATGTTGAGTCAGACTTGTCTATAGTCTGATATCCTATCTTGTTTTGTAGATCTAGATGTGTGTAGCTTAGTAGTATTGATTGTTTGGATTCTGTAGAGCGAGTATCTCGGTATTCATACTTGGGGAAACCTCGAGAAAATTCTATCCAGAATTTTGTCTGGATAGTTAGATTTATTAGATTGAACGAATTGGTTGCTACGGTTGTTTGCATATGATTGACATATGCTTGTGTTTTAAAAAAAAAATTAATCCTTAATCAGATTATTAAATTACCTTTGTTTTAAATTTCGGGGACGGAATTCTTTTAAGGGGGGAGAAATGTGATATTCCGGAATTTTTGGCAATATCAATTTAATAATCTGTGTAAAATTAAATTGATTTGACAATATTATTAATGATAAATTTGAATATTCTTTGATAAATATTTAATTGGATGATTACATCTTTTAAAAGCTAATCAATTAGCCTTCTATTTATAATATATATATATATATATATATATATTTGTATATATTGTAAATAGTTAATCTTGTTTTAAATGTAATAAATAAAGACATGTTTCTAACTCTAATATTTCTGGTAATTTGGAAATTTGATTAAATTTAATGTTAAGCTATTGAATAAATAATCATGTGACTTTAAAACACTCAAAAACTAAATTGTTTAAAACGACTTAGCTTAAATCTAAATGAAAAGGGTTGTTTTGTTTTAAAATATAGCTTGATAAAATAAGCAATTGATTAATAATGAGATAATTTCCTTTGTAAATCTTTTCTAATGTAACAATGTGTTATTTTTAAACAATATGAATAATGTAATATTATTACAAATGGATTTTTTTTTAATATAGATAGAAATTGCTATTTCAGAATTTATTTAAATACATATATATATATATATATATATATATATATTGGAAGAAAGGTATGATTTTAAAATTTAAAATAAGTCTTTCAAAAACGTTTAAAATAAAATAAACTTTATTAAATTTTAACCCAAGTAAAAAATAAATAACAAGTAATTTAAATGATTAATAATTTAAGTTTAAAAATAAATGAAAGATAAAATTGTAAAGTGTTTAAATATAAAAGTATATATTTATATTTAAGTTAAAAATTTTATAACATAACTAAAACAGAATATATAAATGTACATATAGAAGTAAAAGCAACCTGGCAAAATGAATGTGAATGTGAAGTAGATATGCAGACAAGAACTAAGTAGAAAAAGGGGAAATCTGGAAACAAAGTATAAAAGCAAGCCAGGTAAGTGAATGTATATGCGTGTAAAATAATTATGCAGGAACAAAGTATGAAAAAAAAAATAAGATAAGGCTGAGAAACAAACTAGAAATTTCTTAATACATAAAAAAGGATAAGTATGAACATAGAAGAAGCTAACCAGACTAGCAAAAGAAAGTAGCAACTTACAAGATGAGATAAGTAGGAAACATATAGTACCATTTCATTTAATACCAGCTCAACTTTTGGTCTACTGGATATGTTAAAAATCTTTTCAGCCGAAATTTACAAAAATCTTTTCAGCCTCCAAAATACAAAATCATGCCTGATAAAAACAAAATAGGAAAAGCTTGTTCCAGTAACACCTACCCCCTTATACAAACTTTCTCTATATATCCTTTTATTTCAGCTTGTTCAGGATAGCAAACCTGAAAATAGCAAGTTCTTTTTTTACAAAACTTAACAACATCATACAACTTAATAAGAGCAAGAAGATTAGAGGAAGACCAGAGCAAAACATTTTCCAGTTTTAAAGCAATAGGGATTTCAGTTTTCAAAAGCAAGAATGTTTCTCTGTTCAACTTATTTTAACAGGTGAGTAACATTCCTTTTTAAAAAAAAACCTTAAATATTTGAATAATTGGGTTCCATGCTTGTTTTCTGAAATGAAGTATAAATCATGTGTGTATATATTTGAAAATTTCTGTGTATATATGAATGTGTAGATGGATGCTGGCTGTTGAAATTGTTTTCTGCCTGCTCTTAGTTTCAAACTTAGATTATGAACAAAAGAATACAACATCTTTTGATATACTTACTGTTAGTACCTAGATTTGAACAAGACTTGCTTGTTTGATTTGAAGATTAAGATTTAAAATTTATTTAAGTTAAGATAAAATGAGAATTGCTCTGAAAAATAAAAAATTTAACAGGAAAGCTTGAGTTCGTGTAAAATTCAAATATGTCAATTTAGCAATTCAGGAATATACACCGAATCCCTAAACTAAATCATGTTTTTTAAAAGTAAAATCACAATTTTTAGATTAGAAATGAAGGAGCATTTCTAGGTCGAACAGAATTTGGGTTTTTGGGAAATTTTGATGATCCCGAGGGTTTGGGAGGTCGGACTTTCTTCTGGTGATGGATGGGTGATCATTGATGATGGGAAAAATGGTGGAGGTGGTAGCGAATCACTGTGGAAGCTGTGGTGGAGGAAATTGATCTGTAAACCTAGTTTTGACTGGGTTTTGATTTTCGATCTGCATTGTTTCTCTAGTGAACCGAGTGCAGTGGGATTTTGGCGAATGGAAGTAGGTGGGCTATCGAGGACATGGACGGAGTTGCAGCACGTCCGGTGGTCGGAGTTGTACAAGCGAGGTGTTTCCAGGTTTAGTCATGGTGTCCAGTTCGCTGTTACAGGTTTAGTTTTGTACTCGTTTTCGAATCCGAGTTTTTGGGCGACGCTCTGAATTCTCTGATGGGTTGCGTGGTGGATTGTCGACTTGCTCAAGGCAGTGGTGATGACCGACGTGGGTCGGGGCCACCGTGCATATGCACGGTGCAGTGGTTCGCGCCAGGTGATTTTTTTTAGTTTGAGTGTATGGCGTACTCGAGTTTACTCGAGCAAACTTGATGTTTTGCTCGAAGAAAGTTTAAGTGTGACTCGAAGCAGATTGAGGTGGCTCGAGTCATATACATGTATTACAGGTTTCATACCTGTGGCATTTTTGTTTAACATTTAATTGGATTTAAAGTGTAAAGTAGGGTTTAAATTAAGTTTAAATCCCAGTTTAATCAGATTCAAGTTAGATTGAATCTGAGTTGAAATAAGATAAGTTTTTATTTAAATTTGTTTAACAATCTTAAATGTTTAAATGATTTGAATTTAAATGAAGGTTTAACATTTAAGTGAAGTTTTACATTAAGGGACTAAATCTGATTTAAAGCTAAGTTTGAAATTTAGATTTGAAATAAAACAAAGGTTTCAAGCATAAATTGTTTTAAACAACTTTGCATGATGGAAGTGTATATTAAACATAATTTAAATTTGAGTTAAATTTGGTTTTAAGAATTCTTTTTTTTTTTAAATTGCTTTTATAAGATAAATACTTCTTTAACGAGTGATTTTAAAGGTTTTAAATTTGTTTGTAAATCTTAAAGTTAAATTGGTTTTCATTTTAAATCTTAGATTTAAAATGAAATTTATGGTAAAATTAAAAGTAAATTGTTTTTAAAATACTTTATTTATGGTAATTAAATCATAAATATGAATAAAATTTATTCTAAACAAAATTTACTAGAATTTAATGATTGTAATTCATTAATGAATAATTAACTAATTCAATTAATTATTGATTTGAATTAATTAGTTTAGTAATTAAGAGTTTATATTAGTTAACTAAAGTTTAAACTAATTAATTTAGGATAAGTTAATTGGTAACTAAGGATCATTAAAAAGATAAGATTTAATTTAAACAATGATTAGTAATTAGTTAATAAATTAATTAAGGATTAAATAACTGAGTTATTAAAGATAAAATTAATTGGTAACTAATAATGAATAAATCTTAGTTAATTACTTTAGAAAAGTAATTAAAGAATTGATGTTAGTTAATGGAGAACATTAACTAGAATTGTATAATAACTAATTAATGTGATTAATTCTAAAAATTAATTAGAATAATTAATTTAAGATAAAATCGTAAATTGTTTTAAGTATAATTACTTAACAAAGGTAATTAAGGAATTAATTAATCATTGTAATTAATTCTATTTAATATGAATTGTTTAAGTTAATTAATTAAGTTTAATTAATTTAAATAATTATTTGATGATGTGATAAGTATAATTACTTAGGGAAGTAATTAGTGATAATTACTAGATGTAATTAACTGAGGATGATTTGATAGTGAAAGTAATTTGAATATACTTGGTATAATTAATCAACGGATTAATTAAAGGAATTAATTATGGAGTAATTAATTTATTTGGAAAAGGGTAATTAAGGGTAATTAATTACTGAATGGGGTTAATCAATGGTGATTAACAATTTGGTTTAGTTGAAGATTAATTACTTAATGTAATTGATAGAAAATGTAATTAATTTAGATAGATAATATAATTAGAGAACATTAATTATTATAATCAATGATGTAATTAGAAATAAATTTATTTGGAAATAATAAATAAATGAATTGATTCATTAATGTAATAATTAGGAAGTAATTTAGTAATTTAAGGCTAATCACTATATTGGTTAAAGAATAGCTAATTTGTGAAAATAATTAATGGATCATTATTTAAATGAAATCAAAGATAATTAATCAAGAATGATAAATTAAAAATGAATAATTGGATGATGGCTAATTAATTGATTTTTAATAAGCAGGATTTATACTAGTGAAGTAATTAATGTAATTTACATTAAATTAATTAGAAACGAAGTAATTAATTTAATTCATTTTAAATTAATTATAGCTGATGTGATTGCTTATGTATGGATGGATGATATTGTTTGCCTTGAATGATTTGAGATATGAGATATTTATGTTGTGTAATATGGATGTTTGGTTTAAGTATGATAACCTTTAATTATCTGTTTTGACGATAATATGAATTATCTATTTATGATAATGTGATTATCTATTGTGATATTATGAATTATCTATCCGTGTGTATATTGATGATATTGAATTGAACTGTTAAGACTAAATAGACAACTTGGCCTTAAAAGACACGTTTTGGATTTCGATGAGACCGGGATCGGGTTTCCATATTTGGAATCCGGAAACCACATCGATTCCAATTAAACGTTAGGTCGATAATCCCAGTGGAGCAAGTGAAGACTCGAGGTGTAAGGGCTATACGTCAGTATAACTCTGTGGGTGATTCCGTAATGAGTTTGACGGAATAGTACTTATAGATTCGAGATGGTGAATCAGAGTGCAAGGGTTATCGTCGTTAACTCTGAGGGTGATTCCAAAATGAGTGTAACGAGATAATGCCTTCGGTTTCGTTCGAACCCGGAACGAACTTGTATGGATTGAATGCTTTCAACACATCGTCAGGCGGGCGATGAGCATTCTAAGAGATATGTTCTATAAAGGTAATCGTAGCCTCATGCCTCATCAACCGGGAATGGCTAAAACAGGGGAGATGCAGCAAGGTTAGGTGGGTCATGCCCAAGCAAGACAAGATATTTCCCCTGTCTAGATGTCCCTTTTTATTTCGGCTGTGTGGGCGGTTGGTTCGCGACAACTGCCGGGGTTTATCTTGTTCGGGACTGTTCAGTAAGGAATGTTTCCGGCCTTGTGTTGCAGGGGATGAAGGGAGTAATCCTCGGTACGGTGATCTAGGCTCCGTACTGTGACGGGCGGTACCCCAGTAGCCCTGCCATTGTATGGAATCCACAATCTAATAAGTGCCCATGGTTTTGATTGTATTACCCACTTTTGTGGCTAGTAGCTGGAATTTAATGAATGTAACAATTTCAGCTATTTTCTATTTACTTGAAAACCCTAGACCTATTATAATATCACAGAATTTCCTATCAAATGTTTTGGTTAGCGTAAGGTAAAAACTTTCCCATGTTTATGTGTGGGGAGTCTTACGTGATACCTTTTATTTTCAAAGAATTTTCAAAGTTAAGCAACTTTAACCTGTTACTCATACCAGACCCATGTCTGACCCGAAGTTTATTTTTTGTTTTTTCATAAACTCTCGGTTACCCAAATTTTTACGGGTAGCCAAGGGATTCGGGTTTAGCTTTGACGAATTCTGGAGGAGCAATGGAGCAGGAGGCTTCAACGTTGTAGATATATATATATAGTTCCGCTGTGTTGGTATCTCTGAGTCATATTGTTGAGTTGTATTGTATTGAGTTGTATTAACTAGACAGGTGTTTATAACTGTCTAGTATCTGATGTATTATCTGTATAACTCTGATTGATGTAGTATATTATGTAATACTTATGTGATTATTATAATTTATTCGTTCCGCTGTGAGATTCTGATGTTGTTGTTCTTTCTTCTCTATCTTTTCTATTTTCTCACCTCTTTCTTTTCTTATTAACGATACTTCTTCCTGGGCATAGGAAGTTGGGTCGTTACAACTTATCTCTATACTCACACTAGCCAAGGACACTATGGGGTAATGCCGTCGACTAGCATGAAGAATTAGGCTGTTGAGGAGCGACCATCTGTGTAATTACTTTGTGCGAGTACCGATATGTCAGATAATATTAGATGCGTTTCGTTTCAAGAGGAAATCTGACACATTAATTACAAACTCAAAGCTACTACATAGTGGCTATGTGATCTTCGAAAATAAATATAAAATAAGCATAACACAAATCAGTCATAGATATTTATATCACTAAGGTGGAAACAGATGTGAATATATCACATAAAAGTGTACATCAAAGTAGCGGTCATACAAGATCCACTATGTCTCAAAAGAATAAGTGCAAGTGCTAGACAAAAGAATATGTAGCATCAAGGAGTCTCTATCTCGAATGTATAAAAGCAAAAAACTACTAAACTAAGTAGTTAGCCAAAAGTCAAAAGCTAGACCAAGCTAAGAAGTCAAGTAGAAGCACCTGAAACACTTCAGTCTGACCCGAGCATTATTTAAGAAGAAAAGTAATAAACAGATCAGTCTAGCTATAATTGTCATATAAGATAAGATAGGAAAGGAGATATGAAAAATATATATGATAACAGTAAACAACATACAATATCTCAAATTTTCTCAAAACACTAAAAAGAATGTCATATTATTTAGCTTATTCACCAAATCTCAAATGTTGACAAAACATATTAACGCATATCGCAAAATATAGTGAAAACTTAAAATTCTAGAAATCAATAATTAGAAATCCAGAAAACATAAAGAGGGAGGTCTATCAAAAACGAAAGCATGAAAACTCACCAACACGTGTGTCACAAATGGGATGCTATCCCATGGGTCACTAACCCATAAAAATACGAGGTGCAGTCCCCTCTTTGTAACTAATAAGATGAACATCAACGCACCTAAAAAGATACGCCCCATGCACAGCCAAACGTCAACGCACCTAAAAAGATATGCCCCATGCACATACTTATTGAGCCAAACATAGATGCACCTAAAAAGATATGCTCCATGTACGAACTCATTGAGCCAATTTCTCTACGAACAGTTAAAAGACAAGGGGTCTCTAGCCTCTAAAAATGTGACGAAGCTCCATAAAACTGGGTATAATCCCCCTCATGGACAAAGAGACATCGCGTATCGCAAGTCTAAACCATAAAAGGATCACCATTGATCAATAAGAAGTGTAAATTACACTAAGCTAGTAAAAAAATGAGTTTAGCTTCATGTCCCATAACCACTAGCTTAACTTAAATATTTACGAATAGAATGTAGATTTCCACTCGAAAATTGTCACAAGATTTCAATCGAACAAGTCCAAGAATCAACTGACGAAGTAAACGCAAGCGTTTCATACCACTTGTTTTGCTAAGTCTTTAATTAGATTTCTCATATTAATGAGGTAAAGGTTTGTATATACTAATAGATTAGATAATGCTTTAAAAAACAAGCTTTGTATTAAAAGTAACGTTGAAATTGTCTTTGTGAAAGAGTTTGAGTATTTACTATAAGTATAGAAACCTTTGTATTTTAAAGTGACAAATCACATAAAGAGTGTAAAAACAAACTATCACCAAAAATTTACTTTCGACGACGTGAATTAAAACCATAAAAAATCGATATCAAATCCATCAAATGGATATTCCAAAAAATCCCGAAAAGAGGCCATCAAAGTCAATAATAAGTGACAACAACAAGCTGGATCAACAAAAATCGATATAAATGGAAAGCAACATAAAAATAGGCAAATTCCTTGGATTTAACAGTGCTAGACGTCCGATTGTTTTCCCAGATGTCTGAGCTGAAGGTCTAGAAATTTTCTTACAGGTCGTCCAGACGTCTGGGAATATCCTCAGATGTCTGAGCTGTACATCTGGAATTTTTATTCAGATGGCCCATGTGTCTGAGTGTTTTCTCAGACGTCTGAGCTGATGCTTACAGCAAAAATCAGCCTAGGCCTTTAGTGGAAAAATTGGTTTGGAAGCGATCGGACGAGCAACGGAGGCTTGGGTTTTGTGTCAAGCAACAATCCAACCCTATAGGCTCTTCAATGCACTCCAAACAACATGTCCAAACATGCATAGTAGAATTTATATAGATTTTGACTTCAAAATACCAAAAATTAGAAAATTCACCAAACCAATTCAATTCAAAAGCATTTAGACATGAAATAGATGTTAGGAATTCATACCTAACAACAATGAAAGCTATGGAGATAGATGTGAGTTCAAGAACTCACATTTAAACTCAAAAACAATGAATGAGAAGCTTTAAAACAAAGCAAGACCAATTCCTCTTCAACAAGACCTCAAGAATCTTCAATCTATTGTCAATTGAAATGAATTTCCTAAGTTTGGTTATAAGAATTTATGAAAATTGAAGAGAGATTGAGATGGAGAAGATGAAGAGGATGCTTACCTAAGCTTCTCTTTGATTTCTAGAACTTGAATTTGAATTTTCTAAGAATCTAAGGCTTAGGAATTTGATTTCCCCTCCTTTCCTAGGGCCTAAAGTGTTAGAAATTTAAAATGAAATGAATGAATAAAGAGGAGAGGAGTTATGGGTGTTTTGTAGAATATTTTGGGTTCTCGTATTGGGTTAGTGGGCGTGAACACAACCCAAAGCCTAAACAAAATACCAAATTCCTAACTCCAAACTTATCGATGTCTATACTCAAACAAGTTGCAAACGCCATTTTGAACTCAATGGAAGTGGTCTTCAGTATGGATTTGACTATTTACAAAATTCTACATTTCGGACTTTAATCTGACTAACGATGCTATATTTAAATAAAACATTTAAATATATAATCGTAAAATATGCGGGTTGTTACAAACTCCCTTCCTTAAAGAAATTGCATCCTCCCAATACTTAACAAGAAAATAAAGAGTAACAACCACACTAATGCATTACAATGCAAAAGAAAATTTAAAGCAAGAAGTTAACTTTAAAGAGCAAGAGAGAGAAAGTCCGGATGTGTTCGTTCGATGAATTCTCTAGATTCCCAAGAACAGTCATTAGGATTTGTGGACCATTGAACTTTCAAAAGAGGAACATCTTTATTACGAAGACATTTAACCTCCGTAGCAGTGATACGAATAGGATGTTGCTCATAAGTCAAATTAGGTGAAACTTCAATTTCTTCAATAACACTGGGTTCAAGAATAGAGTCGGAATCTCTTAGGCATTTCCGTAGTTGAGAAACATGGAATAGGTCATGAATAGCAGAAAATTGAGCCGGTAATAAAAGGCGATAAGCAACGGGACCAATGCGTTTGGTGATGGGAGATGAGCCAATATATCGAGGTGCTAATTTCCCTGAACAACTGAAATGCACAACACGTTTGATAGGTGAAATACGAATGAACACCAAGTCTCCCACAGAAAATTCTAAATTCCTCCTTCGGTTATCGGCATAGGATTTTTGTCTACTTTGAGCTTCTTTCATCCTATGATGAATAAGGTCGATCTTTTCTATGGAATCACGAATAAAATCAGGACCTAAAACCGGTTTCTCACCAACTTCAAGCCAACGCCATGGAGATCGACATGGTCTTCGGTAGAGTGCCTCAAAAGGTGCCATACCAATACTAGATTGGATGCTATTGTTGTAAGAAAACTCAATAAGGGAAATATGATCTTCCCAACTTCCACCAAAATCAAGAACATATGCACGAAGAAGATCTTCAAGAGTTTGATTCACACGCTCTGTTTGTCAATCGAATTGAGGATGATAAGCGGTGCTAAAATTAAGCTTCGTTCCCAACGATTTTTGAAGACCCTTCCAAAATCTACTAACAAACAATGGATCACGATCGCTAACAATAGAAGTAGAAACTCCATGTAATTTAGTAATTTGTCTAACATAGAGTTTGGACAAAAGAGGTACGGTCCGATTGGACCGAACGAGAATAAAATGGGTGGATTTTGCAAGTCTATCTACAATCACCCAAAGACTATCATGACCCAAAAAAAAACAGGGAAGACCGTCGATAAATTCCATGGAAATTTGATCCCACTTCCAAACGGAAATGTCCAAAGGTTGCAATAACCGACCAGGCCTTTGATGCTCGCCAAGTTGACAAGTCATGCAATGCTTAATGAAGTTAGCAATATCAGATTTCATTCTATCCCAATAATAAATTCATTTCATGTTCGCATACATTTTACTACTACCAGGATGAATGGTAAATTTAGAACGATTAGAATCTTCCAAAATGTCTTTACGAAGATCACTAATATTTGGCACAATAAATCTACCAAATTTTTGAATACCTCCATGAGCATCGATTTCAAAATCTTTCAAACCATCAATATTATTTTTATCCCTACAACTTTGGCTAAGATGAGCCAATTCAGGATCATGCTTTTAAGCTTCAAGAATGCAGCCTAAAAGAGATGGATGAGCCTCAAGGCTACATAAAACAAGAGATGAACGTGAATCAGATTTATGATCTCGAATCTCATAAGTGAATAGAGTCTCGACATCATTCCATTCGAATATCATCATATAAACAACCGCTTGTTGCTTACGACTAAGGGCATCGGCAACATGATTCCCCTTTCCGTGAGTATAAAGAATATCAAGATCATAAGATGCAAGGAATTCGAGCCAACGTTGTTGATGCAAATTATGTTCCTTTTGAGAGAATAAATACTTCAAAGATTTATGATCGGCGTAGAGAACAAATTTCTTTCCTAAACGATAATGACGCCAAATTCTAAGGACAAAAAAATGGTCGCGAGCTCTAAATCATGAGTGGCGTATCTAGTCTCGGCAGGCAATTGCCTAGAAGCATAAGCAATAACATGTTCCCTTTGCATGAGCATGGCACCCAAACCAACACGACTAGCATCGGCATAAACAATCAAATCTTGGTTCCCCTCGGGAATCACAAGAATAGGAGCATCGGAACGAAGTTCTTTTAATGTCTAACAAGTGGCTTCACATTTGTCAGACCAAATGTACTTAACTCCCTTCTTTATCAAACTAGTAAGAGGTACGAAAATTTTAGAAAAGTCTTTTATGAATAGATGGTAATAGCCTGCTAATACAATAAAGCTATGAATTTTCATTACACTCTTCGGTCTCTTCCATTTTTGAATTGCCTCATCTTTGAAGGATCCACGGAAATTATGGATTCAGAAACAATATGTCCTAAAAATTTCACATGGGATTGCCAAAAGTGGAACTTAGAAATTTTTTCTTTCAATTTATTGCTCCTAAGAGTTTCCAACACAATCCGAAGATATATTTCATGCTCTTCCTCGATTTTAGAATAAAGAAGAATATCATCAATAAAGATGAGAACAAATCGATTGAGGAAGTCTTTGAAAACTCTATTCATAAGGTCAATGAAATAAGCTAAAGCATTCGTTAAACCAAATGGCATAACAAGCCATTCATAAGATACATAACGAGTACGGAACGGTGTCAAAGGAATGCTATCCTCTGCTATATAAAGCAGATGAAAACCGGTTGCTAAGTCTAACTGTGAAAAGACTCTAGTTCCGCTATGTTGATCGAATAGATCATCAATCCAAGGCAGGGGATATTTATTCCTGATGGTGAGAACATTAAGCTTGCGGTAGCCAACACAAAGCCTAAGTGTACCATCGGATTTCTTTACAAAAATAGCTGAAGCTCCCCAAGTAGAGAAACTAGAGAGAATAAATTATTATTTTCCTATTCGGATAATTGTTTACGCATATCCTCATTTTCCTTATTGGACATACGATAAGGAGGACAAATGATAGGTAGATGTAACGTCCCGCCTTTTTGCACGCTTTAAATCAACGATAAACCACACACGTCAGACTTAAACCATACAAAAGGGCGGATTATTATGGGGTAAATTAGAAAAAGGAGAGGAAGAAAAAGGCCAAACAAAAATCTTGCAGCAGAATGATAAAATATAATAATCAAATATACAGTTCATGAAGTTGTTTTACAAAAACAATTGATTTACTTATATAATACATATCAGAGTTACACATACTAGAGAATAATAAAATAATGCAATGGAACACAGTGATGCAGTGGAATATAATAAATAATAGTAATGAAAATCTTCATCTTCGTTCTCCAGAAATAAAATCTTCAATCCTGAAATGCTCGGACTGACCTGAGCGAATTGAAAAGACAAAACACTCGAATCAGAACTAAAAGAGCTTATGTAAGTTAAATCAATGGTAAATAATATGAGTGGAACGGCGTCATAGATGTTTACGGAATTTTACATCTCCTATCGAGTGTCTAACGTGAGTACAATAACTCAAGAGATGCTCGGGATTCACATCTCCTAAGGATCCGTTAAACTATTTACTATGTAGTAATTTTTCGCTATTATAATAATGTCTATTAGTAAAATAAACTTACTTTTAAATAGCGTTAAGGGGTTACCCATATAGACCTTACCACATAATGTCCTAATAGTCCATCCAGTATCAGCGCATCTCCAGATCGGGAGACTACCCTAAATACTCCACGGGCAAGGGGAGAAAAACAAACTCGTACAAGGCGCGCTAGGGTAGGTGACACGGCACAACTAGGCAATGCCAGGGTAGATATACCAATTACGCTTCCGGGCCGGTGGTAAAGCGTATCACGCAGCTACCACCTACATCGAGCCACACCTCCAAATCAAAAATCAAAAGTGGCCACCGAATAAATCCAAAAGTCAGAGTATAATATCGAAGGGATGTGTCCGATAAAAGGGGCTACCTTCATAACCCGTCAGTCACTCCTGTTTTAGCCACCTTACTCACGGGAGTTGGGTCCATGTATTTACCTCAAAGGAAACGCCGCCACCATCCTACTTCATTCTCGAATCTTCACCGCGTACACGGTTGTTAAAATGGTTTTCGGAGTCGGCAGAGAGTATGACAACTTCTGATCCCAGTCTCTTCAACAACCAAACGTTATTATAGCACCGCGGTCTTTTCAAATTAGTTTATACTTTAAAACCAGAATATAATATCCGTTTCCAGACCATATAAATACGATATCATTTCTGTTTTAAAACCCAAATCAATATGATATCATTTTTATTTCAAATATATCCTTTTTCCAAATCATAGCTCTTTCAAATTTATATACCTTGAAACCCATAGCTTTGAAACATAACTTCTAATACTTAAATTGTTTAAATATTAAATTACTTTATATAATAAAATAACTCCTTTAATTTCACAAATAAATTCCAAATACCGATTTGAACCTCCAAATAAACCATTTCCATTCATATATTTCAAAGCTTTAGATATTCCACCATTTCAAAATTACTTCTCTGATAATCCCATTTCTATTAAATTCAATTACTATTATTTCGATTTGAAACGCTCAATCAATAAATCAAATATCATTTAAGTAAAACCTTTAACTTCAAATAACTGGATATTCTTAAATTTTGGTTAACTTGATATATTCATTTAAATCAACTCGATATTTAGTTAAATCACTCTACACCAAATTAAGTTATAAGAATCATACCCTTTAAAATCTCAATTTTATTTAAATTTCAAATCGAATTTATTCTAGTATAATTCCTAAATAATTCAAGTCAAACCAATTTCATAGTTATCTTCCAACTTAATTTTTATTTAAGCCATTAAAACTCCATATGTACAATATCTTAAACAGGTGCTTAACCATATAATATAAACCAATCAAATTCCATTATTAAACTTATTTTTATTAAACAAACTTATACATAGCTTAAATTCAAGAATTTAACTATACATACATACATACATATATATAATTAATATTTATATAATATCAAATATTAATATTTATTAAATCGTATATTTCTTTCCAAACCATAGAAAATCATTTTAAAATATTTTTATATATAGACCACAGTGTATGTATATAATTTTCTACCCTATGGTCAAGTGACACAGATATTTATCATTTCAATCCGCAATTAAAAATAAAATACGGTTATATATCATTTCAAACCGCAATCCCGAATGAAATAAAGTGTATAATAATTTGAAGTTTAAAACAATATAAAATACAACATCCATTCATCCAATATCAATCATCAACCATTTATTACAATCATCATCCAATTTAAACAATAACATCAATATAGAGCATATAATAAATACAGGTAATTACTGACAGTTTTATTCAATAATAAAATAAACAATCTAGCTAACTGGCAGTCTATATGCAATAATAATTTAAATAAAATTTAATCTAGTAAGTTAAATTCAACTGAGATGATGATTAAAATATACCAAACAATCATAGACAAATTTTAAATCACGTCAAAAATTAATTTAACAAACATAAGAATTCTTAGAAGTTGTGAGTGGGTTAAAACACTCACCTTTGAATTTAAATTGAATTCAAATCCAATTTAAACCCAAAAATTCAAACAGCTTCAGATTTCGTCCAAATTAGCGTTAAAGTGCTCGAAATTCCACTACGAACCTAGCGGAGAAAACCGTGCGAAAAATGACCTCGTATGGAAAAGTTACATGCATTATAATGATTGAAATTGAAAT
Source organism: Allium cepa (assembly GCA_030765085.1). Taxonomy (NCBI): domain Eukaryota; kingdom Viridiplantae; phylum Streptophyta; class Magnoliopsida; order Asparagales; family Amaryllidaceae; genus Allium; species Allium cepa. Next base: position 465,693,046 of record CM060931.1, read on the forward strand.
TAAAGATATAAAATAAATAAAAAGGCAAACAACTCACTTACAGCCACGTCACGTGTCTTCTCAGCAGGCCCTAGCTCCAGGCACATGCGCTTCGTCCCTGTTCACGCGATTTGAGCTGCTTCCATCCATGGCCGCTAATGCAACACGGCCGAACGCCGTGTAACAACCCGCATATTTGTCGATTTTATATTTAAATATTTTATTAAAATATTTTATCGATACTTGGAATTTAGTCCGAAAAGCTACTTTTTGCATACGGTCGAATTAGGACTCGGGACCACTCCCATTGAGTTTAAAATGCCGTTTGCAACCTTTTTGAGTATAAGCTTCGATATGTTTGGAGAAGGTTGATTTTTGCTACTTTTTCACTTAGGGTTTTGGTTTGGGCTGAGCCCACTTATGTGTTCAGTCCCAACCCCTCTCCTCCTCATTTACTTCATTTCCTATTCCTTATACTCAAGCTAAAGCATCAATGGTGGGAGAGATTGGAAATTAAAACTCCAAAACCCTAGTTTTCTCTTGGAAATCAACTCTAGCTCCAAACTAATAGAAGAACCCATTGGTAAGCTTCTCTTCTCCTTCTTCAACATCATTCTCCTTATCCGCCTCTTCAAGACGAAGAGCGATATCAATGAGTTGGTCGAAAGAAACTTCTAATTTTAGAAGTAATGGCTTCTTGAGATTTTTGTTTAAGCCATAGACGAACCTCTGATTTTTCTTCAATGGGGTGTTGATGTATTCAACCCCATATTTGGAGAGAGATTCAAAAGACGCGACATAATCTGCCACGGAAGATTCACCTTGAACAAGGTCTATAAAACGGCGAGCCAAAGTCCCCTTCTTAGCTTCTTGTACGAATTTCAACTCGAAGCGTTCCCGGAATTGCTCCCAAGTGAGGTCCGCTTCATTAATCTCAGAAATAAGAAGTTCATACCAGTCCAATGCTCTTTCTCAGAGCATACTAGAGGCCACCTGAACTCGGTGAAGGTCAATAAGATTCATGCGAGAAAAGATTCGATCGCATGACCTTAGCCAAGCATGTACTTCAATAATAGTTTCAAGCTGTGACGCCCCACCTCTATACCCACGCTAGCCAAGAACACTACGGTGTAATGCTGTCAACTAGCACGGAGAATAAGGCTGTTGAGGAGCGACCATCCATGTAATTGCTTTGCGCGAGCACCGATATGTCAGATAGTATAACATGAAATCCGACTTACCGATACAAACCCAAAGCTACTACATAGTGGCTATAATAATCTTCGGAAACAAATATAGAAATAAGCATAACACAAATCAGTCACAGATAATTCATATCACAAAGGCGGAAGAAGATATGAACATATAACTAATACATGAAAGTGTATATCAGAGTAGTGGTCAAAAAGATCCACAATAATACAAAAGAATAGCAACACGTGCTATACAAAAGAATACAACTATGAGTCTATATCTCAAGTGTATACAACAAAATAAACTACTAATCTAAGTAGTTTGCCAAAAGTCAGAGTAATGAATCCCTGGGAAGAACTCAAGCAGAAGCACCTGTAACATCTCGGTCTGACCCGAGTATTATTTGATAAGAAAATAATAAACGGATCAGTCTAACTATAAATATCAGATGACACGATATAGAATAAGAGATATGACTAAACATATAATAATCACAATGCTCAAGCAGCTGGAGCTAACCCGGAACCTACTCACCCAAAGTCGGGATTTGCACGCTTGTGTAGCGATTACACTAATTTGGGTGGGGAGCCATTCAAAGGTTCCGAAACTATTATTGAAACCGAGTTCTGTAGCCGGCCGACCGACCTGCTGCTAAGTGCATAAGCACTTCTCTGTTTAAGGTTCGGTCGACCGAGTACAGGGTTCGGCCGACCGACCTGCTTCTCGAGGAATTTTGTGAACAGGGTCTGGTCGACCGAGCTCTGTAGCCGGCCGACCGACCTGCTGCATTTTTGCCTATTTCGCCTAGTTGTTTGAATTTCCAACTTTAATCGATTCGTTTTGTTTCCTATGTGTTGTTATCATTTGTTATGACTTTGATGACTCCTTTTTAGGGATTTTTGAATATCCATTTTGATGGATTCTTTATCGGTTTCGTTGGATTTTTATTCACATCTTCGTATGTGAATTTTAGTGATTGATTGTTCCTACAATCTTCTTCGTGATTTGTCACTTTAAAAATATAAAGGTTTCTATACTAGTAGTAAATATCAAAACTCTTTCTCCAAATGATTTCAACTCTATTTTAGTACAAAGCTCGTTTCTTAAACCGTTTTCCAATCTATTAGTATATACAAGCCTTTACCTCACTCGTATGAGAAATCTAATTAAACGACTTAGTAAAACGAGTGGTATGAAACGCTTGCGTTTAGTTCGTCGGTTAATTCTTGGACTTGTTCGATTGAATCCCTTGTGACAATTTTATAGTGGAGATCTACAGTTTGTTCGTAAATATTTAAGTTAAGCAAGTGGTTATGGGACATGAAGCTAAACTCATATATTTACTAGCTTAGTGTAATTGACACTTCTCGTTGATCATGACGATCATCTTTGTGATTTAGACTAGCAATGTGCGATGTCTCTTTGTCTGCGAGGGAGACTAAACCCCGTTTTGTGGAGTTTCGACTCAAATTGGTGGGGTAGCAACCCATGGTCTTCGGGCCGTTTGTGGAGCTTCGGCTCAATTTGTGATGGTTAGCAACCATGGAATTAGCGTTCCGTTTGTGATATACGTGTTGGCGAGCTTTATGCTCCCGTTTGTGATAGGCCACCCCCTCTTTGTGATTTCTGGATTTCTTGAGATGATTTCTAGAATTTGTGTTTCACCAATTTTTGTGATTTCCATCGATAAGCTTTATCGATATTTGTGCATTGGTGAATTTGTGCGTCATTGACTTTTGTGATTTCTGGATTTCGTGTGTTGAATTCTGGAATTTGTGTGTCATTGACTTTTGTGATTGACATTGATATTATCGTCAATATTTATGGTTTGGTGAACTAAATTAGGAGTATGACGTTTCTGTGATTCTTGTGTAGATTTTGTGACATTGAATAATCCCTTGATGATTTTCAACTGCTTATATATCACAGCTTGGCATTGTGATTATTATGTGTTTAGTCATATCTCTTATTGTATATCGTGTCATCTGATATTTATAGTTGACTGATCCGTTTATTATTTTCTTATCAAATAATACTCGGTTCAGACCGAGATGTTACAGGTGCTTCTGCTTGTCTTCTTCCCAGGGATTCATACTCTGACTTTTGGCAAACTACTTAGATTAGTAGTTTATTTTGTTGTATACACTTGAGATATAGACTCATAGTTGTATTCTTTTGTATAGCACGTGTTGCTATTCTTTTGTATTATTGTGGATCTTTTTTACCACTACTCTGATATACACTTTCATGTGTTAGTTATATATTCATATCTTCTTCCGCCTTTGTGATATGAATTATCTGTGACTGATTTGTGTTATGCTTATTTCTATATTTGTTTCGAAGATTATTATAGCCACTGTGTAGTAGCTTTGGGTTTGTATCGGTAAGTCGGATTTCATGTTATACTATCTGACATATCGGTGCTCGCGCAAAGCAATTACATGGATGGTCGCTCCTCAACAGCCTTATTCTCCGTGCTAGTTGACAGCATTACACCGTAGTGTTCTTGGCTAGCGTGGGTATATAGGTGGGGCGTCACAGCTTGGTATCAGAGCCAAACTTCGGAACAATATGAAATATTATAACAAGGATCATCGTCCTAAGTCCATCTTAGGAGTCGTGCTTTAGGATTAATTCGAGTCTTCGTACCGATTCATCCTATTTTCCCTATGATTCTTTGTTTATCTATAAAGATTGCTTGATATTCAATTTGGTGAATAACCTTTTTCTTCTTCTTCTTTCTTTCTAAAGGAAGAGAAATGTCTAGACCAGGCCGCCCCAGAGCCGTGCCATCTAGCACTCCACCCCAGGATGGAGTTTTTATGACTGCTCAACAGCTTCTTGATTTAGTGACAAATGCTCAAGCAGCTGGAGCTAACCCGGAACCTACTCACCCAAAGTCGGGATTTGCACGCTTGTGTAGCGATTACACTAATTTGGGTGGGGAGCCATTCAAAGTTTCCGAAACTATTATTGAAGTACAGGCTTGGCTAAGATCATGCGATCGAATCTTTTCTCGCATGAATCTTATTGACCTTCACCGAGTTCAGGTGGCCTCTAGTATGCTCCGAGAAAGAGCATTGGACTGGTATGAACTTCTTATTTCTGAGATTAATGAAGCGGATCTCACCTGGGAGCAATTCCGGGAACGCTTCGAGTTGAAATTCGTACCAGAAGCTGAGAAGGTGACTTTGGCTCGCCGTTTTATAGACCTTGTTCAAGGTGAATCTTCCGTGGCAGATTATGTCGCGTCTTTTGAATCTCTCTCCAAATATGGGGTTGAATACATCAACACCCCATTGAAGAAAAATCAGAGGTTCGTCTATGGCTTAAACAAAAATCTCAAGAAGCCATTACTTCTAAAATTAGAAGTTTCTTTCGACCAACTCATTGATATCACTCTTCGTCTTGAAGAGGCGGATAAGGAGAATGATGTTGAAGTGGCGGGTTCCAAACCAAACTTCAAAAACAAGAAAAGGCCAAACAAATTCAAAGGCCCTTATCCCAATAAGAAAGGGAAGCAAGCAACCTCTATGGCAAAGAACTTCTTTCTGATGCTCCTATTCTTGTTATTCCCGAGGGGAATCAGGATTTCGTTGTTTATACCGATGCCAGTCGCGTTGGTTTGGGTGCCGTTCTTATGCAAAAAGAACGTGTTATTGCTTATGCTTCAAGGCAATTAAAGCCTGCCGAGACTAGATATGCCACTCATGATTTAGAACTCGCGGCTATTGTTTCGCTCTTCGGATTTTGCGTCATTATCTTTTAGGAGAGAAATTTGTTCTTTATACCGATCATAAGTCTTTGAAGTATTTATTCTCTCAAAAGGAACTTAATTTGCGTCAACAGCGTTAGCTCGAATTTCTTGCACCATATGATCTTGATATTCTTTATACTCCCGGTAAGGGAAATCGTGTCGCTGATGCTCTTAGCCGAAAACAACAAGCTGTTGTTTCTATGATGATATCCGAATGGAACGATCTCGAGATCTTATCCACTTGTGAGATTCGAGACCGCGTATCCGATTTATGCTCATCATTTGTTTTATGTAGCCTTGAGGCTCATCCTTCTCTTTTAGACCGCATTCTTGAAGCTCAAAGGCTAGATCCCGAATTGGTGCTTCTTGGCCAAAATATTAAGGATAAGATTGATATTGAAGGTTTGAAGGACTTTGATATCAATTCTCATGGCGACATTCGGAAATTTGGTAGACTTATCGTGCCAAATATTAGTGATCTTCGTAAAGATATTCTAGAAGATTCACATCGTTCTAAATTTACCATTCATCCCGGTAGTAGTAAAATGTACGCGGATATGAAGCGACTTTATTATTGGGAGGGAATGAAACTTGACATCGCTAACTTCGTTAAGCGTTGCATGACTTGCCAACTCATTAAGGCCGAACATCAAAGGCCCGGTGGGTTATTGCAACCTTTAGAAATTCCAATTTGGAAGTGGGACCAAATTTCCATGGATTTTATAGATGGCCTTCCCCGTTCTCGTTCGGGTCATGATAGCTTATGGGTGATTGTTGATAGGCTTACTAAATCTGCCCATTTTATTCCCGTTCGGTCTAATCGAACCGTTCCTCTTTTGGTCAAGCTCTTTATCAAAGAGATTGTTAAATTGCATGGGGTTCCTACTTCTATTGTTAGCGATCGTGATCCATTGTTTACTAGTGGATTTTGGAAGAGTCTTCAAAAAGCTTTGGGAACGAAGCTTAATTTTAGCACCGCTTATCATCCCCAGTCCGACGGATAAACTGAGCGTGTGAATCAAACTCTTGAAGATCTTCTTCGTTCTTGTGTGCTTGATTTTGGTGGAAGTTGGGAAGATCATATTTCACTTGTTGAATTTTCCTATAATAATAGCTTCCAATCTAGTATTGGTATGGCACCTTTCGAGGCACTCTATGGAAGGCCATGCAGATCTCCTTCTTGTTGGCTTGAGGCTGGTGAGAAGCTAGTTTTACGTCCAGATTTTATTCGGGATTCCACAGAGAAAATTGACCTTATTCGACATAGAATGAAAGAAGCCCAGAGTAGACAAAAATCCTATGCCGATAACCGAAGAAGGAAGTTAGAATTTTCTGTGGGAGATCTTGTGTTCATTCGTGTTTCACCAAAGAAAGGTGTTGTACGTTTCAGTCGATCGGGAAAATTAGCGCCTCGATATATTGGACCATTTCCTATCACTGAACGTATTGGTTCCATGGCTTATCGCCTTTTATTACCGGCTCAATTTTCTGCTATCCATGACGTGTTTCACGTTTCTCAACTTCGGAAACGTCTTCGAAATAAAGATGTTCCGCTTGTGAAAGTTCAATGGTCTTCAAATCCTAAGGATTGTTCTTGGGAGTCTAGAGAGTTCATGGAGCGATCACATCCGGACTTACTTTCCCGTGCTCTTTAAGGTGAACTTCTTATTTCAAACTTATTTTGTGTTGAATATGCTTTTATGGTTGTTACTATATATCTTCTTCTTGTATATTGCGAGGACGCAATTTCTTTAAGGAGGGGAGTCTGTAACAACCCGCATATTTGTCGATTTTATATTTAAATATTTTATTAAAATATTTTATCGATACTCGGAATTTAGTCCGAAAAGCTACTTTTTGCATACGGTCGAATTAGGACTCGGGACCACTCCCATTGAGTTTAAAATGCCGTTTGCGACCTTTTTGAGTATAAGCTTCGATATGTTTGGAGAAGGTTGATTTTTGCTACTTTTTCACTTAGGGTTTTGGTTTGGGCTGAGCCCACTTATGTATTCAGTCCCAACCCCTCTCCTCCTCATTTTCTTAATTTCCTATTCCTTATACTCAAGCTAAAGCATCAATGGTGGGAGAGATTGGAAATTAAAACTCCAAAACCCTAGTTTTCTCTTGCATATCAACTCTAGCTCCAAACTAATAGAAGAACCCATTGGTAAGCTTCTCTTCTTCTTCCAACTCATTCTCTCTTTGATTTCAGAAATTCCTAAACCTAATTTTAGGAATGTTCTTCTTTTAAAGCTTAGAATCAAGCTTATTGAGTTGGATTTGAAGAGTGGTTGATTCTCCTTCGCTTTCAAGCTTCTTTTTCCAATTTCTTGGGTTCAAAGGTGAGATTTCTATCTCACATCTATGCTTATATTTATCTTCGATTGTTAGGTATGAATTCCTAACACTTATTCGTGTGCAATTGCTTTTGGTTTGGATTGATTTGGTGAATATTCCAATTTTTGGTGTTTTGGGTTCAATCCTTTAAAAATCATAACTTTGATGTTTGAACATGTGTTTGGTGATGCATCGAGGAGCATATAGGGCCGGGTAGTTGATTGGCATAATCCCTTAGTGCCGTTGCTCGAGAGAATGCAATTTGGTCGAGGTTGGACCTCAATTGGATGGACTGGGAGGGGACTGGCAATAGGTCCGGTCGACCGAGCTCTGTAGCCGGCCGACCGACCTGCTGCCAAGTGCATAAGCACTTCTCTGTTTAAGATTCGGTCGACCGAGTACAGGGTTCGGCCGACCGACCTGCTTCCCGAGGAATTTTGTGAACAGGGTCCGGTCGACCGAGCTCTGTAGCCGGCCGACCGACCTGCTGCATTTTTGCCTATTTCGCCTAGTTGTTTGAATTTCCAACTTTAATCGATTCGTGTTGTTTCCTATGTGTTGTTATCATTTGTTATGACTTTGATGACTCCTTTTTAGGGATTTTTGAATATCCATTTTGATGGATTCTTTATCGGTTTCGTTGGATTTTTATTCACATCTTCGTATGTGAATTTTAGTGACTGATCGTTCCTACAATCTTCTTCGTGATTTGTCACTTTAAAAATATAAAGGTTTCTATACTAGTAGTAAATATCAAAACTCTTTCTCCAAATGATTTCAACTCTATTTTAGTACAAAGCTCGTTTCTTAAACCGTTTTCCAATCTATTAGTATATACAAGCCTTTACCTCACTCGTATGAGAAATCTAATTAAACGACTTAGTAAAACGAGTGGTATGAAACGCTTGCGTTTACTTCGTCGGTTAATTCTTGGACTTGTTCGATTGAATCCCTTGTGACAATTTTATAGTGGAGATCTACAGTTTGTTCGTAAATATTTAAGTTAAGCAAGTGGTTATGGGACATGAAGCTAAACTCATATATTTACTAGCTTAGTGTAATTGACACTTCTCGTTGATCATGACGATCATCTTTGTGATTTAGACTAGCAATGTGCGATGTCTCTTTGTCTGCGAGGGAGACTAAACCACGTTTTGTGGAGTTTCGACTCAAATTGGTGGGGTAGCAACCCATGGTCTTCGGGCCGTTTGTGGAGCTTCGGCTCAATTTGTGATGGTTAGCAACCATGGAATTAGCGTTCCGTTTGTGATACACGTGTTGGCGAGCTTTATGCTCCCGTTTGTGATAGGCCTCCCCCTCTTCGTGATTTCTGGATTTCTTGAGATGATTTCTAGAATTTGTGTTTCACCAATTTTCGTGATTTCCATCGATAAGCTTTATCGATATTTGTGCATTGGTGAATTTGTGCGTCATTGACTTTTGTGATTTCTGGATTTCGTGTGTTGAATTCTGGAATTTGTGTGTCATTGACTTTTGTGATTGACATTGATGTTATCGTCAATATTTATGGTTTGGTGAACTAAATTAGGAGTATGACGTTTCTGTGATTCTTGTGTAGATTTTGTGACATTGAATAATCCCTTGATGATTTTCAACTGCTTATATATCACAGCTTGGCATTGTGATTATTATGTGTTTAGTCATATCTCTTATTCTATATCGTGTCATCTGATATTTATAGTTAGACTGATCCGTTTATTATTTTCTTATCAAATAATACTCGGGTCAGACCGAGATGTTATAGGTGCTTCTGCTTGACTTCTTCCCAGGGATTCATTACTCTGACTTTTGGCAAACTACTTAGATTAGTAGTTTATTTTGTTGTACACACTTGAGATATAGACTCATAGTTGTATTCTTTTGTATAGCACGTGCTGCTATTCTTTTGTATTATTGTGGATCTTTTTGACCACTACTCTGATATACACTTTCATGTGTTAGTTATATATTCATATCTTCTTCCGCCTTTGTGATATGAATTATCTGTGACTGATTTGTGTTATGCTTAATTCTATATTTGTTTCCGAAGATTATTATAGCCACTGTGTAGTAGCTTTGGGTTTGTATCGGTAAGTCGGATTTCATGTTATACTATCTGACATATCGGTGTTCGCGCAAAGCAATTACATGGATATTCGCTCCTCAACAGCCTTATTCTCCGTGCTAGTTGACAGCATTACACCGTAGTGTTCTTGGCTAGTGCGGGTATAGAGGTGGGGCGTCACACGCCGCCTCCACGCGCCCCCTCTCGATCGAACGTACATCGGAGTCCTCACCCCACGCCGCCGATCTGAACTGCGGTGAACCCGACCGCCGCCAAATTCGTTAAACCTTAATAAATTTTCATGCAAAATCCGATCGCTGAAACCAAGAACGCAACACTCCGATGAACAATACTCTGCCCCCTCTACAACGTCATACCCTTGATTCGCCGATCGGACGACGATCATCAAACGTCAATGAACGGCCGAAATTCGTTCTCCAATTTGTGACAAGCAGAGGTTCAAATGGCAAAACGAATTACGGATTTAACCTGTGCTCGTCGAGAGCTTCAAATCCATATAAAATATGATATAGTTTGTGGAGTTTGAATTTTGGCTTTGATTTTTGAATTGTAGTTGATATTAGTTATTTGTCTACCACTGAAATGAGGAGGTGAAAGAAATTGTAAGCGCAGACAAATGAGAAATAGAGGTAGGATAGGTTTTATAATAGGATATATATATATATATAGGCAAGGTTGGAATAGAATAAATGGACCCGATTTATAAACGCGCTGAACGATGAATGGCCCGAAAAGTCCGTTTCGACTCCGGAACGAAATTGGTTCAATCCATATATCAAAATAGGTGTTTTAAAATATTTTAAACGCAATGGAAATGGTTTCACATCCAAATTCTATTGTATTAAGTAGTTATGCTAAAATCAATATTTTTCAAATTGATTTCAATTTCATTGATTTCAAGGTGTTTCGAGTCCGTACGATCAAACGACAAGCCCAATCGCTACGAAATTTGAATCTTACAATAATTCACCGATATGGATCCGATGAAACTGTTTTCGTCGAAATCCGAGTCATTGGCCAAAATGGCTATTTTCCACTAATTAATTAAATAAATAAATCAACAAATAAATTCAACTCTCCAATTTCAACTCTATAATTAACAAATTTCACCATTTTTAAATTTTAAAATCATTTACACAAATTTACCCAAGTTTAAATGTCACTTTAGAGTTGATTAATTTATCAATTTCAGTATTAACCACAATTTCATTAAATTCAGAAATTATAATTGAAATTCTCAATAATCCCATTAAATTTACTTTTCATTCTTATTATTCAATTCATTATTATCCATCGGATGAAATTAACATTGGTTTAGGGTTTATTAGATTATTATTCTTAAATTTCATCTTAATCACCATTAATCCAAAAATTTATATTTCATTTGAAATAAATTCATTTATCAAAATTTGAGTTCCAATTAATTAAAATAAATTCCAAATAACTTTGATTTGATTAGTTTCAATCTTTATACTAAGTCCATTATTACTATATATCTAGTTCCTATTGTTTACCCTTCATTTTCTTAACATTTAAATGAATTTGATTTCCAATAAATTCATTGACCAATAAATTAGGTAATTTATAATAATTGTTATACTATGAATGGAATTAACGGTAATTTCAAATATCCTCTCAATTTACATTGTTTGTAGTTATTGTATTAATATTCTCAAATTTCCTCTTAATTTTCATTAACGTAGTTTTTAATTATGTTTTATTTCAATGGATTTAAATCTAATTCAATTTCCATTTATAAAAATCCAAATTCATTAATTAATTGAATGCTTACATTTGTTTCCATATATCCAATTTGTAGCTAAGTATAACATCTACATTATTTTCATTGATTTGAATTAAATTCCCATCATTATGTTATGCCTATTATTACGCTATAAACTGGTTACTATTGATTACCTTTCATTTTCTTGCCATATTCTCATTCCCATCATTGTAACCTTTGTTTATATTTATTAAAATTTGATTTCTCATTTCAATTAATAGACTAAATAAACGGGCAACACATAATTATTGCCATCATTTACTTTTAACTGCATTTATAAGTTTATTGTTTACAGACCCAAGTTACACATTTACATAATTTCAATTCATCGTAATCACATTCAATCTATCAAAAGTTAGCTTATATTACATCCTCACCATTCATTTATTATTGACTTTAATTAGCATTTCTTATCTTGCATTAACGTTATTAGTTTAAATCTATATCCAATTACAATTAATATTCTCAATAAATTTATTACACCAATTACTACCTTATAAGTAAATTTATGTAAAGGCCCGCAAATCCGTACCCCTTTTGAGCTGGCAAAATCCCACAACAATTCAGCCCAAAGAGGAAAAAACTTACGAGTCTTTAGGGTTTAATGAAGGAAGAGGTAGAAAAAGAAGAAAATAGAACAATAACAGAATCTCACAATTCATAACGGAACAACATATAATAGATAAATGAGTATCTTTAAAACAAAGAAATATATCAGTTATTACATTACATCACATTACATTATCAGAGTGTTACAACAACAAAACAGCGGAAAAGAATATAACATATACTAGTGATACGCTTCGCCATCTAGCTTTCTCCTGATCTCCCATAAGCATCTCTTTTCTAACTTCACTCCAGAATAATGATAACCTGACTCTAGGCTACCCGTGTGGAAAATTGAGGGCATCCAGAGTTTAGAAAGGGAACAATAAACTCCAAGTTAGTCGTGGGACTGGTGTGAGATCCTAGAAACGGTTATTGTCACAAAGAAAATAAAAAGAAATCCGCTATGCTTTTGGAAAATGAAGCTACCATAAGGCCTCCCGCCACACACACAATGCAAACGCAGAATTGGAGGAGATTTCTCCTTATGATAGTCAAATATGCTTAATATGCAAAATCTTTTTAATAATATCATAAGTGCATAGTGCAGAAAACATTTCGAAAGTATAATATTAATCTTAGCTTGCATACAACCATTATTGTATGCCTACTATAGCTACCATGTTCAATAGCAGGTTACCGCCACATTCCATGACAGGTTATAAAACTAAAACCGTACATGGCGCGTATTGTTTCTTTGGATTTCCAACAAATGGTCAGGCTAAGGAACTTCCTACTGCCACATGGGTACGCCTCTGGAGGGACATCCCGAGAACCTACCCAGATCTCTGCCAAAATAAGGCCGGGTTACCTCTGTAACTAGGTAACTACTACTCGAGTATGCCATCCCCTGGTCCTTTGGGACCTTTATCCGAGGATCCTCAACCACAAAGTATAATAAATTTACAGCAACAACATAGGTTAAGTATCTGGGCTCCATAACATGATACCACCTTTTTCCAGAAGGAAATGACATACCCTAAAGAGCGCGACCCTCATAACCTTGCCGCATCTTTCCTGTTTCGACCGTTTCCGGGGTGTGAGGTCCGATGAGGTCTTGTCCTCAAAGCTGCACTTTTCACAATCATGCTTTGATCAACAAATGATCAGCAGCACTTCGTATGCCACATTACCAATTTGGGAATATATCACTAGTAACCATCAACTATATAACCTCTGAGCTCGTACATCTTAGAGAAGGGTGTTAAGCTAAGAGAATAAATTCTCCGCCACCAACAGAAATGTATTTGATAGAAATCAGCTTTATATCTCAAAGTGTAATGTCAAACACACATCCATACAAGTCTGCTCTGGGATCGAACGGAACCGAAGGCACTTCAAAGAAGCCCTTGCAAATCCGGATATTCACAAATCACGTCCGGAATCCCCATCACAAAGGTGATAAAATCTATATACCGGAGCAACCGGTGCAGATTAATTCGACAGGTTATCCTTTCGCTTTCGAAAATACTCGGTCTTCAACACCGTCTTCAAATGCAATCCCGCTTCGTCGTATCGTTATACGGAATGGGTTTTATGACACAAGGTCCCCTCCCGGCTAATCCGAATAACGAGTGCTTATTTTTAAAAATAAGTGTTACATTCAGATTTCAAACAAATCACAACAATTTCCGCGTTGATCTTCTTAAACAAAAGATCCATCACAATCACAAAGGTTCGATGTGGGTTTTAGATAACCGTTTGGAATCCGACCCCCGGTCGCATCGAGATTCAAATTTCGTTTAAAGGCAAATATTGATAGTTGGTTATTTAACCATCAATAAATATCCACAACAATCACTTAGATCAAAATAATTTCCCAGTTATTATTTTCAAAATATCTTCGCAAGATATATATTTTTAACACTTCAATCATTTGAAAACAAATTTCAAATCACTTTTCACTCTCGGAATACGATTCCCGATATTATTTATTTCCACTGAAAGTCTGCCGAGTTCAAATACTTTAAAATAATTTAAAATGCATATCTAAAATATACTTAGAGATATTTAAAATAAAACTATTTTGAAACACTTGCTTAAATATTAGTTATGAAAAATATTATACTAATATCTCATATAAAAATTCAAGTCCAAAACTAATTTTAAAATAAAATTAGTAGATAGGATATAACTATTTAAATATTCAATTTCTAAAACCAATATCAATTAAATCTTTACTCATTACTTCCATAATTAATTAAATAAATCATTATTTTAAATATTTACAAAATGACTTAAGAAATTAACTTCTCTAAAATATTCTTTTAAAACCAACCCTAGAACTTTTAATTTACATTTCAAAAGCTATTTTACAAAAATACTCGGCTTTTCAAGGAAAATACACCTTCCTTTTCAAAATAGATTATTTTTAATCAATTAATAAATACTCCTAGATTTATTTTAAATTTACGTTCCAAATCCGTAATTTCTTTCCACACTTTTAAAAATAAAACAATATCTATGTTTAAAACCAATTTCCCTTTCTTTTCTAAAATTCGCATTTGTTGATTCAATTTTTTTAAATATCCACTAATTTACAATTTTCAAATAGATTCCCAAATATTTGTTATTTTTACCAAATCTACATCTAATTGATTTTCTAATTTATTTTCAAAACACCGAATCAAATTTCAAATTGATTCTCAAATTTATTTCAACACCAAATTTATTATCATTTGAAACAAATTCCTTCTTTTGAATTTATTTAATTTTCTAAAATTAATTTACTATAAATTCTCTACTAAATTTCAAAAATCAAATTTTATTTATTTCTGGTATCTTGCGATACCAAAAATATATTTGGCTAAATTTTTAAACTTCAACAATTTCAATCACAATATAATCACACACCGATTTCAAATAAATCAACACACAATATTGAAACAAATTCAAATATTTGAGGAATCCAGTTGGATCCCTCTAACCTGTTTTCCCTGCATCCACAGATGTTAGCACAACAATTAAATACCAATTCAACTTCGAGGTGGAATATCGCGGTATATGGGATTTATAAAATATCATCCACTATTATGCGGCGCATAGGGTTTCATCCGTTATATAATGCGGGAAATCAAGAACTCCAATATATATTATATACTACTATCTATATAATATCATCCAGTGAATAATTATTATAAATCAATCATCCAAGCACACGGTCAATCAATTTTAAATCTAACCATTCAAAATTTAAATCAGAATAATATTGATTGAGTGAGAAGATCTCACCTTTGATCCATAATTTTGCAATCCATTTCCATTCTGACTTGATTTCATGATTTCAGACCTCGAACAATCATTATAAGGTTTGTTAATATTTGAATTGGTCAAACGATCTATTTATTTATTTATTTATTTTAACTAATGATTAAATTTTTAAACTAATTTTCCTTTTAAATAATTTCTTAGTAACCAAAAGAAAACTAAGATAAGTTAATTAAACATATTTATCTTCTAAATATTTCCAAAATAAACAGTAGAATAAAGCAGGCATGTAAAATATATTCCCTAGATATTTTTACATTAAAAAATTTACTTTACTGTAAATTTCTTTCTTTAAAACAAAACTTTAGCATATAGTTAATTAAAATTCCTCTTCTTAATGTTCCTAACCTATATGCCTATATAATTTGCTGAATCAATATAAACGGAGGAAAAACAAATACCTCACCATCGTTGCCCAAAACGATCTCGACCATCCCTCGTCACCACCGTGACCCAAATCCACGCAGCATAGTCGAACCTTTTGCGAGCACATACTTTCCTCTGATTCGCACCACTAGACACTCACATCCACGACGCCTCTACGAAAATTTGCGACCATCGTCGATCGTCTTTGGTTGCTTGCCAAGTACTCAAATGCGAGCCTCACCTCATTGCATGCCGTTGAGTACACCTCGACTCCATCAAATGCCAAACAGCCCTACTCCACGATGAACTTGAGCTTCCCAAATAGCTGACCCAACATGAAGCATCACACTCGACCACACCACCCTAGCAGACTCCACTTGGCTGCCAAAAAACCCAATACGCTGCCTATCGCGAGACCCTAACACCCGCAGGCACACGCATCGATCCAAAATACGATGAACCAAGCCTCGTGATTGATTCGATTCTGGTTCGAACGCGATGAAAGGTAATTTGATTTCGCGTATCCATCCATTATTCATTTGGTCAAGCCCCTCGATTTCGATAATTTTGAATTTGAGGGAAAAGGAATTAAAAGTAGCGGCCTTTAATTTAGGTTTTCCCCTTAACTTTCATTGAGGCCGATTGATTTTTTTCCTTTCCTTTCTGTTTCGTCCTTTGAAAGGAAAGAGGGGCATGCAAACTTAAAAGAACGGGAAGCGTGTTGGAGAAGGAATGAGAAAGCTCAGTCTATTATAGTGGTGGATAAATGAAAAGGTCTGATGGGAAAGGATTTCAACTGAAGAAAATTGACTGGTCAACCAATATATTTGAATTAAATTTAAATTGTCCCGATAACGAAGCTCAAAATCTTGACCTCCCATCGAGGTGTGCCGCTAGACGTTTATAATGTTATACCCCCATTCCGAACGCAATGGAAAAGGTTTCAAGATCTAATTCGATCATATAGAGAAGATAGCTTTTTGGACTAGTTAAAATATCAAACTTCCGATTTAAATTTAGCGCGTTTGCTTATCATGTGGCCACACAACAACTCCGAATGCTACGAAAATTGAAATCCGATAATAAAACAATATTATGGATCCAATGGAATTGGTTTCGTCGAACTCCGAGACTGTGCCTCGGAAGGCTATTTTTAAATATCAATTTAAATCATATAATTTCAAAATTGAACAAAGCAGTTCCAAATTCCATTTTGAAGCTTCCATTATCTTCAGTATTATCAATATAAATTTTCTAAGCCATCAAATTATTTTTAACAAGCTTAAAGCTGAAGATTCAAATTTTTACCCAACTTCAATAAATAAATTCAATAACTTAAATACCCAATCAAACAAAAATCTTTGAAATTCAAGTTAAACTAACTTCCAAATATTTAAAATCAATTAAATATTTAAATTTCTAATGTTCAAAATTCTGGGTCTTCACAATGTATGTTACTATTTTAATTTACATTCACCCTTTCCGTTATTATATTAATTATCATTAAAGTACATTTAATTTATCTTGTATGTTCATTCTTCCCAACTAATTACCACCTATTATATTATTCCACACATTAATTCACTAATTACATTTGCTTTCTCATATTCCACTTATAACCAAGTCATATAATTAAATTATTTTATTTAATTATAATTTCATTCAAGTTCAATAATTATTAACTTAAATTAACCTTGTTACGTTTCCTCTTAGTTATTTTCATTATTACAACACAACTTTTATCAAAAATTCACAAATTTTTATTTTCTTCAATATTAATTTCAAAAAAAATCTTATCATATTAACAATTTTAATCATCGAAATTTTGCGGGTCATTACACTCTCCCCTACTCAAAACTTTATCATATAGATTTATAACCAATTAAATCTTTTTATATTCAAATTTATAAGGTTGGGAAAACATTTTAAAATTTTCTAAGTCCAAAATTTACGGAAAATTTAGGCAGAGTCTCCTTTGTACGAAAAGGCTTAGGAGAAAATATAATATCAAATATAACAATATATACATATATTTTCCAAAATAATATATATCCCAACACGGGAAAACAATATAATAACGTTATAAACTGTAATCCAAATACGTACCTATTTGTCGGGCAATTTACGCTTATATTATGACACCAAATGCAGTAGAAATTGCTTCCATAACCTGTGTTTCACTTATATAATCCAAAAGGAGTTAATACTTATATGAAATGAAATATTTAAGTTGTTACACCCACTAACAACCAAACCAAAATAAACAACAATCACTTGCAACCAACATACAATCAAAATCAACACAATCAATTATCTATTCATACCAAACAAAACAATAGTTTGTTCGGGTTCAAAACTTTAAATTGTACAGAATGGAGAATAACCTACTAAGTGTACCATTTACTCAATAGTCTTAGATGAAACTAAATAGATTATTCATACATCCATAAAAATTTAAAGTATCCTTGTCCAAACAACCATAAACCAAACAAACAACAATTCCAACAATAAATCAAGTAAATTTTGATCAATTCTATTTCTTAATCTTTGTTGTTTGATTTCATTTTCATTCATTATTTATTTTTATCTATATCTATTCATTACCAACCAATTCATTTTCATCTATCTATATAATACCAAATTCTATTTATTGCATTACATTTATTTATTTATATTATTCATATTAAATCAAATTTTTTAGTAGGTAAATTTATTTACTTAAGTTTATAGTCATTTTTCAGTATTCATCTTTTATTCTTATTTTATTCAGAGGGAACTTCAACCTATTTACTTAAGTTTATTATTATTTATTTATAATACTAACCTTTTTTTATCACACTAGTGGCATTTCAATTTATTTACTTAAATTTATAATCATTTATTTAAAATCCTTATCCTTCTATTATATTTACTTATAGTAACATTTTCAATTATATTTAAGTATACTACAACACCAAATTCTCATTTATTAAAGAATTTCATTGAATACTTTCATTATTTCAAATTTTTACTTGTATAATATTCTATTACAATTTCTTATAACATTATAACTTTTTATAGTTGGTAAGTCATAACTATATGCTTTTAAGAATGCAATTGAAAGTTACACAAGTTTATTTTATTTCTTATAAATTAAATTAATATTCAAAAATCCTATCCTTTGTTTTATAGATTACAATTTCAACTTTCTTATAGTTTCATTTATAACTTAGCAATAAATTTCTTATTTTAATTAGAGGTTCCAATTATTAATTAGTTACATTCAATTTCGCTACAATAATTGAAACTACTAATTAACAAAAACTAAAGAATTTAAATACCGGGTTAAATTTCAAATCATTTTAAAATAATAGTTAAATGTATATACTTACAGCTTATATATCCAATTATATTTAAAACAATTTAAAATTTATATTTGTTTATCAAAATAAGTCTGCGGTGAAACTACTACAGTGGCCTTCCCACTTCGAAACTCGAAAATGAATGTCGATGATGCGTGTACACATCACCGAAATTATTTTCCAGCGACAGAGAGGGTTGTACAGAATTTATTTCTTTTCCAAAATTTCTTTAAAGCAATTTTGTTCAAATTATATTGAAATATTCATAGTAGAAAATACTTCTAAATAATATTATTATTATATTCCGAAATCATTCGAAAGAAAGTTTTAAAACCTCGAAACTTAAGTTCTTAAATTTCCATTTTTCATTTATTTTGTTTTCAATCTCATTTCACTATTATTTACAAATTTCATTACCTAACAACCAATATATTGCACCCAAATATATATCTTATTTCTAAAAATTTATTTCATATATGGAAAATATAATAGGCAAAATTATTTCATTCACCTATATTAAAAACAAATATCATGTCGGTCTGTCCTATTTAGTGATTAGAAATCCCTATTGGTGTCACAGCGTCCCATGCACCAACCAGAATTTTTAAATACAAAACGGAACAAATCAACACAATATCAAAACCTTTTATAACACTAACAAATACACTCTCTCATATATATACACACTCAGCGACTCATCATAGGGTATTACTACCTTATAGAAAAAGAGTCAGACCCCACAAAGCTAAGGTTTAACGCTAAATCATAGCTCTAATACCAGATGTAATGTCCCGCCTTTTTGCACGCTTTAAATCAACGATAAACCACACACGTCATACTTAAACCATACAAAAGGGTGGATTGTTATGGGGTAAATAAGAAAAAGCAGAGCAAGAAAAAGACCAAAACAGAATCTTGCAGCGGAACGATCAAATATAATAATCAAATATACAGTTCATGAAGCTGTTTTACAAAAACATTTGATTTACTTATATAATACATATCAGAGTTACACATACCAAAGAATAATAAAAAATGTAGCGGAACAAAGTGATGCAGTGGAATATAATAAATAATAGTAATACAAATCTTCGTCTTCGTTCTCCAGAAATAAAATCTTTAATCCTGAAATGCTCGGACTGACCCGAGCGAATTGAAAAGACAAAACACTCGAGTCAGAACTAAAAGATCTTATGTAAGTTAAATCAACGATAAATAATATGAGTGGAACGGCGTCAGAGAGGTTTACGGGATTTGACATCTCCTATCCAGTGTCAAACGTGAGTGCAATAACTCAAGAGATGCTCGGGATTCACATCTCCTAAGGATCCGTTAAACTATTTACTATGTAGTAATATTTCGCTATTATAATAATGTCTATTAGTAAAATAAACTTACTTTTAAGGGGTTACCCATATAGCCCTTACCACATAATAGTCCCAGTAGTCCATCCAGTATCAACGCATCTTCAGATCGGAAGACTACCCTAAATACTCCATGGGTTACGGAAGAAAAACAAACTCGTACAAGGCACGCTAGGGTAAGTGACACGACACAACTGGGCAATGCCAGGGTAGATATACCAATAACGCTTCCAGGCCGATGGTAACGCATAGTGCGCAGCTGCCGCCCACCTCGAGCCATACCCCCAAATCAAAAATCTAAAGTGGCCACCGAATAAATTTAAAACAGAGTATAATATAGAAGGAATATGTCCGATAAAAGGGGCTACCTTCTTAACCCGTCAATCGCTCCGGTTTTAGCCATCTTATGCCAACTCACGGGAGTCGGGTCCATGTATTTACCTCAAAGGAAACGCCGCCACCATCCTACTTCATTCTGGAATCTCCACCGCGTACACTGTTGTTAAAGTGGTTTTCGGAGTTGGCAGAGAGTATGACAACTTCCGATCCTAGTCTCTTCAACAACCAAACGTTATTATAACACCGCGATCTTTTCAAATTATTTTATACTTTAAAACCAGAATATAATATCCATTTCAAAACCATAAAAATACGATATCATTTCTATTTTAATGTCCAAATCAATATGATATTATTTTTATTTCAAATATATCCTTTTTCCAAATCATAGCTCTTTCAAATCTATATACCTTGAAACCCATAGCTTTGAATCATAACTTCTAATATTTAAATGGTTTAAATATTAAATTACTTTATATAATAACATAGCTCTTTTAATTTCACAAATAGATTCCAAATACCAATTTGAACCTCCAAATAAACCATTTCCATTCATATATTTCAAAGCTTTAGATATTCCACTATTTCAAAATTACTTCTTTGACAATTCCATTTTTATTAAATTCAGTTACTATTATTTCGATTTGAAACGTTCACTTAATAAATCAAATATCATTTAAGTAAAACCTTTAACTTTAAATAACTGGATATTGTTAAATTTTGGTTAACTTGATATATTCATTTAAATCAACTCGATATTTAGTTAAATCACTCTACACCAAATTAATTTATAAGAATCATACCCTTTAAAATCTCAATTTTATTTAAATTTCAAATCCAATTTATTCTAGTATAATTATTAAATAATTCAAGTCAAACCAATTTCATATTTATCTTCCAACTTAATTTTTAGTTAAGCCATTAAAACTCGATATATACAATATCTTAAACAGGTACTTAACCATATAATATAAACCAATCAAATTCCATTATTAAACTTATTTTTATTAAACAAACTTATACATAGCTTAAATTCAAGAATTTAACTATATATATATAATTAATATTTATATAATATCAAATATAAATATTTATTAAACCGTATATTTCTTTCCAAACCATAGAAAATCATTTCAAAATATTTTTATATATAGACCACGGTGTTTGTATATAATTTTCTACCCTATGGTCAAGGATACGGATATTTATCATTTCAGTCCGCAATTAAAAATAAAATACGGTTATATATCATTTCAAACCGCAATCCCGAATGAAATAAAGTGCATAACAATTTGCAGTTTAAAATAATATAAAATACAACATCCATTCATCCAATATCAATCATCAACCATTTATTACAATCATCACCCAATTTAAACAATAACATCAATATAGAGCATATAATAAGTAAAGGTAATTACAGACAGTTTTATTCAATAATGAAATAAACAATCTATCTAGCTGGCAGTTTATATGCAATAATAAATTAAATAAAATTTAATATAGTAAATTAAATTCAACTGAGACGGTGATTAAAATATGCCAAACAATCATAGTTAAATTTTAAATCGCATCAATAATTAATTTAACAAACATAAGAATTCTTAGAAGTTGTGAGTGGGTTAAAACACTCACCTTTGAATTTAAATTGAATTCAAATCCAATTTAAACCCAAAAATTCAAACAGCCCCAGATTTCTTCCAAACCAGCATCAAAGTGTCCGAAATTCCACTACGAACCTAGTGGAGAAAACCATGCTCAAAAATAACCTCGTATGCGAAAGTTACGTGCATTATAATGATTGAAATTGAAACTAAAATAAAAATAAAAAAGCAAACAACTCACTTCCCGCCACGTCACGTGTTTTCTCAATAGGCCCTAGCTCTGTAACATCCTGCCTTTTCGCACGCTTTAAATCGACATACGTGCCAATTCAAACCATACGGAAGGGCGGATTTGTTGTGGGGTAAATTTAGAAAAACAAGAGAGAAATAAAAGAAAACAGAATCTCACAGCGGAAGGATAAAATATAATAATCAAATATACAGTTCATGAAGCTGTTTACGAAATATTTAATTATACTTATACAATATATATCAGAGTACACATACTAATAATAACAATGCAGCGGAACAGTATGAGTGTAGTGCAATAATATAAATAATAATAATACAAATCTTCGTGTTCGTCCTTCAGAGCTAAATCTTCAAATCCTGAAATGCTCGGACTGACCCGAGTGAATTGAAAAGACAAAACACTCGAGTCAGAACTAAAAGATCTTATGTAAGTTAAATCAACTGAAATAAATATGTGTGCAGTAACTTAAAAGATGCTCTGGATTCACATCTCTTAAGGATCCGTTAAATTATTTACTATGTAGTATATTTCGCTAATTATAATAGTGTCTATTTGTAAAATAAACTTACTTTAAAATAGCGTAAGGCTTTACATTTTCCACCTTAATACGTAATACTGCCAATAATCTATACAATTCCTGCATATCTCCTGATTGGGAGACTACGAGAAGACACTCCATAGGTACGACACAAATAGAAACTCGTACAAGGCGCGATAGGATAGGTGACACGGCACAACTAGGCAATGCCAGGGTAGATATACCAATTACGCTTTCGGGTCGGTGGTAATGCGTAGCGCGCAGCTACTGCCCACCTCGAAGAAACTCCCCTAAATCAAAGAAATCAAAGTGAAGGTGGCCACCGAATCAATCCAAAGTCAGAGTATAGTATCGAAGGGAAGTGTCCGATCAAAGGTGCTACCTTATTAACTCGTCAATCGCTCCTGTTTTAGTCACCTTATGCCAACTCACGGGAGTTGGGTCCACGTATTTACCTTATAGGAAATGCCGCCACCAACCTACTTCATCATGGAATCTCCACCGCGTACACGGTTGTTAAAGTGGTTTTCGGGGTTGGCAGAGAGTATGACAACTTTTGATCCCGCTCTCTTTAACAACCAAACGTTATTATAACACCGCGATCATTTAAAAATAGTTTTACTTCAAAACCAGAAATAAATTTACGTTTCAAAACTTATAAATACAATATCATTTTCATTTTCAAAACCCAAATCATGATATCATTTTTTTCCAAATAATTCCTTTCCAAAAATCATAGCATTTTCAAATCTATATACCTTGAAACCATAGCTTTGAATTTTAACTTTCAAACGTAATACTTCGAAATCCGTAGTTTTAAAACCATAACTTTCAGAACTTAAATGGTTTGGATATTCAACAATATATAAAATAAAATAGTTGAATTTAAATTTCTTTATAAAGTTAAAATTTCCACTCCTTCACAACTTTTATTCACTTAAATTCAGTCTAAACCCATAACTTTTAGATTCACTTTCAGTTTGAATAAAACACTTCGATTTCAATATTTTCAAACTTTGAGTATTTAATAAATTTCAAAATTAAGGTTGGGAATTTCTATTTAACGATTCATTGTCCTATTATTTAGTTTTGAAATGTTTACATAATAAATCCATAAAATAAAACTAAAATTCTAACAATTAAATATTTCCTTCAATTTATTTATGCTAGAAATATTTTTTTAATTTATCTTGAACAAAAATCCAGTTATAAATATCATACCCTTAAAATTTTCAAGCTTTAATAAATTTTACATCAACTTATGGAGAGAAATTTTTAAATAAGTTCCATCAATAAATTTCCAATTTACCTCCCAATCTTAAATGATTTAAATCATTAAAACTCTATATACACATACGATACCTTAAACATGTACTTAACTATTTAACATAAATAATCAGACTCCATTGTTCAACTTATTTATTTTTATTTAACCAATTTATACATAGCTTAAATCCAAAAACTTAACTATATGTGTATATATAAATATATTTATATCATATCCAAATTTCATATTTATTAAACCGTATCATATCCAAACCATAAAAATCATTTCAAAAATAATTTTATATATGTACCGCGGTGCCTGTATATAATTTTCTATCCAATGGTCAAGTGATATGGATATTTATCATTTCAATCCGCAATTTAAAAATAAAAAATGCGGTTGTATATCATTTCAAACCGCAATCGCGAATGAAATGAAAATGCATAATAACTTGCAGTTTATATAAAATTGAACACATCATCCATTCACCCAGTATCAATCATCAACCAATTTATTTCAATCATCATCAATTTAATCAAACATCAATAGAGCATATAAAATATAACAGGTACCAACGAATAGTTTATATTCAATAATAAAATAATAACTGTTAAATTTGGAAGTTTATATGCAAAATAAATAAATTTAACTGTCTATTTATATGCAAATTAAAATTAAATAACAATTTAATTTGAATGAATGCAATCTAACTGAGATGATGAATAAAATATGTCAAACAGTCATAAATGAATTTCTACTCTTATTATAAATCAATTTAACAAACATAAGAAATTTTAGAAGTTGTGAGTGGGTTAAAACACTCACCTTTTGAATTTAAATCGACTTTAAAAATCCGATTTAAATCCAAAAATTTGACAGTCTCCAAATCCATCCAAACCAGCATCCTCAAGTCCGGAACTTTATTACGGTCCTAACAAAAAAAATTGCGCGTGAAACGGAGTTCGTATGTGAACGTTATTGATGTTATAACACTAGAAATAAAAATAAAATAAACAACAAATTTATAAAATACGAACCAATACCAACGTGCCACGCAACACTGTAGAAACCCTAATCCTACTGTAAACTCGCGCACAAACTTCCCAGCCGCCGACCTTCCCTCAAAATTCGCCGCCGCCACGAAGCATCTGCCACCGATCAGGGACTGTCATCGCGTTGGCCTCGCCGAGGCGCCCCTCCCCTGAACTCGCGTGACCCTCCAGCTCCACCTACTCCTCTCGCCGTCGCACGAAAATCTGCCAAGTCGGGGCGCAGATGATCGACTCCAGGCCCAAGCAACCTTGCCGATCTTCATGTCTTGACGCCCTCTACTCGATGCCACCCCCCGATCGTCGTAAGGATGTCGATCCACCGTAAAACCAAAACCCTAGTTTCGATGGCCAGAAATTCATCTTAAGTCGCAGAACAAACGATAATTTGGATCGACAAAAGAACAGTAGCCGCAGATTTGTATCGATGCAATCTTCGATATGTATTTTTTTTGGAATTTTCTGAGGACTTTGAATTCCTGACTTTTGATTTTGAATTGTAATTGGATCTGGGGTTTGAACCCATTGAGGAAGAGGAAGAACTGATGAAATTGACGCGTAGACAATGAGAATAGGTGGAGGCTAGGGTTTAGTAGGGCATTTATAGATAAAGTTGAAAAATAGATGGATCGGGTTGATAGATATACGTGCTAACGTTAACGTGGCCCAAAAAGCCCGTTCTGACCCCGGAACGAAATTGGTTAAACACATATATCAAAATAGGTGTTTAGAATATTCTAAACGCGATGGAAAAAGTTTCACGTCCAAATTCCATCGTATGAAGAAGTTATGCTGAAAACAATATTTCAAATTGATTTCAAATTGATTTTAATTAAATCGATTCCAAGGCGTTTCGCGTTCGTACGATCAAACGACAGGTACGATCGCTACGAAACTTGAAACCTTACAATAATTCACTGATACGGATCCGATGAAACTGGTTTCGTCGAAATCCGAGTCAGTGGCCAAAATGGCTATTTTTATATTAATTAAATAAATTTAAAATAAATTAATTAAATCAAATTTCACGTTAAAAAAATTCTGAACTTTGCAATCTTTATCACTTTATAATTTTCAAACATTTACAATAATTTAACAATTTTTAAATGTCAATTTATTTGAAGATTAAATCAATATAAATCTTCAATTTCATAAAATTCAAAATTATAGATAAATTTCCATTAAATTGAATTATCCCACAATAATTCCATTCATAATCCCAAATAGAAGGGTTCACCAGTGGATTTAAAATTATTACATAAATATTTCCCAATTTTCAACTAAATTTTTAATTTAACGTAATAATTAAATATTTGATTTCATTTATTAGCAATAAATCCAACTATTATAAATTAAATAAATTAACTCACTATTAAAGATTCAAATTCTATAATTCATAAACTTCATCATCTTGATTTACTTAATAATTTAAAATTCTTCAAACCAATTCCCATCTCTATTTAAAGTAACTTAGTTCACCAATTATAGAATTTATTTCAATTTCTTAAAATAACCTCTTTATTATACATTGAATCCAATTTATTTTGATAAGTTTCCAATTGAATGGATTAGATTCAATTTCAACCTTTAACTTTCACTTAAGTTTAGGTCATAATTAATTTATAACGTGTTACTTTCTTAGTTATTACTTTACATACTTCTCGTATTAATTTCACCATTAATCATAATTATTAAAGTAACGCTTATAATAAATACGACCCTCTAATTACTCAACATTTAAACGAACGTTATTTCATTTTCCATTAGTGTAACATTTTTTTTTATTATTATCACTTATTACAAATTCTAATTCCATTAACAAATAAGTAGGTAATTTATAATATATGTTACAAATTTTTAATTAATCACTATTCATTATTATTAACTTTAATTTAGCATTACTTACCTTGCATTAACATTGTTACTTAAAATCCCTATCTAATTGCAATTAATATTCTAATGAATACATTTACTCTTTTCCGTTATGTTATTAACTATCATCAAGGCACATCTAATTATCTTTATTGGTAAATGAGTGAATTTACTAGTAACCCACTATTATAACCTTTAATATACTTGTATATTTATTTATCAACCAATATTTACGTTTTTTTTCATTCAAATTGATTTATACCCTAATATACATTTATATTAGTCCCATTTCATTCCATTCATTAATGGGTATTGCACTAACCTTATTACTTTACATTACATTCAGTTTCCAAATTTTATAGAATTAAATTCTAATTACTTACCATTTAATCCATCAATTTTTGATTCTATCCAAACATGTATTTAGATTTTATTTTAATTAATTTATTCAATGTTGACATCCCCTAAAAAATTTTTTTTTCCTTTCATTTATATAGTTGTAATTCAATTCTGTTATTATTTCATAAATACTATTTCCAATTTATTTCTTCCAGTATAAATTTCATAAATCAAATTTAATTAACAAATTTTAATGGTTTCCACTATTTCTTCAATTGGATTTCATTACAATACTAATTTATCACCTTTTTTTATTTTTACAAAATTTCAATTACAAAATCCTATTTAATTTACAACTTTAATTGTCGAAATTTATGGGTCGTTACACTCTCCCCCACTCAAAACTTTTCGTCCCCGAAAAGGAAAAAGAAGGGGGAACGAAGAATTAAATAAACAATACATCTTATTCAAAATATTAACTTATAAACAATAATTTACAAAATTTATCACTTTAAATAAAATATACCCATTTTATAACCATTAAATCTTTTTATACTTAAATAAATAAGTTTGGAAAATATTTTCAAAATTTTCTAAGTCCAAAAATTTTCCAAAATTTTCGGTAGAGTCTCCTTTGTACGAGGAGGCTCAGGAGAAAATATAATATCAAAATATAACAATTATATTACATATATTATCCAAAATATTATATCCCAACCCGGGAAAATATATAAAATAGCGCTATAAACCGTAATTCGAAACGTACCTATTTGTCGGGCTATTTACGCTTAATTTATGGAACCAAAAGAAGCAGCAATTGCTTTCATAACCTGCATTTCACTTATAAAAATCCAAAAGGTTAACAATTTATGTAAAGTGAAATATTTAAGTGGTTTCAATCATTAACAACAAATCAATACAACAACCATCAATTTCAACAAACAACACATACAACAAATACAAAACAACCATTCAATTAATCAAACAAATAGTTGTTCGGGTTCGAAACTTTTAAATTGTACGAAATGAAGAATAAACTACTAGCGCATCATTTACTCAACAGTCTTAGATAAAACTAAATAGATTATTGATTTACCCAAATCCAATTTTAAAATATCCTTGCCCAAACAACCATCAACTAAACAACAACAAATCCAATCAACAATCAACCTAATTTGTTATTAATTTCATTTCATACCTTTGTTGTTTGATTTTCTTTTTATTTATATAATGATTTATCTTTTTAATTTACATTTACTCATTAAATGTTTGCTTCATTTATTTTACTTATTACTTACAATTATTCAATCCCATTAACTTAGGTCATGCCAGTTCCTTTATTTCGTTATAATTTTTCATTCATTTATTATTGCATGTCCTCATTTATTTATTTTTTTAATTTTATTTATTACAGTATTCATTTTTCCTACTAATTTTAGTTATATAATGGTTTATCCTTTTTATTTCCATTCATTGCATTACATCCATTATTTTCTATTATCATATAAAATCAAAGTAGTAGGTAAATTTATTAACTTAAGTTTATGACAATTACAATGTCTAATTCTTATTTATTAAAGAATAAATTGAATACTTTCATTATCTCGAGTTTATTACTTGTATAATATCTATCATAATTTTTATTAACATTTCAACTTTTTATATTTGCTAAGTTATATATGTTAAAGAAAATGAAAATGAACTTATACAGGTTTTGTCTCATCCTTTAATTAAATTTAATGTTCAACAATATTACTCTTTGTTTCATATGTTACAAATTTCAAATTTCCTTTAATTTCCATTTATAACTTAGCATTAAATCTCTTACCTAAATTAGAGGCCTCAATTATTAATTACTCACCTTTCATTTTACTACAATAATTGAAACAATTAATTAATGGAAATTTAAGAATTTAATACCGGGTTAAATTTCAAATTATTTTAAAATAATAGATAAATATATTCTTACAACTTATATATCTCTAATGATATTAAAAACAATTCAAATATATATATATATATATTATCAAAATGAATCTGCAGCAAAATTACTACAGTGGCCTTCCCCTTCGAAACTCGAAAATGAAAGTCGATGATGCGGCCGCCATCACCGAAATTATTTTCCAGCGACAGAGAGGAAAGTACAAAACTTATTTTCTCCAAAATCTTCTTTAAAACAATTCTTCCGAATGATATTAAAATGTTTATATCAGAAAATACTTATAAACAATATTATTATATTCCAAAATTTATTCGAAAGAAATTTCAAAACCACGGAACTTAAGCTCTAAATTTCCAAATTTCCATTGATTTTATTTTCAATCTTAATTTACCTATTATATATAAATTTTATTCCTAATAACCAATATATTTCAACCAAATATAATCTTTATAAAATTTATTTTTTATATATAGAAAATATAATACGCAAAATTATTTCATTCACCTATATTAAAACAAATATTGTGTCGGTCTGTCCTATTAAGTGTTTAGAAATCCCTATTGATGTCATAGCGTCCCATGCATCAACCAGAATTTATAAATACAAAACGGAATAGATTAACACAATATTAAAACCTTTTTATAACACTAACAAATACGCTCTCTCATATATATACACTCAGCGACTCCCATAAGGTATTACTACCCTATTAGTAAAGAGTCAAACCCCACAAAGCTAAGGTTTATCGCTAAACCTAAGCTCTGATACCAATTGTAACATCCCGTCTTTCCGCACGCTTTAAATCGACACACGTGCCAATTCAAACCATACGGAAGGGCGGATTTGTTATGGGGTAAATTTAGAAAACAAGAGAGAAATAAAAGAAAACAAAATCTCACGGCAGAAGGATAAAATATAATAATCAAATATACAGTTCATGAAGCTGTTTACAAAATATTTAATTATACTTATACAATATATATCAGAGTACACATACCAATAATAACAATGTTAGCGGAACAGTATGAGTGTAGTGCAATAATATAAATAATAATAATACAAATCTTCGTCTTCGTCCTCCAGAACTAAATCTTCAAATCCTGGAACGCTCGGACTGACCCGAGCGAATTGAAAAGACAAAACACTCGAGTCAGAACTAAAAGATCTTATGTAAGTTAAATGAACTGAAATAAATATGAGTGCAGTAACTTAAAAGATACTCGGGATTCACATCTCTTAAGGATCCGTTAAACTATTTACTATGTAGTATATTTCGCTAATTATAATAGTGTCTATTTGTAAAATAAACTTACTTTAAAATAGCATTAAGGCTTTACATTTTCCACCTTAACACGTAATAGTGCCAATAGTCTATACAATGCCTGCATATCTCCTGATCGGGAGACTACAGAAGACACTTTATAGGTACGACACAAATAGAAACTCGTACAAGGCGCGATAGGGTAAGTGACACGACACAACTAGGCAATGCCTGGGTAGATATACCAATTACGCTTCCGGGTCGGTGGTAACGCGTAGCGCGCAGCTAACGCCTACCTCGAACAAACTCCCCTAAATCAAAGAAATCAAAGTAAAGGTGGCCACCGAATCAATCCAAAGTCAGGGTAAAGTATCGAAGGGAATTGTCCGATCAAAGGTGCTACCTTATTAACTCGTCAATCGCTCCTGTTTTAGCCACCTTATGCCAACTCATAGGAGTTGGGTCCACGTATTTACCTTACAGGAAACGCCGCCACCAACCTACTTCATTCTGAAATCTCCACCGCATACACGGTTGTTAAAGTGGTTTTCGGGGTTGGCAGAGAGTATGAAAACTTCCGATCCCGGTCTCTTTAACAACCAAACGTTATTATAACACCGCGGTCATTTAAAAATAGTTTATACTTCAAAACCAGAAATAAATATCCGTTTCAAAACTTATAAATACAATATCATTTTCATTTTCAAAACCCAAATCATGATATCATTTTTTTCCAAATAATTCCTTTCTAAAAATCATAGCATTTTCAAATTTATATACCTTGAAACCATAGCTTTGAATTTTAACTTTCAAACATAATACTTCAAAATACATAGTTTTAAAACCATAACTTTCAGAACTTAAATGGTTTGGATATTCAATAGTATATAAAATAAAACAGTTGAATTTAAATTTCTTTATAAAGTAAAAATTTCCACTCCTTCACAACTTTTATTCACTTAAGTTCAGTCTAAACCCATAACTTTTAGATTCACTTTCAGTTTGAATAAAACATTTTGATTTCAATAATTTCAAACTTTGAGTATTTAATAAATTTCAAAAGTAAGGTTGGGAATTTCTATTTAACGATTCATTGTCCTATTATTTAGTTTTGAAATGTTTACATAATAAATCCATAAAATAAAACTCAAATTCTAACAATTAAATATATCCTTCAATTTATTTATGCTAGAAATATTCGTTTAATTTATCTTGAATAAAAATCCAGTTATAAATATCATACCTTTAAAATTTCCAAGCTTTAATAAATTTTACATCAACTTATGGAGAGAAATTTTTAAATAAGTTCCATCAATAAATTTCCAATTTACCTCCCAATCTTAAATGATTTAAATCATTAAAACTCTATATACACGTACGATACCTTAAACATGTACTTAACCATTTAACATAAATAATTAGACTCCATTGTTCAACTTATTTATTTTTATTTAACCAATTTATACATAGCTTAAATTCAAAAATTTAACTATATGTGTATATATAAAATATATTTATATCATATCCAAATTTAGTATTTATTAAACCGTATCATATCCAAACCATAAAAATCATTTCAAAAATAATTTTATATATATACCGCGGTGCCTGTATATAATTTTCTATCCTATGGTCAAGTGATACGGATATTTATCACTTCAATTCGCAATTTAAAAATAAAAAACGCGGTTGTATATCATTTCAAACCGCAATCCCGAATGAAATGAAAATGCATAATAACTTGCAGTTTATATAAAATAGAACACATCATCCATTCACCCAATATCAATCATCAACCAATTTATTTCAATCATCATCAATTTAATCAAACATCAATAGAGCATATAAAATATAACAGGTACCAACGAACAGTTTATATTCAATAATAAATTAATAACTGTTAAATTTGAAAGTTTATATGCAAAATAAATAAATTTAACTGTATATTTATATGCAAATTAAAATTAAATAACAATTTAATTTGAATGAATGCAATCTAACTGAGATGATGAATAAAATATGTCAAACGGTCATAAATGAATTTCTACTCATCAATTTAACAAACATAAGAAATTTTAGAAGTTGTGAGTGGGTTAAAACAATCACCTTTTGAATTTAAATCGACTTTAAAAATCCGATTTAAATCCAAAAATTTGACAGTCTCCAAATCCGTCCAAACCAGCGTCATCAAGTCCGGAATTTTATTACGGTCCTAACAAAAAAATTGCGCGTGAAACGGAGTTCGTATGTGAACGTTATTGATGTTATAACATTAGAAATAAAAATAAAATAAACAACAAATTTATAAAATACGAACCAATACCAACGTGCCACGCAACACTGTGGAAACCCTAATCCTGCTGTAAATTCGCGCACAAACTTCCCAGCCGCCGACCTTCCCTCAAAATTCGCCGCCGCCTCGAAGCATCTGCCACCGATCAGGGACTGTCATCGCGTTGGCCTCGCCGAGGCGCCCCTCCCCTGAACTTGCGTGACCCTCCGACTCCACCTACTCCTCTCGTCGTCGCATGAAAATCTGCCAAGTCGGGGCGCAGATGATCGACTCCAGGCCCAAGCAACATTGCCGATCTTCATGTCTTGACGCCCTCTACCCGATGCCACCCCCCGATCGTCGTAAGGAAGACGATCCACCGTAAAACCAAAACCCTAGTTTCGATGGCCAGAAATTCATCTTAAGTCGCAGAACAAACGATAATATGGATCGACAAAAGAACAGTTGCCGTAGATTTGTATCGATGCAATCTTCAATATGTGTTTTTTTTGGAATTTTCTGAGGACTTTGAATTCCTGACTTTTGATTTTGAATTGTAATTGGATCTGGGGTTTGCACCCATTGAGGAAGAGGAAGAACTGAAGAAATTGTCGCGTAGACAATGAGGATAGGGGGAGGCTAGTGTTTAGTAAGGTATTTATAGATAAAGTTGAAAAATAGATGGATCGGGTTGGTAGATACACGTGCAAACGTTAACGTGGCCCAAAATGCCCGTTCTGACCCCGGAACGAAATTGGTTAAACCTATATGTCAAAATAGGTGTTTAAAAATATTCTGAACGCGATGGAAAAAGATTCACGTCCAAATTCCATCGTATGAAGAAGTTATGCTGAAAACAATATTTCAAATTGATTTCAAATTTAGTTTAATTAAATCGATTCCACGGCGTTTCGCGTTCGTACGATCAAACGACAGGTCCGATCGCTACGAAACTTGAAACCCTATAATAATTCACCGATACGGATCATACGAAACTGGTTTCGCCGAAATCCGAGTCAGTGGCCAAAATGGCTATTTTTATATTAATTAAATAAATTTAAAATAAATTAATTAAATCAAATTTCGCGTAAAAAAATTCTGAACTTTGCAATCTTTATCACTTTATAATTTTCAAACATTTACAGTAATTTAACAATTTTAAATGTCAATTTATTTAAAGATTAAATCAATGTAAATCTTCAATTTCATAAAATTCAAAATTATAGATAAATTCCCAAAATTTCCATTAAATTGAATTATACCATAATCATTCCGTTCATAATTCCAAATAGAAGGGTTTACCAGTGGATTTAAAATTATTACATAACTATTTCCCAAATTTCAACTTAATTTTTAATTTAACGTAATAATTAAATATTTGATTTCATTTATTGGCAATAAATCCAACGATTATAAAATAAATAAATCAACTCACTATTAAAGATTCAAATTCTATAATTCATAAACTTCATCATCTTGATTTACTTATTAATTTAAAATTCTTTAAACCAATTCCCATCACTATTTAAAGTAACTTAATTCACCAATTATAGAATTTATTTCAATTTCTTAAAATAACCTCTTTATTATACATTGAATCCAATTTATTTTGATAAGTTTCCAATTGAATGGATTAGATTCAATTTCAACCTTTAACTTACACTTAAGTTTAGGTCATAATTAATTTATAACGTGTTACTTTCTTAGTTATTACTTTACATACTTCTCGTATTAATTTCACCATTAATCATAATTATTAAAGTAACGCTTATAATAAATACGACCCTATAATTACTCAACATTTAAACGAACGTTATTTCATTTTCCATTAGTGTAACATTCATTTATTTTATTATCACTTATTACAAATTCTAATTCCATTAACAAATAAGCAGGTAATTTATAATATATGTTACAAATTTTTAATTAATCACTATTCATTATTATTAACTTTAATTTAGCATTACTTACCTTGCATTAACATTGTTACTTAAAATCCCTATCCAATTGCAATTAATATTCTAATGAATACATTTACTCTTTTCCGTTATGTTATTAACTATCATCAAGGCACATCTAATTATCTTTATTGGTAAATGAGTGAATTTACTAGTAACCCACTATTATAACCTTTAATATACTTGTATATTTATTTATCAACCAATATTTACGTTTTTTTTCATTCAAATTGATTTATACCCTAATATACATTTATATTACTCCCATTTCATTCCATTCATTAATGGGTATTGCACTAACCTTATTACTTTACATTACATTCAGTTTCCAAATTTTATAGAATTAAATTCTAATTACTTACCATTTAATCCATCAATTATTGATTCTATCCAAACATGTATTTAGATTTTATTTTAATTAATTTATTCAATGTTGACATCCCCTAAAAAATAATTTTTACTTTCATTTATATAGTTGTAATTCAATTCAGTTATTATTTCATAAATACTATTTCCAATTTATTTCTTCCAGCATAAATTTCACAAATCAAATTTAATTAACAAATTATAATGGTTTCCACTATTTCTTCAATTGGATTTCATTAGAATACTAATTTATCACCCTTTTTTTTATTTTTACAAAATTTCAATTACAAAATCCTATTTAATTAACAACTTTAATTGTCGAAATTTACGGGTCGTTACATGCTCCAGGCATACGTGCTTCGTCCCTGTTCATGTGATTTGAGCTGCTTCCATCCACGGCCGCTAATGCAACATGACCGAACGCCGTCTCCATGCGCACCCCCCTCGATCGAACGTACATCGGAGTCCTCACCCCAGCACCCCACGCCGCCGATCTGAGCCAAGGTGAACCCGGCCGTCGCCAAATTCGTTAAACCCAAATGAATTTTCACGCAAAATCCGACTGTTGAAACCAAGAACGCGACACTCTGATTAACAATACTCTGGCCCCTCTACAACGTCATACCCTTGATTCGCCGATCGGACGACGATCATCAGACGTCAATGAACGGCCGGAATTCGTTCTCCAATTTGTGGACAAGCAGAGGTTCAAATTGCAAAATGAATTACGGATTTGACTTACGCTCGTCGAGAGCTTCAAATCCATTTAAAAAATGATATAGTTTGTAGAGTTTGAATTTTGGCTTTGATTTTTGAATTGCAATTGATACTAGGTATTTGTCTTCCATTGAAATAAGGTGGTGAAAAAAATTATACACGCAGACAAATGAGAAACAGAGGTAGGCTAGGATTTATAACAGGATATATATATATATATATATATATATATATATGCAAGGTTGGAATAGAATAGATGGACCCGATTTATAAACGCGCTGAACGATGAATGGCCCGAAAAGCCCGTTTCAACTCTGGAACGAAATTGGGTCAATCCATATATCAAAATAAGTGTTGTAAAATATTTTAAATGCAATGGAAAAGGTTTCACGTCCAAATTCCATTGTATGAAGAAGTTATGCTAAAATCAATATTTTTCAAATTGATTTCAATTTCATTGATTTCAATGCGTTTCGAGTTTGTACGATCAAACGACAAGCCCAATCGCTACGAAAATTGAAATCCTATATTAATTCACTGATATGGATCTGATGAAACTGGTTTCGTCAAAAATCCGAGTCGGTGGCCAAAATGGCTATTTTCCATTAATTAATTAAATAAATAAATCAATAAATAAATTCAAATCTTCAATTTCAACTCTATAATTAACAAATTTCACCTTTTTTAAATTTTGAAATCATTTACACAAATTTACCCAAGTTTAATGTCACTTTAGAGTTGATTAATTTATCAATTTCAGTATTAACTGCAATTTCATTAAATTCAGAAATTATAATTTAAATTCTCAATAATCCCACTAAATTTATTTTTCATTCTTATTATTCAATTCATTATTATCCAACGGATGAAATTAACATTGGTTTATGGTTTATTACATTATTATTCTCAAATTTTATCTTAGTCTCCATTAACGCAAAAAATTTATATTTCATTTAAAATAAATTCATTTATTAAAATTTGAGTTCCAATTAATTAAAATAAATTCCAAATAACTTTGCTTTGATTAGTTTCAATCTTTATACCAAGTCCATTATTACTTTATATCTAGTTCCTATTGTTTACCCTTCATTTACTTAACATTTAAATGAACTTGATTTTCAATAAATTCATTGACCAATAAATTAGGTAATTTATAATAATTGTTATACTATAAATGGAATTAACGTTAATTTCAAATATCCTCTCAATATACATTGGTTTGTAGTTATTGTATTAATATATTCAAATTTCGTCTTAATTTTCATTAACATAGTTTTTAATTACGTTTTATTTCAATGAATTTAAATCTAATTCAATTTCCATTTATAAAAATCCAAATTCATTAATTAATTGAATGCTTACATTTGTTTTCATATATCCAATTTGTAGCTAAGTATGACATCTACATTATTTCCATTGATTTGAATTAAATTCCCATCTTTATATTATGCCTATTATTACGCTATAAACTGGTTACTATTAATTACCTTTCATTTTCTTGCCATATTCTCATTCCCATCATTGTAACCTTTGTTTATATTTATTAAAATTTGATTTCTCATTTCAATTAACAGACTAAATAAACGAGCAACACATAATTATTGCCATCGTTTACTTTTAACTGCATTTATAAGTTTATTGTTTATAGACCCAAGTTACACATTTACATAATTTCAGTTCATCGTAATCACATTCAATCTATCAAAATTTAGCTTAGATTACATCCTCACCATTCATTTATTATTGACTTTAATTAGCATTTCTTACCTTGCATTAACATTATTACTTTAAATCTACATCCATTTACAATTAATATTCTCAATAAATTTATTACACCAATTACTACCTTATAAGTAAATGTACATTACTATTTTAATTTACATTCACTCTTTCCGTTATTATGTTAATTATCATTTAAGTACATTTAATATATCTTGTATGTTCATTCTTCCCAACTAATTACCACCTATTATATTATTCCACACATTAATTCACTAATTACATTTGCTTTCTCATATTCCACTTATAACCAAGTCATACATTTAAATTATTTAATTTAATTAGAATTTCATTCAAGTTTAATAACTATTAACTTAGATTAACCTTGTTACGTTTCCTCTTAGTTATTTTCATTATTGCAGCACAACTTTTATCAAAAATTCACAAATTTTTATTTTCTTCAATATTAATGTCAAAAAAATCTAATTATATTAACAATTTTACTCATCGAATTTTTATGGGTCGTTACAGTAGAGCTCTAGGAATTAGATTAATTCTAAACTCAATTGCTCGCTTAGGTGGTAATCCTAAACCAGGCTCAAATATATCGAAAAATTCAAGAACAACGTGAATAAGGAAATGACATCTTCCTCATCATCATTATTGTCATAATGTGGATTAAGAGAATACAAGGATACCACCGAATTAGAATCTGAATCTTTAAGAACAATAGAAATCTGCTTAATAGATTGGGGATGTCGAAGATGTATAGTCCTCTCAGGACATAGTATGTGGGCTTCATAACGGTTAAGCCAATCCATTCACAAAATCATTCCGAAACCTAGGTAACGCATAACATGCAAATCGGCTCGGGAAGCATAATTACATAAAATAATCTCGAAATCTTCACAAAATAAACCGAGTGTCGTGGATCCACCAAGCGGATAAGCGTGAAGTCATCAAGCCCATAAAATTTAAAGACAAAGTATCAACAAGTTCTTTGATATAAAAAAGTGAGATGCACCCATGTCAAAAAGAACTCTAATAGGACGGTCACGAAACATAATAATGCCATCAAGGATAGAATGAGAAATACCTTGACCAAGAGAAGTGTCACTAGGGACGTGCAAAACATTTAGCTTTTCCTTTTTCTTGCTTTATAGTTTGGGACATGAAGATATATGATGACTCGAACTTTGCAATAGAGGCAATAAACGGATTTCGGACATCTATTTTCATAGTGGTCCTTAGAACCACAATTGTAGCATTCTCCATGATTAGGGGTAGGAGACTTTGCTATCGAAGCTGCTTGCTTCCCTTCATTGTTGGGATTAGGCTTAAACTTAATATGCCTCTTCTTATTGTTGTTGAAGTTCTGTTTGGCACCTTCAACTTCAACATCACTTTCTTTATCGGCCTCTTCAAGTCGAAGAGCGGTATCTACAAGCTGATCGAAAGAAACTTCTAGTTTCAGAAGTAAAAGCTTTTTGAGATTCTTATTCAACCCATAGATAAACCTGTGGTTTTCCTTCAATGGGGTATTAATATATTTGACCTAATATTTAGAGAGAGATTCAAAAGATGTGACATAATCTGTCACGTAAGATTCACCTTGAGCAAGGTCAATAAAACATCAGGCTAAAGTTACCTATCCAGCTTCTGGCACAAACCTTAATTCAAACCTTTCTTGGAAATTCTCCCAAGTAAGATCCGCTCCAACAATTTTTGAAATCAAAAGCTCATACTAATCTGATGCTCTTTCTTGAAGCATGCTATAAGCCATTTGGACTCGATGTAGACCCACAAGATTCAAGCGAGAAAAGATGCGATCGCATGTTCTAAGCCAAGATTGGACTCCAATAACGCTTTCGAAACCCTTGAATGGCCTTCCACCAAAGTTGGTATAATCACTGCACAAACATGCAAACCCAGATTTAGGATGAGTAGGCACAGGAATGGGTCCGGTAGCATGAGCATTCTTTACAAGATCTAAAAGCTGTTGGGCAGACATGAATACACCTTCCTGAGGAGTAGCACTGGATTAACCGGTGCTGGGACGACCTTGTGTAACCATTTCTCTTCTTTAAGAAATAAAGAAAGAAGAGGAAAAGGGTTATTCTTAGAATTAATATCAAACAAACTTGATTGATAAAACAAGGCATCATAAAAGGAAATAGGATAGAATGGGTCCTAAGACTCGAATTAAATCCTAAGGCACGATTCCTAAGAGAGAATTAGGACAATGATCCTTGCTAGATTATTTTACATTGTTCTGAATTGGTTTGGCTCTGGTACCAATCTATGATGCCCCACCTCTATACTCACACAAGCCAAGGACGCTACGGGGTAATGCCGTCGACTAGCAGGAAGAATAAGGCTGTTGAGGAGCGGCCATCTGTGTAATTGCTTTGTGCGAGTACCTATATGTCAAATAGTATTACATGCATTTCATTTCAAGAGGAAATCTAAAACATCCATTATAAACTCAAAGCTACTACACAATGGCTATGTGATCTTCAGAAACAAACTAAATAAGCATAACACAAATCAGTCACATATATTCATATCACTAAGGCGGAAACAGATATGAACATATCACATAAATTGCACATCAAAGTAGTGGTCATACAAGATCCACTACATCACAAAAGAATAGGTACAAATGATAGAGAAAAGAATATGTATACATCAAGGAGTCCCTATCTCGAATGTATAAAAGCAAAAACTACTAAGCTAAGTAGTTAGCTAAAAGTCCAAAGCTAGTCCCAGCTAAGAAGTCATGTGGAAGCACCTGAAACACCATGGTCTGACCCAAGTAGTATTTAAGAAGAAAAATAATAAACAAATCAGTCTAGCTATAATTACTATACAAGATGAGATAGGAAAAGAGATATGACAATATATATGATAACAAAAAACATCATACAATATCTCAAATTTTCTCAAAATACCAAAAAGAACATCATATTCTTTAGCTTATTAACCAAACCTCAAATGTTGACAAAACATATTAACACATATCGCAAAAATTGGTAAAAACATAAAATTCCAAAAATCAATAATTAGAAATCCAGAAAACATAAAGAGGGAGGTCTATCACAAACGGAAGCATGAAAACTCACCATCACGTGTGTTACAAACGGGACGCTATCCCATGGGTCACTAACCCATAAAAATATGGGGTACAGCCCCCCTTAGGGACTAATAAGCTGAACATCAACGCACCTAAAACGATACGCCCCATGCACAGCCGAACATTGACGCACCTAAAAAGATATGCCCCATGCACATACTTATTAAGCCGAACATCGACGCACCTAAAAAGATACTCCCCATGTACCAAACTCATTGAGCCGATTGCTCCATGAATGGTCAAAAGACCAGGGGTCGCCAACCTCTACCAATGAGACGAAGCTCCATAAAACTGGATATAGTCCCCACATGGACAAAGAGACATCACATATCGCTAGTCTAAACCATAAAATGATCACCATTGATCAATAAGAAGTGTATATTACACTAATCTAGTAAATAAATGAGTTTAGCTTCATGTCCCATAACCACTAGCTTAACTTAAATATTCATGAACATATTGTAGATTTCCACTCGAAAATTATCATAAGATTTCAATCGAAAAAGTCCAAGAATTAACCGACGAAGTAAACACAAGCTATTCATACCTCTTGTTTTGCTAAGTCATTTAATTAGATTTCTCATACAAATGAGTTAAAGGTTTGTATATATTAATAGATTAGAAAACGGTTTTAAAAAACGAGCTTTGTATTAAAAGTAACATTGAAATTGTTTTTGTGAAAGAGTTTGAGTATCAACCATTAGTATGGAAAGTGACAAATCACAGAAATGATTGTAAAAACAATCTATCACCAAAAATCCACATTCTACGATGTGAATTAAAACTATAAAAAATCGATATCAAATCCATCAGGCGGATATTCGAAAAAATCCAGAAAAGAAGTCATCAAAGTCGATATTAAGTGACAAACAACCGAATCAACAAAAATTGATATAAATGGAAAGCCACATAAAAATAGGCAATTTCCCTGGATTTAACAGTGCCAGGCGTCTGATGATTTTCCCAGACGTCTGATCTGAAGGTCTGGAAATTTTCTTCCAGATTACCCAGGTGCCTGGGAATATCCTCAAACGTCTGAGCTATACATCTAGAATTTTCATTCCGATGGTCCAGACGTCTGAATGTTTTTCCAAACATTTGAGCTGAAGCTCAGTGTTAAAATCAGTCTAGGCCATTAATGGCCAAATTAGTTCGAAAACGATCGGACTAGCAACGGAGGCTAGGGATACATGTCAGGCGACAACCCAGCCCTATAAGCTCTTTAATACACTCCAAACAACATGTCCAGCCATCCACAATAGGATTTTCATATATTTTGTCTTCAAAATACCAAAAATTGAAAAATTCATCAAACCAATTCAATTCAAAAGCATTTAGGCATGAAATAGACGTTAGGAATTTGTACCTAACAACAATGAAAGCTGCAGACTTAGACGTGAGTTCAAGAACCCACCTTTAAGCTAAAAAACGAATGAGAAGCTCTAAAACAAAGCAAGACCAATTCCTCTTCAATAAGACCTCAAGAATCTTCAATCTACTATCAAATGAAATGAATTTCCTATGTTAGGTTATAGGAATTTATGAAAATTGAAGAGAGACTGAGATGGAGAAGATGAAGAGGATGCTTACCTAAGCTTCTCTTTGATTTCTAGAACTTGAATTTGAATTTCCTAAGAATCTAGGGCTTAAGAATTTGATTTCCCCTCTTTTCCTTGGGCTTTAGTGTTAGGAAATTGAAAATGAAATGAATGAATGAGGAGGAGAGGAGTTAGGGGTGTTTTGTAGAAGAGTTTGGGCTCTCTTATTGGGTTAGTTGGCTAGAACACAACCCAAAGCCTAAACAAAATACCAAATTCCTAATCAACTCCAAACATATCAACGTTTATACTCAAACAAGTTGTAAACGCCATTTTGAACTCGATGGAAATGGTCTCGAGTCCACATTCGACTGTTTACAAAAAGTCACATTTTGGATTTTAAACCGACTAACGATGCTATATTTAAATATATAACCGTAAAATGTGCAGGTTGTTACAACTCTCCTCCAATATCCAAGAGTAGCCATAAGCCCTTGTCATTGGACAGATCCGCATTCACTCATTTCCTCAATCTCCTCCAATTGTTTGCCGCAACCAAGTTTATACACACACACAAAAGTCAATTTATATCGAAGAGCAGCACCTCTCTCAGTCACTGCTCATATATTTTTTTTAGACCTTCAACCTAGCTTAACCATTTCCTGTTCTGCCATGCATACTATAAAAAAATGGTGTGGTATGTGTATGTGTGTGTGTGTATATTACACACATATGTATATATTCTATTTCCATCAAATCTCAAGCTAATTTTTGTTTTGATTCATCAACTTCAAGTTTTACTTTGCTTTGCTTGCCACTGTCCTCAGTCGCAGCAATTCTGAGTGTTGCTTTGGAGTATGCGTATCCTGATACCCATTTGCTTAGTCTTGTGCGTATTAGTGCCTGTGCTTCTCATTCTTATTGTTCTCTAGCTTCGAAAGGTGAGCAATCACTTACACTAACATTCTTATACGTTATAAATTTAATTCAAATGAAATGACGATTGTAATATGCTGTTAAATTTGAATTTCTAAATTATTTAATTGTTAAATATGATATACCATTATCTGCAATTGTTTACCCGTGACATATGACACCATAATCTGTTGTATATAGTTTATTTAAAATTTGTTACAGATGATATATGCCTGTTGTTGATATATTATATTATTATCATATATGTTCTCACTCTGCAAGTTCCTGTTAGTTAGAAATTCCCTATGGATTGAAATGATACATACCCGAACTATATTATAGATTAGAGAAAAATCGTTATGGGTTGAAATAATAAACCCAAGCGATTTTCATTGATTTTAAATTTGGTATTGCGGGTTTAAATGATGTATACCCTTAAATTTAAATAATTGTGGATTGAAATGATAAATATCCTTATCACTTGACCATAGGATAGAAAATTATATACGGACATCGTTGGTCTATTTTAAAAAATTATTTCCAACGTTCTGAAGGGAAATATATGGGTTTTAATAAATATCGATTTTTAAAATATAATATATAAATTTATTTTATATATGGGAAAAGTTTAGATTTTAAAATTTTGTATTTGAAAATTTTAAATTTATAAGTTAGTTTAAAACTATAAATTTTAAAATTTTACTTATAATTTATTATTTTTAAATATATAAACTAAGATTTTATACAAAATAAATTTAATAATAAAATATGATTTAATAAAATTTAATTTAATTAGTATTTATATAATATGTTTAAGTATTTATTTAAAATTATATAAAAAATAAATAAATAGATTTTGTAATAACCTTAAATAAATAGAGGTTGGGAAGATATATTAATAAGAATTGATTTGTAATTTAAATGGGTTAATACCTGAATTTAAATAAGAATTGACTTTTGATTAAATTTGTTTAGAATTGAACTTAAATAAGGATTGATTTGAACTTATTGATTTTTGAGATTTTGAAAGATATGATTTTTTATATCTAATTTGATAAAAAGTGATTAAATGAATATTCTCAACTTTAAATAAAATTGAGAGTGAATATTTATTATTTATTTAAATTTACAAATTGAAATTTTATTTAATTGTTATTAGAATGATTAAGTGAATATTTTCCAATTTAGATAAAATTTAAAGTTAGATGTTGAAATATAGATGAAACTTATATTGTAAATGTTTGAATATGTAAATTTTGAATCTTATTGGAATTGAGGTCATAGTTCAAACCTGGATTTGAAACCGATATACATTGAAATGGTTTATTGAGAATTTGAATTGGATCTTTAAGTTTCAAATTGAAATTGTCGAAGTGGGATTGATCTAAATTGAATTTTGGAATTTAAATTGATTT
The DNA here is from genome assembly GCA_030765085.1 of Allium cepa. Classification (NCBI taxonomy): domain Eukaryota; kingdom Viridiplantae; phylum Streptophyta; class Magnoliopsida; order Asparagales; family Amaryllidaceae; genus Allium; species Allium cepa. Next base: position 465,737,626 of record CM060931.1, read on the forward strand.
CAATTAATTTGTGAAATTAGAGGAAACTATTTTCATTATATAAGTATTTTTAATATATATAAACTATTTTTATTTTATTACTATTTCAATATATATAAACTATTTTGAATATTTAAACTGTTTACGTTAGAACTATTGTGATCTAGATTTAATGGATTTAAAAGAGAATATTTTGATATGATAGTTTAAAATGTTTTGTGATTATGATTTCGAAAGTGATAATGATTTCGAAAGTGAATATGATTTTGAAAGTGGTATTGATTTTAAAATGAATATGATATTTTGATATGAAGTATAAACTGTTTGAAATGATTATAAAAGTGATTTTATAAATGACCAGGATGTGAAATAAGCATTTCGTTGTTAAAGAGACCGGGATTAGATATTGTCATACTCTCTGCCAATACCAAAAACCACTTTAACAACTGTGTATGCGTTGGAAATTCTAGAGAGAAGTAGGATGGTTCACTACGATTCTATGTGAGGTATTAACACAGCCCTGACTCCCGCGAGTCAGCTTGATGTGGCTAAAACAGGAGGTATACCGGGCCAAGTGAGGTCACGCCTCTGATCGAGCATGCTTCTTCGATACCATTCTATTACTTTGTGATTTGATTGGGTGCACCTCTGATTTGGAAGTGTGTCTCAAGGTGGGCGGTAGTAGCTATGCGTTACCACCAGTCCATGAGTGCAAACGGTAGAATCCTACCTTGACATTACCTCGCATGCCTTGTCATATTCCTTATCGGGCCCTCTACGAGTTTGGTTTGTACCGTACCTGTGGAGTGCCTTCTGATGGCCTTCCAGTTTACGGGGGAATTATGGTACTGTATAGACTATGGGAATATATAAAAATGTGTTAAGGGGGATATGGGTAATGCCTTAACGCTATTTTAATAGTTTGCTTTACTATATACATTATATATGTGGTGTATTGTACTATGTATGTAGATAGTTTAACGGATCCTTAAAGGATGGGAATCCTGAACATCCTTTGAGTTACTTTGTATTTCGCTTGACATTTCACTTGAGTTTATTTACTGGTACAAGAATGTTAATCTTGACTCGAGTGTTTGTGTTTTACTTTATGCTCGGGTCGGACTAAGTGTCACAACATCTGAGACTCACGTTTGAAGCTTGAAGATTTCTTGAATTATCTATTCAGCTTTCAGTTACCTCAATTATTCCATTTGTTATATTCAGACTTGTCATTGCTTATGTATTTGAGACTTCTATGGATCTTTATTTCTGTTGTAAACTATTTCATACTCTGTTGTTTATATAGTAGCCTCATGAACTAATATTTATCTATTTCGCTGCTTGTTGTTATTTTACTCTGTGTGATTCTGTGATTGATTTATTTACTATATATGTTGAGTCTTGCCAAATGTAAATTAATAATTTGTTGTTTTGAGAAATACAAGTCATACATGTGTGGATGATTGTCCATTTGAACGGTTCAAATTACCAGGTCGTTATAAGTGGTATCAGAGCTAGACTTATGCAAAACTTAGCATATGGAGTAAAAACTCATTAGAGATAGGGTAGTAATACCCAAGAATGAGTAGAATCGATTATAGAATCATTTTCGTTCGAGCTTGAAATTCTTTGTTAGGATCCTCTTTGATTTGGATTTCTTTTGAATTTTGGAGCCTCCCTTTTATTATGAAACCATTCTTGTCCTTTCTTATTCGTGTTTTCTTGACACTGAAGCATCCCATAGCTCCATTTCTGTTGATCTTTGCAATAAATTTGAGCCCATCTTGCAATCTTAATTTGCAACTTCTTCCTTTTGTATGACTAATCCCATCAGTGGTTCTGCCAATGTCGGTATGATTGGAAAGGGGTGAAACTCCTTTACAATAGGCGTCGATTAACCAGAGATTTCTATGTCCTTGGTTTTGATGCTATTACTTCTTGCGAAGCCCGGCCCGTTTCTCTAGTAGACCAATAGGGTAATTCTCTTATGATCGAATGTCGAATGCCTCAGGATTATGTAGGCAATTTTATCCTTCGCTTGAATTCTCAGCCTTGTGATCTCGACTCCATTGTAATAGTTAGGGTCGCTTGAATTCTCAGCCTTGTGATCTCGACTCCATTGCAATAGTCAGGGATTATCCTAATGTTTTGGTGAAGTCATTTCTCTTTCTCCCATGTGAGAAATTGAATTTTGCATCGATCCTAGCCCTGGAGCTCGACCTGTTGTTCTTCCTCCCAGACGATTGGTTTCTATAAATGGTTAGTCATGCCCTATGGATTCACCGATGCTCATGCCTCTTCATCAATCTCATGAACCGCATTTTCACGATGTTCTCAACAAGTTGTCTTGGTTTTCGTTGGTGATATTCTTGTTTCTAAGTCTTGGTTGACTCGGTTAAGGTTACCCGTGAATAATATAAGTCTATCAGCTTTCCTCTTTAATTATATTATCTTTCTTTCAAGCCTGTCGTCTCAGTTATAATTCCTTTTGATTAGAGTTCTTCTAATTTTGAATCTATGTCCTTGTTTTGAGATCTACTCTTGAATCATCTTGTGAGGGAGTGTATTTGTAACTGATATAATAAAATGTTTTATATTGTGTTATTTGAATTGTTAAGTTTGATTTGGAGTTTCGATCGATTCGTCTAGCCAACGCTATCGTTAGGAATTTCAAAACACTTGAACTGGACAAACTGACATGATATTGTTTTCAAAATTGGTAAATGAAATAATTTTATGTATTATTATATTTATTTATAAAAGTATAATTTTCTGAAATTTGATAGTTAAATGAATTGGTTGCTAGAAATGATAATACTAGATTATTGTTTATTGTTTTATCAACGTTCCTAAACCATTAACTATTGTGTGTGTTATAGGGAGTTGAAATTTTAAGGACGTGGTTTATAAATCTATTTTGAAATGAATTGTACTTAAATTAGGGATTTGAGAATTAAATTTTCGATGCTTTTGGACAATTTGGTTTCCAAAGTTATAAAAATATATTATTTGAAAGTAATTTTGAATGAAAATTGTTTCCCGGGAATTTTATAAGAGGTAAGTAAGTACTCTCCTCTTATGTCGCCGGAAAATAATTTCGGCGATGACTGCAACATCATCAACATTCATTTTCGAGTTTCAAAGTGGAGAGACCGCTTAGTAGCTTTGTTACACTTTTGTTTTGGAAATGGATTTGATTTGAAATTTCTTGAGTATGATTTGATGTATAAAATATATATACGTATATATATATATATATATATATATATATATATATATTTCAGAAGGGTTTGAAGCGAAACTGGAAATTTAACTCTTAAGTTTTATGTTAAGAAATGGCTTTCAATTATTAAAATAAAGCAAATATTGAAAAATTGGAGTGCTTAAAATGAGAATTGGAGCTGAAACAACTTGGAATAGTAGAACTAGGAAATTTATTTATATAATACTCAATTGCATTCTAAAAATATATTGCTTATTGAAATATTCAAAAAGTTCTAATATTAATGTGAATTGTAATTGAAGATTTTACAAGATAAACTTAAGTAATAAAATGTTCAAACTAAAATTTTGCTTAATAAAATGTTGTAAACATAAGGGAAAATTTGTATAGTGCGCAATTACACTCGGAAAGGAAGTTTGAATGTAATGAGAATTTGTAATTGAATAATATACAATAAGATATAAGTAATAAGATATCAAAAATAATATTTTGTTAAGGGAATTTATAAATAATTAATTGAATAATAAATTGAATAAAAAAGAGAGAATAAATTTGTTGAATAATATATGGTTATAATAACTTTTCATACACTTAATATACGTTGCAAAATATGTTAAGTGAAATAAATTAAATAAATAATAGAGAATGTTATTTAAGCAAATAAATATGAACTTAGGAATAACGAAATTTAATTTTAAGTGGAATCAACTTAACTGAAGATAAATCGATAAACTAAATAAGCTGAATAAAATAAATTTTGTTTTGGAAGAAAAATTTATGACAAATGGTAACAATTGAAATCAAATCAACTGAATGAAAATACCTTGAATTTTAATCAACCAAATTTAATGAACAGATATTGACTGAATAAAATGGATTGAACCCAAATTTATTGAATATTAATCAATTTAAATAAATAAATAAAATTTATATGGTTTTATTGATCTAATGCTGTATATTTCAAATCAATCTTTCCTTTCTGTTGTATCCATTCCTTTATCTCGTTCCTTTTCGAGGACGAAATGTTTTGAGTGTGGGAGAGTGTAACAACTTGTAAATTTTAATGATTTTTATAACATATTTAATTCAAATTTTTCGTTAAAAATAAACAATATAGTTTTCAAATAATTCTTTTTTGATATTTGGAATACTCTATTTAAACATAGCAAATGGTAAATTTTTATTTGATAATATAAAGTTAGTTCTGTTGTGTAATTTTCAATTTCGATTTGAATTAGTTAAATTGATGAAAATAAAATATTTTTGAAATCTAAATATTTTTCTATAATAAATTTGTAAACCATTTTCGAAGTGAGACATCGTAATTCATTTCATCAAATTTGAACCGCTCTAACTCTGTTTATCTTATTTTTGACGAATTAGCAGTAGTTTGGCAGTGAAATTCGAGTTTTGATAGGATTGTCATATCGCTCATATCTGTGTATCATTTTGTTCGTCTCGTCATGCTGATCTCCGCAATATACTAATTTCTGTAATTCACCGTCCATTACATGGGGAAATCGGTATAACGATTAACCGAATTGGTACACGTTTGAGCCTTTTTGTCCTTTCATTTGTTCAAGGAACCAATATATAGTACTTATAATATTTCCAAAAGGTTTAATTCTGATTTTTTTTTCTATTCCTTTATTCAGTCCGGTTCATATTATTAGAGTAGTTTATTTTCTGTGCCTTAACTTTCTTTCTAACTCTTGGTTTATGTAAAAATAAAATAAAGTATAGTTTGTTTTATTCGCATGTGAAACCTGCTTACCTTCCACCCCGCATTTGCTCCCATTACTCCTTTTCTCTTTTCTTTCATTCTGAAAACTTTTTATGTACAATACAAAGCTTATATCAAATTCAAGTTCCATTCTTTGAAATGAAATCTGTTGCTTTTGCTTTGAAAAAAAGGTGACAACACATAAAGCTTAAATTTTAAATTTGCGCACAAAGAAGCCTTTTCCTCCTATTGTAAAGACCTGATTCTTCAACTTACAAATTTTACTTATTAATATTTAAAATCAATTAAATATACGAATTTCAAATGACAGAAATTCTGGGTCGTTACTCCTATTTTCTTCGAACCCACTTTTTCCCTTCAACCCTGCTTGTCTTCTTCTTCGAACCCGCTACGCCTCCCTCCGCCTCGTCCACCCAACGCCATCACTGACCTCCCAAGAAGCCTCTTAAATCCTGACCACCACCTCTGCCGTACCATGACAGCTGCTCCTCCCTGGCTGCAACATTTTAGCCTTCTTCTTTGTTAAAAAAAGAGTGGAAGACATATATACGTATGTATGGGTGAGTGTGTGTATATATATATAGGTTTGCATACAATTTCTTTGAGAGTCTACTCCTTTTCTTATTAGTGTGCTCTCCCCCTCCTAACCGACCTTAACATCCCTTCCTAGTCAAGCCGTGCCTACCACCGTCTCTTCCTCTACAGCAGCATGGCCTGCTTCCAAAACAAAAAACAAAAGAAAAAAGAAAAAAGGAAGCAAAGTTGAAAGCTTGTTTATAACTAGAGTTGATATATATATATATATATATATATATATATATATATAATGCTGCTCATCCATATTTGTTTGAATCCTGCCATGTCCATCTTGGTTGTTGTCACAGCCCAAACCACGTGTAACAAAGCCTGCAATCACCACTCTCCTCCAATATCCAAGAGTAGTTGCAAGCCTTTGCCATTCTACAGATCCGCATTAACTCATTTCATCAATCTCCTCCAACTGTTTGCCACTGCCAAGTTTTTATCTATATATATATATATATATATATATATATAGATAAAGGTTAATTTATATCGAAAAGAAGCACCTATCTCAGCCACTGATCGTATTTTTTCAGACCTTCAACCTAGCTTATCCACTTCCGGTTCTTCCATGCATACTATAAAAAATGATGAGGTATGTGTGTTTATATATATATATATATATATATGCATGTATGTATGTATGCATGTATTACACATATATGTATATATTCTGTTTCCATCAAATCTCAAGCTAATTTTTGTTTTGTTTTATCGACTTTAAGTTTTGGTTTGCTTTTCTTGTCATTGTCATTAGTCGAGCAATTCTGAGGGTTGATTTGGAGCATGCGTACCCTTATAGTCATTTGCTTATTCTTGGGCTATCCATGCTCGTATTTCTCATTCTCATTGTTCTCTAGCCTTGAAAGGTGAGCAATCACTCACGATTAACATTCTTATACTTAGTAAATTTAACTCTCATGAAATGACGATTGAAATATGCTGTTAAATTTGAATTGTTAAGTTATTTAAATGTTAAATATGATATGCCATTATCAGCAATTATTTACATATGACATATGGCACCATAACCTAGTGTATCTAGTTTATTTAAAATTTGTCACTGATGATATATGCCTGTTTTTGATATGTTGTATTATTATCATATTTGTTCTCACTCTACAAGTTCCTGTTAGTTAGAAATTCCCTATGGTTTGAAATGATATATACCTGAACGATATTACGGATTAGGGAAAAATCCGTATGGGTTGAAATGATAAACGCAAACGATTTTCATTGATTTTAAATTTGGGATTGCGGGTTTAAATATATATACCCATAAATTTAAATAATTGCAGATTGAAATGATAAATATCTGTATCCCTTCACTATAGGATAGAAAATTATATACTGATACCGTTGGTCTATTTTGAAAAATGATTTCCAACGTTTTGAAAGGAAATATATGCGTTATAATAAATATTGATTTTTAAAATATGATATATAAATTTATTTTATATATGGGGAAAATTTAGATTTTAAAATTGTATATTAGGAAATTTTAAATTTATAAGTTAGTTTAAATATATAAATTTTAAGATTTTACTTATAATTTATTATTTTTAAATGTATAAACTAGGATTTTATACAAAATAAATTTAATAATAAGATTTGATTTGATAAAATTCAATTAGTATATATACATAACATGTTTAAGTATTTATTTAAACTTATATACAAAATAAATTAATAGATTTTTTAATAACCTTAAATAAATAGAGGTAGGGAAGATATATTAATAAGAATTGATTTGTAATTTAAATGGGCTAATACTTGAATTTAAATTAGAATAATCTATAATTAAATTTGTCTAGAATTGAACTTACGTAAGGATTGTTTTCAACTTATTGATTTCTGATATTTTGAAAGATATGATTTTTTATATTTAATTTGATATAAAGTGATTAAGTGAATATTCTCAACTTTAAATAAAATTAAGACCGAATATTTAATATTGATTTAAATTTATAAATTGAGATTTTATTTAATTGTTATTAGAATGATTAAGTGAATATTTTCTAATTTGAATAAAATTTAAAGTTAAATGTTGAAATATAAATGAAACTTATGTTGTAAATGTTTGAATATTTAAACTTTGGATCTTATTGGAATTGAGGTGATAGTTCAAACCTGGATTTAAAATCAATATAAACTGAAATGGTTTATTAAGAATTTGAATTGAATACCTAACCTTTTAAATTGAAATTGTTGAACCGGGATTGATTTAAATTAAATTTTCGAATTTAAATTGATTTGAATCAATTTGTGAAATTGAGGAAACTATTTTTATTATATAAGTATTTTTAATATGTACAAATCATTTTTATTTTATAACTATTTCAGTATATATAAAATATTTTCAATATTTAAACTATTTACGTTAGAACTATTATGATCTAGATTTAATGGATTTAAACGCGAATATTTTGATATGATAGTTTAAACTACTTTGTGATTATGATTTCGAAAGTGATTATGATTTCGAAAGTGAATATGATTTCGAAAGCGGTATTAATTTTAAAATGTATATGATATTTTGATATGAAGTATAAACTGCTTGAAACGATTATAAAGGTGATTTTATAAATGACCATGATGTAAAATAAGCGTTTGGTTGTTAAAGAGACCGGGATCGGATATTCTCATGCTCTCTGCTAATACCGAAAACCACTTTAACAACTGTGTACGTGGTGGAGATTCCAAAACGAAGTAGGATTGTTGACGATGATTCTATCTGAGGTATTAACGCAGTCCTGACTCCCGCGAGTAAGCTTGATGTGGCTAAAACAGGAGCTATACCAGGCCAAGTGAGGTCGCACCTCCATCGAGTATGCTTCTTCGATACATTTCTATTAATTATGATTTGATTGGATGCACCTTTGGTTTGTGAGTGTGTCTCGAGGTGTGCAGTAGTGGCTGCTATGTGTTACCACCAGTTCGGGAGTGCAAAAGGTAGAATCCTACCTTGGCATTGCCTCGGGTGTCTTATCACATGCCTTATCGTGCCCTCTACGGATTTCGTTTGTACCATACCTATGGAATGCCCTCTAATAGCCCTCTAGTTTACAAAGGAATTACGGTATTGTATAGACTACAAGAATATATGAAAATGTGTTAAGGCGGATATGGGTAATGCCTTAACGCTATTTTAATAGTTTACTTTACTATAAACATTATATATGTAGCGTACTGTATTATGTATGTGGATAGTTTAACGAATCCTTAAAGGATGGGAGTCCCGAACATCCTTTGAGTCACTTTGCATTTCACTTGACATTTCACTTGAGTTTATTTACTGGTACAAGAATGTTAATCCTGACTCGAGTGTTTGTGTTTTTCTTTATTCTCGGGTCAGACTGAGTGTCACAGCATTTGAGACTCACCTTTAAAGCTTAAAGATTTCTTGGAGTACCTATTTAGCTTTTAGTTACATCAGTTATTCAAGTTGTTATGTTCAGACTCGTCATTGGTTATGTGTAATGACCCGTAAATTTTGATAATTAAATTTGTTAATTTAATAAGATTTTGGTAGCTGAATCTGGAGTAAATAAAAATTTGGAATTTGTTAATGAATTAATAACGGGAATGGAATGATGAACGTATAAAAGTATGATTGAGATTTAATGGCAACGATTATTATAAGTTATCGATATATTTTAACCCATGAAATTGAATTGGAATCAATTGCAATAAATCTAAATACAATATTACGTTAATGTTAATCTAGGTAATATTTGGAAATAATGTTAAGGTTATTCATAATAGGACAATTTGTTGAATTGAAAGCATGGAATAAAGATTTATCAATTTATTGGGATTTGAACTATAATAATTGGATTAGTTGCAATTAAATGAAATTAAATATCTAAATATTACGTTAATTGAAATTAAGAAGGAATTTGAGAATATTAATGTAATAGATCAGAATACAACGTTAATTTCATCCATTTGAAAACAATGAAGTGAATAATAGAATGAAAAGTAAATTAAATGGAATTATGGGGAATTAAATTTATAATTTCTAAATTTAAAGAAATTGAGGTTAACACTGAAATTGATAGATTTAATCAACTCTAGAGTGACATCTAAATTTGTTTAAATTAGTGTAAATGATTAAGGAATTTAAAAATGATAAAAATTGTCAATTATATAATTGAAATTGAAATTTTGATTTAATTAATTAATTATTAATTTATTTAATTAATGAAAAAATAGCCATTTTGGCCACTGACTCGGATTTTGACAAAACCAGTTTCATCGGATCCATAACGGTGAATTATTGTAGGATTACAAGTTCCATAACAATCGGGCTTGTCGTTTGATCGTATGGACATGAAACGCCTAAAAATAAATTAAATTGGAGTTAATTGAAATCAATTTGAAATAAGTTTATTTTAGCATAGCTTCTTCATACGATGGACTTTGGATTTGAAACCTGTTCCATTGCGTTTAAAATATTTAAAAACATCTATTTTGATATATGGATTGACCAATATTCATTTCAGAGGCAGAACGGGCTTTTAGGCCGATATCGTTCAATGAAATCTAATTCGTTCTTTCTATTTTCAACCTTACCTATATATATCCAGTTATAAAACCTAGCCACTCCTTATTCTCATTTGTCTGTATGTACAATTCTTTCTGTTGCTCCTCTTTCTTAGTGGCAGAAAAATTCTCAGAAACAAAATTCCAGTTGCAATTTCAAATAAAATCCAAAGCCAAAAATTCAAACTCCTCAAATAATATCAAGTTTTATATCGATCTGAAGCTTTTGATGAGCACAAGTCAGATTTTTGTCTTTTTTCGATTTGGTTTTCGGTTTGGCCTGAAATCAAGGATTTCGTCTCGGTCGTTCATATGAAATGGCGTTAATTAACGGTGGATCTTCGATTTTGGGTCGATCGGGGGGTGATGCTGTGTCGAGGTTGACTAGGACTTTCGATCCATATAGTTACTTTGGTCAGAACGTGTCCGATTTCAACAGAAATCGGTGGATTGGGTCTGATTTCTTCGAGTGGTGGCGGAGACTATGAGAGGCGGTGCGAGCTTCGTGGCGGCAGTCATGGATGGCTATGGTAGGGACGAACTTAGATCTACGTTCGGCGGGACGTTATGCCGTGCGATCGTGGTCTTGGAGGAATCGAACTAGCCCATGAGCATGCGTGTTCGAGGCGAGTACTACTGCAACGCGTGAAAGCTTTTGAGGAACGGCATTCTGACGTGTATGTGAGTGTTGTGTTGTTTTGGTTTTTTATTTTTATTTCCCAAACGTTCTAATATGTAAAACTTTTGCATACGAGGTCCGTTTCACGTGCGGTTTTCTCCGCTAGGTTCGTATTGAAATTCTGAAAATTTTGACATTGGTTTAGTCGGATTCTGAGACTATTTGAATTTTAGGTTTAAATTGGATTTAAATTCAATTTGAATCAAAAGGTGAGTGTTTTAACCAACTCATAACTTCTAAAATTTCTTATGTTTGTTAAATTGATTTATGTTGTGATTAGAAATTTATTTATGACTGTTTGGCATATTTTTAATCATCACAGTTAAATTGAATTTATTGAATTAAATTGTTATTTAGGTTATTATTGCATATAAACTGCCAGTTAAATTTTTATTTAATTTATTATTGAATATAAACTGCCAGTAAATACCTGTTATTTATTAGCTGCTCTATATTGATGTTATTGTTTGAACTGGATGATGATTGTGATAAATGATTGATGATTGATTTTGATGAATGGATGTTCTATTTTATATTGTTATAAACTGCAAGTTGTATGGATTTTTATTTCATTCAGGATTGCGGTTTGAAATGATATATAACCGTATTTTTATTTTAAATTGCGAATTGAAATGATAAATATTCGTATCAATTGACCATAGGATAGAAAATTATATACAAACACCGTGGTCTATATATAGAAATATTTTAAAATGATTTCTATGGTTTTGTAAAGAAATATATTATTTTATAGAAATGTTGATTTCAGATATTATATAAACGTTACGTTATATATACCATTAAATTCTTGATTTTTAGCTATGTATAAACTCGTTTGGTATAAAACAAGTTTAAAAATAAAGATTGATTTTATTTAAAATGTAATATGGTTAAGCATTTGTATAAATTATATTTTATATAGAGTTTATAATGTTTTTTTAATAAAACTAAGAGTGAGAAGATGGACTCGAAATTGATTTGAAATTGTATTAAATGCAGAAATTTATTTAATGAAACCGATTTGGAACTTATGGAAATCGGGATTTTAAAGGATATGATTCATAACTTGATTTTGGTTTAAGGTGAATTAAATAAATATTGCAAGTTTAAATAAATTGAAGGGAACATTTAGTTATTTGTAATTTGGGTTTTATTTAAAAGATAATGGATTTATTAAGTAAATTTGCCGAAACTAAATAATAGAAAATTGAAATTGATATATGTATGAAATATCGAACTTATTTTTGAAATGATTGAATAATTAAGGTTTGAAATATACTGAATTTGAAGTGGTTTACTTTATGGAGCAAATCTATTTTGAAATTAATATAATTTGGAATGGTTCGTTTGGAAACTGAATTGAATAGAAATTTATGATTTTGGATTTGGTTAAATATAAAATGTGGAAATTCGCGTTGTTTTGGAATTGATTTGTGAAATTGAAGAAGTTATTCAATTGTATAAAGTAATTTAATATTTAAACCATTTAAGTGGTGGAAGTTATGTTTCAAAGTTATGAGTTTCAAGATATTAAAATTTTAAAGTGTTATATTCAAGTGTTTTGATTTCGAAATATTATAACTTTGAAAGTGTTATGATCTTAGAAAAGGATATATTTAAAATTAAAATGATATCGTATTAATTTGGTTTTGAAAGGGCAATGATATTTGGTTTTAAAGTATAAATTATTTTGAAAATGACCGTGGTGTTATAATAACATTTAGTTGTTAAAGAGGCTGGGATCGGAAGTTGTCATACTCTCTGCCAACTCCGGAAACCACTTTAACAACCGTGTATGCGTGGAGATTCCAGAATGAAGTAGGATGGTGGCGACGTTCTATTAAGGTATATACGTGAACCCGACTCCCGTGAGTTGGCATAAGGTGGCTAAAACAGGAGCGATTCTCAGGCCAAGGAGGTAGCCCCTCTTAACGGACACACTCCTTCGATATTACATTCTAACTTTGGATTGAGTTGGTGGCCACTTTTGATTTTTGATTTTTGGGGCTGTGGCTCGAGGTGGGCAGTTGTAGCTTCTACGCATTACCACCAGCCCGGATGCGTAATTGGTATATCTACCCTGGCATTACCTTGTGTGTCGTGTCACCTACCCTAGCATGCCTTGTACGAGTTTGATTTGTGTCGTACATATGGAGTATCCTCTGGTAGCCTCCCGATCAGGAGGTATTACGGTACTGTATAGACTATTGGCACTATTTATGTGTTAAGGGGAATATTAGGTCACTTCTTAACGCTTTTAAAGTAAGTTTATTTTACTATTATACATTATTATAATAGCGTATATTACTACATAGTAAATAGTTTAACGGATCCTTAGGAGATGTGAATCCCGAGCATCTCTTAAGTTACTGCACTCACGTTAGATACTGGATAGGAGATGTCAAATCCCGTAAATATCTCTGACGTCATTCCATTTATATTTATTTCTGTTGATTTAACTCACATAAGATCTTTTAGTTCTGACTCGAGTGTTTTGTCTTTTCAATTCGCTCGGGTCAGTCTGAGCATTTCAGGATTTGAAGACTTTATTTCTGGAGGACGAAGACGAAGATTTCATTACTATTATTTATTTTAGTATTCCACCACATTCATACTGTTCCGCTACATTGTTATTTATTATACTCTAGTATGTGTAACTCTGATATGTATTGTACAAGTATAATCGAATATTTTGTAAAACATATTCTTGAACTGTGTATTTGATTATTATATTTTATCATTCTGCTGTGAGATTCTGTTTTGTTTTTCTTTCTCTGCTTTTTCTTATTCACCCTAATAACAATTCTCCCTTTTGTATGGTGTACATTTTACGTGTGTGGTTCATCGTCGATTTAAAATGTACAAAGAGGTGGGATGTTACAACGTGGTATCATAGCTTTGGTTTAGCGATAAACTTTAGCTTTGTGGGGCGACTCTTTATTCATCGGGTAGTAATACCTTATGATGAGTCGACTAAGTGTATATATATGAGAGAGCGTATTTGTTAGTGTTATAAAAAGGTTTTGATATTGTGTTAATTTGTTCCGTTTTGTATTTATAAATTCTGGTTGGTGCATAGGACGGTATGACATCAATAGGGATTTCTAAACACTTAATATGACAGACCGACACAATATTTGTTTTGAATATAAGTGAATGAAATTATTTTGCCTATTATATTTTCTATATATAAAGTAATAAATTTTATAAATGGTATATTTGGTTGTAATATATTTGTTTGTCAGGTAGTGAAATTTTAGATATTAGTTGGAAATAAGATTTGAAAAATAAATGAGAATAAATTGGAAATTTAGAACTTGAGTTCCGAGGTTTTGAAAATTTCTTTCGAATGATTTTAGAATATAATAATAATATTAATTAGAAGTATTTTTTGATATAAATATTTCAATATGATTTGAAAGAATTATTTTAAAAGAACTTTGGAAAGAAATAAGTCTGTACTCCTCTCTTTGTCGCTGGAAAATAAATTCGATGATGAGTGCACGCATCATCGACATTCATTTTCGAGTTTCTAAGTGGGAAGGCCACTGTAGTAGTTTTACTACAGATTTATTTTGATAAACAAATATAAATTTTAAATTGTTTTAAATATAATTGGATATATAAGTTGTACGCATATACATTCATCTATCATTTTAAAACGATTTGGAACTAAACACGGTATTTAGTTCTTAAGTTTCTGTTAATTGATAGTTTTAATTAGGATAGTGAAATGGAATTTAACTAATAATTGAAACCTCTAAATGAAATAAGAGATTTAATGTTAAGTTGTAAATGAAATTAAAAGAAAGTTGAAGTTCATAACATATAAAACAAAGGATATTATTATTGAACATTAGGTTAATTTGAAAGAAATAAAATAAACTTGTGTAACTTTCAATTACATCCTTAAAAGCATATATATAACTTACCAAAGATTTAAAAGTTTAAATTTTTAATAAGAAAATGTAATTGGAAATTTTACAAGTACAACTTATAAATGAAAGTGTCCAATGGATTGCTTTTACAAATAAGAATTGATGTTATAGTGTTATAAACTTAAGCTATAATTGAAAGGTAATTATAATAAAACCAGATTAAAAGAATTATTGTAAGTAAGTAATTATAAACATAAGTAAATTAATTGAAATGCTAAGAAATTGAATGGAACATGAATACTATTGATAAATGAATGTAAATAAGTGAAATTAAGTAATGAATGAATGTAATGCAATAAAAAAGGAAATTTTTCTAGAAATAAATGTTAAATTAAAGAAAGGAATCACTGAATGAAAAAAAAAGATAAACAACAAATGTTGTGAAAGAAAATTTATAATAATAAACTTAAATAATGTTAGAATTTGTTGTTTGTTTGGTTTATGGTTGTTTGACAATGATACTTTAAAATTGTTTGGATGAATGAATAATCTATTTAGTTTCATCTAAGACTGTTGAGTAAATGATGCACTTAGTAGTTTATTTTTCATTATGTACAATTTGAAGTTTTCAAACCCAAACAACTATTTATTTTGTTTGATATGAATGGATAATTGATTTGTGTTGATTATATATGATGTGTATGATGTTGGTTGCGAATGATTGCTGTTTGTATTGATTATTTGTTAGTGGTTGAAACGGCTTTAAATATTTCATTTATATAGCTATTAACTCTTTTAGAATTATATTAGTGAAATGCAGGTTATGGAAGCAATTGCTACTGCTTTTGGTTTCATAATTAAGCGATAATTGCCCAACAAATAGGTACGTTCTCGAATCACGGTTTTATAGCATTATTATATTGTTTTTTCCGCTGTTAGGATATATTATTTTAGTATATTGTTATATTTGATATTATATTTCTCTTAAGCCTTTCCGTATGTCAAAAATTTCCCGTAAATTTTGGACTTTGGAAATTTTTTGAACAATGTTTCCAAACTTTATTAATTTGAGTATAAAAAGACTTAATAGTTATATATAGATATATTTTATTTAAATTATTAAATTTTGTAAGTCTATTTGTTTATAAAGTCAATATTTTGAATAAGATATATTGATTTCTTGGTTCCTTCTTTTCCCTTCTTTTTTCTTTTCGGGGACGAAAAGTTTTGAGTGGGGTAGAGTGTAACGACCCGTAAATTTTGATAATTAAATTTGTTAATTTAATAAGATTTTGGTAATTAAATCTGGAATAAATAAAAATTTGGAATTTTTAATGAATGAATAACGGGAATGGAATGATGAACGTATAAAAGTATGATTGAGAGTTAATGTCAACGATTGTTATAAGTTACCGATATATTTTAACCCATTAAATTGAATTGGAATCAATTGCAATAAATCTAAATAAAATATTACGTTAATGTTAATCTAGGTAATATTTGGAAATAATGTTAAGGTTATCCATGATAGGACAATTTGTCGAATTGAAAGAATGGAATAAAGAGTTATCAATTTATTGAGATTTGAACTATAATAATTGGATTAACTGCAATTAAATGAAGTTAAATATTAAAATATTACGTTTATTGAAATTAAGAAGGAATTTGAGAATATTAATGTAATAGATCAGGAATCCAATGTTAATTTCATCCATTTGACAACAATGAAGTGAATTACAGAATGAAAAGTAAATTAAATGGAATTACGGGGAATTAAATTTATAATTTCTAAATTTAACGAAATTGAGGTTAACACTGAAATTGATAGATTTAATCAACTCTAGATTGACATCTAAATTTGTTTAAATTAGTGCAAAATGATTAAGGAATTAAAAATGATAAAAATTTCCAATTATAGAACTAAAATTGAAAATATGATTTGATTAATTAATTATTAAATTATTTAATTAATGTAAAAATAGCCATTTTGGCCACTGGCTCGGATTTCGACAAAACCAGTTTCATCGAATCCATAACGGTGAATGATTGTAGGATTTCAAGCTCCATAACGATCGGGCTTGTCATTTGATTGTACGACTTGAAATGCCTGAAATAAATTAAATTGGAATTAAGTGAAATCAATTTGAAATAAGTTAATTTTAGTGTAACTTATTCATACGATGGAATTTGGACTTGAAACCTGTTCCATTGCGTTTAAAATATTTAAAATCATCTATTTTGATATATGGGTTGATCCATTTTCGTTTCGTAGGCAGAACAGGCTTTTGGGCCGATATCGTTCAATCAAATCTGATCCGTTCTTTCTATTTTCAACCTTACATATATATATATATATATATATATATATATATATCCAGTTATAAACCCTAGCCACTCCTTATTCTCATTTGTCTGTACATACAATTCTTTTTTATTTCTCCTCTTTCTCAATTGCAGACAATTTCTCAAAACCAAAATTCCAATCGCAATTTCAAATAAAATCCAAAGCCAGAAATTCAACTCCTCAAATAATATCAAATTTTATATCAATCTGAAGCTCTTGACGAGAGCAAGTCAGATTTTCTATCTGTTTTTTGATTTGGGTTCCGGTTTGGCCTGAAATAATTGATTTCGTCTCGTCGTTCGTATGAAATTGCGTAAATTAACCGTGGTTCTTCGATTTTGGGTCGATCGGGGGGTGCTGTTGTGTCGAGGTCGACTAGGGCTTTCGATCCATACGTTTACTTTGGTCGAAAGGTGACTGATTTCGCCAAAAATCGATGAATTTGGTCTGATTTCTTCAAGTGGCGGTGTAGATTATGGGAGGCGGCGCGAGCTTCATGGCGACGGCCGTGGGTGGCTATGGCGGGGACGAACTCATATCTAGGTTCGGTGGGAGGTTCTGCCATGCGATCGTGGTCTTGGAGGAATCAAACTGTCCCATGAGTATGCATGTTTGAGGCTAGTACTAATGCAACGTGTGAAAACTTCTGACGAACGACATGCTGACGTGTATGTGAGTTTTTTATTGTTTTGTTTTTATATTTTTATTTCCCAAACGTTCTAATATGTATAACTTTTGCATACGAGGTCCGTTTCATGTGCGGTTTTCTCTGCTAGGTTCGTATTGAAATTTCGGACATTTTGACGCTTGTTTGGATGGATTCTGAGACTGTTTGAATTTTGGGTTTAAATTGGATTTAAATTCAATTTAAATTCAAAAGGTTAGTGTTTTAACCCACTCACAACTTCTAAAATTTCTTATGTTTGTTAAATTGATTTATGTTGTGATAAGAAATTATTTATGACTGTTTGGCATATTTTTAATCATCATCTCAGTTAAATTGAATTTACTGAATTAAATTGTTTTTCAATTTATTATTGCATATAAACTGCCAGTTAAATTGTTATTTAATTTATTATTGAATATAAACTGCTAGTAAATACCTGTTATTTATTAGCTGCTCTATATTGATGTTATTGTTTGAATTGGATGATGATTGTGTTAAATGTTTGATGATTGATATTGGATGCATGGATGTTGTATTTTATATTGTTATAAACTGCAAGTTGTATGGATTTTTATTTCATTCGAGATTGCAGTTTAAAATGATATATAGCCGTATTTTTATTTTAAATTACGGATTGAAATGATAAATATCCGTATCATTTGACCATATGATAGAAAATTATATACAGACACCATGGTCTATATATAAAAATATTTTGAAATGATTTCTATGGTTTTGTAAAGAAATATATGATTTTATAGAAATAATGATTTCAAATATTATATAAATGTTACGTTATATATATGTAGTTAAATTCTTGATTTTTAGCTATGTATAAATTCATTTGGTATAAAACAAGTTTAAAAATAAAGATTGATTTTATTAAAAATGTAATATGGTTAAGTATTTGTATAAATTATATTTTATACAAAGTTTATAATGATTTTTAATAAAACTAAGGGTGAGAAGATAGATTTGAAATTGTATTAAATGTAGAAATTTATTTAATGAAACCGATTTGGAACTTATGGAAATTGGGATTTTAAAGGATATGATTCATATGTTGATTTTGGTTTAAGTTAAATTAAATAAATATTGAAAGTATAAATAAATTGAAGGGAACATTTATTTATTTGTAATTTGGGTTTTATTTAAAAGATAATTGACTTATTAAGTAAATGTTTCAGAACTAAATAATAGAAAATTGAATTTGATATATGTATGAAATTATCGAACTTAGTTTTGAAATGGTTGAATACTTAAGGTTTGAAATATACTGAATTTGAAATGGTTTACTTTGTGGAGCAAATCTATTTTGAAATCAATATAATTTGGAATGGTTCATTTGGAAACTGAACTGAATAGAAATTTATGATTCGGGATTTGGTTAAATATAAAATGTAGAAATTCGTGTTGTTTTGGAATTGGTTTGTGAAATTGAAGAAGCTATTCAATTATATAAAGTAATTTAATATTTAAACCATTTAAGTAGTGGAAGTTATGTTTCAAAGTTATGAGTTTCAAGGTATTAAAATTTGAAGTGTTATATTCAAGTGTTTTGATTTTGAAATGTTATAACTTTGAAAGTGTTATTATCTTAGAAAAGGATATATTTAAAATGAAAATGATATCGTATTGATTTGGTTTTGAAAGGGCAATGATATTTGGTTTTAAAGTATAAACTATTTTTAAAATGACCGCGGTGTTATAATAACGTTTGGTTGTTAAAGAGACCGGGACCGGAAGTTGTCATTTTCTCCGCCAACTCCGCAAACCACTTTAACAACCGTGTACGCGGTGGAGATTCGAGAATGAAGTAGGATGGTGGCAACGTTCTATTAAGGTATATACGTGGACCCGACTCCCGTGAGTTGGCATAAGGTGGCTAAAACAGGAGCGATTCTCGGGCCAAGGAGGTAGCCCCTAAGATGGTAGCCCCTCTTATCGGACACACTCCTTCGATATTATATTCTTACATTGGATTGATTTGGTGGCCACTTTTGATTTTTGATTTTTGGAGGTGTGGCTCAAGGTGGGCGGCGGTAGCTGCTACGCGTTACCACCAGCCTGGGCGCTTAATTGGTATATCTACCCTAGCATTGCCTTATGTGCCGTGTCACCTACCCTAGCGTGCCTTGTATGAGTTTGATTTGTGTCGTACCTATGGAGTATCCTCTGGTAGCCTCTCGATCAGGAGATATTACTGTACTGCATAGACTATTGGCACTATTTATGTGTTAAGGGGAATATTGGGTCACTCCTAACGCTATTTTAAAGTAATTTTATTTTACTATTAGACATTATTATAATAGCGTATATTACTACATAGTAAATAGTTTAACCGATCCTTAGGAGATGTGAATCGCGAGCATCTCTTAAGTTACTGCATTCACGTTAGACACTGGATAGGAGATGTCAAATACCGTAAACATCTTTGATGCCATTCCACTCATATTTATTTCTGTTGATTTAACTCACATAAGATCTTTTAGTTCTGACTCGAGTGTTTTGTCTTTTCAATTCGCTCGGGTCAGTCAGAGCATTTCAGGATTTGAAGACTTTATTTCTGGAGGATGAAGATGAAGATTTCATTAATATTATTTATTTTAGTATTCCACTACATTCATATTGTTCTGCTGCATTGTTATTTATTATATTCTGGTATGTGTAACTCTGATATGTATTGTATAAGTATAATCGAATATTTTGCAAAACAGCTTCATGAACTATTTATTTGATTATTATATTTTATGGTTCTGCTGCGAGATTCTGTTTTGTTTTTCTTTCTCTGCTTTTTCTTATTCACCCAGATAACAATTCGCCCTTTTGTATGGTTTAAGTCTGACGTGTGTGGTTTATCGTCGATTTAAAACGTACAAAGAGGCGATATGTCACATTATGTATTTGAGACTTCTACGTATCTTGATTTCTATTGTAAACGATTTCATACTTTGTTGTTTATATAGTAGCCTCATGAACTACTATTTATCTATTCCGCTGCTTATTGTTATTTTACTCCATGTCTGTGATTTTGTGATTGATTTATTTACCGTATATGCGGTGTCTTGCCAAATATAAATTAATAGTCTGTTGATTTAAGCAATACAAGTCAGACATGTGTGGATGATTGTTGATTTGAGAGGTTCGAAATACCAGGCCGTTATATCTCTACTATTTGTAAATAAGAACAACACATCAAACAACATTCGACTTTGTTTTATGTGTTGTGTTAGTTATTATAAGAAGACGGAGCATATATGTGGTCGGATGTGCAATGAGACGGCACAGGATTTAACGACAGATAGATATGCGATCAGACAACGGAGAATATCCGTTGTCTAATTTTTTTCTTCTCATAGTGTTCTAACTTATATTGAGCACTTATGCCTTAAAATTATTTCTTTACAGTAAATTTTTTGATTTGTTTTAAATGAAGAACTAGTCAAATCAAACTTTGTAAATTAATGATGTTAAAGTGGGTGCTATAAAGCCTTTATTTAGAGGATGCAGTGGAAAAAGGACAGGTCTTAAAGTGGATCTACTGTTTAATATTTAAATTGAAATAGCATAGATATCGAGAGAGCTATGCGCTATAACAGAAACTTTACGGTACTTTAATAGCACAGATCCAAGCAGAGTACTTATTTTGATGTCTTAGTGTAACGACCCGTAAAATTCGATGATTTAAAATGAGTTAAATTAATGAGATTTTAGTTAAATTTAGAAAGAAATAAAAATCTTATAATTTATATTGGAACGAATGTTAGAAATTAGATGTAGCAATTGAAATTAAAATTAACAATTCAAATTTTATATTGTAATTAATTGGAAATAATGTAAATTGAATAGAAACGTAATTTTATTTATAAGGCAGTAATTGATGAATAAAAAGTTTGAAACCAAGTAAATAAATTTATGGAGAACATTTAATAAGTAATCAATGTATATATTAGGCAATTGACAATTTATGGATTTGTTAAGATTGCAAAGTTATAAATGAGTGTAAATGGGAACATTTGGTAATTAATTAAAATAAGAAAAAAAATGTTATAACTTGGATACAAAATTTATATATGGAAGTGAATGTAAATATGAATTAATTAACGTGCGCATAAATTTATAATGGGATAAAACGTAAATTAATGTAATAAGGATGATGCAGGTTGATAAGTATTCATAATGTTTGTGTTAATGATAAACGTTACTTTAATGGTTGTAATATAAAATAACAGAAGTGTAAAATGGAAATTAATAGAAATGTAAACTCATTTTAAGGTAGTAATTGGATGTAGATTTATGGAATGGAGTTAATGCAAATCAATGGAATTTTTGAAGACGTATATGTAGCTACAAATTTAATATATGAAAAAAAAATGTAAGCATTGGATTAAATTAAGGAAATTAAATATTAATAAATGGTCATTTAACAAAACAATGTTCTGTGAGTAATTATAATAGTTGTTTGAAATACGTATAAACTTTGATTTGGAAATCAATTGGATTTAAAATGAAATTTTGTATTACATTGATGATTTTAAATGTTATTTTATTATGTAAAGTAATAAATAGTGTAATAAAAGAATGAAATCGAGATAAATAAATTTAATTGAGATTTTAATTATAAATAATAGGTTGGATGGTAATTGTTGTGGAGAATAACCATACAAGTATTATAAAGAGTATATTGGTAATAAACGGTTATTTCGAATAAAGGTAATTAAATATTACTTTAATGGACATAAATGTAGTAACCGATAGAGTAAATGAAATTAGCATTATGAAAATAAATGTAACATTGTTTTGTAAGCAATAAAAGCCTATTAATGTGACTGAAGGTTAACGGTAACGATTTTTGTATGCTACCTATGTAGGTTGCTTGTAAATTTAAACTTTGAAATTTGTTACAACAATAATAATTTAATATCACGTTGATGCTAATTAAGGTAATATTTGTAAGTAGTGTTAAGGTTATTCATATTGGACAAATTGTTGAGTTATAAGGATCGTGAATAAAGCTTTATTAATTTTTTTGGAATTTAAAATTTAATAAAAGGATTAATTGCAATTAAATGAATTTATTATTTTAAAATGGGAATTTAGATGAAATATGAGACAATTTATGTAATAGCTTTGAATCCAATGTTTAATCCATCCATAATATGACTATTGGTTGATTTAAGTATAGGAAGTAAGATTTATTAATTTAATTTAAGTATAAAATCCAATAATTTTATTTATTGCAAAATAAAATGGAATTAAAATGTCTAAATACTACGTTATTGAAATTAAAATGGAATTTGAGGATAATTATGTAATAAATCATGAACTAATGTAGTGGTAATCTTATTTTGGTAAAAGATGCGAATAAGAAGGCTTAAAAATTTAATAAATGGGTCTTTGAGAATTTAATTTATAAATTTTAGATATAATGAAGCGGAGAAATTAACACTGCAATTGATAGATTTATCAACTTTTAATTTACATCTAACTTTGTTTAAATTTTGTAAATGATTAAGAAATATAAAAGTGATAAAATTGTCAATTATAAAATTGAAATTTAAAAATTGGACTTAATTAATTAATTATTAATTTATTTAATTAATGGAAAAATAACCATTTTAGCCACTGACTCGGGTTTCGACGAAACCAGTTTCATCGGATCCGTATCGGTGAATTATTGTAGGATTTCAAGTTTCGTATCGATCGGACTTGTCGTTTGATCATATGGGCTTGAAACGCCTTGAAATCAATTTAATTGAAATCAATTGAAATCAATTTGAAAATATCGATTTTAGCATAACTTCTTCATACGATGGAATTTGGACGTGAAACTTTTTCCATTGTGTTCAGAATATTTTAAAACATCTATTTTGATACATGGGTTGATCCAATTTCGTTCCGAAGTCGAAACGGGCTTTTCGGGCCATATATCGTTTAGCGCGTACATCTATTTTATCCATTCTATTTCAAATTATCTATAAATACATTGTTATAAACCCTAGCCTCTGTAATTTTCATTTGTGTGTACATACAAATTCATCTATTCTCTCCTCCTCAATGGCAGACGAACAAACTTCCAATTCCAGATCCAATTCCATTTCAAAATCAAAGTCAAAAATCCAAAGTCCTCAGAAAAATTTGAAAACAATATATATTGAAGCTCTCAATGAGCGTAATCTTCTGGCGTTGTTCGTTTTTCGAATCGATTAACCGTTTACCCAGAAATCACGAATCACTTCCGGCCGTTCGTAGCTAGGGTTCCCTATTGGACGGTGGATCGTCGACGATTGCTCGATCGGAGGGCATCAGATTGTAGAGGGGGTCGAGAGGCTTCGATCTATGTGGTTGGTTCGTGCTATGGGGGTCGAAAATCGCTATGAAATTGAGAATAATGGTGCGGCGGCGGCTGTCCACTGGACAGAGGCGGAGCACGCCGCGTGGGCCCGGGGGGGACGTCCGGTGATGGGCGACTTGGAGGAGGAGTTCGATGGGGTGGCCGCGGCATGTGGCGGTCGGCGTTTTGGTCTTTACGGTGGCGGCGTGGTTTTGTGTACACGATGTTTTTAGGGTTCTCGTGTTTGCTGTAGAACGATGACGTGGTGTGAGGGAGGTAATGTCTTGTTTTATTTTTTTATATATTTAAAAAAAAATCATTGAAGTTGTAATGATAATAACTATCGCATACGATATCCGTTTTATGCGTGAATTTTTTTGATAGGATAGCAATAAAATTTCGGACATATTGGCGCTGGTTTGGACGAATTTGGAGACTGTGTAATTTTTGGGTTTAAATTGGATTTAAATTCAATTTAAGTCCCAAAGGTGAGTGTTTTAATCCGCTCACAACTTCTAAGATTTCTTATGTTTGTTAAATTAAATTTTGATGTGATTTAAAATTTATCTATGATTGTTTGGCGTATTTTAATCATCCTCTCAGTTTAATTGCATTTATTAAAATTGTTATTTAATTACTCATTGCATATATAAATTGCCAGTTAAATTTATTTATTTATCATTGCATATAGACTGCCAGTTAAATAGTTATTTAATTGATTATTGAATATAAACTGTTATGTAATGCCTGTTGTTTATTATCCGTTCTATATTGAGGCTATCGTTTGAATTTGAAGATGATTGTGATAAATGGTTGATGGTTGATGGTTGATATTGGATGAATGGATGCTGTATTTTGTATTGCTATAAACTGCAAGTTATTCTGCATTTTCATTTCATTCGGAATTGCGGTTTGAAATGATATACAATCGCATTTTTATTTTTAAATTGCGGATTGAAATGATAAATATCCGTATCACTTGACCATAGGATAGAAAATTATTTACAGGCACCGCGATATATATATATATATAATTATTTTTGAAATAAATTTTCTATGGTTTTGTAAAGAAATATATATATGGTTTTATGAGATATTGATTTCAAATATTTGATAAAGGTTATTTTATATATAGTTAAATTCTTGGTTTTAAGCTATGTATAAAATTGTTTAAAGTATGAAGTAAGTTTAATAATAAAGCTGGTTTTATTTAAATATATTATGGATAAATATTTACTTAAATTATATTATAATATAGAGTTTGTATTGATTTTTATAAATCATAGTTGAGAAGATAGTTTTGAAATTGATTTGAGATTTTATTAAATTAAGTTCTTATTGAAACTTAGACTTAAAAAGAATATGGTGTTATAACTAAATTCGGGTTTAAGATGATTAAGTGAATATATCTAGTCTAAATAAATTGAGGAATATTCAATTTCTGAATTTGAAAGTTTTATTTAAAGGATACTGGATTTATTAAGTAAGTATTTCGAAACTAAATAATAGTAAAGTGAATTTGGCATATATATATATATATATATATATATATATATATATATATATGTATATATGAATTAAAAATTCAGTTTTGAAATAGTGGAATATTTAAACTTTGAAATAAATGGAAATTTAAATGGTTTATTTGGGAATTCAAATCTGTATTTGGAATTGATTTGAGAAAGTAAAAAGCTAACTTACTTTATAAAGTAATTTATATTTAAACCATTTAAGTATTGAAAATTATGTTTCGAAGCTATGGGTTTAAGGTATATATATTCGAAAGTACTATGATTTTTGAAAAAGATATATTTGAAATAAAAATGATATCATATTGATTTGGGTTTTAAAGTAGAAATGATATCGTATTTATATGGTTTTGAAATGAATATTTTATTCTGGTTTTAAAGTATAAATTATTTTGGAAAGACCGCGGTGTTATAATAACGTTTGGTTGTTGAAGAGACCGGGATCGAAAGTTTTCATACTCTCTACAAACTCCGAAAACCACTTTAACAACCGTGTACGCGGTGCAGATTCCAGAATGAAGTAGGATGGTGGCGGCGTTTTCTTTGAGGTAAATACGTGGACCCGACTCCTGTGAGTTGGCATAAGGTGGCTAAAACAGGAGCGATTCTTGGGCCAACGAGGTCATTTCTCTGATCGGACGTTCTCCTTCGATATTATACTCTGACATTTGGATTTGATTCGGTGGCCACTTTTGATTTTTGATTTTGGGGGTGTTGTTCGAGGTGGGTGGTAGTAGCTGCTATGCGTTACCACCAGCCCAGATAGTAATTGGTGTATCTACCTTGGCATTGCCTAGTTGTGCCGTGTCACCTACCCTAGCGCGCCTTATACGATTTTGGTTTTATACCATATCTATGGAGTGCCCTCTGACGACGCCCAGTACGGGGGAGATTACGGTACTGTATAGACTATGGGAATATATAAATGTGTTAAGGTGGAAAATGTAAAGCTTAACGCTATTTAAAAGTAAGTTTATTTTACAATTAGACACTATTATAATAGAAAAATATACTACATAGTAAATAGTTTAACGGATCCTTAAGAGATGTAAATCCCGAGCATCTCTTGAGTTACTGCACTCATATTTATTTCTGTTGATTTAACTTACATAAGATCTTTTAGTTCTGACTCGAGTGTTTGTCTTTCAAATTCGCTCGGGTCAGTCCGAGCATTTCAGGATCAAAAGCTTTATCTCTGGCGGACGAAGACGAAGATTTCTGTATTATTATTAATATATACTATATTGTTCCACTACGCTATTGTATTCCACTGCATTATTGATATTCTATGGTATGTATAACTCTAATATATATTGTAAGTATAATTAAATATTTTGAAAAACATCTTCATGAGCTGCATATTTGATTATTATATTTTTCCTTCCACTATGAGATTCTGTTTTATTTTATTTCTTTCTTGGTCTTCTTATTTACCCCATAACAATCCTCCATTCCGTATGGTTTGAATTGGCACGTGTGTCGATTTAAAGTTTGCGAAAAGGCGGGATGTTACATCCAGTGTCAGAGCTTTGGATTAGCGATAAAGCTTAGCTTTGTGGGGTCTGACTCTTTATTAATAGGGTAGTAATACCCTATGGGAGTCGCTGAGTGTATATATATGAGAGAGCGTATTTGTTAGTGTTATAAAAGGTTTTAATATTATGTTAATTTGTTCCCTTTTTTATTTATAAATTCTGGTTGATGCATGGGACGCTATGACATCAATAGGGATTTCTAAACACTTAATAGGACAGACCGACATAATATTTGGTTTTTAACATAGGTGAATGAAATAATTTTGCCTATTATATTTTCTATATATATAAAGTAAATTTTTATAAAGGTTATATTTGGCTGTATTATATTGGTTGTTAGGTAATGAAATTCATAAATAATAGTTAAAATAAGATTGAAATGGAATAAATGAAAATTGGAAATTTAGAACTTAAGTTCTGGGGTTTTGAAAATTTCTTTTGAGTGATTTTGAAACATAATAATAATAATATTTAGAAGTATTTTCTGATATAAATATTTCAATATAATTTGAAAGAATTGTTTTAAAGAAATTTTGGAAAAGAAATAAGTTTTGTACTCCCCTCTCTGTCGCTGGAAAATAATTTCGATGATGAGTGTACGCATTATCGACATTCATTTTTAAATTTCGACGTGGGAAGGCCACTGTAGTAGTTTTACTACAGATTTATTCTAATAACCAAATATAAATTTCTAATTATTTTAAGTATAATTGGATGTATAAGTGTAAGTATATAATTATCTATTATTTTAAAACAATTTGAAATTAAACCCGGTATTTAATTCTTAAGTTTCCGATAATTAATAGTTTTAATTAGGGTAGTGAAATGGTAGTTAATTAATAATTGGAATCTTTAAATAAAATTAGAGATTTAATGATAAGTTATAAATTAAATAAAAGAAAATTTAAATTTGTAACATATAAAACAAAGGATATTATTATTGAACAATTAATAAATTAAAAGAATTGAGAAAAACTTGTATAACTTTCAATTACATTCTTAAAGCATATATGTATAACTTACCAAATATTAAAAGTTAAAATGTTAAAGATTTGTAATGAAAATTGTACAAGCAAACTTATATAATGAAAATGCTCAATAAATTGCTTTTATTAATAAGAATTGAGGTTATAATTGTTATATACTTAAGTAAGTAATTATAGACTTAAGTAAATGATTGAAGTTATTTATTTCGAAATAAGCAGAAAGATGAATACTGTAATAAATGAATGTAATATAATAAAAAAGAAATTTCATGATATGAATAAGTAGAAAATGAGACTTTGTTAGAAATTTGGAAAGTGTAACCTATAAGACAAAAGATATTATTGTTGAACATTAAATTAATTAATGGCAATGAGAAAAACTTGTATAATTTTTCAATTACATTCTTAAAGCATATATATATAACTTACCATATAATAAAAGTTACAATGTTAATAAGAAAATGTAATGGGAAATCTTACAAGTAAAACTTGAGGTAATGAAAGTATTCAAATGAATAAAACTAAATGAAACTATAAGAAATAAATGGCAAATTAAATAGATAAACCATTATAAGAATGAAGAGTAAATCAAACGACAAAGGTATGAAATGAGATTGAAAAATAAACTTGACTATTGTTGAAAAAGTGCTATTTATTTGGTTTATGGTTGTTTGGGCAAGGATGCTTTAAATTTGTTTAGATGTATGAATAATCCATTTAGTTTCACCTAAGACTGTTGAGTGAATGGTGCGCTTAATAGTTTATTTTCCATCCGTACAATTTAAAGTTTTAAACCCGAACAACTATTTGTTTTGTTTGATATGAATGATTAATTTGTGTTGATTTTATGTGATGGTTGTATGCCTTGTTGCAAGGGATTGTTGTTGTTGTATTGATTTGCTTATTATTGATTGAAACAAAAATAATATTTCATTTTATATAATTGTTAACCTTTTTGGATTATATAAGTGAAATGTAAGTTACGGAAGCAATTGCTACTGCTTTTGGTTCCATAAAATAAGCGTTAATTGCCCGACTAATAGGTACGTTTTCGGATTACGGTTTATAGCGTTATTATATTGTTTTCCCAGGTTGGGATATATATTAGTTTGGTAAATTTATGTTGTATATTGTTATATTTGATATTATAATTTCTCTCGAGCCTCCCCGTACAAAGGAGACTCTGCCGAAACTTTCCATAAATTTTGGACTTAGAAATTTTTTGAAAATATTTTCCAAACTTTATTAATTTAAGTATAAAAAGATATAATGATTGTAATTTTGTATATTTTATTTAAAGTAACTAATTTTGTAAATTTAATTGTTTATAAAATTAATATTTTAAATAAGATATATTGATTTCTTAATTCTTCTTTTCCCTTCTTTTTCCTTTTCGGGGACGAAAGGTTTTGAGTGTAGAGTGTAACGACCCGTAAAATTCGATGATTTAAAATGAGTTAAATTAATGAGATTTTAGTTAAATTTAGAAAGAAATAAAAAACTTATAATTCATATTGGAACGAATGTTAGAAATTAGATGTAGCAATTGAAATTAAAATTAACAATTTAAATTTTATATTGCAATTAATCGGAAATAATGTAAATTGAATAGAAACATAAGTTTATTTATAAGGCAGTAATTAATGAATAAAAAGTTTGAAACCAAGTAAATAAATTTATGGAAAACATTTAATAAGTAATCAATGTATATATTTGGCAATTGACAATTTATGGGTTTGTTAAGATTGCAAAGTTATAACTGAGTGTAAATGGGAATATTTGGTAATTAATTAAAATAAGAAAAAAAATATAAATGCTATAACTTGGTTACAAAATTTATATATGGAAGTGGATGTAAATATGAATTAATTAACGTGCGCATAAATTTATAATGGGATAAAACGTAAACTAATGTAATAAGGATGATGCAGGTTGATAAGTATTCATAATGTTTGTGTTAATGATAAACGTTACTTTAATGATTGTAATATAAAATAACGGAAGTGTGAATGGAAATTAATAGAAACGTAAACTTATTTTAAGGTAGTAATTGGATGTAGATTTATGGAATGGAGTTAATGCAAATCAATGGAATTTATGAAGACGTATACGTAGCTACAAATTTAATATATGAAAACAAAATGTAAGCATTGGATTAAATTGAGGAAATTAAATATTAATAAATGGTCATTTAACAAAACAATGTTATGTGAGTAATTATAATAGTTGTTTGAAATGCGTATAAACTTTGATTTGGAAATCAATTGGATTTAAAATGAAATTTTGTATTACATTGATGAGTTTAAATGTTATTTTATTATGTAAAGTAATAAATAGTGTAATAAAAGAATGAAATCAAGATAAATAAATATAATTGAGATTTTAATTATAAATAATAGGTTGGATGGTAATTGTTGTGGAGAATAACCATACAAGTATTATAAAGAGTATATTGGTAATAAACGGTTATTTCGAATAAAGGTAATTAAATATTACTTTAATGGATATAATGTAGTAACAGATAGAGTAAATGAAATTAGCATTATGAAAATAAATGTAACTTTGTTTTGTAAGCAATAAAAGCCTATCAATGTGACTAAAGGTTAACGGTAACGATTTTTGTATGTTACCTATGCAGGTTGCTTGTAAATTTAAACTTTGAAATTTGCTACAACAATTATAATTTAATATCACGTTTATGTTAATTAAGGTAATATTTGTAAGTAGTGTTAAGGTTATTCATATTGGACAAATTGTTGAGTTATAAGGATCGTGAATAAAGCTTTACTAAATTTTTTGGAATATAAAATTTAATAAAAGGGTTAATTGCAATTAAATGAATTTAATTTTTTAAAATGGGAATTTATATGAAATATGAGAAAATTTGTGTAATAGCTTTGAATCCAATGTTTAATCCAACCATAATATGACTATTGGTTGATTTAAATATAGGAAGCAAGATTTATTAATTTAATTTATGTATAAAATCCAATAATTTTATTTATTGCAAAAGAAAATGGAATTAAAACGTTTAAATGCTATGTTATTGAAATTAAAATGGAATTTGAGGATAATAATGTAATAAATCATGAACTAATGTAATGGCAATCTTATTTTGGTAAAAGATGTGAATAAGAAGGCTTAAAAATTTAATAAATGGGTCTTTGAGAATTTAATTTATAAATTCTAGATATAATGAAGCGGAGAAATTAACACTGCAATTGGTAGATTTATCAACTTTTAATTTAAATCTAAACTTTTTAAAATTTTGTAACTGATTAAGAAATATAAAAGTGATAAAATTTAAAATTATAAAATTGAAATTTAAAAATTGGATTTAATTAATTAATTATTAACTTATTTAATTAATGGAAAAATAACCATTTTGGCCACTGACTCAGATTGCGATGAAACTGGTTTCATCGGATCCGTATCGGTGAATTACTGTAGGATTTTAGGTTTCGTATCGATCGGACTTGTCATTTGATCGTATGGGCTTGAAACGGATTGAAATCAATTTAATTGAAATCAATTAAAATCAATTTGAAAATATTGATTTTAGCATAACTTCTTCATACGATGGAATCTGGATGTAAAACTTTTTCCATCGCGTTCAGAATATTTTAAAACATCAATTTTCATATATGGGTTGACCCAATTTCGTTCTGGAGTCGAAACAGGCTTTTCGGGCCATATATCTTTAGCGCGTACATCTATTTTATCCATTTTAGTTCAAATTATCTATAAATACGTTGTTATAAACCCTAGCCTCCCTAATTTTCATTTATGTGTACGTACAAATTCAGCTATTCTCTCTTCCTCAATGGCAGACGAACAAACTTCCAATTCCAGATCCAATTCCATTTCAAAATCAAAGTCAAAAATTGTAACAACCCGCATATTTATCGATTTTATATTTAAATATTTTATTTAAATATTTTATCATTCGTCGGATTTTGGTCCAAAAAGCTACTTTTTGCAAACAGTCGAATTGGGACTCGAGACCACCCCCATTGAGTTCAAAATGACGTTTGCGACCTTTTTGAGTATAAGCTTCGATATGTTTGGAGTAAGTTGATTTTTGCCACTTTTTCACTTAGGGCTTTGGTTTGGGATGAACCCATTAATCACTTACTAACTCAGCCCCAACCCACTCCAACTCTTCATTACTTTATTTCATATTCCTAACACTCAAGCTTAAGCAAAAATGGTGGAAGAGAATGGGAATTAGAAACTCCAAGCCTTAGTTCCTCTTGCTAGCTCAAGTTCTTGCTCCAAAATCAAAGTGAACCCATTGGCAAGCATCTCCTTCTTCTTCTCCAACTCATTCTCCTTCCAATTTCAGAAATTTTCTAAACCTAATTTGGGAAATATTTCTCTTTTAAGCTTAGAATCAAGCTTCTTGAGTTGGGATTGAAGAGTGGTTGATCCTCCTTTGTTTTCAAGCTTCTTCTTCATTTGTTTGGGTTCAAATGTGAGATTTTTATCTCACATCTTAGTCTATGTTTATCTTCGATTGTTAGGTATGAATTCCTAACACTTATTCATGTGCATTTGATTTTGATTTGGATTGCTTTTGTCAATATTCCAATTTTTGGTGTTTTGGGTTCAATTCTTTAAAAATCATAACTTTGATGTTTTGATCATGTTTTTGATGATGAACCAAAGAGCTTCTATGGCCGGGTAGTCGATTGGGGTAAACCCTTAGTGCCGTTGCTCGACGGGTTGCAAATTGAGGAAGTTTGCACCTCTTTTGAAATAGGGTAGGAAGTGCAAGTATACAGGTTCGGCCGACCGAGCTCAGGGTCCGGTCGACCGACCTGCTACCCAGGCACTTCCTGCCTCTGTTTTGGAAGTGCTGGTTACAGGCTTCGGCCGACTGAGCCCCTGGGCCGGTCGACCGACCTGGTGCCCTAGCACTTCCAATCGGTCAACCAACTCAGGGAGTCCGGTTGACCGAATTGCTCCTATCAGCCTACTATGCTTTTTCTGCCTAGTTGCTTGAATTTCCAACTTTAATCGATTCGTGTTGTTTCCCTTTTGTTGTTATCATTTATTATCGACTTTGATGACTTATTTTCTTCAGGAATTCTTGGAATATCCATTTCGATGGATTCAGTATCGATTTCTTTGGATTTTATTCACGTCTTCGAATATGAATTTTAGTGATTGATTGTTTCTACAATCTTCTTTGTGATTTGTCACTTTAAAAATATAAAGGTTTTCTATACTAGTAGTAAATATCAAAACTCTTTCTTCAAATGATTTCAACACTATTTTATTATAAAGCTCGTTTTCTTAAACCATTTTCCAATCTATTAGTATATACAAACCTTTACCTCACTCGGATGAGAAATCTAATTAAACGACTTAGTAAAACAAGTGGTATGAAACGCTTGCGTTTACTTCGTTGGTTAATTCTTCGACTTATTCGATTGAATCTCTTGTGACAATTTTCTAGTGGAGATCTACAGTTTGTTCGTAAATATTTAAGTTAAGCAAGTGGTTATGGGACATGAAGATAAACTCATATATTTACTAGCTTAGTGTAATTAACACTTCTCTTTGATCATGACGATCATTTTATGGTTTAGACTAGCAATGTGCGATGTCTCTTTGTTTATGTGGAGGACTGTACCTCATTTTTTATCGAGCTTCGTCTCATTTCTCGCATGAGTCGTACCATCTAGGTGCGTCGACATTTATTTACACATGGGTCGTATCTATTTAGGTGCGTCAATGTTTGTTTACTACGTGGAGCAATCGGCTCAATAAGTTGGGGCATGGGGCGTATCTTTCTAGGTGCGTCGATGTTCGTCTATGCATGGGACGTATCTTTCTAGGTGCGTCGATGTTCGACTTTGCATGGGGTGTATCTTTCTAGGTGCATCGATGTTAGACATTACATGGGACATATCTTTCTAAATACGTCGATGTTGGTTTGTGCATGGGGCGTATCTTTCTAGGTGCGTCGATGCTTATTTATGCATGGGGAGTATCTATTTAGGTGCATCGATGCTAGACATTACATGGGGCGTATCTATCTAGGTGCGTCGATGTTTGTCTTTGCATGGGTCGTACCTTTCTAGGTGCGTCGATGTTTGACTGTGCATGGGGCGTCTCTATTTAGGTGCGTCGATGCCCGGTTTATGGAATAGCGTTCCGTTTGGGATTGGCCATCCTTTTCTTGTGATTTCTGGGTTTCGTGTGTTGAATTCTAGAATTTATGTTTCACCAACTTTTACTATTGGCATTGATATATATGTCATTTATTGTGGCTTGGTGAATGAAATTAGGAGTATGACATTCCTTTTTATCTTTGAGAAGATCTTTGCGATATTGATTAATCTCTTATTGATTTTTCAATTATTTATTTATCACAGCTTGGCATTGTGATTATTATACGTTTAGTCATATCTCTTATTCTATATCATTTCTTCTGATATTTATAGCTAGACTGATCCGTTTATTATTTTCTTCTTAAATAAAAATCGGATCAGACCGAAATGTTACAGGTGCTTCTGCTTGACTTCTCTTCTGGGGTTATCATATGATCTTTTGGCTAACTACTTAGATTAGTAGTTTACTTTGTTGTATACTCTTGAGATATGGACTCATAGATGTATTCTTTTGTATGGCATGTGTTGCTACTCTTTTGTATTATGGTGGATCTTTTTGACCACTACTCTGATATACACTTTCATGTGTTAGTTATATATTCATATCTTCTTCCGCCTTTGTGATATGAATTATCTGTGACTGATTTGTGTTATGATTATTTCTATATTTGTTTCCAAATATTATTATAGCCACTCTGTAGTAGCTTTGTGTTTGTACCGGTATGTCGGATTTCCTGTTGAAATAAAATGCATGTTATACTATCTGATATATCGGTGCTCGCGCAAAGAAATTACATGGATGGTCACTCCTCAACAACCTTATTCTCCGTGCTAGTTGACAGCATTACTCCGTAGTGTTCTTGGCTAGCGTTTGTATAGAGGTGGGGCGTCACAAAAATCCAAAGTCCTCAAAAAAATTTGAAAAATATATATATTTAAGCTCTCAATGAGCGCAATCTTCTCGTGCTGTTCATTTTTCGAATCGATTCGCCGTTTACCCAGAAATCGCGAATCACTTCCAACCGTTCATAGCTATGGTTCCCTATTGGATGTTGTATCGTCGACGATTGCTCAATCGGAGGGCATCAGATTGTAGAGGGTGTTGAGAGGCTTCGATCTATGCGGTTGGCTCGTGCTATGGGGGTCGAAAATCGCCAGAAATCGAGAATAATAGCACGCGGCGGCTGTCCACTGGGCAGAGGTGGAGCACGCCATGCGTGGGCCCGGGGGGGACGTCCGGTGATGGCACTTGGAGGAGGAGTTCGATGGGGTGGCGGCGGCATGTGGCGGTCGGCGTTTTGGTCTTTACGGTGGCGGCGCAGTTTTGTGTACACGATGTTTTTAGGTTCTCGTGTTTGCTGTAGAATGATGACGTGGCGTGAGGGAGGTAATGTCTTGTTTTATTTTTTTTATATATTTATAAAAAAATCGTTGAACTTGTAATGATAATAACTATCGCATACGATATCCGTTTTACGCGTGAATTTTTTGTTAGGATCGAAATAAAATTCCGGACATTTTGCTCCTGGTTTGGACGAATTTGGAGACTGTGCAATTTTTGGGTTTAAATTGGATTTAAATTCAATTTAAATCCCAAAGGTGAGTGTTTTAACCCATTCACAACTTCTAAGATTTCTTATGTTTGTTAAATTAAATTTTGTTGTGATTTAAAATTTATCTGTGATTTTTTGGCGCATTTTAATCTTCCTCTCAGTTTAATTGCATTTATTAACATTGTTATTTAATTACTCATTGCATATATAAACTGCCAGTTAAATTTATTTATCTATCGTTGCATATAGACTGCCTGTTAAACAGTTATTTAATTGATTATTGAATATAAACTGCTATTTAATGCCTGTTGCTTATTATCCATTTTATATTGAGGCTATTGTTTGAATTTGATGATGATTGTGATAAATGGTTGATGGTTGATATTGGATGAATGGTTGTTGTATTTTATATTGTTATAAACTACAAGTTATTACGCATTTTCATGTCATTCGGGATTGCGGTTTGAAATGATATACAACCGCATTTTTATTTTTAAATTGCGGATTGAAATGATAAATAGCCGTATCACTTGACCATAGGATAGAAAATCATATACAGGCACCGCGATGTATATATATAAAAAAATTATTTTTGAAATAAATTTTCTATGGTTTTGTAAAGAAATATATATATATGGTTTTATGAGATATTGATTTCAAATATTTGATAAAGGTTATTTTATATATAGTTAAATTCTTGGTTTTAAGCTATGTTTAAAATTGTTTAAAGTATGAAGTAAGTTTAATAATAAAGTTGATTTTATTAAAATATATTATGGATAAGTATTTACTTAAATTATATTCTAATATAGAGTTTATATTGATTTTTATAAATCAAAGTTGAGAAGATAGTTTTGAAATTGATTTGAGATTTTATTAAATTAAGATCTTATTGAAACTTAGACTTAAAAAGAATATGGTGTTATAACTAAATTCGGGTTTAAGATGATTAAGTGAATATATCTAGTCTAAATAAATTGAGGAATATTCAATTTCTGAATTTGAAAGTTTTATTTAAAGGATACTGGATTTATTAAGTAAGTATTTCAAAACTAAATAATAGTAAAGTGAATTTGGCATATATATATATGAATTAAAAATTCTGTTTTGAAATTGTGGAATATTTAAACTTTAAAATATATGGAAATTTAAATGGTTTATTTGGGAATTCAAATCTGTATTTGGAATCGATTTGAGAAAGTAAAAAAGATAACTTACTTTATAAAGTATTTTATATTTAAACCATTTAAGTATTGAAAATTATGTTTCGAAGCTATGGGTTTAAGGTATATATATTCGAAAGTGCTATGATTTTTGAAAAAGATATATTTGAAATAAAAATGATATCATATTAATTTGGGTTTTAAAATAGAAATGACATCGTATTTATATGGTTTTGAAATGGATATTTTATTCCGGTTTTAAAGTAAAAATTATTTTGAAAAGACCGCGGTGTTATAATAACGTTTGGTTGTTGAAGAGACCGGGATTGAAAGTTGTCATACTCTCTGCCAACACCGAAAACCACTTTAACAACCGTGTACGCGATGGAGATTCCAGAATGAAGTAGGATGGTGGCGGCGTTTCCTTTGAGGTAAATACGTGGACCCGACTCTTGTGTGTTGGCATAAGGTGGCTAAAACAAGAGCAATTCTCGGGCCAAAGGTCATTCCTCTGATCGGACGCACTCCTTCGATGTTATACTTTGACATTTGGATTTGATTCGGTGGCCATTTTTTAATTTTGATTTTGGGGGTGTTGTTCGAGGTGGGCGGTAGTAGCTGCTATGCGTTACCACCAGCCCGGATAGCAATTGGTATATCTACCCTGGCATTGCCTAGTTGTGCTGTGTCACCTATCCTAGCGCGCCTTATACGATTTTGGTTTTGTACCATACCTATGGAGTGCCCTCTGATGACACCCGGTACGGGGGAGATTACAGTACTGAATAGAATATGGGAATATATAAATGTGTTAAGGTGGAAAATGTAAAGCCTTAATGCTATTTAAAAGTAAGTTTATTTTACAATTAGACACTATTATAATAGAGAAATATAATACATAGTAAATAGTTTAACAGATCCTTAAGAGATGTAAATCCCGAGCATCTCTTGAGTTACTACACTCATGTTTATTTCTATTGATTTAACTTACATAAGATTTTTTTAATTCTAACTCGAGTGTTTGTCTTTTCAATTCGCTCGGGTCAGTCCGCACATTTCAGGATCAAAGGCTTTATCTTTGGAGGACGAAGACGAAGATTTCAGTATTATTATTTATATATACTATATTGTTCCACTACGCTATTGTATTCTACTGCACTATTGATATTCTATGGTATGTATAACTCTGATATATATTGTAAGTATAATTAAATATTTTGAAAAACAGCTTCATGAACTGTATATTTGATTATTATATTTTTCCTTCCGCTATGAGATTCTGTTTTGTTTTATTTCTTTCTTGGTTTTCTTATTTAACCCATAACAATCCGCCATTCCGAATGGTTTGAATTGGCACGTGTGTCGATTTAAAGCGTGCGAAAAGGCGGGATGTTACACTTAGAGTTTCGAACCCATGATCTCTAGAACCTATGTTTAGATCGTCATATTACTAACTAGTAGTGGTCCTTGACTGTCCCCACTTTTGATAAAACCTCAATCGCAGACCTTGCAACTCTATTGTAGTGATCGAGACAGATTCTTGAAGAGGAGACACTGCCAATTCAATGCAATCAGTACTAGCATGCTCATGTAAGAAGGTATAGTTTATAATTAATTTTAACTTATTCATTATGTCATTATAAATCATTTTTTTTCAATATATGCATCTTAGTGTTGGTAGTTAGCATTAATTCTTAAAATTTATATTTGTATTTTATATTTAATTAGTTATAAAATTTCTATTTTAGGAAACAAATATGACAATCCACCTCTTCGACCCTTAAAAGTCGAAACTAATACATTCATGATATTCAAATGTCGAACATCTGAGTGTCGGAAAGGAAGATTGTTGGGGTGAAAGAAATGCAAAGACAAAACAGAATCTCACAGTGTGATGAGTGATATATAATATCCAAATGATCTTTAAAAAAGAAAATTGTTATTCATACAACGACTAAAGTCTAACCTATCATCACTCTGGATAGTTATAACAACTTATCCTTACAAATGCTGATCTATACAAACAATTAATGCAGTAGAAAAACATAATATGGGAATACATCTTAGAGCCACCCAACTTGTCTCCTGAAGCTCCAAAACATCCACAGCTAACTTTGGAAAAATACTTAGGTCTGACCCGAGTATTATAAGAAAATAACACCAAAATAAGTTTGGTAAACCAACATGAGAAAATCAAATCATACGGATTGTTATATTTAAAAAACTCTTTCAAAATATAAAGTTATCTCGTAAGTCCACGCCACATATAAACACTAATGGGGTTTTTACCTTAAAGAACCAAACCATTTTATAGAAAATCTTGTGATATTATAATAATACATATGGTTTAAAATAAATATTGAATCATAACTGAAATAGTTACATTAATTACACTTCAGCATATTTAGTATACAACTAAGTCCGTAAGGACATGTATTAGAGAATGGATTCCATACAATGACAAGCATTGGGGTACCACCTACTATAGTGCACCTCTAGAAAATGTACCAAGGGCCTCACATAGACCCCCTACCAACACAGAACGAACCTACCCCTTCCTGGATAGTACCGAATGCGGCATCGCCTCGGTTTCTTTGCAACCTTTTCCTTGGGAGCTCTCATTCAATTACCAAATCCATAAATGGTGATCTAGAAGAGTGATATCCATACCCTAATGGTAGTGATTCACATAGCCCTTCTGCATATCCCTTTTTTTTAGTCATTGTCTAGTGTGTAGCTTGAGATTACGTTTTACCCCTTTAACAAATCCCACTTGGAATGCTAACATTGCCCTCCAAACAATAATGCAGTGCTAGCATTCATCTATACATATTGTTCAGCTAATGAATAAACCGAAGGCACTACTTGTACTACATTCATTTTGGAATCACCCTGAAGGTTAGTACCAAGTATCCCTCGCACTTAAAAGAAATCCGTCTTCAATTTCATCATCTTCAATATGTTTCCAATTCGAATGCATATGTCGATTTGAAGTGGTTTTCGGATAACTTATGCTTATCAGATCCTAGTCTTTTCAAACCAATAATTGATAGATTTCCAACTGACTTAATCCTGGTTCTTTCAAAAGTAATCGGACTATATAAGAATCCCAAGGGGATCTCTGGTATACCCCTTAAAGTGGGAGTTGTTGACCGAAATGTGTCCTCCTAAAGAAATCTGAAACCATATGAAATTGCGAAGCATTCGTATACTTCCTAAGTTCAAAAAGGTCAAGTTATCGATAATGGACAAACCACTATCTTGGTGTAAGTATAGTTTGCATATTGTAATATTAAACATCATCTACTTATAAATACTTTCTGATTTCAAATAACGATTAAAAATGAAATCAAACAAGTTAGAAAACTACCATTGCCTTGATACACACTTTTAGTTCTCAAGATAGAGACGAGCTACCATACTTTGAAATTTGATGTCAAGTATAAAATGGAGCACCTTCCACATACTTCGAATTACCTATCAAAATTAAACCCTCTTATACTTATCCAACATTTCAATTCTCTATCCCTCACCAGAATCGAAGTCTGGTATGTTAGGGTAATGGTTGCACCCTATCTTTCCTTATTCAAACACTTTTGATTCTAGATCTATAGTAAAAGATAATATACAAATTGGCTTTTAGTGCTATACATGAGACAATTTACTTTCCATAAATGTATCAACATTTTTGCATTATTTTATCATATTTTTTGGTTACTTAATGGCACTGACAAAGAAATCTCTTGCATAAAACATTCTCTTTTTGAAACAAACCTGAAAACCAACTCCGCAAACTTATTTCCAGTCTTCGATTTCAAACTAGTACTATTCATCGTTTAGAAATGAAACCGTTCAAGTTGGGGAATCATTACCCCTCAAACCTTTACTCGACATTCATTTCTATCTTTAAGATAGAAACAAGTTTCCATGCCTCGAAGTCTAGAAAATATAATCCAAGAGTTCCGCATACTTGTTATAAAATATTTTCCTAAATCACTTATTCAAACCAAAGTTGGATTTTAAAATGGCAATACCCTTTCTCTATATAAATATATATACCTTTTAAATTGATGAATTCAAAACAACTTTAAAACTACTTGCTTTTATAAAAGTAAATAACTTGTTTAATAACAACGAAGTGTTATAAATTAACTTCCTTTCCAATTTTTCGAAACCATTTACTGTAACAAAAATGTTATAGTCCATAATCTCATTTCCTTTCCCATAAACATTTATTACAAAAATAATGTTGCAATCCATGTTCCCTTTCTCTTTTAAAATTACTTTTAGAACTCTTTAAAAAAAAGTTTAAGACTTGTATTTAAACTCTCCTTTAAAGATAGTTGCTTTTAAAAATTTGACTATTAAAACAAAGGAGTAAAATTTAAACCTCATGTTTAAATAACTGAACAAATTCATAAAAAAAATATTTAAAAATTCACACTTCCTTTTAAATAATTATCAACACATTTGAAAATACTTTTCAAAATATCTCAAATAGATAACTCATTTTATTTTAAAAAATAAAAGAATTCCAAAACTGCATTCATAATGACTATCGCTATATGGACCATAACTTTTAAAACTTATTTTTGTAAATCAAATAAATTTTTAAACCATATTTTCTTCTACATTTAAACCACTTTAATACCTTTTCTAAATATTTTGAAAACAAATGTCAGGTTTGAAAGCCAATTCAAATCATATTATAAAACAAGTAATAAATCGCTAAAAAGCGAGTACGGGATTTCAACGTCGCAGTAAAACCAACAACAAATAGGTTAACTATAATTAAGAAATACTCACTCTCCACAAATACAACCATTTACATAACCAATAATACATGTAAATAAAAATAATAAGGCGAGGAATCCTTTATGATCCCTCTATAACATTTTTATTCTTCGAAGTGGTTCTTTAGCGACCTTTTCGCTATGAAGACACTTCAACTCCATTCACTTTGCTTTTGTCCCTTGCAACAAAATGGTTAATGTAACGATCCAGAATTTTAGTCATTTGAATTTTTAATATTTAATCAATTTTAAATATTTAAAAGTTAATTTTATATGTTAAATAACTTGAATTTCAAATGTAGTGATTTAATTGATAATTAAATAGTTGAATTTAAAAATTGAAATTTGTTTAAAAAATGAATCTTGGGTTTAAGTTGGATAAAAATAATTCCAAAGATTATTTAAATTCTATTTAAATCAGAACGAAGATAGTAAAACTTTTGATTTAGATATAAAAGTGATTAATTTGGTTTTTATAATATTTGTTTTAACTAAAGTATTAAAATAGCCTACCGTGACACTATCTAGGATTTCGATGAAACCAGTTCCATCGGATTCGTAATAGTGAATTATCATACGACATCAAATTTCATGGCGATCGGACGGTACGTTTGGACGTGCGAGACCGAAACACATAGAAATTAATTAAAGTAATTTATATAATAATTAGGTTTGAAAAACTATCTTCCACATACGATCGAATTAGGTGTCGAGACTAGTTCCATTATGTTTGGAATAGGGGTATGATATATAAAACAACAAGCGGCATGCTTCCTTTAGAGTTTGAAATTTTTAGACATTTAAAAGCACGATATTTTTATAATTTAAATAATATATATGTACTATATTCACCCATGCTTTATCCCATACCCAAGCCTATACAGGTCATACCAACCCACATTCTAAACCATACCTCCCTTTTTTATTAATTGCAACGACCAAAGAAGAAATGGAAACCCAAAAAATTAAGAGATCTCCGCTATTTTCTTCTATTAAACAAACCGCAAATTCAGTCACTAGGGATGTTCACGATGATTGTGGCCGATTCAGGCCAAACGACCAACTAAAGAAAGTTAGGCGAGGGGATGGGGAGTTTATCTATGGGGACGGATCGTCGATAGAGGGACCATGGAGGTGGAATTTTCTCGATGAATGGCGATGACTAAAATGCCCCCACATCTCTTAATATACCCAAAAGGACACATTAAAAGACGTGGTGCATTTTAGGTATAACTGAAACTAATAGAGATTGAGATTCATGAGTAAAAAATAGTGGAAACTAAGATAATAAATTTGATTTAAACAAGACTTCATAATTGTTTCATAAATCAAATAAGTCAAATACCAAACACAACATACATGTCTCAAAACCCAAGATGTCTCATAAAAACTCTTAATCTCAAAATTCAGAGTACATAATATCCCATATAACAAGCTAGTACATAGAAAAAGCTAAAGCTAGAATAAAAGAAATACGTGGTGGAAATCTTCTCCAAGAAGCCTCTGTGTAACTGCAACTTACCGCCCTCTCCTTGATTGCCTATTAGGGGGAAGGGGAAAATAGAGGAGTGGGTTAGACGAAAAGTCTGGTGAATGATAGTAACTACTAGAATCTTTAAGCAAAGTAAAAGTAATAGACTTCACAACAGCTCTAGTATATAAAAGGAAAAAAGGAAATAGGAGAAATAAAGCTGGAAGTAAATACGAATTAACTAGTACTCAATTAATAAGATATGTTAACTTTGATTGTTTGTACTTTATTGTCCTTGATAGCTGCTTTAATTAGGACGAAGTCCTAATTTTACCCTTTGATCGGCCTACTACTCCATAGAATCTACTGTGGGCTGGATGTTTCCTTACACAGTAGACTTTGGTGTCTACGAAAGACACACATACCAAGCGCTTGGAACTCATAGTGATTACTGAGCACCAAAATGGAAGTCAAATGCGTAACTGCCACCATACTCATGCTACCTATTGCTCCTCCTATTGGGTCGTATGAGTAACTCGACTCAGCATAAGCATGCCCCTCGTCTCACTGCAAAATTATGTGAAACACCGTGTCCATAGAAATTATAGGGGAATGCTGCCGATGTTGGCCCGTCATCCAAAAAATATCTAATAGCGCCCTTGTCCAAATCCCCCATGATTTGAACATCTCTATATTGACCAATTACTACCACTACTAGCATAAGTGTGTTCCTCGTCTCGGTTCATATTTATATGAAACACCGTACCTATAGAAAATAATAGAGGAATGTTATTTGGTACAGGTCCCACTTTAATTCTTTGCTTATTAACTTAGATAAATTATTTAAATAAGCCTTTACTCTTGTTCCTATGATCCGTGCTTATTAATTTATCCTAAGTCTTAAAATAAGCCTTATTATGTTCTATTTCTTATTATAACCTACGTTATAATCATGTTTATTACTTAACTCAAGGTCTAAGTGTGACAATAAGCTTCTTTTCTTCTTTTATTCTTTTTAGTTATAATTCTATGTTATAACTAGGCCAATCTCTTTAATTCAGTCCAATTAATATCATAATTAGGCATAATTCCAGTCTAATTCCATTTATGTTATAGTTTTTATAATTTACATCTTATATTCCATTATGTCAGATTTTTAATAATTTAATCCAATTTCACGTAAATTCTATTCTAATCCATACGCGAAGAAGAAGAAAGAGGAATATAGAAAACCGAAATAGAAGGAAATCCATGGCTTAAGTAGAAGATGTAAATAACTCATAAATAATAGTAAATAAACTAAAATCCTGTAAATAAACTGTAAATAAATGGAAAAGCTAGAAATAAACTGAAATTAATTGGAAAGAACGGCTAGAAGATATAGACTGAAAATAATGCTAAAAACTGTAAATAAATTACTAAAAAGGTTTCTCTAAAAATCATAGTAAAACTACAACTATTGGAAACCCTATTATTTTAAATTACTTAAAGAAATTTAAAATAATCACTATCTCTTACCTTTGGTCCTTAGCTGTTCCCTTTAGGCCTTTTCGGATCCACTTGGGGTTGTTAAATATTTTTATTTAAAACGATTTCCTCCTCGAAAAATTATTCCGCTTAGGGTCCTTCCTGAATTGGTGAACCCAATTGGAGAAAATCTTAGAGTGAGAAAAAATGTTAGGCCTAGGGTTC
Organism: Allium cepa; assembly: GCA_030765085.1. Lineage (NCBI taxonomy): Eukaryota > Viridiplantae > Streptophyta > Magnoliopsida > Asparagales > Amaryllidaceae > Allium > Allium cepa. The sequence goes on from CM060931.1 coordinate 465,782,442, forward strand.
TATATATAGGAGTAGAAGTGGATCTCAAATAGTTAGATTCGAGGATTGAATAAGATGCAACCACGTCATAGGCTGAATAGACGCCATCGGATGCATGAATGAAGAACTATATTGAGTTGAAGAATGCAAAACACGTCTACAAAATTCGTACAGACAAATGTTCGTTCATTCGCCCAAATGGGCAGGCGGATCGACTGGGCGTTAGACCGCCTTTGTGCCCATGTCGACCGATCGGTCAACCTAGCCTATTTTTTTATTACTTCGTTTCTTGCTCATTAATCCGGATTCTGACGTTTTATATATGGAAATTGATCAGTAAATTACCACTGAAACAATGGTGCAACTACCGTGGCTCAATTTTGATAATTTGAAAATTTTATTCAATTATTTAATTAATTAATGAATTAATTATTACGAGTTAAATTTTGGGCTGTTACAACGACGAATTAGCTCATTCTGGTGCTTGTTGGTGACGAATGGCGGCGAGTTCGATTCTAGTGGAGACGTCAGGGTCTGGGGTTCCTTCCTTAGTGATGCAGCGACGTATGGATGAATGGCATGATGAAGGCGGAGCTCGAAGTCACAAATGCCTAGATTTTGTGAATGAGATGTTGAAGAGGGAAGGGGTATAAATTTATTTAAAACCTTTTTTATTTAAGTTGATTATGGTTGAATTAAACTAAAAGTTCATTAATCCATATTTAACTCGTATGAGGTCCAAATTGAACGCGACGAGTCACGTCACGATTGTATCGATGAAAGCTACACTATGGAATTGAATTGGATAGATTCGAAGCTAGGGGAAATTTGGATTAAAATGGATGTTCATCCAATAGAAAGCTCAAATTTCAAAACAAGGTTTTAAATTGATTTTAGCAAAGACTGCAGACCACTATAGCATTTTCACACAAATGCTACAATAGACCCGAGTTCAAGTTTAGCCTATAAGTTCAACTATAGCAATTACAGCATTTCAGAAATGCTGTAACAGCTCTTTTTACACAGTTTTAGTTCAATTCAGAAACCATAGCATTTCTGAATGCTATTAAAAGTGATTTCCAGATTTTAGTGTATTTCCAGCAAATAATAAACTTCATTTTCAAACCTTTTAAACATTTTAAAAATAGTAATTTAACATTAAAAATGTTCATTAAGATATCATTAACATATTGTTTTTATCAAAATAAATTCCTTATAATTAAATCAAATTTCAACAAATTCCTTTAATAAATTCAAATGTAAAAATTCCAATTTTTCACATTTTAAAAAAACAACTTAACGCTTAAATTTTTCTCCATTTTTTTTCATATAAATTTAATTTCCAATTTTATTTATATGACTTAATTTATTTAACTAAAATTCTAATTTTCCACTTAAGTTATATTTCAAAAATTCAATGCAACTATTCATTTTTCTCACATTTTAACTTATAGAAAATTCCAAAATTTCTTTATTTAATATTTTAAAAATCCAGTTTAAATCAAATTTTATTATACATATATATATATATATATATACAAATTTTAATATATATATATACACTTTTAAAATTACTTAAAAATTTCCAAAAATTTATAAAAATAACCACGGGCCTGTATATAGTTTTCTAACCTAGGTCAAGTGATACGGATATATATATCATTTCAATCCACAATTTACAAATAAAAATCCGGGTTCTATCATTTCAAACCCGCAATCCCAAATCAAAATAAATAATTTAAAAACCGTTCAGGAATATCATTTCAGCCCATAACAATTTTTCCTTATTCTAAAGTCCGTTCGGGTATGTATCCTTTCAACCCATAATGAACCTAATTTACAGGGAACTTGCAGCGTGATAAACAGATATAAATGAACAGTTTAACCATATACAACAGTAACAGGTGATATAAAATGTAACAGGTGATGATATGCAATTTACCAGGTTAACATCATATATATATAATCATATGGCAGTTATAACATCATAAATATTTTCTACACATTCAGTTGTTGTTGTTTTACAACTACATAAGTATAATTGTCGTGTGAGCTTTACTCACCTCTAATTGCAGAAGATTTCAAAACCAAAGGCACAACAGAAAACAAAGCACGATGACACGATTACAGACTTGAGTGGAGAGCGAATCCAAGCTACAACTCTTGTGTACAACCCAAAACAAACAATCAAAACAACACAATTCAATACAACTTTAAAATGCTATAACTTTGAAATAAAAGAGAATATGAATGCCAAACTTTTTGCCTTGCTTCCTCAAAATACTATGTACGGCCTAGGGGTTGCATAGGGCCAGGTTTTGGTCAAGTTTAGGCTCGGGTTTTGGCTAGCATGGCTCGACCAAGGTGGTGAACAATGGTGGAGTTATGAACATGTGAAGGTGAAGGGGTTTTCTAGGCAAATAAGTGGATAAGTGGTCAAACTAAGGCTCGACCATGGATGGTTAGGCTCGGCCAGAGGGTCCAGGTGGTAGATTAGGGGCTGGAGTGATGAGGTAGGGTCTGGACAAGGTGGTGGTGGCGGCCAAAGATGATGGTGGTGATGGAAAATGGAGTGGTGATCAACTAGGTGCTCGGCTATGCATTGTTTTGGACATTGTTTGCATTTTTGGTGAAGTTTGGCTTCAAGGAGGGTTCGGCCACGGTCAAACCTGAAGTGGTGGGTGGTGATGTTGCCAAGGAGGAGTGGTAGGGGATGGTGGCCGCGGCTATGGTGATGAGGCCATGCAAATAGAAGAGAAAACAAGGCAAAAAGTATGAAAAAAATGAAAGAAAAGTGTAAAAGAGGAGGCCATTACCAAGGAAGTTTGAAGAAGCCGTGAGAAATGAGAAGTGCTGAAGTTTTTCATGTGAAAAGTAATTGTAATAGATGGCTAAGAATTAGAAATGTACGGCCAAAATGTAAATTAATGAGGAGTTTAAGAAATGAAGAGTTTTGAAGGTGAAAGGACTTATGTTTTGCACTTTTTAAAACCTTTGGTATTTCCTTTTCTCTTTGATTTTAAATAAAAAATTAAACTAAGAAATGTTATTTACAACTGAAACAAAGTATTAGGAAATAAAAATAAATATTTAAATTTAAAAGAAATGGAAAAAGAATTACAAAATTTGCCTAAAAATTAGAAAGAGTGTCCATAAATTACAGAAAAATAGCCAACGGCTTTGGAAAATTATGTACTTCATTTTAAAAATATTATAAGACAAAATTTGAAATAAAATGATTTTTAAAACATTTTCAAAGTGAAATAAATAATTAAATTCATAGGAAATATCAAAAGAATTGAAGAAATTGCTTAAAAATAGGAAACAGAACCTGAAAATTTCAATAAATTACCCTTAATTCTAGAAAAATTTCTACTTCACTATAAAAATAATTTAAAACAAATAAAATTAAATTTCAAAAATATTGGGTTGTTACAAAGGATCTCTCGTCTGGACCATTAAGTATCCAAATGAATTAACGTAGTGATTATAAAATGTTGACACATTTTATGGAAAGTAAGTGACTTGTGTTTAACACAGACGTTGAATACGTTAATGTGATAGACATAAGGAAGTTAATTTCAGTAAGCGGGTCATGATAACTTAATCATATAGAATATACTTCTATATGTACATTTTTCACCGGTAATGAATGTATCTATATTTGTAACTTGGGCATCTACCCATGATGGATTATACGTTATGTGTGAACCCCTTATATATTTGATATTTGGCAGTATCCATGATATAACTTAGATAAGTTAAACCCAAATTTAATGATCCATTGTAGTCATTAAGCCTCCGTTTTTTTGGAAAGTTAAATTTCCATTTTCTTTAGAATGGTCTTCATGGTTATTCTATTTTAACAAGATTTTGAAGAATGATTTGATAATTGTTTTGAATATTATATAAAGAAGTTTATGAATAATTTTGGTGTATTCATAAAAGAAGTTTTAGAAATGGTTTTGAATGTTTATAAAAGGATTTTATAAATGGGTTTGGATGTCTATAAAGGGAAATTTTATACATGTTTGAAGGTTTATAAAGAAGTTATATAATCGTGTTTGAATAATTATAAAGAGTTCATAAATGAGTATGGAAGTTGATAAATCTTTGTAAATGGGTTTGGGTTAAAGCAGAGATGATTTCATGGATAAAGAAAATTTATAAAAAGGTTTACTTAAGATAAATAAAATGGTAATTTAGGTTTAGGTTTCTTGAGGCTGACCTTTTAAATATGGTTGTATGGAACATCCGTTCCATACTTAACACCGAAGGAATAGTTCGTAGAGTTATCCTTTTCTCTAATTTATATAATGTAGTTAAATCTGTTTAAGATATTTGGAAATGGAAAATCTTATAAATGTTTTGTGAATATACTTATGTAAAGGAGAAAAGTGTATGAATGTTGATAAATGTTTGGAAAAGGAGATTTATAAAAGAAAATGGTTTTGAGGCTTAGTGATTGCTTTGGATAATTAAATCTTTGGATTTTGTTGTTGTTATTTGATAGTTAAACAACCGACTATCAAATTTGGCCTAATTTGACTTAGGAAGTATGAACGTATATTCGAGTTCTAGGGCGAGGACTCGAATACTTACTTCCAAAAGAACTGGGAATGAGTCAACCGAAAATTATCGGTTGTTGGTATAGAGAGACTGGGATCGGATTTATATATTTGAAAACTACTCTAAACCAACATGTACATTTGAGTGGAAGACATATTGATAATGATTGTAGACGGTGCTCTTTGAAGTGCAAAGGCTACTACCACTAATACTAGGGTGATTCCCAAATGGATATAGTAGAGTTAGTGCCTTCGGTTTCGTTCATATCCAGAATGAACTTTCATGGATGAATGATGGCATTGCATTGACGCCTGGAGGGCAGTGTTAGCGTTCCAAGATGGAAATCTACGTAGAAAAATAAAAATAGCCTCATGCTTGATCAACCAGGAATGACTAAAACAGGGGATATGCAGCAGGGCTATGTGGGTTACTCCCATTAGGGTATACCATCACCCTTCTAGACATATACACAATCGTCAATTAATTCATGTATGTGGGAGTGCTCGGTTAAAGGTTGCAAAGCAACCAGGGTGATGATATATTTGGTACTATCTAGTAAGGAGTAGTCCGGTCCTGTGTTGGCAGTGGTTGTTAGGTACGATCTCGGTACATTTTTCTTGAGGTGAGGCGGTACCCCAATAGCCCAATCCTTAGTTGGAACCAATTCTCCAATACATGGCTTACATTTTCGATTGTATAACCTAGGATGTTGGAATGTGAGATGCAAGCAGCTATTTTTTCTATTTACTTTAAACCTAAATACTATGATAATATCACAGGATTATGATATAAAATGTTTTAGTTATCGTAAGGTAAAAATCCATCCATTTTTATGTGCAGTGTGGTCTTACGAGATACCCTTTGTTTAAAATGTTTTCAAATGTATAAATCGGTTTGGTTATTACTTATTATCAAGTTTTACTCACGCTAGGTTACCAGACTGACCTGGGCATTGTTCCATGTAATGCTCGGGTCGGGCCGAGCATGTTTTTCCAGGTTTAGCTTGATATTTTGGATTTAAAGAGGAGCTGGATGGTCAAGACGTATTCACATATTTTTTTACTTCCATTGTATTATAGTGTATGTATGTTTGCCAATATGAGGACAGGTTCCTATAACTGTCCAAAAATTTAGGATAAGTTTAATGTACTCTAATGTTGTATATATAAATAAAGATGTTTCCTTTTTGTAAATATCATTGTTGTATTATATATTATTCACTGCATTTTTAGATTTAGTGTTGTTTAGTTTTCTTCTATCTTTTACCTTCTTCTTTTACCCTAACAAATCGATATTTCTAGTAGTTGAATGTTCAGCATGTGATATAGTGGACGTATTAGTGTCAATTTTCAAGGGTTGAAAATTCGGCTCATTATAGCAAAACTTGCTTTTCAAAACTCAAATCAAAACCAAATTCTATTAGCAATTTACGGTTATTTGATTGTGATGTTATGGTTGCTTTGAAATTTTGGTCTACTAGATACAGTAACGCGTTTGGTTTTGAAAAGTATGCACGCATCGTACTTTATCACTTGATTTTCATTTTTCCTTCTTCTTTTATTTTTTATCCTCTTCCTATTAAATGGAAACTCTCTATCCTCAGCTTTCAAAAATCACCATCTCCCAATCTATTCACTTCTAGCCAAAACATCAAACATGAAAGTTGTTTATTTTCATATCTAGTATTTTCTAAAAATAGTTGCTAGTCATTTCATTGAGCAGATTGATGAGAAATGTCTAGATAAAGTAGTGGCTAAATATTGGTCCTTTTTCGACAAGCACGAATCTAATAATGAAGGGCATGATCATGTTCGTCTATCAAGGCTAGACTGTTAGAGGTGGTTTCATGATTTTAGGAGGTCGGGTATGGCCATGACCTTGTAATATTATATTCAAAAATTTAGAATTTAAAAATACATTACAAAATTATTTTTAATATTTTTCGGCTAATAGATTTATATATAAATAATATAATAATATAAAATTATAATAAAATTGTACTGGATCTTGAATGTTATAAGACATACATATATTTAATTTTAATTAATTTTATAATTGATTTAATTGTATAATATCAATATATAAATATTTAATTACATATATTTTTAGGTATTTTTAGATATTACAAAATATAGTTATAGATAAATACATACATACATATGTGTGTGTGTGTGTATACACATATTAATTTTACTGATGTAAAAATACATGTATAAAAAAAGAAAAACATTGCATAATTTATATGTATATAATCATTCATCAAATTATTATCTAATTTAATATATATATATATATATATATATTATTTCACATTGACATAAAACACATATTAAATATATGTGTGTGTGCAAATATTTATATTTTTTTAATACTCATTTTAAAATAACAAGTTTGTGTATATACATACATACATACATATATTTGGATGACATAAAATACTTAGATGAGCTAGCATGTCTGTTGTGATACAAATACCAACATTTATATACGGGCATGTTATACCTCACACGCATTATTATATTATACATGCACATAGGTACACATATGTATATGATACATATGTGTACCATTGCGATTAGTTAAAAATATAAATTAAACAAAATTCAATTTATTAATTATAATTTAAATGAAATAAAGATTTTATTTAATTAAATTTAGAAATGTTATAAATGATTTTTCCATTTGCATCACTGATTTGTTGTTATGCGCAACGTTCACCTTTGGGACTGAGGATGCGTCGATATGTAGTAATCTACTTTGTTGAACAATGTACGATTAATTGTGAGTGAAGTTGAGTTAGTTTCTTTCTATAAGATAATGTACTTAAGGATGGTACACAAGATTAATATTATTTCATCTGAATAACAGTTTACAAAATTTTACAAGATAGGGGTTTATAAGAGAGTCCAACATATCCTAGGCCAAGGAGCTGGCAAGCTGTGCGAGTCAAAAGATAGCACGTAATAATTTTTCATAAGGGATCTTTTATGTATCTCACCAAAAGTGTTTTTCGAAGACTGTTATTGGATGACATATTTTTTTTTGAACATAAGTTTTATAAACTAAAACCAAATCAGTTTTATAAATGAAGAAATTCATAAAACATTTATGAATACCTATTCTATTGCACTGAGAAACAATTGTTATTTCAAGAAATACCAACCTCATTGTGAAAAAAATTCTTTAAGGAATTATTGGTGGTAAAATGGAATTTGATATGATCCATAGATAATAATGATAGATGAGATGAAATAAAATAAACTAACCTAAACTAACGCAACGCATTAGAGTGTCTAATTAGTATTCTCGCACATTGAGGAGAAACTATGAGTTTCTTATTAATGTCGAAAATATATAATTCTAGATTGCTTAATTAACCATTGAGAGTGTTGACTTTATATGATATGATGCACAAATCCAAAAGAATTCCAAGTACGCTATCAGAATATAGATTTTGGTAGTCATAACTAAAGGGATATGATCTATCGATCATGATCGTGTCTTTATGAGTAAGACGAATGAAGCAGGAATTAAATGAGCAATGTTGATAAGAATAATATCGCAAATTTCAATTGTTGAAATTAGCATAATAGATTCGATATTCCACATGTTCAAGTAAATTTGGATTTACTCACAAAATTATCGCTAGATAAGTCCTAGTGTTTTGGTATATATGTATTGAAACAAAAATTCTAAATTGCAATTTAGAGTAAGCTGTTTACACATATTAACCAAAAATGGTTCGAAGTCACTGGGAGCAATATTGAGTTTGTGAGTCTTTGGACATGATCCAAGAAATGGTACGAAAATATCATTTTATAAGCATCAAGATTGAATAAGTGTTTTGATAGAAATATCAAATAGTTTGATTTTCAATCAAAATGCAGAGAAAGCGTGTGTTTATAAGAAAGAACGTTAAAAGGTACGCTGATATTTCTAAATTGTAAGCAAACAACACGTTGTTGATTTTAACGATGTACGTGTGTTAAAATCAACCTTACTTGTTTTAATACTCAACATTGGATTAACAAATGATGTCTTTTATAGTAAATATAAAAGATGTTGGGAATGTCCCAAATGATATGAAGGGACGTCTTATTAAAATGTTTAATACGAAACATGCAAGATTGATTCCTTTGCATTGGCAAAAAGGAATTATCATACATGTTATGTTGTGTACGATATCATGATTTGTTTATGTATTTGATACATGTAGCAAATACCAAATCCAAATTGATATCACTAAATGGTTATTTACAATGTTCTTGTATATTTATGAAATGCTAGAGAATTGTTTACAAAAACAAAAACTCCTTATGAAGGAGTGTTTGAACTCAAACTTCATAATTCATAATGAGTGTAGTATGTCAATAATAAATTTAAGTTAAGAACCTTTAAGTTGGAAATGTTCCAAATAAAAGACTATGGCTTATTCAATGAAAAAGGCTATGTACATCGCCTTGAATATTGCCGCAATAAAAATAAGGTATATAAAATTATAAGTGCACAAATTTACAACTAAACCGATTCCAAATGTTGAGAATTTCATAACATTGTTATACGATAATAATGTCGTGATATGATTCAAAATAGAACTTAAAGTTCACTAGAAGTTGAGAGACATACTCCGAATTGTTCCATATGATAAGGTAGTTTATCTTTATCGGAGAAAGTTGATTGACAGAGTAGATAACTAAAACATAATGGCATACCCGTTCACAAAGGGATTGACCTAATTAGTTTTGATAAAACCGATTGAAGAAGTTGGAACAAGATTCCGTAATTGACCCCGGGTGCAAGTGGGAAATTGATAAAGTTAGGGGTATGCCCTATGGGCAATTATGTAATTTGTTACATATATCTAACTCGTTGACCAATCTCGTTCAAAATAAAGGTATTTTCTTTCTATTATATACTTGATATAATGTGGTTATATTAATTAATCAATTTAATTAAAGGTATATTTAATATAAAATCCATAAATGGTATGTGTTGTGATAGTAGTTACAAAGTGTTGTAACCGCGAGCAATTTATCACAATGAAACAAATATACTATTTTAAATGTTCCTAGTCAAGATGCATCGAGATTGGATATCGATGTATCTGTTAAGACTAGAGTATGTAACGCTCTCTAAATTTCGGGAAGTGTATTACTGAAACACCCCGCACCTCTTAGTATACCCAAAACACACTAAAGGATATGGTGCATTATGGGCATAGTTAAAGCATCACAAAGACTAAGATTCACAAGACAAATAAATATTAACAACGTAAACATTTAAAATACTTTATAATCTCAAATACCAAATACATATGTCTTATGAAAAATAGATCTCAGTCTTATAAAATCAGGGTACAATAAAAATAATCATCCCTCTCATAAGTACCAGTACATCAGAAGCCAAATGAAAAGAAAACTGAAAAGAAGAAGAATACGCGAAGAAAAACTCCACAATAGAATCTTGAAGAAATCTAAATCTACTGTCCTTCCCTCTACTAGCCTATGGGGGAAAAAGGGAAATAGAGGAGCTGGTCGGACTATAAGTCTGGTGAGTGGAAGTAATTACTAGTATTTTTAAGTAAGATAAAGATAATAGACTTAGCAATAGTTCTAGTATAAAAGAAAATAAAGGAAAGATATAACTAGGATAAAACATTGTTTAACTATTTGTTTGATTGTGATTTTTTGCACTTGTCTTAGATAGCTGCTTTGACTAGGCTGAATCCTAATCCTGTTTTAATTAGGCTGAAACCCATTGATCAGCCTTCTACCTTTGTTGCGCCTCTATGAGCTAGTCCCATCCTGTGGTTCCCACAGCAAAAGACACATATTTAGCACTGGGAACATAATAGCGAATTACAACCCTAATCGATGCCGCACGCTCGGTCACCGTTGGCACACACTCACTGTTGCCCCTTTCTTGTGACCTCTTACTTTCCCTGTCAGCATAAGCGTGCCCAGCGTCACTAATCTATTGTGAGACCATCAGTCCTAGCTGGGAAGGGTCTTGCCCAGCCTCACCAAAGTGTTTTGTGAGACCATCAGTAGTAGTTGAAAAGGAATGCTATTGGTATGGGTCCTAACAAACAAAATCTAGTTGCGCCCCTTAGCCAAATCCCCCGATTTGAGCTTCTATCTAGTGGCCACTTATTTACCCTGTGTCCCAGCCTCACCTAATGATTGTGAGACTATTAATCATTGTCTGAAAGGGACCTGCTCAGCCTCACCAAATCTGTTGTGAGACCATCAGTCCTAGTCTGAAAGTGAATGCTATTGATATGGGCCTTCTATCTGTTCTTGCTTATTAACACTGTGTAAGTTCTTAAAATAAGCCTCTTCTGTTATTTCTGCTCTTATTTGCTTATTAACTTAATCTAAGTGTAATGACCCATAAATTTTAATCTTAAACGTCCATTTACAAATAAAATTTCATTTGTGAAATTTAAAACAATAAAATTTGATAATGAAAATTTGATATTTGGAATACGTCTATTTTAACATAGCAACTGGTAAAATTTTATTGGAAAATATGAAAGAAAATTCTGTTGTGTAATTTTCAGTTTAAATTCAAGTATATTGATGAATATAAAATGTTTTCAAAACATGGATATTTTTATACAATAAAAATTGTATACTATTTTCTAAGTGAGATGTCATAATTCGTTTCGTCAAATTTGGACTTCTCTAGCCTTGTCTATCTTATTTTCAGTGAATTACTAGTAGTTTGGCAACAAAATATCGACTTCTGATAGGACTGTCGTCTCGCTGATATTTGTGTATCATTCTCTTCATCTCGTCGTGCTGAGCTCTATGGTATATTCATTTGTGCGTTTTGACGTCAGTGCACGGCAAAATCTACGAAACGGTTAGCTGTACCTGTATCCATTTGAGCCTTTTGGATTTCCCTGTGGCCATTCACCCACCGTAAGAAATCAGATGGCAACATGACTTTATTATTTACTGAATGTAAGTCGTGACTTTTATACTTCCTATCTAAATTCATCTATTCTGGTTCGTTTCTATTCTAAGTCTATCCCTTCATTTGATTCGTTTCCTGTTCATTTGAAAGTAAAATGTATACATAATTTGTAACCAGTTAATTTGCCTTCATTCTTTCAACTACCATACACCAAATAGCCTCAGCAACATCCAACCATGTCCCCACCATTAAATATATATATATATATATATATATATATATATATATAATAAAGTTCCATATTCGTTTTCATTTGGAAAGCCTATTCATATCAAATGTACATCTTTTCATTTTGAAACTACTTTTGGTATAATAACACAAGTTTATATGTTAGACCACTCCTTCACTCTCTCTCATTCCTCTCCCATCATTTTTGTTTCATCCATACTGTCACGTTTCTTTTCAAAAAAATTATAATATGAAACTAAGCTTTCTCGTTCCTGTAGCCTATACATCATGCCTTAACCACCATCTCTCTACAGTGTAACGCCTCACCTAACCTCCCTTCTCACCGACCGTTGCAACCATAACAGCTTGACCAAATGACCACCACCACCATCCAAACACCCAAAGACTCATAACCTATGACACATAAGCACAGCCGAGCATCTTCACCCTTGCACTGCCACATTTAGCCTTCCATGCCGACGTAATTCAACAGGCCTCCCCCTCCTTTGTGTTTCATCACCATGCCAACCCAAACCTGCATGCCTATACTTTGCTGATCCCACTCCCCTCACCACACGAATCCCTCCACCAACACCTCCTCAGCATCGGCCGACAACCCACCTCCTTGAGCACCACTACAACACCCACCAAACCCCTAGCTAAGTGTCACCATTCGTAGCACAGAAACCTGACCAGTTCCAGCCTTTGTTCTATCTTCATTATATATATATATATATATATATATATATATATATATATATATATATATATATATATATATAGACACACACATGTAATGTATTTGTGCTTTATATATTGATTTTTAATTCCTATACAGTTGTTTACATACGTATTAGTTTATATGCATAATATGTTTGTAACGACCCAACTTCCATATCTCCAAGAATTCGTATCGCTAATAAGAAAGAAAGGGATAGAAAAGAGAAAGAAAGAGAAGAAGAAGAAACAACACATCAGAATCTAACAGCGGAACAAATAAATTATACATAATATATTACATAGTTTAAAACAACTATCGGAGTACACAGATAATACAACACATACTAGACAGTTATAAACACCAGTCTAGTATTTACAACATAATACAACTCAGAGACAACACAGAACACACAGCAGAATACTAATATCTAACGCAGAAGCCTCCTGCTCCATTGCTCCTCCAATATTCGTCAAAGCTAACCTGAATCCCTTGGCTACTCGTAAAAATTTGAGTACCCAAGAGTTTATGAAAAACAAAAATAAACTCAGGGTCAGACATGGGTCTGGTGTGAGTAACAGGTTAAAGTTGCTTAACTTTAAAAATCCTTTGAAAAGAAAGGTATCACGTAAGACTTTCCACACATAAACATGGAAAAGTTTTTACCTTACGCTAACCAAAACATTTGATAGGAAATCCGGTGATATTATAATAGTGTCTAGGGTTTTCAAATAAAATACAGAAATAGCTGGAATGCTTACATCTCACGTTCCAACATAATTGGGCACAACTAATACGTACGACACTTATTGGATTTTGGATTCCATCAATGGCAGGGCTACTGGGGTACCGTCCGTCACAGTACGTGGCCTAGATCAACGTACCGAGGAGTACTCCCACTCCCCTGCAACATAAGGCCGGACCCATTCCTTACTGAATAGTTCCGAACAATACAACCCCGTAGTTGGTGCGCACTAACAACTGCCCACTAAGCCGAATAAAAAGGGACCTCTAGACAGGAATCAATCTTGCTCTCCAATGGGTGCTACCCACGAAGCCTTGCTGCACCTCCCCTGTTTTAGCCATTCCCGGTTGATGAGGCTTGAGGCTACGATTACCTTTAGAGAACACATCTCTTAGAATGCTCATCGTCCAGCTGACGATGTTCTGAAAGCATTCAATCCATACAAGTTCGTTTCGGGTTCGAACGAAACCGAAGGCATTATCTCGTTACACTCATTACGGAATCACCCACAGAGTTAACGACGATAACCCTTGCACTCTGAATCTCCATCTCGAATCTATAAGTACTATTCCATCAAACTCATTACGGAATCACCCACAGATTTATACTGACGTATGGCCCTTACACCTCGAGTCTTCACTCTTCACATAAGATTCACGACCTATCGTTAATTTGGATCGATGTGGTTTTCGGATATCCAAATATGGAAACCCGATCCCGGTCTCATCGAAATCCAAAGCGTGCCTTTTAGGTCCAAGTTGTTTTAGAGTTTAAAACAATTCAATAACATTATCTATACACACACAGATAGATAATTCAAAGATTCACAACAGATAATTATCATTATCATAACCACAGATAATCCACATTATCACTATTAAAAGATAATCCATATCAATATCACAATGCAACCAATACATCCATATCAATCAACATTACTAATCTCATTTCTGAGAATCAAACCATTCAAGGCAACCAATAACAACCATTCATAAGCAATGATCTATAATCATACTATCTATAATTAATTTAAATTGAATTAAATTAATTACATCATCTTTAATTTATTTAAAATGAATTAAATTAATTACTTACACAATATAAATCTTGCATGCATCATCATTAATTAATTACAAATTAATTAATTAATTAATTAACCTCTAATTTATCATCTTAATTAATCAATCCTGATTAATTACTTTAATTAATTTCTCAAAATTATTACTTTAAACCAAATACAGTAATTAACCTTTAATTACTTCATTAATTAATTAATTATAATTAATTACATTTAACCTTAATTAACTACAATTAATTAATTACCCTTAATTACTTATTATTGATTAATTAATCTTAATTAATCAATCTTAATTACTTCATTAATTATATTAATTAATGATCCTTAGTTATATTCAATTAATTACTCAATTAAATTAATTACTTTTAGTAATTAATCTTACTTAATCCATCATTAACCATTAATTACATTCAGTAATTATCTCTAATTACTTAACTGAGTAATTTCACCTCATTAATTACATCAGGTAATTATTATCAAATCGAATGTTTAAAATTAATTAAACTAAATTAATTAATTTAAACCAAACTCAATAAACTCCATTAATTACATTAAGTAATTAATGTCTTAATTATTTTTATTTAAGTAATTAAACTTAAATAAATTTCACAATTTATTATCATTAACTAATCAATCTAATTAATTATTAAAAATTAATCATATTAATTAGTTACTAAATAAACTTTAGTTAATGATCATCATTAACTATTATTAATTCTTTAATTACGTTTCTTTAATTACTTCTTAGTTATCTCTAATTTTAAATTAATCCAAATAATTAATTATAAATTAAATAACAAGTCACTTCTTCATTATCTTCCTTATTTAATTATTTTAATATCTTAATAATTTTTATGATAAACCATTCCTTATTATTAATTATATAAATATTAAAGTGTACTTAGAATATTGCATTTAAATTTAAATTCGAATTCCAAATTTGAATCTAAAATTCAATAATGATATTTATTAAAGCATTATCAAATTTTAAATTCCATTTATTCTTTCCAAAGTAAAAGTAAATAACATTTATTACTTATAATAAAACATATATAAGATAAGTCTTAATTTAATTGAAAATTAAGTTTAAAATACATTACTATTTAAATTTCAAATTCAAGTTAATAATCATTTAACTTCCTATTATAAATCTTTTATAAATGACTTTATTCAAAGAGGAAATCAAGTTTAAAATATTTGTTTGGAAACAAATTTACTCCTAATAAACAATTTAAATTTAAACTTGTTTGAAAAACATTCAAATTTTAAACTTATTCAAATATCAGATTTTAAATTCAATACATTTGAGCCCATTTTTAAATCTTCTTTCTCCAGAATTCAAATTTCATTTTAAAAGGAAACTGAAGATTCATAACCCTTAAGAAACAAGACTTAAATTCAAATTCAAATTTGCTATTTAAATTTTGTTTTCAGAAAATTCAATTTTCAGGAAAGAAACTGTCAGGTTTCTTTCTTTCTTTCTTTCTTTTTTTTTAAAACTGAAACATCTTCAAATTTGAAAACTTATAAGATTTTCAAAATCATTTGAACCTCTAATACATATTAGATTAAAACTTAACTTAGATTTAAAACTAGATTTAAATCTCTTTTAAAAACTTTACTTTCCTTTTTAAATGCAGGTTTTAAATTCTATTTTTATTTTTTTTAAAAACTGAAACCACTTTCAAAATTTAAAACATATAAGATTTCAAACTTCTTTAAACTAAAACTCTTCTGCAGATTTAAAATTATTTAAATCTTATCACAACTACTAATTCATTTTAAATTTTGATCTAGATTTTAAAACTGCAGACAGTTTCTACAGGAAACTGTAATACAACACACTCCCGAGCTAACCCTATGTATGCTTCGAGTCATCTAGTCTGTAACTTCGAGCAAACTCAGTATACACTCGAGTGTTACTCGAGTCAAACACTGCAGTACCCAGCAAAAACAACACAGACCCAAATGCACGGTGCACGTACACCGTGCCTCCGGCCATCATCACCCAACTCAGGCAACCTCTAATCATCCACGACCATCCTTACAATCAACTTCCACCATCAGTTCTACACTCCACAACCAAAAATAAAATTCGAGTAGCCTTACAAAACCTGGAACTGCAGAAACAGGTTTCACCCCCAAACCTGAAACTCGACTCCTTCTCCACCTCTTGACCACCGGAATGGCAGTGACTCCGGCCTCTAGTTCATCCATCACCCTACTATCATTTCCCAGAAATTCAAACAACTCGATCACTTCTTCGAGAAGAACCAGCCAAAACAATCTACCTATCTAAAGCTAGGGCTACAGACCAGAAAACCACATCACTTCTACCATGTTGATTTGCATCAACATTAATTATTTTTCCCTGCTTCAATGGTTACTATTCTACCCACAAGCAAAGTACCAATATCCCCAAAACGTAGATCATCAGAAATCATACAATTTCTCTTTTCTGTTCAACAGTGAACTGCACCCTTATTTCTAGTTTATAAATTTTGACTTAGGTGTTAAAAATCATGATTTTGGTAATGTATTCATTTCATGTTATTGAAACTAAAATCTCACAGTTTGAATTTTTCATATAAATCAACATTCTTTGATACTCTGGGTTTTACAGAAGTACCAGATTCTATTTTAATCATATTAAGTTTTGAAACTTAATCTACATTAATTCAAACATACTTGGTTTGTAAATTGAGTCTTAACAAACTAGATTAGGTGGTTAAAAAAACTAACTGAAAACTTGAGCCTGGAAAAAAAATATAAAAATAAAGCACAACATCTCAATACTCACTATACATCCATATGATTATACAAAGATATACTTATAAATGCATCCATAAACATATTTATTATCTGTGATAAACATGCAACCATACTTATATTTTAAATCACTTAAATTATAATGTTACTCACCTGTTAATTAAAAGACAGAGCCTCCATTGTTTTTCATCTTGCTTTGAAAAAATGCTCTTGCTCCTTGATTCATAAAATTTCAGGGCTTTTAACTTGCAAATGTGTAGATTGCCTTGAATTCTAGAGATGCAGAAGCTTTTATATTTAAAAAGAATATGCAGTATTGCTTGCATATGGAATGCAGGCTACAGATTTATTTGCATGTTTGAAGTAGTTACAGGTTTGCTTGAAAATGAATAGGATTTTTGATTAACAGGGAAATGGTTTACAGGCTTGATATTTGAAGATGTGTAGGTTGTTGTTTCAGATTTGATAATGAGAAGTTTGATTTGCATGAGGACTGGTTTTGTTGGAAATGTTTCAGATATAAGTTTTTGAGAATGTGTTTCTTTTGTATTTAGATCTAGAAAAGGAATAAAAATGAAAGAGAATTTGTTTATATGTAAAAACTGAAATTAAACTTTATTAAACAAATAAAAGAAAACCAAATTAAATGACACTTGTCTCAAATTTTAACAATTGTCATTATCCTTACCTTATTTGCTAACATGTGTTATATTGTCTTAATATTCTTACACTTGTTATTAATGTTAATAAGCTATATATTTAATTTACTTGTATTTTAAATTAGATGTTTGATATAAGATATGTTTAGTTAATGAGTTAACATGCATTTAATTACATGTGTATAGATTTTAAAATAAAATAAATCAAACTATATTTATAAAATTAAACTTATACAAATATTTCAAAATCAAAACAAATTAAAAACATTTATACTTTAGATTTAAAACTTTGAATTCAAGTTTCAAAATAAATTTTTGAAATCCAGTTTATTTACAAATACAACTACAAATTTTGAATTTTTAAAAAAACAATAATTTTTATAAAAAATTTATTTGTTGAAACAGTGTATTATTATATTTTTAGAAATAGCAATATTTAATAACCATAAATAACTATTAAAATAAATTTTTTTCTTATTAATAAGTTATTTATTTTATCACATTATATTTAAAAGAAACTCAAAATAACCTTATTGCTATTTATTTAAATTTTAAACTTGAGTTAAACATATTTTAAATCATTTCAATATTTATATTATGTATTTAAAACCATATTTATTTATTAAATAACCTTTAAAAAGTTTAACTATTAAATAAAATCATAATTCAAAATTTTAATAAAGTTATATAATTTATAGAAAACAAGATATATTTATTTAATCAGATTAAAACAAGATCTATATACAATATACAATATTCTATATATATTATAAATATAAAACAATTATTTAGATTTAAAAAGATAAGATCTATCAATTAACTATTTATTTTATTGAATTATTAAATTAATTCAAATCTTATTACAAAGATTATTAAATCAATTTAATTTTTATTACAGATTATTAAATTGATATTGCTTTCAAATTCCGGGTCATCACATTCCTTCCCCCTAAAAAGAATTTCGTCCCCGAAATTTAAAACAAAGGTAATTTAATAATCTATTTAAAGATTTAATTTTAAAACACAAGCATGATATGCTAACAACCATAGCAATCAATTCACCCAATCAAACAAATCTAATTATTCAGAAAAATTCTAGATAATACTTTCACGAGTTTCCCCGGTAAAAATATCGAGATACTCGCTTTATAGATTCCAAACAATCAATACAATTAAACTACAGAGCTCCTATTCATCTATATCTATAGAACTAGATAACATATCAGACTACAGACGAGTCTGATTCAACAACCAAACCTTTAAAACTACTGGTTCCAAAACCAGAGATAGACCATACACGTACTCCCTCAGAGATACGTGAAACTCATCGAATTCCAGTTATCCAAACTGACAATTCAATCCTGAAAACCAAATACCAATCCAACCAAAACACAGATAAAAGATCCAAACATCACTGAGCTAGCTTTTCTAATCTTACCAAAACTTATAGCTCCTGAATCAAAGAAAACTCCAACAACAACGAAGTCTCCAACTTTGAATTCCAAATTCCTCCTTCCCTTATCTACAAAAGCCTTCAGACAAATCCTAGACTGCCAACATCCAAACTGATCAGCTTAACCCTTGCTGATTCCTCTAGAACAATCAGAACCAAAAACAACCCAACACAATGATCTCCTCAAGATCAATCCAAACCAAAACACAATTCTATTCCATAAATAGCAGAAGACTACAAACTTCTCCAGATCCGAAAAAGACAATCAGAAACACATCCAAACTGCTTCCGCTGCACAACTCGGATTCGAAGTAGATAAGAAATTGCTGATGAAAAACACAAGCATCAACTGGACATCACCTCCCAGAAATATGGTTCTACAGATCCACAAAGAAAACTCAGAAATTCCTTCAAAACTGAGTTACTTCATCAAACTCCATCTCGAGAAATCATTCTCCAACTAAATAGAACCACCGGTTCCACTCCTGGAATTCTAGTCGAAAAGAAAACTCAATCTCCAGATGCGGACGAACTTCTGTCTTCCCAGAAGACATCCAGAAAAATCTCCAACCATCTAAAAGAACACTAAAACAATCGCAAGTCACTTTTGCGATCAACCCAGATAAATTCCCAAAGAAAACTGTCCTCTCTTTACCAAATAGAACAGCTTACACTGGTCTAATCAATCCATTGAAGAAACGGATTCAATCTGCTGCTTCAGAACTCCATCTCCAGAAAAACTACTTAGCTAAGACCTCCATGTCAGCTCACAGAACACTCCGAGCTGTCTTGCTGACATCGATGCCAAACTTCCTAATCCAAACTCTTCGAGAAACTCGGACTTCAAAGCCAACCAGAAACACCACAACATCCTACTGAATCCAGCCACAACATCGAAGCAGACACACCTCATAAAACTTGTTCCAAAGAAAATATCTTCGGAAACAATCCATAGTCACTGCATCTCATCACGCAGTTACAACTTCCTGAGGTATCAAAATACCATCACTTGCTCCAGCCCAATCGAACAGATCAAACTTTACTCACCAAACTCTGCACTTCAAAGATGTCTCCGAATCCTTAACAGGTTTCCTTCAGAGATCGATGAAATACTTACTCCAAGATAAACTCACTCGAGACAGTATTAGATCTACAGTCTCGACAGATACACTTCCAGCCTCAAACATCAGACTCCAACCAATGGTAGTAATCGTGTTACAAACACTACTACCTTATCTACCTTTATAACCTATATTGGAAAACCCGAACAGGTAACCTAACAGATAGGTAGAAATAGATAAATATATATATATATATATATATATATATATATATAAAATTACAAATACGCTCTCTCAAGAAAGACACCACTCCAGAGCCTAGGTGTTCACTTAACCTAATGCTCTGATACCACTGTAACGACCCAACTTCCATATCTCCAAGAAGTCGTATCGCTAATAAGAAAGAAAGGGATAGAAAAGAGAAAGAAAGAGAAGAAGAAGAAACAACACATCAGAATCTAACAGCGGAACGAATAAATTATATTAATAACATAATATATTACATAGTTTACAACAACTATCAGAGTACACAGATAATACAACACATACTAGACAGTTATAAACACCTGTCTAGTATTTACAACATAATACAACTCAGAGACAACACAGAACACACAGCGGAATACTAATATCTAACGCAGAAGCCTCCTGCTCCATTGCTCCTGCAATATTCGTCAAAGCTAACCTGAATCCCTTGGCTACTCGTAAAAATTTGAGTACCCAAGAGTTTATGAAAAACAAAAATAAACTCCGGGTCAGACATGGGTCTGGTGTGAGTAACAGGTTAAAGTTGCTTAACTTTAAAAATCCTTTGAAAAGAAAGGTATCACGTAAGACTTCCCACACATAAACATGTAAAAGTTTTTACCTTACGCTAACCAAAACATTTGATAGGAAATCCAGTGATATTATAATAGTGTTTAGGGTTTTCAAATAAAATACAGAAATAGCTGGAATGCTTACATCTCACGTTCCAACATAGTTGGGCACAACTAATACGTACGACACTTATTGGATTTTGGATTCCATCAATGGTAGGGCTACTGGGGTACCGCCCGTCACAGTACGTGGCCTAGATCAACGTACCGAGGAGTACTCCCACTCTCCTGCAACACAAGGCCGGACCCATTCCTTACTGAATAGTTCCGAACAAGACAACCCCGCAGTTGGTGCACACTAACAACTGCCCACTAAGCCGAACAAAAAGGGACCTCTAGACAGGTCTCATCGAAATCCAAAGCGTGTCTTTTAGGTCCAAGTTGTTTTAGAGTTTAAAACAATTCAATAACATTATCTATATACACACAGATAGATAATTCAAAGATTCACAACAGATAATTATCATTATCATAACCACAGATAATCCACATTATCACTATTAAAAGATAATCCATATCAATATCACAATGCAACCAATGCATCCATATCAATATCACAATGCAACCAATGCATCCATATCAATCAACATTACTAATCTCATTTCTGAGAATCAAACCATTCAAGGCAACCAATAACAACCATTCATAAACAATGATCTATAATCATACTATCTATAATTAATTTAAATTGAATTAAATTAATTACATCATCTTTAATTGATTTAAAATGAATTAAATTAATTACTTACACAATATAAATCTTGCTTGCATCATCATTAATTAATTACAAATTAATTAATTAATTAATTAACCTCTAATTTATCATCTTAATTAATCAATCCTGATTAATTACTTTAATTAATTTCTCAAAATTAATTACTCTAAACCAAATAATGTAATTAACCTTTAATTACTTCATTAATTAATTAATTATAATTAATTACATTTAACCTTAATTAACTACAATTAATTAATTACCCTTAATTACTTATTATTGATTAATTAATCTTAATTAATCAATCTTAATTACTTCATTAATTATATTAATTAATGATCCTTAATTATATTCAATTAATTACTCAATTAAATTAATTACTTTTAGTAATTAATCTTACTTAATCCATCATTAACCATTAATTACATTCAGTAATTATCTCTAATTACTTAACTGAGTAATTTCACCTCATTAATTACATCAGGTAATTATTATCAAATCGAATGTTTAAAATTAATTAAACTAAATTAATTAATTTAAACCAAACTCAATAAACTCCATTAATTACATTAAGTAATTAATGTCTTAATTATTTTTATTTAAGTAATTAAACTTAAATAAATTTTACAATTATTATCATTAATTAATCAATCTAATTAATTATTAAAAATTAATCATATTAATTAGTTACTAAATAAACTTTAGTTAATGACCATCATTAACTATTATTAATTCTTTAATTACTTATTAATTATCTCTAATTTTAAATTAATCCAAATAATTAATTATAAATTAAATAAACAAGTCACTTCTTCATTATCTTCTTTATTTAATTATTTTAATATCTTAATAATTTTTAAGATAAACCATTCCTTATTATTAATTATATAAATATTAAAGTGTACTTAGAATATTGCATTTAAATTTAAATTCGAATTCCAAATTTGAATCTAAAATTCAATAATGATATTTATTAAAGCATTATTAAATTTTAAATTCCATTTATTCTTTCCAAAGTAAAAGTAAATAACATTTATTACTTATAATAAAACTTATATAAGATAAGTCTTAATTTAATTGAAAATTAAGTTTAAAATACATTACTATTTAAATTTCAAATTCAAGTTAATAATCATTTAACTTCCTATTATAAATCTTTTATAAATGACTTTATTCAAAGAGGAAATCAAGTTTCAAATATTTGTTTGGAAACAAATTTACTCCTAATAAACAATTTAAATTTAAACTTGTTTGAAAAACATTCAAATTTTAAACTTATTCAAATATCAGATTTTAAATTCAATACATTTGAACCCATTTTTAAAACTTCTTTCTCCAAAATTCAAATTTCATTTTAAAAGGAAACTGAAGATTCATAACCCTTAAGAAACAAGACTTAAATTCATATTCAAATTTGCTATTAAATTTTTTTTTTCAGGTTCAAAATGAAAATTCTATTTTCAGGAAAGAAACTTTCAGGTTTCTTTCTTTCTTTCTTTTTTTTAAAACTGAAACATCTTCAAATTTGAAAACTTATAAGATTTCAAAAATCATTTGAACCTCTAATACATATTAGATTAAAACTTAACTTAGATTTAAAACTAGATTTAAATCTCTTTTAAAAAATTTACTTTCCTTTTTAAATGCAGGTTTTAAATTCTATTTTTATTTTTTTTTAAAACTGAAACCACTTTCAAATTTTAAAACATATAAGATTTCAAACTTCTTTAAACTGAAACTCTTCTGCAGATTTAAACTTATTTAAATCTTATCACAACTACTAATTCATTTTAAATTTTGATCTAGATTTTAAAACTGCAGACAGTTTCTACAGGAAACTGTAATACAACACACTCCCGAGCTAACCCTATGTATGCTTCGAGTCATCTAGTCTGTAACTTCGAGCAAACTCAGTATACACTCGAGTGTTACTCGAGTCAAACACTACAGTACCCAGCAAAAACAACACAGACCCAAATGCACGGTGCACGTACACCGTGCCTCCGGTCATCATTACCCAACTCAGGCAACCTCTAATCATCCACGACCATCCTTACAATCAACTTCCACCATCAGTTCTACACTCCACAACCAAAAATCAAATTCGAGTAGCCTTACAAAACCTGGAACTGCAGAAACAGGTTTCACCCCCAAACCTGAAACTCGACTCCTTCTCCACCTCTTGACCACCGGAATGGCAGTGACTCCGGCCTCTAGTTCATCCATCACCCTACTATCATTTCCCAGAAATTCAAACAACTCGATCACTTCTTCGAGAAGAACCAGCCAAAACAATCTACCTATCTAAAGCTAGGGCTACAGACCAGAAAACCACATCACTTCTATCATGTTGATTTGCATCAACATTAACTATTTTTCCCTGCTTCAATGGTTACTATTCTACCCACAAGCAAAGTACCAATATCCCCAAAACGTAGATCATCAGAAATCATACAATTTCTCTTTTCTGTTCAACAGTGAACTGCACCCTTATTTCTAGTTTATAAATTTTGATTTAGGTGTTTAAAATCATGATTTTGGTCATGTATTCATTTCATGTTATTGAAACTAAAATTCTCACAGTTTGAATTTTTCATATAAATCAACATTCTTTGATACTCTGGGTTTTACAGAAGTGCCAGATTCTATTTTAATCATATTAAGTTTTGAAACTTAATCTACATTAATTCAAACATACTTGGTTTGTAAATTGAATCTTAACAAACTAGATTAGGTGGTTAAAAAAAACTAACTGAAAACTTGAGCCTGGAAAAAATATATAAAAACATAGCACAACATCTCAATACTCACTATACATCCATATGATTATACAAAGATGTACTTATAAATGCATCTATAAACATATTTATTATCTGTGATAAACATGTAACCATACTTATATTTTAAATCACTTAAATTATAATGTTACTCCCCTGTTAATTAGAAGACAGAGCCTCCATTATTTTTCATCTTGCTTAAAAAAAATGCTCTTGCTCCTGGATTCATAAAATTTCAGGGCTTTTAACTTGCAAATGTGCAGATTGCCTTGAATTCCAGAGATGTAGAAGCTTTTATATTTAAAAAGAATATGTAGTATTGCTTGCATATGGAATGCAGGCTACAGATTTATTTGCATGTTTGAAGTAGTTATAGGTTTGCTTGAAAATGAACAGGGTTTTTGATTAACAGGGAAATGGTTTACAGGCTTAATATTTGAAGATGTGTAGGTTGTTGTTTCAGATTTGATAATGAGAAGTTTGATTTGCATGAGGACTGGTTTTGTTGGAAATGTTTCAAATATAAGTTTTTGAGAATGTGTTTCTTTTGTATTTAGATCTAGAAAAGGAATAAAAATGAAAGAGAATTTGTTTATATGTAAAAACTGAAATTAAACTTTATTAAACAAATAAAAGAAAACCAAATTAAATGACACTTGTCTCAAATTTTAACAATTGTCAATTTCCTTACCTTATTTGCTAACATTGTTATATTGTCTTAATATTCTTACACTTGTTATTAATGTTAATAAGCTATATATTTAATTAACTTGTATTTTAAATTAGATGTTTAACATAAGATATGTTTAGTTAATGAGTTAACATGCATTTAATTACATGTATATAGATTTTAAAATAAAATAAATCAAACTATATTTATAAAATTAAACTTATACAAATATTTCAAAATCAAAACAAATTAAAAACATTTATACTTTAGATTTAAAACTTTGAATTTAAGTTTCAAAATAAAATTTTGAAATCCGATTTATTTACAAATACAACTACAAATTTTGAATTTTGAAAAGAAAACAATAATTTTTATAAAAAAATTATTTGTTGAAATAATGTATTATTATATTTTTAGAAATAGCAATATTTAATAACCATAAATAACTATTAAAGAAATTGTTTTCTTATTAATAATTTATTTATTTTATCACATTATATTTAAAAGAAACTCAAAATAACCTTATTGTTATTTATTTAAATTTTAAACTTGAGTTAAACATATTTTAAATCATTTCAATATTTATCTTATGTATTTAAAACCATATTTATTTATTAAATAACCTTTAAAAAGTTCAACTATTAAATAAAATCATAATTCAAAATTTTAATAAAGGTATATAATTTATAGAAAACAAGATATATTTATTAATCAGATTAAAACAAGATCTATATACAATATACAATATTCTATATATATTATAAATATAAAACAATTATTTAGATTTAAAAAGATAAGATCTATCAATTAACTATTTATTTTATTGAATTATTAAATTAATTCAAATCTTATTACAAAGATTATTAAATCAATTTAATTTTTATTACAGATTATTAAATTGATATTGCTTTCAAATTCCGGGTCATCGCAATGTTAGTTTATATATCTTCGTCGTTTATAATATGTTAGTCTACATAATCTGTTAGTTTATATAAATTATATAATATGTTAGTATATATAAGTTTTATAGTCTTTTAGTTTATAATATGTTAGTTATATATGTTATTTTATATAAATTCTATAATATGTTAGTTATATAAGTTTATAACATGGCAGTTTATATATGTAAGTGTGAAAGTTGTTTATATATATAAAATATAAGTTCGCTAGGTTATGCATGATGTGATTATTTATGTACATAAGTTTATATAAGTAATATACAATCTGTTTATTTAAATATAAAAACCTATATAAGTCGTTTGCTCGTATATATATAGGTTTACATAAGATTTTATGTATGATCAAATTTGGTTATACATGTATATTATATAAATGAAGTTTATATCATTTTTTATAATAAATATTGATTTTAAAATATAATAAGTACGTGAGTTTATATATATGTGTATGTAGTAGTACATATGATTTTGGTTTTTCAAATATATATAGAGAATTTATTTTAATATGTGTTCCAAATCGAATAATTTTAAAGAAAATATATAATATAAGATTTCTACATGAGAAATTTTAGACCTTTAAGATTTATATATGTTGTATCCATCGATTATCGAATTTCAGCCTATGTTTGCTTCGTTCGTAGACTTCGTATTCATCGTGCTTTGTTTTGCTTCACCGCTGTCCAGAATTGGTCGTAGCAATCTCTAGTTTGTCAGTACGTATCCGTGTCTGTGCATCGCATTCTTGTTTCTCTAGCCTCGAAAGGTAAGGAATCACTCATGATTGCCATTCTTATATTTAGTACATCGAGTTCGCATGAAATGATGATTGAAATATGCTGTTAATTATCGAATTATTAGTTATTTAAATTTTTAATCTAATATGCCATTATTTGCAATTATTTACCTGTGATATATGACACCATATCCTGTTGTATACATTTTATTTAATTTGCTACTGATGATATATGCCTATTGCTGATATGTTATACTATTACCATATTTGTTCTCCCTCTGCAAGTTCCTTGTTAGTTTAGAGTTTCCTATAGGTTGCAATGATACATACCCGAACGATATTATAGATTAAAAGAAAATCGTTACGGGTTGAAATGATAAACCCAAGCGATTTTCATTGATTTTGAATTTTGGGATTACAGGTTGAAATGATAAATACCCATAGATATTTAAATTGCGGATTAAAATGATAAATTTCCGTATCACTTAACCATAGGATTGAAAATTGTATACAGACATTGTTGGTCTATATTTTAAAAACGATTTCCAAAGTTTTGAAAGTAAATATATGGTTTTTAATAAATATTGGTTTATAGAATATAATACATATATATATATATATATATTATTTTTATATATGTCTAAATTTTAGATTTTAAAAATTATACATTTGAAATTTTGAATTTATAAGTTAGTTTTGAAAAATATAATTTTTAAGATTTTTCTTATAATTTAATTATTTTAAAAATATATAAAATAAGATTGAATGCAAATTAAATTTAATAATAAGATTTAAGTTAATAAAAACTTAATCAGTTATAATATGTTTAAGTATTTATTTAAATTTATATTAATAAAAAATAGATTTTTATGGCTTTAATAATAAAAGTAGGGAAGATAAATCAATGTTGACCCGGAACTTAAATTGGTTAATAATTGAATTTAAATAAGAACTTATTTGAACTTATTGATTTTGAAATTTGAAAAATATGATTTATAACTTGATTCGATAAAAAGTAATTAAATGAATATTCTCAATTTTACATAAAATTGGGATCGAATATTTAATATTGACTTAAATTTATAAATTGAGATTTTGTTAAATTGTTTTTAAAATTATTAAGTAAATAATTTCCAATTTGAAAAATAAAATTGAAAGTCGAAATATAAATGAAATCTATATTATAAATATCTGAATACTTAAACTTTGAATCTTATTAGAATTGAAATGATAGTTCAAACTTGGATTTGAAATCGTTAATATTAAAATGGTTTATTGAGAATTTGAATTGAACCGTTAACCTTTTAAATTGAAAGTGTTGAACATGGATTTATTTAAAATTTAATTTTGGAATTTAAGCTGATTTGAGTCGATAGGTGAAGATGAAGGAAACTATTTCTATTATATAATGTATTTTTAATATCTATAAACTATTTTAATATATAAATTATTTTAATACATAAACTATTTTAATTTATAACTAATTTAATATACATACTATTTGCAATATCTAAACTGTTTAAGTCGAAAGTGTTATGATTTCCAAAGTGTATGATTTCAAAAGTATTGTGATTTCCAAAGTGTTATGATTTCAAAAGTTTTATGATTTCGAAATTGTTACAATTTTTGAAAATGTTACGATTCGGAAAATGAATATTATTAAAAGTGAATAATGATATCGAACTTGATATGATTGAGAAATGAATATGATATTTTGCTATGAAGTATGAACTATTTGAAATAAAATGAGCCCAGTGTGAAATAAGTGTTTGATTGTTAAAGAGAGCGGGATCAGATATTGTCATACTCTCTGGCAATACCAAAAGCCACTTTAACAACTATGTACGTGGTGGAGATTCCAAAATGAAGTAGGATGCTTTGACGACGATTCTATATGGTATTTACGTTGCCCTGACTCCCGTGAGTCAGCTTGACGTGGCTAAAACAAGAGCTATATCGAACCAAGTGGGGTCATTCGGCCGATTGGGCACATTTCTTCGATACCATTCTATTGCTTTGTGATTTTATTGGGTGCACCTTTGATTTAGGAGTGTGTCATGAGGTGGGCGGTAGTAGCTGCTATGCGTTACCACCAGTCTGAGAGTGCAAATGGTATATCTACCCTGGTATTGCCTCGAGTGTCTTGTCGCATGCCTTATCGCTCCTTCAACGAGTTTGGTTTTTACCATACATATGGAGTGCTCTCTGAGTAAACCTCAAGGAGAAGTTTACGGTACTGTAGAGACTGGGAATATATAAATGTGTTAAAGGGGATATGTGTAATGCCTTAACGCTATTTGAATAGTTTTACTTTACTATAGACATATTATAATAGCGTATATTACTACATAGTAGATAGTTCCACGGATCCTTAGAGGATGAAAATCCCAGCTATCCTTTAAGTTACTTCAGTTGACATTTCTGTAACGTCAACGGATTTTCGACTCTCGAAAATACGACATCGACACTCACTTTATCGACTGCCGAGAAATCAAAGGCCGAAAACCGAGATGTTATGGGTTTTAAAAAGAGAATTTTAAGAAAAAGAGAGAAGAGAAGAAGAGATAAGAAATAGAGAAAAGAAAATTTGAAAACAGAACATAGAAGAATTTTAAAAATAGAACGGACAGAAAGGAAACAACAGAACAACAACAGAATCTCACAATTCACAGCGGAACAACATATAATAATAAATGAATAATCTTTAAACAAAGAACTATATCAGTTATTACATTACATTTCACTTCATTACATCATATCATCAGAGTGTACAACATCATACAACAACAAACAGTGCAGCGGAAAAAAGAAATACTATATAAACTAGTAATACGCCATGCCATCCAGCTTGCCTCCAGCAACTCCAGAATATCCAGAATATCCTGATAAACCTAACTCTTAACTGCCCGTGTGGAAATTGGTGGGCACCCAGAGTTTAGGAAGGAAAACAATAAACTCCGAGTCAGTCATGTGACTGGTGTGAGAACTCAAAACAGTTTATTTATCTTTAAAATCAAAATGGAGGAATATTTTTAAAATTCAATTCGCAATGCTTTTAAAAATGTAACTACCATAAGACCTCCCACCACACACACAATGCAAACGCAGACTTGGAGGAGATTTCTTCTTATGTTAGTCAAAGATGCTTCTACGCAAAAATCAAATCAATTTTGATATTATTATTAGTGCATAGTGTAGAACAAATCCTTTCGAAAGTAAAGATATAAATCATAGCCAGCATAGGTACCATTATATTATGCCTACTATAGCTACCTCCTGAGGAAGCAGGTTCTACAACTAAAACCGTACAAGTCTCGTATTGTTTCTTTGGATTTCCAATGAATGGTCAGGCTAAGGAACTTCCTACTGCCACATGGAAACGCCTCTGGCTGGACGTCCCCGAGAACTTAACCAGCTCTCTGCCAACACAAGGCCGGGTTACCTTTATCACTAGGTAACTACTACACGAATATGGCATCCCCCGGTCCCATCGGACCTTTAACCGAGCGCTCGTCACCAACAACACCACACAGAAATAGATATAGTGTATCAACATGAGTAAGTATCTGGGCTCCATACCATGATACCACCCTTTCCAGAAGGAAATGCACATACCCTAAAGGGAGCTACCCCTCATAACCTTGCCGCATCTTTCCTGTTTTGACCATTAACGGGATGTGAGGCTCGATGAATTCACGTCCACAAAAACACACTTTGTACAAAAAGCTGTGCTTTGGGTCAACAAATGATCAACATAATGATCACTAAGATAGACGATCAAATAAATGATCCTATCACAAATAATCAACACAATGATCATTTCAGCATCACTCAGCATGTCACATTACCAAAATGGGATATATCGCTGATAACTTCAACTATATAACCTTTGAGCTCGTACGTCTCAAAGAAGGGTGTTAAGCAAAGAATAAATTCTCCGCCACCAACAGAAATATATTTGAAAGAAATCGGCTTTATATCTCAAATTGTAATGTCAGGCATACAATCCATACAAGTCTGTTCCGGGATCGAACAGAACCGAAGGCACTTACAAAGAAGTCCTTGCAATCCGGATATTCACAATCCTGATCGGATATCCCATCACTTATGGAATCTCTATACCAGGAGCTACCCAGTGCAGAGACAATCGATAGGTCATCCTATCGCTCTCGCAAATACCGGTCTTCAACACCGATCTTCAAATGCAATTCACAACGACGTATCACATATTCGGAATGGGTTATACGACCCCATGGTCCTTTCCCGGTTAACCCGAATAGTGAGCGCTTATTCAAAAATAAGTGTGCATTCAATTTCAAACAATTCACATCAAATACCCATTTAAAGGGAAATACTGATAGTCGGTTATTGAACTATCAATTGATATGCATACATCACCAGATTCCAAATAATTTTCCAAATTATTTATTTTCCAAAATATCTTTGCAAGATATATAATTTCAACACTTTAAAAATAAATCAATATTTATTTTCAAACAAATTCCACTTCACATATAAATTCCATAATGAATTTATATTTCAAAATATTCATGCATATGATTTCAATTTATTCATTTCAATTTATCTTCAAAAAGATAAATTCTAAATATTCACTTCATATTGGAAAATATTTCCATACTTATTTATTCATAAGTAATTCACAAATCTCTTTTATTTTCAACACTTAGAAAATATTCAATATACTTAAATCGAATTAAGTATATATTCCATTCTTTAAGGAAATCATTCACTTAAACATTTTTATTTGGGCCAAAACGAATGTTGCGTAAAACATCGTTACGACAACCCAAAATCACTAGTATAGGGATTCGAAATTAAAATAGATATATAAATCCCAATACTATTCAAACATTTCCATTCGGAAATCATTTACTATAACAACAGTGTTATAGTCCACTATTTCCTTTTATTCCTCGAAAACGTCTATTTCAACAATCAATGTTGAAATCTATGGTTTCGAATCTCAACACATTTTAAAACATCGTTAGATCGTTTTAATTCAATTTAAACATCTCATTCAAAACAATTTCTTTAACATATCATTCACTATTCAAAAACGTGAATATACTTCTTTAACAAATTCCATCCTTTTATTCATTTTAATTCAAAGAATTATTCACTGTCTAAAAACGTGAATATAACTCTATTTCTAAGTTATAACAATTAACTTATCAAAATAAGTCGTTTGTGAATTTATAAAACAACGTTTATAAATTCCATTTCGATTTATTTATAAAAACTTCCTTTTTATAAATTCCTTTATTAACATATTCCAGTTTATAACTAAATTATAAACTAAACGTTCATATTATAAGTTAACTACTTATAAACGATTATTTCACAAAATCGTTCCTTAGAATTTCATAATTATAAATCTTATAACTTATAAGATTCATTTATTTATCCAAAACTATTATTTTAACAACATAATAAATTTTATAAACCTACTGCTTATAAAATTCCATTTATGACTTCACCGTATAAAATTCTATAAATTTCATTCTATTTATGAAATTCATTCACAATTTATTCTTACACTTATAAAAGCTCGTTTTATAATTCCTACGTTCTAATTTATAAATTATCAATTTATAAATCTTTAATATAAATCAATTTATATTTTTCTTTTAAAACGTCTTTAAATTCCTTTATAATTTCATCATTTCGATTTATAAAATAATCAAATTTTATAACTCCTATATTTAAACTTTTATCATATATTCAAAAATCCAATCTAAATTATTTTATAAAATCATTAGTTCATATTTCTCAAAAATCGACTTTTAATCGTATTTCTAAAAATCAGCTTTTTAACTATATTTCACAAAAACCATAATTTTTATAACTTTAAAAATTATAACGTTCATTTATTTATAATGGATCAATTCAAAAAATATTTTATCTTTTCAAAAATCACCTTAAAAATCATTTTAAAATCCCAAAATTTGGGTCCAATGATGCTACACACCAAATAGTCAATCACGACAACAACGATATCATATATCAATATGAAAATCCATCAAATATCAAAATATCTGAAATTAAATAAAAACTGTTGAGGAATCCAGTTGGATCCCTCCAACCTGTTTCCTGCATCCAAAAACATTAGCACAATACCAATTTCGCTCCAGTACGAAATTATCGCGGTACATGTTTTTAATAAATATTATCCGCTTACTAACGGCGTAATAGGGTCTCATCCGCTAAACAAAAAAATGCGGGAAATCAACAACTGCAATATATACATATGCCAATATATATATATATTGATATTATATATAATACCAATTTCACTGTTTATGAAATATTCGCGGTATATGTTTATATTAAATAACATCCGCTTACTAACGGCGCATAATGTCTATTTTAACAATCAATAATTTACAGTCATCATTCAAACATGCATTCAAATATTTTAAATCTAACTATTTAAAATAAAATCGAAATCTATTCGATTGAGTGAGAAGTTCTCACCTTGGTTTTAATTTCCGTTTAAGCTTTTATTTCGAATAAAATTAAACGCGCGTTTAATTTTACCCGAAATTCTCACTAACTCCAAACGACTCCAAACCAACTCCATCGCGTAGTGCTCGTCCATACGATTCCAACGCAACTGAGTTTGCATTTTTTCGACCTCGTATGAAAAAGTTATGCATTTTATAAGATCGTACACGATTTAAATAACTTAATTTACAACTAACTTTATAATTTATAACCTATATCCATCTATAGCCACATGATCCCTCACCCTTGCATCCAGGCCGTCCACCCACTCTTCTTCTTCATCACGCACGCAAGTTACAGGAGACAACACGCAACAAAGAACCCATGACCATTCAACTAGGGTTTGATCTTGCCATCTCATTTCTCGACGAAACTTCATCAAACCACCGCCAAACGAAAGCTCTCGACATCCTCTAGGTTCGGCCATAACCCTAGGAAGCTCGGCCATCTCCTCCACCTGGGAGTGCGTGCGCAACTTGCTGCCTTCCCACTCGATTTCCCATCAATCCGTGAAGCCATTCGCGATCATAACCGTTGGATCTCTAGTTCGTGTTGTGCTCTACAACTTTCTAGTTGAAACTTTCTTGAATCGATGCATAGATTAGAAGATTTGGAGGGAGAAAGTTGATGATTTTCTGGCCATTCATTGTAGGTGGCGGCTGGAGTTATTAGATTAGGGTTTTGTATATTTTTATCTAAAATTATGAAAGGTAAGGGGCTATTTATAAGGAACGAGCGACACTATTCATCCCGGAAATTCCGAACTCCGATTTAGACGCCGTAACCAGCGTACCTAGGGTTTATCCCGCGTTCCGGACACAATGGAACAGGTTTCGGAAGCTAATTCGGAAGTATGTGCGAGTTATGGCTGAAAACGCTCAATTTAAATTAAACCGATTTAAACCGATTTCTAGGCGTTTTAATTTGTACCGGACAAACGGTAAATCCAATTGACTTGAAATTTGAAACCTTACAATAATATCACATTACGGATCCGATGAAACTGGTTTCGTCGAATTCCGAGACTTTTTGAAAAATGGCTATTTTGACTCGCCAAATTTAAATTAAAAATAATTCGATGCGTTTCGAGCTGCCACGATCAAACGATAACTCCGATTGACACGAAATTTGAAATCCGGTAATAACTAACCATTACGGATCCAATGAAACTAGTTTCGTTCAATTCTGAGACTGTTCAAAAATTGACTATTTTACAGTCGATTATTAAATATTAAAATATTCAATTTTCACAGATTAACTTTTAATTCGATTTTAAAAGTTCTAAAATATCATTCTAACTTCAACATGATAAAATAAAATTTTACAAATTATTACAATCATTTTTAACTCAATTTTTAATTATTTCCATAATTTAACATATTAAATTATCGATTTAATTATCCAATTAAATCCAAAAATTCAAATAAAATTTATTTGACTTATAAATTCACTTATAAATATTTAAAATTAATTAAATATTCAAATTTTAATTAATAAAAATTCTGGGTCGTTACAATCTTTCCCCCTTAAAAGAATTTCGTCCTCGAAATTATAAGTAAGAAAAGTTACAAAATCTATTAACTTTCCAAAATTCATAATTAAACTTCTTACAAATCTTTACTAAGTTTTCAAATCATACTTAGTTATCTTTTCAAAAACAATTACTATCGTTTAACTTTCAATTTCAAAATCAAAGTTAAAGTTTTCAAAATTTTCCAAATTTTCTCAAATTTTTCTAACGCCTTAAATTTTCGGAAAAATTCGCCATAGTCTCCTTTGCGCGGCTCGATCCGAAAAAAAAAAATGACAGTATATATATCACAAATATACATCTCATCAAGTAATGAGGCATCCCGAAGGGAAAAAAGTGTAAAAGTACGATATTTAATCCGAGATATGTACCTTATATTTTATTAGCAAGCATATACGGCTAATATAGCGCTAAAGCGAACTCCAAATGCGAAGCAAACGCGATCCGCACCTACTAAACTCAACAAACAACATGAGAATCATGCATATATGAAAATAGTATCGATATACAACATATAGCAACATAATAACTATATAAGTCACATAGCAAATG
The DNA here is from genome assembly GCA_030765085.1 of Allium cepa. Classification (NCBI taxonomy): domain Eukaryota; kingdom Viridiplantae; phylum Streptophyta; class Magnoliopsida; order Asparagales; family Amaryllidaceae; genus Allium; species Allium cepa. Next base: position 465,817,962 of record CM060931.1, read on the forward strand.
CAACAATAGCAATATATATTCAACCAATTAACATTCATAATCAATAAATATTCATTTATATTCTCATTAATATTAATGAATTGGTTTTCAATTTAAATCACATTTGATCTATTAACATTGGATTTTATCAACTTTCATTCTCAATTCAATTAGTTATCATTTACTAATTTAAATCCAATTCACCTTCAATTCTATTCAAATTTATTTACTTTCAATTTGAATTTAATTTCATAGCTTTCAATTTCATTAATACTTAATGAATTTTATACAATCAACTAACAATCAAATAACAACCAATGTATATCAATTACAACCAAATTTCCTTGCTTCACTTACATTCATTTTGGTTTAACATCTTTACTTTCCAATTGGTTTTATTAAATTGATTTCATTCAATTTATTCAACTTCTAATAACATTAGATTTTAATGAATTAACACTTTTATTCATTATTTCATATCAATTATTCACATTCAATTGATTAACATTCAATTCATTCATTCAATTCAATTTCTAAAGTTGAATTTTTATTTATATACTCAAGTTCATATCCATTTAATCCACTTGATTATTTACTTCGATACTAAAATCAATTCCATTCAACAACACTTAAGTTATATTCCATTTAACTTTAAATTCATTTTTATTTACAACTCATATTCATATAGTTTCACTTCTTATATATATAAGTTTATTTCACAATTGTAAATCACTTTAATTATAATTTAATTCTTATAATTCATTTGCTTATACAATTATTCTTTTATTTAGATTATTCAAACAACCTAACAATCAACTTATATACACTTTAATAATTCTGAAAAATTATTCCTTTATATATAAAAATATAATCAAGGTAAAATTATTTCATTTACCCAATTTAAAACAATATTGTGCCGAATTGTTCTATTCAAGTGTTTATAGATCCCTATCAACAACGTTAATTACTCGTATTAACCAGAATCTATATACCACTCAATAAACCAACCATCACAATATAAAACAATTTCATATTCACTAACAAATACGCTCTCATATCTATTATTACACTCAAATTCATTCTAGAGTACTACTGACTCTATCTCTAATGAGTAATACCCAACAGAACCATGGCTCTCGCTTAACCATCAGCTCTGATACCAAATGTAACGTCAACGGATTTTCGACTCTCGAAAATACGACATCGACACTCACTTTATCGACTGCCGAGAAATCAAAGGCCGAAAACCGAGATGTTATGGGTTTTAAAAAGAGAATTTTAAGAAAAAGAGAGAAGAGAAGAAGAGATAAGAAATAGAGAAAAGAAAATTTGAAAACAGAACATAGAAGAATTTTAAAAATAGAACGGACAGAAAGGAAACAACAGAACAACAACAGAATCTCACAATTCACAGCGGAACAACATATAATAATAAATGAATAATCTTTAAACAAAGAACTATATCAGTTATTACATTACATTTCACTTCATTACATCATATCATCAGAGTGTACAACATCATACAACAACAAACAGTGCAGCGGAAAAAAGAAATACTATATAAACTAGTAATACGCCATGCCATCCAGCTTGCCTCCAGCAACTCCAGAATATCCAGAATATCCTGATAAACCTAACTCTTAACTGCCCGTGTGGAAATTGGTGGGCACCCAGAGTTTAGGAAGGAAAACAATAAACTCCGAGTCAGTCATGTGACTGGTGTGAGAACTCAAAACAGTTTATTTATCTTTAAAATCAAAATGGAGGAATATTTTTAAAATTCAATTCGCAATGCTTTTAAAAATGTAACTACCATAAGACCTCCCACCACACACACAATGCAAACGCAGACTTGGAGGAGATTTCTTCTTATGTTAGTCAAAGATGCTTCTACGCAAAAATCAAATCAATTTTGATATTATTATTAGTGCATAGTGTAGAACAAATCCTTTCGAAAGTAAAGATATAAATCATAGCCAGCATAGGTACCATTATATTATGCCTACTATAGCTACCTCCTGAGGAAGCAGGTTCTACAACTAAAACCGTACAAGTCTCGTATTGTTTCTTTGGATTTCCAACGAATGGTCAGGCTAAGGAACTTCCTACTGCCACATGGAAACGCCTCTGGCTGGACGTCCCCGAGAACTTAACCAGCTCTCTGCCAACACAAGGCCGGGTTACCTTTATCACTAGGTAACTACTACACGAATATGGCATCCCCCGGTCCCATCGGACCTTTAACCGAGCGCTCGTCACCAACAACACCACACAGAAATAGATATAGTGTATCAACATAAGTAAGTATCTGGGCTCCATACCATGATACCACCCTTTCCAGAAGGAAATGCACATACCCTAAAGGGAGCTACCCCTCATAACCTTGCCGCATCTTTCCTGTTTTGACCATTAACGGGATGTGAGGCTCGATGAATTCACGTCCACAAAAACACACTTTGTACAAAAAGCTGTGCTTTGGGTCAACAAATGATCAACATAATGATCACTAAGATAGACGATCAAATAAATGATCCTATCACAAATAATCAACACAATGATCATTTCAGCATCACTCAGCATGTCACATTACCAAAATGGGATATATCGCTGATAACTTCAACTATATAACCTTTGAGCTCGTACGTCTCAAAGAAGGGTGTTAAGCAAAGAATAAATTCTCCGCCACCAACAGAAATATATTTGAAAGAAATCGGCTTTATATCTCAAATTGTAATGTCAGGCATACAATCCATACAAGTCTGTTCCGGGATCGAACAGAACCGAAGGCACTTACAAAGAAGTCCTTGCAATCCGGATATTCACAATCCTGATCGGATATCCCATCACTTATGGAATCTCTATACCAGGAGCTACCCAGTGCAGAGACAATCGATAGGTCATCCTATCGCTCTCGCAAATACCGGTCTTCAACACCGATCTTCAAATGCAATTCACAACGACGTATCACATATTCGGAATGGGTTATACGACCCCATGGTCCTTTCCCGGTTAACCCGAATAGTGAGCGCTTATTCAAAAATAAGTGTGCATTCAATTTCAAACAATTCACATCAAATACCCATTTAAAGGGAAATACTGATAGTCGGTTATTGAACTATCAATTGATATGCATACATCACCAGATTCCAAATAATTTTCCAAATTATTTATTTTCCAAAATATCTTTGCAAGATATATAATTTCAACACTTTAAAAATAAATCAATATTTATTTTCAAACAAATTCCACTTCACATATAAATTCCATAATGAATTTATATTTCAAAATATTCATGCATATGATTTCAATTTATTCATTTCAATTTATCTTCAAAAAGATAAATTCTAAATATTCACTTCATATTGGAAAATATTTCCATACTTATTTATTCATAAGTAATTCACAAATCTCTTTTATTTTCAACACTTAGAAAATATTCAATATACTTAAATCGAATTAAGTATATATTCCATTCTTTAAGGAAATCATTCACTTAAACATTTTTATTTGGGCCAAAACGAATGTTGCGTAAAACATCGTTACGACAACCCAAAATCACTAGTATAGGGATTCGAAATTAAAATAGATATATAAATCCCAATACTATTCAAACATTTCCATTCGGAAATCATTTACTATAACAACAGTGTTATAGTCCACTATTTCCTTTTATTCCTCGAAAACGTCTATTTCAACAATCAATGTTGAAATCTATGGTTTCGAATCTCAACACATTTTAAAACATCGTTAGATCGTTTTAATTCAATTTAAACATCTCATTCAAAACAATTTCTTTAACATATCATTCACTATTCAAAAACGTGAATATACTTCTTTAACAAATTCCATCCTTTTATTCATTTTAATTCAAAGAATTATTCACTGTCTAAAAACGTGAATATAACTCTATTTCTAAGTTATAACAATTAACTTATCAAAATAAGTCGTTTGTGAATTTATAAAACAACGTTTATAAATTCCATTTCGATTTATTTATAAAAACTTCCTTTTTATAAATTCCTTTATTAACATATTCCAGTTTATAACTAAATTATAAACTAAACGTTCATATTATAAGTTAACTACTTATAAACGATTATTTCACAAAATCGTTCCTTAGAATTTCATAATTATAAATCTTATAACTTATAAGATTCATTTATTTATCCAAAACTATTATTTTAACAACATAATAAATTTTATAAACCTACTGCTTATAAAATTCCATTTATGACTTCACCGTATAAAATTCTATAAATTTCATTCTATTTATGAAATTCATTCACAATTTATTCTTACACTTATAAAAGCTCGTTTTATAATTCCTACGTTCTAATTTATAAATTATCAATTTATAAATCTTTAATATAAATCAATTTATATTTTTCTTTTAAAACGTCTTTAAATTCCTTTATAATTTCATCATTTCGATTTATAAAATAATCAAATTTTATAACTCCTATATTTAAACTTTTATCATATATTCAAAAATCCAATCTAAATTATTTTATAAAATCATTAGTTCATATTTCTCAAAAATCGACTTTTAATCGTATTTCTAAAAATCAGCTTTTTAACTATATTTCACAAAAACCATAATTTTTATAACTTTAAAAATTATAACGTTCATTTATTTATAATGGATCAATTCAAAAAATATTTTATCTTTTCAAAAATCACCTTAAAAATCATTTTAAAATCCCAAAATTTGGGTCCAATGATGCTACACACCAAATAGTCAATCACGACAACAACGATATCATATATCAATATGAAAATCCATCAAATATCAAAATATCTGAAATTAAATAAAAACTGTTGAGGAATCCAGTTGGATCCCTCCAACCTGTTTCCTGCATCCAAAAACATTAGCACAATACCAATTTCGCTCCAGTACGAAATTATCGCGGTACATGTTTTTAATAAATATTATCCGCTTACTAACGGCGTAATAGGGTCTCATCCGCTAAACAAAAAAATGCGGGAAATCAACAACTGCAATATATACATATGCCAATATATATATATTGATATTATATATAATACCAATTTCACTGTTTATGAAATATTCGCGGTATATGTTTATATTAAATAACATCCGCTTACTAACGGCGCATAATGTCTATTTTAACAATCAATAATTTACAGTCATCATTCAAACATGCATTCAAATATTTTAAATCTAACTATTTAAAATAAAATCGAAATCTATTCGATTGAGTGAGAAGTTCTCACCTTGGTTTTAATTTCCGTTTAAGCTTTTATTTCGAATAAAATTAAACGCGCGTTTAATTTTACCCGAAATTCTCACTAACTCCAAACGACTCCAAACCAACCCCTTCGCGTAGTGCTCGTCCATACGATTCCAACGCAACTGAGTTTGCATTTTTTCGACCTCGTATGAAAAAGTTATGCATTTTATAAGATCGTACACGATTTAAATAACTTAATTTACAACTAACTTTATAATTTATAACCTATATCCATCTATAGCCACATGATCCCTCACCCTTGCATCCAGGCCGTCCACCCACTCTTCTTCTTCATCACGCACGCAAGTTACAGGAGACAACACGCAACAAAGAACCCATGACCATTCAACTAGGGTTTGATCTTGCCATCTCATTTCTCGACGAAACTTCATCAAACCACCGCCAAACGAAAGCTCTCGACATCCTCTAGGTTCGGCCATAACCCTAGGAAGCTCGGCCATCTCCTCCACCTGGGAGTGCGTGCGCAACTTGCTGCCTTCCCACTCGATTTCCCATCAATCCGTGAAGCCATTCGCGATCATAACCGTTGGATCTCTAGTTCGTGTTGTGCTCTACAACTTTCTAGTTGAAACTTTCTTGAATCGATGCATAGATTAGAAGATTTGGAGGGAGAAAGTTGATGATTTTCTGGCCATTCATTGTAGGTGGCGGCTGGAGTTATTAGATTAGGGTTTTGTATATTTTTATCTAAAATTATGAAAGGTAAGGGGCTATTTATAAGGAACGAGCGACACTATTCATCCCGGAAATTCCGAACTCCGATTTAGACGCCGTAACCAGCGTACCTAGGGTTTATCCCGCGTTCCGGACACAATGGAACAGGTTTCGGAAGCTAATTCGGAAGTATGTGCGAGTTATGGCTGAAAACGCTCAATTTAAATTAAACCGATTTAAACCGATTTCTAGGCGTTTTAATTTGTACCGGACAAACGGTAAATCCAATTGACTTGAAATTTGAAACCTTACAATAATATCACATTACGGATCCGATGAAACTGGTTTCGTCGAATTTCGAGACTTTTTGAAAAATGGCTATTTTGACTCGCCAAATTTAAATTAAAAATAATTCGATGCGTTTCGAGCTGCCACGATCAAACGATAACTCCGATTGACACGAAATTTGAAATCCGGTAATAACTAACCATTACGGATCCAATGAAACTAGTTTCGTTCAATTCTGAGACTGTTCAAAAATTGACTATTTTACAGTCGATTATTAAATATTAAAATATTCAATTTTCACAGATTAACTTTTAATTCGATTTTAAAAGTTCTAAAATATCATTCTAACTTCAACATGATAAAATAAAATTTTACAAATTATTACAATCATTTTTAACTCAATTTTTAATTATTTCCATAATTTAACATATTAAATTATCGATTTAATTATCCAATTAAATCCAAAAATTCAAATAAAATTTATTTGACTTATAAATTCACTTATAAATATTTAAAATTAATTAAATATTCAAATTTTAATTAATAAAAATTCCGGGTCGTTACAATTTCACTTGAGTTGAATTTACTATATAAGAATGTTAATCCTGACTCGAGTGTATTGTGTTTTGCTTTATGCTCGGTTCAGACTGAGTGTCAAAGCATTTGAGACTCATCTTTTGAGATTGGAGCTTTGCTTGAAGATCTGTCTTATCTATTCAGCTTTTTTAATTGTTTTGTTCAAACTCGTTGGTTACTTTTATATTCGAGACTACTCTGTATTTGAGATTTCTGTTGTGTTTTGTTTCAAACTCTGATGTTTATATGGTAACTTCATGAACTACTATTTATCTTTCCGCTGCTTATTGTTGTAATACTCTGTGTCTGTGATTCAATGATTGATTTATTTATTGTTTATGCTAAGTTTTGCCAAATATAAATTAAAAATCCATTGTTTTGAGCAATTCAAGTCCAACATATGCGGATGCGAATGGTTCGAAATAGCAGGTCGTTGCAATAGGTGTTCGAGCTCTGGTTTAGGTAAAACTTAGCATATGAAGTAAAATTAGTTACAAAATCACCTTCGTTCGAGCTTGAATTTCCTCCTCTTTGTTTTGGATTTATTTTGAATTTCGGAACATTCCCTTTTGTTCTAAAATCCAATCTTATCTCTCCCTATCCGTGTTCTTCTTGATACCGGAGCATCCCGTAATTCCATTTCTGTTTCGACAACCATAGTATGATTTGTAAAGGAGTGAACTCCATTACAACAAGCGTCGATTCAACGGATATTTCTACGTCCTCGGTTAAGATGTTATTATTTCTTGCAAAGCCCGAACCGTCTCTAGTAGACGATCTGGGTAATTCCCTAGCAATCTTAACTCCACCCGATAGTCGAGGATTATCCTAATGTTTTGGGTAAAGTCACTTCTCTTCCCTTCAAGCGGGAAACTGAATTTCCGCATTGATCTTATTCTTGAAATCTCGGTTGACACGGTTAAGATCGCCGCGATAAAAATAGTTCTATCCATTTCTTCTTTTGTAAATTAATTATCTTTTATTCTTTTCAAGTCTATCTTCGTAGTTAGAATTCTATTTGATTAGTATTCATCTAAACTTGAATTTCTATCCTTGTTTCAGAATCCATTCTTGAATCATCCCGTGAGGGCGTGTAACTGTTACCGATATAAAAATGTCTTATATTGTGTTGTTTGAATTGTTAAGTTTGATTTGGGGTTTCGACAGATTCATCTGGCCAACGCTATCGATGGGAATTCCAAAACACTTGAACAAAGAAAACTAACACAAAATTATTTTCAAAACCTGTAAATTTTGTATGATTATATTTTACATATAAAAGTATAATTTTCTATAATTGGATAGCTAATCAAATTGGTTGATAGGAATGACAATACTAGATTATCATTTATTATTTTTGTCAACACTGCTAAATCATTTTCTATTATTATATGTTATTAGGTGTTGAAATTTTATAAACAGGGTTTATTTTATTTGAAAATGAAATAAATTTAAATCAAGGATTTAAGAATTTAATTTTCGATGTTTTTCTAAATTTGGTCCTCATGGTTTTGAAAAATATATTATTTGGAAGTATATTTTGAATGAAAATTGTTTTAAAGAATTTTAAAAGAATTAAGTCTGTACTCTCTTCTTTTATCGCTGGAAAATAATTTCAGTGATGACTACAGCATCATCGACATTTATTTTTGAGTCTCAAAGTGGAGAGAGCACTTAGTGGCTTTGCTACACTTTTGGTTTGGAAAAAAATAGATGTGATTTGAATTTCTTGAATATGATTTGATTTATATAACATATACATATATTTTTATTTCAATTTGAATAATTGAAATATCTAAAATGATAAATGAAATTAAACAACTTGAAATAGTTGAATTTAAATAAAATTAATTTGTATAATACACAATTGCATTCTAAATATATATAACTTACCTGAAATATTCAAAAAGGTTAAAATGTTAATGAATTTGTAACTGAGAATTTTACAAGAGAAATTTAAGTCATAAAATGTTCAAACAAAGTTTTTTCTTAATAGAAGTTGTAAATTTAAAAGGTAAATTAGTATACAATATACAATATATAAATAAATTGCGTTCGAAACATAAATAAAACCTACCTGGGAAAGGTTGAATGTAATTGAATAATATACAATATAAATATAAGTAATAAGATGTCCTAAAATGATATTTTGTTCAAGGAATTTACAGATAATAAATTGAATAATAAAAGGGAAAATTTATTTATTGAATAGTATATGGTTATAAAATGTTTATACACTTAATTTAGGTTGCAAAATATGTTAAGTGACATAAATTTTGTAAATAAAAGAAAATACTATTTAAGTAGATAAATATGAACTTAAGAATAGTGAAATCGAATTTCAGTGGAATCAATTCAAGTGAAGATAAATAGATTTAGTAAATGAGTTAGATCAAATAAATTTTTGTTTTGGAAGAAATTTTTGGGACAAATATTTATAAATTGAAATGAATCAAATTGAATGAAAATGGCTCGAATTGAAAATCAATAAAATATGAATATAAATGAATATTATTGATTTCAGTAAAATGGATTGAAACCAAATTTGCTGAAAATTAATCAATTTTAAAGTAAATAAAATTTATATGGCTTTAAAATTAACTGTTGTATCTAATACCGTGTATTTCAAATCTATCTTTTCTTCTGGTTGTTTCAATTCTCCTATCTCATTCCTTTTCAGGGATGAAAAGTTTTGAGTGGGTGAGAGTGTAACGACTCGTAAATTTTAATGGTTTTATAACGTAATTAAGTGAATTTTTGTGAAATTTGTAACGATAAAATTTGATAATGAAAATGTGATATTTGGTATATATCTACTTTAATATAGCAACCGGTAAAATTTTATTGAAAAATATGAAATAAAATTTTGTTGTGTAATTTTCAGTTTAAATTCAACTATATTGATGAAAATAAAATGTTTTTGAAACATGAATATTTTTATATTTATATAATAAAAATGTATACTATTTTTTGAGTGAGACTTCAAAATTCGTTTCGTCAAATTTGTACTTTTCTATCCCCGTTTATCTTATTTTCATCAAATTGGTAGTAGTCTGGAAACAAAATATAGACTTCTGGTAGGATTGTCGTATCGCTGATATCTAAGTACCATTCTCTATGTCTCATCGTGCTGAGCTCTATAGTATATTCATTTGTGTATTTCGGCATCCAGTACACGGCAAAATCTATGAAACGATTAGCCATATCGGTATCCATTCGAGCCTTTTTGATTTCCCTATGGCCATTCATTTGCCCAGTGTAAGAAATCAAATGGCCACATGACTTTATTATTTACTGAATTTAAGTCATGACTTTTATATTCCCTATCTCAATTCATTTATTCTGGTTCATTTCTTTTCCGAGTTTATCCCTTCATTTGATTCGTTTCCTGTTTATTTGAAAGTAAAATGTATATATAATTAGTAAACTGTTAATTTGCCTCCAGCCTTTCAACTGCCTTACACCAAATAGCCTCAGCAACATCCAGCCATGTCCCCTCCATTAAATATATATATATAATAATAATAATAATAATAATAATAATAATAATAATAAATTTTTCATATACATTTTCATTCGGAAAGCCTATTCATCTCAACTGTTCATCTTTTCATTTTGACACTAATGTTGGTATAATAACACAGGTTTATGTGTCAGACCACTCCTTCCTCTCTCTTATTCCTCTTCCTCTCCCCTAATTTTTGTTTCCTCCAGACTGTCGTGTTTCTTTTAAAAAAATTATGATATGAAACTACGCTTTCTCATTCCAGTAGCATATACACCGTGCCTCAGCCACCCTCTCTCCACCGTGTAACTCCTCACCTAACCTCCCTTCTCACCGAACGTTTCACTCATAGCAGCTCGACCCAAACTATCGGCCACCCCACAATCCAAACACCCAAAGACTGATAGCCTGTGATAGCAAGCACAGCCAAGCATCTTCACCCTTGCACTGCCACCTTTATCCCTCTATGCCGATGTCATTCAGCAGGCCTCCTCTCCTCCACGCTTCATCACTGTGCCAACCCAAACCCACCTGCCTATAATTCGCCGATCCCACTCCCCTCACCCCACGAAGCCCTCCAGCAACACCTCCTCAACCTCGGCCGACAACCCACCTCCTCGAGTGGCCACTGCTTTGCATTGGGCACCACTACAACACCCTCCAAACCCCTGCCTTAGTGTCACCGACTGTAGCACCGAAACCGGACCAGTTCCAGCCTTTGTTCTATATTCTTTATATATATATGGGTAATGTATTTATGCATTATATATTGATTTTTAATTTCTATACAGTTGTTTATATATGTATTAATTTATATGCATAATATGTTAGTTTATGTATGTTCATCGTTTAGAATATGTTAGTCAACATAATCTATTATTTTACATAAATTATATAATATGTTAGTATATATAAGTTTTATAATCTACTAGTTTATAATATGTTAGTTATATGAGTTAGTTTATATAAATTTAATAATATGTTAGTTATATGAGTTTATAACATGGCAGTTTATATATGTAAGTGTGAAAGTTGTTTGTATATATAAAATATAAGTTTTCATAGGTTATATATGATGTGTTTATTTGTATACATAAGTTTATATAAGTAATATACAATCTGTTTGTTTATATATAAGTTGTTTGTTCGTGTGTGTGTGTATGTTTACATAAATTTTTATGTATGATCAAATTTGATTATATATATGTATATTCTATCGATTTTTATAATAAACTTTGATTTTAAAATATAATAAGTCCGTGAGTTTATATATGTGTGTGTGTGTGTGTTTATATAGTAGTATATATGATTTTTGTTTTTTAAATATATATAGAGAATTTATTTTGATAATTGTTTCAAATCGAATAATTTTAAAGAAAATATATAATATAAGATTTCTATTTGAGAAATTTTAGACTTTTAAGATTTATATATGTTGTATCCATCGATTATCGAATTTCAGCCTATCTTTTCTTTGCTCGTAGACTTCTTATTCATCATGCTTTGTTTTGCTTCGCAGCTGTCTAGAATTGGTAGTAGCAATCTCTAGTTTGTCAGCGCGTATCCGTGTTCGTGCATTCAATTCTTGTTTCTCTAGCCTCGAAAGGTGAGCAATCACGCACGATTAACATTCTTATATTTAGTAGATCCAATTCATATGAAATGATGATTGAAATATATTGTCAAATATTGAATTGTTAGTTATTTAAATTTTTAATCTGATATATCATTATCTGCAATTGTTTACCTATGATAGATGACACCACATGCTGCTATATACATTTTATTTAATTTGTTAGTTATGATCTATGCCTGTTGCTGATATATTATATTATTATCATTTTCGTTCTCACTCTGCAAGTTCCTTGTTAGTTTAGAATTCCCTATGGATTGAAATGATACATATCCAAATGTTATTATAGATTAGGGAAAAATCGTTATGGGGTGAAATGATAAACCCAAGTGATTTTCATTGATTTTGAATTTTGGGATTGTGGGTTGAAATGATATATAACCGTGGATATTTAATTTTGCGGATTAAAATGATAAATGTAACATCCCTGAAATTTTTGTTAAGATAATTTATTTAATTTTTGAAATTAAATTATGAATTTATAGAAATATGATCTTAAAATAGAATTTCTAATTGAAAATTCAGAAATAAATATTTTGAATAATATATTAATTACAAATCTAATTGTGAATTAAATTGAGAATTTCCTAAACAAATAAAAATATATTTTTGAATATGTAAATAGATGTAAATGAATGTGATATTTCAAAGTTAAATAGGGTATGTATTAGAAATAGAAATTTTAATTTGGAAATTTAATAATTATATTGGAAATAAAATATGTTTTCTAATTTTAATATGTGTATATGAATATATGATTATTTATTAAGTGTATAATTTATTTTCAAATCATTTGTTTTAAAATTGTATTAGAACAAAATAGATAAACATATCACATAATTACGATAGAGTAAGGATATAAAATTTAAAAATATACATATATAAAATATTAAAATGAAAAGAGTTTAAAATAAAAAATTTAAATTGAATTCAAACAAGGTTTAAAAACACAATTCGTAAATAAATGAATGGAAAAGGACTCTACATAATTTTGTTTAAATTCAACAAGTGTTAAAATAAACCACAAGTGTAAACTAAGTGGCATGAAGATTTACAAGTGGCAAATTTCTTTTAAATTTAATTTTAGTAAATGTAAGAAAGAAAACAAAACCAGGCTCCTAATTTTCTCAACTAAGTCTTCTTCTTTCCTTATCAAATCTTAAAAAAATAAAACCAGATCGAAATCTAGAGACCAAGAAAGTTTAAAAGCAACAGATTAAACAAAATTGAAAACCAAGAATTAAATTCCAGATTTCCAGATTCAAGCAAATCAAAAACCTGAAGGCATGCAAGATTTAATTCAAAACCAGAAAAACATCAAGCAAAGCAAAGGAATTCAAAAGCTTTCAACCTGGAAATTGAATCTAAAAAAATAGCATATGCATTCTTCTTCAACTCAGTCATCTGCATGCATTCTTTATCTGAGTTTCAAGTTTCAAATCAAAGTTTCATCAGCAATAACAGTTTCAAGTTCAAAACTGCTTCCAAAAGCACTACTCTGTCTTTGAATCATATAGATGAGTAACTTCATTTTCAAAAGCTTAAGTATTTTTATAACTGATTGCTTGATTTATGTCTGATATGTGTATATATATGGGAGAGATTTCTGTATGATTGAATGCATGATTGTTAAAGACCTGTAGAACACCTCTGTTTAAATTTCATGCTCAGGATTAATTCAAAAAAATCATTTCTGCTTGATCCATTGATTGTTAGGACTTAGTATCTTAACAAGTTGTGTTTGTTTGATTATAAAGTAAATTTTTAAACTTGAATTTAAGTTAAATAAATTAGAGTGTTCTAAAAATCTTAAGAACAGTTAAGGTTTAAAATAAGTGATAATTTCAAACATCTTAAAATATCAATTCAGGTTTATAACTTGAATTCTTATCTGAAATTAGGATTTTTAAAACTAAGTTCACAATTTTTTAGTTCAGTTTTGGAAATGCAATTCTGGTTTGCACTATTTTGGGAATTTTGGTAAAATCTGTGGATCTAGTGGATCTGGAAGGTTGTAGTTCTTCATGGAGGTGGAGAAGTGACTGGGGAGGCGAGGAAAAATACGGTGGTGATGATCAGATGATTGTGGTGGAGGTGGCGAACATCTTAAATTCGTAAACCTAATTTTTGCAAGGCTTAAGTTTTCAATTCGTTCGTCACTTATGATTGATCGAGTGCAGCGAGTTTCTAGATGATGGAACTGGGCTGTAGACGAGGTCATGGGCGGAGTTGCATGAATTCTGGTGGTCGGAGGGTCGTAGACGGCGCGTTGACAGGCTTTGGGGTGAGTTTCTGTCTCGAGTTCCAGGTTTCATTTTTTTTATTTAAAAAACTCGGTTTCAATTCTAGATGTTGTAGTGGGTTTGGACGATTGTGATCATACCTGGAGATGGCCTGCGATGTGTGAAGGCTGTTGAAGGTGGCTGGAGTTGGCTAGAGCCACGGTGCATGTGCACCGTGCATTTTGATTTTCTGATGACCTTTGGTTTTGTGCAGTGAAGTTGGTCTCGGGATTTACTCGAGTGATTCGAGTATTTACTCGAAGTAAATTAGGGTTCGACTTGAAGCAAATTTTGGGTTTTGCTCGAGTATTAGTCGGTTATAGGTTTTTGATAAAACCTGTCACTGTCTTTTTTTTTAAAATGAATTTGAAATTAAAACAAATTTAAATGAATTTAAATTTGTGAGACAGATTTTAAACAAAGTTTAAATCTAGTATGAAGTTTAGATTCAAATGAAACTTTTGAATCTTAAAGTTTTAAATTATTTAAAAGTGGGTTTTTCAGGTTTTTTAAACCTGACAGTTTTTAGATTTTTAAATTTAATTTAAAACCTAAAAACAGAATTTAAACTGGGTTTAAATTCAAAGTTAAGCTCGGTTTTCAAATAAACTTTTAAATCTTAAAGTTTGTAAATGAAATTTGGGTTTTAAATTAAAGTTTTAAATTAAGATTTTAAAACAAAGTTTAAAATCAAAGTTTAAGTCAAAATTAAAATATAGATTCAAGTCTCTTTGAATCCCAATCTGGAAATTTAAATTAGTTTTAAATCTGAATGTGTTTTAAACAAGTTTAAATTAAATAGCTTTTAAAAGTATATTTTTTTCAAACAAATGTTTAACTTGATTTTGATAAAATTCTTTTATAAAGGTTTTCTTAATTTTGAGTGAAGAGTTAAATAAACTGTTTTAAATTGAATTTGCAAGATAAAATGTAATGTATTTTAAAGCTTAAATTGTAAATAAAAATTTAAGTAAATAAGTTAGAACTTTTCTTATATAGGGTTATAAGTGGATATTTAAATTTGGTAAATGTTTAAATATATAATCATTTTGAATCTTAAATTCAAAATGGAATTTGAATTTAAATTTAAAGTGTAATGTTTAAAATGCACTTAAATGTTAATGAAATCATTAATAAAGAAATTAATTATCTTTGAGATAATTAAGGTAATAAAATGATTTAATTAATAAGACAATTAAAGAATGATTTATTTAATTTATAAATAAATAATTCAGATTAATTTATAATTAGAAATGATTAATAATGAATTAATCTAAGATAATTCCTTAAGAAAGTAATTAAGAAAATGTTATTAGTTAATGAAGATAATTAACTAGGGATTATTAAGTAATTAAATTAATATGATTAATTTTGATAATTAATTAGATTAATTAATTTAGATAATCAATTATACATTTTTGAATGTAATTACTTAATGAAAGCAATTAAGGGATTAATTACTTATTGTAATTAATTTTGGTAATGTGATTAATTTAAATTAATTAATTAATTTAGTTTAATTAATTTAAGAAAATCATTTGATAATTGGATAAGTGCAATTACTTAGTGTAATTAATGGAGATAATTACTTAGGGAAGTAATAAATGATAATTACTAGTAGGTAATTAGTGAATATGATTTATAAATGAAGTAACTTGGGTAATTACTTTTGTTATTAATCAAGGGTGATTAATAATTGTGTTTAATTAAAGATTAATTACTTAATGTAATTAATTTAAATAAAGTAGTTTAATTTGAATATAATTAGAGATCATTAATTAATATTAATGATGTAATTTATAATGGACTAATTAAGGAATAATTAATAATGAGGTGATTAATTTATGTAATTAATTAAGGTGACTGATTAATTAATTTATATCAAATGATTTGTAATTAATTAATCAGGATTGGATAATTAATTCATAAGTAAATAATTTAATTGGAAATTAATTTAATTAATTAGGATTAAACGATTAATTAATCCTACCTATAAATGATTATTGAATGCTTGACCTTGCTTATGAATGTTTGCCTTGCATGAATTGCCTTGAATTGATTGGTCTTGATATTCTGTTCTGTGAATTGAGCTGTGTGTAATTTATTTATTTATTCATCTGTGATACATTTATCTGTGAATCTGTAAATGAAGATAAGCGTTATAGATTATACCGCTTATCGATATTTCTGTGTTTTGGTCCATGATGATTGAATAATGTTGCACTATTGTGTTAAACCTCTGTACTACACCATACACACACAAATATGGATTTCACGAGAAAATCGGTTAATTCACAGATATTTGAATTTAATATTTTGAAATAGTTTTAAAGTTTGAATTTTGAATCCAAATAACTTTAGAAATGGAATTGGGTTTTCTGAAATGGAAACAAGTAGTTTCAAATAATAATTATGATGAAATGGTTTCAAATTTGAAATTGGATGGTTTTGAAAGCTAAAATTGAATCTTTGTGAAAGATAGTTGAACCCTATTTGTAAAATTGAAGAGGATTTTAAATGATGTATCTTTATATATAAAATATTTGAAACCGGGAATTGTTTTGAAAGTTATGAATGAATCTAAGGGAATTATTTTGAAAAGCTATGAATGAATCTTTGTTTAAAAGATTGGTGAACCTTGTTTTAAATTGAAAGGGGTCTTAAAATTAAATCTTTTGTTTAAAAGATTAAAGTGTGGAAATTTTTTAAACCATTGAAAGGTTTCTGGAAGTGAATCTTTTTGTTTAAAAAGATTTGTAAATGGTAATTGGTTTAAACCATTTGAAAAGAAAGTTTTTTGGGTTTTAAAGTTGTGACTTAACTGAAAACCCATTATCCATATGTTTTTAATTATTGCGCTCATTATTCGGTTTAGCCGGGAGAGGACCTTGTGTCATATAACCCATTCCGAATAATGATACGACGTTATGGATAGCATTTGAAGACCGGTGGTGAAGACCGAGTATTTGCGAGAACGATAGGATGACCTATCGATTGTCTCTGCATCGAGTAGCTACGGTATAGGGATTCCCTTAGTGATGGGAAGTCCGATCGGGATTGTGGATTCCCGGATTTGCAAGGGCTTTTTCGAAAGTGCCTTCGGTTCTGTTCGAACCCGGAACAGACTTGTATGGATTGTATGTCTGACATTACAAACTGAGATATAAAGCTGATTTCTTTCAAATACTGTAACGACCCGTCTTTCAATTCCCAGAAAGACGTATCATCGATAAGAAAAGAAAGAGATAGAAAGAAAAGAACAACAACCATCAGAATCTCACAGCGGAAACGGAACAAAATATAATATTACACATATCCATTACATAGTTTTACATATCAGAGTACACAAAATAATACGACTTCATTACATCTGACATTTATAAGAGTTTGCCAATCCACACAACCCAAAAACACAACATCAAAATGACACTACAGTGGATAAAGGTACATAAGTACGTCTGGATTCCAGCTCCAGCTTCCAAAACATTTGCCAATCCCAACCTAATCACTTGGCTACTCATAAAAATTTAAGTACCCAAGAGTTTATGAAAAAAGAAAATAAACTCCGGGTCAGACATGGGTCTGGTGTGAGTAAACAAGTTAAAGTTGTTTAACTTTAAAATCATTTTGAAAACAAAAGGTATCACGAAAGACTCCCCACAAATAAACACGGGTAAGTTTTTACCTTACGCTAACCAAACCATTTGATAGGAAATCCAGTGATATTATAATAGGGTCTAGGGTTTTCAAGTAAATAGAAAATAGCCGAAATTGTTACATCTATTAAATTCCAGCTACTAGCCACGAAAGTGGGTAATACAATCAAACCGTAGGGTCTCGTAGGGAAAATGGGTTTCCATTAATGGCAGGGCTACTGGGGTACCTCCCGTCACAGTACGGATCCTAGATCACCGTACCGAGGACCACTCCTGATCCACTGCAACACAAGGCCGGAACCATCCCTTACTGGACAGCTTCGAACAAGACAACCCCGTAGTTGTGGCCAACAACCGCCCACACAGTCAAAATAATAAGGGACTTCTAGACGGGGGAAAATCTCGTCCTACTTGGGCATGACCCACTTAGCCTTACTGCACCTCCCCTGTTTTAACCATTCCCAGTTGATGAGGCGTGAGGCTACGATTACCTTTACAGGACACATTTCTTAGAATGCTCATCGTCCACCTGACGATGTGCTGAAAGCATTCAATCCATACAAGTTCATTCTGGGTTCGAACGAAACCGAAGACATTATTTCGTTACACTCATTTTGGAATCACCCTCAGAGTTAACGACAATAACCCTTGCACTCTAAAACTCCATCTCGATCTTTACTTGAGATGTCATGACCTAACGTTTGACTTGGATCGATGTGGTTTTCGAAAAATCAAATTTGATTCCCGATCCCGGTCTCATCGAAATCCAAACGCCATCTTAAAGGTAAGTTGTTTAAAGATTTAAACAATTCAATTCAATTTTAAACATTAAATCCATACAGCATTATCCACAGATAATAACCAACATCTATCACAGATATATACAATATCTCATCACAGAATATCTCAAATTATCATTCAACACATATCAACCAAATCTAGACATTCAATTCAAAACAATCATCCATAAGCAAGCATATCTCTAATTCATATTATAATTAATTTAATTAATTCAAATTAAATTAATTACTTAAGAATTAATCACTTTACCTTTCTTAACCAATCATTAATTAATTAATCACAATCATTTAATTAATTAATCACTTCTTAATTATCCTCATTATCAATTAATTAATCTTTAATTAATTAATAATCCTTTAATTATTAATTAATAACTCCAATTATTCATTATTAAAACTTGATTAAAAATTAATCATTCCTTAATTGATTATTAATTAACCATTAATTTACAATTAATTAATCTTAATTAATTGCTTAATTAATTATAATTTTCAAATTAATTTATCTTAATTACTTAATTAATTATAAATTAATTAACCTTAATCGTTTAATTAATTAAGCCTTAACCACTAATTAATTAACTATTAATTATGAATTAATTAATGTTTAATTAGTTTACTAATCAACCCTAATCAATGAATTAATTAATTCTTAATCACTAATTTAATTAATCGCTAGTCACTTAATTAATTAATTACTAATCACTTATTAATTAGTCTTTAATTATTTAATTAATTATCTATTAATTATAATTTAATTTAATTCTTAATTATCCATTTATTAATCCGTAATTAATTAATTAAACCTTAATAAATTAATTAATCTAAAATTATTAATTAATTTAACCTTAATTACTTTGTTAATTAAAGTAATCTTAACCATAAAACTTAATTAATTTTCAAAACAAAACAATTTCATTAATTACTTAAAACTATTACATATTTAGAACATTTCCAATTTGTTTAAAACTTAATTACTTTTTAAAAGTTAAGTTTAAATGAATATAAAACCATCTTAAAACTTAACTATCAAAATATAAAATACTTTAAATTTAAAAGTTTAACATTTCACAAAGTAGTTTAAATAAATTTTAAAATTTTAAAACTCAAAACAAGTTTGAAAAACTTTCAAACATCACTTGCATTTGGTTTGACCCGACCAAACTCGAACAAAACTCAAGTTCCAAACCCCTACTTCTTCCTTTCCTTTTCTTCTTTAGTTTAAGTTAAAACTAACCCCAATTACATTATTCTGGAAAGAAGCAACACAAAAGAATCCCAGGCACGAGCAAACTTTAGAAACACTCGAGAAAAACACGAGCCAGGGCCTTCCCCTTCCCGATCACTAACTCGAGTCACCCCATCCGCAATCCTCTCTGACACAAGCACTGACACGCGCACGTGCACGACGCTCCAACGTCGCCTCCACCATCAACGACACCACGTGCAAACTCCACGTCGACCACATATGCGACTCCCACCGTTGATCAGCCATCACGCGACTCCAATCAAAATCGAAGTAGTTCACACCATTCCTAGAACAGACCCTTCATCAGAAAATCCACCGTAACCATCAACTCGACCATCGTTCGCTACGCAACCTCGGCCACATCACCGCAGGGCCTCCACGCGCTATCCCCAAAAATACTCGCGACTCGATCCACCATAGAATTTCCAGTCACGAAAATCGAACGCGACCCAAAACACTAAGCTTAAACCCTACTAGCCCCAAATTCCAATTTCCTGATGATTGATTTCCACTTCCATGATTTTTCTCAGTTTCACCCATCACCATTACAACTCCGACCCAAAGCTCAACCTCTGGAACCTACCCAGTCGCCAGATTTTGCCCAGAGACCAATTTCCGGTCATCAACAAAATACTGCCTCAAATCCAATTTAAAAATCCTGATTTTTACCTTAAAAATCATGTTTTACAAAGTTGATTCAAGATGTAAAATTGAATCAACAAATTTCAATACTTGATTTTATCATGTTATTAAAAAATTTCACTGTATCATCCTGACTAAGAAAACATTCAAACCAAATTTATTTGAATAAAGGTTTAAACTTTAATTGGTGATTAAATAAACATGTTGTGTTTGTAACTCAAGTCTAACATTGTTTTGTTATGGAAGTTTTGAAATTTTTGTTTTAGTTTCTACTCTGAAATTTGAAAACAGAGAGGAAATCAGACAGTTTTCAAATATGCACAGTTTAACACTACATATACATAAAGATTACTCCTATATATATACATGCATGACATCCAACATCACAGAAATTCACATGCACAATTTATTTACTTAAAAAAAATTTAATAAAATTTTACTCACCTGTATTTATTTTTAAACAGAGACATGTTTTTGCTTGTTTTCCAGAATTTGATTTTTGATCTTGAGCTAAATTTGTTGATTTTGACTTTCAAATCTGAGAAGGCTCTTTGATGATGCCTAACAGTGAAAAGTTTTCTACAATTTGATGATGCTTGTAATTTTGAATAAAGCTTCCTGCTGTAACTTAGTTTATACAATTTTTTTTTTCTTTTTTGTTTGAGGTTTAGGAATTTTGAAATGAGATTTGAATGCTTGATTGAATTTTTGGTTGAAAGAGTAAAAATGGATGAATTTCAGATTTGTATTTGAGGAGTGATTTTTCTTTGCTTTTTTAGAAAATGAGAATGAGAAAAATTTAGATATAGAAGATGAAATAGCCTTTTATAGAAATAATTTTGTTTTATAAAAATTAAAGAAAATAAATTAAAAATTATGACACTTGTCATTACACAATGTTATCCTCTTAACACATGTTATTAGAGTGCTTTAAATTTTAAAAAATGTAATCTTCATGCAAAAAAGGATTTTTAAATGTTTTTATTAATTAATTTTCTAAATTTAAAATACATTTTTAATTTATATAAATCAATTCTTCTTAAAAGAAATAAATATAAAACAAATTTTATATTCTAAATAAAATCATAGAAATACACTTTTAAAATCAAAGTACAATTTAAAATATAAA
This sequence comes from Allium cepa, assembly GCA_030765085.1. Classification (NCBI taxonomy): domain Eukaryota; kingdom Viridiplantae; phylum Streptophyta; class Magnoliopsida; order Asparagales; family Amaryllidaceae; genus Allium; species Allium cepa. The sequence continues at coordinate 465,839,628 of CM060931.1, forward strand.
TAACCTATTTTTAAATTTCAAGTTAACAAATCAAATTCAATATAAAAATTTCAAATTCAATTTAGAAATCAAATTTGATATGAATACAATTTTAAATCCATTTCCATTTGTATATATTAATTTTAATTATAATCAACATACATATACAATCCATTTATTATTATTATTTAAAATAACAATTTTATTAATCTTAATTAATTTATTAAAAAGATTATCACATTTAAATTGGGTTTGAAATTCCGGAATATCACAAATACGTATCTGTTGGTGGCGGAGAATTTATTCTCTTAGCTTAACACCCTTTTCTAAGACGTACGAGCTCAGAGGTTATGTAGTTGAAAGTTATTAGTGATATACTCCCAATTTGGTAGTGTGGCATGTTGAGTGCTGCTGATCATTTGTTGATCGAAGCATGACTTTGTGAAAAAGCGTAGCTTTGTGGACGAGACTTCGCCAAACCTCACAACCCGGTTATGGTCGAAAGAGGAATCGTGGCAGCAAGGTTATTTGGGGGTAGCGCCCCCTGAGGGTATGTCCCTTTCCTTCTGGATTATAAGTGGTATCGTGGTATGGAGCCCAGATACTTACTTTGTGGTTGCTGCAAACTTATTGCTTTGTGGTTGTCGGTTGTGAAGTGCTTCTGATAAAGGTTGGTAACGATCGGGAGGTGGCATACTCATGTCAGTAGTTACCTAGTTACAAAGGTAACCCGGCCTTGTGTAGCAGATATCCGGTTAGGTTCTAGGGGACGTCCCTCCAGATGTGTTCTATTTATTTGGGAAGTTCCTTGGCCCGACCATTTGTTGGAAATCCAATCATCCAATACGCACCTTGTACGGTTTTAGTTGTAGAACCTGCCATCTAACATGGTAGCTATAGTAGGCATACTATAATGTTACGTATGCTGGCTAAGATAATATTATACTTTCGAAAGGGTTTTTCTACACTGTGCACTTATAATAACAATATCAAATGGTTTTTGCGTATCAAGCATTTTTTACTATCACAAGGAGAAATCTCCTCCAAGTTTGCGCTTGCATTGTGTGTGTGGCGGGAGGCCTTATGGTAGTTTCATTTTTCAAAAAGCATTGCGGGTTTATTTTAAAATCTTTTGTTTGCTTTTAAAGATAAACTGTTTTTGTTTGCTCATACCAGTCCCTTGACTGACCCGGAGTTTATTGTTCCCTTCCTAATCTCTAAGTGCCCACAAATTTCCACATGGGCAGTCTGGAGTTGGGGTTTTCAGATATAGATATCGATTCGATAGCTTTCGGCTTTCTCTTTGGAATTCTTTGGAGTCTTCGGATTCACGGACTAGACTTGCTCATCTTGGTGCAACTTAATGGTGGTTCGAGCTATCTATGGAGATTGCTGATATTGATGTTTCTTCTGGAGTTTCAAGTTATGTTTGTTTCCGCTGCCAGTTCATTGGGTTTTCCGCTGTAGCATTGTTATCTTGTATCTCTGATATTGATTCATATTGTATCATTGTTGTATCGAATGTTGTATATCAATGATATTCATTTCTTTTTCTTCCGCTGTGTTATTATACTTAACGTGTTATAAGCTCCGGCGAATCAGATTCGACGTTTGGATTTACGGCATTGGAATACGAGTGTCGTATTTGGTGCCGATTTTTGAAGGTTGAGTCAGGGTTGTCACATTTGATATCAAAGCTGAAGGTTAAAACTTTAGCTCAGGAGTATAACACATTAAGTAACTCATTAGAGATAGGGTGAAGTATACCCTAGAATGAGTATGTCCCTACGATATCCGTTCGAATGCCTCAATAAATTCTCTTACTATCCACTTATAGTAAGTATGAGTGCAAGAAGAGGACGAGATAGGGGACAGGGGAGTACCACCACGAATGGTCAGTATCCTGCAATAGCGGAAACAACTTTCTCTATCAATCTCCTTTGATTCGTCTTTTCAATTCTTTGATGATTCCTGGCTGATCCAGGAAGAAGCTTTGATATATTTGCATGGGACACAAACTTCATATGGGTCAGAATTGTTTGTTTGGATAGATTGTTTGCTTTGGTTGCTATGGTTGATAGGTATATTTTGGTCATTTAAACTAAAATTTTTGGATTGTATCCATACATCTATCTATTCTTTGGGAAATTCTGACTTGATCTTGGAATCCATACCCAGTGTTTGAGAATTATGGAAGATTAAATTCATTTATTTGTTTTTTAGGGTCCAGATACGTTCTACGAGTAGTTAGTTATCCTTCGAACTAATCAATACCCCTGTATACTCGTAGATCTGGTGACCCGAGTATCTTGATTCGTTCTTGTGTTTGTTACTGATATTCTGATTTGGGAAGCCAAATGCAGAATAGATACCCAGTTTGATTTCAAAACCGTCTCTCTGTCTTTGTGTATCCATCCTATGTTGTCTCCCTACTTACAAATTTGGAGGACGAAATTTTCTTAAGGGGGGAATCTGTAACATCCCTGAAATTTTAGTTAAGATAATTTATTTAATTTTTGAAATTAAATTGTGAATTTATAGAAATATGATCTTGAAATAGAATTTCTAATTGAAAATTCAGAAATAAAAATTTGAATAATATATTAATTATAAATCTAATTGTGAATTAAATTGAGAATTTCCTAAACAAATAAAAATGTATTTTTGAATATGTAAATAGATGTAAATGAATGTAATATTTCAAAGTTAAATAGGGTATGTACTGTAAATAGAAATTTTAATTTGGAAATTTAATAATTATGTTGGAAATAAAATATGTTTTCTAGTTTTAATATGTGTATATGAATATATGATTATTTATTAAGTGTATAATTTATTATCAAATCATTTGTTTTAAAATTGTGTTAGAACAAAATAGATAAACATATCACATAATTACAATAGAGTAAGGATGTAAAATTTAAAAATGTACATATATAAAATATCAAAATGAAAAGAGTTTAAAATAAAAAATTTAAATTGAATTCAAACAAGGTTTAAAAACACAATTTGTAAATAAATGAATGGAAAAGGACTCTACATAATTTTGTTTAAATTCAATCAGTGTTAACATAAACCACAAGTGTAAACTAAGTGGCATGAAGATTTACAGGTGGCAAATTTCTTTTAAATTTAATTTTAGTAAATATAAGAAAGAAAACAAAACCAGGCTCCTTCACTTTCTCAACTAAGTCTTCTTCTTCCCTTATCAAATCTTAAAAAAATAAAACCAAATCGAAATCTAGAGACAAAGAAAGTTTAAAAGCAATAGATTAAACAAAATTGAAAACCAAGAATTAAATTCCAGATTTCCAGATTCAAGCAAATCAAAAACCTGAAGGCATGCAAGATTTAATTCCAAACCATCAAAACATCAAGCAAGGCAAAGGAATTCAAAAGCTTTCAACCTGGAAATTGAATCTAAAAAAAATAGCATATGCATTCTTCTTCAACTCAATCATCTGCATGCATTCTTCATCTAAGTTTCAAGTTTCAAATCAAAGTTTCATCAGCAATTATAGTTTTAAGTTCAAAACCGCTTCCAAAAGCACTACTCTGTCTTTCAATCATATAGGTGAGTAACTTCATGTTCAAAAGCTTAAGTATTTTTATAACTGATTGCTTGATTTATGTCTGATATGTGTATATATATGGGAGAGATTTCTGTATAATTGAATGCATGTTTGTTAAAGACCAGTAGAACACCTCTGTTTAAATTTCAAGCTCAGGATTAATTCAAAAAAATCATTTCTTCTTGATCCATTGATTGTTAGGACTTAGTAACTTAAACAAGTTATGTTTGTTTGATTATAAAGTAAATTTTTAAACTTGAATTTAAGTTAAATAAATTAGAGTGTTCTAAAAATCTTAAGAACAGTTAAGGTTTAAAATAAGTGATAATTTCAAACATCTTAAAATATCAATTCAAGTTTATAACTTGAATTCTTATCTGAAATTAGGATTTTTAAAACTAAGTTCACATTTTTTTAGTTAAATTTTGGAAGTGCAATTCTGGTTTGCACTATTTTGGGAATTTCGGGAAAATCTGTGGATCTAGTGGATCTAGAAGGTTGTATTTCTTCATGGAGGTGGAGAAGTGACTGGGGAGGCCAGGAAAAATACGACGGTGATGGTCAGATGATTGTGGTGGAGGTGGCGAACATCTTAAATTCGTAAACCTAATTTTTGCAAGGCTTAAGTTTTCAATTCATTCGTCACTTATGATTGATCGAGTGTAGCGAGTTTCTGGATGATGGAAGCTGGGTTGTAGACGAGGCCGTGGCCGGAGTTGCATGAATTCTGGTGGTCGGAGGTCGTGGACGGCACATTGACAGGTTTTGGGGTGAGTTTCTGTCTCGAGTTCCAGGTTTCATTTTTTTAAACTCGATTTCAATTCGATATGCTGTTGTGGGTTTGGATGATTGTGATCATACCTGGAGATGGTCGGCGATGTGTGAAGGCTGTCGAAGGTGGCTGGAGTTGGCCAGAGCCACGGTGCATGTGCACCATGCATTTTGATTTTCTGATGACCTTTGGTTTTGTGCAGTGAAGTTGGTCATGGGATTTACTCGAGTGATTCAAGTATTTACTCGAAGTAAATTAGGTTTCGACTCGAAGCAAATTTTGGGTTTTGCTCAGGTATTAGTTGGTTACAGGTTTTTGATAAAACCTGTCACTGTCTTGTTTTTTTAAATGAATTTGAATTTATAACAAATTTAAATGAATTTAAATTTGTGAGACAGATTTTAAACAAAGTTTAAAACTAGTATGAAGTTTAGATTCAAATGAAACTTTTGAATCTTAAAGTTTTAAATTATTTAAAAGTGGGTTTTTCAGGTTTTTAAAACCTGACAGTTTTCAGATTTTTAAATTTAATTTAAAATCTGAAAACAGAATCTAAACTGGGTTTAAATTCAAAGTTAAGTTCAGTTTTCATATAAAATTTTAAATCTTAAAGTTTTAAAATGAAATTTGGGTTTTAAATTAAAGTTTTAAATCAAGATTTTAATACAAAGTTTAAAATCAAAGTTTAAATCAAAATTAAAATATGGATTCAAGTCTCTTTGAATCCAAGTCTAGAAATTTAAATTAGTTTTAAATCTAAATGTGTTTTAAACAAGTTTAAATTAAATAGCTTTTACAAGTATATTTGTTTTCAAAAAAATGTTTAACTTGACTTTGATAAAATTCTTTTATAAAGGTTTTCTTAATTTTGAGTGAAGAGTTAAATAAATTGTTTTAACTTGAATTTGCAAGATAGAAGTAATGTATTTTAAAGCTTAAATTTTAAATAAAAATTTAAGTAAATTAGTTAGAACTTTTCTTATATAGGGTTATAAGTGGATATTTAAATTTGGTAAATGTTTAAATATATAATCATTTTGAATCTTAAAATTTAAATTTAAACTGTAATGTTTAAAATGCACTTAAATTTTAATGAAATCATTAATAAAGAAATTAATTATCTTAGAGATAATTAAGGTAATAAAATGATTTAATTAATAAGGCAATTAAATAATGATTTATTTAATTTATAAATAAATAATTTAGATTAATTTATAATTAGAAATGATTAATGATGAGTTAATCTAAGATAATTCCTTAAGAAAGTAATTAAAGAAATGTTATTAGTTAATGAAGATAATTTATTAGGGATTATTAAGTAATTAAATTAATATGATTAATTTTGATAATTAATTAGATTAATTAATTTAGATAATCAATTATACATATTTGAACGTAATTACTTAATGAAAGTAATTAATGGATTAATTACTTATTGTAATTAATTTTGGTAATGTGATTAATTTAAATTAATTAATTAATTTAGTTTAATTAATTTAAGAAAATCATTTGATAATTGGATAAGTGCAATTACTTAGTGTAATTAGTGGAGATAATTACTTAGGGAAGTAATAAATGATAATTACTGGTAGGTAATTAGTGAATATGATTTATAAATGAAGTAATTTAGGTAATTACTTTTGTTATTAATCAAGGGTGATTAATAATTGTGTTTAATTAAAGATTAATTACTTAATGTAATTAATTTAAATAAAGTAGTTTAATTTAAATATAATTAGAGATCATTAATTAATATAATTAATGATGTAATTTATAATGGACTAATTAAGGAATAATTAATAATGAAGTGATTAATTGATGTAATTAATTAAGGTGATTGATTAATTAATTTATATCAAATGATTTGTAATTAAATAATCAGGATTGTATAATTAATTCATAAGTAATTAATTTAATTGGAAATTAATTGAATTAATTAGGATTAAACGATTAATTAATCCTACCAATAAATGATTATTGAATGCTTGACCTTGCTTATGAATGTTTGTCTTGTATGAATTGCCTTGAATTGATTGATCTGTGATATTCTGTTCTGTGAATTGAGTTGTGTGTAATTATTTATTTCTTTATTTATTTATTCATCTGTGATACATTTTTCTGTGAATCTGTAAATGAAGATAAGCGTTATAGATTATACCGCTTATCGATATTTCTGTGTTTTGATCCGTGATGATTGAATAATGTTGCACTATTGTGTTAAACCCCTGGACTACACCATACACACAAATATGGATTTCACGAGGAAATCGGTTAAGTCACAGATATTTTAATTTAATATTTTGAAATGGTTTTAAAGTTTGAATTTTGAATCCAAATAACTTTAGAAATGGAATTGGGTTTTCTAAAACGAAAACAAGTAGTTTCAAATAATAATTATGATGAAAAGATTTCAAATTTGAAGTTGAATGGTTTTGAAAGCTAAAATTTAATCTTTGTGAAAGATAGTTGAACCTTATTTGTAAAATTGAAGAGGATTTTAAATGATATATCTTTTATATATAAAAGATTTGAAACCGGAAATTGTTTTGAAAGTTATGAATGAATCTTTGGGAATTGTTTTGAAAAGCTATGAATAAATCGTTGTTTAAAAGATTTGTGAACCTAGTTTTAAATTGAAAGGGGTCTTAAAAGTAAATCTTTTGTTTAAAAGATTAAAGTATGGGAATTGTTTCAACCATTGAAAGGTTTCTGGAAGTGAATCTTTTTGTTTAAAAAGATTTGTAAATGGTAATTGGTTTAAACCATTTGTAAAGAAAGTTTTTGGGTTTTAAAGTTGTGACTTAACTGAAAACACATTATCCATATGTTTTTAATTATTGCGCTTATTATTCGGTTTAGCCGGAAGAGGACCTTGTGTCATATAACCCATTCCGAATAATGATACGAAGTTATGGATAGCATTTGAAGACCGGTGGTGAATATCGGGTATTTACAAGATGATAGGATGACCTATAGATTGTCTTTGCATCGAGTAGTTACGGTGTAGGGATTCCCTAAGTGATGGGAAGTCCGATCGAGATTGTGGATTCCCGGATTTGCAAGGGCTTTTTCGAAAGCGCCTTCGGTTCTGTTCGAACCCGAAACAAAATTGTAACAACCCGCATATTTATCGAGTTTACATTTAAATATTTTTATTTAAATATTAAATCGTTAATCGGATTTTGGTCCGAAAAACTACTTTTTGCAAACGGTCAAATTAGGACTCGAGACCACTTCCATTGAGTTCGAAATGTCGTTTACAACTTTTTAAGTATAAACATCGATAGGTTTGGAGTTAGTGAAATTTCACTAACTTTTCCCGCTTTGGACTTTGGGTTAGTTTAGCCTATTAAGCCCAAGTTCCAACCCTCTTCTCCTCACTCTTCATAAATTTCCTAACTAACTCAAGCTTTAGCATTAATGGTGAAGAGAATGGGAAATTAAAACTCCAAGCTCAAATTCAATTGCAACTCCATCATTCAACTCCAAATTCAAGTAGAAGATATTGGATTCAAGCTTTGGATTGCTTCTCCTTGCTTTCAAGCTTCATCTTCATAAATTTTAGTGCAAAGGTGAGATTTTTACCTCACAATTCTAGGCTATAACTATATTGGACTGTTGGGAATGATTCCCTATCATTTTTGCATGCATGTTAGCATTTGGTTTGGATTGGATTGGCGAAAAACTCCAATTTTTAGCGTTTTGGGTGAATTTTCTGCACTTGAGTCGTTCTGGCCATTTTTAGGTCATTCGGAGTTAAGTCGTTCGTTCTTGAGTCGCTGAGTCGTTGGACCCTTGAGTCGCCGCGTCGTTGGACCCTTGAGTCGCTGAGTCGAACGTTGGACCCTTGAGTCGCTGAGTCGCTGGACCCTTGAGTCGCTGAGTCGCTGGACCCTTGAGTCGCTGAGTCGTTGGACCCTTGAGTCGCTGAGTCGTTGGACCCTTGAGTCGCCGCGTCGTTGGACCCTTGAGTCGCTGAGTCGAACGTTGGACCCTTGAGTCGCTGAGTCGTTGGACCCTTGAGTCGCTGAGTCGTTGGACCCTTGAGTCGCTGAGTCGTTGGACCCTTGAGTCGCTGAGTCGTTGGACCCTTGAGTCGCTGAGTCGTTGGACCCTTGAGTCGCTGAGTCGTTGGACCCTTGAGTCGCTGAGTCGTTGGACCCTTGAGTCGTTAGACCTCATTTTATCTTCACTAGGTCGTACCGTTTTGGTCGGGGCGCTGCCCCGCACCCCGCCGGGGGCGCTGCCCCCTGGACCCCCGCGACCTGACCGGGCAGGTCGAACCCCGTAAGCGGTGGCGTTGCCCCCGCACCCCCACCTTGGGGGGTTGCCACCCCCCCTGGACCCCCCCTCCGTAGGGGATCTTATCTGAAAAACATTGAGCTGATTTCTTTGGATTTTATTCACATCTCCGTATGCGATTTTTGTGACTGATTGTTTCTACAATTGCTTCTGTGTTTTGTCACTTTATAATATAAAGGTTTCAATACTAGTAGTAAATATCAAAACTCTTTTAACAAACAATTTCAACTCTATTTTTAATAACAAAGCTCTTTTCTTAAACCGTTTTCCAATCTATTAGTATATACAAGCCTTTACCTCACTCGGATGAGAAATCTAATTAAACGACTTAGTAAAACAAGTGGTATGAAACGCTTGCGTTCACTTCGTCGGTTAATTCTTGGACTTGTTCGATTGAACCTCTTGTGACAATTTTATTAGTGAAGATTTACAGTTTGTTCGTAAATATTTAAGTTAAGCAAGTGGTTATGGGACATGAAGCTAAACTTCTATATTTACTAGCTTAGTGTAATTGACACTTCTCGTTGATCTTGATGATCGCTTTATGAATTAGACTAGCAATTGCGCGATGTCTCTTTCATTGCAAGGTTAGACTAGACACCACTTGTGTGATTCCATTCACACATACCTTTCTGCTTTTTGGTTAGTCTTGACCTCATTCTGTGTGATTCCACTCACACATGTGGGGTAGCTCCCCATGGTCTTCGGACCGTCATGTGATAGGCCTCTTTCCCTTTTTATGATTTCTGGATTTCTCGTGTTGATTTCTGGAATTTATGTCATTGACTTGTTATGAGTACAAGTTTAGGGTATGATGCCCCCTTCGAATCTTTGAGAAGATTCTTGTCATATTGATTATCTCTTATTGATTGATCTTCTGTTGATCATTATTTACATACTTATAGCGGTATGTCGTTATGGATGTTTATGTTTATGCCATATCTTTTATGTTATATCATGTCATCTGATATTTATAGCTAGACTGATCCGTTTATTATTTTCTTAAATAATACTCGGATCAGACCGAGATGTTACAGGTGCTTCTGCTTGACTTCTTCCCAGGGATTCATCACTCTGACTTTTGGCTAACTGTTTAGATTAGCAGTTTTTGTTGTATACACTTGAGATATAGACTCATAGTTGTATTCTTTTGTATAGCACGTGTTGCTATTCTTTTGTATTATCGTGGATCTTATTGACCACTACTCTGATGTACACTTTCATGTGTTAGTTATATATTCATATCTTCTTCCGCCTTTGTGATATGGATATCTGTGACTGATTTGTGATATGATTATTTCTATGTTTGTTTCCGAAGATTATTTATAGCCACCGTGTGATAAGCAATTACATGGATGGTCGCTCCTCAACAGCCTTATTCTCCGTGCTAGTTGACAGCACTTCTCCGGAGTGTTCTTGGCTAGCGTGGGTATAGAGGTGGGGCGTCACAAAAATTGTATGGATTGTATGTCTGACATTACAAACTGAGATATAAAGCTGATTTCTTTCAAATACATATCTGTTGGTGGTTAGAGTTTATTCTCTTAGCTTAACACCCTTCTTTGAGACGTACGAGCTCAAAGGTTATGTAGCTGAAGGTTATTAGTAATATACTCCCAATTTGGTAGTGTGGCATGCTGAGTGTTGCTGATCATTTGTTGATCGAAGCATGGCTTTGTGAAAAAGCGTAGCTTTGTGGACGAGACTTTGTCAAACCTCACAACCTGGTTATGGTCGAAACAGGAATTATGGCAGCAAGTTTGTTTGGGGGTAGCGCCCCCTCAGGGTATGTCCATTTCCTTCTGGATTATAAGTGGTATCATGGTATGGAGCCCAGATACTTACTTTGTGGTTGCTGCAAACTTATTGCTTTGTGGTTGTTGATTGTGAGGCGCTTCGGATAAAGGTTGGTAACGACCGGGAGGTGGCATACTCGGTGTCAATAGTTACCTAGTTACAAAGGTAACCCGGCCTTGTGTAGCAGAGATCTGGTTAGGTTCTTGGGGACATCCCTCCAGAGGCGTTCCATTTTATTTGGGAAGTTCCTTTGCCCTACCATTTGTTGGAAATCCAATCATCCAATATGCGCCTTGTATGGTTTTAGTTGTAGAACCTTCCATCTAACATGGTAGTTATAGCAGGCATACTATAATGGTACATATGCTGGCTAAGATTAATATTATACTTTCGAAAAGGTTTTTCTACATTGTGCACTTACAATAATAATATCAAATGGTTTTCGCGTATCAAGCATTTTTGACTATCATAAGGAGAAATCTCCTCCAAGTTTGCGCTTGCATGGTGTGTGTGGTGGGAGGCCTTATGGTAGTTTCATTTTCTAAAAAGCATTGCTGGTTTATTTTAAAATCTTTTGTTTGTTTTTAAAGATAAATTTTTTTTGTTTGCTCATACCAGTCACATGACTGACCCGGAGTTTATTGTTCCCTTCCTAATCTCTGGGTGCCCACAAATTTCCACATGGGCAGTCTGGAGTTGCGGTTTTCAGATATAGATATCGATTCGATAGCTTTCAGCTTTCTCTTTGGAATTCTTTGGAGTCTTCGGATTCACGGACTGGACTTGCTCATCTTGGTGGAAATTGATGGTGGTTCGAGCTATCTATGGAGATTGCTGATATTGGTGTTTCTTCTAGAGTTTCAAGTTCTGTTTGTTTCCGCTGCCAGTTCATTGGGTTTTCCGCTATAGCATTGTTATCTTGTATCTATGGTATTGATTCATATTGTATCATTGTTGTATCGAATGTTGTATATCAATGATATTCATTTCTTTTTCTTCCGCTGTGTTATTATACTTAACATGTTATAATCTCCGGCGAACCAGATTCGACTTTGGATCTGCAGCATTGGAATACGAGTGTCGTATTTGGTGTCAATTTTCGAAGGTCGAGTCAGGTCGTCACAATAAATATCTATATCACTTGACCATAAGACAGAAAATTATATACGGACACCGTTGGTCTATATTTTAAAAATGATTTCCAAAGTTTTGAAAGTGAATATATTATTTTTAATAAATACTGCTTTTTAAAATATAATATATGTAAATGTTATTTTTATATATGTCTAAAGTTATCAGCATTTGTAATATTTGTCTAAATTTAGACATATATAAAAAAATGACATCTATTATATATTAAAATATGCCTATTTGGATGTTAAGCATCATGTTTGGATGTTAGGCATCATGTTTGGATGTTTAAAGTGATATGTTTGGTTGTAAGAATGTGATGTTGGTGTACGGTATGTTGATGGTATGGTTGTGATCAAAACTAGCTGTATGTTGTGTAAGAATTTCAAAGTTTACACATTTGTATGTTATGACGGACATGAGATTCAATTTGAAATCAAAACTAAGTTTTCTAGTTTTAAATTTTGGAAATAGTATCAAAGTTTTTATCTTTGTTTTTAAGTTTCAAAAGCTTTCAAAATTAGGTTTCCTAACTTGTAATAGAAAGGAATAAGCAAAGTATTTCTCTTAAAGTAAATTTAAGCAAACTACGCTCATAGCGATAGTTGCTATTGACGTAGTTGGACAAAATTGTCGATTTTCATTTTAAAATGTTTTCTTTTGGAATGTTTTATATAATTTTTCCAATCTTGATTAGTAACATAAAAAGAGTTAAGCTTAGATAATTCAATAATTAGTACGAAAGAACCGGGATCAGATTTGGGTGATTTCTATCTGAAAATCACTTCAAACAAATTTTTGAAACCCCATATGAACATAACATCTTTTTTACCGGTGGTTAGCACGGAGGAACCTGGACCAGATTTGGATGATTCCTGTATGAAAACCCTTCAAACTAATTTTCAAAATAAAACAAAGACAAAAATCATTGAAGACAAAGATATTCATGATGTAGATGTAGGATTTCTTGCCAATAGTCCCTGGAGGTGAAATTTACTATATCTAAGATGGCGGTAGAGTTCTCTTATGAAAATCTTCAGTTTTCAAGAATATGAGCTGAAGTTAAGAAAGAAATCTTTAAACAAGATTTGATGAATAATTTGGGAATATTTTCCCTAAGTTAAAAGTTATAACTTGAATATAAAAAAAATCTTTGATTAAGATTTAATGAATGATTTAGAAAGGTTTTCCTAATTAAAAGAGAAAATGATTTGGAATTATTCCAAGATTTAAGAAAGATTTAAATAAATCAAATGATTTGATAAATAAGGTTTAATGATTCAATATACTCTTGAAACAAAAATGGAATAAATTGAAAAGAATACATCTAAGAAAGATATTTGATTAAATAAAATAAAAGATGAAGTAATTGATTGATGATTGATATCCACTTATGAACTTAACACCTTTTAGAGCGATGATTGGTTTCCAAGGAATTGGAGTCGGATTTGGGTGATTCCTATCCGAAAACCACTTCGAACCAATGTATACGCTCGAAAGTAAAGACATGTTGAAGATGATGATTGTTTGAAGACCGTGGATCTTCAAAGCATGAGGACTGCTTGTTGAACATGCTCTGTGTCGCTCCCATTATAGAGTTATTTATAGCAGTGGTCTCCCGGTTGTGGAGATTTTTTGGATTGCAAGGACTACTCGCTACTAGTGGCAGTATGAGAGTGCCTTCGGTTTCATTTAGTCCCAGAACGAACTTATATGGACGGATGTCTGACATTGCATTTCTGAGACACAACGTTTGACTTTTACACATATACATCTACTTGGTAGTGGAGAAGGCAACTTCTCTTATCTTAGCACCCTTCTCTAAGACATACAAGCTCGGAGATTGTATGCTTGTGGGAGTCAAATAGCGATCAAAGGAATGGTAGTGTGGCATTCAAAGTGGAACCTGTTATGATCAAAGTGTGGTTTTGTATGAAAAACGTGGCTTTGAAGAAATTGATCGTAGCTTTGCGAGCCTCACACCTCGGTTATGGTGGGATACTGTAACGACCCGTAAAATTTGATGGTTCAAAATGAGTTAATTTAATAAGATTTTTAATTTAATTTGGAAAGAAATTAAGTCTTAAAATTTATATTGGAGCGAATGTAGAAATTTGATGAAGCAATTGTAATTAAACGTTAGCAATATAATATTTATATGGCAATAAACTGCAATAATATAAATTGTCATACTTGGTTATAGGTTTAAAATAAGAAACCAATAGAAAGGTTGAATGTGCGAAATATTAATAAAAATATTAACTAGGATGGAATTCATTAATATAATAATGAATAGTGAAAATGGTTACATTTTGTTTTAAAATAGAAAAGGAGTAAATAAAAGTAGCTGTTGAATAAACTAATGAAATAGCTGTAGATAGGTAATTATAATAAGCGTTGTTGATAATAAACGTACTTAAATAGTAATAAATTGAATATAAGGAAACAAAGGCATTTATTGGATTAATTAATGAATTCATGGAAAAACATCAATGTCCTGTAGGTGATTTATAATATAGTTGGAAGTGAAGACTTATTAAGTATGAAACCAAGGAAGTAAATTTATTAAGAATATAATTAGTAATCAATATACATACTTGGCAATTATAACTAAATAGTATGAAATAAAGCATGCATTTATGATATGAAATATAAGTCAATGTTAATTTTCACCTATAAATGTCAATTTATTGAATAGCAGAGTTTTAAATCAAGTAACAGATCTGTTAAAGTTTCAATTGATAATTATAAAATTTAATGTGAAATTTATTGCAGTTAAGTGACCTAATTGTGCAGTTAGGATAAATGGATTTGTCATAAAAGATTGTTAATTCCAGAGGATGTAACCAATGTTAATTTAATTCATAATATAAAAAGATGGACCTATTGTAGTAAATGGAATTTAATATTCAATCATTTGAAATTAAGATAAATAGGGATATTAATGCAATATGATATAGACCATGATAATTGTATCGCAAACTGAAATTGATTGAATAGCTAAATCTGTGCAAACCCAATTAATTGAAACAGATGGTGAAGTTTAAATTGATTGAAATCAGCAAATTGGAAATTAAAGTCAAGTTATAATAATTGATGAAATAATACGCAGTAAAATTGTAATTTGACAAAATCGATGATAGGTAAGAAATTTTATTTTAGTCAATTGTTAATAAGTTATGAATGGGAGTAGAATTGGCTTATTTGATAACTATTAATTGTTTACCTATGTATATAATTTAGTAAATCAGATCTAAATCCATTTAAATAAAACGTAATTAATCACTACGTTGATATAAATTTAGTTGATTTCTGGGAATATTAGGGAATTGGATTTACAGTAATGTAAAATTTACACATAAGATAATGATTGACTGAATTTAAAAGAATGGAAAGAAATTTTTTTAAGTTAATTGAAGTATAAAATAAATTCAATAATTGAATTAATGGCAATAAATTAAATTTAACACTAAATTATTACGTTAATAGAAAGTTAGATGGAATGTAAGAATATTCGGTAATAGTTTGCAAAGTCAATGTAAAAATTTATCCGTTTAAGAATAGCAAATTGAATAGAATAAAAGGTGAATCGAATAGAATTTTGGAATTTATTAAAATTAGTTTGGATTCAATTTATAATAAAGAGATTATTTTGAGTAAACGAAATAAAAACTATAATTGGAGAAATTAACACTGCAATTGCTAGAGTTATAAATTTTAAAGTTACATCTAAACTTATTTAAATTTTGTAAATGATTAAGAAATATAAAAGTGATAAAATTTTCAATTATAGGATTGAAATTTAAAGATTGGATTTAATTAATTTATTTACTTATTTATTTAATTAATGGAAAAATAGCCATTTTGGCAACTAACTTAGATTTCGACGAAACAAGTTTCATCGGATCCGTAACAGTGAATTATTATAGGGTTTCAAGTATCGTAGCGATCGGACTTGTCGTTTGATCGTACGAACTCGAAACGCCTTGAAATTTATGCAATTTAAATCAACTGAAATCAATTTGGAAATTTTGAATTTAGCATAACTTCTTCATACGATGGAATTTGGACGTGAAACTTTTTCCATCGTGTTCAAAATACTTTTAAACATATATTTTGATATATGGGTTGACCCTTTTCCGTTCCGGAATCGAAACGGGCTTTTCGGATCAATTATCGTTCAAAACTCAAATCCAACCTAACTCATTCTTTCTATTCTGTTTGCATGTGTGTGTGTGTGTGTGTGTGTGTGTGTGTGCGTGTGTGTGTGTGTGTTGTTATAAACCCTAGGTCATTGCTTATTCCTCATTCTGAACGTATGCTCTTCCTCATTCCACTGCAAACCCTAATCTTCCCAACCCAATTTTAATTTCAAAAAAAAAATTGCGGATCTGCAGCAACTTCTGGTCACGCTTCGAGTTTCAGAGGCAAAAACGCTGCATCTACTTCGGGTTAGGAAGATAGTTAATCGGGTCGCTCCGGGTTGTTTTGGCAAAAACTCCAAGCAAGCACCGGGGAATTGAGGCGGTGGACCGAAGTTGAACTCGAAGTCGACTCAGGACCAGAATTTTCCAATCTTCTAATTTTCCTAACTTTTTCATACGAGCTCGGATTCATGCACGGATTGTTTTGCTAGGATCGTATTAGAATTACGGACGTTTTGGCACTGTTTTGGATGGATTTGGAGACTGTTGAAATTTTGGGTTTAAATTGAATTTAAATTCAAAATGTGAGTGTTTTAACCCACTCACAATTTCTAAAATTTCTTATGCTTGTTAAATTGATTTATGATGTGTTTAAAATTTTATTTATAGCTGTTTGGCATATATTTCATCATTTTCTCAGTTAAATTGCATTCATTTAATTTACGCGTTATTTAATTCATTATTGCATTTAAAACCGCCGTTAATTGTTAATTAATTTATTCATTGCATTTAAAACTGCCAGTTAAAATTTAGTTAATTTATTATTGCATATAAACTGCTTGTTAAATTTATTTATTATTTCATATAAACTACAGTTAAACAGTTAATCCATTATTGAAAAATAAACTGTCAGTAATCAATTGTTATTTATTGATGCGATTGTTTGAATTGGATGATAAATTGATAAATGTTGATGATTGATATGATGGATGAATGGATGCTGTATTTATATTGTATAAACTGCAAGTTATTATGCATTTTCATTTCATTTGGGATTGCGGTTTGAAATGATATACAACCGCATTTTTATTTTTAAATTGCGGATTGAAATGATAAATATCCGTATCACTTGACCATAGGATAGAAAATTATATACAGGCACCGCAGTATATATATAAAATTATTTTTGAAATGATTTTCTATGTTTTTGGAAAGAATACGGTTTAATAAATATTAAATTTTGATATATATATATATAGTAAAATTCTTGAATTTAGCTATGTATAAATTTGTTTCGAATTTTAAAATAAGCTTAATAATGAAGTTGATTTCGTTTATATAATATGGTTAAGAATATATTTGAAATTCTATTGTATATAGAGTTTATAATAACTCAAATAAAAGTAAAGTTGAAGATAAATGTGAATACGATTGAATTAAAGTATTAAAGAATTTTCCTCGAAAAATTTGTTTTGAAATGTAAATAAATGAAGATTTAAAGGTATGATCTTATAACTTGATTTTTGATTAGAGGACTTAAACGAATATCAAATTTGTTTAAAGAATATTATCAAGTTAATTTAATTTAAAGAATATCCTGTTATTGAAGTTTAAGGGTTTTACCTGAATAATATTTGTTTAGTAAGTAAATATTTCAAATTTACATAATAGGAATTGGATTTGATGTATATTAAATTTTCAAAGAATCCATTTTGAAATAGGGGAATATTTAAAGATTGAAATATGTGAACTATAAAGTTTTGAAATATAGAATATTTAAGCTTTGAAATATATGAGAATTAAAATGGTTTATTCGGAGGTTCAAATTGATATTGGGAATTTATTGTGAAATTTGAAGAAGCTGTTTACTTTATAAAGTAATATAGTATTTGAACCATTAAGTATTAAAAATTATGTTTCGAAGCTATGGTTTCAAGGTATATATATTTGAAAAATATTATGATTTTGGGAAAGAGATATTTATAAAATAAAAATGATATCATATTGAGTTGGGTTTTAAAAATATTAATGATATCGTATTTATGTGGTTTGAAAGAGATATTATATTCTGGATTTAAAGTATAAATTATTCTGAAAAACCGCGTTGTTATAATAACGATTGGTTGTTAAAGAGACCGGGATCGGAAGTTGTCATACTCTCTGCCAACCCCGAAAACCACTTTAACAACCGTGTACGCGGTGGAGATTCCAGAATGAAGTAGGATGGTGGCAGCGTTTCCTTTGAGGTAAATACGTGGACCCGACTCCCGTGAGTTGGCATAAGGTGGCTAAAACAGGAGTGATTCTCGGGCCAAGGGGGTTAGCGCCCTTTATCGGATACTCCTCTTCGATATTATACTCTGACTTTGGATTGATTCGGTGGCCACTTTTGATTTCTTTGATTTTAGGGGGGAGTTTGTCCAAGGTGGGCGGTAGTAGCTACTACGCGTTACCACAAGCCCGGATAGCAATTGGTATATCTACCCTGGCACTGCCTAGTTGTGCCGTGTCACCTAACCTAGCGCGCCTTATACGATTTTGTTTTGTACCATACCTATGGAGTGCCCTCTGACGAAGCCCAGTACGGGGGAGATTACGGTACTGTATAGACTATGCGAATATATTTTGTGTTAAGGGCTATATGGGTAACCCCTTAACGCTATTTAAAAGTAAGTTTATTTTACAAATAGACACTATTATAATAGCGAAATATACTACATAGTAAATAGTTTAACGGATCCTTAAGAGATGTGAATCCCGAGCATCTTTTAAGTTACTGCACTCATATTTATTTCAGTTGATTTAACTTACATAAGATCTTTTAGTTCTGACTCGAGTGTTTTTTCTTTTCAATTTGCTCGAGTCAGTCCGAGCGTTTCAGGACCGAAGACTTTAGCTCTGGAGGACGAAGACGGAGATTTATATTATTATTATTTATTATATTCACTACACACCGTATTCCGCTGCATTGTTATTATCGGTATGTGTACTTTGATATATATTTTATACGTATAATTAAATATTTTGTAAACAGCTTCATGAACTGTATATTTGATTATTATATTTTATCCTTCCGCTGTGATATTCTGTTTTCTTTTATTTCTTCTCGTTTTTCTTATTTACCCTATAACAATCCACCCTTTTTTAATGGTTTGAATTGGCACTTGTGTCGATTTAAAGCGTGCGAAAAGGCGGGACGTTACAATGTGGTATCAGAGCTTTGGTTTAGCGATAAACCTTAGCTTTGTTGGGTCTGCTCTTTATTAATAGGGTAGTAGTACCCTATGGGAGTGGCTGACCGTATATATATGAGAGAGCGTATTTGTTAGTGTTATTAAAAGGTTTTAATATTGTGTTAATCTATTCCGTTTTGTATTTATAAATTCAAGTTGATGCATGAGACGCTGTGACATCAATAGGGATTTCTAAACACTTAATAGGACGGACCGACATAATATTTCGTTTTAATATAGGTGAATGAAATAATTTTGCCTATTATATTTTTTATATATAAAAAAATCAATTTTTAAATGATATACATATACTTGGTTGCAATATATTGGTTGTTAGGTAATGAAATTTATAAATAACAGTAAGATAAGATTGAAAATAAAATAAATCAAAATTGGAAATTTTAGGACTTAAGTTCCAGGGTTTTGAAATTCTTTTGAATGATTTTGAAATATAATACTAATATTATTAAAAGAAGTATTTTCTGATGTAAGTATTTCAACATAATTTGAAAGAATTGTTTTAAAGAAATTTTGGAAAAGAAATAAGTTTTGTACTCCCCTCTTTGTCGCTGGAAAATAATTTCGGTGATGAGTGCACGCATCATCGACATTCATTTTCGAGTTTCGAAGTGGGAAGACCACTGTAGCAGTTCGACTACAAAAAATTTTGATAAACGAATATAAATTTTGAGTTGTTTAAATATAAATGGATATATAAGTTGTAAGTATATATTTATCTATTATTTTAAAATGATTTGAAATAAAACCCGGTATTTAATTCTTAAGTTCCATTAATTAATAGTTTCAATTACTGTAGTGAAATGGTAACGTAGGTAGTTAATAAATTGAAACCTGTAAAGGAAATAAGAGATTGAGTGCTAGGATAACTGGTATTAAATGATATTTAAGGTAATTTGAAATTATAACTTATAAAACAAAGATGTAATTAGTGAACCATTAATTAATTAAAAGAATTGAGAAAAACTTGTATAACTTTCAATTACATTCTTAAAGGCATACATATAACTTACCAAAAGATATAAAAGTTGCAAATGTTAACAAGAAAATGTAATAGATATTATACAAGTAATTAACTTGAGGAAATGAAAGTATTAATAGAATTCTTTAATAAATAAGAATTGATGTTGTAGTGTTATAAACTTAAGTATAATTGAAATGCTACTAAATTAATATAATAGGAAGGTAAGTAATATAAATAAATGATTGTAAACCTTAGTAAATGAACTAATGAAATTTTTATTTATAAGAATTAACGTTATAAAGTTATAAATTTAAATGTAATTAAAATGTTATTATAATTAAATATAATAGAAATGTAAGCATTAAATAAATGAATGAAATTGAGAAATGCATAAATGTAATGCAATAAAAATGAACTTACATGACCTGAATAAATAAAAAAGAATAATTGTAAGTAATAAGTAAAAATAAATGTAAATTAAAAAGATAAATCATTGTATAAAAAAAAAATCAAACAACAAAGGTATGAAATGAAATTAATAATAAGTAAAGTTGACCGTTGTTTGGATTTGTTGTTGTTTTGGGTTTTGGTTGTTTGGGTAAGATACTTTAAATGTGGATTGGATGAATGAATAATCTATTTAATTTTATCTAAGGCTGTTGAGTAAATGATGCGCTAGTAGTTATTCTTCATTCCGTGCAATTTAAAGTTTTGAACCCGAACAACTATTTGTTTGTTTTGCTTGAATGGTTGATTTGTTTTTGTTGTGTATGCTGTTTGCTGCAATTGATGATTGTTGTATTGTTTGTTTGTTAGTGATTGAAACAACCTTATATATTTCATTTATATAATTGTTAACCTTTTTGGATCACATAAGTGAAATACAGGTTATGGAAGCAATTGCTACTACTTTTGGTTTCATAATTAAGCGTAAATTGCCCGACAAATAGGTACGTTTTCGGATTATGTTTTATAGCACTATTTTAATGTTTTTCCCGTGTTGAGATATATATTATTTTGAAATATATGTTGTATATTGTTATATTTGATATTAAATTTTCTCCCAAGCCTCTCCGTACAAAGGAGACTCTGCCGAAATTTTTCATAAATTTTGGACTTAGAAATTTTTTGAAAATGATTTCCAAACTTTAGTTATTTAAGTATAAAGAGATTTAATGGTTATAAAATGGGTATATTTTGTTTAAAGTAATAAATTTTGTAAATTATTTGTTTTAAAAAGTTAATATTTTGAATAAGACGTATTGTTTATTTAATTCTTTCTTTTCAATTCTTTTTCCTTTTCGGGGACGAAAAGTTTTGAGTGGGGGAGAGTGTAACGACCCGTAAAATTCGATGGTTCAAAATGAGTAAATTTAATAATATTTTAATTTAATTTGGAAATAAATAAAGTTTTAAAATTTATATTGGAGCGAATGTAGAAATTTGATGAAGCAATTGTAATTAAACGTTAGCAATATAATATTTTATGGCAATAAATTGTCATACGTGGTTATAGGTTTAAAATAAGAAACCAATAGAAAGAATGAATGTGTGAAATATTAATAAAAATATTAACTAGGATGGAATTCATTAATATAATAATGAATAGTGAAAATGGTTACATTTTGTTTTAAAATAGAAAAGGAGTAAATTAAAGTAGCTGTTGAATAAACCAATGAAATAGTTGTAGATAGGTAATTATAATAAGCGTTGTTGATAATAAACGTACTTAAATAGTAATAAATTGAATATAAGGAAACAAAGGCATTTATCGGATTAATTAATGAATTCATGGAAAAACATCAATGTCCTATAGGTGATTTATAATATAGTTGGAAGTGAAGACTTATTAAGTATGAAACCAAGGACGTAAATTTATTAAGAATATAATTAGTAATCATTATACATACTTGGCAATTATAACTAAATAGTATGAAATAAAGCATGCATTTATGATATAAATATAAGTCAATGTTAACTTCACCTATAAATGTCAATTTATTGAATAGCAGGGTTTTAAATCAAGTAAAAGATCTGTTAAAGTTTCAATTGATAATTATAAAATTTAATGTGAAATTATTGCAGTTAAGTGACCTAATTGTGCAGTTAGGATAAATGGATTTGTCATAAAAGATTGTTAATTCCAGAGGATGTAACCAATGTCAATTTAATTCATAATATAACAAGCTGGACCTATTGTAGTAAATGGAATTTAATATTCAATTAATTGAAAGTAAGATAAATAGGGATATTAATGCAATATGATATAGACCATGATAATTGTACTACAAATTGAAATTGATTGAACAGCTAAATCTGTGCATACCCAATTGATTGAAATAGATGGTGAAGTTTAAATTGATTGAAATCAGCAAATTGGAAATTAAAGTCAAGTTATATTAATTGATGAAATAATACGCAGTAAAATTGTAATTTGACAAAATCGATGATAGGTAAAAAATTTATTTTAGTCAATTGTTAATAGGTTATGAATGGGAGTAGATTTGGTTTATTGTGATAACTATTAATTGTTTACCTATGTATATAATTTAGTAAATCAGATCTAAATCCATTTAAATAAAACGTAATTAATCACTACGTTGATATAAATTTAGTTGATTCCTTGAAATATTAGGGAATTGGATTTTACAGTAATGTAATATTTACCCATAAGATAATGATTGACTGAATTTAAAAGAACAGAAAGAAAAAAAAATTAAGTTAATTGAAGTATAAAAAAATTCAATAATTGAATTAATGGCAATAAATGAAATTTAACACTAAATTATTACGTTTATAGAAAGTTAGATGGAATGTAAGAATGTTACGGTAATGGTTTGCAAATTCAATGTAAAAATTTATCCGTTTAAGAATAGTGAATTGAATAGAATAAAAGGTGAATCTAATAGAATTTTGGAATTTATTAAAATTAATTTGGATTCAATTTATAATAAAGATATTATTTTGAGTAAATGAAATAAAAACTATAATTGGAGAAATTAACACCGCAATTGATAGAGTTATAAACTTTTAAATTACATCTAAACTTGTTTAAATTTTTTAAATGATTAAGAAATATAATAGTGATAAAATTTTTAATTATAGGATTGAAATTTAAAGATTTGATTTAATTAATTTATTTACTTATTTATTTAATTAATGGAAAAATAGCCATTTTGGCAACTGACTTTGATTTCGATGAAACAAGTTTCATCGGATCCGTAACAGTGAATTATTGTAGGGTTTCAAGTTTCGTAGCGATCGGACTTGTCGTTTGATCGTACGGACTCGAAACGCCTTGAAATTTATGCAATTTAAATCAATTGAAATCAATTTGGAAATTTTGAATTTAGCATAACTTCTTCATACGATGGAATTTGGATGTGAAACTTTTTCCATCGCGTTTAAAATATTTTTAAACATATATTTTGATATATGGGTTGACCCTTTTCCGTTCCAGAATCGAAACGGGCTTTTCGGATTAATTATCGTTCAAAACTCAAATCCAACCTAACTCATTCTTTCTATTTTGTTTGCATATATATATATATATATATGTGTGTGTGTGTGTGTGTGTGTGTGTGTGTGTGTGTGTGTGTGTGTGTGTGTGTGTGGTTATAAACCCTAGGTCATTGCTTATTCCTCATTCTGAACGTATGCTCTTCCTCATTCCACTGCAAACCCTAATCTTCCCAACCCAATTTTAATTTCAAAAAAAAAAAATTGCGGATCTGCAGCAACTTCTGGTCACGCTTCGAGTTTCAGAGGCAAAAACGCTGCATCTACTTCGGGTTAGGAAGATAGTTAATCGGGTCGCTACGGGTTGTTTTGGCAAAAACTCCAAGCAAGCACCGGGGAATTGAGGCGGTGGACCGAAGTTGAACTCGAAGTCGACTCAGGACCAGAATTTTCCAATCTTCTAATTTTCCTAACCTTTTCATACGAGCTCGGATTCATGCGCGGTTTATTTTGCTGGGATCGTATTAGAATTACGGACGTTTTGGCACTATTTTGGATGGATTTGGAGACTGTTGAAATTTTGGGTTTAAATTGGATTTAAATTCAAAATGTGAGTGTTTTATCCCACTCACAATTTCTAAAATTTCTTATGCTTGTTAAATTGATTTATGATGTATTTAAAATTTTATTTATAGCTCTTTGGCATATATTTCATCATTTTCTCAGTTAAATTGCATTCATTTAATTTACGCGTTATTTAATTCATTATTGAATTTAAAACTGCCGTTAATTGTTAATTAATTTATTCATTGCATTTAAAACTGCCAATTAAAATTTTAGTTAAATTTATTATTGCATATAAACTGCTAGTTAAATTTATTTATTATTGCATATAAACTACAGTTAAACAGTTATTTAATCCATTATTGAAAAATAAACTATCAGTAATCAATTGTTATTTATTGACGCGATTGTTTGAATTGGATGATAAATTGATAAATGTTGATGATTGATACTAGAAAGGAGGTAGCTGAAATGTTTGTAAGTCGTTACAGCTATTTTGGGAATACAATCAAAACCGTAAATCTTGTATTGGGGTTGGATTTCCAACATGATAGGGCAGTAGTGGCCTTTTCTCCAATCCACGCATAACAAACATAGTTTCCACAGTGCCTTCATCGCTTTTCTCAAACTAGTCACTTGGAGCTATACTTGCCACACTACAACTGATAATCGGTAGTTCCCCGCTTTTCTCAAGCTGACCACTTTATCCACATGGGGCAATAAATGCCTTGAGGGACGTATCCACCAAAGGGCCAAACATATTTGACAACACCATACATACTCACTTATTTTGAATTTTCGTCTATAAGACCACAGTGTATCCCATCATAACCGGGGTGTGAGGCTCGCAAAGCTACAATCAATTCCAAGTTCCACTTTGAATGCCACACTACCATTCTTTTGATCGCTATTTGACTCCCACAAAACATACAACCTCTGAGCTCGTATGTCTCAGAGAAGGGTGTTAAGATAAGAGAAGTTGCATTCTCCACCACCAAGTAGATGTACATTTGTAAAAGTCAAACGTTGTGTCTCAGAAATGCAATGTCAGACATTCATCCATATAAGTTCATTCTGGGACTAAATGAAACCGAAGGCACTCTCCTATTGCCACTAGTAGCGAATAGTCCTTGCAATCCAAAAAATCTCCACAACGGGGAGACCACTGCTATAAATAACTCTATAATGGGAGCGATCCAGAGCATGTTCAACAAGCATTCCTCATGCTTTGAATATCCACGGTCTTCAATAATCATCATCTTCAACATGTCTTTACTTTCGAATGTATACATTAGTTCGAAGTGGTTTTCGAATAGGAATCACCCAAATCCGACTCTGGTTCCTTGGAAGCCAATCATCGCTTTAAAAGGAGTTAAGTTCATAAGTAGATATCAATCATAAATCAATTACTTCATCTTTTATTTTATTTAATCAAATATCTTTCTTAGATGCATTCTTTTCAATTTATTCCATTTTCGTTTCAAGAGTACATGGAAACATTAAGCCTCATTTATCAAATCATTTGATTTAAATTAATCTTTCTTAAAACTTGGAATAATTCCAAATCATTTTCTCTTTTACTTAGGAAAGCCTTTCCAAATCATTCATTAAATCTTAATCAAAGATTTTTTTTTATATTAAAGTTATAACTTTTAACTTAGGGAAAATATTCCCAAATCATTTGTAACGACCGGTAAAATTTGGTAATTAAATTTCTTAATTTAAGAAGATTTTGGTAACTTAATGTTGAAGGAAATAAAAAATTAGTGAATTATTAATGGAAATAATAACTTAGATAAGATTGGTAAGTTAATTTTAATGACTTGAATGTAACAGTATAAATGTAAGTTAATTGTTAATAACTTGGATGTAATTCCCATAAGTGAAACAATGTAAATGTTAATTATATTCTTATTGTAAAAAAAGAATGTTACCAAGATGAAGTGATTAATTTGATTAAGTTTTGATAATTTAATATTTAAGGAATGGAAAAGAATTAGTTAAATTAATAAGATTTTGTAATTTATTTAGAAAGAAATAAAACCTTATAATTTATAAATGGAATAATATTGAAACAAGTGTAATTATTGAATTAATTTGTGAAATATTGTTATAGATAGTAGTTGTTTGTGAAGAATAAATATACAAGTATTATAAAGGATATAATGGTTGTGTTACCAGTTAATTCACTAAGTACCAATAAAGATAATTAATTATACTTTAATGATAATTAATAAAATAACGGAAAGGATAAATTTAAATTTAAATTAGAAACGTAAACTTATTATAAGGTAGTAATTGGTGTAATAGAAGTATGAGACCAAGTAAGAAAATTTATTGGGAATATTAAATGAAATTGGATGTAGATTAATGGAATAATGTTAATGCAAACTAATTTAGCACAATCACTATTAATTGAAACTATTGAAATAAATGGAATTAAATATTACGTTGGTGTGGATTTAAGGTAATAACTGGTAATAATGTATTGTTGTGGCTTATGAATGAATTAATAATTAAAATTAAAGGTACTGATGTTAATATAAATTGACTATAAACAAGTTGAATGAAATCCCAATAAAGGAGGAAATGCAAATGCTACATTTAGCAAAAATTTCAATACTGGTGGAAAATTTAGTTAACACACAATAAAGAAAGGAAGTTGAGTATATTTAAGTAATGTAATGTAAAACCAGCATTAACTATGTTATTTGAAATCAGTGGATGAGTTATAAAGATTGAAATCAAATAAAAACAATTTATTTGGAATTTAAATTATAATAATAGGATTAATTGCAATTAAAGGTAATTTAATTTATACGTTAATTGGAATTAAGTTTAAATGGGAGAATATTAAGAACCAAGATTTAAAAGCAATGTTAGTTATACTCTTATTGTAATAGGACTTGAATAACGAGGGTTAAGAATTTAATAAATGGACTTTGGAGTTTTATTTTATAATTTCTAAATTTAATAAAATTGAAATTTAATATTGAAATTGAGGTTAACATTGGAATTTATGAATTAATCAACTCAAAATTGACATTTAAATTTGTTTAAATCATTGTGAATGATTGAGAAATTAAAAATGATGAAACTTATCAATTTAAGAATTGAAATTTGGAAAGTTGGATTTAACTAATTAATTTATAATTTATTTAATTAGTTGGAAAATAGCCATTTTGGCCACTGACTCGGATTTCGATGAAACTAGTTTCATCGGATCCGTAACAGCAAATTATTATAGGATTTCAGGTTTCGTAGCAATCGGACTTGTCGTTTGATCGTACGGACTCGAAAGGCCTTGAAATCAATGAGATTGAAATCAATTTGAAATAAACTGATTATAGCATAACTTCTTCATACGATGGAATTTGGACTTGAAACCTTTTCCATTGCGTTTAAATATTTTAAAACATCTATTTTGATATATGGGTTGACCCAATTTCGTTCCGGAGTCGTAACGGGCTTTTCGGGCCATATATCGTTCAACACGTTTATAACCGGGTCATTCTATTCTTTTTCAGCTTGCCTATATATATCCTGCTATAAACCCTAGCAGCCTCTGTTCCTCATTTCTATACGTTCTATCCACCTTCTCACTTCAATGGCAGACACACACTAATTCCAATTGCAATCCCAAATCAAATCCAAAGCTAAAATTACAAACTCCACAATATATGCCAAATTTTTTATGAATTCGAAGCTCATGACGAGCGAAAGTCAGAAATACGATTCATTTTTGAAATCGAATCATAATTTTTCTAGAAACCCATAATATAGCCCTGTCCGTTCATGTTTAATCGTCGAGGTTCAATGGTGGATCTACCACAATTCGTCGATCGGGGTTATGCGTCGTGTAGAGGGGAACCAGAGCTTTGCATCTGGGTTTTCGTTGGGTGCCGTAGTTGATCGGAGTTGGCCAAAATCACCTTCAATGGACCGGCGGCGGCCAAGTTCTAGCGTGGGCTAGAGGAGGTCTGACGGGGCGGCGCTTTGGGAGCTGGGTCGGTTTGGGGTGGCCGTCGCGATGGAGTTGTCAGATCTGATGACCGTAGGTGCGGCGTTAATTGCTCAAAGAGCGGCGGCTTCTAGGGTTCGAGCAAAGCATGGCTGGAGATGATTCGTGCACGTGTAGAACAAGGAGCAATGACGTGGCAGTAGATTGAGGTTTGTTTTATTTATTTTCTTTTATTCTAATTTAATTTTCAACTCGTTTTAACAGCCATAACTCTTGCGCACGAACTCTATTTTACGCGTGGTTTTCCTTGCTAGGTTCGTATTGGAGTTCGGACATTTTGACGCTGGTTTGGACGGATTTGGAGACTGTTCAATTTTTGGGTTTAAATTGAATCTAAATTCAATTTAAATTCAAAAGTTGAGTGTTTTAACTCACTCACAATTTCTAAATTTCTAATGTTTGTTAAATTTAATTTTTGTTGTGATTATGCATTTATTATGACTTTTCGTATGTTTTTAATCATCATCTCAGTTATTGCATTTATTTAAATTAAATCGTTATTTATTTTATTATTGAATATAACTGCCAGTTACATACCTGTTATATATATTATCAGTTATCTATTGGTATTTATTGATTGTTTTGGATGATGGTTGTGATGGATGTGTGAGCTGTTGATGGATGAATGGATGTTGTATTTAATATTATTTTAAACTGCAAGTTGTTATGCATTTTATTTCATTCGGGATTGCGGTTTGAAATGATATATAACCGTAATTTTATTTTAAATTACGGATTTAAATGATAAATATCTGTATCACTTGACCATTGGATTGAAAATTATATACAGGCACCACGGTCTATATATAAAAATATTTTGAAGTGATTTTCTATGGTCTGGAAAGAAATATACGGTTTAATAAATATTAATTTTCGATATTATATAAATATTAATTATATATATATATAGTTAAATTCTTGAATTTAAGCTATGTATAAGTTTGTTTAATAAAAATAAGTTTAATAATGGAATTTGATTGTTTTATGTCATATGATTAAGTACTTGTTTAAGATATGGTATATATAGAGTTTTTAACGACTTAAATAAAAATTAAGTTGGAAAATAAATACGAAATTTGTTTGAATTGAATTATTTAAAAATTTTACTCGAATAAATTTGATTTGAAATCTAAATAAAATTGAGATTTTAAAGCGTATAATTCTTATAACTAGGTTTAGAGTGATTTAAATGAATATAAAGTTGATATACCAAGTTAATAAATTGAAATAATATCCAGTTAGGCGAGGTAAAAGTTTTACTTAAATTATATTCGATTTATTGCGTAAACATTTCAAATCTAAATAATAGTTATTTGAATTTGATATATATGGAATTATCAAAGAACTAGTTTTGAAATGGTGGAATATTTAAAGCTTTGAAATATATGAATTGAAATGGTTTATTTGGAGGTTCATATCGGTATTTGGAATTCATATGTGAAATTAAATAAGCTATTTTATTTTATAAAGTAATTTAATATTTAAACCATTTAAGTGGTGTAGTATGTTTCAAAGTTATGAAATTCAAAGTTTTATGTTTTGAAAGGCTATATTTCAAGTTTTGGTTTCGAAATATTATAATTTTGAAATGTTATAGTTTTAGAAAAAGATATATTTAAAAATGATATAATATTGATTTGGGTTTTAAAATAGAAATGATATCGTATTTATATGGTTTTGAAATGGATATTTTATTCTGATTTTAAAAGTATAAACTATTTGGAAAAGACCGCGGTGTTATAATAATGTTTGGTTGTTGAAGAGACTGGGATCGGAAGTTGTCATACTTTCTGCCAACTTCGAAAACCACTTTAACAACCCTGTACGCAGTGAAGATTCAAGAATGAGGTAGGATGGTGGCGACATTCTATTAAGGTATATACGTGGACCCGACTCCTGTGAATTGGCATAAGGTGGCTAAAACAGGAGCGATTCTCGGACCAAGGAGGTAGCCCCTCTTATCGGACACATCCCTTCGATATTATACTCTGACTTTTGGATTGATTCGGTGGCCACTTTTGATTTTTGATTTGGGGGTGTGGCTCGAGGTGGGCGGTAGCTGCGGCTATGCGTTACCGCCAGCCCGGGTGCGTAGTTGGTATATCTACCCTGGCATTGCTTAGTTGTGTTGTGTTACCTACCCTAGCGCGCCTTATACGATTTTGTTTTGCACCATACCTATGGAGTTCCCTCTGACGACGCCCAGTACGGGGGAGATTACGGTACTGTATAGACTATGGGAATATAAAAGTGTATTTAGGGCTATATGGGTAACCCCTTAATGCTATTTTCAGTATATTATACTTTACTTTAGACACTATTATAGTAGCGTATATTACTACATAGTAGATAGTTTAACGGATCCTTAGGAAACGTGAATCCCGAGCATCTCTTGAGTAACTGCACTCACGTTAGACACTGGACAGGGGATGTCAAATCCCGTAAACATCTCCGACACCGTTTACACTCATATTTATTTACCGTTGATTTAACTTACATAAGATCTTTTAGTTCTGACTCGAGTTCTATATATAAAATATTTTTTTAAATGATATATATTTGGTTGCAAATATTGGTTGTTAGAAATTGAAATTATACATAATAGTTGAAATAAGATTGAAAATAAAATAAATGAAATTGGAAATATAGAACTTAAGTTCCGGGGTTTTGAAACTTTCTTTTGAATGATGTTGAAATATAATAATAATATTTTAGAAGTATTTTATGATATAAATATTTTAATATAATTTGAAAGAATTGTTTTAAGGGAAATTTTGAAAGAATTAAGTTTTGTACTCCCTTCTCTCTCGCTGGAAAATAATTTCGGTGATGAGTGCACGCATCATCGACATTCATTTTCGAGTTTTGAAGTGGGAAGGCCACTGTAGTAGTTTACTGTGGATTTATTTTGATAACCAAATATAAATTTCAAATTGTTTTAAATATAATTGGACATATAAGTTGTAAGTATATATTTATCTATTATTTTAAGATGATTTGAGATTAAACCCGGTATTTAGTTCTTAAGTTTCCGTTAGTCAATAGTTTCTATTATTGTAGAAAATGGAATGTAACTAGTTAATAATTGAAACCTCTAAAGGGAATAAGAGATTTAATTCTAAGTTATAAATTAATAAATAAATAAATTTGTAACATATAAAACAAACGATATTATTATTGAACATTAAATTAATTAAAAGAAATGGGATAAACTTGTACGATTTTCAATTACATTCTTAAAAGCATATATATACATAACTTACCCAACAATAAAAGTACAATGTTTAATAAGAAATTGTAATAGAAATGTTTGCACAAAAAATGGGCAAACACCTCCAAGTCGTATGATTTAGTCAATTTTAAGTTGTTCTTAGTGATTTGGGTGATTTATGCAAATATATAAAAAGCAGGGACTAAACTGTAAAAGACACACAGATTTATAGTGGTTCGGCCAGAACGTGCCTACGTCCACTTTACATGTTATTCTCCTTTTTCTCTTCAGATTACAAGTACAAAGCTTTGTATACAAGTATATGAAAGTTGTTTGAAAGTTCCGTCCGTGCTTGAGCTCTCAAACTTGTCCCTCATTGTTGTACCCATGCCCCTCTATTTATAGAGTGAGGTTGGGGGTAAGGGTCTTGGATGTATATAGCGGCCGGTGGACCTGGGCTGATGCAATCTGGCCTAGGAGTGTTGGTCCGATATGCCTTGGTCCGGTGGAATTTGGCTCGACAATGGGTGGAGTAGGTTGGTTTGGTAGGAGGTGGTATGTTGTTTGGACCGGTAGTAGGTGGAACCGGTGGTAGCTTGGGAGAGTTGGTTCGGTGGGAGGTGGTATGTTGTTTGGACCGGTAGTAGGTGGAAGCGGTGGTAGCTTGGGAGAGTTGGTTCGGTGGGCGAGTGGAATTGGCTCTGGTTCGCTGGACATGGAAAGGAGGTTGATTCGGCTATGTGGGGAAGAAGGTTGGCTCGGCAATGCACGGAGAGGGATGGTTCGGTGGTAGGTAAAAACATGGCCAACATTTGCCCCCCAAAGTAGGGCATATGCCTGTATATGGCGTGCTTTGTTTTGCTATCATCTGGTCTCTTATGCCGAACCAACTGGTCCGATCATTGTTTTTGCTTATAAATAGGGGCCTAACACCTTCGTTTTTCCTTATCAGCCGAATCAACTGAATACCAAACCAACTTGATTGCTTAGAACAGCCGAACCAATTAGCTACCGAATCAACTCAACTGCCGGACCAGGTGAGTGTTCCTCTGCCGAACGACTTTTATGATTGAACCATCGAATCGACTCATACCGAATGAACTTGATAACTTCGATTTACCGAACGAACTTGAGGGGTTGCAAGTACCGAATGACACTCTCGTATTTGAATTGCCGAATGAAACTTGTTTTTTTATATCTCTACTTCTAACGACGTGTTTGTTTTTGGTGTTGCAGATAATGCCTCGCAAAGTGGAAACTCGATCAGAAAAGAGAAAATCTACGGACGGAAGAGAGTCCCCTGTGGTGCCCCCAGCCCAGCCAGGACCGGGACGACAGGGACCCACCCCGAGGTCACTAGTGGATGGATATGGTCCTCAAGAGCTTCTGAACTGTCCTCCTGATTGCTTTTCGAGTTCTCTCAGAGAGGAGCAGCTTGATGTTATCTCCCGTTCCTTTGGGATTGATAGAGCACGCATGCTGCTGACAGAGAAGGGAGTCATGCCATATAATCCCCCTGAACGATACTTTGCTTATAGTAGGTCCATTGCATGTGTGGGGCCATTCCTCCAATCAATGCCTGGATAGTTAGCTTCGTTACTTATTTGAAGGTGGCCCCTTCCAGCTCCATCCCAACTCCTAAGCTATCTTGGTGTGCCTATTCGTGATTTTCCAAAGAAAGTACGGGCTCCCCCTTTTAACCGGGAAATTCGATATCTATATAACTTGAGGGGTTACAAGAAGGGGTCTCCATACATCAGCTTGGAATCGGCCGTGTCCTTCAAGCCGGTCCTGGACTTGTATTCAAAGTTCACCATGTTCAAGAAGGAATGGTTCTTCGTCCAGGATGACACCGTTTCGATCCACCGCTTCACCTCTGGCTGTAAGTTGAAGCTTATTTATAATTTCCGTTCTGACTGAGATGCTTCTTCTTATGTGTTTTTATTTCTTGCTAGCAACATGCGGCTTTGCGGTCGTGGAGAATGATCACCTGGTTCGGATGGCCGCGGAGATAGAGGCCATTTCGGGAAGGGATAGGTCAGCTTCTTACCTAATCAGGAATGCCACCCTCCTGGAATACAACCTAATCCTACCACATCAGTCTGTGGTCAAGCAGAGGGATACGGCTGAGGGAAGAGCTGCCAAAGCCAAAGGAGGGGCCACGAAAAAGAGTAGCAAGAGGAGGCCCTTCTCGATACCTCCAGTCGTCGGGGGGAAGAAGCTTAAGAAATCTGATGGACCCTCTCCCAGCACATGCCCAGATGTTCCGGAGGAGGAAAGTGGAGAGGAGGAAAGAGGCGAGGAGGAGAGCGGAGGTGATGGAGAAGGTGACGGTGGTAACGGTGGCGAAAGGCAGAGTGGTAGTGGCGTTGGTGCCTTGACCTCTGGGCAAGCGGGTGAGATTCAAGAATGGACGGATGATGCTTTCCGCCAAGCCTTTGAGGGGTTGGAGGAAGGGCCGGCCTTGGTGGAGAAATCGAAGAAGTCTGATAAGGCCGGGACTGGTGCCAGTCTATCTTCTGAGAGTATTTCAGCTAAGGCAACTCCGGCGGTTCAAGGTGAATCCTTGACTCCTTTTTTAACTTCATATGTTTCTTGGATTATAGTCTCATGCATGCTTGTAACACTTGGTTTATATTTCAGGAACGGGTAAGGCGGCCAAGACATCAGACATTCGGCACCGTCTTAAACAATTCAAACTCCTCAAAGCTTCTGCTAAACCGATGCCCTCGAATGACCGTTCCAGGGAGTAGTCAGCTACCGCCCTCTTCTCGGAGTCATTGAAGAGGATATTCAAAAGAGAAAGAGGAGGTGTTCTATGTTCGAATCTTTACCTGGACCTCAGCCCCCAACCCAGCCTATCCATGACATCACGGGAGAGGATACTGAGTCCATACCATCTCCGCATCCATCAGAGAATCCTACCGGTACTCGTGTTGATCGTCCCGGCTTAGCTCGTAACCCATTTGCGGGTCATCCAGATCTTGACCCGAGTTCTCATGATGTTTCCTTCGATGAGGTTACCGGTGAGCACCTCCCGCCCCGCAATCCTATGGTAAGGGTGCTTGACGAGGCTAAGTCTTTGGATCTCGACTTGTTGACCACTCGGATTGTGACTATGGGGGACGAGGCCAAGGCAAACATCGATCGGGTGGCTGAGGAGACCAAGAAGTTGATGGGGCATCACGCCTAACTGGTCAAGGCTGGAAAGGAAATCGGAAGTGCTAACATTCGGTTGCGGCTAATGGTTTCCGATCAGGCCAAACAGCTTGCCGATCAGGCCATTCAGATCTCCCAGCATGAGGCGGCCTCCAGACGGCTAAAGAAAACTATGGAGGAGGCTAGCAGAGACGAGCTGCGAAAGATGGAGGCCACCTGCAAGGAACGAATCGATATGGCCATTGCCACGATGGATGAGGTTCAGAGAGCGGATCTTGAGCAGATAGAGGAGTTATCTGGGAGGCTTGAGGCCGTAGAGCTTGCTCAAGCCAAGCTGAAGGAGGAGATGGAGGCGATGCGGAAATCCCTTCAGGCTGACTGCTCGAGATACCGATTGGAGAGAGATGCTGCTGCCGCAAGGCATTCAGCTTCCGAGGCCCGGATGAGGGAGTTTGAGGAGAACGAGGGGATGATGGATGAGATGCTCCAGGACATGTACTTCTGTACTTGGAAGCAGGGCAACCTGTCCTGGATGGACGACTATCCTCGGGTCATGGCTAGGATATATCTTCGGGATTTGGAGGAGGCCAAGGCTGAGGCGGATAAGGAGGGTGGTGTAGCTTTCAGAATGGATGTGGTCATGGCCCAGTTTACCGAGGAGGAGAAAGTGGCAGTGAAGGAGGGCATGAGGCTGCTTACCGCCGAGGAAGTGGGTGTGCAGTTGGGGATGATGATCAGGGAGCAGATGCTGGTAAGTCTTCCCTCTCAATCTTTTCTTAACTTGATTGCGTATCATTTATTTGATGGATTTTTCTCCTGAATCGGACAGGTGGGACCTCTGGCCAGCATGCTGGGAGTTCTGATCCAGCGGTTAAGTAGATCCCAGGGGGCTAGCAGGATAGAGGCGGAGCCCTGCTGCAGCTGACTACTTTTTTGGTTTACTTGGCATTCCTGAATATACTAGTCCAAAACATTAATGTATTTTCAGGCTGTAATTATGTAATTATGTCATTGTAGCGAATGATTTTATTCTTATATAGTGTTATAACATAAGCTGATTCTGTCATATTTGAATGCTGTCGTTATTTTGATGTGTTGCATAAGAAATATAGCTGTGTATATGTATGTGTTTTAATCGTGTTTGATGCTACGCTCTTGCTTAAAGTATAATTTCATGTCTTGCAATGTTAGTGTGACGGGTGAATAAACTATGGTTACAGGTTTATGTATAAGAAAAGAAAGTACGCCCTTCATGCTTTAGTTGTAGACGGTAACTCTAAATGTCTTGTATGACTGAGGATGGAATGTAGCTGAGTGACCTGTCATCCAGTTGTGAGTTTTCATTTCCGTTAGCGAGTGTCTCCTATTTTGTGCCATGTACTTTAAGGGTCGTTATAGAGGATAGGACGAAAGTTTTTAAATAGAATGGAAATATAAGAAAATAGTAAAACTTCCAATCACGGAAGGCCTTTGATGTGCTTAAGTTCGTGGCAAACGGGTTTTGTAGTCACTTTCCCTAGCTGTGGGTCTTGGAGACATTCGTCACCCATCTTACGCCTCCGCGGGGAGTTTTCTTTTTTACCACAGCCGTACTGAAGACACATCGGAGCCGAGTCGCGCACAGTAACTACCCGGGCCATTATGGCCCGTAATCGTGGGTATTATTCGATTTACCGTGGCCGGCTAGCGTGAGTGCCGATCGTCAACTGCGAACTGCCCCTGGCTGGCCACACCTTATGTTGGGGCTTATAATCGGTTCACAGTCGCCAGCGAGCCGAATGCCGTAATGAGCTACCTCTGCTATAGTAGGCCTTCTCGGTGGCTTATGATCGGCTCATTACAGTTGGCTTTGAGGGCCGTCGCGAGCAATGAGTTAACCCGCAGCAGAGGGATGCTGGAGCAAAAGTGTCTCATTGACGAGGGCATAGATTCGTATAGTACCTGTTGGGTCTTGTCCAGGTGAGGTTGTGCCGTGAAGTATCCAGAATGGAAATGCCATTATACAGGATTTTGTTCAACAGAAAAGGATAAAGCTTAACAAGCAGCCAAGATATAAAGGAACAAGTTAAAAAGAGACAAGATTTTTAAAGTGATTCGGCACGAAAATGCCTACGTCCACTGATTCTCTTTGTTAATTCACTTCATATGGGCAGTACAAGTTAAGAAAAATATCGACGAAGGTGTTGGATGTTCCATGCCCTCTGGAACACCTCTCCGTCCACTGTTGACAAAATATAAGCTCCGTTGTGGAGATCTTTATGAATTACATAGGGTCCGTCCCAAATAGGATCTAGCGCTCCAGAGCGCGGGAAGATCCGTTTGAGAACAAGATCTCCTTCTCGTAAGTTGCGGTGCTTGACTTTGGAGTTGTATCGTGCTGCCACTTTTTTCTTGTGAGTTGCCGCCTTAAGTGTTGCGTCATTTCTTCTTTCTTCAATTAGGTCCAAAGACATGTGTAGGAGTTCTTCATTCTCTTATGGTTGTAGTGGATCCTACGGTGGGAGGGCACTACAGTTTCAACTGGGAGCATGGCCTTCGATCCGTATGCCAAAGAGAAAGGAGTATGTCCTGTTGATGTTCTGTAAGATGTGCGATAGGCCCAAAGTGCCGTAGGAAGTTCATCCACCCAAGCGCCTTTTGACTTTTCAAGCTTCTTCTTGGTTAGAGTTTTGAGAATTTTGTTGACAGCTTCGACTTGTCCGTTTGCCTGGGGATAAGCTACAGATGAGAAGCTTTTGTGAATTCCGTGCTCTCGGCACCAGTCGGTGAATTCCTCGCTGTCAAATTGAAGTCCATTGTCTGATATTATTTTGAGTGGAACCCCGTACCTGCATAAAACATTTTTGATCAAGAAGTTAATAACTTTTGCCGAAGATATTTTATTTAAAGGTTCTGCTTCCACCCATTTGGTGAAATAGTCGACTGCCACTATAGCATATTTGGCTCCGCCTCGGCCCATCGGCAGTTCGCCAATCAGGTCAATTCCCCATACCGCAAAGGGCCAAGGACTGGTCATCTGAGTAATCTCATTGGTTGTTAGTCGATGGATTTTAGCAAATTTCTAGCATCTGTCGCATTTTTTGACAAAGTTCAAGGCGTCTTTATTTAAGGTGGGCCAGAAATATCCATATCGAAGTATCTTCTTTGCCAGAGTGTACCCTCCAGTGTGGTCTCCGCAACTTCCTTGATGGATGTTGGATAAGATTTCCTTGGCTTCCCTTCCAGCGACACATCTTAATAAGGGGTTAGAGAAGCCGCGCCGATAGAGGATGCCTTCTTCTTTCGTGTAGCGGGAAGCACTCCTCAAGATTTTCCTGACTTCGCTACGCTCGTTGGGTAGTGTGCCATCTTGCAAGTATTTCCGGATAGGAGTCATCCAAGTTTCTTCTTCGATTACAGCTATCAGATTCTCTTGTTCGAAACTTGGGGCTAGTTGTTTTGAGATGGCTATTGTTCCAGAAATGGTGTTGTTCTTCATGCTAGCTTGCTTTGCCAGTTCGTCAGCCTCTCGGTTCTCCTCTCGAGGAACGTGTTTGGTTAAATAGTGATCTAATTGAGTGAGCAGAAGCTTGGTCTTATTTAGATATGCCGTGAGTCGTTTTCCTCGAGTCTGGAATTCTCCCAGTATTTGATTTACAATAAGTTGAGAATCGCTAGGGAGACATAAAGAACTGACTCCAATTTCTAAGGCAAGTTCCAATCCTGCTATTACTGCTTCATATTCTGCATCGTTGTTGGTGGCAGCGAATTCCAACCTTAGGGCATAGTGCAGCTTCCTTCCCCTAGGGTTGATTATCACAATACCTTCCCCCGAGCCCTGTTCGTTTGATGCTCCATCTACAAAGAGATTCCACTTGATATCTTTTGCTATTTCGGATTGATCCTTACCTTCGTTGGTAGTGAATTCGGCAATAAAATCGGCCATGGCTTGTCCTTTGATGGCGGTGCGAGGATGGTAGGTGATAGCATATTGACTAAGTTCAATGCAACACTTAAGTAGTCGCCCAGAAGTGTCGGGAAGATGGAGTACCTGCCTTAGCGGTTGATTGGTTAGAACTCTGATGGAATGAGATTGGAAATAGTGTCGTAGCTTCCGTGACGTGATTAGCAAACAGTATGCTAGCTTCTCAAGTTTAAGGTATCTGGCTTCTGCCCCTGTAATTCTCTTGCTTACAAAGTATACGAGCCGCTGCGCGCGGTTGTCTTCTCTCACCAAAGCGACGCTTAAAGCATGGGACGATACATCAAGGTATAGGTATAGTTCTTCGCCTTCATTTGGAGTTGAGAGTATTGGTGGTCTCTGAAGGTGTTCGATTAGGTTAAGGAAGGCTGTCGAGCATTCGTCAGTCGATTCGAACTTTCCTTTGTCTTTCTTTAGAGCTTCGAAGAAAGAGATGCATTTGTCGGTTGCTTTAGAGATGAACCTGCTTAGGGCGGCCACTTTCCCGTTTAGACTTTGCATCTCTCTTCGAGTGGATGATGTCTTGATATCTTGCAAAACCCGGACCTGTTCGATGTTTGCTTCAATCCCCCTGGCATGGACAATGAATCCCAAGAACTTTCCCGACGATACTCCGAAGGAGCACTTTAGAGGGTTCAGCTTCATTCCATATTGGCGAAGTACTTGAAACATCTCGTCCAGTTGGTTTATATGATCATTGGATTTCCTCGATTTTACCAGCATGTCATCCACATAAACTTCCATAGTTCGTCCTATTAATTCTGCAAACATCTTGTTGACGAGGCGCTGATAAGTAGCTCCGGCGTTTTTAAGTCCAAAAGGCATTACTCTGTAGCAGTACAATCCCCGGTCAGTGATGAAACTAGTGTGGTTTTGATCGGGGGCGTGCATAGGGATCTGGTTATATCCTGAGTATGCGTCCATAAAGGATAAGAGTTCGTGTCCGGCTGTGCTGTCCACGAGTTGATCAATTCGGGGGAGTGGGAAGCAGTCCTTCGGGCAAGCGTCATTTAGGTTGGAGAAGTTGATGCATGTTCGCCACTTCCCATTAGCCTTCTTTACCAGTACCGAGTTGGCGATCCATTATGGGTAGATGGCTTCTCGTATGAAGTTATTGGCAAGTAGGTTCTTTACTTCTTCCTCGAGGGCTGCTGATCATTCTGCCCCCATGCTTTTCTTTTTCTGCTTTACTGGCACCTTGGTGGGATCGATGTTCAATACGTGGCATGCTACGTCTGGGGAGATTCCAGTCATGTCAGCGTGCGTCCATGCAAATACATCCTTGTTGTGGCGAAGGAAATCGACGAGTTGATCCTTCAATTCCGCTCTTAACTGAGACCCGACTCTTAGCAGTCTACTTGGGTCATGTTTTTCAACAGATACAAATTCCATAGCCTCTGCAGGCTCGGTGGTGGCCTCCTCCTCCTTGTCCCTGGGGTCTAATTCGTTGAAAGGATCGCTGGTGTATCGAAGAGGAGGGGCTTTCTTTAATTGTTATGCTTCCAAGTTTTTCTTGCAGAGAGAAGTCTCTGCATCCTTCCCTTTGTTCTTCCTGCGGTTATTGCGAAGTTCAGTTACATAGCAATCTCGAGCGGCGTCTTGATCTCCCTCTATTTCTCCTATTCTGTTATCTATTGGAATTTCATCTTCAGGCACCATGGGGCTAGGACAATTTGGAAGTCAGACAAGGCTGGTCTTCCCAAAAAGGCGTTGTAGGCTGAGTGGTTCTCTATTAGCCCAAATGTTTGTTTTCGCACAACGGAGCGGGGATGACTTCCTATTTCGACAAAGAGGTCCAGTTGCCCGAGGGCTATCTTCGCATCTCCAGTGAAACCATGTAGCGGTTTTTTGCAGGGAGACACATCCTTCATTGACAGCTTCATTTTGTCGAAAGCATGCTTGAATAGGATATTTACTGAGCTTCCAGTGTCTACTAGAATTCGAAAAACCTTGGCTGGACCGAACCAGGCAGAGATGACCATGGGATCCATGTGAGGGTACTGCCTTCCCTCTAGATCACGCCTACTGAATGTGATGTCATCATTCTCCTTCCGTTTCGGGTGGCGTTCTTCCGTAACGGAATTGACGTAGCCTTCATTGTTCCTAAGTGACTTACCGTATCTTTCCATCTCTGCCCAACTTCCATCGGCGATGTGTGGTCCTCTTGATATGGTAAGGACCACTATCTTCCCTTGACTGGAGCCGCTGGTGTTGCGATTTCCTCCGCCAACTTCCGGGAGGGGTAGCCCTGGGTTCTCATTGGCAGGAGTTGAAGTCTTGTTGTGACCTTTCACATAGCGCTCCAGTCTCTTCCTTCTGATGTGTTCTTCAATCAAGTCCCGGAGATGATGGCATTCATTGGTGTCATGCCCATGAGATTCGTGGAAGCGGCAGAACTTTTCGGACTTAATTGCATTATCTGATTCCTTCTTGTGCAGGGGGTGCTTGTATCGAACTTCGTCTTGGGTGGACAAGAAGATGTTTTCGATTGTTTCATTTAGAGGAGTGTAAGAGTCAAATATCGGTCCTGGCCTATATAAGCTCTTTTCTCCCTTCTTGTCCCCAGCACTATCTCTGGAGTCACTTCTTCGAACGTCCTTTGCTATTGCGGATGTATTGCCATGAGCTGCCTTGGTTTGTTGCCCTGTCTGCCTTTCAATGGCAGCGTCTTCAAGTCTCATATATTTCCCAGCTTCGTGGAAGAAATCGGGCAAGGTAGTTGGCTTTTCTTTCGTTAGTCTCCTGGCAAATTTAGTATCCAGGTGTACACCACTGCAAAGGGCCATTAGGATAAGTTTCTCGTCGGCATCTTGGACTGCGGCCGCTGCAGCGTTGAATCGGGTTAGATATTGTTGCACTGTCTCTCCAGGTTTCTGTTTGATATTAGATAGGGAATAAGCATCCTTGGGTTGTTCCACATGAATGCGGAACTGGCTGATGAACTTTTCTTTCAACATTTCCCATGAGCTGATAGACCCTTGGGGTAGATGGCAGAACCAGGAGGTAGCTAGATCTGCCAAGAATAATGGGAAGCATTTACACAACACTCCCTCTGTTGCTCCGCTCATTAGCATATGCTGTGTGTATCTTTGTAAGTGTACGACGGGGTCAGAGGTTCCCTTGTAAGGTTCCATTATTGGCATTTTCCATTCCCGGGGGATGATGGCTGTTTCGATATTGCGGGTGAAGGGGCTGGTTACCCTAGCGCCTATCCCTTGATCCCTTTGTTCTCGTTGGACACACTCTTTGAACAATCGCGTTATCCTTTCATCAGAACTTGGAGTGGATAGAAATGAGTTTGGTTCTTCCCTGCGGGATTGATTCCGTCCAGATGACCTGTAGGGATGGTATCGTCTATCACTCCTAACATTCTCTAATGGCTGCCTCTGGTCTTCTGAGGGCACGCTAGGGTCAGCCGCAGTTGGCCCTTGCCTTCATCTCCCCCTGCTGGGTTCTGTTCTCAGCATTTCCCCGGGTC
Source organism: Allium cepa (assembly GCA_030765085.1). Classification (NCBI taxonomy): domain Eukaryota; kingdom Viridiplantae; phylum Streptophyta; class Magnoliopsida; order Asparagales; family Amaryllidaceae; genus Allium; species Allium cepa. The sequence goes on from CM060931.1 coordinate 465,881,394, forward strand.
CAACTTCGGGCAGGACTCCAGCTCAGCCCCGTCCATTGGTGTTTCTGTGGTTAGGTAGCATGACGGGCTCACCTACATCCGACCCCTGCCTGGTACCTCCCCTGTTGGGTTCGATTCCAAGTGTTTACTCGGGTCGGAATTCGGGATGAGTCCGGGCTTGGCTCCTACCATAGCTGTTTCTGTTGTTAGCCTCTTCGAAGAAGAAAGACCTTTATCGTCTCCCAGATCCTACAGACTGGGACTCACCCCATGATTCAGTGTTGTGGTTGGTTTCTTCAACATCCCTTAAGCGTGACATGAGCTGATCCACCAAGGCTTCTTGTTGAGATGCGAAGCGGTTAGTTACTTCAGCCACAACCCTGTCCAGATCCGCCCTTGTAATTGGTTGTTCCATAGCAGGGGCTGTCGGATTCGCCTGATTTACATTTTCTATTGGAACTGGATGATTGTCTTGGTCTCTGATCACTGGGTCTAGGATACTGCCAGTTGCGATGTTCTTTCCTTTGTTGGCATCTTTCTTCCGTCCGGGAGGCATGTTTTCCAAGCAATGAACGATGCTGATAGGAAAAGGGTTAAGTGGGAGAAGCTGAAGCTCCGAGCTCCTGTCTCTCAGTGAAAGTGTTTGCAAAAAAAATGGGCAAACACCTCCAAGTCATATGATTTAGTCAATTTTAAGTTGTTCTTAGTGATTTGGGTGATTTATGCAAATATATAAAAAGCAGGGACTAAACTGTAAAAGACACACAGATTTATAGTGGTTCAGCCAGAACGTGCCTACGTCCACTTTATATGTTATTCTCCTTTTTCTCTTCAGATTACAAGTACAAAGCTTTGTATACAAGTATATGAAAGTTGTTTGATAGTTCCGTCCATGTTTGAGCTCTCAAACTTGTCCCTCATTGTTGTACCCCTGCCCCTCTATTTATAGAGTGAGATTGAGGGTAGGGGTCCTGGATGTATATAGCGGCTGGTGGGCCTGGGCTGATGCAATCTGGCCTAGGAGTGTTAGTCCGGTATGCCTTGGTCCGGTGGAATTTGGCTCGGCAATGGGTGGAGTAGGTTGGTTTGGTAGGAGGTGGTATGTTGTTTGGACCGGTAGTAGGTGGAACCGGTGGTAGCTTGGGAGAGTTGGTTCGGTGGGAGGTGGTATGTTGTTTGGACCGGTAGTAGGTGGAACCAGTGGTAGCTTGGGAGAGTTGGTTCGGTGGGCGAGTGGAATTGGCTCTGGTTCGGTGGACATGGAAAGGAGGTTGATTCGGCTATGTGGGGAAGAAGGTTGGCTCGGCAATGCATGGAGAGGAATGGTTCGGTAGTAGGTAAAAACGTTCCCAACAAGAATATTATACAAGTAAAAAATATGAAATAATGAAAGTATTCTATGAAATTCCTTAATAAATAAGATTTTGGTGTTGTAGTTGTTAGGAACTTAAGTATAATTGAAAGACTACTAATTAAAATAGAAAGGTTATGAAATGAAATTAAGTAGTATAAACGAATGATAATGAACTTAAGTAAATGGTTGAAGCTATTTATAAATAAAATAATTAGGAAAATGAATACTGTAAATAAGTGAAATCAAGTAACGAATAAATGAATGTAATGCAAATAAAAGAAATTGCATTATGTAAGCATAAATGAAAACTGTAAGAGATAAAATTTAAAACAAAAAGATAAACCATTATATCAATGAAAAAGGAAATCAAAAAACAAATGTATGAATGGAATTAATAACGATAAACTAAATCTGTTGTTTGAAATTGTTGTTGTTTGTTTTGGTTTATGGTTGTTTGTGTAGGGATACTTTAAAATTGTTGGATGTATGAATGATTTATTTAGCTTCATCAGAGACTGTTGAGTAAATGGTGCGCTTAGTAGTTTATTTTTCATTCTGTACAATTTGAAGTTTGAACCCGAACAACTATTTGTTTTGTTTGATATGAATGAATGATTGATTCGTATTGATTCTATGTGATGGTTGTATGACTTGTTGCAAGTGAATGTTGTTTTATTGATTTGTTTGTTTATGATTGAAACAACTTAAATATTTCATTTTATATAATTGTTAACCTTTTGGATTTTATAAGTGAATTACAAGTTATGGAAGCAATTGCTACTGCTTTTGGTTTCATAATTAAGCGTTAATTGCCCGACAAATAGGTATGTTTTCGGATTATAGTTTATAGCGCTATTATATTATTTTTCCCGGGTTGTGATATATATTATTTTGGAAACTATATATGATATATTGCTATATTTGATATTATATTTTCTCCCAAGCCTCCCCATACAAAGGAGACTCTGCCGAAATTTTTCGTAAACTTTGGGCTTAGAAATATTTTGAAATACCTTATTTATTTAAAGTATAAAAAGATTTAATGGTTATAAATTGGTATATTTTTCAAATATATAAATTTTGAAAATTTACTTGTTTATTAAGTTAATAATTTTGAATAAGATGTATTGCTTACTCAATTCTTCCTTTTCCCTTCTTTTCCTTTTCGAGGATGAAAAGTTTTGAGTGGGGGAGAGTGTAACGACCCGTAAAATTCGATAATTAAATTTCTTAATATAAGAAGATTTTGGTAACATAATGTTGAAGGAAATTTAAAAATTAGTGAATTATTAATGGAAATAATAACTTGGATAAAATAGTTAAGTTAATTTTAATGACTTGAATGTAACAATATAAATGTAAGTTAATTGTTAACAACTTGGATGTAATTCCAATAAGTGAAACAATGTAAATGTTAATTATATTCTTATTGTAATAAAAGAATGTTACCAAGATGAAGTGATTAATTTGATTAAGTTTTGATAATTTAATATTTAAGTAATGGAAAAAATATTAGTTATATTAATAAGATTTTGTAATTTATTTAGAAAGAAATAAAACCTTATAATTTATAAATGGAATAATATTGGAACAAGTGTAATTATTGAATTAATTTGTGAAATATTATTATTGATAGTAGTTGTTTGTGAAGAATAAATATACAAGTATTACAAAGGATATAATGGTTGTGTTACCGGTTAATTCACCAAGTATCAATAAAGATAATTAAATATACTTTAATGATAATTAATAAAATAACGGAAAGGGTGAATGTAAATTTAAATTAGAAACGTAAACTTATTATAAGGTAGTAATTGGTGTAATAGAAGCATGAGACCAAGTTAGAAAATTTATTGGGAATATTAAATGAAATTGGATGTAGATTAATGGAATAACGTTAATGCAAACTAATTTAGCACAATCACTATTAATTGAAACCTATTGAAATAAATGGAATTAAATATTACGTTGGTGTGGATTTAAGGTAATAATTGGTAATAATGTATTGTTGTGGCTTATGAATGAATCGATAATTAAAATTAAAGGTAGTGATGTTAATATAAATTGACAATAAAGAAGTTGAATGAAATCCCAATAAAGGAGGAAATGTAAATGCTACATTTAGCAAAAATTTCAATACTAGTGGAAAATTTAGTTAACACGCAATAAAGAAAGGAAGTTGAGTATATTTAAGTAATGTAATGTAAAACCAGCATTAACTATGTTATTTGGAATCAGTGGATAGGCTATAAAGATTGAATTCAAATAAAAACAATTTATTTGGAATTTAAATTGTAATAATAGTATTAATTGCAATTAAAGGTAATTTAATTTGTACGTTAATTGGAATTAAATTTAAGTGGGAGAATATTAAGAACCATGATTTAAAAGCAAGCAATTAAAGGTAATTTAATTTGTACGTTAATTTGAATTAAGTTTAAATGGGAGAATATTAAGAACCATGATTTAAAAGCAATGTTAGCTATATTCTTACTGTAATAGGACTCGAATAACAAGGGTTAAGAATTTAATAAATGGATTTTGGGGTTTTATTTTATTTCTAAATTTAATAAAATTAAAATTTAATATTGAAATTGAGGTCAACATTGGAATTTATGAATTAATCAACTCAAAATTGACATTTAAATTTGTTTAAATCATTGTGAATGATTGAGAAATTAAAAATGATGAAATTTATCCATTTAAGAATTGATATTTGAAAAGCTCGATTTAACTAATTAATTTTTAATTTATTTAATTAGCTGGAAAATAGACATTTTGGCCATAGACTTGGATTTCGTCGAAACTAGTTCCATCGGATCCGTAACGGTAAATTATTGTAGGATTTCAAGTTTCGTAGCGATCGGACTTGTCGTTTGATCGTACGGACTCGAAAGGCCTTGAAATCAATGAAATTGAGATCAATTGAAATCAATTTGAAATAAATTGATTTTAGCACAAATTCTTCATACGATGGAATTTGGACTTGAAACCTTTTCCATTTCATTTAAAATATTTTAAAACATCTATTTTGATATATGGGTTGACCCAATTTCGTTCCGGAGTCGAAACGGGCTTTTCGGGCCATATATCGTTCAGCACGTTTATAAACCGGGTCCATCTATTCTTTTTCAGCTTGCCTATAAATATCCTGCTATAAACCCTAGCAGCCTCTGTTCCTCATTTCTATACGTTCTATTCACCTCCTCACTTCAATGGTAGACAGACCCTAATTCCAATTGCAATCCCAAATCAAATCCAAAGCTAAAATTTCAAACTCCACAATATATGCCAAATTTTATATGGATTCGAAGCTGTTGACAAGCGCAAGTCAGAAATACGATTCATTTTTGAAATCGAATCATAATTTTTCTAGAAACCCTTAATTTATTCCCGGCCGTTCATGTTTAATCATCGAGGTTCAAAGGTGGATCTGCCACGATTCGTCGATCGGGGGTATGCGTCCTGTAGAGGGGAACCAGAGCTTTGCACTTGGTTTTTGTTAGGTGCCGTAGTTGACCGGAGTTGGCCAGAATCACCTTCAAAGGACCGACGGCAGCCACGATCTAGCGTGGGCTAGAGGAGGTCTGACAGGGTGGCGCTTTGGGAGCTGGGTCGGTTTGGGGTGGCCGTCGCGATGGCGTTGTCAGATCTGGAGATGGATGACCATAGGTGCGGCGTTAATTGCTCAAAGAGCGGCGGCTTCTAGGGTTCGAGCAAAGCATGGTTAGAGATGGTTCATGCACATGTAGAACAGGGAGCGATAAAGTGTAGATTGTGGTTTGTTTTATATATTTTCTTTTATTCTAATTTAATTTTCAACTCGTTCTAACAGCCATAACTCTTGCGTACGAACTCTGTTTTACGCGCGGTTTTCCTTGCTAGGTTCGTATTGGACTTTCGGACATTTTGACGTTGGTTTGGACAGATTTGGAGACTGTTTAGTTTTTGGTTTTAAACTGAATTTAAATTCAATTTAAATTTAAAAGGTGAGTGTTTTAACCCACTCACAACTTCTAAATTTCTTATGTTTGTTAAATTTAATTTTTGTTGTGATTATCCATTTATTTATGACTTTTCGTATATTTTTAGTCATCATCTCAATTGTTGCATTTATTTAAATTAAATCATTATTTATTTTATTATTGAATATAACTGCCAGCTAAATACCTGTTATATATATTATTAGTTATCTATTGGTATTGATTGATTGTTTTGGAAGATGATTGTGATGGATGTGTGATCTGTTGATGGATGAATGGATATTGTATTTAATATTATTCTAAACTGCAAGTTGTCATGCATTTTATTTCATTCGGGATTGCGGTTTGAAATGATATATAACCATAATTTTATTTTAAATTACGGATTGAAATGATAAATTTCTGTATCACTTGACCACAGGATATAAAATTATATACAGGCACCGCGGTCTATATATAAAAATATTTTGAAGTGATTTTCTATGGTCTGGAAAGAAATATACGGTTTAATAAGTATTAATTTTTGATATTATATAAATATTAATTTTATATACATATATAGTTAAATTCTTGAATTTAAGCTACGTATAAGTTGTTTAATAAAAATAAGTTTAATAATGGAATTTGATTGTTTTATATCATATGATTAAGTACCTATTTAAGATATGGTATATATAGAGTTTTTAATGACTTAAATAAAAATTAAGTTGGAAAATAAATATGAAATTTGTTTGAATTGAATTATTTAAGAATTTTACTAGAATAAATTTGATTTGAAATCTAAATAAAATTGAGATTTTAAAGGGTATGATTCTTATAACTAAATTTGGTTTAGAGTGATTTAAATGAATATAAAGTTGATATACCAAGTTAATAAATTGAAAGAATATCCAGTTAGGTGAAGTAAAAGTTTTACTTAAATTATATTGGATTTATTGCGTAAACATTTCAAATCTAAATAATAGTAATTGAATTTGATATATATGGAATTATCAAAGAACTAGTTTTGAAATGGTGGAATATTTAAAGCTTTGAAATATATGAATTGAAATGGTTTATTTGGAGGTTCAAATCAGTATTTGGAATTCATTTGTGAAATTAAAGAAGCTATTTTATTTTATAAAGTAATTTTTATATTTAAACCATTTAAGTGGTGTAGTATGTTTCAAAGTTATGAAACTCGAAGTTTTATGTTTTGAAAGGCTATATTTCAAGTTTTGGTTTTGAAATATTATAACTTTGAAATGTTATAGTTTTAGAAAAGGATATATTTAAAAATGATATAATATTGATTTGGGTTTTCAAATAGAAATGATATCGTATTTGTATGGTTTTGAAATGGATATTTTATTCTGGTTTTAAAAGTATAAACTATTTTGAAAAGACCGCGGTGTTATAATAACGTTTGGTCGTTGAAGAGACCGGATCGGAAGTTGTCATACTCTCTGCCAACTCTGAAAACCACTTTAACAACCATTTACGCGGTGGAGATTCCAGAATGAAGTAGGATGGTGGCGACGTTCTATTAAGGTATATACGTGGACCTGACTCTCGTGAGTTGGCATATGGTGGCTAAAACGGGAGCGATTCTCGGGCCAAGGAGGTAGCCCCTCTTATCGAACACATCCCTTCGATATTATACTCTGACTTTTGGATTGATTTGGTGGCCACTTTTGATTTTTGATTTGGGGGTGTGGCTCGAGGTGGGCAGTAGCTGTGGCTATGCATTACCACCAGCCCGGATGCGTAATTGGTATATCTACCCTGGCATTGCCTAGTTGTGCTGTCACTTACCCTAGCGCGTCTTATACGATTTTGTTTTGTACCATACCTACGGAGTGCCCTCTGACGACGCCCAGTACAGGGGAGATTACAGTACTGTATAGACTATGGGAATATAAAAGTGTGTTAAGGGCTATATGGTCAACCTCTTAATGCTATTTTCAGTATATTATACTTTACTTTAGACACTATTATAGTAGCGTATATTACTACATAGCAGATAGTTTAACGGATCCTTAGGAGATGTGAATGCCGAGCATCTCTTGAGTTACTGCACTCACGTTAGACACTGGATAGGAGATGTCAAATCCCGTAAATATCTCCGGCACCATTTACACTCATATTTATTTACCGTTGATTTAACTTACATAAGATCTTTTAGCTCTGACTCGAGTTTTTTGTCTTTTCAATTCGCTCGGGTTAGTCCGAGTATTTCAGGATTTGAAGATTTTATTCTGGAGGATGAAGACGAAGATTTGTATTACTGTTATCTACTATATTATTCCACTACACCATTTTATTCCGCTACATAATTATTATTCCATGGTATGTGTAACTCTGATATGTATTGTATAAGTAAAATCAAATATTTTGTAAAACAGATTCGTGAACTGTATATTTGATTACTATATTTTATCGTTCCGCTGCAAGATTCTATTTTGTTTTTTCTTTCTCTATTTTTCTTATTTACCCCATAACAATCCGCCCTTCTGTATAGTTTAAGTCTGACGTGTGTAGTTTGTCGTCGATTTAAAGAGTACGAAAAGGCGGGACGTTACATCATTCATTAAATCTTAATTAAAGATTTCTTTCTTAACTTCAACTCATATTCTTGCAAATCAAATATTTTCATAACAGAACACTACTGCCATCTTAGATATAGTAAATTTCACCTCCAAGGACTAATAGCAAGTAATCCTACATCATGAATATCTTTGTCTTCAACGATCTTTGTCTTCAATATGTTTTATTTCGAAAATTAGTTTAAAGGGTTTTCGGACAGGAATCTTCCAAATTCGATCTCGTGTTTCAAAAATTAGCTTGAAGTGATTTTCAGATAGAAATAACCCAAATCTAATCCTGGTTCCCTCGTACTAATTATTAAATTATCTAACATTAACTCTTTTTATGTTAGTAATCAAGATCGGAAAAATTATACAAAATATTCCAAAAGAAAACATTTTAAAACGAAAATCGACTATTTGTCGAACTACGTCAATAGCAACTATCGCTATGAGCGTAGTTCGCTTAAATTTACTTTCAGTGAAGTACTTTGCTTATTCCTTGCTATTACAAGTTTAGAAACCTAATTTTGAAAGTTTTTGAAACTTAAAAACAAAGATAAAAACTTTTATACCATTTCCAAAATTTAAAATTAGAAAACTTAGTTTTGATTTCAAATCGGATCTCATGTCAGTCATAACGTACAAATCTGTAAACTTTGTAATTCTTACACAATATACAGCTAGTTTTGGTCACAACCACACCATCATCATACCATACACCAACATCACATTCTTACAACCAAACATATCACTTTAAACATCCAAACATGATTCTTAACATCCAAACTTAATATTTAATGTTCAAACTATGCTAACCATAAATCGCACACGTATATCGTTATCATAGCATGATATTTTAACAACATGAACTATGGATTTCTACAACATACATTCTATGGAAATAAAGTTAATTCTTTCTATAAATGAGGTATTCTACTCACCGAAAATCTTTGAGACCTGAAATGCCTTAGATGCACAAAAATCATCTCAAAAATATATCATCTTCCACATAATTTTTGGACATATTACTCTCAGATTTTGGAAAAACGATCAAAACAAAAGTTTAGAAAATTATTTCTTATACAAATTAAAAAAAGAATCACTTAAATCAGATTCCATTTGAGATAGATATGGTTAAAAGAAGGTGAGCTATTTTCGGACCTAAATTTCTGAGTTTAAAAGTACACTGCAAAGAAATGAGATTTTGACATACCTAAGCTTGAAACTAGAAAAAATATTTAAAGAAAATGTTGTAGATACTAAAATTATAAAAAATTTCAAGAAAATAAAATCTTGATTTGGTATAAAATAGAGGGAGTTTGGCTAAATAAAGTGAAAGAAAATGAAGAAGAAAGAGTTTAAAAAAAGTGTGTATCTTTAAAACAATTTAAAACTTATGATTTTAAAAAAAACTTAAAACTAACATAAGAAGCCATGAAACCTAAAACGGAGCTTAGGAAAAAGGATGAAGATGTAGATGAGATTTGGTGTATGGATGTGTGTATTTCTAGACAAGAAAATTGGTAAATGTCTAAACTACCCTTTGCATAAAATAATATAACATGTCATGATAGGTTAGGTCACATCACCATCCTCCCTACCTCTCTAGTTACGTCCCCACCCCCTCTAGTCACATCGACTAGGCTCATACTTGGATGGCATGATGGTACCAAAGAAATTACAAGAGATAAGTATGTATTTTGTGTATATATATAAGTGTATATGTATATATGTTATCATTTTAAAACCATGACCTGTCACATCACTTCCTAAACATAATTAACATAAGATAATATATTATTAAGTGTATTATTATATAGTTAATTACGTACTACATATGTGTGTGCATAGTGCATAAAGGCGAACAACGTTTGCAACAAATTTCCGGTGTTGAAAAGCCTAAATTTCGAAAAACGTTCTTTGGTCACATTTTCTATTTTTCTACGAACTATCTATTTTGGTAAAAAAATTCTAAAACTATTTTAATATCATTATTAAATAATTGAAATAGGTTTATTTGTGGATAACAACCCATTTATTTAATGTTTAAACTTAACTTAAATTTTCGAAGAAATATATAAAATCGATGATATCAACTGTCGATGTCATAAATACATTTTATTTTCAAAAAAAATAAAAAAATATATTTTATTTCATAATCTTGTTTGAATACATATAAGTGTATGTATCTATAGCCATGCATGATTCTTATTGATTAAAAGTAGTTTTATCAATACGATTTTTAGTTTTTTATCGATATTTTACATAGGGCGATATTTACAAATTATCAATATTTTACCTCGGTAATTTGTCTGCAAGTATATTTTTTCCCAAAAAAAATAAATATTATTATTTACTACTTAAAACATGATTATTTTTTACTTTTGAACCCATATCTAAATATTTAAAAATAAATATAATTTGTCCAAGAGATAAATTTGCGGATCGTTGCATTTTTCCCCACTTAAAATAATTTTGTCCGCGAAATTATACCACAAATCCCTAGAAATACTTAAAACTTTTCATCAATCCATATGATGTACATAAATCATTCCTATGTAAATCTGATTCGATCACTCACTCGAATACATAACTTTCCTTCCAAACCAGTATTACTCACTCGACTTTCTAATACAGATTTTGATCAAGCTTCTTAACTAGAAAGCTCTGTTCTCCTTACATAGCCATTTACTATTGTAGACAACCTTTGGTTCATGTACTCGAATCTTGGATCGAGAACTATGTAAAATGGAGATATGATCTATGTACAACCTACATACTAATCCTATTGGTTCCTACTTCCCAAATCTATAATTGGCCTTTTAAAAGAATCACCACTTTGCTTAAGAACATTACTTAAGTTTACTATCATTCTACAACTCAAATTCATTTTAGTATGATACTCTTCTATATCCAAAAGAGTATATACAATTTCAAATCTTAAATTGGTTTTACCTAATCTATGATTTTCAACAAATTTAAACCATTATTAATTAACCCTATCTTAATCAAGACATCTTTTTTTTGAAAACTCTATTCTTTTAAGGGATTAAGAATACAATATCCAATTTTATTTCAAAAACTTTTCAAAAGCATACATGTAGCTCGAGCAACTCAAAAAATGATGCCAGGGAACAGGGTACTACCAAATAGTATTATATATCCCTTTTACTAAATAGGCAAATACACAAGAGAAGTTTTTACCATCCGAACACATCTCTTACCCATTTTTAGTCATTTCCAAGACACTCGAGCTAATTTATCATAAAAGTATTTCTTTCTTTACAAATTCCCTTTTGAAACAATACTATTTATAGATATATAGTTCTTTAATAAAATCATCCACTAGCTTTAGATTCATTCAGAATTGAACTCGTTCGATTGCACGATGACAAAGAGGATAATTTACTTAGTGCACTATCATATCTGCCTAAGAAAACATTAGATTGTCACTTAGAAGACTATTCTGATCATCACAAAATAGATCGAAACTCCTTCCTGAACTGTCCAAAGAAAACTTTACTTTCAAATCCATTTAAAATATTTGTATCTTAAAATTTCGTTAGGCACAATTACTACAACTTTTCCAAAATCGTTTAAATCTTTATCAAAGCCATCGAGATTTAATATTTTCACAATCCTTTTCATTTTTATAAGGTCATCTAAAGATTTCTTTTAACTAAACACATTCTATTCTAAATCCGATTTGAACCCTACATCTCATTGATAACTATATAGGCTTTTGAAAATCATTCCTTTATTTATAAAATATATCCTACGTAAAATTATTTCATTTACCAATTTTAAAACAATATTATGTCAATTGGACTTGTTCAAATATTTAGGAAATCCCTATCGATAATGTTGGCCAAATACATCGACTGGAATTCTTAAGCCACTCAACAAATCAAATAACACAATATAAAACATTTTTACTCATTAATAAATATGCAATCATATTTGTAATACACTCAGGCTCATTCTAGGGCCTCACTTACCTAATTCCAAATGAGTTTACCCCAACAGGGCCAAAGTACATGCTTAACCTTCAGCTTTGATACCAAATGTGATGGTCTAGGCCTTTCAACCCTAAAAATAATCGACACTAATGCGTCCACTATATTTCATCACGAACATTCAAGTGCTAGAAATACCAATCTGTTTGGGTGGAAGAAGAAGGTAGAAGATAGAGAAATCTAAAACAACATAGAATCTCACTACGTAGTGAATAATATATAATATAACCATGATCTTTACAGAAAGAAAACATCTTTGTTCATATATACAACATCAAAGAACATTGGACTTATCCAAAAAAATTGGACAGTTATAGAATCCTATCCTCACATTGACAAACATATAGACTCTACTATACAGTGGAAGTAAAAATACGTGAATATGTCTTGCCCATCCAGCTCCTCTCCAACTTCAAAGTATCTAGCCAAAATTGGGAAGTACATGCTTTGTCTGACTTGAGCAGTGCATAGAATAACAGCCAGCCCAGTCTAGTAAACCAGCATGAGTAAAACTCGATAACAAGTAACAACCAAACTATTTTCCACATTCGAAATTTTTTCAAACAAAGGGTATCTCGTATGACCACACTGTGCATAAAAACGAATGAGTTTTTACCCTACGATAACCAAAACATTTTATATAATAATCCAGTGATATTATCATAGTGTCTAGGTTTAAAGTAAATAGATAAAATAGCAGAAATGCTTGCCTCTTACATTCCAACATACTAGGCTCTACAATCGAATATGTAAGGCACGTATTGGAGATAGGATTCCGACTAATGAGTGGGCTACTGGGGCACCGCCCGCCACAGTACACCTCAAGAAAAATGTACCGAGGTCATACCTAAAGACCCTTGCCAACATAGAACCCCCTTGCTAGATAATACCAAATATATTATAACCCCGGTTGCAATGCAACCTTTAACCGAGCGCTCCCACATACACGAATTAATTGATGATTGCATATATATCCAGAGGGGCGATGATATACCATAATAGGTGCGACCCACATAGCCTTGTTGCATATCCCATGTTTTAGTCATTCCTGCTTGATGAGGCTTGAGGCTATTTTTACCTTTCTAAATAGCAATCTTAGAATTCTAACACAGCCCTCTAGGTGTCAATGAAATGCCAGCATTCATCCATATAAAATTGTTATGGGTCTGAATGAAACCGAAAGCGCTAACTCTACTACATCCATTTTGGAATCACCCTCAGGATTAGTAGCAGTAGCCCTTGCACTTCAAAGAGCACCATCTTCAATCATCATCGAGATATCTTCCACTCAAATGTACATGTTGGTTTGGAGTGGTTTTTGGAAATATAAATTCGATCCCTGTCTCTCCGTACCAACAACCAATAATTTTTGGTTGACTGATTCCCGATTCTTTTGGAAGTAAGTATTCGATTCCTTGTCGGAAACTTGAATTTTACATTCATACTTCCTGTTTCAAATTAGGCCATAATTGATAGTTGTTATTTAACTATCAAATAACAACAACTAATTCTAGGGTTTTAATTACCCAAAGAAATCACAAAGCCACAAAACCATTTTCATTTATAAATCTCATTTCCCAAACATTTATCAACATTTATATACTTATCTCTTTTACATAAGTAAATTCACAAAAAAATTATGAGATTCCCATTTCCAAATCTCTTAAATGGATTTAACTACATTATGTAAATTGGAGAAAAGGATAACTCTAAGCGCTATTCCTTCGGTGTTAAGTGCGGAACGAATGTTCCATACCACCATTTTTTGAAAGGTCAACCTCGAAAAGCCCAAACCTCGAATTTCTATGTAATTATTTTCAATAAATACTTTTATGAATTTCCCTAACCCATGAAATCCTTTTTGCTTTAACCCAAACCCATTTACAAAACATTTATCAACCTCCATACTCATTTGTGAGACACTTTATAAATATTCAAACCTGATTATATAAACTTCTTTATAAACTTTCAAACCTTGTATAAAACTTTAGTTTATAGACATGATGGAAATTAAATTTGACTTTCATAATTTGTATTATGTGTTTCTGTCTTGCTTAATTAAAAAATTATTTATGAAGATTGAATTATTTGTAGAATGATATGAATGATTTTTCATTTGATAGACCCAAATTAAATTTGTTTATGTTTTAAAACAACATTTAAGTGTAGATCTCTGTTTTAAACAGTCTAATTAAATTGTAATTCTTCAGGCTGAATGTTTATATGTTCGAATTGATTAGTTGCTTTTCTTTACTTTGTTAAATTGAAAGTCAATCTATATATTTTCAAATACAATATTTTATTTTAGTTCTATGTTTTAATATTTAATTTAAATACCATTTCTTTAAATCTGGAAATTTACATTTTCATGTTGATTGATTGAATTATATTTAAAGTTAAAAATGAAATTTATATGAAATCAATTCAATGTTTCAATTGTAGATCTGTATATTAATCTTTCATAACAAAGCATAATTTTAGTTTTGAATTTTAATACATATATGTATGTTTTCATGTGTTACTTACACTTTTTATTGCATTAAATATTTACATATGAATAAAAGGAATTTTAACAGCAAATCAAAGTTTTGAAATTGACTGTAATAACTATCTAACTTATATTAGTAGAAAGCTTTGATTGAATTCCATATATACATAATTGGATCTACTTGTATGTGTTCATATAAAAATTTATTTTTCTTTACATTGTCATAGTATGAAATCATTTCTCTTTTTTAATTAAGATAATAATGTATACATACAATTCATTGTTTACCTTCCATATTCTTACATTATGGTAGATATAGATTATTATTAATATGTTGCATTAATTAGGTTTACTAAAAGGCAAACTGAATCAATCACCCTTGTCATCCCTTATTTATTTCCATTTCAATCCTATGTAATAACCATTCAAATTATTCCTGTTTATTATATATATACATATCAATTACCACTGACTATGCACACTCCCCGTATGTTGCACTTGGACAATATCTATTGTGAATATATTTAAAATTCATGTCATATTTAGATTGGTCATTAATGTTATTTTATTAATCAATTATTTAATTTAATTAAGAGAACGAAATGAAAAGATTTCTTCTCTATCTATAGTTATGCTCCCTCATTAACTAAATAAGTTAAGATAAAGGAAATGAAAAGTTTCTTTCTCTAAATAAATTTATGGCCCCTCATTTATTAGATAGGTTAAGAGAAAGGAAATGAAGTATTTCCCTCTTTAAATAAATTTGAAAAGTAAACGTTACACACAAATTTGTGTATAAAAGTATATTTGAAATAATCACATTAAATTAAAGTGAAACTTTATTTATGAAGTTAAATAAAACATTGATTTTATTTAAAAGAAACTTAGAAAAGTTTTATGTATATTTAGACTTCATAGGCCCATTAAAGATCCAAAATGGCTAATATTTTTGAAATATACCTATTTTTTCCATTGCAGGCTGGCCAATTCCAATAAGGAGGACTTGGAGCATGCAATAAGAGGCCAATGCTACGATCGAGAAGTTGAGGCAAATGTAGACGATTAGATATTTTGCTGAGTCGACAATGTAGGTTCTTCTCTAAGCATAATAAAAGTGAATGTTTCCAATAGCCAAGTGGCGGTGATGGGGGTGGGAGCTTAGCCCATAGTAGCCTAGTAACAGCATTGTCATGATTTGTAGACAATGGGGTAATGTATATGTAACGACCCAGGGTTTGGTCGCTTTAGCTAGGGAAATTTATATATAATTTGTATAGTCAATAAATGGATTTTTATTAATAAATGAACTCATTCTATTTAATTAATAATAATGGGAAAACCATTTTCAATATTTGTTTACCAAATTAAATAGTTCATAGAAAAATGGAAAATGTGACCAAATAACGCTTTTCGAAATTTCGACCTTTCGACATCGGGAAGTTATTGGGAACGTTGTTCATCTTTGTGCACTATATATACACATATATAAGAGTTAATTAACAAATAATAAAAATACACTAATAGTATATTATCTTATGTTAATTATGTTTAGCAAGTGATTTTGGAAGTCATGGTTTTAAAAATAATAACTTAAATATATAAGTAATACCATTATCAAACCTTAGCATTATCATCATTATCTATCATAACCTAGAGGATGTGACTAAAGAGGGGGAAGGACGTGACATCCGATGGGGAGGAAAGTGGTAATGTGACTTGTCAAAATAATGACATGTTAGGGTATTTTAAAGCTAAAGTTAAAATGGTAATTTTCCTACTTTATTTCATCTATAAATACACATCTCTCACACACATTTTCATTTACATTCCAACTTCATTTTTTCAAAACCTTATTCTCTAAGAAAATCCATGGCTTCCATACTTCTTCACTTCTTATTCTTTCATTTCAACATTCTCTCTTCTGAAAACCAAGGCCAACACTGCCCCTACAAAGCCCTAGCCAAGCAAAATCACCTCTGGTCGAACCCATTCTAAGGCCTTAGCCCCTCCAACATTTCGAAATTTTAAGCTAGAGTCGAGCATAGAGGCGTTGCGGAGTTATAGTCGAAGCTCGGGCGAAGTTGGTTAGCATAAAAGTGTGTGAACTTTCTTATTTTGGGTAAAATATTGGCTTGTTCATGTTGCTAGTAAATGATGTTAATATGGTGTATAAATTGGATGGTTATCATGTTGTTTATAAATGTTTGGTTGAACATATGTAGTTTGATTTGACGATGTGGTTTGATGCGATAAATGTGAAGTTAGTAAGCATATGTGTGTAAATACACACACACATTAACACACACACATATATATACTTACACACACATACATACGTATATGTATGTATATATTTGTATATATATGGATGTGTGGCTCATTTACAATGGAAGTATGTGATATTGTGTTTGCATGATTGTAGACATAAACCAATGTCATGATGTTTAGAAAACAAAGAAAGTAACTCATGTATTTGCGATGGACGTGAGATCCGATTGAAATCGACCTTTATTTTCAAAGTTTAAAGTTTGAAATCGATTAAAGTTTGTACGTTTGGTTTAAAGTGTTTAAAAACCTTCCAAAGTATGTTTTAAAATCATGAATAGTAAGTTTTGGTGAAGTTGTTCATGTTGAAATATGTTAGAGTGAACTGCGCTCATAGCGATAGTCGCTATAGACGTAGTTCGATAAAATTTCTGATTTTCATTTTAAAACGTTTTTTTTTAAAATGGTTTCGCAAAAGTATTTCTAACTTAATTAGTAATTTAAAAAGATATTAAGTTTATTTAATTAATATTTTATTATTTAATAAAATAATCAATACTTAATTGATAACTAAGTAAGTGATTAAGGGTTAAGTAACACTTAAAGAAGGTTAATGACTAATAAGTGATTGATAAAGTTCTAATTTAGAGATTAATGAAGTTAAGAAGTAATTTAATGATTAATTATTATTTAATTAAGTGAATTATTTAATTAATTATTGTTTAATTGTCTTTTATTTAATTAGGGGTTAAATAATAACGAATAGTTTTAACCTTAACTAAGATGCATTAAGAAGTTAATTAAAATTTAACTAAGTTCATTAAGTTAATTTAAGTTTAGTTAAAAATTAATCTTGATTTAATTAAGGTATAATTAGGGTTTAGGCTAATTAAATATACTTCAATCTTTTCAAAGCTATTTTTATACTTAATTGGTTATGTTTTAAATCAATCTTCTTTTCAAGTTAAGTGATTTTAAATCAAGGGATCTCATCGTTTGGACCATTAAGTAGCCAAATGAACTAAAGTAGTGATTATAAAATGTTGACAAGTTCTATTGAAAGTAAGTTGACTTGTGTTTAGCACAAATGATAAATATCAGTAACGTGATAAATACAAGGAGGTTAATACCGATAAGCGGGTCATGATGTGACGACCCACCTTTTTAGACCATTTAAATCGACAATAAACCACACATGTCTAACTCAAACCATTCAAATGTGAGGATTGTCAATGGGGTAAATAAGAAAATAAGTGGAAAAAAGATAAACAGACACATAATCTCATAGCGGAATTGACAAAATATAATAATCAAATAAACAGTTCATGAAGTTGTTTTACACTATACATTTGATTACATAAATTTTACAACATAATCAGAGTACAAACAAAACCATACCTATAATGATGCAGCAGAATAATACTAATAATAATATACCAAACTGCATTTTCTACCTCTAGAAGTAATGTCTTCAAACACTAAAATGCTCAGGCTGACCCGAGCGTAATGAAGAGATAAAAAAAGACTCGAGTCAGAACTAAAAGTTCTTGTGTAAGTTAAATCAACAACAAGTAAATATGAGTATAACAGCTTTAAAGATGTTTACGAGATTTTACATCTCTTATCCAGTGTATAACGTGCGTGCAATAACTTAAGAGATGTTACAAGATTTTCCATCTCCTAAGGATCCGTCAAACTATCTACATGTAGTAAGGTACGCTATATATGTAGTGTCTATCAGAAATGTAAAGTATTAAAATAACATTAAGGATTTACATTGATCCTCCTTAACACATTTTTTAAGTATTGTCCTACAGTTTTCCTTAGTAGTTTACTAGTAACGTCAGTAGCCAGGGAGGCACCGTGATAAGACAACACTAAAACAAAATCGCAGTGGTCATGAATAAGGATAAAGAGTATTAAAAGGGACGTGAGGTGATGCCCAAGGTAGGATATTACCATTTTGTGTCTCCTGACAGGTAGTAACTGTAATGGCCCACCGCGTCCAACATCCACAAAAATTAAATCATGGTGTACCGATCAAGCCAACATCAATATAGTAATACGAAGAGGTGTGTCTGCTAGAGGTAGCTAGCCTCAATGGTCATGTACAGCTCCCGTTTTAGTCATTTCAAATTGAAACAAGTATTGGGGTCATCCATCATCGATCTTTTCTTCAAATCCATCAAACGCCTCCAATTCAACATCTACATTCTGGATATCATCCACCGCGCACACAGTTGTTAAAGTGGTTCCAATATTGATGGAGAGTATGCCAATAAGAGGCTCTGGTCTCTTTAACAACCAAACGTCATATTCACACCGGTTGATTCTTTTACATTTCGAAACTGTTTTATATTTGATATCAAAATATCATATTCACTTCAAAATATCCTTCATTCCAAAATTATCATATTTACTAAAAATATGTCATTTCCACTTGAAAATATCATTTCAAATTCCAGCTTGTGGTATCACTTCATTTACCCCCTTCGCATTTGAATCAACAATTTAAACATAAACATTCCAACTTTGCAAAGTTTGAAATTCTAGAAAATGATTTCAATTGTTATAAATAGTTTAAAATAGTTTATATAGTTTGGGGATTTAAAACAGTTTAATATAAAATGGTTTGAGTATTGAAATTTTTTTATATAGTGAAATAGTTTTGGAAAATCTAAATAATTTAAATATTAAAAATAACAGATTTTAAAGGGTTTATATCAAAAATAACTTATTTTGAAAATAGTATCAAATCAATTGTTTCTTTCCATTTCAACAATCCAGACCCATGTCCAATTTCAAATCAACAAATTCTATTTTCAATCTTTCAATTCAATTGACTCAATTTCAATTTAATTTCAAATCAACTTGAATTCAATTTCAATTCGAAGTAACTTCAATTTTTGAAACATTCATTTTTAACTTCAAATTTTATTCAACAATTCAATTCAATGATTAAAATTTCAATCCAATTCTTATTTTAAACCATTTCAATTCATATCAATTTCAAGTCCAATTACAATTTTGTGGTTGAAAACACTTAAACCAATTTAAACCTCATTGTTCAATTTTAAGATAATCATTAAAATAATTCAATTTCCAAAATTAAAGTCATATACCAATTACAACTTCACATTTCCAATTCAATTATTCAAAACAATTTCGTTTTAACAAATATAAGTTCCAACATTTTAAAGCTTGAATTACAAAATAATTCAATTCATATAAATCCAAAATTTAGTTCTATTAAACAATATTATTTAACCAAAATCTGAATTTAAAGATTTTAAAACCATTTAATTTAACCAATTACCCTATGGCTAAGTCATCAGTTATTTCAATTTTAATTATAAGGATCGATTTCGTTTCAATCCAAATCAAGGTTTCATTGGTACATATCATTTCGACCTATTTCTTAATTTATTCGAGATAATTCAAATTGTAGGATCGATTTCACCCTAGAGGGGGGTTGAATAAGGTGATACTATTAATTATAAAAATTTAATACAGAAGTTTGTAAAATATTTTCAACACAGATATATCAGAATTACAGCAGCACAGATAATAGCGGAATAATAAATGCAGAAGTAAAACAACACAGATTTACCCAGCTTCGGCAAAACCATGCCTACGCGCTGCCCCAAGGTTTCTACTAGAAATTAAGCAGTCAAACGCTTACAAACGTAAACTCGCGACACCCACTATCGACTAATCTTAACTCTACGCTCAAAACCCTACCACAACTCAGCCACTGAGTTGCGAATTCTCGAACTACACCACCATAGCTCATCCCCTAGTTGCACGACTAGAAATTACACAAGTTTAAAAGGAATTACAAAATTAAAAGCAATTTAAAAACAAACAAGAGTTTAAAACCCAAATTAACTAAAGCCTTTATTAAAATAAAACAAGGCTGGCCCTTTTATTTCCTTACTCTACTTTCCACTATAAAAAGCCTCGTTCTTTTATTCTTTGGTTCCTGTTTTCCTTTGCTCGAAAATTAGGGCTTTTGAAGAAATCGATGAAGTCGAATGATTGTTGGTCGATTACAATTGTTGTTCCTCTGATTTGCTTCGGCAATTGATCATTTCTTCGATTCGAACTCGGCTTCTTCGATTTGATCGAGTTCGACTATAAATTGGTATGTGATTTTTTCTTTTTGCTTTATGTTAATATTATTGATCTTTATGATTTCGTAGCTGATGATGATTGGGTTTAAATAGGAATCCAATTCCTATATTCTCGCTCGAATTGATTTTTGAATTTGGCTGATAATTTTGTTTTGAGTTCATCTCGGCCACTTGATTTTAGTTGAATGTTTGAGATTGACCTGACTTGTTCAATTTGTTCTTTTGTTTACTTGATTAACACGGTGTTGATTTCTTTCATGGCTACCGCGGCTTTGATTTCTGACTTGTTCAACTTCGGCACTGACTTGTTTATGCGATGATATTGTTTGAATTATTCCTCTACAAAAATATTTGCTTTTAACTTCGATCTTGTCACTGCTTTGACTTTGGTTTTTGACATCACTGACTTCGTTCATTTAATGTTGTGTTAATATGTGACTTTGGCACTTCTGTTCATCTCTGTAGCATACTCGACTTGTACCTATTGTTGCATGACTTCGACCTTTTTGAAATTGTGAAAATATGAACTTGTTTGATTACCTAGAACTTCGGTCATTTGGATTACTTGCTTATAGCTACACGTGAATTTGACTGTTGAGCTTTGTTCGAATGTGATATTGGTCTTGACTTTGTTTATTTGAAATGATTCCTAGACTTTGGCATGTTCGTTCTTTCCTCTGTTGGCATCGGCTTCTGCTGTTCCACGATTTTAAGTTTTCCATGTTCACCATGTCACTGCAGTTGAAACTTTGAGCTGTATACTTCACTTGTACTATGATGTTGTTTTGTACATTTCTTCACTCCGAGATGCTTATGTATATATATGATTTACTGTCTAGAGTACACTTGATGTTTGGTTGTATGCATATTTGTACATGTCTCTTGTATCACAGTTTCTTTCGAGTTTGTGCATTCTTCTCTGGCTTGTATTTGGTTGTATGCATATGCATTGTCCACTAAACTTCGAGTCATCTAGTTCATGTACGGTTTGTAGTCTTTTGAAACTGTCTTTGAGTAGTTCAATTGGTCATCATTGTTGAGGCTATACTTGTGTTGTCACTGCAAACTTTATTTGCATATTGTCTGGTTCATTGTTGACTTCATTGTTGTTTGGATTAGCTTGTGTACTTCATTGCTATATGTGCATGGTGTTGGTATTACAGTCTTGACTCATGTGCACTGGATGCTTTGTTGGCATTTTGTATATGTGAATTTAAATTTAAACATTAGAGTCTTGTTTAATTGTGGTCTTCATATTGTATTTGTATCATGTCTACATGCTTCACTGGTTCTAGTTGAACTGTCTAGTCTTCTAGTTGAACTGTCAAGTGTTTACTGATTTGGTGCAGTTTGACTGGTTGAGTACTTTTCAAGTGCACGCATTGAAATTTGGTCGAGGCTTGTTCTATGTATCTTGACCATTTTATGGAATTTACACCTGTGTTGAATCCAGCTTATAGCTCGGGTTTGACCTTGTGCTAGTATCCTGATTTTATTTTCGCTTGAGTTGAACCCGGCTTTTGATTTGTGTTTGACCTTGTGCTCACCTATCCCTGTAATTTTATCAAGTGTATATCGGTGCGCACGGCCTTATGGCATGTATAATGATACACTATGCTTGTCACTAACTGTTCGTGTATGATGAATTCAAAATTAAATGATGACGAACAACCCAAATAACTGAGGCAAATAATATTTTCAAAATACATTTTATTTTACACTGCAAAATATTTTCTTTTCAATTTTACTGCGTTAATGTTTATTTGCAGATTTCTCAGATGTTGGATTCAATCTGGAATGAAGTTGAGGATAAATACGAGTGAATGAGTGATATGTTGTGAGGTGCATTTGTAAAAGAAAAATTGTAATGTAACTGAAATTTGTATTATAATCGAAATTGTATATATATAGCGAGAGCACAAATTTGTACTATTTAAAATTGTAATAAATATTTGTTTGAATAAAATATCCATTTGAATTTAAATTCGGTGTTATTCATTTTATTCAGCAAATATTTACTTAATTATGTAAAAATAAAATAGTACACTAACAAATATATTTAAAAGAATATATATATATAGTGAGAGCACAAATTTGTACTATTCAAAATTGTAATATTTGTTTGAATAAAATATCCGTTTGAATTTAAATTCTGTGTTATTCATTTTATTCAGCAAATATTTATTTAATTATGTGAAAATAAAATAGTACATTAACAAATACATTGAAATGAATATATATATGTTTGTTATCATCAAACAAAAATCATATACTTGCATATTCGACAATCTCTCCCTTTTGATGATAACAAACATATATTTAAGATTTTGAATTTGTTAAATGTATTTGATTATTCAATTTACTCCCCTTATTTGAATGCTCCCTTTCTACACAAAGCTCCCCCTTCATATATGCATGTAAAAAAATATGCAAATGAGCCTAGATGCAAATAGAAAATATTTGACCTTTATTTGTCAAAATCTTAACTTTTCTCTCCCCTTTTATTATCAGCAAAAGAGTAATAGTGTTAGAAAAATAGAGATAAAGTGTGATAACCCGGATTTTATGGACATTTGTAATTGATAAAATAATCGGGTTAATTAATTGAATTTCTGATTTATAAATTTAATATATAAATATGGTAATCTCCTTTAAATTTTTTTAAAGTTAATTATGCTCAAAACAATAATAATGTGTCAAATTTTATATTTATAAACGGATTTTAAATAGAATTGGAATTGTGTTTGTTTATATATATATTTATATTTAAAAAGTTGATTTTAATTTGAATTTGAATTTGAAATTCAAAGAATAAATATCTTAAATTAAATTGGATATAGAATATATATATATATATATGTGATTTTATTTGTTTTATATTATTTTCCTTAAAAGAACATATTCATATAAATGTATATGTAAATATTTTAGATTTTAAAATACATGTATAAGAATTATTTGTATTCTAATTAGATTTAGGATATTTTCTTTTAAGAGTAAATTTATATTACATATGTAAGTATTAATTAATAAAGAAAATTAAATATGTTAGTTTATGTTAACATTTAAATTAAATAAAATTAAATTAAAAATACAAAGACTTGTGTAAACATGTAAATTATCTTAATAATACATGTAAAGAAATTAAGTATTAAAGTGACATATGTAAGAAGATTAAGCTAGCTTATGACAGATGTTGGCAAAATGAACATGTGGCCTTCATTTTTTTTATTTGAAATTTAAAACATAAAAAAATTGTTTTTCCTCTTTTATTTTTCCAAAACTTTCTTTCTTCATTCTTTCACGTATTAATGGCAACCACTCAAACCTGAAATTTTAAATCCAAAAGCAAAATCCTGGATTTCACTTTCAAAAGCAACTGCAGATCATTTTCAAAAAGAAAACAAAAATCTGCAATACTTTTATCAAGCCTGAAATCATTTTCAAGAGTTCAAATAATAAAATCTGAAGCAAAGGCAACATCAACCTAAAACAAATTCAAGTTGAAAACAGATTCAAGATTTATTTCAAAGCAAAGATTCGGCCTCAAAGAAAAACAGTAGATAACCATAATTTTCCAGGCTCTGATCCATGCTTTTACAAGGACAAGTGAGTAAAACTGATATTTGTTTTAAAATCTATAGAATAATCTGATACATGCGACCTATATCTGACGTAAGCATGATAAATTGATGCTTGATGGTTTATTATATATTGCATATTTATATGTATCTGACTATGTAGTGTATATATGCGATTATAGAGTGTTGGCTTCTTGTTATTGGAAACAAACTTGAAAAAAAATTTCATGCCCCAAATATTTAAACATATGCATGTTATGATTTTTAAAGGTTAAATGTTTGTATCAACTCAAGTTTTTAAAGCAACATATTCGAGTCAAAAGTTTTAAAGCTAAAGCATACTTCAGTTTTAAGTTTTCTTATCATAGAAGCCTCTGTTCGTCTTTGTGACAGATGAGTAAACAATTTTTTTAGATTTAAGTAAATCTGTGTGTATGATTTATGAAGAAGATTGTGTTTTGCTTGAGTACCCTCTTTCAGTTTTAACTCTGTATACAAATAAGTACGTTTGTGCTGTGCATTCTTTTGATTTTTTTTCTATTTTCTGGGTTACAGGGTGGGAACAAACTAGTATATTAAATTTCTTTCCATTAAATCATTACCAAGCTTAGGATTTAAAACAAATAAGTATGTTTAATCATAGTTCTGATCTAGAAATTGTTTTAAATTCGATAGTGCTGAATTGTCTCTGTAAACTTAGTTTTACAGAACAAATCTTAAACTTGATGATAATTTCGAATGTCATGAAATACAAATTCAGTTATATAAGTTGAACTGTCATCAGAAAATGGGATTTCTAAAACAAAGTTGATAATTTTTCTTTGAGTATGCTAAGAGCAGTTGCTAATGAATGGAAGTTGTGCTTTGAGTAAATCCAGTTGGCTGGAGGTCTTTGTGATGTTAGGAATTTGGACCAGGGATGGAGGAGAGCCCGACGATGTCAGGAAAATGACCAGTGACGTTCTAGTTCGCCATGGCGCCGGTGATTGTCAAAATTTGATTTAAGCCCTTGTGACGACCCGGAATTTTCAAGCATTTAATATCGGAATATTTAATTGATTTTAACTATTTAAAGGTTAATTATCAATTTAAATTACGAATATCATAATTTATTTGGCAATTAAATTATTGAATTAAATAATTTGAAGTTGGATAAAATATTTAATCTGGAATTTTAAGTCTGTTAAAAATAATTTAAAGGCTTGGAAAAAAATTATATTGATAATACTGAGGGTAATAGAAGTCGTAAAATTTAAATTAACAGTGATTTGTTCAGTTTTAAAATTTATATAGTTTAAATTGAATGTAAAAATAACCTTCCGAGGCATAGTCTCGGAATTCGACGAAACCAGTTTCATTGGGTCCGTAATATTGAATTATTATCGGATTTCAAATTTTGTATTTATCGGAGTTGTTGTGTGAGCGTACGATATATAAACGTGCCAGAATTAATATCGCAAATTTAAATAATTGATGCATAGTTGACTGGTTAAACGATTCACATCAGAAATTTTCTTTTTCACTGCAAATCACTGTACACAAAACCTTATTCAATACGCTAACATCTTGGTTCCTTCCTCTTGAAGACAATCAGTTCATTCCTAAAAATATAAAAATAAAAATAAAACCACAGAGCCGAAAAAAATAAATCTCGAAACCATTTTTTTTCTCTCTCGGTAGTTCAAAATTCATGGCCGCGAGAGTTGTTATCAATCGCCTTTCTCTTCTTCATCTTTACCATTCGAATCAAATTCAAATCGAAGCCGAAGTTCCATTTTCTTTCTTCAATCGAAATCAAATCCGTCCATGCTCCTGCAAATCAGTGAATTCTCATTCTAGTTCTTTATCGGTCGAAACATTTTTTTTCAAACGAAATCGTTTTCAGTTGAAAATCAAATGACTGATGCTATAAATCGATCGTGTTCTTCCCTACAGCCGATTCTCAAAATCGAGCTATGGAGGCGACTTCGTTTGGGTTAGGGTGAATTGTAGGCAGTTAGGGTACACGGTGTGTCGGGTGATCGAATTCGTGAGGGCTTGGAGGAGAGGTGATATCGTGCTGCAGTCAAGATCGTTTTTGGGCCTTTGTCGATCCTTGCATTCATGAGGAGTGGGTCTGGTTGCGAGTGAGGGGTGAATTGTCGAATTGTTGAGGCTGTTGTGAAGATTGAAGTCGTAGTTTGGTTTAGAATTGTGAAGTTAGTCGGTGATGGTAGCTTTGGGCAGTGGCTTGTGGAATTTGTGGGATAGTTTTAGTCGATTTACGGATGGTTTTAGGCAGTAGATTGATGGTTTTGGTGCTTTCGTTGAGGAGTGTTTGCAGTGAGGTATGATCCTTCTTTTTTCCAATATATATATATATATAAAAAAATTCTACTGCAGCAAAATTATATGTATACACCCAGTTACATATTCCGAAATTTAATAATAATAATATATATAGATTATTTTTATAGGTAAAATTTCAAAGAAAATAAATATACATATTCACATTTTAAAGCTACTAGGTTATTCTTTTAAAAATATGAGTTTAGGGCAGTTAATGTACTTAATAAACTTATTTAATTTATCTTAGTACTGAAAATAATTTATTATAGGGAATCAGTTTAAGTAAATTTTAGATTGTGTTGGAATTTATTAAATGGTAAAATAAAAATAAAGGAAAATATATATATAAATTGTTCGATCAATTCAAATATTAATAAATCATATAAATTGTTTATTCAAGGTCAAAAAATCAGGATATAACCCAAGGCAATATTGAGGTGGATTGCAAATAAAAGCAAAGGTGAGTTAATCTCACTCAGTATAATTTAAATTTAAATGATTAAATTTAAATAATTGCTTGATTGGTTGAATTGATTGATGTGCTTTAGTCTGGTATAATTTGGAATGGATATTATGTTGTGCTAACATCTGTGGATGCAGGGAAACAGGTTGGAGGGATCCAACTGGACCCCTCATATTTATTTAATTATTTAATATTCTCTGTTCTGAATATTTGATATCCTGTAATGAATTATGTGGGAATATTGAATGCTATGGCTTGATTGTTTTAATCGGGCAAAAAAAAAATTAATTACTAAAAATATAATTTGAGATTGGAAATGAAATAAAAGTAGTGAAAGTGTAAGTAAAATAGTTATATCAAAGTTGAATAAATTTATGAATGAACTGGAAAGGAAATGAAGTGACCTTAAAATTCTAATAAATAAATCTTGTGTATGAGAAGGAAAATTTGAATAAAGGAGAGTTCATGGAACTTAAATTTCAATGTTATTGTTTAAAAGAAACAAAACATTTATTTTAAATTGGGGATTTAAATTATTTAAGAAAAATAAAGAAGAAATTGGGAATAACCTGAGATTTGTATATTTCAGCTAAAGGAGTTAAAAATTAAATTAAAAAAAAAAAGTCCTTAATTAATGATGTTTGAAATGAACTGATAAGTAAAGAAATTTATTTCAATGGAGTAAATTGGGAATCAATTGGGAAATTTGATTTAAGTAATTGAGATTGGAAATTTCTTTCTGAATAACCAAGTACGTTTTCAAAATAAGTTTTTAAATATAAGTTAATAGTTTTAAAAAAATGTTTAAAGGTATGTTTTGAAAAAAATATTATTTCTAATATTTAATTTCTAAAGCAAGTATTACTTTTAATATATTATAGCATTAATTATTTAAAAGTGACTTAGTATTTGTTTTAAAAGTGAAAACCTGATTTTTATATTTTATAAAGTAACCTTATTTTCTCAAATTCATATAATATGGTATTATTAACAAATTATTTAAGTAGTTTTATCCTAAGTATTTTAAAGTATATATTTTCAAAGTTAAGTGTTTTAAATTATTTTAGAAATCTAGTTTTGTGCTTGGTGATTTCAGAGGAGATAGAAACTATTGGGGAAAGTTTATTCTGAAGGAAAGATGGTTTCGAAACTGTTTTCAAAGGATTGAAAATAGAAATATATATTGTGAAGATATTTTGAGGTTAATAAATAATTTGGGAAATTATTTATTGTTGGATGAATGTTTGTGAATATTAATTGATAGTTAAATAACCGACTATCAATATTGGACAATGCGTTGATCGTTTCGAAGAGACCGGGATCGAGATTTATTTCTCGAAAACCACTTCGATCCGGTTTATACGTTTCGTGTAAACGATTTTGGATTCGAAGATGGAGCAGTGAAGTGCAAGGGCTAGTCGCTACTAATCCTGAGGATATTTCCAAAATGGATGTAGTAGGAATAGTGCCTTCGGTTCCGTTCGGACCCGGAACGGACTTGTATGGATGAATGCTTGCGAAAACATCGTCAGGTGGACGATGGGCATTCAAAGGGATATGTTCTTTAAAGGTAACGCTTAGCCTCAAGCCTCATCAAATGGGAATGGCTGAAAATCAGGGGATATGCAACAAGGCTTCGTGGGTAGCCCCCACTGGAGGGTGAGGTCATCCCTGTCTAGATGTCCCTTTATTTCGGCTGTGTGGGCGGTTGCTGATCCCAACCGCGGGGTGATCTTGCTCGGGACTGTCCAGTAAGGGATGGTTCCGGTCTTGTGTTGCAGGGGAGTTAGGGTGGCTCCTCGGTACGCTGATCTAGACCAGGTACTGTGACAGGTGGTACCCCAGTGCCTAGCCATTAGTTGGAATCCATTTTCCCTACGCGCCCGTACGGTTTTGATTGTGCCCAACTATTGCTGAAACGTGAGATGCAAGCATTTCAGCTAGATTCTATTTACTTTCTATAGACACTATTATAATATCAGAAGATTTCTATAAAAATGATTTAGCTATCGTAAGGTAAAAACCCGACATGTTTATTTGTGGCGTGGTCTTACGAGATGCTTTTGTTTTCAAAGGATTTTTGAAACTTTAATAATCAATTGGGTGTGATTTTCTCACGCTGGTATTCCAGACTGACTCGGGTGTTATTTAACTGTAATGCTCGGGTCAGACCGAGTATTATAGGATACAGGATTTGATGCTATGGAGCTCAGGAGACGAGCTGGATGATGACACGTACTCTCGTACTTGTTTATATATATATTCCGCTGTATTGAGTTGCTATGTATCCATTTGTATGTGAGTGATGTGATCTGTGATTGATGTACTCTGATGATGTAATATATGTAAACAGATATATTTGATTTTGAGTAAGATTATTATTTATCTATTATATTTTATTCCACTGCGATGGTTAGATTCTGATGTTGATTTCTATTTCCTTCTTCTACCTCTCTTCTTCTTTAACCAAATGGTTCGTATTCCTGTGCAACTTGAGTTGAATTAGGTAAAATAGTGTTCTTTCAAGGGGTACGGATTTGCGGGCTGTTACACTTGGTATCAGAGCTTAGGTTGGAGATAGCCTTGGCTCTGGTGGGAATTACTCATTTAAAATTAGAGTCCGTAGTACTCTAAAATGAGTTTGAGCGTATTAATAGATATGAGCGCGTATTTGTTAGTGAATATAAATTGTTTTAATATTGTGTTGGTTGGTTTATTGAGTGGCATATGAACCTCCGTCGGTACAGACCGTACAACTGTATTGAAGGGGTTTCTAAACACTTGAATAGAACAATTGACACGATATTGTTTTAAATATGGGTAGATGAAATAATTTTACCCAAAAAAAAACATATTTTTATATAAATAGTTTAAAAAAAAAACTACTACTTAGTTAATACATGGTTGCTTGGATGCTAGAAATGATAATATTAGAGTATTATCATTGTTAAGTGAAAATTTAACTAGAAATTGAAATATAACTAAAGTTTAAAGGAGTAAATTCGTTATAAAAGGAAATTTATAAATATGAATTATAGATGTAAATTATAAATTGAAATATAATGGAATGAGAATTTGTATAAGCATAAGGTGTGCAAATAAATTATAGTTAGAATTTATTTAAGAAGGCTTTGGAAATTTAAAATCCTGGAGATTTGGAAGTATTTGAAGATAAATGATAGCATTATTGTTTTGGAGATATTTCTGAAAGGAAAATTGTTTTAAATGGATTTTGGAGGTGATATAGCATTGAAATCACTTGGATCATTGGAAAATAATTCTAATGATGACGGTCGCATCATCAGTATTCATTTTCGAATTTCTAAGTGATGGATTGCTGCCAAAAAATTGATTTGCTCAGAAGAGCTAGTTGTTTTTGAAAATTCAAGAGAAATTTGTTAAGAATACAACCAGGATTGGTTTAGTTTTTGAGAATTTTGATTTTTGAGATGTTGGAGATTTCAAAAACAATTTGAAATCAAAGCTGTGTGTTTAAAAATCCGGACAAGATAAGTTGTAAGCTTATAAATGGAAATGATTTGTAAATCAGGAAGAAATTTAAGCTTTGGATAATGGAATTAGAATTTGAAAGAGAAGTTAAAAATGAAATTAACTTGGATTGGAGAATAAAATTTAACTGGATTAAAATAAATTGAATAAGCTGAAAATAATATCCAGCTGTATTCGAATAAAGTTAAAATCGAATCGAGTTAAATAAAATTAAGTTAAAGTAGAAATTGAATTGGAATGAGAAGTCAATTGAATTAATGAATGGAATACAAGTCTTATCTAGATAAATGAAAGGTAAATTGAATAAGAAATGAGAATTTAAATAAATAAATCAGAATAACTTATAAAAGAATTTAAAATCCATGGAAATAAAATATGCTTGGGCTATAAATAAATGGAGGGCCTGAGTTAAAAATAAAAGACAAATATGTTCAAACCTATAATAAATGGAATTGTGAAAATAGTGGGTTGTGACTTATAGATTTTGAAAGTGGAATAGAAAATCCAAAATAAATATTGGTTGATGTTTTGGATAATGAAAAGAAAATCCAAACTTGAATTATTAACTAAATTGAACCAAGAAAAGTAAATAAAGTGATATTTGGGGTTAAAGATCAAGTATTGGACTATAAATGGGAGAGAATTAATTTGTTAATAAATTGGTTAATGAAATGTTAAACAAAAGTGAATTGTGAGTTTATGATGAAGTTTGGAAATAAAACTTGAGTTATAAATTGAATTCGACTTCAAATGGTTGGTGAAGAAAATGAAATTGAACTGTGAGTTCATAAAATTAGGTGGTAATTTGAAAATGGATAGTGAACTCAGAACTTGAGTTTTAAAATTAAAAGTTAACATGAAGTGTTAACAAATTAAATGTAATTGGAAATGTATTGAATTAAAGATGAAATTGGATTGAATTACAAATAAAATCCAAATAAGTGGAAATAAATTAGAAATGGCCTTGTAATCAATTAAAATGAGCTTAAATATAAAATTTGAATAAATTGAAAGAGAACTTATTTGCAAAATGAAAATGAGCTTAAGTATAAATTTTAGTTAAATTGAAGTAAATTAACTTAAGCTGAATAGCGGGAAGAGAGTTGAATTTAAATCAACTTGAATTAAGTATAATGATATTGGATTGAATTTAAATCGAGTAAAAATAAATTGGAATCGAAATAAAATTGGGTGGGCCATAAATAATATTTAAAGAAATGAAATTCCTAATAGATTGTGTGGATAAACTAATTATGTTGAATAAATATATGGATAGAATAAATAAAAATCAAAATGAAGTGTGGTTTAAATAAAGTGGAGAAATGGTTATTGAATGAAATAGCTTGGATTGTTTCCGAGCTAAATAAAATAGTTGGGATAAACAAATATGGAATAAAATGTAAATAGATGGATTGTAAATGAAATTTAAATGGAAATAAGTCGGGCTAAATAAATAGTTGTGAATGAATTAAAATAAAAGAGAAATTAAATTGGTAATGAAGACGAACCTAAGATGTTAATAGTTTTGTATGAACTAGTTTGATTAACAGAATGAAATGCAAGTGAATGGATTAAAATTGGAAATGCAATGGGAATGAGAATATATGGATTGTGAATAAATTTAAAATAGAATAGAATTGTGTATAAATTGAGTTGAAAAAATTGATTATAAAACTCAAGTGCTTATTTATTCACATATATCTCGTCAAATTGCAAAGAATAAAATGTTATTGATTGAAAATGCTTTATAAATTAATTGAAACGGTTGAATTGGCATGGAAACTATATAAATTGCTTACAGAAAAAAAAGTTTGGTATGAGTTTCTTTTAGAGTTCTTATGTTTTAACTATTGTAAACAAGTGAAATATAGTTAAACTTCATATATTTGGCACTTACATGTTTAAATTGAGTAAGTACAGGTACCGGAAAGCCGTGTGGTTGGATTTGGTTGTGCTATTTGCTAAAAATAATAAGCCGCTTGCTTAAAATGCTAAATAAGGTACGCCTACGCAATAAAAATAGGAAATATGAACTGTTTTTTTTTTTCCGACCGTGTGGGTCGATGTATATATATTTATCTCTTTTGTCAAATTGCAAAAGCTCCTCCGTACAAAGGGGACTCTGCCAAAAATTTTCAGAAATTTTGGGAGTTAGAATTTTTTTGTTTTGGTAGTTTTTGGAAATTTATTAACGGCAAAACAATTTCAAACTAGAAAATTTAAATAAGTTAGTGGTTGAAACTAATGAAAGTAATAATATGAATTAGTTATTAATGGAAATTAAAGTTTAGAAATTTAGAGTTAAGAGAAATTGAATTCGTATGAAATTGAAAAAAATTGAATAGAAATAGATATAGACTAAAGTGAAAGATGAAAATGAATATAAAAAGCATATAAAATACTTAAACTAAACTTAAGATTGTAAATTCTTAAATGAAAAATTGACATTACAAATATAATTTAAGACAATATTGGAATGAATAGATATTGTCATTTGGTGAGGAAATCGATGAAATGTTTTGGGATATTGTGATTGGATATTAGTACTAAGCAGGATATGCAGGTAATATAAAGGAAAAAGAGAATTGGATTGATTTCAAGAGATGAATATGAAATGCCCGACAAATGGTATGTATTTAAATTTGGTATGAAATTTGATTTGGATTTGGATTGAGCCACTTGGCTTTTTGTTTTCTTTTTGGATTTGGGAGGCCGTAGAGCCATTTTGTAGTTGTACCGAGTCAGCCGCGCAAAGGAAACGCTGGCGAAATTTTTCGGGAATTTAGGGAGTTAGAGAAATTTTGAGAAAATTTTGATAATTCAAATTCGGTTTTAAATTTGAATTGTTAAGTAAGTAATATGGCTTGGGACTTATGGTTAAGTTGAAAAGTCAAGAAAAAGATTAGTGTATCATTGATAAAAGGATTTGTTGGTAAATTGATAAAAACTATTTGGAGTTGAGAAGATAGTTAATGGGTTATGGATCATTCTTCCTAACTAGTAATTTCGGGGACGAAATTCTTTCAAGGGGGGAGGAATGTGACGACCCGGAATTTTCAAGCATTTAATATCGGAATATTTAATTGATTTTAACTATTTAAAGGTTAATTATCAATTTAAATTACGAATATCATAATTTATTTGGCAATTAAATTATTGAATTAAATAATTTGAAGTTGGATAAAATATTTAATCTGGAATTTTAAGTCTGTTAAAAATAATTTAAAGGCTTGGAAAAAAATTATATTGATAATACTGAGGGTAATAGAAGTCGTAAAATTTAAATTAACAGTGATTTGTTCAGTTTTAAAATTTATATAGTTTAAATTGAATGTAAAAATAACCTTCCGAGGCATAGTCTCGGAATTCGACGAAACTAGTTTCATTGGGTCCGTAATATTGAATTATTATCGGATTTCAAATTTTGTATTTATCGGGGTTGTTGTGTGAGCGTACGATATATAAACGTGCCAGAATTAATATCGCAAATTTAAATAATTGATGCATAGTTGACTGGTTAAACGATTCACATCAGAAATTTTCTTTTTCACTGCAAATCACTGTACACAAAACCTTATTCAATACGCTAACATCTTGGTTCCTTCCTCTTGAAGACAATCAGTTCATTCCTAAAAAATATAAAAATAAAAATAAAACCACACAGCCGAAAAAAATAAATCTCGAAACCATTTTTTTTCTCTCTCGGTAGTTCAAAATTCATGGCCGCGAGAGTTGTTATCAATCGCCTTTCTCTTCTTCATCTTTACCATTCGAATCAAATTCAAATCGAAGCCGAAGTTCCATTTTCTTTCTTCAATCGAAATCAAATCCGTCCATGCTCCTGCAAATCAGTGAATTCTCATTCTAGTTCTTTATCGGTCGAAACATTTTTTTTCAAACGAAATCGTTTTCGGTTGAAAATCAAATGACTGATGCTATAAATCGATCGTGTTCTTCCCTACAGCCGATTCTCAAAATCGAGCTATGGAGGCGACTTCGTTTGGGTTAGGGTGAATTGTAGGCAGTTAGGGTACACGGTGTGTCGGGTGATCGAATTCGTGAGGGCTTGGAGGAGAGGTGATATCGTGCTGCAGTCAAGATCGTTTTTGGGCCTTTGTCGATCCTTGCATTCATGAGGAGTGGGTCTGGTTGCGAGTGAGGGGTGAATTGTCGAATTGTCGAGGCTGTTGTGAAGATTGAAGTCGTAGTTTGGTTTAGAATTGTGAAGTTAGTCGGTGATGGTAGCTTTGGGCAGTGGCTTGTGGAATTTGTGGGATAGTTTTAGTCGATTTACGGATGGTTTTAGGCAGTAGATTGATGGTTTTGGTGCTTTCGTTGAGGAGTGTTTGCAGTGAGGTATGATCCTTCTTTTTTCCAATATATATATATAAAAAAAAAATCTACTGCAGCAAAATTATATGTATACACCCAGTTACATATTCCGAAATTTAATAATAATAATATATATAGATTATTTTTATAGGTAAAATTTCAAAGAAAATAAATATACATATTCACATTTTAAAGCTACTAGGTTATTCTTTTAAAAATATGAGTTTAGGGCAGTTAATGTACTTAATAAACTTATTTAATTTATCTTAGTACTGAAAAAAATTTATTATAGGGAATCAGTTTAAGTAAATTTTAGATTGTGTTGGAATTTGTTAAATGGTAAAATAAAAATAAAGGAAAATATATATATAAATTGTTCGATCAATTCAAATATTAATAAATCATATAAATTGTTTATTCAAGGTCAAAAAATCAGGATATAACCCAAGGCAATATTGAGGTGGATTGCAAATAAAAGCAAAGGTGAGTTAATCTCACTCAGTATAATTTAAATTTAAATGATTAAATTTAAATAATTGCTTGATTGGTTGAATTGATTGATGTGCTTTAGTCTGGTATAATTTGGAATGGATATTATGTTGTGCTAACATCTGTGGATGCAGGGAAACAGGTTGGAGGGATCCAACTGGACCCCTCATATTTATTTAATTATTTAATATTCTCTGTTCTGAATATTTGATATCCTGTAATGAATTATGTGGGAATATTGAATGCTATGGCTTGATTGTTTTAATCGGGCAAAAAAAAAATTAATTACTAAAAATATAATTTGAGATTGGAAATGAAATAAAAGTAGTGAAAGTGTAAGTAAAATAGTTATATCAAAGTTGAATAAATTTATGAATGAACTGGAAAGGAAATGAAGTGACCTTAAAATTCTAATAAATAAATCTTGTGTATGAGAAGGAAAATTTGAATAAAGGAGAGTTCATGGAACTTAAATTTCAATGTTATTGTTTAAAAGAAACAAAACATTTATTTTAAATTGGGGATTTAAATTATTTAAGAAAAATAAAGAAGAAATTGGGAATAACCTGAGATTTGTATATTTCAGCTAAAGGAGTTAAAAATTAAATTAAAAAAAAAAGTCCTTAATTAATGATGTTTGAAATGAACTGATAAGTAAAGAAATTTATTTCAATGGAGTAAATTGGGAATCAATTGGGAAATTTGATTTAAGTAATTGAGATTGGAAATTTCTTTCTGAATAACCAAGTACGTTTTCAAAATAAGTTTTTAAATATAAGTTAATAGTTTTAAAAAAATGTTTAAAGGTATGTTTTGAAAAAAATATTATTTCTAA
Source organism: Allium cepa (assembly GCA_030765085.1). Lineage (NCBI taxonomy): Eukaryota > Viridiplantae > Streptophyta > Magnoliopsida > Asparagales > Amaryllidaceae > Allium > Allium cepa. The sequence goes on from CM060931.1 coordinate 465,917,717, forward strand.
TATTTAATTTCTAAAGCAAGTATTACTTTTAATATATTATAGCATTAATTATTTAAAAGTGACTTAGTATTTGTTTTAAAAGTGAAAACCTGATTTTTATATTTTATAAAGTAACCTTATTTTCTCAAATTCATATAATATGGTATTATTAACAAATTATTTAAGTAGTTTTATCCTAAGTATTTTAAAGTATATATTTTCAAAGTTAAGTGTTTTAAATTATTTTAGAAATCTAGTTTTGTGCTTGGTGATTTCAGAGGAGATAGAAACTATTGGGGAAAGTTTATTCTGAAGGAAAGATGGTTTCGAAACTGTTTTCAAAGGATTGAAAATAGAAATATATATTGTGAAGATATTTTGAGGTTAATAAATAATTTGGGAAATTATTTATTGTTGGATGAATGTTTGTGAATATTAGTTGATAGTTAAATAACCGACTATCAATATTGGACAATGCGTTGATCGTTTCGAAGAGACCGGGATCGAGATTTATTTCTCGAAAACCACTTCGATCCGGTTTATACGTTTCGTGTAAACGATTTTGGATTCGAAGATGGAGCAGTGAAGTGCAAGGGCTAGTCGCTACTAATCCTGAGGATATTTCCAAAATGGATGTAGTAGGAATAGTGCCTTCGGTTCCGTTCGGACCCGGAACGGACTTGTATGGATGAATGCTTGCGAAAACATCGTCAGGTGGACGATGGGCATTCAAAGGGATATGTTCTTTAAAGGTAACGCTTAGCCTCAAGCCTCATCAAATGGGAATGGCTGAAAATCAGGGGATATGCAGCAAGGCTTCGTGGGTAGCCCCCACTGGAGGGTGAGGTCATCCCTGTCTAGATGTCCCTTTATTTCGGCTGTATGGGCGGTTGCTGATCCCAACCGCGGGGTGATCTTGCTCGGGACTGTCCAGTAAGGGATGGTTCCGGTCTTGTGTTGCAGGGGAGTTAGGGTGGCTCCTCGGTACGCTGATCTAGACCAGGTACTGTGACAGGTGGTACCCCAGTGCCTAGCCATTAGTTGGAATCCATTTTCCCTACGCGCCCGTACGGTTTTGATTGTGCCCAACTATTGCTGAAACGTGAGATGCAAGCATTTCAGCTAGATTCTATTTACTTTCTATAGACACTATTATAATATCAGAAGATTTCTATAAAAATGATTTAGCTATCGTAAGGTAAAAACCCGACATGTTTATTTGTGGCGTGGTCTTACGAGATGCTTTTGTTTTCAAAGGATTTTTGAAACTTTAATAATCAATTGGGTGTGATTTTCTCACGCTGGTATTCCAGACTGACTCGGGTGTTATTTAACTGTAATGCTCGGGTCAGACCGAGTATTATAGGATACATGATTTGATGCTATGGAGCTCAGGAGACGAGCTGGATGATGACACGTACTCTCGTACTTGTTTATATATATATTCCGTTGTATTGAGTTGCTATGTATCCATTTGTATGTGAGTGATGTGATCTGTGATTGATGTACTCTGATGATGTAATATATGTAAACAGATATATTTGATTTTGAGTAAGATTATTATTTATCTATTATATTTTATTCCACTGCGATGGTTAGATTCTGATGTTGATTTCTATTTCCTTCTTCTACCTCTCTTCTTCTTTAACCAAATGGTTCGTATTCCTGTGCAACTTGAGTTGAATTAGGTAAAATAGTGTTCTTTCAAGGGGTACGGATTTGCGGGCTGTTACAGCCCTAGTTTTTCAAGACTTGAAATAAATGGTCGTAGTGGATGCCTTGATGTGTCGATCTGCAAGTGGATTGGAGTAGTGCTAGCGTGGAGGGTAACGTTGATGTTGGTGAAGCCTCATGTGAGACGGCATGTTGTCAGGTTGTTAGAAGTGAAATTTCGAAATGGATTACAGTGAGGGGTTTTGTTACAGGAAAGGGTGATGGGTTCTGTAGAACTCGATTTCGATGTCTTGTTCAAATGGGAAGTTCAGGTTGTCCGATGGTGAAGGGAGGTCAGAGGCGACTTGTCTACAGTGACGTTGGGTGGTCGATCGTCGTCGTCGTTCTGTGCACGTGCACGTTGATTTGCGTGTGTCAGTGGTATAAGAAGATTGGTAGGCTCGGGAATGTTTCAGGGAAGATAGGGAGATTTCTCGAGGTGGTTGTAGTTTTAACTGGTGTAGTTTTTTTGAGTTTTAGTTTTGAAAGAACTCGAATTGCGTCTCAGGATTTTTGGCTTCAGGCTCTAGTGCATTAAGTGTTCCACCGAAGTTAATTTATAACCAGTTTTGAGTTTACATAAATGAGTTTTAAAGATTTAAATAAATTTGGTTTAAACCATAATTTACTAAATAATTTAAAATTATTTGATTTGGAAAGATATATGATTTGTTAACTTATGTTTGATAAATGCTTAAGTATTTTAATGTCAAATTAAATAATTTAATTAAGCAAGTCAATTTTAAAAATAGATGTTTTAATTATGATTGAGATAATTTAAGGGACAATTAATAAAGATAGGTGATTAAAGAAAAAATTAATTTCAGTAATTAATTTATGATTGTGGTGTGAGTTTCGAACTCGTTAGGAATTGGATTAACTCGAGTAAAGAATGATTGTGCTCGGGTCAGTATCCTAGTATTATGCTGGTTTGGTTCAAGTTTTCAAAATTTCAAATGTTTTGGAATTGTTGCTTAGATGATTATATAGTAGGTGAATTTCTATAGGTCTTTAAAGATGATTTAAATAATGAAATTGAATGAACATAAATTATTTAGTAAGAACGGTAGTTGATTAATGTAATCAATTTAACGGGATAAATTCTTAAATTAAAATTTAGATTAATTGATAATTAGATTGGGAAATCAGTGTAAGGAATTGATTTATTGATGAGATTAATTTCTGCAATCAAGGATTATTTACGAAGTGTAAATAATTCAGGATTGGTTAATTTAAAGAAGTTAAATAAGGAGTATGACTAATTTAAGGATAATTGATCAGTAGTGATTATAAGATAATTAATTTGTGTAATTAATTAAGAATCAAGGTAAGTAATATGGAGGAGTGGGGGTTAATTAAATTGTGTATTTAATTAAGAATTAATTACTTATTAATCCAGGGTGATTAATTAAGATAAATAATGAAGGAATGATTGGTTAATTGACTTGAAATAGACTTGAAATAAATTAATGTTAAATAAAGAAATCTAAGTGGTTGAGGTTAGTAATTCAATTAGGCTTAATTAAAAAAAATTAAATTTATATGTGATTAAACTTTGCTCATGGATGATTGAATGGTATGGATGCTTTGGATGAGTTGATAACTCAGTTTTGAAATGTTATGTATTTCTTTTGGATAACTTGGGTTAGGATGACATGAGACTCGAAGGGACCGGAGTCGAGTATTAGAAAATACTCGAAACCATTGCGATTCTTTAAAAAAAATTGATATGTGATATAGGTGGTGTCTATAACAACTTGTGAAGTGTAAATTGATATAAGTTATCCCGGGTTTATATAAATTGTATGCTTTTGTATTCCAAGTTAGATGGGTTTACTCATGCTGGTTTCCAGCCTGACCCAGGGTGTTACTTTGATGTAATGCTCGGGTAAGACCGAGTATTACAAATTTTCAGGTAAGGACGTTCTGGAGCTCAGGAGGTGAGCTGGAGAGAAGGAACATATGGAGAGCTTATGATGTGATATATTATAGTATCTGAAACAGATTGATTTATCTGTTCTGTGATTGTAAATCTATTGTAACTCTGATATATAATAAAGTGTAATTTGACAAGTAAAGTTTCCCTTGAGTAACTATTATTTATGTGATATTATATTTTATCCGCTGCGTATGTGAGATTTTGGATTTGGTTTTCTGTTTCTTTTTCTTCTATCTCTTCTTCTTTTCCTAACTATCTGGAATTTTCGGGATCGAAATTTCCGGGTAGTTACATTTGGTATCAAAGCCAAAGGTTAAGCGAGAATCTTGGCTCTGGTGGGATTACTCGTTAAGAATAGGGTAAGTGATACCCTAGAAAGAGTTGAGTGTATATATATGTCACGTTTGCGACTTTTCGACGCTCGAAAACCGACATCAATACGTCCACTGTATCAACTGCCGAGCAATCGAATGCCGAAAAACCGTACCGTTATGGTTAAAGAATAAGAAAAAGATAGAAGAAGAGAGTAAAAGATAGAACAGAACAGAAAGAAATAACAGAACAATATCATAATCTCACAATCGCAGCGGAACAACATATAATAAATAAATGAATAATCTTTAAATAAAGAACTATATCAGTTATTACATTACATCATTAGAGTGTACAACCACAAATAACAACAAACAGCAGAAAAGAAATACTATATACTAGTAATACGCCATGCCATCCGGCTTGCCTCCAGCAACTCCCGAATTCCAGATTATCCTGATAAACCTGACTCTTGACTGCCCGTGTGGAAATTGGTGGGCACCCAGAGTTTAGGAAGGAAAACAATAAACTCCGAGTCAGTCATGTGACTGGTGTGAGAACTAAAACAGTTTATTTTTTTAAAAACAAAGTACAGGATAATTTTTAAAATAGATTCGCAATCCTTTTAGAAAATGAGACTACCATAAGGCCTCCCGCGCACACACACAATGCAAACGCAGAATCAGAGAAGATTTCTCCTTATAATAGTCAAAGATGCTTGATACGCATTGAAAAGAAACATTTGATATTATTAATAGTGCATAGTGTAGAAAACATTTCAAAAGTAAAGATATAAATCTTAGCCAGCATAGGCATTTCGCACTTATGCCTACTATAGCTGCCATGTTCAATAGCAGGTTACCGCCACATTCCATGGCAGGTTATACAACTAAAACCATACAGGGTTCGTATTGTTTCTTTGGATTTCCAACAAATGGTCAGGCTAAGGAACTTCTCATTGCCACATGGGTATGCCTCTGGAAAGACGACCCGAGAACCTAACCAGATCTCTGCTAACATAAGGTCGGGTTACCCCTAACTGGGTAGCTACTGACACGAATATGTCATCCCCCGACTGTGACCGATCTATATTCGAGGATCCTCGATTTCCAACAACCACAAAGCAATAAATTTGCAGCAACAACATAGGTTAAGTATCTGGGCTCCATACCATGATACCACCTCTATCCAAAAGGAATGACATACACTAAAGGGGCGCTACCCCCTAATAACCTTGCTGCATTCTTCCTGTTTTGACCATTTTCGGGGTGTAAGGTCCGATGAAGTCTCGTCCCCAAAGCTACGCTTTATATAAAAGCTATGCTTTGATCATCAAATGCTCAACAGCACTTCGTATGCCACATTACCAATTTGGGAATGTATCACTAATAATCACCAACTACATAACCTCTAAGGGTGTTAAGCTAAGAGAATAAATTCTCCGCCACCAACGGAAATATATTTGATAGAAACCAGCTTTACATCTCAAATTGTAACGTCAGACACACATCCATACAAGTCCGTTCCGGGATCGAACGGAACTGAAGGCACTTACAAAGAAGTCCTTGCAATCCGGATATTCACTAATCACGACCGGACTTCCCATCACAAAGGGTAATAAATTTCTATATCGGAGATCAGCCGATGCAAAAACATTCGACGGTAATCCTTCCGTTTTCATAAATATCCGGTCTTCAACACAAGTCATCAAATGCAATTCATAACGACGTATCACATACTCGGAATGGGTTATACGACCCCAAGGTCCTTTCCCGGCTAACCCGAATAGTGAGCGCTTATTCAAAAAATAAGTGTGGCATTCAGATTCAAGCAATCACAACAAATACCTATTTAAAGGAATATTGATAGTCGGTTATTTAACTATCAATAGGCGTGTTCAACATCACCAAATTCCAAATAATTTCCCAAATTATTTATTTTCCAAAAATATCTTTACTATATATATGATTTTCACACTTCAACCTTTTGAAAACAAATTTTCAAGTCACTTTTCACCTTTACCACTTCTGAAAATAAATTTCAATCATTTTTCTTACGCGGAAATACTTTCATTTCAAAATGGTTCATTTAAACCAATTAAATAAATCCTTATCGATTTACTTTATATTTACGTTCCAAACCCGTAAGTTTATTCCCACACTTCAAAAATAAATCAACGTTTATTTTTAAACAAATTTCCCTTTCTTTTATAAATTCCATAGTGAATTTACAATTCCAAAATATCTATGAATATATGATTCCCAAATTGATTTCTAATATTCATTTTCAATTTATCTTTAAAAGATAAAATCTCAAAATATTCACTTCATATTTGAAAAAACATTTCCATACTTATTTAATAATAAGTAATTCATAAATTCATTTATTTTCAACACTTGGAAAATATTCAATATACTTAAATCGAAATTAAGTATATATTTCATTCTTTAGAAAAAACTGCACTTAAACACATTTGTTTGGGCCAAAACGAATGTTACGTAAAATATTGTTACGACGACCCAAAATCACTAGTATAGGGATTCGAAATTAAGATAGAAATATAAATCCCAATACTATACAAAAACATTTCCTTTCGAAAATCATTTACTATAACAACAATGTTATAGTCCAACATTTCCTTCTCTTTCTCGTAAACGTCTATTTCAACAATAAATGTTGAAATCTATGGTTTCGATAGTTAATCCATTTTAAAACATCTTTAAATCATTTCAATTCTATTTAAAATATCACTTCACCAAACCATATCCATTTTATTTAATAATATATTCACTGTCCAAAATCGTGAATATACTTCACTAACCAAATTCAATATTTTCTACACATTTTATTTCAAGGATAATTCACTATCCGAAATCGCGCATATACTTCTTTTAATAAATTTCTATATTCAATTTATCAAATTCCATTGATTTCGAATTTATAAACAATGTCTATAAATTCCATTTCTATTTATAAACTTCGATTTATAAATCTCCTTTATTAATCCAATTCAATTTATATATCTCAAATATATACCAAAAGTCCATATTATAAGTCAAATACTTATAATTCATTCATTTACAAAATCGTTCTTTTTAAAACTTCTATTACTTATAATATCCATTTATATTTTATAACAACTTCAACTTATAAAATCTCCTTTATTAACAATTTCTATTAATATACCATTCAAATGCCCAAAATCCAGTTTATAAGTTAATTACTTATAAATCTTTTATTTTACAACATCTATTCATTTTATAATCTTCACAATTTATAAATCTATAATTTTTAATGAAATCCATTTTATACTTCATTTTAACACTTAATAAACTCGTTCTATAATTCCAATATTTTATATATATATATATATATATATTATTATAAATATCAATGTTAAAAATCTTTTATATACATCCTTTATAATAATTCAAAAATCCAAATTTAAACTATTTTATAAATCTATTTATTTGAAAAATCACCTTTTGGTTATATTTCACAAAAATCTTAATTTTTATAACATAAAAATTCATAACGTTTTAATTATTTAAAATGAATCAATTCAAAAATTTAATAAAACGTATACTTTGAAAAAAACACTTTAAAATTCCTTTTAAAATCAAAATCATTATTTTTAAGCTTTAAAAATGGATCCGATGATGCAACAACACCCAATAGTCAATTACGACAAACCAAACATCATATATCAATATGATAATCAACAAATATCGTAATATCTGTAAATAAATCAATATAATTGAGGAATCCAGTTGGATCCCTCCAACCTGTTTCCCTGCATCCAAAGATGTTAGCACAATACCAATACCGTTCCAATACGGAATATCGAGGTATATGGGATTCATAAAAATATTATCCGCTTAATAGACGGCGCAATCGGGTCTCATCCGCTATATAATGCGGGAAATCAACTCCAAGTACATATATAATACCAATTTCACTTTGCAGTGAAATTATCGCGGTATATGTTTTTAATAAATAACCTCCGCTTACTAACGGCGTATAATGTCTATTTTAACAATCAATAGATAACAATCATCATTCAAACATACAATCAACAATTTCAAATCTAACTATTTAAAATTTAAATCGAAACAATTCGATTGAGTGAGAAGTTCTCACCTTGATTTCAATTCAGTTTCAGCGTTTTATTTCGAATAAAATTAAACGCGCGTTTAATTTAACCCGAAATTTTCACTAGCTCCAAACGACTCCAGACCCGCTCCATTGCGTAGTGCTCTTCAATACGAACCCAACGCAAGTTGTTTCGTCCAATTTCGACCTCGTATGAATAAGTTACATCATTTTAAAGTTTAAACGAATATTAATATATAAATTACAACATTTATATATTTTTTTACCCAAGCTCATCACAGCCGTCTATTCTTCAACATCAGATCCGGGCCATCCCTTTTCTTCTTCCCAGTTTTCCTTATTCGACCGTGAAACCCAATTGTCGCCCAAAAAACCCTAATAGCCGCGCTTCCATCTTCACGTTTCGGCTCGATCAGCTTTCTCTACTTTGAAGCCAAGGCTGACTTGCGCCACCGCCCCAGGACCGGTCCAACTCGGTCGACCGTATAGCTCGAAAAACGTGCATGAACATTGTGCCTTTACGAACGAATTGCCGATGAACCGTAGCTTTATTTCCGATCATACCCGTTGGATAGAGAGATATCGATACTCTCTACATTTTTCTAGTTGGGAGTTTTCGATGACAGTGAATAGATTGGAAGAAATCAAGGGGGAAAGAATGTTGATTTTCGACCGTTGACAATGAGGGAGGCGGCAGCTCTGTTGAAACCCTAGGGTTTTGCAAGTTTGAGAAAGTGAGGCTTCTTTTTATAGAAAATTATCGAAAAACACTATTCATTTCGGATTTTTCAAACTCCGATTTACGCGCGGTGACCGGCGTTTCTAGGGTTTATCCCGCATTCCGGACACAATGGAACAGGTTTCGGAAGCTAATTCGATCATCTGTGCGAGTTATGGCAATAAACGATCAATTTAAATTAAATCGATTTAAACTAATTTCTACGCGTTTTGGCATGCCCCGGACAAACGGTAAATCCGATTGATACGAAATTTGAAACCATACAATAATATCACATTATGGATCCGATGAAACTGGTTTCGTCAAAATCCGAGACTGTTTGAAAAATGGCTATTTTAACTCGTCAATTAAATATTAAAATATTCAATTTTCACAAATTAACTTTATATTCAATTTTAAAAGTTCTATAACATCATTCTAACTCCAACATGATTAAATAAAATTTTAAAAATCAATTTTAATCATATTTAACCGAATTTTCAATTTCTTTCTGTAATTTCACATATTAAATTATCGATTTAATTATCCAATTAAATCCAATTATTCGAAATGAAATTTATTCGACTTATAAATTTCACTTATTAATATTCAAATTAAATTAAATTTACAAATTTTAATTAATAGAAATTCTGGATCGTTACAGACTTCCCCCCCTTAAAAGAATTTCGTCCTCGAAATTACCAAGGAAGAAAAGTTACAGAATCCATTAATTTTTCACAACAATCCATTCAAATTAGATTTTTCAAATCTCTTAAGTGTTTAACTTTCCCAAAATTCATAGTTAAACTTCTTATAATAATTTACCAAGATTCCAAATCCAAACTAGTTTTCAAAAATTTCCCAATTTTCTCAAAAATTTTCTACGCCTTTAAATTTTGAAAAAAATCGCCATAGTCTCCTTTGCGCGGCTCGATCCGAAAAAAATGACAGTATATATATCACAAATATACATCTCATCAAGTGATGAGGCATCCTGCAGGGAAAAAAGTGTAAAAGTACGATATTTAATCCGAGATATGTACCTTATATTTTATTCGCGAGCATATACGGCTAATATAGCGCGAAAGCGAGCTCCAAAAACGAAGCATAAGCCATCCGTACCTACTATACACTCAACAACAACATGAGAAACATGTATATATGAAAATAACATCAATATACAACATATAACAACATAACAACTACATGTGCCAATATAGCAAATGCATTCAATCAACAAATGCAACCATCAAACAACTATCCAACCAATAAACATCCAACAAATCCAAATAAATATTCATTCATATTCTCATTAATATTCAATGAATTGGTTTTCAATTTAATCACATTTGATTCATTAACATTGGATGTTTTTACTAACATTCATTCATATTCGATTTCAATTAGTTTGCATTCACTAATTTACATTCACATTAGTTCACTTTCAATTCAAATCAAATCCAGTTCATATTCATTTACTTCCAATTTGGATTGAATTACTTTATCTTTCAATTTCACTAATTCAATTTCATCAACACTAAATGAATTTACATACAATCAACTAACAATCAAATAACAACCAATGTATATTCAACATATCAATTTACTTTCAACATTCAATTTGGTTCAACACTTTTAATTAGCTTTAATGAATTAACACTTACATTCATTATTTCATTTCAATTCATTTACATTCGATTGATTAACATTCAATCCATTATTAATTCAACCGCTAATTTATTTAACAAATAAGGTTAAATTTCTTTTATATAACTCAAGTTCATATTCATAATGACTTCATTTCATTAGTTCACTTATTTATCTGCTTCGACACCAAAATCAACTTTATTCAACTCCACTTAAGTTATATTCTCTTTCAAACATCATTTGTTTAACTTAACTTAAATTTCCACTTATAAATCCAATTCAGATTTCATTTCTATTTAACTTTTACCAAAGTCAATATTTTCATCACTTATTCAAATTCATATTTATTTTGCTTAACAAATTGTTTAACCATTTTAATAATTTATTTCACTTTCATTTTCTTATTTCATAAGTTATACAACTTATATTCAATAATTACTACTTGGATTTTCTTTTCTTTTTTGATTCACTTATACTTCCTTTAATTTAACTCCATCCTTTAAGTTAAATTTATTCTATCAAAATTCAATTTGTATAAGTTATCAACTCATTTATCATTCCTGTAAATATTTTAAATAGGATTCCAGAGTCTTTTCAACCTTTCAAAACCATTTTTGAAACCAATTCAATTATCCTTTGAATTTCAAAACCAAATCCAATTTTCCTAACAACCTTCATTTAAAACAATTTGGCAGCAATCCTTCTTTTGGAAACCCAAAAATGAACACCGATGATGTTGCAATCATCATCGGAATTATTTTCCAGCGACCGAAAAGAGTTTAGAGCTTTACTTTCTCCAAAACAATTTTCCAAAATACCAAATCCTTTCAAAACACTTCTCTGGAATTTTATTTCAGATTATAAATCACCTTTATAAAACTTTTACTTATATAATTTCACTTCCTATATATAAGATTATTTCACAAGTGTAAATCATTTTAATTATAATTTCATACTTTATAATTCTTCGCTTGTACAATTATTCTTTTACAATATGTTTTATTTAACTTATTCAAACAACTTTAATTTACTTGCATATATCTTACATTTTCAACGACCAACAACCAATTTATATACACTTTAATAATTCTGAAAAATTATTCCCTTTATATACAAAATATAATCGAGGTAAAATTATTTCATTTACCCTATTTAAAAACAATATCGTGACAAATTGTTCTGCACAAGTGTTTAGAGATCCTTATCAACAACGTTAATTACTCGTGTTGACCAAAATCCATATACCACTCAACAAACCAATCATCACAATATAAAACATTTATATTCACTAACAAATACGCGCTCGTATCTATTATTATACTCAAACTCGTTCTAGAGTACTACTGACTCCATCTCTAATGAGTAATTCCCAACAGAGCCATGGTTGTCGCTTAACTATAAGCTCTGATACCAAATGTCACGTTTGCGACTTTTCGACGCTCGAAAGCCGACATCAATAAGTCCACTGTATCAACTGCTGAGCAATCGAATGCCAAAAAACCTTACCGTTATGGTTAAAGAAGAAGAAAAAGATAGAAGAAGAGAGAAAAAGATAGAACAAAACAATATCAGAATCTCACAATCGCAGCGGAACAACATATAATAAATAAATGAATAATCTTTAAACAAAGAACTATATCAGTTATTACATTACATCATATTACATTACATCATCAGAGTGTACAACCACAAACAACAACAAACAGCGGAAAAGAAATACTATATCTTAGTAATACACCATGCCATCCAGCTTGCCTCCAGTAACTCCCGAATTCCAGATTATCCTGATAAACCTGACTCTTGACTGCCCGTGTGGAAATTGGTGGGCACCCAGAGTTTAGGAAGGAAAACAATAAACTCCGAGTCAGTCTTGTGACTGGTGTGAGAACTAAAACAGTTTTTTTTTAAAACAAAGTACAGGATAATTTTTAAAATAGATTCGCAATGCTTTTTAGAAAATGAGACTACCATAAGGTCTTCTGTACACACACACAATGCAAGCGCAGAATCGGAGGAGATTTCTCCTTATGATAGTCAAAGATGCTTGATATACATTGAATAGAAACATTTGATATTATTAATAGTGCATAGTGTAGAAAACATTTCGAAAGTAAAGATATAAATCTTAGCCAGCATAGGCATTTCACACTTATGCCTACTATAGCTGCCATGTTCAATAGCAGGTTACCGCCACATTCCATGGCAGGTTATACAACTAAAACCGTACAGGGTTCGTATTGTTTCTTTGGATTTCCAACAAATGGTCAGGCCAAGGAACTTCCCATTGCCACATGGGTACGCCTCTGGAAAGACGACCTGAGAACCTAACCGGATCTCTGCCAACACAAGGCCGGGTTACCCCTAACTGGGTAACTACTGACACGAATATGTCATCCCCCGATCGTAACCGATCTATATCCGAGGATCCTCGATTTCCAACAACCACAAAGTAATAAATTTGCAGCAACAACATAGGTTAAGTATCTGGGCTCCATACCATGATACCACCTATATCCAGAAGAAATGACATACACTAAAGGGGCGCTATGTAACGACCCGTATTTTTACGGATCGAAATATTGTAAATTTGTATGCTTTAAGTCATGGAGTTGATAAGTCATATAGAAGCTTAAGTCGTTCGGAGTTTAAGCCGTGTAGGAGCTTAGGTCGTACTGAAGGTTGGGTCGGTTGAGCGACTTAGTGGAATAGAGCGACTTAAGTTATTGACCGACCTATAGGAATGAGCCATCCAGAGTTAGCTCGTGTGAAAGTTAGGTCGGTGGAACGACTTAAGGGTAGTGGGCGACTTAAGGTAGCTAGCGAGTTAGTGGTTAGTGCCGGGCAATAGTTAGGTCGGTGGAGTTTTGGAACGACCTAAGATAGTTAGAGGCTTAAGGGTTTAGGCGACATAAGGAGATAAGTCGTGGGGTGCTTAGGTCGTAGGTCATTTTAATGGGTTAGCGACCTAGTGGTTAGCCTGTGTTGAAGTTGGGTCGTGAGACGACTTATGGTTGCAGGCGACTTAGGGTTAGGCCATAAGTCGTTGGGTCTTAGGTTAGTGTTAAGTTACGCTATGTGATAGGTCGGCAACGAAGTTAGGTCGTATATGTCTGTAAGTCGCTAGGTCGGAGATAGTATTAGGTTGATAGGTCGCGAAGTTGTGTTGAGGGATAGGTCGTAACTCGCGTATGAGTTGGGTCGCGCATCTCAGATAGGTCGCGAGTATGTTGAGTCGTGTCTGGGTTGAGTCGCGCATAGGTTAAGTCGTTTGGTCCTGTGTGGTTAGGTCGCAGGAAGGTATAAGCGTTAGGCCGCGCGTGTTTTAGGTCGTAGACCGTGGACTCGTTAGGTCGTAGGTTGGGATAGTTAGGTCGTGGACGACCTAAGGGGGGGCGGACGACCTAAGGTTTCAGCCTATAAATACACGTCCATATCTTCACTTTTTGGCACCGGATTTTGAAGCGACGAAGTGCTTCCATTTTTAGAGCTCGACTACAACATTTCTTCACTTCTTTTCTCCACTCTAATCTAGTGATTCCTTCCATCTAAATTGAAGATCAAATCGAAGATCCAAGAGCCAAAGTTGAAGATCTCCATCCATCGAAGAGAGATTTCATCGTTTGAAGCGGAGCTTTGGAGGATCAAGCTTGATTCTTTGCTGTCCAGATCTGGAGTTGGTTGTTTTTGAGGTGTTTAGGTGATTCGGTGAGTGGTGGTTATCTCTCACACGGACCCAAAGGAGTATATTGGATCGGTGGTTTGTTTATGTGTTAAAGAGAGTGATTTCGTGTATTTTTCTCAAGTTTGCATGTAGATCTATTGCTCATGATGATTTGACATCTATTTTACTACATGTTAACTTATGCAAGTTCATTCATCAAGTTGTAGAGATATTGTTCATAATTCATGCTTGTTAGAATGCATGATTAGATTTGGACTTTTTATTTACGAAATTGCCATTATTGTTGTAATTGTTTATTTAGATCTTGTTTGAATGATTGATTACTTGGATTAATGTTTGATTTGATGGATTAGTTGATTGATAACTTGATTTGGACAAGTTGGTTGAAGATGATTCAAAAGCTAAGTGGAAAGGCTCTTGAATAAGGAAAGCTGCTTGTGGCATATGAAGCGGATGTTGAAGCTCATATGGATAGATTTGATGATGATGTTGAGATGGGACTTTGCCATGATGCGATGAGGCAAACCATGATGTTGAGATGGGACTTTGCTATGATGCGATGAAGCAAAGCATGATGTGAGAAAGCCTTGGTTTAATCCAGACGGGATCATCCCAAGCATGTTGATAACTCGGTGATGTGGTCCGGGTTTGTGGATAATGGTTAGCTTGAGAGGCGCTTGAGCTAGTATGGGAATAGTCGTCGAGGAGGATGACTAGAAGGCTGAGATTTCATCGTTGTTGAAGGTTCTAGCATGCTCAAAGCAAGAGTACGTTGGGACGGGTCACGATGACGTTCCAGGCACGGGTCACGATGACGTGCTAGTACTCTGGGCAGATGCGATAGTCCTAGGCACGGGTCACGACGACGTGCGGAGCTATGTCTAGAACCGGGGTTACCATTAGCCCTTGGCAGGCGGTCATTCAACTAACGGAGAAATCAAGGAAATGATAACAGTGATAGCCAGAGTCATGGATGTTTGGATGTTTGGATGTTTGGTTGTATCGTCGCTTGGGTCAAGAGCGATGTTTTCAGAGTGCTTATCTGATCTTGGTTTAGGCCTTGGGGGTTTGTACTTGGAAAACGCCGACCTTGACTCGAGTGATAATTACTTTGCTTTGAATGTCTGAATTGCTATGTTTACTTCTGCTTAGTGTGTCTGGGGGCTATCACTGTAGAAAGAGGTGGAGTGGGATGGTTGGGTTCCTATTCTTTTTACCCTTTATGCTCTTTTGGTATGTTTGATAGTTGATTTACTGCTCACTAAGACTTTTTTCCGACTCAAGGTTTTATGTTTAACTCTTATTACCTTGGGCTGTTCATCCATGTTGGGATGGGTAGACTAGGTAGCAGGTGACAGGTGCTGTTCATAGTGGCCAACGCTGTTGATGACGAAGACGAGCTGGAGGCTTTTGCATATTGTTTTCTTACTATATGTACTGGGTGTTCCGCTGTTTGTATATTCTCTGAGTGATATGTAGTGAGGCTTGATGTATTGACTTTGCTGATTGTTGTATCAAACTATTAGAGTTTATATGATGAGATTCTGTTATATGGAGCTTCACTATGTATATTTTCTATTGTATTTTGTCCATGCGCTGTGAGTAATACGATAGAGTTTATTGTTTTTACCTTACCCTGATGATCGTCCATGGCGGCCTAGCACACTTTTCAGCACATTATTTCTTTGTTTAGTGCAGGAGTCATGGGCGGTCGTCACATTTGGTATCAGAGCTTTGGTTAATCGATTTTAGCCAACGCTAGCTGACGTAACTACGTATGAGAGACGTAATTGTATTTTGATGGATGATTACTATATATAATATAGTAGCTTAGAAGGATTTGAACTCCTTATGTAGTTGTTTCTCAAGGTGTTCTAATCATTCCTTTTTATAGATATTAAGGATGATTCGAAGAGGGAGACCAGCTGCTAGGAAAGGCCGTGCTGCTGAAGGGGCTGCTGATTATGCTACTATGTTTGAGGCCATGATGACTTCGATCATGAGAAGGATGCCAGCCTCGGGGTCATCAGTAGATGTTGGAGTTCAAGTTCAAGCCCCAAAACCAGTGGATTTTGCTAAGTTGTGCAAAGACTATACTTCTCTTGGAGGAAAGGTTTTCTTGGGAACAGAATCGACCATTGAAGTGCAGAGATGGATTGATGCTTGTAGAAGGATATTTGGTGATTTGGGAATTGAGGATGCAACTAAGAGGAAGCTTGCATCAAGACAGCTTCAAGGGAGAGCTTCTGATTGGTGGAACTCTATCACCATTGATACTCCAGAAGAAGAGATTACTTGGGAGCAATTCCAAGCTAGATTTGAAGCTAAGTTCATTTCTACAGCTTAGAAATCCGTTCTGTTTAAGAAGTTTGTGGAACTCAAGCAAGGTGGAAGACCAGTTCTTGAGTATGTTTCTGATTTTAAAGCTTTGTCCAAGTATGCTCGGTCGTATATTGAATCCCTTTATCAGAAGAATGAGAAGTTTGTGACAGGCTTGGACACTTATCTTGGGAGGCAGTTAGTGGATCATTTGGACGATCCATTTGAGAAGCTTGTGGAGAAAGCTCTCAGGCATGAAAATATGTTTCCTAAGGAAGGATCTGTTGTTGCTGTGGCCAAGGAGCAAGGTGGAAACAAGAAGAGAAGGCAGCAGCAGCAGAAGGGTAAGGATGGCCAAAAGAAGCCGAAGGGCGAAGTGATCTGCTATAATTGTCGGCAGAGGGTCATCTCTCTAGAGATTGCAAGAATCCGAAGGTGCCAGTGAAGTGCCACAACTGTGACAAGCTGGGGCATATTAAGAGGAATTGTCCGGAACCGAGGAAGGATAAGCAGATTGTGCAAGCTTATGCTTTGGGGCTATGCCATCGTCTTCGAAAGCTCCTACTGCTGTAGAAGAGGGAAAGAGTGTGGTGGTTCAAGGTACTCTTTCCATTTGTAGTTTTCCAGTTAGAGTGTTGTTTGATACTGGGGCGTCGCATTCCTTTGTTTGTAGTGAACTTGTAGGCCGGTTGGGTTTGGAACCGGATATTGTTGATAGACCATTGGTTGTGACTAATCCAGTTGGGGGTTCGTCTTGTTTGTGTATGGTATGCTGTGGTCTAGTTGTATCGAGTCATGATTGCTCTTTTGTTTGTGATTGTTTTGTTCTGAACTTTGCGGGGTTCGGAATTATTTTGGGTATGGACTGGCTTAGGAAGTATGCGGCAAAGGTTGATTGTGAGAGGCTTGAGGTGACAGTTGAGAATGTGGAGGGGCAAAAGGTTGTGATATGATGTAAGCATGAGGAAGGCGTCTTCATGAGCTTCATGTATTCGCTGGTTGTTCCACGGGATGGACTGTCATCGGTGCCTGTTGTGAATGGATTTGAGGATGTCTTTGACGAGGTCAAAGGGTTACCGCCGCATAGAGAGATCGAGTTTCGTATCGATCTAGTTGAGGGAGCCAGACCTGTTGTGATGCCTCTTAGGCGGATGGCGCCTAGGGAACAGCAAGAGTTGAAGGTGCAGGTTGATGACCTTTTTCAGAAAGGATTCATTCAGCGTAGTGTGTCCGAATGGGGTGCACCAGTTGTGTTTGCAACCAAAGCGGATGGATCGTTGAGGTTGTGTGTGGATTATCGTGAGCTGAATAAAGTGACTAAGAAGAACAAGTATCCATTGCCAAGAATAAATGACTTGTTTGATCAGCTTCACGAAGCTAAGGTGTTTTCTCAGATGGATTTGGCAACGGGATTTCACCAGTTGAGAGTAGCAAAGGATAGTGTTCCGAAGACTGCTTTTAGGACATCATCTAGTTTCTATGAGTGGCTGGTAATGCCGTTTGGTTTGACCAATGCACCATCATATTTTGTGGATCTTATGAATAGGGTGTTAGAGATCAGTTGAACAAGTTTGTACTTGTGTTCGTGGATGATATTTTGATTTATTCCAGAACTAAAGAGGAACACAAGACACACTTGCGTATTGTTTTGGAAATCTTGCGGAAACATCAGCCGAAGGCTAAGTTTTCGAAGTGCCACTTCTGGAAGAGTGAAGTGAGATTCTTAGGTCATGTTATCTCTGGAAATGGAATAGCAGTTGATCCCGCCAAGGTGGCAGCAATCCAGGATTGGGTTAGACCTAAGAATGCATCTGATGTGAGAAGTTTTCTTGGATTAGCATGATATTATCGTTGGTTTATCAAAGACTTTTCCAAGATAGCTGCACCATTAACAGGATTGACGAAAAAGAACCAAGTGTTCAGATGGGATGCTAAGTGTGAGCAAGCTTTCGGAATCCTGAAAGAGCGATTGACAAATGCTCCTGTTTTAACTATTCCAAGTGGGAATGACGAGATGGTGGTTTACACCGATGCATGTGGCACTGGACTTGGGGCAGTGCTAATGCAGAAGGATAAAGTTGTTGCGTATGCAAGTCGACAAATGAAGCCGCATGAAAGGAATTATCCGACCCATGATTTGGAGTTAGCGGCGATTGTTTTTGCTTTGAAGATGTGGAGACATTACCTATTGGGAGTTCGATTCGAGTTGTTTACAGACCATAAGTCGTTGAAGTATCTGTTCTCCCAAAAGGATTTGAATCTTCGATAGCAACGATGGCTAGAGTTCTTAGCATCATATGATTTTGGTATAGCCTATACTCCGGGAAAGGGTAATGCAGTGGCTGATGCGTTAAGTCGAAGACATGCAGAATTGGGAGCCATGTTTTCGGAATGGAAGAGTCTTGAGTATTTGGCTGGATTTGACTTCAGGCCTAAATGTGAATTGGAACCTGAAGTGTTGGCAAACTTATCGATAAGACCTACTCTAGTGGAAAGAATTGGCGAGAGCCAAAAGCAAGACGATAAGCTTGTCAAGATTATCCGAGATTTGGAATCTGGATCAGACCCAGAAAAGGATAAAGGATTTGAAGTCGATCGAGAGGGTTGGCTTCGGAAGCAAGGGCGACTAGTTGTTCCCGATATAGATGGATTGAGAGATGAAGTTCTTAAGGAAAGTCATCACTCGAAGTTGACAATTCATCCAGGTGGAAATAAGATGTATCGGGATATGAAGAAAACCTATTACTGGGAAGGTATGAAGAAGGATGTTGAAAATTTATTTCCAAATGCATGAACTGCCAGTTGATAAAAGCCGAGCAGAAGAAGCCAAGTGGATTGCTTCAGCCATTAGAAGTTCCTACATGGAAGTGGGAACAAATATCGATGGATTTTGTCGATGGTCTACCTAGAACCAGGGCAGGAAATGAAGGGATTTGGGTCATCGTAGATCGTTTGACTAAAAGTGCAAGATTCATTCCTGTTAGATCAACTAAGACTACATCGAAGTTGGCTGAGTTGTATGTTAAATGGATAGTTCGATTCCATGGTATTCCGAAGAGTATAGTGAGCGATCGAGACCCATTGTTCACTAGTGGATTTTGGAAGAGCTTCCAGGAGGTTTTGGGAACCGAGTTGTGTTTAAGTACAGCTTATCATCCCCAAACAGATGGTCAGACTGAGACAGTCAACAGAGTTTTGGAAGATCTCCTCAGAGCATGTGTTTTGGATTTCGGAGGATCATGGAAAGATCATCTTCATTTGGTGGAATTTGCGTATAATAACAGTTATCAGACAAGTATTGATATGGCACCATATGAGGCATTGTATGGAAGACCGTGTAACTCTCCGACA
This sequence comes from Allium cepa, assembly GCA_030765085.1. Lineage (NCBI taxonomy): Eukaryota > Viridiplantae > Streptophyta > Magnoliopsida > Asparagales > Amaryllidaceae > Allium > Allium cepa. The sequence continues at coordinate 465,937,490 of CM060931.1, forward strand.
TGTTGGTTGGAAACTGGAGAAAAGTTGATACTTGGGCCAGAAATGATTCGACAGACTTCGGACTGTATAGAGATCATTCGGCGACGAATGAAGGCAGCCCAAGACCGATAGAAAAGTTATGCCGATAAGCGTCGTAAGGATTTGGAATTCGACGTAGGAGATATGGTTTTTATGAAGATTTCTCCTTTGAAGAATGTTATTCGATTCGAGAAGAAAGGAAAGATGACTCCGAGATTTGTTGGACCATTCCCGATCATCGAGCGAATTGGAAAGCTCGCATATAAATTGGAGTTACCAGAAAAGATGGCGGGTGTGCACAATGTTTTTCATGTATCTTATCTACGGAAGTATGTGCACGACTCGAATACAGTGGTTTCTGCTGATAGTTATGAAGATTTAGAGGTTGATCCAGTTGTTACGAGACCTCGTAAGCCGCTTCGTGTTGTGGAAACCGACACGAAACAGCTTAGGAGGAAGACGATTACGTTGCTCAAGATACAATGGAGTGATGATGTTAACGACTGTAAATGGGAGGAGGAAGAGAGGATGAAAGCAGCTCATCCTGAACTCTTCGAGGTATGGCCCTAAGGTGTCGTGGCATCTCATGAATTTGTAACTTGTTCTAGTCTTAGAATTCTGCATGCTAGGCTAGTAATTCGATGTATGGTTTGATGATTGCTATGGATGTTATGCATGCAGAATAGTTTTGATTGCTCTTGTTTGTTTGGAATTTCGGGGACAAAATTCCTAAGGGGGAGAGAATGTAACGACCCGTATATTTACGGATCGAAATATTGTAAATTTGTATGCTTTAAGTCATGGAGTTGATAAGTCATATAGAAGCTTAAGTCGTTCGGAGTTTAAGCCGTGTAGGAGCTTAGGTCGTACTGAAGGCTAGGTCGGTTGAGCGACTTAGTGGAATAGAGCGACTTAAGTTATTGACCGACCTATAGGAATGAGCCATCCAGAGTTAGCTCGTGTGAAAGTTAGGTCGGTGGAACGACTTAAGGGTAGTGGGCGACTTAAGGTAGCTAGCGAGTTAGTGGTTAGTGTCGGGCAATAGTTAGGTCGGTGGAGTTTTGGAACGACCTAAGATAGTTAGAGGCTTAAGGGTTTAGGCGACATAAGGAGATAAGTCGTGAGGTGCTTAGGTCGTAGGTCGTTTTAACGGGTTAGCGACCTAGTGGTTAGCCTGTGTTGAAGTTGGGTCGTGAGACGACTTATGGTTGCAGGCGACTTAGGGTTAGGCCATAAGTCGTTAGGTCTTAGGTTAGTGTTAAGTCACGCTATGTGATAGGTCGGCCACGAAGTTAGGTCGTATATGTCTGTAAGTCGCTAGGTCGGAGACAGTATTAGGTTGATAGGTCGCGAAGTTGTGTTGAGGGATAGGTCGTAACTCGCGTATGAGTTGGGTCGCGCATCTAAGATAGGTCGCGAGTATGTTGAGTCGTGTCTGGGTTGAGTCGCTCATAGGTTAAGTCGTTTGGTCCTGTGTGGTTAGGTCACAGGAAGGTATAAGCGTTAGGCCGCGCGTGTTTTAGGTCATAGACCGTGGACTCGTTAGGTCGTAGGTTGGGATAGTTAGGTCGTGGACGACCTAAGGGGGGGCGGACGACCTAAGGTTTCAGCCTATAAATACACGTCCATATCTTCACTTTTTGGCACCGGATTTTGAAGCGACGAAGTGCTGCCATTTTTAGAGCTCGACTACAACATTTCTTCACTTCTTTTCTCCACTCTAATCTAGTGATTCCTTCCATCTAAATTGAAGATCAAATCGAAGATCCAAGAGCCAAAGTTGAAGATCTCCATCCATCGAAGAGAGATTTCATCGTTTGAAGCGGAGCTTTGGAGGATCAAGCTTGATTCTTTGCTGTCCAGATCTGGAGTTGGTTGTTTTTGAGGTGTTTAGGTGATTCGGTGAGTGGTGGTTATCTCTCACACGGACCCAAAGGAGTATATTGGATCGGTGGTTTGTTTATGTGTTAAAGAGAGTGATTTCGTGTATTTTTCTCAAGTCTGCATGTAGATCTATTGCTCATGATGATTTGACATCTATTTTACTACATGTTCACTTATGCAAGTTCATTCATCAAGTTGTTGAGATATTGTTCATAATTCATGCTTGTTAGAATGCATGATTAGATTTGGACTCTTTATTTACGAAATTGCCATTATTGTTGTAATTGTTTATTTAGATCTTGTTTGAATGATTGATTACTTGAATTAATGTTTGATTTGATGGATTAGTTGATTGATAACATGATTTGGACAAGTTGGTCGAAGATGATTCAAAAGCTAAGTGGAAAGGCTCTTGAATAAGGAAAGCTGCTTGTGGCATATGAAGCGGATGTTGAAGCTCATATGGATAGATTTGATGATGATGTTGAGATGGGACTTTGTCATGATGCGATGAGGCAAACCATGATGTTGAGATGAGACTTTTCTATGATGCGATGAAGCAAAGCATGATGTGAGAAAGCCTTGGTTTAATCCAGACGGGATCATCCCAAGCATGTTGATAACTCGGTGATGTGGTCCGGGTTTGTGGATAATGGTTAGCTTGAGAGGCGCTTGAGCTAATATGGGAATAGTCGTCGAGGAGGATGACTAGAAGGCTGAGATTTCATCGTTGTTGAAGGTTCTAGCATGCTCAAATCAAGAGTACGTTGGGACGGGTCACGATGACGTTCCAGGCACGGGTCACGATGACGTGCTAGTACTCTGGGCAGATGCGATAGTCCTAGGCACGGGTCACGACGACGTGCGGAGCTATGTCTAGAACCGGGGTTACCATTAGCCCTTGGCAGGCGGTCATTCAACTAACGGGGAAATCAAGGCAATGATAACAGTGATAGCCGGAGTCATGGATGTTTGGATGTTTGGTTGTATCGTCGCTTGGGTCAAGAGCGATGTTTTCAGAGTGCTTATCTGATCTTGGTTTAGGCCTTGGGGGTTTGTACTTGGAAAACGCCGACCTTGACTCGAGTGATAATTACTTTGCTTTGAATGTCTAAATTGCTATGTTTACTTCTGCTTAGTGTGTCTGGGGGCTATCACTGTAGAAAGAGGTGGAGTGGGATGGTTGGGTTCCTATTCCTTTTACCCTTTATGCTCTTTTGGTATGTTTGATAGTTGATTTACTGCTCACTAAGACTTTTGTCTGACTCAAGGTTTTATGTTTAACTCTTATTACCTTGGGTTGTTCATCCATGTTGGGATGGGTAGACTAGGTAGCAGGTGACAGGTGCTGTTCATAGTGGCCAACGTTGTTGATGACGAAGACGAGCTGGAGGCTTTTGCATATTGTTTTCTTACTATATGTACTGGGTGTTCCGCTGTTTGTATATTCTCTGAGTGATATGTAGTGAGGCTTGATGTATTGACTTTGCTGATTGTTGTATCAAACTATTAGAGTTTATATGATGAGATTCTGTTATATGGAGCTTCACTATGTATATTTTCTATTGTATTTTGTCCATGCGCTGTGAGTAATACGATAGAGTTTATTGTTTTTACCTTACCCTGATGATCTTCCATGGCGGCCTGGCACACTTTTCAGCGCATTATTTCTTTGTTTAGTGCAGGAGTCAAGGGCGGTCGCCACACGCTACCCCCTAATAACCTTGCTGCATTCCATATGTTTTGACCATTTTCGAGGTGTGAGGTCCGACGAAGTCTCATCCACAAAGCCACGCTTTATATAAAAGCTGTGCTTTGATCATCAAATGCTCAACAGCACTTCGTATGCCACATTACCAATTTGGGAATGTATCACTAATAACCATCAACTACATAACCTCTAAGGGTGTTAAGCTAAGAGAATAAATTCTCCACCACCAACGGAAATATATTTGATAGAAACCAGCTTTACATCTCAAACTGTAACGTCAGACACACATCCATACAAGTCCGTTTCGGGATCGAACAAAACCGAAGGCACTTACAAATAAGTCCTTGCAATCCGGATATTCACTAATCACGACTGGACTTCCCATCACAAAGGGTAATAATTTCTATATCGGAGATCAGCCGATGCAGAAACATTCGACGGTAATCCTTCCACTTTCATAAATATCCAGTCTTCAATATCGGTCATCAAATGCAATTCATAACGACGTATCACATATTCGGAATGGGTTATACGACCCCAAGGTCCTTTCCCGGCTAACCCGAATAGTGAGCGCTTATTCAAAAAATAAGTATGGCATTCAAATTGAAGCAATCACAACAAATACCTATTTAAAGGTGAATATTGATAGTCGGTTATTTAACTATCAATAGGCGTGTTCAACATCACCAAATTCCAAATAATTTCCCAAATTATTTATTTTCATAAAATATCTTTACTAGATATATAATTTCCACACTTCAACCTTTTGAAAACAAATTTTCAAATCACTTTTCACCTTTACCACTTTTGAAAATAAATTTCAATCATTTTCCTTACGCGGAAATACTTTCATTTCAAAATGGTTCATTTAAACCAACTAAATAAATCCTTACTGATTTACTTTATATTTACGTTCCAAACCCGTAAGTTTATTCCCACACTTCAAAAATAAATCAACGTTTATTTTTAAAAAAATTTCCCTTTCTTTTATAAATTCCATAGTGAATTTACAATTCCAAAATATCTATGAATATATGATTCCCAAATCGATTTCTAATATTCATTTTCAATTTATCATTAAAAGATAAAATCTCAAAATATTCACTTCATATTGGAAAAAACATTTCCATACTTATTTAATAATAAGTAATTCAAAAATTCATTTATTTTCAACACTTGGAAAATATTCAATATACTTAAATCAAAATTTAGTATATATTTCATTCTTTAGAGAAAACGTGCGCTTAAACACATTTGTTTGGGCCAAAACGAATGTTACGTAAAACATTGTTACGACGATCCAAAATCACTAGTATAGTGATTCGAAATTAAGATAGATATATAAATCCCAATACTATACAAAAACATTTCCTTTCGAAAATCATTTACTAGAACAACTGTGTTATAGTCCACCATTTCCTTCTCTTTCTCGAAAACGTCTATTTTAACAATAAATGTTGAAATCTATGGTTTCGATAGTTAGTCCATTTTAAAACATCTTTAAATCATTTCAATTCTATTTAAAATATCACTTCACCAAACCATATCCATTTTATTTAATAATATATTCACTGTCCAAAATCGTGAATATACTTCACTAACCAAATTCAATATTTTTCTACACATTTTATTTCAAGGATAATTCACTATCCGAAATTGCGCATATACTTCTTTTAATAAATTTCTATATTCAATTTATCAAATTCCATTGATTTTGAATTTATAAACAATGTCTATAAATTCCATTTCTATTTATAAACTTCGATTTATAAATCTCCTTTATTAATCTAATTCAATTTATATATCTCAAATATATACCAAAAGTCCATATTATAAGTTAAATACTTATAATTCATTCATTTACAAAATTGTTCTTTTTAAAACTTCTATTACTTATAATATCCATTTATATTTTATAACAACTTCAACTTATAAAATCTCCTTTATTAACAATTTCTATTAATATCCCATTCAAATGCCCAAAATCCAGTTTATAAGTTAATTACTTATAAATATTTTATTTTACAACATCTATTTATTTTATAATCTTCACAATTTATAAATCTATAGTTTTTAATGAAATCCATTTTATACTTCATTTTAACACTTAATAAACTCGTTCTATAATTCCAATATTATATATATATATATATATTTTATTATAAATATCAATGTTAAAAATCTTTTATATACATCGTTTATAATAATTCAAAAATCCAAATTTAAACTATTTTATAAATCTATTTATTTGAAAAATCACCTTTTGGTTATATTTCACAAAAATCTTGATTTTTATAACATAAAAATTCATAACGTTTTAATTATTTAAAATGAATCAATTCAAAAATTTAATAAAACGTATACTTTGAAAAAAACCACTTTAAAATTCTTTTTAAAATCAAAATCATTATTTTTAAACTTTAAAAATGGATCCGATGATGCAACAACACCCAATAGTCAATCACGACAAACCAGACATCATATATCAATATGATAATCAACAAATATCGCAATATCTGTAATAAATCAATATAATTGAGGAATCCAGTTGGATCCCTCCAACCTGTTTCCCTGCATCCAAAGATGTTAGCACAATACCAATTCCGTTCCAATACGGAATATCGCGGTATATGGGATTCATAAAAATATTATCCGCTTAATAGACGGCACAATCGGGTCCCATCCGCTATATAATGCGGGAAATCAACTCCAAGTACATATATAATACCAATTTCACCTTGCAGTGAAATTATCACGGTATATGTTTTTAATAAATAACCTCCGCTTACTAACGGTGTATAATGTCTATTTTAACAATCAATAGATAACAATCATCATTCAAACATACAATCAACAATTTTAAATCTAACTATTTAAATTTTAAATCGAAACAATTTGATTGAGTGAGAAGTTCTCACCTTGATTTCAATTCAGTTTCCGCGTTCTATTTCGAATAAAATTAAATGCGCGTTTAATTTTACCCGAAATTTTCACTAGCTCCAAACGACTCCAAACCGGCTCCATTGCGTAGTGCTCGTCAATACGAACCCAACGCAAGTTGTTTCGTCCAATTTCGACCTCGTATGACTAAGTTACATCATTTTAAAGTTTAAACGAATTTTAATATATAAATTACAACATTTATATATTTTTTTACCCAAGCTCATCACAGCCATCTATTCTTCAACATCAGATCTGGGCTGTCCCTTTTCTTCTTCCCAGTTTTCCTTATTCGACCGTGAAACCCAATTGCCGCCCAAAAAACCCTAATAGCCGCGCTTCCACCTTCACGTTTGGGCTCGATCAGCTTTCTCTACTTCGAAGCCAAGGCCGATTTGTGCCACCGCCCCAGGACCGGTCCAACTCGGTCGACCATATAGCTCGAAAAACGTGCATGAACATTGGGCCTTCACGAACGAATTGCCGACGAACCGTAGCTTCGTTTCCGATCATACCCGTTGGATAGAGAGATATCGATACTCTCTACATTTTTCTAGTCGGGAGTTTTCGATGAAAGTGAATAGATTGGAAGAAATCAAGGGGGAAAGAACGTTGATTTTCGGCCGTTGACAATGAGGGAGGCGGCGGCTCTATTGAAACCCTAGGGTTTTGCAAGTTTGAGAAAGTGAGGCTTCTTTTTATAGAAAATTATCGAAAAACACTATTCATTTCGGATTTTTCGAACTTCGATTTACGTGCGGTAACCGGCGTTTCTAGGGTTTATCCCGCATTCCGGACACAATGGAACAGGTTTCGGAAGCTAATTCGATCATCTGTGCGAGTTATGGCAATAAACGATCAATTTAAATTAAATCGATTCAAACTAATTTCTACGCGTTTTGGGATACCCCAGACAAACGGTAAATCCGATTGACACGAAATTTGAAACCATACGATAATATGACATTATGGATCCGATGAAACTGGTTTCGTCGAAATCTGAGACTGTTTGAAAAATTGCTATTTTAACTCGTCAATTAAATATTAAAATATTCAATTTTCACAAATTAACTTTAAATTCAATTTTAAAAGTTCTATAAAATCAGTCTAACTCCAACATGATTAAATAAAATTTTACAAATCAATTTTAATCATATTTAACCCAATTTTCCATTTCTTTCTGTAATTTCACATATTAAATTATCGATTTAATTATCCAATTAAATCCAATTATTCGAAATGAAATTTATTCGACTTATAAATTTCACTTATTAATATTCAAATTAAATTAAATATACAAATTTTAATTAATAGAAATTCTGGTTCGTTACAATATATATATGAGAAAGCGTACTTATTATTTTCTTATATAAAGATTTTAAATGGATTTATATAAGATTATATTTTGATGTATAAAGAAATATATCTTTCTAACAAATAGTAAAGGAATTGGTTGTTAAATTATTGAATTAAATTAAGAAGTATAGAAATACAACCAAATTGAAATTAAATCTTGAATTCGGGAAAGGTTTCGAGATAAGGATAATCAATTAATTTATGTGATTAATTAAACTTTATTAAATGAGATTAATTAATGGATAATAATTGGAAATGATAAATTAAGAGGAAGTTACTTAATGAAGTAACTAGAGGTAAGTAATCTAAGGGACAAGTACTTAATGAAGGTAATTAAGAAATAAGTTAATTACCGAATGTGATTAATTGGAATTAATTAATGATGGAATTAATTTAAAGAAATAATAAATAATATTATTTAATGCATTTGAATGAAATGTTCCTATTTCAAACAAGATTTGTTTGAAAATTTAAAGAAATTTGTTTGGAATTAAAAACCCAAGGTGGTTTAAAATTTTAAAGTGTAACTTGGCATGTAAAAGAAATTAATATGTATATAGGTGGATATACATAATATCAAAGGTGGTTTGAGATAAAATCTAAATATTGAGTTTTAAATTAGGAATGAGATGTGAAAACCCAAAGTGATAAGTTTTTGAACTTATAGATGAAAAAAAAAATTGAAATTTGAATGGGAATTCAAATTGTGTGAATTTGACTGAATTAAGTGAATTGAATTTAACTTAGAGGAAGTTAAATAAGTTGAAATGATCAACCTGATTTGGAAATTTGAGGATGAAATTAAGATTTAACTTAGGGAGTTAAATGGTTGATTGGAATTGAGAGTTTATATGATCTCATGTTGGGTTTGAGATCTATAAAATTGATTTAAATAAGTTGGAATTGTAATTAAAGTTGAAATAGTTTTAAATTCAAATGAAATTTGAATTGAATTTGGGAGGAAATCAAGAATAATTCAACTAGATTTGGAAATGGAGTTTGAAATTGGGATTAATTCAAACTGGAGTTGAAATGAATTGAAATTGGAACTAGTTCAATTGAAATTTATTTGAATTAGTAGAATTTGATATCAAGGTTGAATAAAGTTAAATCTAGAAAGAAACTTAGGTTAATTCAACTTGAATTGGGGTTGAATCAATTTTAATGGAAATTGAAATTATTTAAATTGGTATTGGGTCAATTTAAATGGAAGTGGAAATTTAAATTAAATTTATGAAAATGGAGATTGGGAAGTGAGCAGTTTTGACTCTAGACTATTTTTAATATAAATTGTTTTAACCTATTTTTCCAAGCTATTCATTATATATACAACCTTTCTTTTAAAAGCCAAACTATCTTATACATGTTTGCCATTATTTTTGTAACTGATTAACAATTTTAACTATTTTATAAACTAATTACTATATCTCAACTATTTTACGAAACTAATTACTATCTTACTATTATTTAGTAATTATCTAAAATTTCTATAATTATTTTAACTATTTTATACCTACTTTACAAACTAGTAATTATTTTCCAACTACTTATCTATTTTTAAATTTTTCAAGCCATTTTCTAAATAAACTGGTCGAAGTTTAAACTGTTATTTAAATACCCAATCGAAATAAGAATAGAGATGATAATCCAAATGGATTGAAGAAATTATGAGTAAATGAATAAAAATCAAAGTGAATGTTAATAGAAATGAAATTAATTTGGCTAATAACCAATAAAGATAATCACGTAGGGTGTACGTATGTTATTCTATTCTCATAGTAATGTGATCCAGATTCGAGCATAGAATTTCGAGATAGTATGTCGATCCGAGTTGGAATTCTTCACCCGATTTTCGATGGCGAACCTGGATGAGGATTGTTGATTGGTTCTGGATATTCTCTATTATAGTCAGGCTATGCAAGGAGAATGACGGTTTCTAATCAAGAAACCAGATCTGTGTCCGCACTAGGAAGTCGGGTGGATGATACTAGTCGGAAATGAAATTGTGTGATCGAGTGAGCGATCAGATTGGTATAGCGTGCGGATGATACGTGTACATCGTACAGGTTTGACTATAAAAAAAATGATGTTGGAGGGAGTAATCAAATTTGAATATTTGATTTTGAGTAAACAAAGTTAAATATCTTTGTTTTATAAAATGAAATTCCGCTTGTTGAATCTTTTACCAGAAGAAAAGGGTTTTTGAAAATGTTTGAAGTATAAAAGGAGTTTTACACAAGTTTGAAATGATCCAAGGTTTTAAAAATTACACACATATATATATATATAAAGGATCTTATGAGGATTTTAGAAAAGGTTTTGGGAACCTTTAGATTTGGAAAGGCTTTTGATTTTTGGGTAAAATCAATATGAGAATTTGAAAAGCCTAGTTTGAGAATTATCGATTTTAGAATAATCGATTTTGTGTAAAGAAGCTTTGTATGAGATCATACTAGGTGTATGATTTAAAGATAATATATGTGTATAGTATAAAATGTTTTGATGATGGCTCTGGGGAAAAAGGCGCTCCCTTAAAATGAACTTCTCAGGAGTACCACCGGGTGGTGCTGCCTTGTGCCCTAGGGGGGTTCTAAAGTTGATCCTGCGAGGAGTCCGGACAAAACTAGTTCCTGGGGATTATGAGTATACCATAGCGAAAGTCGTGTGTGCCGCTGAGAGCCAACAGTCTGCGTTTGATTTTATATCAGTAGACTACAACCTATGGTATAACATAGCAAAAGTCGTGTGTACTGCTGAGAGCCAACAGTCTGCGTTTGATTTTATATCGGTAGACTGCGACCTATGTAGGAGTGGAGAAGTTTCATTTTGACAGCGAAAATCAGAGACCGCTGAGAGCCTGCAGTTACATGGACTTTTGCTGCGATGGCAACATAATCCTGGAATGTAACTGCGATCTGTTGTGCGGAATCCATGGCGTAATCGAAAGGCTGCGGAGAGCCTGCAGTTACATGGACTTTTGCTGTGACGGCAACGTAACCCTAGAATGTAACTGCGACCATGGATGGGGTGATGATTTCCATAGCACTCTCACCAAACATATATCCTCTATTTTCAAAAACTGTTTTCTATATTTTCAATAAAATTATTTTTCAAGTATTTTCACTGGATGTTGAAAATGGGTCCGCTAAGTACTTATAGATTTTCAGTCGTACGCCTGATCAACGTATGACCGAATTTCTGTGAGAATAAGGATGGACTGGTTGAGACATCGAGTTATAAACGTATTTTCTTAATTTTTTGTGGATTTTAAAGGTGTTTTAAAAATGATCAAAGAATAATTTTCTAATAATAAGCATTTTATAAATTCTGGCATCGTCCTTTTCGAGGACGAAAAGATTTAAAGGGGGGAGGAATGTGAGAACCTGGATTTTCTGGACATTTGTAATTGATAAAATAAACGGGTTAATTAATTGAATTTCTGATTTATAAATTTAATATATAAATGTGGTAATCTCCTTTAAAAAAAATTTTAAAATTTATAAAGTTAATTGCCCTCAAAACAATAATAATGTGTCAAATTTTATATTTATAAACAGATTTTAAATAGAATTGAAATTGTGTTTGTCTATATATATATTTAAAAAGTTGATTTTAATTTGAATTTGAATTAGAAATTCAAAGAATAAATATCTTAAATTAAATTGGATATAGAATATATACATATATATATATGATTTTATTTGTTTTATATTATTTTCCTTAAAAGATCATATTCATATAAATGTATATGTAAAAGTTTTAGATTTTAAAATACACGTATAAGAATTATTTGTATTCTAATTAGTTTTAGGATATTTTCTTTTAAGAGTAAATTTATATTTACATATGTAAGTATTAATTAATAAAGAAAATTAAATATGTTAGTTTATGTTAACATTTAAATTAAATAAAATTAAATTAAAAATACAAAGACTTGTGTAAACATGTAAATTATCTTAATAATACATGTAAAGAAATTAAGTATTAAAGTGACATATGTAAGAAGATTAAGCTAGCTTATGACAAATGTTGGCAAAATGAACATGTGGCCTTCATTGTTTTATTTGAAATTTAAAACATAAGAAAATTGTTTTTCCTCTTTTATTTTTCCAAACTTTCTTTCTTCATTCTTTCATGTATTAATGGCAACCACTCAAACCTAAAATTTTAAATCCAAAAGCAAAATCCTGGATTTCACTTTCAAAAGCAATACTGCAGATCATTTTCAAAAAGAAAACAAAAATCTGCAATACTTTTATCAAGCCTGAAATCATTTTCAAGAGTTCAAATAATAAAATCTGAAGCAAAGGCAACATCAACCTAAAACAAATTCAAGTTGAAAACAGATTCAAGATTTATTTCAAAGCAAAGATTCAGCCTCAAAGAAAAAGAGCAGATAACCATAATTTTCCAGGCTCTGATCTATGCTTTTATAAGGACAGGTGAGTAAAACTGATATTTGTTTTAAAATATGTAGAATAATCTGATGCATGCAACCTATATCTGAAGTATGCATGATAAATTGATGCCTGATGGTTTATTATATATTTCATACTTATATGTATCTGACTATATAGTGTTGGCTTCTTGTTATTGGAAACAAACTTGAAAAAAAAAATTCATGCCCCAAATATTTAAACAGATGCATGTTATGATTTTTAAAGGTTAAATATTTGTATCAACTCAAGTTTTTAAAGCAACACATTCGAGTCAAAAGTTTTAAAGCTAAAGCATACTTTAGTTTTAAATTTTCTTATCATAGAAGCCTCTGTTCGTCTTTGTGACAGATGAGTAAATAATTTTTTTTAGATTTAAGTAAATCTGTGTGTATGATTTATGAAGAAGGTTGTGTTTTGCTTGAGTACCCTCTTTCAGTTTTAACTCTGTATATAAATAAGTATGTTTATGCTGTGCATTCTTTTGATTTTATTTTTCTGCTTTCTGGGTTACAGGGTTGGAAATAAACTAGTAAATTAAATTTCTTTCCACTAAATCATTACCAAGCTTAGGATTTAAAACAAATAAGTATGTTTAAGAATAGGTTGTGATCTAGAAATTTTTTTAAACTCGATAGTGGTGAATTGTCTCTGTAAACTTAGTTTTACAGAATAAATCTTAAACTTGATGATAATTTCGAATGTCATGAAATATAAATTCAGTTATATAACTTGAATTGTCATCAGAAAATGGGATTTCTAAAACAAAGTTGATAATTTTTATTTGAGTATGCTAAGAGCAATTGCTAATGAACGGAAGTTGGGCTTTGAGTAAATCCAATTGGCTGGAGGTCTTTGTGATGTTAGGAATTTGGACCAGGGATGGAGGAGAGTCTGACGATGTCAGGAAAATGACCGGTGACGTTCCAGTTCACCATGGCGCTGGTGATTGTCAAATTTCGATTTAAGCCCTAGTTTTTCAAGGCTTGAAATAAATGGTCGTGGTGGATCCCTTGATGTGTCGAGCTGCAAGTGGATTGGAGTAGTGGTAGCGTGGAGGGTAACGTTGGCGTTGGAGAAGCCTCAGGTGAGACGGCATGTTGTCAGGTGGTTAGAAGTGAAATTTCGACATGGATTACGGTGAGGGGTTTTGTTACAGGAAAGGGTGATGGGATCTGTAGAACTCAATTTTGATGTCTTGTTCAAATGGGAAGTTCAGGTTATCCGATGGTGAATGGAGGTCAGAGGCGACTTGTCTACAGTGACGTTGGGTGATCGATCGTCGTCGTCGTTCTGTGCACGTGCACGTTGGTTTGCGTGTGTCAGTGGTATAAGAAGATTGGTAGGCTCGGGAATGTTTAAGGGAAGATAGGGAGATTTCTCGAGGTGGTTGCAGTTTTAACCGGTGTAGTTTTTTAAGTTTTAGTTTTGAAAGAACTCGAATTGCGTCTCAGGATTTTAGGCTTCAGGCTCGAGTGCATTAAGGGTTCCACCGAAGTTAATTTAAACCAGTTTTAAGTTTACATAAATGAGTTTTAAAGATTTAAATAAATTTGGTTTAAACCATAATTTACTAAATAATTTAAAATTATTTGATTTGGAAAAATATACGATTTGTTGACTTATGTTTGATGAATGCTTAAGTATTTTAGTGTCAAATTAAATAATTTAATTAAGCAAGTCAATTTTAAAAATAGATGTTTTAATTATGATTGAGATAATTTAAGGGATAATTAATCAAGGTAGGTGATTAAAGAAAAAATTAATTTCAGTAATTAATTTAGGATTGTGATGTGAGTTTCGAACTCGTTAGGAACTGGATTAACTCAAGTAAAGAATGATTGTGCTCGGGTCAGTATCCTAGTATTATGCTGGGTTGGTTCAAGTTTTCAAAATTTCAAATGTTTTGGAATTGTTGCTTAGATGATTTTATAGTAGGTGAATTTCTATAGGTCTTTAAAGATGATTTAAATAATGAAATTGAATGAACATAAATTATTTAGTAAGAATGGTAGTTGGTTAATGTAATCAATTTAAGGGGATAAATTATTAAATTAATAGTTAAGATTAATTGATAATTAGATTGGGAAATCAGTGTAAGGAATTGATTTATTGATGAGATTAATTTCTGTAATCAAGGATTATTTACGAAGTGTAATTAATTCAGGATTGGTTAATTTAAAGAAGTTAATTAAGGAGTATGATTAATTTTGATTAGTAGTGATTATAAGATAATTAATTTGTGTAATTAATTAAGAATCAAGGTAAGTAATATGGAGGGTTGGGGGTTAATTAAATTGTGTAATTAATTAAGACTTAATTACTTATTAATCCAGGGTGATTAATTAAGATAAATAATGAAGGAATGATTGGTTAATTGACTTGAAATAAATTAATGTTAAATAAAGAAATCTAAGTGGTTGCCGTTAGTAATTCAATTAGGCTTAACTAAAAAAATTAAATTTATATGTGATTAAGCTTTCCTCATGGATGATTGAATGGTATGGATGCTTTGGATGAGTTGATAACTCAGTTTTGAAATGTTATGTATTTCTTTTGCATAACTTAGGTTAGGATGACATGAGACTCGAAGGGACCGGAGTCGGGTATTAGTAAATAACCGAAACCATTTCGATTCTTTAAAAAAAATTAATATGTGATATAGGTGGTGTCTATAACAATGTGAAGTGTAAATTGATATAAGTTATCCCGGGTTTATATAAATTGTATGCTTTTGTATTCCAAGTTAGATGGGTTTACTCACGCTGATTTCCAGCCTGACCCGGGTGTTACTTTGATGTAATGCTCGGGTCAGACCGAGTATTACAGATTTTTAGGTAAGGACGTTCTGGAGCTCAAGAGGCGAGCTGGAGAGCAGGAACATATGGAGAGCTTTTGATGTGATATATTATAGTATCTGAAACAGATTGATTAATCGGTTCTGTGATTGTAAATCTGTTGTAACTCTGATATATAATAAAGTGTAATTTGACAAGTACAATTTCCCTTGAATAACTATTATTTATGTGATACTATATTTTATCCGCTGCGTATGTGAGATTTTGGATTTGGTTTTATGTTTCTTTTTCTTCTATCTCTTCTTCTTTTCCTAACTATCTGGAATTTTCGGGATCGAAATTTCCGGGTCGTTACATAAAGTGATATACATTGATACAACATTAATACCCAATAGAGTATAAATATTAAATTTCAATAAAAAAATCAAACAAAAATCATAAATATTCTTTGTGATGCATATTCCACTTCAGAATGATAGGGATAATGTCATCAAATAAAACCATGTAGTTGTGTCTATTTGTGGAATATTTATGTCAGGAATTTGAATGTCTACTAACCATGCATAACTGTTAGGACATTTAAATGAGATTAGTAGTATTCTATATTTAAAAAAAATGAATTCAAGTATCTTCTAACCATGCATAACCGTGAGGACTTTTAAATAAGATTAGAATCAACTTGTCTATTTAATTAATCAATTTCGATATGCATTCCATACATGCATAACCGTGAGGACTTTTAAATGAGCATGGAAGCACATAATCAAAAATCCCTAGTAATTCACCCATGCATAACCGTGAGGACTTTTAAATGAGAGTGAATACTTTGGATGTTTTTATTTGTTAAAAAAATAACGAAATGAAAAACAAATTATTTCCCATTTAAAATACCATATATTGACATACTATATTTGGATTTTGATGAATAATGGACGTTAGAAATATGATAGAATTAGAGATGGTCATGGAATTTTTACCAATAAAAAGTTGTATAACTCTTGTTTAAATTTTTAAAGAAATTTACTGATTATACAGTCTCAAGTTACAATATATGATTAATATCAAAACTCATCAATTTTTCAATCACTATTTATCTTTACGATAATCAATAGGGAGTCAGATTAGTTAATTTAGTCATTTAAAATCATATTCAAAAATATTTATCAAATTTTCTAAAAATGACTAATTTGAAACAAGGTCAAAAATGATTTTTTAGAAGGGGTTTTATAAGAAATTTTTTGCTATTTGAAAATATTTGAAATGAAATATGCAAATATTTTCTTTGAAAAAATGATGCAGCTACTGAAATGTCTCAACATAAATCACGTTTCACTAGTAATTTTTCTACCAACTAGATTACCAGTGTAATCTGCATCTGAATTTTCCTTTCACTCGAAATTATCATTAGATAAATTTGATAGACCAGACCAATGAAGTGTGCATCAAAATATCTTAAAATCAATTTTAACAGCTTTTAAATGAAATTCTCTTGAATTTGAATTTGAAGCTGTGCCAATCAACAAATCAGTGAATATAGTGTCAAATCTAGAAGCTGTAGGATAAACAAATATATTTACGTGCACCGAGAATAATAATCAATCAATAAGATACCATCGTTAGTCTTAACAAATTTATACGAAGTAGTTCAAAGGCACGTGTAGTGTTCTCGGTATGAAAAGTATAATGGGCCAACAATTTTGAAAAAGTCGGAATGAAAATCAGCATTCATTTCTTTATCAAATAACCGGCTGAATTAAATTCAAATTATGGTGTAGATTATCACATTTAATAAATCGTTCAAGATGAATATACCATTACCTATTTTACCTTTACGATAATTTTTCCTTGTTGCCCATTGCGATTCTGCCACCTTCATACTAGGCTAAGGAACTTTGATTTGTCGCCCGTTTTGTTTCTGGAATAGCCAGAATCCAGATAACACTGTTATTGTTCCTTAGCATGCCACCACGCGTACACGTTGAAAGATGTTTGTGACCTATTTTTTTTTGTAGGTCCATGGATGTTAGTGGAAAACGGTTTTAAAAAATATTTTTGTGTAGACCCATAACTATTTATATATGTTCCTTTTGGCACCCAAATTTGTTTAACTTTGAGAGATTTTATATTTGTGCCTTTTGGAACCCAAATTGGAATGGTTTTAACGTGTTTGGGTCTATACCAACAAATATGTTGATTGTGTCCGATTTTTCTACAAATTGTGCACATGGAATTGACTTGTTTATTTCGTTTCTAGCATTTTCAGATTGATTATATCCAAGTCCTTGTCTAACTGTATTAACAGTTTGTTTCCCTAATAACATATTCAATGATCTTTCTCTTTTGGAAAATTTTCTTAAAGTCGTTGACAGTTGTTGGACTTGTGTTTTAGTGATTCAATTTCAATTAATAATTGTGTGCACCTTTTAATAGAATTTTCTCTCCTAGTGTTTTCACTTTCTTTCAAATTAGATTTTCATTTTCAAGCGATTTAATTCTAATATATGATTTTTTATCTCTTCTTCGAATGTTGGACACGTATCACAACTTGGGATCCTACTTTTATAGTTTCTAACTTATTGGTCAAGTTTTTTTTGATTCTATCAAAATATCTCTTTGTGATTCAACTTTAGCATATTTCTCCCTAAGTCTTTCAAAACAGCCATTTACTTCGTGGAAATATATAAGTAATTATGAGTGAGTGAGTTTTGATACCTCGCTTGGCTCATCATCGTCGCTATCAGTTATGTCACCTCGAAGACAAATATCTTCTTTCACACTCTCACTGCTAGTACTTTTATTATCTTCATCACTTGTATTCCACGTGGCTGCAAAATTTCTTTTTTTTGATTTCTTTTCTAGGCCGTGTCAATTCTGAGGACAATTGGGCTTGATGTGTCTGGGTTTGTTGCACTTGCGACAGATGATCTCCCATTTTTCTAGCTTGTCTAACGCTTTGGCTATTTTTCATTTCAATTTATGATTTAGAGCTGGATTTTCGTATTTGTGATTCCACTTTTTGAATTTCTTCATTAATAGGGCCCGCTTAGCTGCTCCATCATCATCATCATCATCACTTTCCATTGTTCCTTTAAGTGCTATTGATTTCTTTCGAGTATCACCTCCTTCTCGTTCTTCCTTGAATTTCATTTCTAGCTCGTAAGCGTTGAGATTTCTTATAAGCTCTTCAATTTGATTTGTCCCAGTTCCTTTGATTCTTGAATGGTAGTAACTTTTGTTTCAAAATTCCATGGAAGGACTCTAAGAATTTTTCGAACTATTTCCAACTCTATGTATGATTTTTCGAGTGCTATTGATTTGTACATGAGATTGAAAGTCGTGCATACATCTCTTTAACATTCTCATCCATGGCCATTGTGAAGTTCTCGTATTCGCTACTAAGCATAGCAAGGCGAGATTCCTTGACTTGAGATGTTCCTTCGGAAGTCACTTCAAGTGTGTGCCAGATTTCCTACGCGGTTAGATAATATGAGATATGATTATACTCAATATGATCCAATAAACAGAAAATAGAATTCATGGCTTTAGTATTAGCATTCTGTAACTTATTTTCTAGATCTGTCCATTAATCAATTGGCTTTTCAATTTCCTGGTTATTTACTACTATAGTTGGCGCTCTGTAACTTGTCTCAACAATATTCCAAGCATCAATGGTTTTTAGAAAAAATTTCATTCTATTTTTCCAATAAGCATATTCACCATTGAACATTGGTGGTCTAACTATAGATTAACCCTTAGCAAAAGCGTTATTAAAAGAACCTATTTTCAAAATTCAAATTTTAAAACAAAAATTGATTTTTGAAAATGAATCAAAAAAATTTAAAAAAAATTGCTTCTGTTCCTAGCTCTGATACCACTTGTAGGATCGATTTCACCCTAGAGGGGGGTGAATAGGGTGATGCTGTTAATTATAAAAATTTAATGCGGAAGTTTGTAAAATATTTTCAACATAGATATACCAGAATTATAGCAGCACAAATAAGAGCAGAATAATAAATGCAGGAATACAACAACACAAAATTTAGCAAGCTTCGGCAAAACCCTGCCTACGTGCTGCCCCTAAGGTTTCTACCAGAAATTAAGCAGTCAGACGCTTACACACGTAAATCCACGACACCCGCTATCGAATAACCTTAACTCTACGCTCAAAACTCTACCACAACTCTGCCACTGAGTTGTGAATTCTCAAATTACACCACCGTAGCTCGTCCCCTAGTCACACGACTAGAAATTACACAAGTTTAAAAGGTAGTACAAAATTAAAAGCAATTTAAAAACAAACAAGAGTTTAAAACCCTAATTAACTAAAGCCTTTATTAAAATAAAACAAGGCCGGCCCTTTTATTTATTTTCTCTACTTTCTACTGTAAAAATGGCGGCCTCGTTCCTTTATTCTCTAGTTCCTCTTTTCCTTTGCTCGAAAATTAGGGCTTTTGGAGAAATCGATGAAGCCGACTGATTGTTGGTTGATAACAATTGCTATTCCTATGATTTGCTTCGATAATTGACCATTTCGTCGATTCAAACACATCTTCTTCGATTTGATCGAGTTCGACTACAAATTGTTATGTGATTTTTGCTTTTTGCTTTATATTCTTGAACTCGATGATTTCATAGCCGATGATGATTGGGTTTAAATAGGAATCCAATTCCTATATTCTCGCTCGAATTGATTTTTGAATTTGGCTAATAATTTTGTTTTGAATTCATCTCGGGCACTTGATTTTAGTTGAATGTTTGAGATTGACCTAACTTGTTCAATTCGTTGTTTTGTTTACTTGTTTAGCACGGTGTTGATTTCCTTCGTGGCCACCACGGCTTCGATTTCTGACTTGTTCAACTTTGGTATTGATTTGTTTATGCAATGATATTGTTTGAATTTTTCCTCTGCAAAAATATTTGCTTTTTGACTTTGGCCTTATCACTGCTTCAACTTCTGTTTTTGACATCATTGACTTCGGTCATTTAATGTTGTGATAATATGTGACTTTGGCACTTCTGTTCATCTCTGTAGCATACTCGACTTGTACCTGTCGTTGCATGACTTCGTCGATTTTGAAATTATGAAAATATGAACTTATTTGATTACCTAGAACTTTGGTCATTTGGATTGATTCCTTACTGCTACACGTGAATTTGACTGTTGAGCTTTGTTCGAATGTGATATTGGTCTTGATTTCGTTTATTTGAAATGAATCCTGGACTTTTGCATGTCTGTTCTTTCCTTTGTTGGCATTGGCTTCTGTTGTTTCATGATTTGTAGTTTGCCATGTTCCCCATGTCTTTGCAGTTGAAACTTTGAGCTGTATACTTCACTTGTACTATGATGTTGTTTTGTACATTTCTTCACTCCGAGTTATTTATGTATATATATGATTTATTGTCTAGACTACACTTAATGTTTGGTTGCATGCATATTTGTACATGTCTTTGGTATCACAGTTTCATTCGAGTCTATGCATTCTTCTTTGGCTTGTATTTGGTTGTATGCATATGCATTATCCACTGTGTTAGTCCGTGAGATGATGATTTTGATGACAACAACCTTAGAATAGATTATAAAATATAAATACTGACATTATAAGTTTAGATATATATATATATATATATATATATATATATGCAGGATTTAACCATGCAGGTACGAAGAATGAAGACTGTACGGTATAGAGATTCAAGATATCGAGATAGAAGACTCATGAGTATCAAGATTATCAAGAGTTCAAGATTTCAAGCATAAGTATTTTTATTTGGAATTTTCGTTAAAACTCGTAGAAAAGCACTGGCGTCTTAAAATCCAATTTATTCGTGGAATGGAATCCACTTCAAGCCTGTTAAAGGGATGGAACCCTAAGTAGGATGGAACCTACGAAAATCTAGTGGAACATTGTTTTGTATCCACTAATTTTAATTTAAATGATTTTAAAAAATTATCTTGTTTTCAAAATTATTTCAAAACGTTCCTTTTAAAAACATCAAAACTCTCTATCCTGATTTTAAATAATTTTAGCCTCAAAATTATCTTTAATTTCAAAGTCAAATTACTCCTGATTTTAAACTATCTGTTTAAATTATATATTTAACTTTTATACTTAGATTTAAATATAAAATTTTAGTTAAAATCTATATATATTATTCTCTATATTTACTTATGAATTTTAACTATAATCAAGTATATTTGTAAAGTTTAAAACAGTTTTAATATAAGATAAAGGTTATTTTCAAAGAAAATCAAATCACCAAAAATTGCTTTGGGATGTCGACATGCCTAGGGTAACCATGTCGACATGGTGTCAGTTGAATTCAAAATTTAAATTTCAAATAAGTGTCTATTCGCCATAACTCTTCATGAATGGACATGGCTGTTGTTCTTCTATAAATAGGGGTTAGTTTCAACGAATCTTATATAAGATTTTCTTGTTTTTCACTCCTCTTCTTCTTCCACGTTTCTTAATACATATTCTTACCATTACTCTGCCG
Organism: Allium cepa; assembly: GCA_030765085.1. Lineage (NCBI taxonomy): Eukaryota > Viridiplantae > Streptophyta > Magnoliopsida > Asparagales > Amaryllidaceae > Allium > Allium cepa. Next base: position 465,959,131 of record CM060931.1, read on the forward strand.
AAATCATTAATGAATCCACTTCGATTACTTCTAGTTTGATTCTCTATCACTATCTCTACAAGGTTCTCAGTGCTATTCAGAGTTATAAACTTCTTTGTAATCTATTAAGAGATAAAAGGTGCGATTGTAGCCTTGGAAATCAATAAAGAGATAAAAGGTGTGATTGTAGCCTTGGTAAATCAATTGGGTAAACTTGTGTCCCGGAAATCAAGTATCTCTACCCAGAGGATTGAAATTCTGGAGGGTGTACCTCGTAGCCTTGAAACCGAGATTGTAATTGTACAACTGCTTTTGAAAGGAAATCCGTACTTATGTTGCGGGACTGGATGTAGGGTAACTCCGAGCCAGTATAAAATCCGGTGTGTTCTTTCCTTTACTGCTTTTATTTTATTTCTGCATCTGTGTTTGTTTCTGTGATCATATCTGTGTCTGTATATTACATGCATCGGTATCTAAATTAGCATAAACTGAAAAAGATTTAGTAATTCTTTATTAACACTATTCACCCCCCTCCCTCTAGTGTTAATCCTAGCCTTAAGATCCGTAATCCGCATTTCTCACAATTGGTATTAGAGCAAGGTTTTCAAAGTTTCGTAATCTGATTTTTGTAAAGTTTTCAAAATGGCTACCAACACTGGTACTTTTACTAACACTAGTATCTCTGTCACTAGTTCATTTGTAGAGGGTCAGTCTACTGTCATACCACCGCTTCTTAATGGCAGTATTTATGCATATTGGGCATGTAGGATGAAAATATATTTACAATCTACAGGATTAGACACTTGGAATCTCACACAAACTGAATATTCTGAACCCACAACTAATTTTGCACAGTGGACTGCTGAGCAAAAGACTGTTGCACAAAATAATTCTAAGGCTGTGAATATTCTGTTTTGTTGACTAGATAGAAATGAATTCAATAATGTCAGTTTGTAAGTCTGCATATGAAATGTGGAAAACTTTGCAAGTTACTCACGAAGGAACAAGAAAAGTTAAGCAGGCCAAAATTTCCATGCTCACAAATCAGTTTCAATTATTTAAAATGAATCCTAATGAGTCTATTTTATATATGTATAGTAGATTTCAGGATATTGTGCATTCTCTAATATCTTTGGGAAAGGAATTTTCTGAAGAAGATCAAGTCAGAAAGATTTTAAATTCTCTAACTCCAGAATGGGATCAAAAGACACATGCGATCGAAGAGGCAAATGACATCAGTACTTTAAAGATAGAAGAATTAATTGGAAATCTAATGTCGTATGAAGTTCAAATGATCGAAAGAAGAGAAAGTAAAGCATATGAAAAGAAATCAATGGCATTCAATGCATTGGCCGATGGATCAGACTCAAACATCGATAATGATGAAGAGATAGCCTTTATGACTAGAAATTTTAGGAAATTCCTAAAATACAGAATGATGAATAATCTCAAGAGAAATAACTATAAGAATTCTGGAAATCAGAATGTAGTGCCAAATAATGACAAATGTTACAATTGTGAGAAACCAGGCCATTTAAAAGAGATTGTCCGTATCCAGATAGGTCAAATTCTCCTATGAACAACGATCCAGCAAAGAAACGGAAGCGTGCATTTACTGCTACTCTAGATGACTCAGACTCGTCCTCAAGTGATGATGATCAGAAGACAGATAATTTGAATTTGTGTTTCACAGCTGTTCATGACTCTGACGAATTCAAAGAAACGGACTCAGATAAAGGTACACGTTTACAATACAATTGGTTGAAATTGCTTTCTTAGAATTAGTTGCTTGATTGTTTGATTGATTGATTTTGAATTGGTGTGTTGTTTGAATTTTAAAATTTGTTTTCTGTTTTTTATTATTATTTCATTATTTTATTATTATTATTATTAATTTTATTATTTTTTAATAGTATAATTATATTTTCTGAAATATACTTGAAGTTTAATAATATTTCAGATATATATATATAGGAATTAATAATATATATATATATATATATATATATATATATATTAGAGAACTCAGGAAAAATCAATTCATGAAAATTCAAAGGCACATGTCGACATGGTCCCTACCATGATGTCTACATGGGTACCTGAATTTGAATTTCAAAATTTGAATTCAAATGTTTGAATTTCCCTCCACCTTTTCACTTTATTCAATTCTCTGAAAAGCTACCTTTTGACCAGAGAATATGTCCTTTGAGAATCTATTTATTCACTATCTTTTATCATATCTTTTCACTCTCACTTTCAAATTCAAACTCTCTTTTCATAACTTCAAGCTCTCTACTCTCTACTTTAATGGCTTCTTCAAGCAACCCATCCACCATGAGAATTTCCAAAAAAATCAAAGAGCAATTATTCAATGATCCGAAGGCAATAAAAGCATACATCAATTATGCTAACTATGCCAAAGTCCATCCGGGAAAATTTGCTATTTTTCAAGATTTTTCTTCTTATGAAACTGATTATCTTTTTGCAAACAATGGAGTTCTTAGTCTTATTGATGCTTCTCAAAATGATTTTGTTTGCTATCCTAATCTTGTCAAAATTTTCTATGCGAATTTAAATCGCGGATTTTATGATGGTAATGAGAATGAAATTTGGAGTAGTGTCAAAGGCACTAGTATTGTTTTGAATTGTGATCTTTTGGGTATTATTCTCAATTGTAAGAATTCGGGAATGGATCTTTCTAACTTTAAAATCGATGAACATGATCGTGAGACATTTCATCACATTTTCGAAAGAGATGATGATTTTGAATTTAAAAATAGAAATTTTCGACCAAAAGCAAGAATTTTCGATCTTCTTTTGCAACATACTTTGAACCCAAGATCGGGGAATTTTTAACAAACCTACTTCAAAAGTTTGCAAAGCACCGTTTGCTATTTTTGGAAATTATGACATAAATTGGGCGCAAGTTATTTTGGATGAACTTCGTCCCAAAAATCTTAAAATGGGTGAGAATACTTTATATCATGGAATTTATCTCACTCATATTTTTAACTATTTTGGAGTGGATTTCAAAAGCGAAGAATTTGTTTCTAAAAAGGTTTTCAATCATTCCAACATTTTGCTTATGAAAATTCCATTTGTTTTTCAACCTTATGAGACCCTTACCGAAAAGGAAGAGCATTTGGCTCATGAGGAAATGGAAGAAGAGGAAGAAGAAGAAGAAGGGGATGAAATGGAAATTGAAGAAGAAGAAGAAGAAGGTGAAGCCTCTTTGGAAAGTATTGACTATCCTCCAAATCCGTCCACCAAAACCCTTCTCAAAAACCAAAAGACTACTATTGAGAATCAACGGATTCTTAAACGATCAATTAGTAAAAAGTTGGGTAATATTTCTTTGACGATGAACAAGTTCATTTCAAAAGTCAGTAAGAAACTTGGACTATCTTCATCATCTTCATCCTCTAACTAGTTTTATCTTCTCGTATCGTGTTGTATTTGTTTTAGTTTGCTTTATTTCGAATATTCATGTTGTTTGTTGTGTGCATAATCGTTGTATTATCGTAGTATGCAATGAAATGAAATTTCCTTTCTATTATCTACCTTATCTTATGTAACATCCCTGAATTTTATCCAGGATAATTTGATAATTAATTTAATTTTTGGAAATTAAATTGTGAATCTATTTGTGAATTAATTAGAAATTTTTGGGATAAATAAATATTGTAGATTATTAATAGAATTATAAAGTTTTAAGATTAATGAAAGATATGTTCTGTTATTTATTTATATTTATAAATTTAGTTTAAATTAAACCTTGAAACTAAAATTCAAAATTGAAAATCTTATAAATACATTTGGTTTGAAAATATTTTATTTTCAATTAAAAAAGATTTGTTTTCCAAAGTATATTAAATAAGATATTTTGATCGAGAAGCTGTATTTTGAAGCTAAATAAAATAATTTTTGAATTGCTATTTAAAAGTGATAGAAGTTATAAAATATAAATTATTAAGGATTTAAAAGCATCTAAAAATAAGGAATATATTTAAGAAATAAGTATTTTGAATAATATATTAATTTTAAATTTAATTGTGAATAAATCAGAAAATTCCTAGAATAAACAAATAAATAAAATTGGGTTTGAAAGAAAAACTCTATCTTCTAAAATTAATAGAGATTTATTTTCAAATATATAACATACATGTGTAATATGTATTTTGAAAGTTTATTTGAATTTAATATGGTAAATTTCTAAAAGCTATTTAAAGAAAAAAATAAAACCCAATATATATGTATACATACTTATTTATTTATGTAAATGGATAAATACTTATTTAAAGGTATAATAGTTTGAAATATAATCTACTTTCAAATCATTTTTTTTCTTTAAGAAGTTGTATAAGTACAATTTATAGAAAATGTATAGATATAAACATAAATATATGAATTAAAACAAGAGTATATCCTTATGCTTCTTTCTCATTTTATTAAAAGTTTACAAAAAAATGCATTTCAAATTTAAAATGAAAAGTTGCTGTCTGGAAGTAGGAATAACAGTAGGAATTTAAAGGTTTACATCATTTTCGAATTTCATGTATTCGAATTTTGGTTGCATCATCTAAAAATATTTTGGAAGTGATGATTTTTACAGTAAAATCTAGAATTTTTAGTTGCGAGATTAAGGAGAAATCGTGGGATGAACAGAGTATGGGTTTTCACGTTTTTCTGGCAATCGAATCAATTTTAAATGTTGGAATTTTTTTTGGAGCAAGTATGAGCATGGATGATTTTGAGAAAATTATCAGAAGATTTTTTCATTGCAAAAATTGTTAGGTCGAGATCACTTTAGGGTTTAACCCTGTACTTTGTAAAATTCAATTCGCGAGACATTCTCGTGTTCGTCGTAGCGTTCTAGGTAATCGGACCTTAGGGAACGGTTGCGTCACTGAATGGTGAAGTGGTGGTCGAATCGGTGAAGCTTCTGGTGAACGTGGTCGGCAAGGCGAGTTGTTTTTTTATGACCGAAGCAGTTCCAGTTTGAGCTAGAAAGCTCGATTTCGAGTTCATGCTTGCATCGATGATTTGGTGGTTGGAATGGGGTGCGAGGGTGGTTGTCGACTTGTCGACGCTAGTGGTGGTGATCGAAAGTCGACGGCGCTCGTGTGCATATGCACACGTATCAAAGAGTATCAGGTGAATTACGTGTTTGGGGAGAGGAAGAAGTACTCGGGAAATTGCTCGGGTAGATGATGGTTCGAATTGATGCTCGGGTTCGTTTTAGTGGTTACCAGTATGACAGTTTTTAGGATTTTTAAGTTTTGAAAAGGAAAAACACACAGGATAACTCGAAGTAAGTAATGATTTTTCTCGGGATTTTGTGGTTCCTCCTCGGGTCTGGGAAATTGATATAAAAGCAGTTCTAAACTTTAAAAAAAAAACAAAATCAAGTTTTACTTAATACGATTTTGTTTAAACTACTTCTTTTATAAATAATGAAGGTTTACCTAAGTTTTAAAATTTGTTAAAGGTTTTTAGATAAAATTATTTTAAATTAATTAAGTTTAAAGTGTTTGATCTATATCACTTTTATTTTACAAGTTTATTTTAAATAAACTTAATGTTACAATTAATTAGAGATGAAATGCCTTTGTTATATAAAACAGTAATTTAATTGATGAAAGTAATTAAAGTAAATTAATTAGTAATTCAAGTTGATTAATCAAGTAGTAAATGAATAATTAAATAAAAAGTAATAATTACTTAGTGAAAGTAATTAAGAGAAGATAATTAAGGGTTAAAGATTGATTTATCAAATATCAAGGGTTAATTTCTTAATAATAATAATAATAATTAATGTGGTTAACTAATTAAGGTAATTAAATTAAGAATAATTAATTAAAGGTTAAATTGACTTAAAGTGATTAAGAAATCATTATTTATTAAGGAGTAATTAATCATTATAATTAATTAAGGAATAATAAATATATTAATTAATCAGTTAAGGATAATTAATTATAATGAAGACTTAATTAATAATTAAAGGTTTATTAATTAAAATTAATTAATTAAGGAATAAGTAATTAAGATTTAATAGATTACAATTAAGGTTAATTTATTAATATAATTAATTAAAGAATGATTAATCATGAAGGTGATTAAAACTTAATCAGTTGTAGTTAATGATAATTAATCATTAATTAAAGAGTACTAATGGAAGTAATTATGTGGTTGATAAATTTAAAACCACACGATTTATTCATCTTAAATTAAAGATGTTTGATTGTCATTGAATGCTATGTGATGGATTGATATATTTAATATGTGATGTGAAGCTTTGTGCTAAGCTGTTATATCTGTGATGTATATATCATTATATGAATATGCAAAACCCTTGACCCGTGGAACGACATTTGAATTTCGATGCGATAGGGAGTCGGATTCCAGTTGGTTATCTGAAACCCACATCGAATCATAATGATGAATCTTTATGATTGATCAATTATTTTATCAATGAATCTGTGAACCGTGATGTAATTTATTCATTTGTGATGTAACTTATTTATCTGCGATAAATTTACTTTATCTGTGAATCTGTGAATAAAGATAAGCATTATAGATTATACCACTTATCGATATTGATATGCTTGAATCTGTGATGATTGTTGATGTTGCACTATAGTGTAAAACCCCTGGACTACACTATACACACACAAATATGGATTGCACGTGGAGATTGGTAAAGTCACAGATTTTTAAAATAGTTTTGAATTTGAATTTTAAATTCAAATGGTTTTGGAAATGGTTTGGGTTTAAAATGAAAAACTTTTGAAAAGGTGTTTTAAAATGAAAGTTATTTTGAATAACTTAATAAAGATTTGAAATTTGAATAATTTGATTTAAATTGGAATTCAATATCTGAAATTGAATTCTATATTCGGTATTTCTGACGTAAAAAGGTTATACCAGCTATAAATGTGTTTATATGGGTTTTTAAACCATTTTAAAAGTATGGTTTTGAGAATTTGAATTTAACCCAAGTTTATATTTGAAGGCCTTAACTCGTACAAATATAATCAGGTTTATCGAATCGGAAACAAGTGGTTTCAAATAATAGTAGCTTTTATATAAGAATAGAATTTCCAAATTATGACGAAAAGATTTCAAGTTTGAAATAGAATGGCTTTGAAAGCTATAATTGAATCTTTGTGAAAAATAGTTGAACCCTATTTCGAAATCGAAGAGGATTTTAAATGGTGTATCTTTTATATATAAAAGATTGAAACTGGAATTGTTTTGAAAGTTATAAATGAATCTTTGGAAATTATTTTGAAAGCTATGAGTCTTTGATTTAAAGACCGGATGAGTTAATCCAATTTGAAATGAAATTGTTTTGGAAGGCTATAAATGAATCTTTGTCAAAGATTGGTGAACCTTGTTTAAAAATTGAAAGGGGTCTTACAAGTGAATCTTATGTGTAAAAGATTTAAATGTGGAAATTGTTTAAACCATTGAAGGATTTTGAAACGAATCTTTTTATTTAAAGGATTGAAAATGGTAATTTGTTTTAACATTTGAATGAAAGGTTTTGGGCTTTAAGCTGTGATTTAACTGAGACCTCATATCCATATGGTTTTAAATATTGCGCTCATTATTCGGTTTAGCCGGGAGAGGACCTTGGGTCATATAACCCATTCTGAATAATGATACGACGTTATGGATAGCATTTGAAGACCGGTGATGAAGACCGGGTATTTGCGAGAATGATAGGATGACCTATCAATTGTCTCTGTACTGAGTAGCTACAGTATAGAGATTCCCTAAGTGATGGGAAGTCTGATCGGGATTGTGGATTCTCGGATTTGAAAGGGCTTCTTCGGAAGTGTCTTCGGTTCTGTTCGAACCTGGAACAGACTTGTACGGATTGTATGTCTGACATTACAAAATGAGATATAAAGCTGATTTCTTTCAAATACATATCTGTTTATGGCGGAGAATTTATTCTCTTAGCTTAACACCCTTCTTTGAGACATACGAGCTTAGAGGTTATGTAGTTGAAGGTTGTTAGTGATATACTCCCAATTTGGTAGTGTGACATGCTGAGTGCTGCTGATCATTTGTTGATTGAAGCATGGATTTGTGAAAAATCATAGTTTTATGGACGAGACTTCGTCGAACCTCACAACCTAGTTATGGTTGAAACAGGAATCGGGGCAGCAAGGTCATTTGGGGGTAGCGCCCCTTGAGGGTATGTCCATTTCCTTCTGGATTATAGGTGGTTTCATGGTATGGAGCCCAGATACTTACTTTGTGGTTGCTGCAAACTTATTGCTTTGTGGTTGTTGGTTGAGAGGTACCTCGGATAAAGGTCGCAAACGACCGGGGGATGGCATGCTCGTGTCAGTAGTTACTTAGTTACAAAGGTAACCCAGCCTTGTGTGGTAGAGATCCGGTTAGGTTCTCGGGGGCGTCCCTCTAGAGGCGTTCCGTTTTATTTGGGAAGTTCCTTTGCCCGACCATTTGTTGGGAAATCCAAACAAAACAATACGAGCCATGTACGGTTTTAGTTGTAGAACCTGCCATTTAAAATGGTAGCTATAGCAGGCATAATATAATTGTACCAATACTGGCTAAGATTAATATTATACTTTCGAAATGTTTTCTGCACTATGCACTAGTAATAATATCAAAGAAATTTTCTTGTATCAAGCATATTTGACTATCATAAGGAGAAATCTCCTCCAAGTCTGCGTTTGCATTGTGTGTGTGGCGGGAGGCCTTATGGTAGTTTCATTTTCTTAAACGCATTGCGGATTTCAAATTTTAAGTTCTTTTGTTTGTTTTAAAGATAAAACTGTTTTTGTTTGCTCACACCAGTCCACGACTGACCTGGAGTTTATTGTTCTCTTCCTAAACTCTGTGTGCCCATAATTTTGCCACGCGGGCGGTCTAGAGTTGGGTTTTTCAGATAGTAGATATCGGTTGAGTAGCTTTCAGGTTTCTCTTTGATATTCTTTGGAGACTTTGGATATTGAAGTATCTGGTTGGGACGACGGACCAGTCTTGCTTATCTTTTTGCAAATTGATGGTGGTTCGAGCTAATGGTTTGGAGCTTTGCTTTAGAGCATTGAATTGGAGTTGCAGTTTGATATTGGATTTACCTCTTGGCTATTTGTTTTCCGCTGTTATATCATATTGTTATTCTGCTGTAGCATTGTTATATTGTATCTCTGATATTTGATTCATATTGTATCATGTTGTATGAAATGTTGTATATCAATGATATTCATTTCTTTTTCTTCCACTATGTTGTTATACTTGATGTGTTATAAGCTCCGGCGAACCAGGTTCGACGTTTAGATCTGCGGCATTTGAATACGAGTGTCGTATTCAGTGCTGATTTTCGAAGGTCGAGTCAGGGTCGTCACATCTTATCTCCAGAATAAATGTTAGTATATTATATAAATATATATATATATATACACAATTATTCAAAAAATCAAATTAGTCATAAGTTTTCGCTAACCCATGTCGACATCCCCTATATGGCTATGTCGACATGTACTGGTCAGAAATGACAATTGATTTTGAATTTGAAATTTGAATAACTATCAAATGTCTATTCATTTCAAACAAATTTCTACACCTATAAATACCTGTTTCTTCCAGAATTCTTCACTGAAATTTATTTCTTATCATCTATATCCTTTATTTCTTTCACAACTTCAACTATGGCTAATCCTATTCACAATCTAGCCGAAAATCTTGAAGAAACCCTTAATTCGTTCAAGAATATGCTCTCGTTTATTCTACATAACCAGCGTCACTTAGAATGGAGTCAAATGCAGATGATCAAGAAACAAGAAAGGCACTTCGATGCAATACGATGGATGATCTCCTCTCTGCACAAGGATAATAACGAAGCACATCCTCATGTCTCTCTCACCAACGACAATGAAAATTGGGATGCAATTAAAGCAGACCCTATATTTGGAGAAGAAGGATGGGAGGAAGTTCCTCGTAACGTTTGATTTCATTACTTTGTTTGATTTTTATTTGAATTGATTTGGTTTGAATTGATACTCTGTGCGAATTGATTTCTTGATATTGGATTGAAGTTTGTTGTATAAAACATATATATACATTGAAATGTATATAGTATTTAATTAGTTATCAAATCATAAGTATAATTATTTCTTAATATATATATTATATATTTCATTGCATAGTCCAAGAATGAGGGAGAGTGAGTTTTTGTTGATGACAAAGGGGGAGAAATATAAAATAGGGTAGTTACGCATAAATTAAGAGGGGGTTATTAGTTTTAGGGGGAGTTATTAGGATAGAAGCAATATTTTATAAACAAAGGTTGTCATCATCAAAAAGGGGGAGATTGTTAGTCCGTGAGATGATGGTTTTGATGACAACAACCTTAGAATAGATTATAGAATATAAATACTGACATTATAAGTTCAGATATATAAGCATATGCAAGATTTAACCATGCAGGTACCAAGAATGAAGACTGTACACTATAGAGATTCAAGATATCGAGATAGAAGACTCATGAGTATCAAGATTATAAAGAGTTCAAGATTTCAAGCATAAGTATTTTTATTAGGAATTTTTGTTAATACTCATTGAAAAGCACTGGCATCTTAAAATCCAATTTATTCGTGGAATGGAATCCACTTCGAGCCTGTTAAAGGGATGGAACCCTAAGTAGGATGGAACCTACGAAAATCTAGTGGAACATTATTTTGTATCCACTAATTTTAATTCAAATGATTTTACAAAATTATCTTATTTTCAAAATGATTTCAAAACATTCCTTTTGAAAACATCAAAACTCTCTATCCTGATTTTAAATAATTTTAGCCCCAAAATTATCTTTAATTTCAAAGTCAAATTACTCCTGATTTTAAACTATCTTTTTAAATTATATATTTAACTTTTATACTTAGATTTAAATATAAATTATAGTTAAAATCTATATATATTATTCTCTATATTTACTTATGAATTTTAACTATAGTCAAGTATATTTGTAAAGTTTAAAATAGTTTTAATATAAGATAAAGGTTATTTTCAAAGAAAATCAAATCACCAAAAATTGCTTTGGGATGTCGACATGCCTAGGGTAACCATGTCGACATGGTGTCAGTTGAATTCAGAATTTAAATTTCAAAAGAAGTGTCTATTTGCCATAACTCTTCATGAATGGACATGACTGTTGTTCTTCTATAAATAGAGGTTAGTTTCAAAGAATTTTATATCAGATTTTCTTGTTTTTGACTCCTCTTCTTCTTCCACATTTCTTAATACATATTATTACCATTACTTTACCGAAATCAACATTGAATCAAATTCGATTACTTCTAGTTTGATTCTCCATCATTATCTCTACAAGGTTTTCAGTGCTATTCAGAGGTATAGACTTCTTTGTAATCAATTAAGAGAGAAAAGGTGTGATTGTAGCCTTGGAAATGAATCAAGAGAGAAAAGGTGTAATTGTAGCCTTGGTAAACCAACTGGGTAAACTTGTGGCTCGGAAATCAAGTATCTCTGCTCAAAGGATAGAAATTCTAGAGGGTGTACCTCGTAGCCTTGAAACCGAGGGTGTAATTGTACAATTGCTTTTGAAAGGAAATCAGTACTTGTGTTGCGGGACTGGATGTAGGGTAACTCCGAACCAGTATAAAATCCGGTGTGTTCTTTCCTTTACTGCTTTTATTTTATTTCTGCATCTGTGTTTGTTTATGTGATCATATATGTGTCTGTATATTTCATACATCGATGTCTAAATTAACATAAACTGAAAAAGATTTAGCAATTCTTTATTAACACTATTCACCCCCCCTATATTGTTAATCCTAGCCTTAAGATCCATAATCCGCATTTCTCACACACTGAACTTCGAGTCATGTAGTTTATGTACAGTTTGTAGTCTTTTGAAACTATCTTTGAGTAGTTTAATTGGTCTTTATTATTGAGGCTATACTTATGTTGTCACTGCAAACTTTATTTGCATATTGTCTAGATCATTGTTGACTTCATTGTTGTTTGGATTAGCTTGTGTACTTCACTACTATATGTGCACTGTGTTGGTATTACAGTCTTGAGCAATGTGTACTGGATGCTTTGTTGGTCTTTTGTATATGTGAACTTGAAGTTAAACATTAGAGTCTTGTTTAATTGCGGTCTTCATGTTGTATTTGTATCATTTCTACATGCTTCATGGTTCTAGTTGAACTGTCTAGTCTACTCAATTTTATGTTGTTCGAGCCAGTGCATTTATGTCTGCTGCGCCATGTAATAGCCTTGCTTGTGCACATATGGTTCTTCAAGTGTTTATTGATCTGGTGCAGTTTGACTGGTCAAGTACTTTTCAAGTGTACGCATTGAATTTTGGTCGAGGCTTGTTCCTTGTACCTTGACCATTTTTTTGAATTTACACCTGTGTTGAATCCAGCTTATAGCTCGGGTTTGACCTTATACTCTTATCCTGATTTTATTTTCACTTGAGTTGAAAGTAGCTTTTGATTTGGGTTTGACCTTGTGCTCACCTATCCCTGTAACTTTATTAAGTGTATATCGGTGTGCACGTCCTTGTGACATGTACAGTGATACACTATGCATGTCACAAGCTGTTCGTGTATGATGAATTCAAAATTAAATGATGACAACAACCCAAATAACCGAGGCAAATAATATTTTCAAAATACATTTTATTTTACACTGCAAAATATTTTCTTTTCGATTTTACTACGTTAACGTTTATTTTGCAGATTGCTCAAATGTTGGATTCAATCTGGAATGAAGTTGAAGATAAATACAAGTGAATGAGTGACATATAGTGAGGTGCATTTGTAAAAGAATTTTTTTGATGTAATTGAAATTTGTATTGTAATCGAAATTGTATATATATAGCTAGAACACAAATTTGTACTATTTAAAATTGTAACAAATATTTTTTAAATAAAATATCCATTTGAATTTAAATTCTGTGTTATTCATTTTATTCAGCAAATATTTATTTAATTATGTGAAAATAAAATAGTACATTAACAAATAAATTTAAATGAATATATATATAGTGAGAGCACAAATTTGTACTATTCAAAATTGAAATAAATATTTGTTTGAATAAGATATCCATGTGAATCTAAATTCTATGTTATTCATTTTATTCAGCAAATATTTATTTAATTATGTGAAAATAAAATAGTGCATTAACAAGTACAGTTAAATGAATATATACATATATATATATATATATGTATGTATGTATGTATGTATGTGTGTATGCATTTTAATTATCATCGAACAAAAATCATATACATGCATATTCAACACAAATAACAGTTTATATGCTTTCAATTAATATACATGGTGATAACGGGGATATATATATATATATAAATAAATAAACATCCAATCATCCAAAATGTCAACAAATAGACATCCATCAGAGTCAACATCCAAATCAGCCAATAAATCATAATAATAAACTAGTTATCAATATCAGGTAATTAGCTAGTAATTAAATTCAATATTACTTTAAATGTCAATTTAATTCAATATAAATTCAGATTAAATTTATATGACAATTTAAACTACCAAACAGCAGTCAATTAAATTCTTATCACATCATAAATTTAATTCAACTAACATAAGAAGATTTAGTATTGCGTGAGTGAGTTAAATCAATCACCTTTGATTTATAGTCGATTTAAAATCCAGTAAAAGCTCAAAATTCCAATAGTCTTCAAATTCGACCAAACTAGAGAAATATTGTCTAGAATTTTGATACGAAACCAATGGAAGAAACCGCGTGCGAATCTGAGTTCATATGCAACAGTTATGCGAGTTAGAAGATTGAAAATTTTAATTTTAATTAAAAAAGTAAGGGTAAAATAGTAATTAGCTACCATTGCCTTTAACCCTATGAACACAGGTCAAGCACGCAAGTAGCAACCACCAACTTCCATGCGTCGTGGCCACCAAACGTTCGCTTATACCCAGATCGAACCTTGCCGTTGAACTTACCACCTCCGGCCGACCCCAAGCACCACGCGTGCGAGCCCTAGGTTCACCAGAGCAGCCACGGTCGTCGCCGCCTACAGTCGCCGATTCTGGCAATCCATGATGTCATCTCCACACCCGAGCCACACTGATCGACCAAGCACAACCTCCTTTACCCAGTGGTCACCCCCGATCGTCCCATCGATTCAGAATCGTCGTTGATTTGAAAACCCGAATAACGGACTGCTAAGAAAGATCACTAATTTCTAGCAATTGGGGCCTCTAATCGAAAAACGGATTGCAAAAGCATATTACGCTCATCGAGGGCATTGCGATGATATAATATATGATAGGGTTTGAGCAGTTTCAACTTTTCAATTTGATTTGGAACTGCAATTAGGGTTTTGAGATGTATGCTATTGAGAAGAAACAGATGAGATAGAAATTGTACGTACAAAATACAAAAATAGAAAGCTGTTAGGGATTATAACAGCCTAATATAAAAGAAAGCTGAAACAAGAATGGATGGAATAGATCGAATTGGGTCTAAGCGATAACAAAGACCCAAAAAGCCCGTTTCATTCCCGAAACGAAAGTAGGTCATCCCATATATCAAAATACATGTTTTCAATACTTTTAAACTCAATGAAACTAGTTTCAAACCCTAATTCTATCATATATAGAAGTTAGCTTTTAAAATCAATTTATATTCATTTAAGTTCCTTAAATTGATTTCTATGCGTTTCGTGCTCGCACGATCAAACGATAAGTTCGATCGCTTAAATGGCATTCACTATTTACCATTCAATTTAATTACAAATCATTTAAAACATTAACTCATGCTTATAAAATTTCTTGTAACGTCTTAATTCTTTTATTTATGAACATATGTTCATTATGAAGCATTTTTGTTATTAAGCTTTTACTTGTATAATATTCTATTACATATTCATGTTAAACATTACAACTTTTTAAAAATTTCTGTAAGTTTTATATATGTTGTTAGAATGTAATTGACTATTATACAAATTTATCTTATTCATTTTAGTTAACAAAAATGTTCAATAGTTTACATCTTCTTAGTTTTCATTATCTTTTAGTTACAAGTGACGAATCTCCAATTTCTTTACAGTTTCATTAAACACTTAACTTTTAATTTCTTCTTTCTCATTTTAGAAGTTTTCAACTATTAAAATTTCACTTTATTTCTACAACTGAAAATCATTAATTAACATGAACTTAAGAATTTGAATACCGGGTTCATTTCAAATCCTTTTGAAACTATATATATATATATATATATATACACACACACACACACACACACACACACACACTAATATCTTTTATGTATATCAAGTCATATTTAGAAATTTTTAACCAAAATCTATTTATCGAACCAAATGCGTAGCAAAGCTACTAAGTGGCATCCTCTATTTTGAGACTCAAAAATGAATGTCGATGATGTGGCTGTCATCACCGAAATTATTTTCCAGCAACAGAAAAGAGGAGTACAGAATTTACTTCCTTTTCCAAATTCTTTTAAAAACATTTCTTTCAAATCCCAATAAAAATATTTCTATCCGAAAATGCTTCCGAATAATACTAATATTATATTCCAAAATCTTTGAAAATCAATCAAAACACCAGAATTTAAGTTCTCCAATTTTCAATTTAAATTCATTTTATTTGTGAATTTACATTTTCTTATAACATATAATAGTCAATAATCTTAAGAACCTTGACTAACTAAACAATATATGACATTAGTTAAATATTATCATTTACTAACATCCAACACGATAAAAATAACAAATCAATTTATGAATAATTATATATATAGTTATATCTTTTATATGTACAAAATATAATACTATGTAAAAAATTCATTTACCTATTTTTAAAAACAATATTGCATTGGTTTACCATGTTCAAGTGTTTGGAAATTCCTATCGATGCCATAGCATCCTATGTACCGATTGGTATTCATAAATACTCAACAAAACAAGTTAACACAATACAAAATATTTTTATAGCTCTAAAAAATACGCTCTCTCATACATACTCCCAACTCATTCTAGGGTATTAGTAACCGTATCTCTAATGAGTTAACCCCAATAGGCTAAGGTATCTCTAAACCATAGCTCTGGTACCAACTATTACGACCCTCCTTTTTGGACAGTTTAAATCAACAATAAACCACATATGTCTAACTCAAAACATTCAAAAGAGAGGATTTCCAATGGGGTAAATAAGAAAATAAGTGGAAAGAAGAAAAACAGACACACAATCTCTTAGCGGTATTGACAAAATATAATAATCAAATAAACCATTCATGAATCTGTTTTACGATATACATTAGATTATACAATTATAAAACATAATCAGAGTACAAACAACAACATACCAATAATGATGCAGCAAAATGATACTAATAATATATACCAAACTCCGTCTTCGTCCTCTAGAAGTAATGTCTTTAAACACTGAAATGCTAAGGCTAACCTGAGCGTAATGAAAAGACAAAGCACTTGAGTCAAAACTAAAAATTCTTATGTAATTTAAATCAACAACAAGTAAATATGAGTGTAATAGCTTCAAAGATGTTTACGGGATTTTACATCTCCTATCCAGCGTACAAAGTGCGTGCAATAACTTAATAGATGTTACGTGATTTTCTATCTCCTAAGGATCCGTCAAACCATCTATATGTAGTAAGATATGCTATATATGTAGTGTCTATCAGAAATGGGAAGTATTAAAATAGCGTTAAGGCTTTACATTGATCCTTTTTAACAAATTTTTAAGCATTATCCTACAATTTTCCTTAGTAGCATCACTAGTAACATCGGTAGCCTAGGAGGTGTCATGATAAGACAACACTAAAATAAAATCTTTAGGATAAAGAGTATGACAAGGCACATGAGGCGATGCCTAAGGTAAGACACTACCGTTTTGAGTTTCCTGATTGGTGGTAACCCCTAATGGCCCACTGCGTCCAACACCTATAAAAATTAAATCAAGTTGAACGGATCAAGCCAACATCAATACAGCAATACGAAGAGGTGTATCTCCTAGATGTAGCTAGCCTCAATGGTAAAGCACAGCTCATGTTTTAGTCATTTCAAATTGACACAAGTGTCGAGGCCATCAATTATCGTTCTCTTTCTTCAAGTCCAGCAAATATCTCCAATTCAACCTCTATATTCTAAATATCATCCACCATGTACACAGTTGTTAAAGTGGTTCCAATATTGACAAAGAGTATGCCAATAAGAGGCCCCGGTCTTTTTAACAACCAAACGTCATTTTCACACCAATTGGTTCTTTTATATTTTGAAACCAATTCATATTTGATATCAAAATATCATATTCACTTGAAAATATCCTTCATTTTAAAATCATCATATTTACTCAAAATATGACAATTCCACCTGAAAATATCGTATCAAATTCCAACATAGGTTATAACTTCATTTAACCCCATCTTCATTTTGATCGTCGATTAAATTATAAACATTCCAACTTTACAAAGTTTGAAATTCTAGAAAATAGTCCGCGGTCTTTGTGCAGTTAGCAAGAGCAACGGCCTCTCTCATATGAGGTGAGGAGTTCAATTCCTGTCCACTGCTCCAAGCCAACTGAAAGGTCTGGCTTACCAGGGGTGCGATTATAGTGGCCAATCGTGTTCATCCAAGTTTACTGTTCAGGAGTCGCAATGTCGGTGGTGATGGAACGGTTTTCCATAGTTGCGAAAAAAATCTAGAAAATAGTTTGAATATATATAAATAGTTTAAAATAATTTATATAGTTTAGAGATTTAAAACAGTTAATATAAAATGGTTTGAGTATTGATAATGTTTTATATCATGAAATAGTTTTGGAAAATCTAAATATTTTGAATATTAAAAATAATAGATTTTAAACAGTTTATACCAAAAATAATTTATTTTGAAAATAATATCAAATCAAACAGTTTCTTTCCATTTCAACATTCTGGACCATGTCCAATTTCAAATCAACAAATTCAATTTCCAATCTTTTAACAAAATTGAATCAATTTCAATTTAATTTCAAATCAACTTGATTACAATTCGAAATAACTTCAATTTTTGAAACATTTATTTTTAACTTCAAACTCTATCCAACAATTCAATTCAATGTTTTAAATTCCAATCCGATTCTTTCTTTAAACCATTTCAATTCATATCAATTTCAAGTCCAATTCCAATTTACTGATTTAAACACTTAAATCAGTTTAAACCTCATTGTTCAATTTTAAGGTCCAAATCTTTAAAATAATTCAATTTCCAAAATTAAAGTCATATACCAGTTACAACTTCACATTTCCAATTTAATTCTTTAAAACAATTTCCTTTTAACCAATTTTATTTTCAACATTTCAAAGCTTGAATTAGAAAATAATTCAATTCATATAAATCCAAAATTTATTTCTTTTAAATAATATTACTTAATCAAAATCCAAATTTTAGTATTTTTAAAACCATTTAATTTAACCAATCTGGTATTCTTATATAATTTTATACCCTATGGCCAAGTGATCATTTATTTCAATTTTAATTATAGGGATGGGTATATATCATTCAATTCAAATCAAGGTGTCATAGGTATATATCATTTCAACCTATTTCTTAATTTACTCGAAATAATTCAAATAACAGTTTATATGCTTTTGATGAATATACATGGAGATAACAGAGATATATATAAATAAATAAACATACAATCATCCAAAATGTCAACAAATAGACATCCATCATAGTCAACATCCAAATCAGCCAATAAATCACAACAATAAACAAGTTATCTATATCAGGTATTTAGCTAGCAATTAAATTCAATATTAATTTAATTGTCAATTTAATACAATATAAATTTAAATTATAATTTAAACTAATAAATTGCAATCAATAAAATTCTTAACACATCATAAATTTAATTCAACTGATATAAGAAGATTTAGTATTGCGTGAGTGGTTGAATCACTCACCTTAGATTTATAGTCGATTTAAAATCCAATAAAAGCTTAAAATTCTAACCGTCTTCGAATTCGACCAAATAAGTTCCATGTTGTCTAGAATTTTAATACGAACCCAATGGAAGAAACTACGCGTGAATCTGAGTTCGTATGCAAAAGTTATGCGAGTTAGAAGATTGAAAATTTCAATTTTATTTAAAAAAATTAAGGGTAAAATAGTAATTAGTTACCATCATCTCTAACCCTATGAACACAGATCGATCATGCAAGTAGCAGCCGCCAACTTCCATGCATCGTCGCTGCCACCATGTTCACTTCTACCTAGACCGAAATTCGCAGTTGAACTTGCCACCTCCGGCCGACCACATGCACCACGTGCGCAAGCCCTAGGTTCACCAGAGCGGCCGTGACTGCCGCCGCCTGCACTCATCAATTCTGGCAATCCTTGAAGAGATCCCCCCGCTTGAGCCACACTGATCAACCAAGCACAACCTCCTTGACCTAGTGGCCACCTCCGATCGTCCCATCGATGTAGATCCACCGTTGATTTGAAAACCCTAATAACGAAAGGCTAAGAAAGATTGCCAATTTTTGGGCAAATAGGACCTCCAATTGAAAAACGAATTGCAGGCGCAAATTATGCTCGTCGAGGGCTTCGCGATGATATATTATATGATAGCAGTTTGATTTTTTCGATTTGATTTGGAACCGCAATAAGGGTTTTGAGATGTCTGCCAATGAGAAGGAACAAATGAGATAGAAATTGTACGTGTAGAAAATGAAAATAGAAAGCCTCCAGTGTTTATAACAGCCTATATATTGACAAAGCTAAAAGAAGAATGGATGGAATAGATCGAATTGGATCAAAGCGATAACAAAGACCTGAAAAGCTCGTTTCGTCCCCCGAATGAAACTAGGTCATGCTATACATCAACATATAGGTTTTCAATATTTTAAACTCAATGAAACCAGCTTCAAACCCTAATTCCATTGTACATAGAAATTATCTTTTAAAATCAATTTATATTCATTTAAATTTCTTATATTTATTTCCACGCATTTCAAGCTCGCACGATCAAACGAGAAGTCCGATCACTACGAAACTTGAAATCCTATAATAATTCACTATTACTGATTCGATGAAACTGGTTTCATTGAAAGCCGAGACAGCGGCCAAAAAGACTAATTTTACACGTTAATTAAATGAATTGTTATTTTAAAATCAATTTAATCACTTTTAAATTCTAGATTAAAAGTTAACAATTTTTTATCATTCTTGATCAAATAGAAATTGTAATCTTTTAAAATTAAATTTTCCACGTTAATTTCAAGATTTAATTATTAAGCAAATTTTAACATTTAAGTACAACTATGATTAAATCATAGTTTATTATAATTTAAATTCCAATAATTTATTTTATTTTGGTTTACGTTCTTATTAGTTAATCATTAAATACCTTATGAATTTATTTAACATAAATTTCTATCTTATTGTTCACATACTCCACAATTAACGTTTTTTTATCATATTAATCACAATATAGAAATTACAATGAATTTCCATCGGTTTCCAAATTGGTTTCAAACAGATTAAATAATAAGATGACAAATAAACAATCATTATACATAATTCATGTCTATTAACTTATTTTTTCAAACAAAGATTATAAATCTACTTACAATATCTAATTTCATATTCTATATCCAAACCACTTTCAGTTAAATTACATATAATTTTACCATTAATACAGCATTTAGTTTATTCCTTAATAAACTTTATTATTACCATTAATTGTGATTACATTACTAGTTGTCAATTTCATCCAATCAACGCTACTAAATTTTATTCTAATAATTATTTTTTCATCAATAAATTATAAATTTTAATTTCTGACAATATTAAATTCCAAAATCTTATTAAAATTAATATTTTTAATTATCAAAAATACGAGTTGTTGTTCATGATAACTTAAGTATATGGAGAGTATGTCTATATGTAAATCTTGCACCCGATAGTGGAGTTATTCACTATCAAATAACTTGACCATTTTAAGTTGTCGAATGTTGGTTTGAAGAGATCGGAATCGGATGACTAATAGTTATTCAAAAACCACTTCCAGCCAATGTAAAGCGTTCGAATTAAAACTATCAAAATCATGATCAAGATTCAAGACTTGAAGTTCAAGGGCTATCTTGCTATTAACCCTAGGAGTGATCCTAAAACGGGTTAGTGGAAGTAGTTCCTTTGGTTCGTTCATCTCCTGAACGACTTGTATGGATGAATGCTGACATTGTGTCAACATCGGGAAGGCAATGTTAGCATTCCAAGAGAGAAGTGATGTATGTGAAAGGTAGTAACATAGCCACAGGTCTCACTGTTTCCCAGGGGATTGACCGGGCAACTTAGTACTCGGCCAGAAAGGAGCGTTTGGCACAAAGTAGCGCTCGGCCAGAAAGGAGCGTTCGGCACAAAGTAGCGCTCGGCATCAGGAGAGTGTTCGGCCAACCTAGGTTGTTCGGCCTCCAGAACACGTTCGGCATCTAGGACACGTTCGGCATCCAGATCACGTTCGGCATTGAATGCCGTTCGACCAATTAAGATCGTTCGGCCAAACAAAGGTTGTTCAGCCTCCCACATGCATTCGGCCAAGTACGTTCGGCGAGCCTAGATGGTTCGGCATTCTAGCTTGATTCAGCGAACCCCGATCGTTCGGTATTCCTGCCCCATTCGACCTGCACCTCTCATTCAACCTCCCGCCTCGCTCGGCCTAAAGAGGGAAGACTCGGCACTGCTCGTTCGGCATAAGGAGGGAAGGCTCGGCATGCTTCATTCGGCACAAGGAGGAAGACTCGGCATGCCTTGTCCGGCCTCCCTGGTTCGGCGTACAGTACATAAACTACTTGGACCAAGTTATTGGGCCACCTGGCCCACCAGGGAAGTCCAACCCACTTTCGTCTATAAAAAGAGAGGTAGGGGCACAGAAAACGAGATCAGATTTTAGAGAGAACTGGGGAGACTCTGCCACATTGAATCCTTATTCAAGACTCATTTCTTTTACCTTGCAATTGTATCCTAATACTTAAGAATGGATTGTATCTGTAATCAAGTATCAAGTGAAAAATAAAGATCAGCTTCAAAGTGGACGTAGGCCACTGTGCCGAACCACTATAAATTTGGTGTTCTTACTTCCCGCATTTTAATTTATGTTCTCTTCTCTTTTCCAGTTTGTTTTCTTCATTATTCTCTCTACACAATCTTTCTAAGGGTGTTAGTGATCAATTTTGGTGCTAACACTCACCAACCAGGAATGACTAAAATAGGGAATATACAACAGGGCCATGTAGGTCACACCCATTAGGGTATGATCATTTCCATCTACAAAGAGTCCCTACTCAAATATACTATAGTCCCAAATGGTTGTTGAACCCAACCAAGGGTGTGATCATATTTGGTACTGTCCAGCAAGGGATAGGCCAGTCCTATGTTGGCATATCATTCGGTCTGATCGCGGTATGCTAATCTAGAGGTGTACTGTGGCAGGTGTTACCCCAGTAGCCTTGTCATTGTATGTAATCCAATCTCCAATATGTGCCTTTACGGTTTTAGTTGTATATGTAAATCTGTAGGAATATGAGATGTAAGAATTTTGGTATTTTCTATATTTATTTAAACCCGTAGGAATTATCATAATGTCACTAGTTTTAAATAAAAATAAATTTTGGTTATCGTTAGGTAAAAACCCATCTATGTGTATGTGTGGTGTAGTCTAACGAGATACCATTTGTTTTTCAAAGGAGTTTTCAAATAAGAATATTATTTTCTGAGCTTACTCACACCAGACCCATGTCTGACCTAAAGTTTATTTTTCTTTTCCCTAAACTCTCGGGTACTCAATTTTTATGAGCAGCCAAGTGGTCTGGGTTTCTCTCAAAAGCATGTTGGAGGAGCTAGTGTAGGTGGCTTCATGGATGGCTATTAGTAGTATAATTTATGTTGTTGTGTATGTATGTATGGTCTATGTATTTTGTGGACAAGAAGTTGTAATTGTCCTAGTTTGGAACTTGTATTATTGAACACTGATGTAATATTTTGGCTATGACGATGTAATATACTACATTATCTATTATATATTGTTCCATGCATGGTAAGATTATGTGTGTGATTAGTCTTCTTCTTATCTTTCTCATTTCTTCAACTCATAATGACTCGTCTTTCGAATGAAAGAAAGGTAGTTCGTTACATTATAAATGTTTAGTAGCCTCACGACATTTTTTACATTGGGTAGTTCTAGGAGCGGTGACATATCATTAGACATAAGATTTGATCCATTATATTAGCCTATACAAATTAATATATTATACAAAAACCCTCAGGTAACAAACCTTAGGAATTCACGGACACTTGTATCACATCATATATTAGTATCGAAGTAACTTTATATGATCATCACATATTAAACTTGTACCCATTCACCAAACTTTTTGTCTGACCCACTCCCTTCTTTTCATTCTTCCCCATCATAGGATGACATGTTAGCAGTTGATTGGGAATGGTACATGGGAAAAAGAGCTTCGTGTTGGAGTTCACATTTTTTTTGTCTATCATGTAGTTACTTACTATATTAAAACTCTGTAAAGCATATATTGTACTTTGAGATAGTGTATATGGTAAATAAAGAATTTTGGAGATTGTATTCTAAAATGTCTATTTTTCAATACTTATATTTTAATACTTTCGGCTATGAGGTCTAAAAGTGTGGAATTCATTAGAACTTACCCTTATAATCATGCTCTATAATGCTTTAAAAACCCAACGGCTTATTATTTTTGGCATGATGCGAGTCCGAAAGCCACATTAGGCTTTGGATCGGTCTGTTAGCAAGTGTTGGTCATTACATTTGGTATTAGAACCTATGTTTAGTATTCCCTAGGACTTAGGCACGTATAGAGCGAACATACTCGAAAAGTTTTTGAAATAAAATAGTTTTTTAGAAGGTTTTCAAAATGTTTCCAAATTTTTTTCAAAAATGGCATTTTTGAAAGGTATATATATGTATGTATAGATAAAAGGTTTCAAAGGTTTTACATATATATAAGTACAACAAGAAAGAATAATATCATGTAATCTTGCCAAGTATTGTCTTTAGGAAAGTTGAAAATAATTCTCATGATAATGAGAATAAGTTGAAGTTTTAGGTGATAAGATTAGCCAAATCAAATTAGAAGAGCTGCTTATGATTTCCAAATGTGTGTATTAGTACATAACACCCTATACATGTGAGCATATAAGGTAGTTATTGGCATATTCCTTATATAAGTAGGCACTGTTAGGTTTAAGTGAGTGTTAAGGTAATAACAGTTGAGACGAAAAATAAGCTTTTCACATTTGTTGGAGTTTGTCCCAAAAAAGAAAGGCTAATAGAGGATTTATATACCAACTAGCAGTAGCAAGAAAATTATGGACTTGAGGATGAATAAAGAAGATTAGTACCTTCAGACCCATATAGATGGAATATGATATTATTAATATGAACGAGGACATTGCAAATTAAAGGCAGATTTCCCAATTAAGGTAGAAACCCTATTCTCGTATTGGTAGTAGTTGCAAGGACTCCTATTTATTTAAGGTATGGCTAGAGTATTTCATATTGAATTTGGACACTGTGTTAAAAAAGAAAATTTCATTAAACATCTTTGAAAAGAAGAACGAAAACCTTAAGCACTTGAACCATCGTTGAGTATAAGTGGGCTTGGGTAATTAGGATTGCTACTATCTGCTCCAATTTAAGTGATAAACCAATGAAAATGTTTTTTAAAAGTTAGAAATAGTAGGCGTCTAATATTTTAAATCGAAAAGTTTTGATTTATGATTTTGTATAAAATAATTAGACAAACTTTATGGAATTTTAGTAAAAGTAAAATTTGAGAATTTGATAAAAAGTGATTTATCAATAGTTGTTTTTTAAAGCTTTGTTTTTCTTTTAGGTACACTGTTGCACTTACTTCAATGTGCACTTTGTTTTTGATAATAAAACTTCTAGAAAATAAAAAAAGGAAAAGTGTGAAAGATTTGTAACGGACTGGGATTTTCGACCCCTGAAAATCGACATCAATATGTCCACTGTATAAAAAGCGAAGCAATTGAGTATCAGAAATATCAGTTTATTAGGGTGAAGAAGTAAAAGGTAGAAGAAAATAAGGAAACAACAACACAGAATCTCGCAATCGCAGCGGAAAAACATATAATATATAATAACAGATTTTAAATACAAAAACTATACTGCTAATATACATACCACTAGCAGAATACAATAATTCAATACATCAAATGGACAATTATAATAACTTGTCCCCACACAGTGAAAATAAAAATCAAGTGCGTGATATATGTCCGAGCTCCTCCAGCTCATCTCCTGAGCTCCATAACATTCTAACTTGAATCTGTAATACTTGGTCGGACCCGAGCATTATAATAAATTAACACTCGAGTCAGTTTGGAAAACCAGCGTGAGAAAACCCACTCAATTTGAATTATTTGAGTTATCAAATCCTTTGAAAAACAAAGGTATCTCATAAGACCACGCAACACATAAACACGATGGATTTCTCCCTTACGATAACCAAAACAATTTATAGAAGGTCCAGTGATATTATAATAGTGTCAAATACAAATATTTATTCAAATAGCTGAAATTGTCACATTAATTAAATTCTAGCATATTAGGCTCTACAACCAAAATCGCAAGCTTGTATTGGAAAATGGATTCCAAAGAATGATTGGGCCATTGAGTTACCGCCCATCACATTACATCTCTAAAACAATGTATCGAGGACCACGCCGGGATCCCCTGCTACACAAGACCAGCCTATCCCTAACCTGGATAGATCGAATATGTTATCATCCCTGGTGTTCCCACCCTTACCGCCGAGTGCGCCTTCCATGCACAACCATATCCATAAATAATAGGTTTCTGAGGACATCTAGAAAGGTGATAACATACCCTAATTGGGTGCGACTCACTTAGCCTTGCTACATCTCCCCTGTTTTAGTCATTCTCGGTTGATGAGGCTCGAGGCTAAGCATTACCTTTCAAGAACACAATTTTACTTAGAATGCTCATCGTCCTCCAATGATGATATTCTGATAGCATTCGTCCATACAAGTTTTCCTAGGTCTAGACAAACCGAATCACCGTCTTCATCATCTTCATGGTATTCATTCGTAATGTTAAACCGGATCAAAGTGGTTTTCGGATAATTAAACCCGATCCCGGTCTCTTTGAAATGATTAATGAAAATTGGGCAAAATTGATAGTCGATTATTTAACTAACAATACACATCCATAAGCAATCATCAGGCCTTATTATAAATTTCCCAAAATTTATTTCAACATATCTTTATAAGATATTACTACTAGTTCTTCAAGATTTGACAATAGTTTTCAAATCCTTATATCCTCAATGGAATATCTCGACCTCTTTTCCAACATTTAGAATATTTTTCTCCAATTCATTCTATATTCACACTCAGGAAGTATTCCTTCAATTTCCTACTTCCTAATTCTCAAAATCGTTTACAATTTTATTTGTAAATTGCTTGACTAGTTATAACAAGTTCTATAAATTCTTGAATTCCTTAATTAATTCCCTTTAATATTTCCAAAGCCAGTTATATTTGCTTATAATTTCAATTTCCCTTTGTACTCCTTTATGACCAATTTTTCGAAGTTCACTTTACTTAACTACTTCAAAAAATTTCTTACTTTTCCTCCCAATTCTATTTTTAAGGATTTTCTTATAAATCACACATACTGAATAACCCCATTTCCAGACATCCGAGAAGGTTTATAAATAAATTTAAAACATTTCAAAACTCTCTATAAATACACACACACATGTAAATAAAAATAAGTGTTCAAAGCAAAATAATAATAATTTGTTTTTAAGGCATATTCAAATAATTATTTAAAATATTTAATACACTTTATTATTGTAACGACCCGTATTTTTACGGATCGAAACATTGTAAAACTATATGCTTTAGGTCGTTGATGTTGTTAAGTCGTTTAGAGTTTGAGTCGACCAAAGCTTAAGTCGTGTGGAAGTTAACCCGTGTGGTGTTTAAGTCGTAGGAAGCTTGGGTCGTTTGGTAGTTTAGGTCGTGTGAGCGAGTTAGGGAAAGCTAGCGACCTATAGAATTGGAGCGACCTATAGATACTAGCGACTTAGTGAGGTAGAGCGAGCTAGGGACTTAGGTCGTATGATAGTTAGGTCGGAGGAGTTTTGAAACGACCTAAGGAAGCTAGCGGGTTAACGAGTTAAGGTGATTAGCGACCTAAGGTGTTGAGCGACCTAAAGTGGAGGAGCGACTTAAGGTAGTTAGCGGGTTAAGGATTCTAACGACCTTGTGGGGAGCGACCTAGTGGTGAGCGGCTTTGAGGAATGAGCGACCTAATAGTTGTAGCGACCTATAGGAAGTAACGACCTAGTGGATGGTATGTGTTGTAGTTAGGTCGCTGAGTCGTGTGAACGACTTAGTGATGGGTCGTGGATTCGTTGAGTCGTTGGGTCGGTTTAGTGTTAGGTCGTGAACGACCTAAGGCTTGAGTCGTGTGTGTTTTAGGTCGTCTTATAGTAAAGTCGTGTGATCCTGTGTTGAGTCGTGCCTGTGTTGAGTCGGCAACATAGTTAAGTCGCTAGGTTGTAACTCGCGTGCGAGTTAGGTCGCGAACATGTTGAGTCGCGCGTGTTGGGACATTGTGTCTTAGGTCGTTAGGGGCTTGAGTCGTGAGTCGTGCATACCTGTTGAGTCGTTGACTCGAGTCTGTAGGCTGCTTGTAGTGTTAAGTCGCGGCCCTTGTTAAGTCGTAAGTCGTTAGGCCGTGTTGGTTAGGTCGTTGGGTCGTGTGGGGCTGTTAGGTCGTAGGTCGGCCATAGTTAGGTCGTGAGCGACCTAAAAGCGAGCGACCTAAGGGGCGTTCCAGCCTATAAATAGAGGGGTTTGGTTCACTTTTTGGCACCGGATTTCGAAGCGACGAAGTGCTGCCATTTTGAGAGCTCGACTTCAACACTTCTTCACTTCTTTTCTCCACTCTAATCTAGTGCTAACATCCATCCAAGATCGAAGATCAAGATCAAAGATTCAAGAGCCAAAGTTGAAGATCTTCATCCGTTCGAGAGAGATTTCATCGTTTGAAGCGAGAGTTTGCCGGATTAAGCTAGTTTCTTCGCTGTCCAGATCTGGAGTTGGTTGTTTTGAGGTTTTTAGGTGATTCGGTGAGTGGTAGTTATCTCTCACACGGATCCAAAGGAGTATATTGGAGTGGTGGTTCGTTTATGTGTTAAAAATAGTGATTTCTCGCATTTCTCTTAAGTCTGCATGTAAATCCATTGTTTATGAAGATGTTTACCTATGCAAGTTCATTTATCGAGTTATAGGAACAAAACCCATGTTTTATATTTGATAGATCTATGCTAGAAATCCATAATTCATGTATGATAGACTTTCACTCATTTATTTTCGAAATTGCCATTATAGTTAATATTTCTTATTAGATCTTGTTTGAATGATTGATTGTTTGAATGTATGATTGATTTGATTGTTTCAAGTTAGCTAGTAGTTGATTTGGAACAAGATGGTCGAAGGTGATTCAAAAGCTAAGTGGAAAGGCTCTTGAATGGTGAAAGCTCCTTGTGGCATATGAAGCGAATGAGGAAGCTCATATGGATGGATTCGAGGACTTTGCGATGATACGAGGAAGCGAAGTATGATGATGATGGACTTTGCCGTGATATGATGAGGCGAAGCATGATATGGACTTTGCTAAGATGCGATGAAGCAAAGTATGGGATGAGATAGTCTTGGTCTAGTCCAGGCGGGATCATTCCAAGCATGATGTTAACTCGGTGATATGGTTCGAGTTTTGATGGATAATGGATGGCTCGAGAGGCGCTTGAGCTAGTATGGGAATAGTCGTCGAGGAGGATGACTAGGAGGCTAAGACTTCATCGTTGTTGAAGGTTCTAGCATGCTCAAAGCAAGAGTACGTTGGGCGGCATTGATATCCCAGGCACGGGTCACGATGACGTCCTAGTACTCTGGGCAGCATTGATATCCTAGGCACGGGTCATGATGATGTGCGGAGTTATGTCTAGAACCGGGGTTACCATTAGCCCTTGACTGACGGATGAAAGAATGTGCCGTTCATTCAACTAACGATGAAATCAAGGCAATGATAACAGTGATAGCCAGAGTCATGAATGTTGGTTATATCATCATTCGGTCTCAAGAGCGGTGTTTTCTGGGTGCTTATCTGATCTTGGTTTAGGCCTTGGGGGTTTGTATTTGGAAAACATCGACCTTGACTCGAGTGATTATCGCTTTACTTTAGTTGCCTGTTGCTATGCTTGCTTCTTATTAGTGTGTGTCTGGGGGCTATCACTGTAGAAAGAGGTGGAGTGGGATGATTTGGGTTCCTATTCCTTTTATCTTTTATGTTCCTTTGGTATGTTTGATTGTTCATTTACTGCTCACTAAGACTTTGTCTGACTCAAGGTTTTATGTCTCCTCTTATTACCTTGGGCTGTTCATCCATGTTTGGGATGGGCAGACTAAGTGACAGGTGGCAGGTGTTGATCTTAGTGTTTGGCGGTGCTGATGGCGAAGACGAGCAGGAGGCTTGCGTATTATTTTCTTAATAATATGTACTGGATATTTCCGTTGTTTGTTGATTACTCTGAGTGCTTGTAGTGAGGCTTGATTGTACTGATTTTCAGATGCTTGTATAAAACTACTATGATGTCTATATGATGATATTCTGTTTTGGAGCTTCACTATATATATTTCTATTGTAATTGATCCATGCGCTGTGAGTTATACGATAGATTCTGCGATGCTTATTCTACCCTGACCATCGTCCATGGCTGCCTGGCACACTTTCAGCGCATTATCTCCTTGTTTTGGTGCGGAAGTCATGGGCGGTCGTCACATTTGGTATCAGAGCGAGGTTAATCGATTTTAGCCAACGCTCGCTGACGTAACTACGTAAGAGAGACGTAATTGTATTTTGATGGATGATTACTATATATAATATAGTAGTTTAGATGGATTTGAACTCCTTATGCAGTTGTTTCTCAAAGGTGTTCTAATCATTCCTTTTTCTAGATACTAAGGATGAGTCGAAAAGGGAGACCAGCTGCAAGGGAAGGCCGTGCTGCTGAAGGAGCTGTTGATTATGGAGCTATGTTTGAAGCTATGATGACTTCCATTATGAGAAGGGTACCAGCTTCAGGGCCATCTGTAGATGTTGGAGTTCAAGTTCAAGCTCCGAGACCAGTGGATTTTGCCAAGCTCTGTAAGAATTATACTGCTCTTGGAGGGAAGGTTTTCTTAGGGACGGAATCTACTATTGAGGTCCAGAGATGGATAGATGCTTGTAGGAGGATTTTTGGTGATTTAGGAATCGAGGATGCAACTAAGAGGAAGCTTGCATCGAGGCAGCTTCAAGGGAGAGCTTCTGATTGGTGGAACTCTATCACCATTGATACTCCAGAAGAAGAGATTTCTTGGGAGCAGTTTCAAGCTAGGTTTGAAGCTAAGTTCATCTCTACTGCTCAGAAGTCTGTTTTGTTTAAGAAGTTTGTTGAGCTCAAGCAAGGCGGGAGGTCGGTTCTGGAATATGTTTCTGAGTTTGAAGCCTTGTCCAAGTATGCTAGATCGTATATTGATTCTCCCTATCAGAAGAATGAAAAGTTCGTGACAGGCTTGGATGCTTATCTTGGAAGGCAGCTGGTGGATCACCTGGACGATCCATTTGAGAAGCTTGTAGAAAAAGCTCTCAGGCATGAGAGTTTGTTTCCTAAGGAAGGGTCTGTTGTTGCTGTGACCAAGGAAGAGCTCAAACCACAGCAGGGTGGAAATAAGAAGAGGAAGCAGCAACAGCGGAAGGATAAGAATGGCCAGAAGAAGCCGAAAGGCGAAGTGACTTGTTTCAACTGTCAACAGAAAGGCCATTTCTCCAGGGATTGCAAGAATCCAAAGGTATCGGTGAAGTGCCACAACTGTGACAAGCTGGGGCATATTAAGAAGAATTGTCCGGAACCGTTGAGGGATAAGCAGATTGTGAAAGCTTATGCTTTGGGGGCTGTTCCATTGTCTTCGAAAGCTCCTACTGCTGAAAAGAAGGGGAAGGGTGTGGTGGTTCAAGGTACTCTTTCCATTTGTGGTGTTCCAGTTAGAGTTTTATTTGATACTGGGGCGTCGCATTCCTTTGTTTGTAATGAGTTAGTAGACTGGTTGGGTTTGGAACCGGACATCGTTGATAGGCCATTGGTTGTGACTAATCCAGTTGGGGGTTCGTCTTGTTTGTGTATGCTATGCCGTGGTCTAGTTGTATCGAGTCATGATTGCTCTTTTGTTTGTGATTGTTTTGTTCTGAACTTTGCGGCGTTCGGAATTATTTTGGGTATGGACTGGATTAGGAAGTATGCGGCAAAGGTTGATTGTGAGAGATTGGAGGTGACAGTCGAGAATGTGGAGAGGCAAAGGTTGTGATACGATGTAAGCATGAAGAAGGCGTCTTCATGAGCTTCATGTATTCGCTAGTTGTTCCACGGGATGGACTGTCATCGGTGCCAATCGTGGATGGATTCGAGGATGTCTTTGACGAGGTCAAAGGGTTACCGCCGCATAGGGAGATTGAGTTTCGTATCGATCTAGTTGAGGGAGCCAGACCCGTTGTGATGCCGCTTAGGCGGATGGCGCCTAGAGAACAGCAAGAGTTGAGGGTGCAAGTTGATGACCTTTTGCGGAAAGGATTCATTCGGCGTAGTGTGTCCGAATGGGGTGCACCAGTTGTGTTCGCAACCAAAGCGGATGGATCGTTGAGGTTGTGTGTTGATTATCGTGAGCTGAATAAGGTGACTAAGAAGAACAAGTATCCATTGCCGAGAATAGATGACTTGTTTGATCAGCTTCACGAGGCTAAGGTGCTTTCTCAGATGGATTTGGCAATGGGATTTCACCAGTTAAGGGTGGCAAAGGATAGTGTGCCGAAGCTGCTTTCAGGACATCATCCGGTTTTATGAGTGGCTGGTAATGCCGTTTGGATTGACTAACGCACCAGCATATTTTGTGGATCTTATGAATAGAGTGTTCAGAGATCAGTTGAACAAGTTTGTACTTGTGTTCGTGGATGATATTCTGATTTATTCCAGAACTGAGGAAGAGCACAAGACGCACTTGCGTATTGTTTTGGAAATCTTGCGGAAACATCAGCTGAAGGCTAAGTTTTCGAAGTGTCACTTCTGGAAGAGTGAAGTGAG
This sequence comes from Allium cepa, assembly GCA_030765085.1. Classification (NCBI taxonomy): domain Eukaryota; kingdom Viridiplantae; phylum Streptophyta; class Magnoliopsida; order Asparagales; family Amaryllidaceae; genus Allium; species Allium cepa. The sequence goes on from CM060931.1 coordinate 465,991,415, forward strand.
ATTCTTAGGCCATGTTATTTCTGGAAATGGAATAGCGGTTGATCCCGCTAAGGTGGCAGCGATCCAGGATTGGGTCAGACCTAAGAATGCATCAGATGTGAGAAGTTATCTTGGACTAGCAGGATATTATCGACGGTTTATCAAAGACTTTTCCAAGATAGCTGCACCATTGACAGGATTGACGAAGAAGAATCAGGTATTCAGTTGGGATGCTAAGTGTGAGCAGGCCTTTGGAATCCTGAAAGAGCGACTGACGAGTGCTCCTGTTTTGACTATTCCAAGTGGGAATGATGAGCTGGTGGTTTACACCGATGCATGTGGTACTGGACTTGGGGCAGTGCTAATGCAGAAGGATAAAGTTGTTGCGTACGCGAGTCGACAACTGAAGCCGCATGAAAGAAATTACCCGACTCATGATTTGGAGTTAGCGGCAATTGTGTTTGCTCTGAAGATGTGGAGACATTATCTATTGGGGGTTCGATTCGAGTTGTTTACGGATCACAAGTCGTTGAAGTATCTTTTCTCCCAAAAGGATTTGAATCTTCGGCAGCAACGATGGCTAGAGTTTTTAGCATCATATGATTTTGGTATAGCTTATACTCCGGGAAAAGGTAACGCAGTAGCTGATGCGTTGAGTTGAAGACATGCAGGATTGGGAGCCATGTTTTCGGAATGGAAGAGTCTCGAGTATTTAGCTGGATTTGACTTCAGGCCTAGATGTGAATTGGAACCTGAAATGTTGGCAAACTTATCGATAAGACCTACTCTTGTGGAAAGGATTGGCGAGAGCCAAAAGCGAGACGATAAGCTTGTCAAGATTATTCGTGACTTGGAATCTGGATTGGAACTAGAGAAGGATAAGGGATTTGAAGTCGATCGAGAGGGTTGGCTTCGGAAGCAAGGACGATTGGTTGTTCCCGACATAGATGAATTGAGAGATGAAGTTCTGAAGGAAAGTCATCACTCGAAGTTGACAATTCATCCAGGTGGAAATAAGATGTATCGGGATATGAAGAGAACCTATTATTGGGAAGGTATGAAGAAGGATGTTGGAAATTTTATTTCCAAATGTATGAACTGCCAGTTGGTAAAAGCCGAACAGAAGAAGCCAAGTGGATTGCTTCAGCCATTAGAAGTTCCTACATGGAAGTGGGAGCATATATCGATGGATTTTATCGATGGCCTACCTAGAACCAAGGCGGGAAATGAAGGGATTTGGGTCATCGTAGATCGGTTGACCAAGAGTGCAAGGTTCATTCCTGTTCGATCGACTAGGACTGCATCGAAGTTGGCTGAGCTTTATGTTAAGTGGATAGTTCGATTCCATGGTATTCCGAAGAGTATAGTGAGTGATCGAGACCCATTGTTCACTAGTGGATTTTGGAAGAGCTTCCAGGAAGTTTTGGGAACCGAGTTGTGTTTGAGTACAGCTTATCACCCTCAAACAGATGGTCAGACTGAGAGAGTCAACAGAGTTTTGGAAGATCTCCTCAGAGCATGTGTTTTGGATTTCGAAGGATCATGGGAGGATCATCTTCATTTGGTGGAGTTTGCATATAATAACAGTTACCAGTCAAGCATTGGTATGGCACCATATGAAGCCTTGTATGGAAGACCGTGTAACTCTCTGACATGTTGGTTGGAAACAGGAGAAAAACTGATACTTGGACCAGAGATGATTCGACAGACTTCAGATTGTATAGAGATCATTCGGCAACAAATGAAGGCAGCCCAAGACCGCCACAAAAGTTACGCCGATAAACGTCGAAAGGATTTGGAATTCGACGTAGGTGATATGGTTTTTATCAAGATTTCTCCTCTGAAGAATGTTATTCGATTCGGGAAGAAAGGAAAGTTAACTCCGAGATTTGTTGGACCATTCCCGATTATCGAGCGAATTGGAAAGCTCGCTTATAGACTGGAGTAACCGGAAAAGATGGCGGGTGTGCACAATGTTTTCCATGTATCTTATCTACGGAAATATGTGCATGACTCGAATACAGTGGTTTCTGCTGATAGCTGTGAAGATTTAGAGGTTGATCCAGTTGTTACGAGACCTCGTAAGCCGCTTCATGTTGTTGAAACCGACACGAAACAGCTTAGGAGGAAGGCGATTACGTTGCTCAAGGTACAATGGAGTGGTGATGTTGAAGACTGTACGTGGGAGGAGGAAGAGAGGATGAAGGCAGCTCATCCTGAACTCTTCGAGGTATGGCCCTAAGGTGTCGTGACATCTCACGAATTTGTAGCTTGTTCTAAGTCTTAGAATTCTGCATGCTAGGCTAGAAATTGGATGCATGGTTTGTTGATTACTATGGATGGTAGGCATGCGGAATAACTTTGGTTGCTCTTGTTTGTTTGGAATTTCGGGGGCGAAATTCCTAAGGGGCAGAGAATGTAACGACCCGTATTTTTACGGATCGAAACATTGTAAAACTATATGCTTTAGGTCGTTGATGTTGTTAAGTCGTTTAGAGTTTGAGTCGACCAAAGCTTAAGTCGTGTGGAAGTTAACCCGTGTGGTGTTTAAGTCGTAGGAAGCTTGGGTCGTTTGGTAGTTTAGGTCGTGTGAGCGAGTTAGGGAAAGCTAGCGACCTATAGAATTGGAGCGACCTATAGATACTAGCGACTTAGTGAGGTAGAGCGAGCTAGGGACTTAGGTCGTATGATAGTTAGGTCGGAGGAGTTTTGGAACGACCTAAGGAAGCTAGCGGGTTAACGAGTTAAGGTGATTAGCGACCTAAGGTGTTGAGCGACCTAAAGTGGAGGAGCGACTTAAGGTAGTTAGCGGGTTAAGGATTCTAACGACCTTGTGGGGAGCGACCTAGTGGTGAGCGGCTTTGAGGAATGAGCGACCTAATAGTTGTAGCGACCTATAGGAAGTAACGACCTAGTGGATGGTATGTGTTGTAGTTAGGTCGCTGAGTCGTGTGAACGACTTAGTGATGGGTCGTGGATTCGTTGAGTCGTTGGGTCGGTTTAGTGTTAGGTCGTGAACGACCTAAGGCTTGAGTCGTGTGTGTTTTAGGTCGTCTTATAGTAAAGTCGTGTGATCCTGTGTTGAGTCGTGCCTGTGTTGAGTCGGCAACATAGTTAAGTCGCTAGGTTGTAACTCGCGTGCGAGTTAGGTCGCGAACATGTTGAGTCGCGCGTGTTGGGACATTGTGTCTTAGGTCGTTAGGGGCTTGAGTTGTGAGTCGTGCATACCTGTTGAGTCGTTGACTCGAGTCTGTAGGCTGCTTGTAGTGTTAAGTCGCGGCCCTTGTTAAGTCGTAAGTCGTTAGGCCGTGTTGGTTAGGTCGTTGGGTCGTGTGGGGCTGTTAGGTCATAGGTCGGCCATAGTTAGGTCGTGAGCGACCTAAAAGCGAGCGACCTAAGGGGCGTTCCAGCCTATAAATAGAGGGGTTTGGTTCACTTTTTGGCACCGGATTTCGAAGCGACGAAGTGCTGCCATTTTGAGAGCTCGACTTCAACACTTCTTCACTTCTTTTCTCCACTCTAATCTAGTGCTAACATCCATCCAAGATCGAAGATCAAGATCAAAGATTCAAGAGCCAAAGTTGAAGATCTTCATCCGTTCGAGAGAGATTTCATCGTTTGAAGCGAGAGTTTGCCGGATCAAGCTAGTTTCTTCGCTGTCCAGATCTGGAGTTGGTTGTTTTGAGGTGTTTAGGTGATTCGGTGAGTGGTAGTTATCTCTCACACGGATCCAAAGGAGTATATTGGAGTGGTGGTTCGTTTATGTGTTAAAGATAGTGATTTCTCGCATTTCTCTTAAGTCTGCATGTAGATCCATTGTTTATGAAGATGTTTACCTATGCAAGTTCATTTATCGAGTTATAGGAACAAAACCCATGTTTTATATTTGATAGATCTATGCTAGAAATCCATAATTCATGTATGATAGACTTTCACTCATTTATTTACGAAATTGCCATTATAGTTAATATTTCTTATTAGATCTTGTTTGAATGATTGATTGTTTGAATGTATGATTGATTTGATTGTTTCAAGTTAGCTAGTAGTTGATTTGGAACAAGATGGTCGAAGGTGATTCAAAAGCTAAGTGGAAAGGCTCTTGAATGGTGAAAGCTGCTTGTGGCATATGAAGCGAATGAGGAAGCTCATATGGATGGATTCGAGGACTTTGCGATGATACGAGGAAGCGAAGTATGATGATGATGGACTTTGCCGTGATATGATGAGGCGAAGCATGATATGGACTTTGCTAAGATGTGATGAAGCAAAGTATGGGATGAGATAGTCTTGGTCTAGTCCAGGCGGGATCATTCCAAGCATGATGTTAACTCGGTGATATGGTTCGAGTTTTGATGGATAATGGATGGCTCGAGAGGCGCTTGAGCTAGTATGGGAATAGTCGTCGAGGAGGATGACTAGGAGGCTAAGACTTCATCGTTGTTGAAGGTCCTAGCATGCTCAAAGCAAGAGTACGTTGGGCGGCATTGATATCCCAGGCACGGGTCACGATGACGTCCTAGTACTCTGGGCAGCATTGATATCCTAGGCACGGGTCATGATGACGTGCGGAGTTATGTCTAGAACCGGGGTTACCATTAGCCCTTGACTGACGGATGAAAGAAAGTGCCGTTCATTCAACTAACGATGAAATCAAGGCAATGATAACAGTGATAGCCAGAGTCATGAATGTTGGTTATATCATCATTCGGTCTCAAGAGCGGTGTTTTCTGGGTGCTTATCTGATCTTGGTTTAGGCCTTGGGGGTTTGTATTTGGAAAACATCGACCTTGACTCGAGTGATTATCGCTTTACTTTAGTTGCCTGTTGCTATGCTTGCTTCTTATTAGTGTGTGTCTGGGGGCTATCACTGTAGAAAGAGGTGGAGTGGGATGATTTGGGTTCCTATTCCTTTTATCTTTTATGTTCCTTTGGTATGTTTGATTGTTCATTTACTGCTCACTAAGACTTTGTCTGACTCAAGGTTTTATGTCTCCTCTTATTACCTTGGGCAGTTCATCCATGTTTGGGATGGGCAGACTAAGTGACAGGTGGCAGGTGTTGATCTTAGTGTTTGGCGGTGCTGATGGCGAAGACGAGCAGGAGGCTTGCGTATTATTTTCTTAATAATATGTACTGGATATTTCCGCTGTTTGTTGATTACTCTGAGTGCTTGTAGTGAGGCTTGATTGTACTGATTTTCAGATGCTTGTATAAAACTACTATGATGTCTATATGATGATATTATGTTTTGGAGCTTCACTATATATATTTCTATTGTAATTGATCCATGCGCTGTGAGTTATACGATAGATTCTGCGATGCTTATTCTACCCTGACCATCGTCCATGGCTGCCTGGCACACTTTCAGCGCATTATCTCCTTGTTTTGGTGCGGGAGTCATGGGAGGTCGTCACAATTATAACATCACTTTTTAAAGTAGGTTTAAAATTTTAGGATTTTATTAAAATAAATATTAAGTATTTTAAAAATTCACTTCTGAAGTATTTCAATACTAACTAACTTTAAACTACATAGTTTAATAAATAAAATTTTCCCTTTTAAAATAAAAACTTAACTTGTTAATAAAAAAATATCTTTAAATCTCAATAACCAAAATTTAGATTTATAAATCCCTCTCGATTTCCAACACAACACTTCCATTTCGCTTTGCTTAATCATTTTCACTTCAAAAATAGTTTCCACTATTTTCCTCTCGCCCTATTTCCATATTTAAATATAAATTATCCTTGTAAATTTATATTTCTAATTTATCATCCAATATCAATTTTCTTTATATAAAAAATCGTTTATAATTTTTATAACTCTTTTGAGTTTCACTAAGAATAATCCCATTTATGAAATTCCATTTTATAAGTTCAATTCCATATAAAATCCATTTATTTTTGCCAATCTATTTTCAATATCGATTTCAAGTTCTTTCTATATTTTCCCGAATATCATTTTAAAATCCAGTCTTAAAAATTCATTTATACAACTTATTTTAAAATCTATATTTCATTATTTTTCCTGCATTATTTAGTACGATCAAAACCACTTATTGCTTATTCAAATCAATCACTTTTAAATAATCCAATTTTCGATATACATATTTTTATACTAAAAATCTCCTTCTAGTTCCTCAAAAATTCAAAATAATGTTTATTGTATTTAGTATACCAAAATTAATTCCCATGCTATTATAATATTTAAAAATTTACAATACACAATAATCTAGAAGATTATTCATTCACATCATATATTTTTATATATATGAAAAATACTAAATATATTTGGAATCCAGTTGGATCCCTCCAATATGTTTCCCTGCATACACAGATGTTAGACAATAATAAAAAATACCAATCCCACTTTAAAGGGGATATCACGGTATACAGGGTCATCCATTATTATGCGGGGCGCATAGGTTCTCGTCTGCTATAATGTGTGAGAATATCACTCCAATTACTAATATATACACTACTATATAATCATCCAATGGATAATTATAATTTATCAACCCAATCAAGCATCAAATAATTTAAATTTAAACATTTAAATTTTAAATGTGGCAATCCAAAAGAGTGAGAAATTCTCATCTTGATTTTTAATTTGCTGATCGTCCAAATAAATCCTATCACGCAGGCTCCGTAACTTCTACTCCTACACGACTGATTTCGTGTGATCTAACCTTGTATGAATTCGAGATCGCATTTGTAAGATTCACGAATTAATTTATATGTAAATTTCACTATTCCCTTTATTAGAAAATTTACTGCCTTTATTAAATTAAATTTCGAACTACCTAGCCTCCTCTTCTTCAGTTGCGACAAGAACAGACACCACCGTCACTTCTACTCGCGTCCCTTAATCTCAACTACGTCGCCTCTAAATTCATCCACCGAAACCACTACCCATGACAACTCCAGCCTGGACGTAAACATTAGGCCTGCCGAGCAAAATCCCAATCGGTCGAACACGTTGGTAGCAGTCGAACGGCAGTAGCAGTCACGAACTTCACCTTGACGCGTTTCCCCTTGCGAACACTGCAACTTCGGCCTTCGATCAAGGATGAACCACGCCTCCATACCCTCCTTCAGATCGCCTTGCAAACTCAGACAACTTTACAACATCTCGCCAGAACTCCAGTCGAACCTTCCATGAACATGCCGCCTCCAACACTACATGCGCACGACGCGATTTGATTTGATTTTTATTTTTCTCTAATTCATTTTGGCTTTTCTTCTTCATAGAAACGATTTCTATTTCGTTTTTATTTTTATTTTTTTCCTTCTGATTTCGATTTGTGGGAAAAGTGGTAATATACGTGATTTTTGAATTGAGGGCTGAAAAGGGGATGTGATTTGAATTAAAAGAATGAAAGGTGGCGTGAAGGAGGCCAGCTATAGTGGCTCTGAAGTGAAGGGAAAACGAGGTGATGGGAATATTTTCAATCAAATGAATATGTGTGTATGTGTGTGTATTATATAAATTTTCAACTCGTCTCGATATCGGAACCAAAAATTTCAAATCGCTATCGAGGGTGCCGCTAGGTGTTTATAATGTTATACCCCTATTCCAAACGCAATGGAGTCCTAATTCGATCGTATGGAGAAGACAGCTTTTTGGACCCAATTATTATATCAAATTTTGATATTAATTTCAGCGCATTTCTATACCGTACGGTCAAACGATAGCTCCAAATGCTACGAAATTTAAAAACCGATAATAATACACTATTACGGATCAAATGGAAGTTGCTTCGTTGAAATCCGTGACCATGCCCTGGATCGGTATTTTTAAATGTAAATTTAAATGATATATTTTTAAAAACTGAACAAATCACTTTTAGTTTCAATTTTAAAAGTTTTATTGTCTTCAGTATTATTAACATAAATTTTATAAGCATTTAAATTATTTTATCAAGGTTAAAACTCCAGATTCGCTATTTTAACCAATTTCCATTAATAAATCCAAAAATTAGTTATATTTGAAATTTAAGTTAAAATTTTACTTTTAAATACTAAAAATAAATTTAATATTCCAATTTCAAATATCCAAATTTCTGGATCGTTACAGCCCACCCCCTCCGTAAAAGAATTTCGTCCTCGAAATTAGTAGGTAGGAAAAATGCTCCAAAAATATTACTTATTAAAAATCCACTTAGTGAAACTCAACATTTCACTTTTATAACCTCTTTAGTCCTATCCAAACATTTAGTTTGCCTTTCTAAACTAAAATCTCCGATTTCAATTTCAGTTTCAATTTGAACATCAACTTTTTAGTTAACAAAAATTTTCAAAAATTTTTAATACCCTAAATTTCTGAAATTTTTTGGCAGAGTCTCCTTTTTATGGAAAGCCTTTTGCAATATGACAAGAGAGGTAAAAATGTGTATATCGACCCACAGGGTTGGAAAGCAAAACATACATTAATATTTTATATTTTTGCTGTATTTAATCCGAAAACATACCTTATTTTAGCATTTTTAAGCATTATTAAGCAAGCAAGTTATTTCATACGCAAATACGGAACCAAAATCTAGTCTGATAGCCTCCGAAGTACCTATACTTACTCAATTTAAACCATTTAAGTGACACAATATGAAAGTTCCATAACATTTCATTCAATTAACCAATTTAAACACATGGATTTCATAAATAACATGCCATACAAAGATTTAAAGCAATTTAAGGTTCCGATGCTAATTCAATTACTTTTAAACAATTCATATACCATTTCATTCAATTTAAATGATTTACACTCGCTTTACACGTATAATTTATTTTCATACCAAACGACTCATATCTATCTTAAATTGATTTAAAAACAATTTATTCACTTTCTGTTAATTCATAAAATTTTGTTTGCTTCCGTTTACATCAGACGATAAATTTCCATGCAAATTTGGCGATGTCCATTTAATAAAATAACCATTCTGGTTTACAGCTATTTTAAATTGATTACAAATTAATTTATATTCAATTCTATTCCAGTTCAAATTTATTCACATTAAAATTTCAACAAAAACCTTGTTTGCTAAATTCTTATGTCAACGACATCCAATCTATAAATTTATCCAAGCCTAGCTTCCATCCAAAATTTTAACTTAAGTTGTCCATTTATTTCCAATCAACTTAATTAAATAACCTAAGTTTGTTTCTATTGCAATAAAACTTTCCTTTTATTTAAATTGACTCTTGTTTAATATACTCACATTCAATTGATTTGCATTCCGAATTTAAATTTTTGATTTGATTTTTATTCAATGAAATTCCTTAAATTTCAATCTTTTTATGTGCTATCCAAATTTATTTATCCATAATCATAATTTTCGCTTTTATTTTTATTTCCTTTTAAATTTTTATAACTTATAGATTTTAGTCACTAACAATCCAAGTTTATATATTCCATTCAATATGGTTTCAAATCCAATCCAATTCGGATTAATTTAAATTTTAATTTCCTTTAATCGATATTTTCGAACCATGTTCGAATTATCCATACTTATATTAATTTCATCCTAAACAAATTTTATTTTTAGTACATTCCATTTAATCAAGTAAGAATTTTAATTCAAATTTCAAATTTCAAATTTTCCACACTTCCTTACTTATATTTATTTATTTCATTCACTTACCCATTCATATACACTTTATACTTAGTTAATTCATTACATTCCATTCATTTTTCTTATTTATTATAATCACTTCATTTAATTTTATTTTCTTTAACTTTTACTTAAGTTAAATCCTAACTCCTCTAATTTTTTTCTTTTATGAATTTAATTTATTTAACTTACATGAGTTAATTTTTTAATTTCATACCGATGTTCATATTTTTCAAGTTTTATTTCAAAAATTATTCTCTTTTAATTTCACCTTTAATTAGAAATTTCAGAGTTCAAGCACCTAGTACTTATTTCAAACCATTTGAAATAATATATATATATGTGTATATATATATAAATCTGTTTAACAAACCATTTCTTCAACTCACAAAAATCAACTTGATTTTTTTATCCAGAACAATTTCCTCAAAATCTCTAAAACAGCGTTTGAGTTTCACAAAATCTGCATATTAGATTACTACGGTAGCACCCCGTAACCTAGAAACTCGAAAATGAAGACTGATGATGCTACAGTCATCACCAAAATTATTTTCCAGCAACTGAAGTGAGTTTAGTGTTATATCTCTTCCAAAATCCATTTTAAAACAATTTCCTTTCGAAAATATTCTCAAAAATAATACTCTTATTACTATTTTCCACACCACTCTGAATTTTTTTTCAAACTTCCTAAGATTTAAATTTTCAGATTCTGATTTGAATACAATTTTAATCATAATTTAGTTGTATAATTTATACTTATACAAATTTTCTTTTGGTTATATAAACCATTTCCAATTTTATAATCTTATTTGATTATAATATTATCATCCAAACTTTCCAACTATTTGTAATAATTTTGTAACTACCCGTAGATTCTAATAAATTTTATAACGTGTTTAATTTGATTTTTGAGAAATTTTAAACAATAATATTTTAAAACAAAAATTTAATATATGAAATACGTCCATTTTATTTTAGCAGATGGTAAATTTTCATTCGATTTTATGAAAGTTTATTTCATTGTGAAATTCTATTAAATTCAAGTCAGTTAATAATTGGTGATAATAAAATATTTTCCAAACCTGAATATTTTTACATAAAAAAATTCTAAATCATCTTCTGACTGAGACGTCATTTTTCGTTTTTCCAAATTCAGACTTTTTAAGCTCCGTCCATCTTATTCATCTGCGTTTTTGCTGCATTTTCAGCTAGTAGAAAATTTGAATTTTCATAGTTCAATCGTACCACTGATATCTGTATACCATTTTGATCGTCTCGTCGAATGGATCTCTCCGATATATTTATTTCTGTGTTTTGAAGTCTGGTACACAGCAGAATTCACGAAACCGGTAACCGTATCGGTACCGGATCCGTGACCATTTGATTTCTTTTGCGTTTCAAAATTTAAACGCGCATAAATCAATTGCTTTAATATTTGTCAGCTAAATTAATGGGTGACCGTTGCTTGTAAAATTGCTCATATTTATTTTGATACCTTTCATTTCTATTTGTTCCGTTCTTTTCCCTGTTGCCTTTTTCATTCCTTGATTTTGGTGCTATTGGCTTCAACAAGCGTATCATATTCAGTACAAAATTTATATATATATATATATATATATATATATATATATATATATCCCTTACCTTATCTGTGTCAGTTTAAATTATGAACGGTCATTTCCTTTATTATCCTCTGAAATCTGTGCTTGAATTTTTTTCCATATTCATTACTTTACATTTATAGCAGTACCTTAATTGTGATGGTTAATTTCCCTTCGGTTTTAAAGTTTGAAATGTGCTGCACACGCATATCAATTGCTTAATTATCTACGTCAATCAAGTGTTTATGTTATTTCTCATTTATTTTGTTGCCAACAGTACAAATTCAAATGGTCATCTTGCTTTATTACTCCCTTAATCTTTTGTTTTGCACGATCACTTGAAGAAACGTATAACGTACGTACATTTTTCCTTTTTTTCATTATTTGATTTGGCTGCAGCTCATATTTTATTTGCGTATATAAATCAACGTGAATATTTATTGCCTAAAATCCTTCCTGCTACTTTATATTTATTATTTATGTGATATGTTTCCCAATTTGTGCCTATTCGTTTTTCCTACATTACTTGTTTTAACTGCTGAAACATTTTTAACCTTTTGACGGTTCAGTTTTTCCACTCTACCCATTTTATATATTTCTTTTCTTCCCCCTCTCCCTGTTCTCTACTTTCAATATAAATTTGCCAAATCCACCTTCATATTTTCACTCGGCAAGGAAAAAAATTAGTAAATATAAAAGCATCGCTGCTTCATCTTTTGCCGCCTGGATCTCGTTGCCTTTGCCAATTCCAGAACAAGCCTTCTGCTTCCTTCTCCCTCATTTAAATACTTATATAAGTAAGTAAGTTGTTTTAAAACTTATTTTGGGTTAATCTGCAGTTTTGTTATCAAGGTTAGCATGCTTTTGTTATATGCATAATACAATAGGTTAGTTTAATGTGTTTACTGTTATACAAAAAAAGATATGTATATGGTTTAGGTTGATATATTTTGTAATAAGGCTGTATTAGTATGGGTTGGCATGTGATATATAGTGTGATATAAACTTTGGAGACAGCAAATATATGGCCTGCAAATTTATTCATATATATATTATGTCATAGTATATTTCATTTTATCAAATCTTATTATATGGTGTTATAAGTTGCTTCTTCTTCTTTTTTTGTATGATGCATGTGTTACATATAATAGTATAGTATATTATATCATAGTATATTTTATCACTGTTGTTTATGATTTTAAAGCACATATATATAATTTACTGTATGTATATGTTAGTTTTGAATCAAAATATGTTAGTATATATAGATATAACTCAGAGCTTTCTATTTTGGGTTAATATATGTACAAACTTATATTTTTCTTTGTGTGTGAGTTCTATCTGTTATATATATAAAGGTAGTATATATTCTATTTTCATTTATATGAATACTTTGCTTTCTGATTATATATATATATGTATATACGTTTTAATATAATATATATAAACTTATATAAATTTTAAATATGTCTATTATACAAATTTTACCAGTCATGCATATATTAATTATGTTATAGTATGTTATATTAAAATTGGTTATAGTTTATTTGTATATGGTCTGTTTAAGTAAATGATATTAAGTTCTGTGATATATGTTATACTATTTCATATAAAATAATAAACTTTTTGTTAGTGTTGTAACTCATTGTTAAAGTTAAAATATATAGTTATTTTGTTTTGATCGGCTATTTTAAGTATTATATATATTTGGTTTGTTTTAAAACAGCATCTTCTTTTTTTAGGCGTCAGCATATATTTTTTTGGGTCTGCATATGTTATTCTTTTTAAGTTGTTCATATTCTAAGATATGTATAAAGTATATGGGGTTATGATGGATTTAAGTATATTTTTAAATACGCTTAAAAGCTTGTATATAAAATGAGTACTGACTTTAGGTAAATGTAGGTGTTTTAGATAAATTTCGTTTTATTCTAAAACAATGGATTTTGGAATGTACGTGTATATATATATATAATATGTGTTTAAGAAATTGTTGTGGGAAATAGTTTAAGTATAATAAAAAAAATCTTTGATTTTTTTATGCTTGAGTTAAGAATGATGATTTAGAAATTTTTATATTATTTTGATTTTTATCTTAAATTAGAATACTGAATATGTATTAATAATATGTCTATTTTCAATTTATGTCAAACCGATCCTAATCGTTCCATCGATTCCTCATTTTCAGTTGTCCGTCGTGCCTGTTTTCCTCATCGAATCATATCCATCTAGTGTTGCTTTGGAATTCGTAGCTCGTTTCCTTGTCAAATTTCTCTAGCCTCGATAGGTGAGTAATCACTCACGATTAACGTTCTTATATTTATTAAATTTAATTTCAATTGAAACGACAATGGAAATATGCTGCTGTAGTTATTTAAATAGTCATCTATGCTATTATCTGTAACCGTTCACCTGTGGGATATGACACCATATCCTGTTGTTTATATTATATTGTTATTGATGATATATGCTTGTTATTATTATTTTTCATATCTGTTATCACCCGGCAAGTTCCCTATTAGTATAGAATTCACTATGGGTTGAAATGATACATGCCCGTATGGACCTTAGAATAGGAGAAAATCGTTATGGGTTGAAATGACAGACCTAAGCGATTTTCATTGAATTGAATTTGGGATTACGGGTTGAAATGATACCCACCCGTATATATATAGTGTACGGATTGAAATGATAAATATCCGTATCACTTGACCATAGGATATGAAATATATACTGACACCCTTGGTCCATATATAAATATTTTGAAAATAATTTCTACGGTTTCGAAAAGAAATATATGGTTTAATAAGTATTTATTCTTAAGATATTATATATAAATGGTAATTTTATATATAGATTTAGTAGTAATATTTAATTTAAATTAGATTGATATAATATGGTCAAGTATTTATGTAAATCTATATTTCAAATAGATTTTCTTGTAATAAATTGAATAAGAAAGATTGGGAAGATAAATTTGGGTTTATTTGGAATGGTATTTAATCAAGGACTTTATTTAATTAAATCAATTTGAAATTATTGAATGTGAAATTTAAAGGTATGATTTATAACTGGATTTTTGATTTAAGTGATTTAATGAATATTTCACGTTTAAATAAATTAAAGAAAATATTTAGTAAAATGTAACTTAAGGTTACTTAAACGATATTGAATCAAATGAGGGAATATGTAACAACCCACAAATTTAACGATAATATATTTAAATGGTTTGTTTAAATATAGCGTCGTTAGTCGGATTTAGGTCCGAAATGTAACTTTTTGCAAACTGTCGATTTAGGACTCAGAACTACTTCCATTGAGTTCAAAATGGCGTTTGCGATCTTTTTGAGTATAAGCTTTGATTTGTTTGGAGTAAGTAGAATTTTGCTCCTTTTTCTATTTGGGTTTTGGGTTTGGGTTCATCCCATTAACTTAGCTTAATACCCAGCCCAGTCCCCTCTCTTCTCTCCATTCACTCATTATCATTTCTCAAACTCTTCCTCAACTGAAAATGGGGAAAAGGAGGAAGAATTAGAAACTCCAAGCCCTAGTTTACTCTTGCAAACTCAAATTCTTGCCCCATAATCCAAGAGAAGCTATTGGTAAGCCTCCTCTATGTCTTCTCCAACTCTTTCTTCCTTCAATTTCAGAAAGTTTCCTAAACCTAACTTAGTAAATACTTGTGTTGATCTTAGATTGAAGCTTGTATAGTTGAAGTGGAGAGTGGTTGGTCTTTTCTTTGCATTTGAGCTTCTCATCCTTGTTTTTGAGTTAAAAGGTGAGATTTTTATCTCACATCTCTGTCAACAACTATGTTGGATTGTTAGGAATGAATTATCTTACATATTTACATGTTCATTTGCTTTCGATTTGGATTGATTCGGTGAAATTGCCAGTTTATGATTTTTGAAGCCAAATTTATGAATCCTTATATGGTTGATGTTTATGTTGTTCGGAGGTTTGGGTGACTCATTAAGGTTGGGTAGTCGTTGGACAAAGCCCGTAATCATCGCCCATCCGAGCGCTTCCGATACTATTTGCCCGGCAATGGCTTTGGGGAGTAAATTCCCAAAGCTTCAATTTCAAACGTCTAAAACTATAGATTCAGATGTCTGACTCTGTTCTGGGCAAAATTTCACTCCCCAGGTCAGACGTCTGAATTATAATTTTCACACGTCTGAATTTGCTCAAATCCAACCCGAGAGCAAATAGGCTAAAACTAGCTATTTTCAGATGTCTGAAATAAATGATACAGACGTCTAAATAGGGCTCTGGAAAACATTCATTTTTCAGATTCAGACGTCTGAATCATTTATTTCAGACGTCTGAATCTGTTGTTTTTGCCCAATTTGCCTTTGGGATTGAATTTTCAATTTTTATCGGCTTTAGTTGTTCGGATATGTTGTTATCATTCATCGTTGACTTTGATGGTTCCTTTTTGATTTCATACACGGGTTTTTATAAAATGATCTCTTCAAATCGTATTAAAAGCTCACTTCTCTGATTTATAAATTCTATTTAAAACACACACAATTTCACACTTCGAGCGAAGTGGGAAGGAGATTAAATGGTTAGTAAAACACTGACCAGGAATTCATGCGTTTATCTTTCCGATTAATCCTCGACCTATTCGATTGATTTTATTTGACCTTTGGTCTGGTTTACCGATGAGATGAGGTAAACTTTGTACTGCTTTGAGTGTGAAATTGACTATCGGATAGTAAACCGTTTAGTGCGAACGGGTGGTTATGGGACTCACGTTAATACTTTTCGGGTTCCTTTTCGAGAGTGGTGACACATTCTGCCTGTTAGTGGTGTCCAGTAGTAGGCCTCCGGACCTTCACCACTATGGTTTGTTCCCTTTGGGATAGTGTCTTCGGACTGTCTCCTTCAGCTTTGTTGCCTTCGGGTATGTTGCCTTCGGGTTTGTACCTTCGGGTTTGTGCCTTCGGGTTCGTGCCTTCGGGTTTGTTGCCCTATTTTAGCGCTTTTGGAGTTGGTCATTCGTCACCGCTCGAGTGATACTGGGTTTGGAGTCTTTGGGCTCATGGATCCTTGTTTATACAGTACTAAGCACGTGCAATTTTCTGTTGTTTCATTGATATATATATTCCCTAAGTATCGCCCTTCGGTGTTGGTCTTTCGAGCCGCACGATATATAGCGGTTACCTTGCGGAACTTGTGTTACCTTCATTGGTATTTGTTATTGCCTATTTGACTTGTTTTGGGATATTCATATCCTTTGTTTATTATGTTGCCGATGATGTGAGGCTTGTCTTGTTATGATTCATCTTTTGTAAGATGATTGTGTTATCTCTTTTAGAGATATTTATTATACTTTATGACCTTGCTGGTATTGATGTTCAGTTTATCTAACTGGTTTGTTTAGCTAGACTGACCCGTGTATTTATACTCGGGTCAGACCGAGTTGTTTCAGGTTAGCTGCTTTTGGACTTAGCCTCTTTCGCTTTTGCATGGACTATTCGGCTTGCTCTTTTTTGTTATAGCTTTTGTGTAGTCCTTTTTGTTGTAACTCTGATATGTATTCTTTTGGATTCACCTATATATTGTGGTTTGCTATACCACTTGATATGTATCAGTTTGTATACTCTGTTATGTATCTGTATATGTCTATATGTTGATCTACTGTTCTGTGATGAATAGATTACATTGAGTTGTTACATTCTGTTCTGATAGATCCTCTAGCCACCTATGGTTTTGTTTTAAGTATTCATTGGATATGTCGATCTGCATGGTATCACGATTGTCAACGTATTCAATAGATAGTTAAAGCAAGGTTGTAGATGGTCGCTCCTATCCAGCCTTATTCTCCATATTAGCAGACGGTATTATCTATTAATACTCTTTGCTAATGTGGGTATAGAGGTGGGGCGTCACAGCTTGGTATCAAAGTGAGGTTTAGAACAAAATATGATAAACACATAATAGAAGCACATATTACGATGCATCAAAGTGTATAAGTGTTACAAATCTTTGAATCATCTTGCCTTTATTCCTTTAGTGCCTTTGGTGGTAGATAGAATTTGGGTATACGTCTAGGAATGCATTTTGTTCCATAGTATTCCACATTTGTAATAATGATATCTACCTTGTGAATAATTTTGTTCTTATCTTAACCTTCAGCGTATGGCTGGAAGAGGCAAGGGACGACGCTCGGGTGCTGGGCAATCCAGTGGCTTGCATCCGAACGGCGTTTATATGTCTGCTGATCAGTTTTTGGAGTTGTTTAGGAGTACTCAGCCTCCAGCTCTTACTCGAGTATCTCCACCTTACAAGTCTGCCTTTGCACGTTTGTGCAGTGATTTTTCTCATCTTGGAGGAAAGCCGTTTAAAGGCTCTGAGTTTGTTCTTGAAGAACAAGCTTGGGTTCGCACGTGCGAGCGTATCTTCTCTCGCATGGATCTTTCTGATCATGATAGAGTTCTTGTAACTTCTAGCTATTGCAAGAGCGTGCCCTTTATTGGTACGAGCTTCTTATTGCCGAAATTGATGAGTCTGCTCTTTCTTGAACTCGGTTTCGGGAGCGATTCGAACTCAAGTTCGTTCCTGAATCTGAGAAAGTTTTATTGACCCATCGCTTCCTTGAGTTGAAGCAAGGGAAATCTTCCATTTCTGAGTATGTTACATCATTCGAGGCTTTGTTTAAGTATGGTCTTGAATTCATTAGTACATCTTGTAAGAAGAATTTGAAGTTTGTTTCTGGTCTTAAGAAATATCTTAAGAAGTCTTTATTGCTTCAGCTTAAGCTTTCTTTTGAGGAGTTAGTAGATTCTTCATTTCATCTCGAAGCTATCGAGAAGGAGTATGATAGTAGTGATGATGTTGAGGTTTCCAGGAACCCTAATAAGAAGCAGTTTCCATTTCAGAAGTCCAGGTCTTTTCCTTCTAAAAAGAAGACGACTGGTAGTTCTAGCTCTCAGTCTCAGTCTGTTGGAACACCTTCCATTCGGAAGTGTTTCAATTGTGGTTCTTCTGATCATATGATTCAAGCTTGTCCTAAGCCTATCTTCTGCCGCTATTGCAAGAAGGAAGGTCATCATGTTTCCACCTGCCCTACTATTCCTGCTGGTGCCAAGTCTAGCAAGCTTTATGCTGCTAAGGCTTCTGAAGGTTCTTCTCAGCCCAAAGGTATATCTCCACCTATTTTGGAAGGTTCTATTTTATTTCATGACCATAGTATTCGAGTTCTTTTCGATACGGGTGCTTCACATTCCTTCGTATCGAAGAAGCTCGTCGATGATTTATCTTTGGATGTTTCTTGTATGGTTACTTCATTGAGGATTGCGAATCCTATTGGAGGATCCGCGACCCTTAGCATGTTTTGTGATGATGTTGAGATTGTTTTATGTGGATTTTCCTTTTATGCGAATCTGCACGTTATTTCTTATCTGGGATTTGATATGATTTTGGGTATGGACTGGCTAGTGAGGTACGATGCCAGGATTATTTGTTCTGAGAGGATTATATATCTTCGACATCTGAATTCGCCTACTCAGCTATCACTTGTTCTTCGGAATGTGGATAATTCCAAAATGGCTTTACATTCTCTTGACACGCGAGATGATGATGATATATCTCGTATTCCTATTGCTTGTGACTTTTCTGATGTTTTTGAGCCTGTTTCGAGTTTGCCACCCAAGCGGGCAATTGAGTTCCACATTGATCTCATTCCAGGCACGTAGCCAGTTAGTCGTCCTCCCACGAGGATGTCTACAAAGGAAAATGAGGAACTGAAGAAGCAGCTTTTAGAGCTTGATTCCAAGCAGTTGATTCAGTCCAGTTTTTCTCCGTGGGGATCCACGGTCGTCTTCATGAAGAAATCCGATGGAACTCTTAGGCTTTGCATTGACTATCGCAAGCTTAACGAGTTAACCATCAGGAATAGGTATCCATTGCCTAGGATCGATGATATGTTCGATCTATTGAGTGGTGCTAAGGTCTTTTCTCAGCTTGACCTTGCCATAGGTTTTCATCCGTTACGAGTCGCGGAGGATAGCATACCTCTTATAGCTTTTCGTACTCGTTATGGTTCTTTTGAGTGGCTCGTTATGCCGTTCGGTTTGACGAACGCTCTTGCTTTCTTTGTCGATCTCATGAATCGAGTATTTCGGGAATATCTCGATAAGTTCGTCCTTGTGTTCATCGACGACATCCTTGTTTATTCTAAATCTAAAGCCGAGCATGCTAATCACTTGAGAATTATCTTAAGTACTCTCCGTCATCATCAGCTTAGAGCCAAATTCTCCAAGTGCCCTTTTTAGGAGAATAGGGTTAAGTTCTTAGGCCATGTTGTATCTTCCGACGGCATTTCAGTCGATCCCTCAAAGATCGAAGCCATCCAGAATTGGAAGAGACCTGAGAATGTGCATGAGATTCGTAGTTTCGTTGGATTGACGGGGTATTACCGCCGGTTCATTAAGGATTTTTCCCGTGTTGTGCTTCCTCTCGCCAACCTTACTCGGAAAGGCATTCGTTATATTTGGTCTGACCAGTGTGAAGCTTCCTTTCTGGCATTAAAGGAACTTCTCACTAATGCTACTATTCTTGTGGTTCAAGAGGGGAATCATGATCTTGTTGTCTACACCGATGCTTGTGGTAGTGGTCTCGGTGTTGTTCTTATGCAGAAGGATCGGGTAGTTGTTTATGCTTCTAGGCAACTGCGTCCGAATGAAGTTCGCTATGCCACTCATGATCTTGGGTTAGCCGCCGCTGTCTTCGCCTTGAAGATTTGGCGACACTATTTATTGGGCGAGCGCTTCATTCTCTATACCGATCATAAATCCTTGAAGTATATATTCACTCAGAAGGAACTCAATATGGACAATAGCGTTGGCTCGATTTTCTTGCTTCCTATGACTTTGATATCCAGTATACCCTTGGTAAGGGTAATCGTGATAGTGATGCGCTTAATCGCAAACATTCGGCTATTGTTTCTATGATGCTTGTGAATGGAATATTCTTGAGACTCTATCTTTTTGTGAAATTCGTGATTGAGATTCATTTACTGATTCTCCTATGCTATTATTCAGTTTGGGAGCTCGACGCATTTTATTGGATCGTATTGCCGATGCTCAGCGGCGTGATCCTGATTTGTTGCATCTTATTCAGTTTGTGAGTCTGGATCCTGTGATGAGGCGTTGCGGGATTTCGGCATTGATTCTCATGGGTGTCTTCGCAAGAAGAACCGTCTTTTTGTGCCTTCTGATTTTGCACTTAGGTTGTTCTAAGTATTCTATTCATCCTGGTAGTAGTAAGATGCATGCCGATATGCATCGCCTTTATTATTGGGAAGGCATGAAGCGCTATGTGGCGAGTTATGTGAGTAATTGCATAACTTGTCAGCGTGTTAAGGCCGAACATCAGCGTCCTTCGGGTCTTCTTCAGCCTCTTGAGATTCCATTGTGCAAATGGGATCAGATTTCTATGGATTTCATTGACGGCCTAGCTCGTTCGAGATCGGGCCATTCTAGCATCTGGGTTATTGTTGATCGCCTCACCTAGTCTGCTCATTTTATTCATATTAAGTCTAATAGGACTGCTTCGCATTTGGCTAAGTTTTATGTCAAGGTAATCGTGAGACTTCACGGTGTTCCTAATTTTATTGTGAGTGGCCGTGATCCTTTATTCATGAGTCATTTTTAGCAGAGTCTTCAGCAAGCTTCGGGAACAAAGCTTAATTTTAGCACAACTTATCATCCGCAGTCTGACGGACAGACCGAATGGGTGAATTGTATCTTAGAAGATCTTCTCCGTATTTGTATTCTAGATTTTGGTGGTAGTTGGGAGGATCACCTACCTCTTGTAGAGTTCTCCTACAATAATAGTTTTCAGTCCAGTATCGGTATGGCTCCTTTCGAAGCCTTATACGGAAGGCCATGTCGATCACCTTCTTGTTGGTTAGAATCTGGGGAGAAGCTTATTCTTGGCCCAGATTTCGTTCGTGATTCTTCCGAGAAGATTGATCTTATTCGTCAGAGAATGAAAGAGGCACAAAGCCGCCAGAAATCCTACGCGGATAACCGTAGGAAGCCTCTCGAATCTTGTTTTTATTCATGTTTCTCCTTTGAAAGGGGTGATGCGTTTCAGTATGACTGGGAAATTGGCTCCTCGCTTTATAGGACCATTTTCTATTACTGAACGTATTGGCCTTGTGGCTTATAGAGTTCCACTTCCTGCTCATTTATCTGGCATTCACGACATGTTTCACGTCTCTCATCTTCGGAAGTGTCTCTGAGAGTCGGATTCTGTTATCGATTCTCCTGATTTGCAAGAGCTTAAGATCTCACCGGACTTATCTATTGTACAGCAACCTATTCGCGTGCTTGCCACGGAGGTGCGACACCTTCGAAACAAGGACGTGCCGCTCATTAAAGTTCAATGGTCCGCTAATCCCAATGACTGTACTTGGGAAACTAGAGAGTTTATCGAGCGATCCTATCTGGGGTTTCTATCTTTGCTTGGCAACGGTGAGAATATCTCTTTATCTCAAGCTTATTTCCTTTTCTTTTTGGATGGTGTATGTATGTAGCTATTACAAATATCGTCTCTACGAATTGCGTGGATGCAATTTTGTTAGGAGGGGAGATTTGTAACAACCCGCATACTTAACGATAATATATTTAAATGGTTTATTGAAATATAGCATTGTTAGTCGGATTTAGGTCCGAAATGTTACTTTTTGCAAACTGTCGATTTGGGACTCGGAACTACATCCATTGAGTTCAAAATGGCGTTTGTGATCTTTTTGAGTATAAGCTCTGATATGTTTGGAGTAAGTAGAATTTTTCTACCTTTTCTATTTGGGTTTTGGGTTTGGGTTCAGCCCATTAGCTTAGCTTAATACCCAACCAAGTCCCCTCTCTTCTCTCCATTCACTCATTTCATTTCTCAAACTCTTGCTCAACTGAAAATGGGGGAAAGGAGGAAGAATTAGAAACTCCAATCCCTAGTTTACTCTTGCAAACTCAAATTCTTGCTCAATAATCCAAGAGAAGTTATTGGTAAGCCTCCTCTACGTCTTCTGCAACTCTTTCTTCCTTCAATTTCAAAAAGTTTCCTAAACCTAACTTAGGAAATACTTGTTTTGATCTTAGGTTGAAGCTTGTAGAGTTGAAGTGGAGAGTGGTTGGTCTTTTCTTTGCATTTGAGCTTCTCATCCTTGTTTTTGAGTTAAAAGGTGATATTTTTATCTCACATCTATGTCAACAACTATGTTGGATTGTTAGGAATGAATTACCTAACATATTTACATGTTCATTTGCTTTCGATTTGGATTGATTCGTTGAAATTGCCAATTTATGATTTTTGAAGCTAAATCTATGAATCCTTATATGGTTGATGTTTACGTTGTTCGGAGGGTTTGGGAGAGTCGTTAAGGTTGGGTAGTCGTTGGACGAAGCCCGTAATCATCGCCTATCTGATCACTTCCGATACTATTTGGCCATCATTGGCCTTGGGGAGAAAATTCCCAAAGCTTCCGTTTCAGACGTCTGAAACTATAGATTCAGACGTCTGAATCTGTTCTGGAAAAAATTTCATTCCCCAGGTTAGACGTCTGAATTAAAATTTTCAGATGTCTGAATTTGCTCAAATCCAACCCGAGAGCAAATAGGCTAAAACTAGCTATTTTCAGATGTCTGAAATAAATGATACAGACGTCTGAATAGGGCTCTAGAAAATATTCATTTTCCAGATTCAGACGTCTAAATCATTTATTTCAGACGTCTGAATCTGCTGTTTTTGCCCAATTTGCCTTTGGGATTGAATTTCCAATTTTTATCGGCTTTAGTTGTTCCGATTTGATGTTATCATTCATCATTGACTTTGATGATTCCTTTTTGATTTCATACACGGGTTTTTATAAAATGGTCGCTTCAAATCGTATTAAAAGCTCACTTCTCTAATTTATAAATTCTATTTAAAACACACACACAATTTCGCACTTCGAGCGAAGTGGAAAGGAGATTAAATGGTTAGGTAAAACGAACCATGAATCCGTGCGTTTATCTTTCCGATTAATCCCCGACCTATTCGATTGATTGTTTTGACCTTTGGTCTGATTTACCGATGAGATGAGGTAAACTTTGTACGACTTTGAGTGTGAAATTGACTATCGGATAGTAAATCGTTTAGTGCGAACGAGTGGTTATGGGACTCACGTTAATACTTTTCGGGCTCCTTTTCGAGAGTGGTGACACATTTTGCCAGTTAGTGGTGTCCAGTACTGGGCCTCCGTACCTTCACCACTACGGTTTGTTGCCTTTGGGATAGTGTCTTCGGACTGTCTTCTTCAGGTTTATTTCCTTCGGGTATGTTGCCTTCGGGTTTGTGCCTTCAGGTTTGTTGCCCTATTATATCGCTTTTGGAGTTGGTCATTCGTCACCGCTCGAGTGATATTGGGTTTGGAGTCTTCGGGCTTATGGATCCTTGTTTATACAGTACTGAGCACGTGCAATTTTCTGATGTTTCATTGATATGTATATTCCCTAGGTATCGCCCTTCGATGTTGGTCTTTCGAGCCGCACAATATATGGCGATTACCTTACGGAACTTGTGTTACCTTCATTGGTATTTGTTATTGCCTTTTTGGCTTGTTTGGGGATATTCATATCCTTTGTTTATTATGTGGCCGATGATGTGAGGCTTGTCTTGTTATGATTCATCTTTTGTTAGACGATTGTGTTATCTCTTTTAGAGATATTTGTTATACTTTATGACCTTGTTGGTATTGATGTTTAGTTTATCTAACTGGTTTGTTTAGCTATACTGACCCATGTATTTATACTCGGGGCAGACCGAGTTGTTTTAGGTTAGGTGCTTTTGGACTTAGCCTCTTTTACTTTCGCATGGACTATTCAGCTTGCTCCTTTTTGTTATAGCTTTTGTTTAGTCCTTTTTGTTGTAATCTGATATGTATTCTTTTGGATTCGCCTGTATATTGTGGGTTTGCTATACCACTTGACATGTATCAGTTTGTATACTCTGTTATGTATCTGTATATGTGTATATGTTGATCTACTGTTCTATGATGAATAGATTACATTAAGTTATTACATTCTGTTCTGATAGATCCCCTAGCCACCTATGGTTTTGTTTTAAGTATTCATTGGATATGTCGATTTGCATGGTATGACGATTGTCAACGTATTCAATAGATTGTTAAAGCAAGGTTGTAGATGGTCGCTCCTATCCAGCCTTATTCTCCGTATTGGAAGAAGGTATTATCTATTAATACTCTTTGCTAATGTGGGTATAGAGGTGGGGCGTCACAGAATATCTCAAGACTAAATATTAATGAAGATAAACTAAATATATCTGAAATCGTTAAATTTTGTTTGAAATGTTGAATATTTCAAGTTTTGAAATAATATTGAAGTGTAAATGGGTAATTTATGATTTCAAATCCAGATTTGACATCGATAAAATTTGGAATGGTTATTTAGGAATTGAGTTGAATTCAAATTGATAAATTGAGATGGGACTAAATTTGAATTTTGAATTTGAGTGGACTTGAATCGTAACTTTGAAAGGGATAAAATTTGGAAATAAATATATTTGTAATGAAATGATATTTTGGTTTCGAAGTATAAATTAATTTGAACGACCACGGGGTTATAGTGTATATCTCTGCATTTTAGATAGCCCCGCGGATCTTTAGAGGATGATTATCCCAAACATCCTTTGAGTTACTTGTTTTTCAGTTGATATTTCACTTGAGTTCGATTTATTGATATAAGAATGTTAATCCTGACTCGAGTGTTTTGTGTTTTGCCTTACGCTTGGGTCAGACTGAGTAATTCAGAATTTGAGACTCACCTTTGGAGTTTGGAGCTTCGGTAGAGATCTAACTGTCGATTCCGCTTTCAGCCCTTCTGGTTGATTAGTTCAGAGAAGTCATCTGCTCGTACTGGAGACTTCACTGCATCTGAGATATTCTGTTGTATTTATTTATAACTCTGATGTTTATATAGTAGCTTCATGAACTACTATTTATTTATTCCGCTGCATATTACTGTACTACTCTGTATCTGTGATTCTGTGATTGATTTATTTTACTGTATATGCTGAGTTTTGCCAAATATAAATTAACAATCTGATATTTTGAGCAATTCAAGTCTGACAGGTACGGATGTGAATAGTTGAAAATATCAGCCCGTTACAGTTGGCATCAGAGCTTTGGCTCTAGGCAAAACTTAGCATGTATGGTAAATTTATTTACAGAATTACTTTCGTTCATGCTTGAATCTTTTCCTTTTGATTCAAATATCCTTTGAATTTTGGAACATTTCCTTCGGTTCCAAAATCCATTCTTGCCTCTCCCTATTCGTATTCTGGAGTATCCCATAATCTCCACTACGAATGATCTCTATAAAAATAGGCAATCTCAACAATCTTTGGATGATTTGTAAAGGTATGAAACTCCTTTACAATTGGCATTGATTCATCGAAGATCTATATATCCCTAGGTTTAGATGCTGCTATCTTTGGTTATGCCGAATTCTATATCTGGCGATCGAATGTCGAATTGCCTTAGAATTCTGCATCGATCATATTCCTGAAGTCATGGTTGACTCGGTTAAGGCCGCCCGTGATTTATATAGGTATATTCATCCTCTATTTTGTAATTTAATTATCTCATTTTTGTTCGAGTTTATCTTCGAATCAGAATTCTATTTAATTAGAGCCCCTCTAATTTGAATCTCTATTCTTGTTTTGAAATCCATTCTTGAATCAATCCTTTGAATAATCGGGTTTTGTTTGTATTTTAGAAATTGTTTTATATATCGAAATTATTATTTTGATAACTATGATTTTATTCTATATATAAAAGTGAAAATGTTTTCGATAAGGATTATATACCTATATATAAAATGAATAAGAAATGTTTATTCTATATAAAAGTTCGAAAGGATTTGAAATTTTGAAGATTTCATAAGAAATGGATTTCTATAAAAATATTCTATAACTGAAGGGTTTTAATTCGAAATTCGAGGGATTGAACTCCGGTGTTTTAGAATTGGTTTAAATTTTTTGGAAATTCATAATAATATGATTTAAAAGTATTTTCCAAATAAGAAATGTTTCAAATGAGTTCTTATGATTTCAAAGAAATTAAAGAAATGTTCAAGAAAATAGAAGTCCAAAACTCACTTACGTCGCTGGATAATAATTTCGGTGATGAGTGCACGCATCATCGATATTGATTTTCAAGTTTCAGAGTAGGGGAGAGGCCACTTTAGTAGCTTTGCTATGCGAGTGATTTTATGAAAACAATTTCGATTTAAAATTCCGAAGTATGATTTGATATTCAAAGGATATATGTATATATATTTGAAACGATTTAAATGAACCGGTGTTCAGTCCTCGAGTTTCAGGTTTGATTTAGTATAACCATATCTATTGAAATTGGTTTACTGATTTGTTGCTGATTTCCAACTTTTGAATTGAAAATTTGATTTCTCCGACTATTTTGGATGTTCGAAGACTTCCAAATCAAGTTTTAATTTGCAAAGATAAGTAAATTTCGAATAGTACAAATTAATTGATAAAGTATATAGGTTTGAAACTGTTTGGTTAAGAAAATGGAAAAGTCTATTTTGAATTAAACTAATATGAAATTTAGTTTTGAAATGTTTGACTAAAATTTAGTTTTAAATGTTTTAACTTAGTAACATCTTTTATAATTGATTTTGAGACCATTTTGAGTATAATTGATTTTGAGAAAAATATTTGGTTTTGAAATTAGATTGGAATTAAAACCGGTACTTATATGGTGATTTTGGAAATGAATTTGTTTGACTTGAATTATGTTAATTTGAAAACTGGGATTATTTTCTAAACCTATTATTTTAGGAACTTTGAAATTGAGATATTTAATTTGGAAGAAATAAATTGGTGAAATCATATATGATTTTGAAATTGAACTGATTTTGAAACGAATTGAAATTGAGAACCTTATTTTACTAAATACTTGATTTGGGAATTGTCGAACTTATATAAAATTGATTCGTGTAAGTATGAAGTGATTTGAAAACTATTGATTTGGAAAGGTACTCAATTTGAAAAGTGAAATCTCTTATAATCGAAATCTATATATGTGTGATTTGATATACTATGGATTTTGGAAAGTATTCGATTTGAAGATGAAATCTTATATATAATGGACTTTATATGAGTATGATATTTGAAAGTGATTTGAAAAGGTACTATATGATATATATTTTCGAAGTAATGATATGGAAAGTGCCTTCTGCTTGATATACACTTTGTGGCCACATTATGGATTCATTCTATCGACATTATTCTCTCTGATTTTGGTTTCTGGATGTGATACTCGAGTGTCCTACCGTGGCGTAACCCATGGTTTTTTTGGGTAGCGCAATCGACAGGGCAGAGATTGCTTAAGGGATATGGATGTTTCCTGGGGGATCCAGGCGTAACCATTGTTATGTATCCTGCAGTCTACCGGTTTTGTTGTCGTGGCGTAATCCGCAAGGCGGAGATTGCTTAAAGTGTATGGAGTTTCCTGGGGGATCCAGGCGTAACCATTGTTATGTATCCTGCGGTCCACTGGTTTTGTTTATCATAGCGTAATTCGCAAGGCAGTGAATGCTTAAAGGATATGAATGTTCTTGGGGCATCCAGGCGTAACCATTGTTATATATCCTGCGATCCAGGCTTTTTTTTGGATTGTACTTTCCATATCGGTTTTGAAGGTTTTTCAAGTATTTTCACTAGGTGTTGAAACAGGTCTACTAAGTACTTGAAGAATTATAGCTTTGCGCCTGATTAACGCATGGGCAGAGTCAACAAGAATGAGGATAAACTTGTTGAAACATTGAGTTATAGAAGTATTTTCAAAAGGAAATTTTGTTTCAATATAAAGGTATTTTATTATAATGGTATTTCCAACAAAGAAATTTTGTATTGGATTAACTATTAGTGCCCGATACTATTCTTTTAAATCTACCTTATCTGCTCAGTTTATTTGTTCACCTATATTATGTTTTCCGAATCTACCTTCTTTCCTTTTTGAATATATCCTTTTAAAATATGGTTCATTCATATAACATGGTTAATAGAAAATTTTAGTGTGACAAATTGTTAACTAAATAAAAGTAAATGATTAGTGACAATATTTGGAAAACATCTTGAGATAAATTAATAAATTTATGAATTATGGATTTAATGTTTTCAATAGCTTCTGGTTGATTCTCCTACTTTGTTCCTATTCGGGGACGAAAAGTTTTGAGTGGGGGAGAGTGTAATGACCCATAGATTTTAATAAATTTTATAACGTATTTAATTTGATTTTTGAGAAATTTTAAGCAATAGTATTTTAAAATAAAATTTTAATATTTGAAATACGTCCATTTTATTTTAGCAGATGGTAAATTTTTATCCCATTTTATGAAAGTTTATTTCATTGTGAAATTCTACTAAATTCAAGTCAGTTAATAATTGATGATAATAAAATATTTTTCAAACTTGAATATTTTTACATAGAAAAATTCTAAATCATCTTCTGACTGAGACGTCATTTTTCGTTTTTCCAAATTCAGGCTTTTTAAGCTCCGTTGCTCTTATTCTTCTGCGTTTTTGCTGCATTTTCAGCTAGTAGAAAATTCTAATTTTTATAATTGAACCGTACCACTGATATCTGTATACCGTTTTGATTATCTCATCGGGCGGATCTCTACGGTATATTTATTTCTGTGTTTTGAAATCTGTTACATAGCGGAATTCACGAAACCGGTAACCGTATCGTTACCGGATCCATGACCATTTGATTTCTTTTGCGTTTCAAAATTTAAACGCGCACAAATCAATTGCTTTAATATTTTCAGCTAAATCAATGGGTGATCGTTGCTTGTAAAACTGCTCATATTTAATTTGATACGTTTTATTTCTATTTGTTCCATTCTTTTCCCTGTTGCCTTTTCCATTCCTTGATTTTGGTGCTATTGGCTTCAACAAACGTATAACATTCAGTACAAAATTTATATATATATATATATATATATATATATCCCTTATCTTATCTGTGTCAGTTTAAATTGTGAACGGTCATTTCCTTTATTATCCTCTGAAATCTGCGCTTGAATTTTTTTCCATATTCATTACTTTACATTTATATCAGTACCTTTAATTGTGGCAGTTAATTTCACTTCGATTTTAAATTTATTACTCCCTTTATCTTTTGTTCTGCACGATCACTTGAAGAAACGTATAACGTACGTAAGTTTTTCCTTTTTTCATTATTTGATTTGGCTGCATCTCATATTTTATTTGCATGTATAAATCAACGTGAATATTTATTGCCTAAAATCCTCACCTGCTACTTTATATTTATTATTTATGTGATAGTTTCCCAATTTGTGCTTATTCGTTTTTCCTACATTACTCGTTTTAACAGCTGAAATATTTTTAACATTTTGACATTTCAGTTTTTCCACTCTACCCATTTTATATATTTCTTTTCTTCCCTCTCTCCTTGTTCTCTGCTTTCAATATAAATTTTCCAAATCCACCTTCATATTTTCACTCGGTACGGAAAAAAATTTAATAAAAATAAAAGCATCGCTGCTTCATCTTTTGCCGCCTGGATCTCGTTGCCTTCGCCAATTCCAGAACAAGCCTTCTGCTTCCTTTGTCACGACCCAAATTCAGCGTTCAAAAGTCGACATCAAATACCTCACTTGTATTTAACAGCCGGAGATTCGAACGTCAAATTTCAGCTCGGATGGAGCTTATAACAATATCAAATGAATATAAAACAACATAACAGAATGAATATCATGCATATATCACAGATACAACAGTATAATATCCATTTTTACATCAGAGTATTTAATACATACACCACAACTCCGAATAAACATCATAATAATACAACAGTGATCATATATCCAAAAAGTCTGCAAATGAAAGAAGCGATAACGAACTCCCAAAAGCTAAACACCTGCGATCTCCAAAAGCTCCAAAGATATCTCCAAAGCAAGAGCTCCCAAAATACTGCTAACTCCAGAATACGAAATCCTGCAACTAGGCTGCCTGAGTAGAAATTATGGGCAACCAGAGTTTAGGAAAGAAACAATAAACTCCAGGTCAGTCATGGGACTGGCATGAGTAAACAAAACAGTTGATTTTAAAGAAACTAGATTTATAAAGAATTTCGGTATGCTTTTAAGAAATGAAACTACCATAAGATCTCCCACCACACACACAATGCAAATGCAAAATTGAAGGAGATTTCTACTTATGATAGTCAAATATGCTTGGTACGGGGAAATTTTCTTTGATATTATTATTATGCATAGTGTAGGAAACATTTCGAAAGTAATATATAAATCTTAGCCAACATACGACCATTATCGTATGCCTACAATAGCTACCATGTTTTGTGGCAGGTTACCGCCACGCTGCATGGCAGGTTTTACAACTAAAACCGTACTGGGTTCGTATTATTTCTTTGGATTTCCAACAAATGGTCAGGCTAAGGAACTTCCTGGGCCACATGGGTGCGCCTCTAGAGGGACGACCCGAGAACCTAGCCAGATCTCTGCCAACACAAGGCCGGGTTACCTCTAACTAGGTAACTACTGACACGAGTATGCCATCCCTCGGTTGTAACCAACCTTTATCCGGGGCCCCAGCAACAATCACAAAGTAATATATATATATATATATATATATATATATATATATATATATATATCTGGATATCCACATAAGTTAAGTATCTGGGGTTCATACCATGATACCACTTCTATCCAGAAGGAAATGCACATACCCTAAAAGGCGCTACCCCCAATAACCTTGCTGCATCTTTCCTGTTTCGACCATTCCGGGGTGAGGTTCGACGAAGTCTCATCCACAAAGCTACGCTTTTCACAAAAGCCACGCTTTGATCAACAAATGATCGGCATCACTCAGCATGCCACATTACCAAGTTGGGAGTATATCACTGATAACCTTCAACTACATAACCTCTGAGCTCGTACGTCTCAGAGAAGGGTGTTAAGCTAAGAGAATAAATTCTCCTCCACCAACAGAAATGCATTTGAAAGAAATATGATTTATATCTCAAATGTAATGTCAAACATACAATCCATACAAGTCTGTTCTGGGTTCGAACAAAACCGAAGGCACTTCCGAAGAAGTCCTTGCAATCCGGCATCCACAATCCCGATCGGATTCCCCATCACATATGGAGAACTCTATACCGAAGCAACTCAGTGCACAGTCATTCGACAGGTTATCCTATCGTTCTCGAAGATACCCAGTCTTCATCACCGTCTTCCAAATGCTCATCCATTTCGTCATATCACTTATTCGGAATGGTTTATATGACACAGAGGTCCTCTTCCGGCTAAACCGAATAGTGAGAGTCAATTTTAAAAATATGTGGATATGTCGTTCACAAAAATTCGTAGGTTTGATGTGGGTTTCAGATAACTAACTAAAATCCGATTCCCTGTCGCATCGAAGTTTAAATGTCGTTTTACGGCAAACAGGGTTTTCATATCAATACAGAACAAACACAAACACAATGTAGTGCATAGCAATCTATATCACGTAGTATCGCAATCAGAACAGAAATATCAATCTAGTGCACGGTAGTAGTTAATTATTTTCCAATGTGGTTTAAATAAATTAACCACACAATTATTTGTAATGATGTTTAAATCAATGATTAAATTTGGATACATTAATTAAATCTTAATTAACTCGATTTATTGTTTCATATTGTTTCATAATCAGTTATTTTAATTAACTGCCAATTAAAATAAATTAACTTAATTTATCTAATTAACAAATTCTTAATTACAAATTTATTTAAATACTTACTCGTTTATTAATCAATTTTAATTACAA
This sequence comes from Allium cepa, assembly GCA_030765085.1. NCBI lineage: Eukaryota > Viridiplantae > Streptophyta > Magnoliopsida > Asparagales > Amaryllidaceae > Allium > Allium cepa. The sequence continues at coordinate 466,023,500 of CM060931.1, forward strand.
ATTATAAATTATTCTTAATTTCTTTTCAAAACTATTCGTTAATAAAAATTATTTACCTTAATTATCATTTGAGAACCTTCTTTACTCTTTGGAAATCAATTTATTGTTCCATTGAAAGTTTTAATGTAAACTGATTTCAATTCTTATTTTAAATTTTAACGTTTAATTAAAAGATTAATTAAAAAAATTTAAAAACATTGTTAACTAATCTATAACTTATAGTAAGTTTTTAACTTAATATAATCACATTGGTTAACTTGTAAATGCCAAAAGTTTACTTAATCATTGTTAACCTGAAATTTTGTTTGGGCTTAACCCAATATCAAAGCAAACCCGAAACTTCCAGGCTTTTACTCGAGTGCTTCCCCGAGTCTTCCTCCTTTCTTCCCCGTAATCTCTTCTCGTTCCTGTTCTTATTTTTTTTCTAGCAAGTTAAACTTTAAAACTAAGTAATAATTTCATGCATCGGGCAACTCACTCGAACTCGCGTCCTACCCGAGTCACAAACCCCATTCGCTCGAGAATTCCTCCGAGTTTCATCTCGTGTTGACCATCGACAACACCCTGACACCAAAGTGATGATGTGCACGTGCACATGACCGCGTCGCCGTTCTGGCGAACGCCGCGACCCTCGACAAGTGGACAAACTCACAAACACTCGAATTCAAACATCAATTCGAAGCCATCGTCCCGAAATCAAACTGTAGCAATTCACTCGACCCTGTAACTTAAACTTACCAACACGAAAACGCCTCGCCGCCTCGCACAGTCCACCAGAAAATCCATGCTTCCGGCCTCGCCATGCTAACCCCATGTTCTTCCATTCCCCTCAATCTCATGAAGCTCGATCCACTCGTGGTGACGAAATCACCACATTTACCAAACACCGCAAAACCCAGGGTTAAACCCTAAATCAAACTCGTCCTCCTAATCCACGCAATGGATAATTTTTTTTCACATTTTTCCCGAAATCATGAATGGTTAAACTTGCTTAAATTCAATTTCAACAATTAAAATTGATTCAGCAGTCCTAAATTTGTAAAAATGTAGTTTTTATTCAAATACAAACTGCTCACAAAATACCCATTTAAAAATATTCATTTTTGGTTTAAAAATCATGATTTTCAGTGAGGATTCAAACTATAAAGTTGAATTAACCTTTTATGACAATCGACTTTATCAAAGAATTATTTGATTACCTGTAAACAAAGTTCCAGTGGGGATAATTCACTACATATTTAAATAAGCTTTGCAAAAATCTTGTTTGAGGATTAAACATCTTGATTAATTGAAAAATCAAAGCTTGACAATGATTAACAGCAAATGAATTTTAGTTTTGAAACAAATATACACCCTATATAAATTTGCAGAGAAACACAAAACATCACAACAATATTTCCATACTGAAGCATGTACAACCAGACCATCACAGAGTCTTGAACTATTTTTAATCAACTTAAAGATTTTAAAAATTATGTTTACTCACCTGGACAAATTTTGAAACAGAGACTATATTGGTTTTGAAACTGTAGTTCTGATCTTTGCTATTTTTTTTCTTTTCTGTTTTGTTGTATAAATTGGATTTGAAGTTGTAAACAAATAGTGATGTTTGCTTTTATTTTTCTTTCAGGGTTTGCTAAGTTGCTTGAACGAATGAACTGAGACAGGTGTTTATGTATATAAAGGAGAGGGGTATACAAGAAGATGTGCAGGTTTTCCTTGTGTTTTGCTGAAGCAAGATGTTTTTATTATACTTTGTAACTATTTGCACACTTTTAATCAGAGAATTTTTCTTCTTTTTACTATTTCGAATTACTTGTTTATGGGCTGAGTTTGAAAGCATTAAATGAAAGCATGTAATGTAATGCTTCCTTGTATGTTTACAGCAATCTTATTTTATCATTTGTGCAAGTACTATTTTATTTTGTTAATAGATTTTTTTCTTTGCCTTGCCTAAGTCTTAGTTTTCCTGGTTTGTTTCTTGGGTTATAAATTTATATGCACTTATGTGTATATCCATATGTCTTTTTATTACAACCATACTCTTAAATTTCGTTTCTATTTTAAAATCAACTATTAATATTTAACTCATCACATATATTTTATTTTATTGTTTAAAACATTTTCTTATTGGTTACATAATTTATTCATTATTTATTTAAAAACTTATACTATCAATATTTATTTATATCAATATATCTTTGAAATATTAACAATATTTTATTCCTCTTTGAAATTTCTCAAATTAAATTTTGGAAGTTCAAATAATTTACCGAATTTTAAATTCAAAATTTTGGGATGTTACATCCTTCCCCATCATTTATATACTTATATAAGTAAGTTGTTTTAAAACTTATTTTGGGTTAATCTGCAGTTTTGTTATCAAGGCTAGCATGCTTTTGTTGTATACATAATACATATAGGTTAGTTTAATGTGTTTACTGTTATACAAAAAAAAAGATATGTATATGGTTTTGGTTGATATATTTTGTAATAAGGTTGTACTAGTATGGGTTGGCATGTGATATATAGCATGATATAAACTTTAGAGACAGCAAATATATGGCCTACAAATTTATTCATTTGTATATTATGTTATAGTGTATTTCATTTTATCAAATCTTTTTATATGGTGTTATAAGTTGCTTCTTCTTCTTTTTTTGTATGATGCGTGTGTTACATATAATAGTATAGTATATTATATCATAGTATATTTTATCACTGTTGTTTATGATTTTAAAGTACATATATATAATTTACCGTATGTATATGCTAGTTTTGGATCAAAATACGTTAGTATATATAGATATAACTTAGAGCTTTCTATTTTGGGTTAATATACGTAGAAACTTATATTTTGTTTTGCATGCGAGTTCTATCTGTTATATATATGAAGGTAGTATATATTCTATTTTCGTTTATATGAATGCTTTGCTTTCTGATTATATATATACGTTTTAATATAATATATATAAACTTGTATAAATTTTAAATATGTCTGTTATACAAATTTTACCAGTCATGCATATATTAATTATGTTATAGTATGTTATATTAAAATTGGTTATAGTTTATTTGTATATGGTCAGTTTAAGTAAATGATATTAAGTTCTGTGATATATGTTATACTATTTCATATAAAATAATAAACTTTTTGTAGTGTTGTAACTCATTGTTAAAGTTAAAATATATAGTTATTTTGTTTTGATCGGCTATTTTAAGTATTATATATATTTGGTTTGTTTTAAAACAGCATCTTATTTTTTTAGGCGTCAGCATGAATTTTTTGGGTCTGCATATGTTATACTTGTTAAGTTGTTCGTATTCTAAGATATGTATAAAGTATATGGGGTTATGATGGATTTAAGTATATTTTTAAGTATGCTTAAAAGCTTGTATACAAAATGAGTGCCGACTTTATGGAAATGTAGGTGTTTTAGATAAATTGCGTTTTATTCTAAAACAATGGATTTTGGAATGTGTGTGTGTATATATAATATGTGTTTAAGAAATTGTTGTGGGAAATAGTTTAAGTATAGTAAAAAAAATCTTTGATTTTTTTATGCCTGAGTTAAGAATGATAATTTAGAAATTTTTATATTATTTTTATTTTTGTCTTAAATTAGAATACTAAATATGTATTAATAATATGTCTATTTTCAATTTATGTCAAACTAATCCTGATCGTTCCATCGATTCCTCATTATCAGTCGTCCGTCGTGCCTGTTTTCTTCATCGAATCGTATCCATCTAGCGTTACTTTGGAATTCGTAGCTCATTTCCTTGTCAAATTTCTCTAACCTCGAAAGGTGAGTAATCACTCATGATTAACATTCTTATATTTATTGAATTTAATTTCAATAGAAACGACAATGGAAATATGCTGCTGTAGTTATTTAAATAGTCATCTATGCTATTATCTGTAACCGTTCACCTGTGGGATATGACACCATATCCTGCTGTTTATATTATATTGTTATTGATGATATATGCCTGTTATTATTATTTTTCATATCTGTTATCACTCTACAGTTCCTTGTTGGTATAGAATTCACTATGGGTTGAAATGATACATGCCCGAACGGACCTTAGAATAGGAGAAAATCGTTATGGGTTGAAATGATAGACCCAAGCGATTTTCATTGAATTGAATTTGGGATACGGGTTGAAATGATATCCACCCGTATATATTTAGTGTACTGATTGAAATGATAAATATCCGTATCACTTGAGCATAGGATAGGAAATATATACAGACACCGTTGGTCCATATATAAATATTTTGAAAATAATTTCTATGGTTTAGGAAAGAAATATATGGTTTAATAAGTATTTATTCTTAAGATATTATATATAAATGGTAATTTTATATATAGATTTAGTAGTAATATTTAATTTAAATTAGATTGATATAATATGGTCTAGTATTTATGTAAATCTATATTTCAAATAGATTTTCTTATAATAAATTAAATAAGTAAGATTGGGAAGATAAATTTGGGTTTATTTGGAATGGTATTTAATCAAGGATTTTATTTAATTAAATCAATTTGAAATTATTGAATGTGAAATTTAATGGTAAATATGATTTTATAACTGGATTTTTGATTTAAGTGATTTAATGAATATTTCACGTTTAATAAATTAAAGAAAATATTTAGTAAAATGTAACTTAAGGTTACTTAAACGATACTGAATCAAATGAGGGAGTATCTCAAGACTAAATATTAATAAAGATAAACTAAATCTGTCTGAAATCGTTAAATTTAGTTTGAAATGTTGAATATTTAAAGTTTTGAAATAATATTGAAGTGTAAATGGGTAATTTATTATTTCAATCCAGATTTGAGATCGATAAAATTTGGAATGGTTATTTAGGAATTGAGGTGAATTTAAATTGATAAATTGAGATGGGACTAAATTTGGATTTTGAATTTGAGTAGATTTGAATCGTAACTTTGAAAGGGATAAAATTTGGAAATAGATATATTTGAAATGAAATGATATTTTGGTTTTGAAGTATAAATTAATTTGAACGACCACGGGGTTATAGTGTATATCTCTGCATTTTAGATAGCCCCACGGATCCTTAGAGGATAATTATCCCAAACATCCTTTGAGTTACTTGTATTTCGGTTGATATTTCACTTGAGTTGGATTTATTGATATAAGAATGTTAATCCTGACTCGAGTGTTTTGTGTTTTGCCTTACACTCGGGTCAGACTGAGTAATTCAGCATTTGAGACTCACCTTTGGAGTTTGGAGCTTCGTTAGAGATCCAACTGTCGATTCCGCTTTTAGCCCTTCTAGTTGATTGGTTCAGAGAAGTCATCTGCTCGTACTGGAGACTTCACTGCATCTAAGATATTCTATTGTATTTATTTCTGAATCTGATGTTTATATAGTAGCTTCATGAACTACTATTTATTTATTCCGCTGCGTATTACTGTACTACTCTGTATCTGTGATTCAGTGATTGATTTATTTTACAGTATATGCTGAGTTTTGCCAAATATAAATTAACAATCTGATATTTTGAGCAATTCAAGTCCGACAGGTACGGATGCGAATGGTTGAAAATATCTGCCCGTTACAAATTTTTAGAAAATTATTTTATTTTATATCAAAATATATCCTTGGGTAAAAAAATTTCATTTACCCTATTTCAAAACACTACTGTGTCGTATTACCCTATTCAAGTGTTTAGAAACCCTTATTGATATAGTTGTACGGACTGTGCTGACCAGAATTCATAAGACACTCAATAAATCAACCAACACAATATAAAACAATTTATAATCACTAAAAATACACATTCCTATCTACTAATACACCAGACTCATTCTAGGGTATTGTTGACCATATCTCTAATGAGTATCCCCACCAGAGCCAAGGTTCTCATTTAACCTTCAGCTCTGATACCAACTATTACGGACAGGGATTTTCGACCCTCTGAAATCGACATCAATACGTCCACTGTATAAAATGTCGAGCAATCGAGTACGGAAATAACAGTTCATTAGTGGTGAAGAAATGAAAGGTAGAATAAAATAAGGAAACAACGGCACAAAATCTTACAATCACATTGGAACAAAGTATAATATATAATAATAGATTTTAAATACAAGGACTGTATGTTAATATACATACCACTATTTGAGTACAACAATTCAATACATCAAATGGACAATTATAATAACTTGTCCTCACATGTTGGAAATACAAATCAAGTACGTGATATACATCTGAACTCCTCCAGCTCATCTCCTGAGCTCCATAGCACTCTAACCTGTATCTGTAATACTCGGTCTGACCCGAGCATTATAATAAAATAACACCCGAGTCAGTTTGGAAAACCAGCGTGAGAAAACAAAATCAATTTGAATTATTAGAGTTATCAAATCCTTTGAAAACAAAGGTATATCGTATGACCACGCCACACATAAACACGACGGGTTTTTCCCTTACGATGACCAAAACATTTTGTAGAAGATCCAGTGGTATTATAATAGTGTCTAAATACAAATACTTATTCAAATAGCTAAAATTGTTACATTAATTAAATTCCAGCATACTAGGCTCTACAAACTAAACCGCAAGCTCGTATTAGAGAATGGATTCCAATAAATGACTGGGCCACTAGAGTACCGCCCATCACAGTACACCTCTAGAACAGTGTATAAAGGACCAGCCTAGGATCCCCTGCTACACAATACCAGCCTATCCCTAACCTGGATAGACCGAATATGTTATCACCCCGATTGTTCCCACCCTTACCGTCGACCGCTCCTTCCATGCACAACCATATCCATAAATAATAGGTTTCCAAGGACATCTAGAAAAGTGATAACATACCCTAATTGAGTGCAACCCATTTAGCCTTGCTACATCTCTCCTTTTCCAGTCATTCCCTATTGATGAGGCTCGAGGCTAAGCGTTATATTTCAAGAACGTGATTTTACTTAAAATGCTCTTTGTCCTCCAATGACGATGTTTCGATAGCATTCGCCCATACAAGCTGTCATGGGTTTGGACAAACTGAATCACCATCATCATCGTCTTCATGATATTCATTCGTAACATTCAAACTGGATCGAAATGGTTTTCGGATAGTTAAACCCGATCCCGGTCTCTTTTAAACAATTAACGAAAATTGGCCAAAATTGATAGTTGGTTATTTAACTATCAATACACAAAGCAATCATCAGGCCTTATTATAAATTTCCCAAAATTTATTTCAAATAGCTTCATAAGATATTACTTCTAGTTCTTCAACATTTGAAAATAGTTTTCAAATCCTTATATCCTCAATCGAATATCTCCACTCTTTTCCAACACTTAGAATATTTTTCCCCATTTCATTTTATATTAACACTTAGGAAGTATTCCATCTATTTCCCACTTCCTAATTCTCAAAATCATTTACAATTTTATTCGTAAATTCCTTGACTAGTTATAACAAGTTCTATAAATTCTGGAATTCCCTTTATTATTTCCAAAGCCAATTATATTTGCTTATAATTTCAATTTCCCTTTGTACTCCTTCATGAATTTTATTGCACATTTTCGAAGTTCACTTTTACTTAACTACTTCGTAAATTTCCTTACTTTTCCTCCCAATTCTATTTTTAAGGATTTCTTATAAATCACATATACTGAATTACCCCATTTCCAGACATCCAAGAAAGTTTATAAACAAATTTAAAACATTTCAAAACAATAAATACACATATATAAATAAAAATAACTACTTAAAGGAAAATAATAATAATTTGTTTCTATGATATATTCAATTAATTATTTAATATATTGAAAACACGTTATTATAACGTCACTTTTCAAAGCAGGTTTAAAAATTTAGGATTTTATTAAAATAAATATTAAGTATTTTAAAAATTCACTTCTGAAGTATTTTACTACTAACTAACTTTAAACTACATAGTTTAATAAATAAAAATTTTTGTTTTAAAATAAAAACTTGACTTGTTAATAAAAATATATCTTTAAATCTCGATAACCAAAATTTAAATTTATAAATCCCTTTCGATTTCCAACACTTCACTTCCATTAAGCATCTTTCGGTTCAAAAATAGTTTCCACTATTTTCCTCTCACCCTTTTTCCATGTTTAAATATAAATTCTCCCTATAAATTTATATTTCCAATTTATCGTCCGATATCAATTTTCTTTATTTAAAACATCGTTTACAACTTTTATAACTCCTTTGAATTTCACTAAAAATAATTCCATTTATAAAATTCCATTTTATTAGTTCAATTCCTCATAAAATCCATTTCTTTTTGCCAATCTATTTTTAGTATCGATTTCAACTTCTTTCTATATTTTCTCGAATATCATTTTAAAATCCAGTCTCAAAAATTCCTTTATATAATTTATTTTAAAATCTCTATTTACATTATTTTTTCAAATTATTTAGTACGATCAAAACCAATTATTGCTTATTCAAATCAATCTATTTTAAATAATCTAATTTCCGATATACATATTTTATATTAAAAATCTCTTTTAGTTCCTTAAAAATTTAAAACAATATTTATGACATTTAATGTACCAAAGTTAATTTCTATGCTATTATAATATCTAAAAATTTACAATACACAATAGTCCTGCAGATTATTCATTCACAATATTTTTTTATATATATGAAAAACACTAAATATATTTGAGGAATCCAGTTGGATCCCTCTAACATATTTCCCTGCATCCACAGATGTTAGATAAAACAATAAAAATACCAATCCCACTTCGAGGGAGATATGGTGGTATATAGTATCATCCGCTATTATGCGGGGTGCATAGGGTCTCATCCGCCATAATGTGTGGGAATATCACTTCAATTACTAATACATACATATATATGTATGTATTAATCATCCAATACATAATTATAATTTATCAATCTAATCAAGCATCATATAATTTAAATTTAAACATTTAAATTTTAAACGTGGCAATCCAAAAGAGTGAGAAATTTTCACCTTGATTTTTAATTTGCTGATCGTCCTAATAAATCCTATCGCGCAGACTCCGCAGCTTCTACTCCTACATGACTGATTTCGTGCGATTTAACCTTGTACGAATACGAGATAGCATTTGTAAGATTCACAAATTAATTTATATGTAAATTTCACTATTACCTTTATTAGAAAATTAACTTCCTTTATTAAACTAAATTTCGAAATTACCCAGCCTCCTCTTCTTCAGTTACAACAAGAACAGACACCACAATCACTTCAACTCACGTCCCTTAATCTAAACTGCACCGCCTCTTAATTCATCCACCAAAACCACTACCCACGACAACTCCAACCTAGACACAAACCTCAAGCCTACCGAGCACAATCCCAATCGGTCGAACACGACAGTAGCAGTCGCACCCTCCCCGAAATCTCCTGAGCACCACCAAGGCACACCCTATACGCGTTGCTCTACTCGCTTCCCCTCGAAGACCACCTCAACAAGTCAAAATACGCTGTGGACTTGACATTCTGATTTCCACCAGTCATGACCCTTCGATGCCTCGCGGCTAGCCACATCCACATGTACCTACGCACGTACGTGAACTCCACCTTGACGTGTTTCCCTGTGCGAACCCTGCAACTTCGACTTTCAATCGAGGATGAACCATGCCTCTATACCCTCCTTCAGATCGCCTTGCGAACTCAGTCGACTTCGCAACATCTCTTCAGAACTCCAGTCGAACCACCCACGAACATTCGACCTCCCACCCCATTCACGCGATTTGATTTGATTTTATCTTTCTCTGATTTTTTTTTGGTTTTTTTTCTTTTAGAGAAATAATTTCGATTTCGTTATTATTTTTATTTTTTCCCTTTTGATTTCGGTTTGAGGGGAAAAGTGGTAGTATACACGATTTTTGAATTGAGGGCTTAAAAGAGGATGTGATTTGATTTGATAGAATGAAGGTGACGTGGAGGAGGCCAGCTACAATAGCTCTGAAGTGAAGGGAGAAAGAGATGATGGGAATATTTTCAATCAAATGAATATTATATAGTCTCCATCTTGTAACCTAAAATATGAATCTCTATCGAGGCATGCCACTAGGCGTTTATAATGTTATACCCCTATTTTGAATGCAATGGAAAAGATTTTGAGTCTTATTTCGATCGTATGGAGAAGATAGCTTTATGGACCCAATTATTATATTTAATTCCGATATTAATTGCAGCATGTTTCCATACCGTACGGTCAAATGATAGCTCCAAATGCTATGAAATTTTAAATCCGATAATAACACACAATTACGGATACGATGGAACTAGTTTCGTCGAAATCCGAGACTATGCCTCGGGTCGCTAGTTTTAAATGTAAATTTAAATGATATATTTTTAAAAACTCAACAAATCGCTTTTAATTTCAGTTTTAAATGTTTTATTGTCTTTAGTATTATTAAAATAAAAAATTTAAGCCTTTAAATTATTTTTACCAAGCTTAAAACTCCAGATTCACTATTTAACCATTTTCCTTTATTAAATTTGATAATTAAATTATCCAGAAATTAGTTATATTTGAAATTTAAGCTAAAAATTTACTTTTAAATATTAAAAATCAATTTAATATTCCAATTTGAAATATCCAAAATTTTGGATTTTTATAGATTCAACCTTTGAACTCCTTTATAAATATAAAATGATTAGTACTGAAATGTTTCTATCAACATTTTGTCGAACTATAAAATAATAATAAGTTAAAAATACTACATTATCTTTGAAAACACACTTTTGTAAAAAAATTATGACAGAAAATGTTAAAATGGTGTTTTTTAATTACATTTTGTAAATTAAGTGTAATGATGATTTAATTAAAAAAATGTCATGACTTTGGTGAGAGGGAAATAATGGTTAAAAATAAAATAAATATAAAAGGAAGTATTTTACAATTATAAAATTTATTATTTTTATAGAAATGATGTCAAAAAACAAAGATTTCGATTTAAAAAGTTAAATTGAAAATATTTTGACCATCACTTAAACTTCTTTTTTGAGAGAAATGTGTAATCCTCTAAAGTAGAGGAGAGCGCATATGTACATATATTTCACCAAAAATAAAGGAGTTGTCAATATTTGTTCCAAATTTGGGCACAACACTCGTCGAATGTAATTGAAGAGATTAGAATGAAGAAATTAAATGGAAAATGAGGCTAATCTAACAATCAGCCCAAGAAAAGTAAGCAGTAATAGAAAAGGACAAAAATTTATAGTGGTTCGGCGTTGCAGCCTACATCCACTTTGAAGAATTTAATGTTTATTGATGATTCTCAACTGATTTACAATAGTACAATAATTAGGACTCAATTCACAATGGAGTTTCAGAAAAGCAACAGCGTAGAAGTTCCAAGAGTCCTCTTTTAATTGGTGTAGGGGTGCTACTTATAGAAGTAGATCTAGAAATATCTGCCTCAAATCTCGAAATACCCTTTCCCACACATAGGTGGACCCACATGATCGATTTGGAGTCGTTTGGGATCGATCTTGATCGATCCATACCCGCTTCGTATCGATCAAGAAATGGCCCAATGGTTCTACGATCGATCATGGGCGTTCTTGGGTTGATATGCAATCTTCTATGAAATTTTCATAGCATTTGGACTTGTAGTTTGAGAGATATGATCGATCCAATATTAGGATTTTCTAGTTAGGATGAACACTTCATATCGATATGTGCATATCGATGGACTTCGTATCGATGACGGAGAGTGATTGTTTTGTGGAGATCCATATTTCATGCTTAGAGATTGCTTCATTTGCTTTGACTTTGGCTTTCGTATCCATCTAATGTCATGTCTTTCGTATCGATGCTAAACTCTTTCCTTCATATTGATGCTAGGGCTTTGTTTTTGTATCGATCCATCGTCCTTCTCTTCGTATCGATCAAATGGGTGACCGATATGAAGCATGCCGCTATTGGATGAATGAAACGTGATCGGTCTATGGGATGTTGAAATCTATTGAAATTTCAATGGATATGAAATGGATGGATACTGAGGGATGGTGAAATTCTCATTTTGTATCGATCCTAATGGATACGAAATGATGGATCTTGATGGATGGATACGAAATGGATGTGTCAAACATGGATTTTGATCGATCCATAACTCGAGCATACAAACTCCGATTGCCTTATATTCGTATTGTCGCTTTTCATAGCCTTGCTTGTCATACCATGATAATTGTAGCATAGTTTGGACTTGGATCAAGTTTTCATGTATCCATCATGGACCTGTAGATAACTGATCTCCAAGGCGGATGGTTTCAGTCTCTAGTCAAGTCCTTGGGTCATGGCCTTGCCAAAAGATGGGAAAATTTGCCCCCCTTAAAGTACGTCCTGTGTGAACATGATGTACTTTGGAAAGCTATAATCTTTATTCTGAAAAGATTCTATCTAATTTGTTGAACAGTTTTCATTCTTTCATCAGGTGATGTTACCTTTGGTAGAATTCCCGCATTACAAATGTTGAGTTGTAGACCACCAATGGTCACATAGTTTTCGGGTGTAACTGAAGGTCGAGTGCTAGCGATTTGTTGTTCACTATTCTGGTTGTCACCAGGCAAGCATTCAATTCCTATTAACTTTGAAAAATATAATGTTAATATGGTATACATGCACGTAGGTTAACATGACTCCCATTCATGTTTGCACGTTCACGAGTCATTGTCAAGTTCTTTTTTCTCATTTTGATCGACTTTCGTATCGATCCTCTCCTGGATCGATGTGAAATTTGAGTTATAGCAACGATCGATGGTTGCCTTTGATCCATTTCTTCATATCGATCCAAATAGGATATATGAAGATGGGCTTCGTATCGATGGTTATCGATACGAGATATATGTACATAAAGAGTAATTCGTATCGATGGATATGAGATTTATAAGTATTCGCTTCGTATCAATGGATACGAAAGATAGGGCCATGGATCGATTCGTATCGATGGATACGAATGTTAGGCTTCACATTAACTCATGTTGATGGATACGAAAGTCATTCTTTATAACGATAGATACAAATGATCCAGACACTATTGGGTAATGCTCTTCATATCGATTGAAGTTGACCGCTTCTATCTGTTTACATGAATGGGATACGAATCGTCCCTTAGGTCGACACAAAGAAGTATAAATTGATTTTGGACTTACAAAAATTTCACTTGCTTTCGCTATTTCGTATCAATTGAAGAAAAGAAAGACTATAAAACTCTCGACTTCCAAACAGCCAATCATCAATCCTTAATCCAAATTCTTCAAACTAGGTAATCGATCGGCTAAAATCATTCTTAAAGTGATGAGATTCGAGCTTCACGCCACTTCGCCTAAGGCGATGGCTAACTCTGGTGGTGTTGGTACCGGAGTAAGGCTAGGGTTAGGTCGGGGAAGTAGTTGATGGCAACTTAGAGGCTTGGGGAAGAACGAGAGAACTGGAAGGAGTTTATGGGGTCATTGACTTCAAGTTTTTTCCTTAAACTCGCATCGATGGATCGATCAAAATGCTTGGGAGATGGTTGCAAGCGGTTCTCACAATCTATTTGAGATGTGTGGAGCATGCTTCATATCGATCTCGGAAGTGCGGCGGTGCATATCGATGTAGACTGATGGATACGAAACCGAATACTCTGGATCGATACGAAATGATTGATATATGTAGATTGATCGATATGAAGAATGCTATTGGTCTATGGACTGATCGATGTGAAATGACGGCTTAATGGGAATGATCCATAGTGAACTATGAGGAATACGAACTCCATCGCTTTTTGCATACTTGGACACCTAACTCCGACGAGCTTTAACCTTGCATATTTTGATTTCATTGTAAAACAGCATATATGATTATCCTTTAAAGCTCATCGATGGAATAGTAACTCGATAAGCACAAAAAACCTTAACATGGATCGTTCTTCGAAGTCGGGATGGAGTAGTTGAGACGGTCAGCAATGAAAGTCACTTTGGTCGAAACTCAAAGTCTTATCACTTTACCATCTTTCAAACTTTTAGAAATTTAGAGTATTATGTAGCACTTCACACACAACACGATCACGCACATTGCACCAGGGGGAACACAGGTTTCTTCCATCCAATAACGATTTTTACTAAGTCCAATAGCTATGGATCTTGGAAGTTAGAAGCAACATGAAGTTCGAAGCCCCCCTTTTCATAGAATTGAAAGGGCGGATGTCGTGGCAGACATAGTGAATCCTACTTCGGATGAGCTACTGGGTGCAGTGTTAGTTTTTAATCTGGAGAACTCTATCTGGTCCAAGATTTCAAAGGAAATTCTAGGCAAAATCTGTCTCAGGCATGGAGTATCTTTAGAAGAAGTTCTATTATCGAGGCCAGAAGATAGAGCGCATAATCCCCCAAAGGGGTTTACTGCGTGCAATAGATTTATGTGCGTAGTTGGGACATTGCCCCCGTTTGACCAATTCATTCAAGACGTATTATTTTTCTTTGAGTATCGCACCTTCCCAACTACACCCAATTGGATACGTGCTTCTCAATAGTCTATACATCATATTTATGGAGCATCTCCTTCAACCCTCGACCGTTGATGAGATCAGATACTTATTCAATGTCAAGAGTCAGGGGGACAATCTGTCGTTTACTTTTTTAGAAGCGATTAGGAACTGCCAAGTGGTGGCAGGTGCTTGGAGTAAACTGAGCTACTTCAAAATAGAGTGGTTTTTTGTGAGATGCCCAATGGGGTTCGTTAGGAGATGGTTGGTCAGACTTAAGTCCTTTAACTTCTTTATCAATTAACTGGGTAATATAATTCGATGCTAAATCCATTACTGCATTTCTTTCACAGCTTCTATTCCATGGCCCGAAGGAGCACAGTTTAAAGAGATAATAAGGACACTCCAAGATGTTCCCATCGAACTTAGAGAAATAGACAAAATTATTACTGACAATAACTTGATTTTCGTCGGGATCATAGAGAGTGTTCAGAGTATTGGGATGATTGGGGTTTCCAAAGTAGGCCCAGTAAGACATAGTGGAAGACGGGCTCCTATCGTGTCCCCAATCGAGGGAGCTCAGAGCGCACCTAGAGTCACAATCATCGAGCTGGGCGATGACGAGAGTATAGCCGCTAGACATGAGCCCGCGGTCGTGCCTCAACAGGGCCTTTAGTCATTAGAATAAAAAATAAGGGGCAAAACTCTCGTCTACAAAGCTAAGAGGCAAAAGATTGTTGAGACAACTCAGCCTGTTGCAACTTCTACAGGCTCGGAGAACTCTTCTCCGCAAATGGAAGGTTCATTGAAAGGGTTGTCGTACATTCCTATCCCGAATGAGATACCTTCATTTCTTGATCCTTGGCTAGAGGGGCTTCACTCCCCATCAAGAACTGGTGCAGACCTACCTTCAATAGACATAGGGGAGACAACTCTAATAAGCTGGGCTACTACAATCGGTCGGTTAAGGGGTTTGCACATGCATACACACACTTCATGGAACCACACGACATCTCACCACATGCTTCTTAATCTTTGGCGATAACTAACTTTATTCCTCTTTTCATTTTGCAGACACAATTGTGAAGCAAGGATTCATGCTTAGCAATCACCGCTCTCTGTGCCATTCATCTGTAGTGTGCTCCGTGTCACATCGCCGTGAGAGCGAGAGAGACTATGGTCATGACTATTATTCCAGTTAGGAACATAAGCGCCACGATAGATAAAAGGAAAGATCATATCAGAGCAGGAGCCGTTCTTGGTCGTGATCTCCACCATCAAAGGGGCCTTCAAAACTACTTGGCTCCGGTAGGCCAACTTCCGAATCTGCACACCAAGTTGCGCCATCCCATGCTCCAAAATCTGGCAATCAACGTCGTAGAATTGAAAGAGAAGCTCTTATCAACATAGAACAAACCGCCATAGAGCCCACAGGGGAGGGAGTCATCCATACCGCCAAACTAAAGAAATATTTCTCAAATATTTGCTTCGACGGATTCCACTTTCCTCCTAACTTGAAAAGGATCCCAAATGACATAGAAAAATTAGTACTAGATTATGTTCATGACGAGTACAACCAGTATCGAGAATGGGTCAAAATGGAAGAACAGGCCTCGGTCGTGTCCTTTGAGCGAGCCAAAACGATTGAAAAACTGGAGGGCGACCTTTCTCAAAAAGACAGAATAATAATGGTGCTCGCTAAGAAGCTTGAATCTTCGAAAAAGACCGAGATGGAGGCGAGCCAAAGAGTCGAGGAGGCCAGGAAGTCCATGGAAAACATGAGAAAGACTCATATGGACTTAGTGTGGAAGATGGGCCACCGTAACATCGTCATTATTCGGGATAGGGACTCTGCACGGAAAGAAGTTGATGAGCTAAAAGCAAAGCTGACTGAGGCTCGTAAAGGGAAAGATGAAGCAAACAAAGTGGCCTAAGAGGTGTGTAGGGAGGCAGTTAGACTTAAGGAAGAGAGGGATGCTGCAAATAAAAAGGCAGAGAAAGCGGACGCCGGGGTGGGAAGGGAAATAAACGCAATAGAGGCCAGGATGGATAGAAAATACGAAGATCTTATGGTTTACCTACAACACTAATGTCCTGAGAAATTGAAATCTGAACTGGCTCAGCGAGGACTATCCTTTCCAATTATACAAGGCCTGGAACTGCTTGCTTGAGGTAGAAAAGGTGATCTGCAATGCTGCAACCGTCGATGAGTTTGAATTAGAAACTCAAGTCCTGATCGGAGATGAGCCTAAAGTCCTCCATGATACGGCGACTGTGCTTCAAAGAGAGGACCCAGTAGCTAAGTATTTGGAGGATGTAGAAGGATCTAGGAGTGAACACTACGGATTTAGTTTTGAAGTGCCTCCAGCGTTTCAAACTGAACCTACTTCCTCTGTTGATTCTCTGGTTGTCCGGGCGTATGATCCAGATAAGCGACATTTCTCTCCGATTATCAAGCGCGGCTTGGAAGGTAGGTCAGCTCAATATGGGAGCCAACTCGAGGAAGGTATTACGGACACTTCTCCTATTCCTTAAAATGTAGGAATACTATCAGAAGATATTACTAATATATTATCGTATCTTCATTCAGTCTTAAATTCTACACCGCCGACCCTCCTACAACTCAAGAAATACACCACTAGTAGGAGGCATTAACTATGGAGGCCTCAGCAGTAACAATTGCTTCTTCGACTGGGGAGGCAATTGATGGCAACTAGGTGCTTGTTGACTAACTAATGGAAGCGCTCCTCGGCCATCAAAGAAACCAAGGTATTGAAGTGCCTTTCAATGTTGATGAAGATGTAATTATCACGGGCTCTTCGGATCCGATTGGCAGCATTTCGATGGGTGAGCGCATGGACTAGGAGGAACAGATAATGGTAGAAATCAAAGCTGAGATTGAGCAGGCTGATCAGTCTCGTAGAGTCGGCGGAGGCATGGCGAGTCTCGATCCGGTCCTTATTCATGTGGTTTCTCCAGGTGGCACCATTATTGAGACCAGCACGCCTCATTCTTCTATCACTGAGAGTGCCACCGTTCCACTGATCCACACATAGAGCACAGTTTAATCCCTGTGAGTTCTCAAGAAGAGACTGCATCGGTTCCCCCAACTGAAGACAAGCCAGTTGGAGCGAGCCGGGGACGCAAGGGTTCAAAGAGAGTTCCAGGCGGTAACTCGGGCGGATCTACGCCGAAGAAAGTCAAGAAGAAATCGAAGGTGCAGATTTGCATTTTTTCTCCCTCTTTTGTAGATGGCTAGAATAAGCTTCTCTTTTGCTTTTTGTAGGCAATGTATAGATGCGGGTTTAGCCCTTGCTTATAGGAATTCTTTGAACAGATTTTGTACCTACTTTCAATGTGAATAAAAATTTTCCTTTGAATTTAGCATGACTCTGTGTTCATTTGTCTAAGTACTTTAGCACTCACATTCCATCCAATGTACTCACGAAGCTTTAGTCTTTGAGTTGAACTTGAGTCCGGCCTTTAAGTCTTGAAGTCAACTCATCGATATATCTCATCGTCTACATCTACCTCCACTTCTCCATCGTGGTTTGGCCTCTTATTGCACACCGAGGTCCCCTCTAATTATATCACGTGCATCAAGAATTTATGAATACCATGACCTCCCATTGTGTCGGACCCACTCCATTAGGCATTCGTGCCAGTTGCATGCGCACCATTTGGAATGTCCTGTGAGTGCCATTTGCAAAAATACATTGCCTTGAATAGCAATCTATCCTAGATTTGGAAAATAATATTTACCCAACGTAGCAACGGTTTAGCGTCCGCTTCTAAAGAACTAGCTTTCCTACAAGCTCTAACTAACATCTAATGGCACTTAAATAGGCCCATAACGATTCACAATTTATATGATTTTTATTTCTAAATTTTGGCCTTTGGCCGAGGTTCGATTTGCCAATTTTCTATATGAACGGTTGACTGCTTATACCTTTTGGTCAACCGCTACCGGTCGACCATGAGGGTTCCCAGTTTGACCATTGATGAACTAAATTTTAGATTTTTGCCTATTTCAATTGTTGATTTTTTTACGCGTTTAACTCAGGTAATTAATAGTGATTTATGAACCCTAATTACAGTTTAATCATCAATTGGCACCTCGATTTGGGGTTTGTTAATTTAGGGTTTTCCAATTTGACAAATATTTAGTCTAATAATTTACTATAATTTCAAATCTAAGATTATAGATTTCAACTTGGGGTTTCTTAATTTAATTAAAAAAAGGGTGTACTTGAATCAAATTAGGTTTAGCGATTTCAATTTACAAGTTCCTATCCAGGGTTTCTAGATCATCCTAGATCATAGAGAAAATGTCAGCTTTAACAGCACTTAATAACTTAATTAAAATTATTTCCACCCACCCAAGCCTAAAGCTCTTCGTATTTGCTTTGCCCGAGAACTTCCCTTCGTTTTCTACTTTGCCTAGATCTGACTTGTTGAATTCTTCTATTTTGATTTTATTTCATATGATTTGAATAAATTTTAGAGGTTGGAGAAGAGGTAAAAATTTAACAGTGTTTGGTTACTATAATTTTTTATGCGAGAATTAAGGTTTCATTAGCTTAGTATCTATAGGGGTAAAATTTAGTTTTGGGTCATTAGATTAGCTCATGAGAATATCTCATAGCATCTGGTTCACACATCGAAGCCTTCATCTCCAAGCAATGAATAACATTAGCTTAAATCGGGTAAATGGAAATCAGAACGCACAATTTTTATACAACGACGGTCGACCACACCGTTCCCATAGTTAGCTATGCATCAACCCACGGTCGACCCTAATCAGCCTATTGTCGACCTAACAGTGTATAATTTTTCATATATTTATTTTAAGTTTTTACTTCATTCTAATGCATATAACTTCTCCATACTAACCCGGGTTACGAAATGCTATATACGAAAATCGTCCAAAAAGTCGCTATGTACGCAATAGTGCAAGTTTTGTAGCCAAATTCAGACATTTATGGAAATTTTATTTTTAGTCTTTGTTTTGATTAAATTTAATTTTTCTTATTAATTTTCCATTCAAATTTTTACTAAATTCTCTGTTAAATTTCTGGGATGTTACATTCTCACCCCTTAAAAAGATTTTTTCTCAAAATCTAAAGGATGGATAAATGTAACTTATACACATCGCAACCAATAACGACAATCATCTCCTCATCCATCATCCACGACAATTATTGTCCTTAGAAGTATTATAATGAAATATGTACATATAAACGCAACGTGAAATGCACGTGAACCTATGCTAAAGCAAAAGTGTAAGCGGTCTACTGATCCAGTCGACCTCCTGTCATGCAAATGGTTATGCCATACATGCAAATATATGCAACATCATAAATAAGTATACAGGAAATTCTACATGTATGCACAACTATTACATCTATATGCACGACACATGACAATTAGCATCTATACATATCAAATGAAACAAGCCAAACATTAATAAAGGATAAAATGAATGTGTGTATACTACCTAAAGGATATACCATTCTAACCATGTATAACAAGCAATCCAAACAATACATCCACTAACATCCATTATCCATAATCGTCCTATTGACATGTAACTATTCTCATCATCCAACGGTCTTTACCTAAACTAGAACCTATATACCAAATAATTTCTTCTAACTAAAATGAAAACATGCCAAAAAGAGTTTGAGGATGGGAATATTGAACTTTCTCTTTAAGCTCCCGTGTACCATCAAATGGGTCGTCTACCTACTATACTTTAATCAGTTTAATTGATTTCATTACATAGTGATTGTCCGTGCCCAAAAATGCGGGTAGGTGCATGGAAAACAAGGGACTTGCCTATCCTCTTTAACTTAACTTTGGTAACAACATTTCATAGACACTTCCGCAAGTACCTAATGATGGTTTCATAATATTTTAGCCGTATTCTATCTTGCCTTGGAGATTTTATACTTGTCTACTTTCCAATTGCGAACTCATCTCCACAGATTGCCCTACACATCTCCTATTAGTACTTTCTTTACTGCCTACCTCATGCAGTCCTTGTTTCTCTATGAAATAAATCTATCAAATTTCTCAACTGCCCTTATTATTCTTTACAACTAGCATAAATCTTAAATTTGAATGCATGTGCATAGGTAATTCGCCGCAATCCATGCTACTAACTCAAATGGTGTCCACCTACAGCATGCTAAATAATTTGAGCATGCGTATGTTCTCACGAAACTGTAGCTCTATGAAATCCTCAATGCACAACATGCTACCTTAAATCGTTCAGTGGTATACCTAATCATCTTAACTTTTAGATACCAAGTGAGACAACTTGAATTTGGATGGTGTCTCCTTTTATGGTACATCTTATTTAGCTCTTCGCTATTTCTCCAATTTTACTTGACGATATCCAACTAGGTGATTCTTAAATTGTTGAAAATAGAAAAACATTCTTTCCAATTTGGTCTATAGGGATCCATTCTAAATTCTACAAGTGAAAGTTTGGTATATCTTCCCATATGACCTTAATAATAAAAGTCCTAAAATTAATTGAAGTGATAACTTAGAATCATTATAGCCTTGGTAATAGTCGCCTAAATGGTACATTGTTTGTGTGTGACTGATATACACAAAACTATGTATTCTAAATTAGTCTTCTTATAACCCGAGGGAGGATTAGGAAAAATATTTTTATCCCTCTCTTTAAATCTTATCAAAAATTTCACGTTCTAGTTTTTTATGGAAATTGCCTTCATATTCCCAATGCGTGCAAATAACAATATATTTTTCTTGATGGAGCCCCAAATTCTTAGATTTGCTACCCTTTGCAAAATTTTGGCTAAAATCTTATCCAGGATGCTTTTTATGGTTTGAACTTCCAAAATTTTTACCATTTGTTAATGTCCTTTCATAAATAAGACTATTTTACCAAACATAATCCTCATTACTTTCATGGTTGGTATAACTTAATGTGCAATGATGCCATGTCATTTTAATCCAATAGACACGATGACTAATACTTTGGCTTATACGTAGGGATCTCCATATTTTAATGCATTGGAACTACATCTCCCTCAAAGGAAAGGATGATAATGTAAATTCCAATGTATTATCCCAAAAAGGAGAATTAGTGTCACATTTGGAATTACAAGGAATTGTCTTTTTCTTTGTTATTGAAATAGAAAGCACAAAATATTGTAACCATCCCTATTTTGTACATCTCCTCCATTTGAGGGTACTTCTTTCATGTCAAACAATACACTTTTATTCATAAATCTGAACTAAAAACCCCAAAGGAATTTAAATTGCAACCCTCTATATTCCAATGAATTAAAATACTACTTAAATCCCAACAAATTACCATGATAACTCAATTCACATTTTACTTGCACACAGCCTTCAAGTCTACAAATCCAAAACTATCGTATGATCTATTAGTTCAGGGACTACTACTACCCAACATTTTCCAGATCCAAATATATGCAAATTTCTAGCCATACAGCCCAGTTTTACCTGGCATACTTAGAACTCATGTACAATGGTAGAACTCAATATGGTAACACCGCCTGTAGGCTAACATGGAAGCCAATTTCCATCGATACCACCGCATAATGGTACTGTGGGGACTGCTTTTTTGCTAATACGACTTTCTGCTCATGTCAACCTGGTCCGCCTATAGCCCTCAATGAAACAACATAATGCCTAGACCGTCCGTAGCCTACAGGTATCTTATCTTTATATATATGGTATCGATCCATACTCGGACCTTCCTTTTGTCACTTAACTTTCTGTATAAAAATATTTGAGGTAGACCCTTCTTGGCCCTTTTTACACTTCAAACCAAATAAAATTCTTTGCATATATAGCATCCCCTGATAGCAACAATCTCAGCTTTCAGTTTCTTTATTCTGGAATATGCTTTACCCAATCGATACTTCTAAACTTTCTCATATAAAGTTTCCACTATTCAAACCATACTTGGGTAAAAATATACATGGTGGTGTTTATCTTTACTATTTTGGGAAGTTTGACTTAGAATTATATCTTTTCAATTTTAACCGTTGATTGAAAATATCATTAAATTCCCATGTTATGATATCCTTACCTGCCTGGCATGTTGGCTGTTATCCCGCCTTTTGGTAAGGCCGTGACACCAAGGACTTAATTAGAGACTAAAAACTATCCGCCCTGAAGATCAGTTATCTACAGATCCACGATCGATACAGGAAAACTTGGTCCGATTCCGGATCGAGCTACAATTAGCATGGTTTGACAAGCAAGGCTATGAAAATCTACATTCCAAATTTCAGGTCAATCGAAGTTCGTGTGCTTGAGTTACGGATCGAAAAATCCATGCTAAACACATCCACTTCGTATCTATCCGTCAAGATCCATCATTTCGTAATCATTAGGATCGATACTAAATGAGCATTTACCCACCCCTTAGTATCCATCCATTTCATATCCATCTAAATTTAATTATATTTCAACATCCCACAGACCGATCATGTTTCATTCATCCAATAGCGGCATGCTTCTGTTAGGAACTGAGTTGATGATGTTTTGATGACAACAACCATATATAGTTATTATACTTTACTTTATAAAATATATACTAACATTTCCATATATATATATATGTATGTATGTATGTATGTATGTATGTATATATATGTATATAGGAAGTATATGCAGGTATCATCGAAGACTGATCGGTATAAAGACTCAAGCATCAAGATGAAGATTAGCGATTCAAGATTCAAGACTCTAGAGAATCAAGATTTCAAGATCTCAAGATAAGTGTCCAGTATTTTGTTAAAACTTCATAATAGCACTCTCATCTTTCTTCCAATTTTCTTTTGGGATGGAACCCAATTTCTATCGAAACCAGCGGCTTACAAACCCACGACAAGTAGCTTACAAACCTACAACAAGTGGCTTACAAACCCACGAAAATCAAAATCATTTAAACTACTTTGTACAAGTTCTCGAGTCCTATGGAGGAGCTCTGTAGGAAGGTTCTTGCAATTTCAGTTTGAATAGATTTTTCAAAATGTTTTTAAATCTATTTTCAAAATGTTTTAGCTTTCAAAATCATGTTTTCAAAAATATTTTCAAACTTTGTTTTAGCCTTGAAATATTCCTCTATTCTGATTTTAAAAAAGTTCTATTTTTAAAACATCAAAACTTAATCTGATTTTAAATATTACTTATATAATTGACGGTCTATATCAATTATATATATATATATTTGAAATAATGTTTTATATTCATTCTCTATCTCAAAATATTGTTTAAACGCTTTACTTTGCTTCAGAGAAGTTTCAACTTGTTTTAAATTCAATTGTCTTTACAAAACAAAATCTCTATAATTTTGAACTAAGGGATGTCGACATAAGGGGATACCCCATGTCGACATGGTGACAGTTGGATTCAAAATTCAATTTTCAAAAGAAGTGTCCATTCGTTCGAAAGCCTTTCGCCAATGGTTATGACTGTTGTGCATCTATATAAAGGCTTTCAAAACGAATTTTTTTAACAACTACTTTCTTTTTTTATTCACTCTTTTTTCTCCACCATTCCATATCCATAAAACTTCATATTTTCAAGATCGTGCCATCATTCTGCCAAATTCTCAATAGGAAATCATTTAGATACTCTCTCTATTTGATTCTCCATCATTCTACTAAAGATCAAAGTGCTATTCAGAGTTATAGGATTAATTTGTATTCAAAAAGTCCATAGAGTCTATCCATTCAAAAGGATTGTTATTAAGAAGTATTAGGGCGATCTTGTGTCCCGTAAATAAAGAGAGTTTACCCCAGACTCGAAGATAGGAGGGTTCCTCAAGGCCTTAGAAATTGAGGGTTGTAATTTGGATATTGGTTTATAAAAACCTATACAAGGATATTGCCTTGGTGCAGGACTGGATGTAGGAGGATTCCGAACCAGTATAAAATCCGGTGTGTTCTTTCCTTTTACTTGCTTTACTTTACTATTTGCATTTGTTATATGTTCTGTGATCATTCTGTTTTAGAATTCTGTTTAGATTTGTGTTGAAAGTTTTAATTTAGTCATATAGTTCATATATTCTTTAAAACACTATTCACCCCCCCCTCTAGTGTTATTTCTGCCTTAAGATCCTTAATCTGCATCCCTAACAGCTTCATATTGATTACCCACTTGATCGATACGAAGAGAAGGACCACGAATCGATACGAAAACAAAGGCCTAGCACTGATACGAAGGAAAGAGTTTAGCATCAATATGAAAGAAATGTCATTAGATGGATATGAAAGCCATGGTAAAACAAAAGGGAACCTTCTCTGAGAATGAAATATGGATCTCCACGAAACATTCGAGCCACGTCGTCGATACGAAGTCCATCGATATGCACGTATTGATACGAAGTGTTCAGCCTAACTAGAAAATCCAATCTTGGATCAATATCTCTCAAACTACAAGTTCAAATTCCATGAAATTTTCATAGAAGTTTGCAAATCAACTCAAGAATGCCCATGATCGATCGTAACCCCATTGGGCCATTTCTTGATCGATACGAAGCGAGTATGGGTCGATCAGGATCGATCACAAATAACTCCAAATCGATCATGTGGGCCTACCTATGTAACGACCCGTAAATTTCGTTAATTAAATTTTTCATTTTAATAAGAATTTGGAATTTAATTTAGCAAGAAATAATAAAATTAATAATTAATAATGAAACAAATGTTGAAGATGAAATGAAACCATGGAAAATAAAGCTTAGTATTAACAGTTGAAATGGAATTTTGAATAAATTGAAGTAATGAAAACTGTTACACTATACTAAGAGTTGAATATAAGAAAACACAGGTAAATAGTGAATTGATGAATTAATAATATTAAATAGTAAATTGAATTAAATCAATGACCTGTAGTAATTGGAATATTGTTTGGGGAATGAAAAACTTATTAAGGTAAGCATTTAATTTACCTATGCAATAATGTTTTGATTTATTTGTAACTGAATGTAAGTTTGTGAAATTATGTTAATGTAGGTTATTAAATAATAAATTTAGCGCAATCCAAATTTACTCAAATAACTGTAAGGTCACAATTTGTGGTATCTAGTAAATTTGGAATATAAATCTCAATAAATGTAATAAGGTATTGAAATGTATATTGTTTCCATAGGGTAATATAAAGAAATGAAAACTTGCGACCTATGCTTGTAATAACGACCAAAATAAGTGAAATAGTGTTAATGCAAGTATTTGATTAATAATGAGATAATACCGTGTAAATGACAATTAATTTAAATTTGTGTATATATGGAATTTTAACCTGCGTTGTTAAGTAATAAACTTATAAATGAACGAAAGGGAAAATAGGTAACCATCTATATATGTTATTTATTTTATTTAGTATGTAAATAAAAGTTGGAAATCAAATTGCAATTTAAGGAAATTTGGTAATACGTTAATTTGAAATAAATTTAATAAATACATTAATGAAATGTATTATGATTCAATGTTATATATACCAATAAAATGTCTATTTATTGAATAGGTAGATTTTTAAATCAATAAACGAATTTATTGTGGTTTTAATTATAATTAATAACATTAATGGGGAATCAGTTACAATTAATTGACTTAAATTATGAAGTTAGGGTAGATTTGATTTGTCATTGAAGATGGTTAATTTATAAGATGTAATTTATGTTAAGCCTGTTTATTTTATGAAAAATTATTGATTTAAAGATTTGGAAGTGAGAATTATTATTTTGATTGAAGTGTAAAATTCAATAATTTATTGCAAAAAAATGGAATTCAACATTTATTATTACGTTATTTGAAATTAGATGTAACGGAAGAATATTGTTATAATAGATTTTGAATCAAATATTGATTTCAGAAGGTGTAATAAAGAAAGTACGTTGAATACAAGAATGGAAATAAAGATTTACAAATTATTGAGATTCGAACTATAATAATTGGATTTAATTGCAATAAAATAAAATTTAATAATTAGATATTATGTAAATATAAATTTAGATGAATTTTGGAGATATTTACGAAATAGAGTATGAATCCAATGGTAGTCTCATCTATTGGATACTAATAGGTTTAATAATTGAATGAAAGGTCAATTAAAGGGAATTATTGCACATTTAATTTAAAATTTGTGAATATAATGAAATTAAAAATTCAACACTGCGATGGATAGATTTATCAACTTTAAATTGACTTTTAATTTGTTTAAAACATTAATTGATTTATAAATATAAAGGTGATAAAATTTGTCAATTTTAAGATTTAAATTTAAAACTGGATTTAATTAATTAATTATTAGTTTGTTTAATTAATGGAAAAATAGCTATTTTGGGCTATTTTTGCCACTGACTCGGATTTCGACAAAACTAGTTTCATCGAATCCGTAACGGTGAATTATTGTAGGGTTTCAAGTTTCGTAGCGATCGGACTTGTCGTTTGATCGTACGGACTCGAAACGCCTTGAAATAAACGCTATTGAAATCAATTGAAATCAATTTGGAAAATATTGATTTCAGCATAACTTCTTCATACGATGGAATTTGGACGTGAAACTTTTTACATCGCATTTAAAATATTTTAAAACACCTATTTTGATATATGGGTTTACCCAATTTCGTTCCGGGGTCATAATGAGCTTTTTGGTGCACGTTAGCGTTAGCGTGTATATCTATCAACCCGATCCATATATTTTATTTCGATTTGCATATAAATATCCTACTATAAACCCTAGCCTCCCTAATTCTAATTTGTCTGTATGTATTTCTTCCTCTCAACTCCTCCTTTCCAATGGCTGCAAACCCTAGATCCAATTTCAATTCAAAATCAAAGTCAAAATTCAAAGTCCTTGGAAAAATTTGAAAAAATTATATGTTGAAGCTCTCGACTAGAGTAATTCAATGG
Organism: Allium cepa; assembly: GCA_030765085.1. NCBI lineage: Eukaryota > Viridiplantae > Streptophyta > Magnoliopsida > Asparagales > Amaryllidaceae > Allium > Allium cepa. The sequence goes on from CM060931.1 coordinate 466,050,918, forward strand.
TGGTTTTCGTTTTTTGATTCAGTTTGTCGTTTGATCGGTAAAAATCAAAGAAGTTTCGGTCGTTCATCATCGTCGAAATCAAAGTCGTCGGATCGGCGAACCCTTTATGGGTTTTGGAGAAGAAGCCGAGGGGATCTCATCTATATGATTGTTGTGTCGATTTGACGGTTAGATTGAGGTGGATTTTCGAATTAGGGTTATAATATGAAGGCGGCGCACGTCTCTATAGGCGACCGGAGTATTCTGGGTAGGGCCGTTGGGCGCGGTTCGACAAGACGAGGAGAATGAGGGTGGTCGGCATCGAAATAGCGGCTTGTAGTGGCGGGGAGGCGCGGTCAAATGGGCGCTTGCGATGGGTTTTCTGGTGCGTATGTACTGGGTTGCGTGAAGGTTCCTGTAGCTGTTACGTGAGCAACATTAACGTGTGACGTGGCAAGAATGTAAGTGTAAAGTGTTCTCTTTGTTTATTTTTTTTATTGAATTTCAATCACGATTTTCGCAATATCTTTCACATACGAACACCAATTCATGCGCGGTTTTTTTGTTAGGATCGTATTGAAATTCCGAACACTTTGACACTAGTTTGGACGAATTTGGAGACTGTCAAATTTTTGGGTTTAAATTGAATTTAAATTCAATTTAAATTCAAAAGGTGAGTGTTTTAACCCACTCACAACTTCTAAATTTCTTATGTTTGTTAAATTGATTTGCGATATGAGTATAAATTTATTTATAGCTGTTTGGCATATATTTCATCATTATCTCAGTTAATTTGCATTCATATAATTTACCTGTTATTTAATTCATTTTTGCATATAAACTGCCAGTTAAAATTTTAGTTAAATTTATTATTGCATATAAACTGCTAGTTAATTATTACATATAAACTATAGTTAACAGTTATTTAATTCAATATTGAAAATTTAACTGTCAGTAATTAATTATTAGTTATTGATGTGATTGTTTGAATTGGATGATAAATTGATAAATGTTTGGTGAGTAATATGATGGATGAATGGATGTTGTATTTATATTGTATAAACTGCAAATTTTTATGCATTTTCATTTCATTTGGGATTGCGGTTTGAAATGATATACAACCGCATTTTATTTTTAAATTACGGATTGAAATGATAAATATCTGTATCACTTGACCATAGGATAGAAAATTATATACAGGCACCACGGTATATATATATATATATATATATATATATATATAATTATTTTTGAAATGATTTTCTATGGTTTTGGAAAGAATACGGTTTAATAAATATTAAATTTTGATATATATATATAGTAAAAATTCTTGAATTTAGCTATGTATAAATTTGTTTCGAATTTTAAAATAAGCTAAATAATGAAGTTGATTTCGTTTATATAATGTGGTTAAGAATATATTTGAAATTCTACTGTATATAGAGTTATAATAACTCAAATAAAAGTAAGGTTGAAGATAAATGTGAATATGATTTGAATTAAAGTATTTAAGAATTTTCCTCGAAAAAATTGGTTTGAAATGTAAATAAATTTAAGATTTAAAGGGTATGATCTTATAACTTGATTTTTGATTAGAGGATTTAAACGAATATCAAGTTTATTTAAAGAATATTATCAAGTTAATTTAATTAAAAGAATATCCTATTATTGAGTTTTAAGGGTTTTAACTGAATAATATTTGTTTAGTAAGTAAATATTTCAAATTTAAATAATAGGAATTGGATTTGATATATATTAAATTTTCAAAGAATCCATTTTGAAATAGTGGAATATTTAAAGATTGAAATATATGAACTATAAAGTTTTGAAATATAGGATATTTAAGCTTTGAAATATATGGAATTAAAATGGTTTATTTGGAGGTTCAAATGGATATTGGGAATTTATTGTGAAATTTGAAGAAGCTGTTTATTTTATAAAGTAGTATAATATTTGAACCATTAAGTATTAAAAGTTATGTTTCAAAGCTATGATTTCAAGGTATATATATTTGAAAATATTATGATTTTGGGAAAGGGATATTTATAAAATAAAAATGATTTCATATTGATTTGGGGTTTTTAAAAATATAAATGATATCGTATTTATATGGTTTGAAAGAGATATTATATTCTGGTTTTAAAGTATAAATTATTTTGAAATAACCACGGTGTTATAATAACGTTGGGTTGTTAAAGAGACCGGGATCGGAAGTTGTCATACTCTCTGCCAACTCCGAAAACCACTTTAACAACCGTGTACGCGGTGGAGATTCTAGAATGAAGTAGGATGGTGGCGGCGTTTCCTTTAAGGTAAATACGAGGACCCAACTCCCGGGAGTTGACATAAGGTGGCTAAAATAGGAGCGATTCTTGGCCAAGCGGGTTAGCGTCCTTTATCGGATACTCCTCTTCGATACTATACTCTGACTTTGGATTGATTCGGTGGCCACTTTTGATTTTCATTTTAGGGGGTTTGCCCGAGGTGGGCGGTAGCTGCGGCTACGCGTTACCACCAGCCCAGATGCGTAATTGGTATATCTACCCTAGCGTGCCTTGTACGAGTTTCTATTTGTGTCGTACCTATGGAGTATCCTCTGGTAGCCTCCCGATCAAGAGGTATTACGGTACTGTATAGACTATTGGCATTATTCGTGTAAAGGGCTATATGGGTAACCCCTTAATGCTATTTAAAAGTAGGTTTATTTTATAGACACTATTATAATAGCAAAATACACTACATAGTAAATAGTTTAACGATCCTTAGGAGATGTGAATCCCGAGCACCTCTTGAGTTACTGCACTCATATTTACTTCTGTTAATTTAACTTACATAAGATCTTTTAGTTTTGACTCGAGTGTTTTGTCTTTTCAATTCGCTCGGGTCAGTCCGAGCGTTTCAGGATTTGAAGATTTTATTCTGGAGGACGAAGGCGAAGATTTGTAGTACTATTATCTACTATATCATTCCAATACCCTATGTTATTCCGCTGCATAATTATTATTCTATGGTATGTGTAACTCTGAAAAATGTGTAAGTATAATCGCATATTTTGTAAAACAGCTTTATAACTGTATATTTGATTATTATATTTTATCGTTCTGCTGTGAGATTCTATTTTGTTTTGTTCCTTCTCTGTTTTTTTTATTTACCCCATAACAATCCGCCCTTCCATATGGTTTGAATTGGCACATGTGTTGTTTTAAACCGTGCGAAAAGGCGGGACGTTACAACCTACATGTGAGAAAGGGTATTCCGTGATTTGAGGCAAATATTTCTAGATCTACTCTTATAAATAGCACCCTTATGCTAATTAAAGGTGGAATTTTGAAACTTCTATGTTGCTACTCTACTGAAACTCCATTGTAACTTGAGTACTAATTATTGTACTATTGTAAATCGGTTGAAAATCATCAATAAACATCAAATTCTTCAAAGTGGACGTAGGCTGCAATGTCGAACCACTATAAATTATTGTCCTTTTCTATTACCGCTTACTTTTTTTGGTGTGATTGTTATTCCATTTAATTTCTTCATTCTAATCTCTTAAATTACATCCAACGAGTGTTGTGCCCAATTTTGGTACAAACACTTTTGTGCTTTCACTAAATTCCCCGCTCTGTGGATACCCTGCCGTTGTTGGATTGCTAAAATCTAAGGAGGAGATCCAAATCTATCTTCCAGTAGTTCTTTCCCCTCTATTCATATTATTATAGATCTAGGAAGATCCATATTCAACATGTTGTGCACTACCAAAATTGCTTCTAGTGCTGTAGATCCAAAAGGAAGGGATAGGAAAAATCCTACACAGCTGACCACACCCGGCCAAAACATCAACTGGAGCTCAAGATCCTTTTGGTCCAGTGACTAGAGAGGAGTTCTAGACCCTTATATAAGAGCTTACATAGAGCAGCCAAGAGCTCACTCAGCAAATCCATGCCAACACGGAACTCGTGAACCACCTAAATGAAGAAAGGCGACAGAGATCTAGAAGGGAGCATGCCTCTTATTCTTTAACTAAAAGCTCGGCATCATCCGATTTCAATCACAGATCTACACGCTGCCGATTAGATGGGAATTACGTGGAAGCCTCTGGGCACCCATATGGTGTGAGTTCTGGACAAGTCGGAATAGGCCGTTCCATGAGGCATCAATTTGGACCATCCTTCCAAGGAGGGACACTTCCTTACAACACTGCCCATGACCATGCAGCGGCTACTACTATAGCTCTGGAGGCTGAGATCCAGAACCAACCAGATCCAGCCTCTTGTCACCACATTCATGCTCAGGATCCTCACTACCTTGAAGACCAGGATCCAAGGAGGCGTGGAACAGGCCGTAGATAGCAACCGGACTATCCTCATGACATGGAACCCGACCATGCCTTAGCCCCAAATCGCCTAATGCTCGACATTCCAACTATGATACGCCAGATGATTAAATAAAGTCAAGGCCTCATGAACGATGACTGATAATTCCTAGAAGTCACATCCCGATTGCGAATGACATTCTCCATGCAAGCCACCGTGTCGATTCAGGATGCTGACCTTGTCAATGTATGAAGGAAATTCGGATCCTAATCAACATATTCTGAAATATGAATGGCTTATGAATGTCGCTCGAGCTGATGATGCGGTTAAGTCTAGAAGCTTCCCTATCTCCTTGGGAGGTATTGCAACTATGCAGTTCACCCATGTACCACCCAGATCCATTTCATGTTTAGACCAGTTAGCTACTAAGTTTGTTGAGCAGTTCCGTATGCATTCTACAAGGCCAAAGCATGCCAATACCTTATCCAGTGTTACTCAAGCTCCAGAAGAGACTCTAAGGCATTATTCTGAAAGGTTCCATGTTGCTTGTGCTGAAGTCAGCAATCCAAATTATAAGTCTATTCTGATGGAACTGACTAAAGGGATCGATCTTGATTCCGAATTTGGTGATTGGTTAGCTGGGAAACTCCCACTTCGTTGGATCGTTTTTATGCAAAGGCAGCCCAGTTTTTGAGGAGAGAGGATGCTAGATGGTCTAGGAAGCGAGACATCACAGGGCCCAGTAGCGAAGGTATCTAGAGTAATGTTGCAGTAAAGAAGACCGAGAAGAGTTCTGGTAAAGTACAGTTGAACATTCATAATAAGCAAAGTCAATAGAAGGGTGATGGAGGTCAAGAAAAGAAGAGATACCCCCTCATGGGAGACCTAGAGCTCCAATGTTCGATCGATATACTCCTTTGAATATGTCGTTGGAAAATGTTTATCTTCAGACTTGAAATACCGGGTAGTACAATAAACCAGCTTCGAAATTGTTATCTGAGAAACAAATTCAGACCAGGAAGTTTTGTAGGTTCCACGATTGTTACGGCCATAACACTAATGAATGCCGTCATCTGCATGACATTATTGAAAAGTTGGTTAGAGAAAGGAAGTTGGAGCAGTTTGTCCGCGTTATGCATGTAACGACCCAATTTTTTCGCTTTTCGAACGTCGATATCAATATGTCCACTATATCAAATGCTGAATAATCAAACGCCAAAAAACCCATTAGGGTCAAATAGGAAAGGGGATAGAAGAAGAAAATAGAAATAATAACAGAATCTCACATTCTCAGCGGAAGAATATATAATAGATAAATGAATAGTTTTTAAAAACAAAAGAACTATATCTGTTTTTTTACATACATCATCAGAGTCATATAAAAACAACAGCAGAAAAGAATATCATATACTAGTGATACGTCTTGCCAATCCATCTTGTCTCCTAATCTCTACAGCATACTTTTCTAACTTCGCTCTAGAATAATTGATAACCTTACTCTAGGTTGCCCATGTGGAAAATTATCGGAACCTAGAGATTAGAAAGGGAACAATAAACTCCAGGTCATTCATGGGACTGGTGTGAGATCTAAAAATAGTTATTTGCACAAAAGAATAGGAAAAGTAATTCGCTATGCTTTTAGGAAATGAAACTACCATAAGGCCTCTCGCCACACACACAATGCAATCACACAATTGAAGGAGATTTCCCCTTATGATAGTCAAACATGCTTGATGCGCAAAAACTTTTTAATATTATCATTAATGCATAGTGTGGAAAATATTTCGAAAGTATAATATTAATCTTAGCCAGCATACATAACATTATAGTATGCCTACTATAGCTACCATATTAGATGGCAGGTTCTACAACTAAAACCATACAAGACGCGTATTGAATGATTGGATTTCCAACAAATGGTCAAGGCTAAGGAACTTCCTTCACCGAATGGGTACGTCTCTGGAGGTACCCCCGAGAACTTAACCAGCTCTCTACCAACACAGGGTCGGGTTACCTCTATAACAAGGTAACTAACTGTCATGAGTATGCCACCCCCTGGTCTAGACCAACCTTTATCTGAGACACCTCAACAACAACAACCACATAAGTACATAATCTAGGCTCCATACCAGAATACCACTTTTTATCCACTTAAGTTAAATATCTAGGCTCCATACCAGATACCACTTTTTATCTAGAAGGAAATGCACATACCATGAAGGAGCGAACCCCATAACCTTGTCACATCCTTCCTGTTTCGATCATTTTCGGGATGTGAGGTCCAACGAAGTCTCGTCCACAAAGCTACACTTTTCACAAAAGTCATGCTTCAATCAACAAATGATCAACACTTAGCATGCCACATTACCAAATTGGGAATATATCACTAGTAACTCTCAACTACATAACATCTGAGCTCGTATGTCTCGGAGAAGGGTGTTAAGCTAAGAGAATAAATTCTCTGCCACCAATAGAAATGTATTTGATAGAAAGCAACTTTACATCTCAAAGTGTAATGTCAGACATATATCCATACAAGTCCGTTCTGGGTTCGAACGGAGCCGAAGGAACTTCCCCCAATTAAGGAAAGAAGCCCTTGCGAATCCGGATATTCACGAATCACGTCCGGACTCCCCATCACAAAGAGTGATATAAATCTCTATACCGAAGCAACTCGGTGCAAAGACATTCGTCAGGTAATCCTTTTATTTTCTAAAATACCAAGTCTTCGACACCATCTTCAAATGCAATCCCATTTCGTCTTGTCATTATTCGGAATGTGTTTTATGACATAAAGTCCTCTCCAAGCTTAACTGAATAATGAGCGCTTATTTTAAAAATAAGTGGTTACATTCAGATTTCAAGTAAGTCACAACAAATTTCCACTTTGATCTTTTAAATAAAAGATCCATCACTAAGATTCGATGTGGTTTTTTGATAACAATTTGGAATCTGAATCCGGTCGCATCGAAATTCAAATGTCATTCAAATGCCAATATTGATAGTTGGTTGTTTAACTATCAACTAATATTCATAACAATCACCAGATTTAAATAATTTTCCTAGATTATTTTTCTCAAAATATCTTCGCAATATATATTTTCACACTTCAACCTTTTGAAAACAATTTTCAAATTACTTTCCTTTTGCGCAATAAATCTCCAAATATTATTTATTTCCACTGAAAATTTGCCGAGTCCGAATACTTTAAAATAGTTTAAATCACTTATCCAAAAATGTATTCAGAAACAGTTAAAATAAAACTACTTTTAGACACTTTATTTAAAATATTGATTATGACATTTTTTTATACTAATATCTCAAATAAAACTTAAGCCCAAACAATTATTGAATAAAATGTAATTATTTAAATAACCATTTTCTAAATCAAATACCAATTAAATCTTAAAAATAATCACTTCTATAATTAACTTAAAGATTTAAAAACAATTCACGAAGATAATTTCTCCGACAATATTCTCTTTTTTTAAAACCAATTCTAGAACTTTTAATTTATACTTTAAAAGCTACTTTGAAAACATACATGGCTTTCCAAGAAAAATACACTTTCCATTTCAAAATAGTCCATTTAAAACAATTAATAAATCCTTCTCGATTCATTTCAATTTACATTCCAAATTCGTAAATTTTCTTCCCACACTTTTTAAAAAATAAATCAATATTTATTTTTAAAACAAATTTCCCTTTCCTTTATAAATTCCCATTTTGAATTTAAATTTTCAAATATCCACTGATATACGATTTTCATATCGATTTCCAAATTTTCATTTTCAAACACCAAATCAAATTCCAAATTGATTTCCAAATTTACTTTCAAACACCAAATCAAATTTCCAAATTGATTTCCAAATTTATTACATTTTAAAATAAATTCCTTTATTTCTCCCGATCTATTAAAAATCCGAATTTTAAATAAATTCTTCAACTTTTAAACAATATTACTAAAAATCCAATTATAAAAATCTTTTCCACATATTTTGGAATTTATTCAATAGGATTTCAAAAATCAATCTTTACCCTTTTAAAATTTCTTCATTTAAATTTATCCAATTCCCTTAAATGAATTTACTTAAAATTTTCTACTTTAATTGCCAAAAATCCAATTTATATATATATATATATATATATATATATATATTTCTAGTATTCTACGATACCAAAATATATATTCGACCAAACCATAGCCTTCAATACTTTCAATCACCAATATAATCATTCATAGATTATAAAAAAATCACATCACAACATATGAAATAAATTCGACAATTTTGAGGAATCCAGTTGGATCTCTCCAGCCTGTTTCCCTGCATCCACAGATGTTAGCACAACAATTAAATACCAATTCCACTTTAAGATGGAATATCGCGGCATATGGGATTATATCATATTATCTGCTATTATGCGGCGCATAGGGTCTCATCCACTATATAATGCGGGAAATCAATCACTCCAATATATATATATAGACACACACACACACACTATTATATATAATAGCAGCCAACAGATAAATCATCAATTATCAAATCACATCCAATAATTTAAATTTAACTATTTAAATTTAACTGGGAATTTCAATTGGGTGAGAAGATCTCACCTTAGACCTTTTGTTTCGCAATCCAGTCTATCCCGATTTTGTCTTTTCTACGATTTAGACCTTGAATAAACATTTATACAATCCATTAATATTCGAAATAATCGAATAATCAATTTTCATTGGATAATTTTGATTAACTAGTGATATTATTCTAAACTAAAACTTTTAATTCTAAACCAATTCCTTTTAATAAATTTATTTAACTAAAAATTAAATTCAAAACTACATTTCCTTTAATAATTTATTTTCAGTAATTATAATAATAAATAGGTTGATAAAATAAATAAATCGCCAAACCATTAATTTAAAGATAAATTAGCAAATTAAAATATGTAGATGTATATTTATTTCCTTTTTGGCATATATATATATATATACTTATAAAATAATTACAGATTTAAAACAAAATTTCTCCTTAGTGTAGATTTATATACTGTAAATAAATTTAAAATTTTCCAACATGCATACATGTACCTCACTATCGCTTGCAAACCCAGGCTCACGACATCGACTCCGCCATAATTTGTTTCGTCTGCCTCGCGACCTCAAACTCCTCCTCGAGCTCGCGCCGCCCTTCCTCCTCGCAATTCAGTTTGCGATTAAATCGCCTAGCTCCCATAACCTAACCGCCACCGCGACCCACATCGCAATCTGCCGATCGCGTTCAACCACTCCTGCATGCCTAGCTCACGTAATTCCAGAAACCACCATCGCGACCACCTAGATCCCATCGCGAAATCCTACCAACCGCAGCTAAATCCACCTACGCCATCAGCCTTGCACACACCATTGCCTCGCGCGCGCTCGCCTCCAAATCGCGATGATGTTGCGATGAACGAGTTCGGCCTTTAACTTGATTTGAATGATTGTCGATTTTTTTAACTGAGATTATTCGGATAGAGAGAAGAACGAGATTTGGAGAGGCAAGCAGGATTTATTTCATTTGCCATTTTTGGGTTTGAAGAACCATGTGATTTTGAACGAGAATAATGTTTTCGCTTTTTTTTGGCTTCGATTTTTAAAACGAATGCGTGTTGAAATTGAAGACAGGAGTTCACGATGAAGGACACGTATTGAAAAGGCAATTACGTGTTGAATCAACAAGCTACAATATTTTTATTATATTTTTTATATTCAAAATGCAAATTTAAATCGTCGCGGTTTCCGTAGCATAAAATCTCGATTTCTAATATCGAGGCATACCGCTAGGCGTTTATAATGTTATACCCATATTCCGAACGCAATGGAAAAGGTTCCGAGTCCAAAGTCGATCGTATGGAGAAGATAGCTTTTTGGACCCAACCATTTATTAATTTTTTCGATATAAATTCAGTGCATTTGCCTACCGTACAGCCAAACAATCACTCCATACATTACAAAAATTGAAATCTGATAATAATTCAATATTACGGATCCAATGGAACTGGTTTCGTCAAAATCCGAGGCTGTGGCTCAGAAGACAATTTTTAAATATCGATTTAAACTATATATTTCTAAAACTGAACAAACACTTCAAATTTAAATTTTTAACACTTCTATTATCTTCAGTATTATCAATATAAATTTTTCAAGACTTTAAATTATTTTTAACAAGCTTAAAAATCAAGATTCAATCTTTCACCCAACTTCAATAAATTAAATTCAATAATTTAATTGCCAAATTCATAATTATTTTTGAAATTCAAGTTAAAATAACTTCCAAATATTTAAAATCAATTAAATATTTTTAATTTCAAATGTTTAAAATTTTGGTCGTCACAACGTAGGATGGTAGAGCGGGCCCATCCAATCCCAATCACGGCCAAGGCCAGGCTAGGCCTTAAGAACCCGCATGTACTGGCGGTAGATTGTGATTAATACTGTGAGCGATGGTCCTCATCCGGCTGATCGAAGTTGGAAGGAAATGAAGTCATATGCTTGTTCCATTAGGCATGTGGACTTTGAATGTTGTAGTGGTATTGATGAAGGGGCCCCAACAAAGCAGTAGAGGATGATGACATACGACATCGTTTTCAGAAACCGTGATGCCGACAGAGTCAAGGCCCTGACTATTAATCCTTTGGTTTGACTTGAATAAAGAGAATCTTAGTCGATAGTGGAAGTTCTGTGAACATACTTTTGAACCGTGCTTACGACCAAATGCTGATGGAAGCAAAGGATCCGAAACCGTGTTAGTCACGCATACATGGTTTCGATGGAAGTGCAACCATACCAGTTGGGATGGTGGAGTTAACTGTTGAATTAGGTATTCGTGATCGTCGGAGAGTCCGAATGTTACAGTTTGTTGTGTTGGATATTCAATCTCCTTACAATGCTTTCCTAGGCCGAGCGGCCCTTGTGGAGTCCAAGGCAGCAATTGCCACTTGGTGTTTGACTCTGAAATTCCCCACTGATAGTGGAGTCGCGGTAGTACATGGTGATCAGGCGGTTATACATGCCTGTTATGTTGCATAGCCACGGGATGCGCAACGAAAGGAGAAAGGTAAGGATGTTGAGGAATCTCTCTGTGTCCTTGGCAACTAACGCCTAAGCCGAGGCTTGGGTGCCAAAAACAGTTTCCTAAAGATCTTGATCCCATAGACAATGATGACGAAGGGGAAGTCAAAGAATACCAGGCCTCCCTGGCAGAGTTAATAATTGACGTCCTTGTCGGCGATGATGATGCTAGAGTGGTAAAGATCGGATCGCAACTCGGCCCTAAGATAGGACAGGAACTGGTTGAATTTCTTCAAGAAAACCTCAATGTGTTTGCCTAGATTCACTTAGAAATGTGTAGGATCTCGCCGAATACCGTGAGCCAATCATTAAATATCGACCCACGGCATGTCCCGGTGAAATAAAAATGGCAGTTTCCCGCTTCCCAAGATTGATCAACTAGTGGATTCAATAGCTGGACATGAGTTCTTATCCTTCACGAACGCATACTCTAGCTATAATCAAATCCCGATGCACCTTCATAACCAGGAGCACACCAGCTGTACCATTGATCTGGGATTTTATTGCTTCAAGGTGATGCCGTTTGGACTCAAAAATGCTGGAGCAACCTATCAAAGGCTCATAAACCGGATGTTTGCAAACTAGATCGAGAAGACTATGAAAGACGATATACTCATGAAATCGTGGTCAACCAGCAACCACATCAGTAATTTGGTGGTGATGGTTGACATACTCCGATAGTATAGAATGAAGCTAAATCCATTCATTTTGGAGTCGCGTATGGAAAGTTCTTTGGGTTTGTTGTCACGCCATAAGAATTGAAGCCAATCCTGAAAAGATCGGGCCGATTCAAAATATCAAAACTCCCAGAACCATAAAGCATGTGCAAAGTCTTAATGGGATTGTGGCGACTTAGAGCAGGTTCATTTCCCGATCCACGGACAAGTGCATTCCCTTCTTCGATCTGATCAGAAAAGGAAAATGGAATTTCGAATGGACAGAGGAGTGCGAGGTGAATTCAGGGCACTAGTACAACAAATGGCAGCACCTCCCATCTTGTCAAAGCCAGTTGATCACGAGAAGTTGTACCTCCACCTGGCGGTTTTGGAAAACGTAATCAGTGCCGCGCTAGTTCGAGAAGAGGATCGAATCCAACTATTAGTCTATTATGTCAGCAAAAGATTGATAGGGGCAGTAAGAAATTACCTGAAGATAGAGAAGCGGGTTTATTGTCTTGTTGTAGCCTCGAGAAAGCTCCGTTTATATTTTCAAGCTCATCCGATCATTATTCACACCGATCAGCCATTACGACAGACCCTGACATGACCTAAGATGTTCGAAAGGTTGCTCAAGTGGAACATCGAGCTGAGTCAATTTGTTACCACTTATGCACCAAGGCGAGCTATTAAGGACAAGATCGGGTGGAATTCATAGCTGAATTCACCATACCGAAGGATATTCCTAAAACTAGCGGGCCTCCCAACCATATATGGAAGCTATACATCGATGGCGCATCAAACGACCGCTGATCAGGCACTGGAGTGGTGCTTGGAACCCCAGAAGAGAAATCTGTATGCAATGGTTTGAAATTCAACTTCCATGCAACTAATAATGAAGCCGAGTATGAAGCCTTACTTGCTGGACTAAGGCTTGCCAAGGATTTGGGAGTCCTCGTCATGGAAGTTTACTACAATTCACAACTAGTGGTGTGCTAGGTTCAAGGAGAGTATCAAACCAGAGATCAATGGTTGGCCTCCTACCTTATGCTGGTCCAAGAAGCGTTGAACCTGTTTAACTATTGCATAATCCGTTGTATACCCCGAGAGCAAAATCAAAAGGCCAATTCTTTAATAAAACTGGCCAGCACTGGCGAAGCACAGCGAATAGCACGCATTCCCGTGGAGACACTTACTGCTCCAAGTATTAATCAGGTGAAGACAAATTAGGCTCATGAGGCAACACTCGAGAGGGAGTCATGAATGACTCCAATAGAAATTATCTTGAACACGGAATGTTACCCGAACGTAGGAACAAGAAAAGACAAGTTCTCCAAAGGGCTTCATGGTTTACTATCCAAGAATGAGTCTTTTATAAAAGGGGTTTCTATTCCTATACTCCGATGTATCGCCCACGATGAATTCAAGCCAGTGTTGCAGGAGGTACATGAAGGAGAGTGTGGCGATCACACTAGGGAGCAAGCCAATGCGAAGAAGATACTTAGGTACGGTTATTTCTAGCCAACCATAAACTAAGGCGCATCAGATTATGCTAAGAGATGTTATAGGTTCCAGAAGTATGCCAGATTTCCGAGATCCCCACCAACTGAGACTGCCAAATGGTCAGTCAATGGCCGTTTTCCACATGGGGTATCAATGTAATATGGTCCTTGCCTCTAGCTAATGGTGGTGCGAAGTACGCCATCATTGCTGTCGACTACTTTACTAAATGGGCAGAAGCTGATCCCCTTGCCACTATCGCAAAAAAAATCAATCTACTTTGTTGTGCACAAAAACAACTGTCGCTTCGGCCTCCCACAGACAATTGCAACAGACGACGATGACCAATTCATAGCGTCGATTTTAAGAATTATTTCCCATGTTGCTGCATCCAGAAGAAGTTCTCAGCAGTAGCTCACCCTCGAGAAAATAGAAAAATCGAAGCTGTCAACAAAGTCATTAAGTCCATTTTAAAGAAAAGACTACAGAAGACTAGAGATAAGTGGGTCGATTAGCCCTCCATGGCCCTATGGGCATATCAAACTACCCAAAAGTCTGCGATCGACCATACTTGTTTGCACTTTCCTACGGCTCTATAGCCATTGTTCTAGTTGAAATAGAGGTACCTTCTAACCGTGTGACTTATCACAATCCAAAGACGAATACCATCCTAATTGTAGAACCTCTGTATTTATTCGATGAGAAGCGTAAAGAGGATAAATTGAGGGTAGCTGCACATCGCAACCGAGTCGCCCGATGATACAGCGCTAAGGTCCAACCAAGAACTTTTGGAGGTGATGATCTTGTACTCAAGCGGGTGTATTCAGTCCCTTCGCATATGACACCGACATGGCAAGAACCATATTTCATCGATCGGAGGCTTGGAGACGGCATATTCAAGCTATCAACTATATATGGTCTCACTCTACCAGGAGCATGGAACAACGAAAGCCTCAATCGCTATTACATATAATTGGCTTTCATTCATTTAGTCTGCTTTCCTTTTATCAAGTTTGTTTATGCAATTTGAGAATTTATATTTGTAATAAGGCAATCGATTTTTCCCTGATTTCTTATTTCGGCAATAAAACGTAGACTCATCAAGCCAGACTAGCGATTCTTGAAGTGCATTGTGCGACCATCAAGATGTACAAAGAGCTAAGTTCCATCTTATAGTGGAACTTATTCAAATAGAGAGTGGTCATGATCCGATCAGTCACTCGCTAAGTGAAACCCCAAGATCGGGGACAAGCAACAACAAAATAAAGAAGGATTGAAACATGACGATCCCCCGATGAACTCTAGCTCCCAAAGTGCGAGCTAAAGTGTAAAATTCCAAAATCTAAGCTCGAGGAGGATGGATCCATCCATCCACGACCTCGTTTATTTTCAAAGCTCGAGGAGGATGGATCCGTCCATCCATGACCTCACTCATTTCCAAAGTTCAAGGAGGGTGGACCCATCCACCCATGACCTCGCCTACTTTTTTCAAGCTCAAAGAAGATGGATCCGTCCATCTATGACTTCACTTATCAGATCAAGGAGGATGTGATCCGACCATCCACGACCTTGACCAACTCCTTATTCTCAAAGTGCGAATAAGATCCTAATACTTAAACAGATGTGATCGACTGTCTGTAAACTAACTCTAGATTCTCGGAATGCGAACTAGAGTATAAATATTAAATAGGTATGACTGATCGCCCATAAAAATAACTTATGTCCCTGAAGTATGGATATAATTCTATATAATAAGCATGCGTGACCGACTGCTGGCATACAAGTCTAAATCCCAGGAGTGTGGGTGCAAATACTAGCAAGTGAGTGTTATTCAACCGTTCATACTCGTGTTACTTTAACTTTGTTCCAACTAAGTTAAATCAAAGTCGGTGAAGGCAGAGGACGACTGTTAACTGGCTACTTCAATTCTCCCCAGAACTGGAGGCACAACTCAAGTTCCAGTAGCTAACCAAGACAGCGCAACGTTGGGACTCGACTCAAAGTTTGATTATGACCCGAGGCTGTCAACATTGTAGGTTTGTCTTCTTCTGGTTGTAGTAAGAGGGAACTTTCCCAGTACCCTAGTGGTGGCAGGAGCTTAGCCAATAATAGCTAGTGGTGTTGTCGTCATGGTTAGTAGCCAAGGGATGGTGTTTAAATGTTTAGTAGCACAGAGGCTTTGTTTCCATTGGGTAGCTCTAAGAGAGATGGCCGATCATTAGACATGAGATTCGATCCATTTTATTAGCCTACACAAATTATAATGTAGGAATGTATTAGACAAGAACCCTTAGATAATAGACCTTAGAAATTCATGGACACTTGTATCACATCATATATCATCTGGAGTAGTATCGAAGTTACTCTATATGATCATCAGATATTAAACTTGTATCCATTTACCAAACTTTTTGTCTGACCCGCTCCCTCCTTTCCATTCTTCCCTACCTTAGGATGACAAGTTAGCTGTTGATTGGACACAGTACGTGGAGAAAAAAGCTTTATGTTTGAGTTCACATATTCTTTATTGTCCATCATGTAGTTACTTACCGTAGTAAAATTCTGTAAAGTATATATTGTATGTTGAAACAGTGTATATGGAAAATAAAGTATTTTGGAGATTATTTCCTGAAATGTCCATTTTTCAATACATATATTTCAATACCTTCCACTGTGAGATCTGAAAGTGTAGAATTCCTTAGAACTTAACTTTATAATTATGCTTTATAATGTTTTGAAAGCCTTTGTATTCTTGGCATGCCGCGAGTCCGAAGCCACAATTGGCTTTGGATCGGTGTGTTGGGAAGTGCTGATCATTACACATATTTTAGCAACAATTGAAATATATATATTATTTATTAATTTAATATATTTTGAATTTTGAAAAAGTCAATACTAATTTTAATTTTGAATTTAATTTAAACCAAAAAATTATATATATAACTAAAAAAATATTTCGAAAATGATTTTTTTATTTTGAATTATTATATATATGTGCTTGTGTATGTGCACGCATGCACGTCCATGCACGCACGCACACATACACATAGATATGTATATGTATATATGTGTATATATGTATATATAATTTGTTAAAATTGTAATCACCATATCATTAACTATAGCATACAACAATCAATTTTCCATATGAACCCCTAGGCCTGTCTTTTTTTATATATATTGTTACGTTACGATGTTTGTATTTTGAATATGAACATCTAACATTTACATCAAAAATTAAAGAAATTAACTTTAAATATAATTAATAAGCTAATTATAAACAAAATAAATGATAAAACAATACTATTAATGTTAATAAAAAAACATAATCAAGTAAATTTAAAAAAAATCTTCAAACACTTTCATTGGTTAGAGTAAAAAAATTATTAGTATAAACAAAATATTATTCACATAAACACAAAATAAGTCATGTGCAAATATTTAAAAGGAACATTTTTGAAATTTACTCATTTAACTCTGATGCCAATTCACGTGATACAACATTATTACTATGTTAGTAAGTAATTTGCACGTACTTTCGATGATACATTTTATCTATGCATAAATTCTTTTTGAGACAGTAGCCACTTTTTTTTTGTACTATACGAATGGAACATAAATTTCAGCAAAAGTAAAATAGAATGGTGTTGGCGTCATAAATGGCCACCAACATTCAGTTATTGAAAGCACCAATATCCAATAACGAATCTCAGATAATATAATATAGAGAATATAAATTGAAGAATAATAAAACTAAAACAGAAAGCAAGTAAAGAGAGACAAAGATTTATAGTGATTCGGCTAACTTCGGCCTATGTCCACTCCAAAGGTTTTCTTTTATTCGTTTATGTTGCTATTACAATTAATAATCCATGAAATCCTATAATAAAATGGAAAAAAATAGCCGAGGTAGAAGATAGAATAAAGCCAAAAGAAGCTCCCTTTGCTGATGCCATGTCAGCTGTATTTATAGGAGAAGACGTGAAAATATCTCGCTCAAAACCCGGATCTGGAACTCTAAAGCCAAGATGAGCTTGCCCAAAAAGTTTAAGGCCCAACAGATCCCATAATAAGGGTCACGGCCGATGCCTATTTTATGGGATTTATGGGGTGCGATCCTTATGATGGGTCCACCATGTGGTAATGTACTTCCCCTCTAAATTTCAAATTTATTTCATTTGTATATGTTCAGTTATTGACCGATCATTGCTATGAACTTCAATATGGGTGATCCCTCATAGGGAAGAGGGTTGATCCCTTATAGGGAAGAGGGATGATCCCTCCAAACTCCTCCATTTGAAGTGTGATCCTTAGGGTAGACTCTCTAGGGTCCTTTCTTTTTATTTCCAAAGTTTCACTTCAGTCCGTCTTGTGGTTGTTGAGTTATAAAGTGATTATCATTGAGTTGTGTTGTGTGCATCCTATTTCATTCGATCCCTTTATTCTACTACCTCTATTCCGTTCCGTCTTCTATGGGAAGTAGTAATTTCATACTTAGCCATTTTTTGAGTGTTGTCCATCCAAATCCATCAAACTATCGTCCATCGTTCCAAAATAATCGATCTCCAATCATGGTAACCATCCGTACGGGCTTTCTGCCTTATTGATCATGAAGTCTGTTGGTTAAATCTGTCTGTGTACTACCTTGGCAAAAGGCAATGTGACATTTTGCCCCCTAAAACATGCCTTGTGATAGGAAGGTGTGTTTTGAATTGATATAAATCCAAAATTCGAAGTCCATAATCCATCAATAGCCATATTATCCAATCTGAATCCACGATCTCTTCAGATCATTAGTGAAATCCATGACCATTCTGAGTCGATGTCCAATTCTGTATCCGTTGCAAATCTACGATCTATTTTAATCAATTTATCTAAATCCTTGACCTCACCGGGTCGTTAGCCAAATGGAGAACCACTCCGAGTCTGTATCCAAGTCTGTGACCGCTCTGGGTCCATTACCAAATCCATAGCTATTTGAAGTTGATATGCAAATCTGTTATCTCTCCAGGTCCTTGCCGAGCACAATCCATACTCGACATCTAAGTAAGCCAATCCTATGGCTCTATGGAAAAACGACGTTATTTCCCGTACTCTGGTTTAGCGTTCTGAACACTAAGTGGCGTCTTGCTCTAAGTCCTAGGTCGATAGTGGTCATTCAGGACCCTTGCCGAGCATAATCCATACCCGATGACCTGAGTAGACAAATTGTGTCGCTCTTCGATGGAGCAACCTACTCCTTGCCAGGCATAATCCATACCTGACATCCTGTTGTTTTTTATTCTCCAGCCTCGACTCTTCGACCGAGGACTTAATCCATATATGAGTCCACTCTGTCACTCTCCAGTGAAGGAACTCACATCTTACGGTTACCACCCCATCACTCAAGCCAGGAAAATAGTCCGTCCTGTTTTATTTCTTGCAATAATTGGAATCATAATAACCTAATAAATAAGAGCTCGTACATCTAGAAAATCTAAAAAAGCCAAAGGGTGCCTCTCCGGGCATGACTATTCATCAACATGTCAGAGCATGCCAAGGGACTATCTTCGATCACGTGCATGTTTAAGTGACTTAGCCGCCCTATTATTAAGTTTATTATTATTATAGCCAAAGTCCAAATCCTAAATTTGTCCCTTACCATCACGATCAGTTGACGACGGTCCATGACCCCGATTCGTGGCTATTTCTATTTCCATTCTATATGGACGGTGGCTGCTCATGTTCCACCACTATTGTTTGATTTCTCATGTACTGTGGCAGTCTGTCATTCCTGACATGCTTCTCAATCATATCCTTTAAATACCTGAATTCATCCATGGTGTGCCTACTCAATTCGTGGAACAAGCAGTACTTTCCAAACATACGCTCCCGCTTTATGGGATCCTCCTTGTTGGTTTCCGATAGGGGAGTTGCTCCCTAGTGTCCAGATAAATCCATTTTTGGTTTTCCATCAAATACGAATAGGAGGTGAACTTCGACTCCCGCTCTTTCCATTGCTTGTTTGTCCTATCATATCCATCATCTGATTTTCATTTTCCTTTATCATTCTTGTTTCCATCTCCTGATGATCCTCCACTTTACGCAACTTGGTTTGTTGGCTCATGCATCTTTCAACGACGGGAACCTTTTTGCTTCGTGATAAAACTTTTTGAGATCCATAGGTGGATATCGAGCCAATGAATCCTTAAAATCCATGCCATCGGCAATTCCTGATATATCTACCACCAAAACCATGGATATATCTGGCTAATCCACCAATGCCGCCGCGACATTAAATCGTGTTAGAAACTCCTTAGAGATTCTGCAGTCTTCTATTTCATGGTTTCCAAACGCATCACATTTTTAGGTCTTGAAATGTGAACCCTGAACTACCTCATAAATCTTTCGACCAATTCCATTCATGTGCCTAAAGAACCGCTCTCTAACTGCATATACCATAGGGCAGCTATATCCGTTAGATACATGGGAAAGCATCATGCCATGAATTCCTCTGATGCCTCCAGTACTTTCATATGCTGTATACATCTCATCTTATGCATAGTTGGTTCCGACTTTCCATCATATAGTTACAGCGTTGGTAGTTTAAACTCCCGTTGATTCCTAGCATTCCTGACATTAGGAGTGAATGGACTTCTATTCACATTCTCCAGATCCATGTTCACCAATCCTCCATGCGTAGCTCGCCTAATCATCCTTAAAAACCTATCATTGTCATCTAGTAGTAGTCTCCTATCATTATTTCCAAACTTCCCCTGAGTCCCGAGAGAATTCCGAAACGTACCCCTTTGGACGAGCATTCAAATTTTGATTCGCACTAAGCTCCGTGGGTTGACCGTAGGTCCTCTAGCATATTGATCGACCAGACCTAGGGGCGTACCCCTAAGCCTTTGGGGACTAGGACCGATCTTACTAAGATGACTGGGGACTTCCATCGGCTACTCTATTCCATTTTTTGTCCAGTAACCCCGTCTTTATATTCCCAATTCTTTTTCCTAGCAATTCTCGATGCTTCAACTCCTTGATCTAAGTTGTCATTAGCTCATGTTACACTATTCACTTGGTTCTACAGTCTAGCTTATCCAATCTATCAGAGTAAATTTTACATCATCTCCTCCTTTCTTTTTAGCATCCTTTCCCGCATAGCATCCATCATCGTTTCCATTTCATCCCTGGTGATGTAGATAAATGCTTGATTAGCACCAGCTCCTAAGGAAGCCTCTTGAATCCCTCCATGGTGGCTCTTTTCCGGTAGCACTCTCCTTGTTGATTGTCTCAACATTGCTCCAAATCTAAGCTCCAGATCTTTTACAAACTTTGAATCCGAATTCCAAATCCATGAAGGCTAGCTTTTTCAGTGAAAGCACCAAAATGTTGGTGTCAAAATTGACCACCAACAACCAGTTATGTGAAAACACCAATATCCAATCACAGATAATACAATGTAGAGAATATAAATTAAAGAATAATAAAACTAAAACAAAAATCAAGTAAAGAGAGACATAGATGTATAGTGGTTCGGCTAACTCTGGCCTACCTCTACTCCAAAGATTTTTCTTTTATTCGTTTATTTACTGCTATAGTTACAAATCTGTGAAATCCTAGAATAAAAATGGTAGAGTATATCATAGGTAGAAGAAATAATAAAGCGGAAAGAAGCCCCCTTTGTCGATGTCATATCCGATGTATTCATTGGAGAAGATGTGAAAATATCTCGCTCAAAACCTAGATCTGGAATCCTGAAGCCAAGATAAGTCTGTCTAGAAAATTTGGGACCCACTAGAGCATAAAATAGGGATCAAGGACGATCCCTATTTTAGAAAATTTATGGGGTGTGATCCCTATGATGAGTGGAACAACCCTGGTTTTGGTGATTACCTATGAAATTAAATTGTAGTGGCGGTTATAATTTAATAATGGAAAAATAAAACAAATTAGAAATGTAAAATTTACTAAAATTGTTTATTTTATATAAAAAATGGGTTTTGAATAAATAAAATGGAGTTAGGTTGGTTTGGTTGGAAATTAAATTGTGAATAATTGTAATATGTTGATTTGGAGATTAAATTAGTTAAGTGAGTAAAAGAATTTAATTCAACATTAAAATAAAAATGAAATGTTGAAAATAAAGTTCTAAAATCTTTATTATGCTAGTTTGTTATAAAAATGAGCATTGTATGGTTTTTATTTGATAAAATGCAATAATTTTAGAAATTATTGCCAAATGTTGCGTTTTATAAATTTTAATGAAGTATTAAAATTTAATATGATAAATATTGTAAATAAAATGGTGGAATTTTGTTCTAAAATAATATTTGGATGTAAAGAATAATGTTAAATAAGAGAAATGATTTTATGCAATTTTGGTTGTTAAAATGATGATTTATTTAAATAAAATGGCGTTTTATGTAATTAATAGCGTAAAATAAGGTATTTAAGGAAAAAACAAGAATTTTAATAATAGAAATTGGTTTTTAATGGCTAAAATAATGTCTATATGTTGATAAAACATTTTCTAAACATACACATAAGTTGTATAAATTAATTTTGTCAAAATATGGTGAATTAAAATGATAGCATAGAATAACTTAGTTTATTTTTAACTAAGTATTAACATGTGCATATTGGGTAATGGGTTCAATCCCAAACCCATTCTCTAGGAGAAATCGGAGAGGAAGGAGTTGTATTGTACGTACACTTCCTCTCCTCATTCTATTGTTTTCCAGAAACAATCCAGAAAAGAAAAAGATGGTTATGTACTTTTAGTTTTCAAAATTAGCTTCAAAATTAAGCAAAATCAAAGGGTAGTTAATTAAAATTCTAACAGGTAAAACCAAAATCAAAAATCATATCTATTTTCTGTTTTGAGAAAAACTGTTATCTGTAACTTCTATTTTTTTTGCCTACATGTTCATTTTCTAGCTTCTACAGGTCAGTAAAGCTTCTCAAGGCCATAAAGTCGTCACCTTGCAACTCAAATTTGCTTAAAATCATACAAGGTGATTTTATAACTCACAATCTCTAGCTTGAATCAGGTTTTCTAGCTGATAAGCGTTGAATTTTGCTCACTGTAAAACAAAATTTGCTGCTTGAATAGTTACAATGAAAAAATGTTCCAGAGTCCTTTTTGCTCTTATATCTATCTGTTCTTGTCATGAATTCATTCCGAAATTTTTCTGGATTGTTGTCTAAGTGTTGTTGTATGTGCATGTCAAATTTCATGGTCTAATTCAATCTAGAACAGCTTGAAAACATTGCTCAAAAATTGGATTGAAGCAGAAAAAAATTGCCTGTAAGAAACACGGCCATCAGGTCGACCAAGATGCCATGGGGTCGACCTTAGGGTCGATCCAAGTAATACATAGGCCGACCTTAGGGTCGACCTATGGGTTGACCTAAGTGCGTATTTTTTTTCAATTTGCTTTCTTTGTTCTGTTGTGTTCTTCAGCTTATTCCAGTGACTCTTTTGACCAGTTTTTGTGATATTTTTGAAGTGTCTTGAAGGGCTTAAAACCTATCAATATATAAACCAACATTTTGGTTGATCTATACTCCGGATTGACGTGTTTTTTAGACGATTTCATATGTTAATTTTTAGTGTTTGCGATGAATTCTGCTGTTTTCGAGGACATGTTTTCTAAAACAAATTTGAAATGATTTTTATGATAAAATAGCTTTTGAAATAAATATTTTACAATATTTATAAATATTTTTAAAGCTACTAAAATATATATATTCTCTATAAATAAAGAGAATTTCAAAGGTTTGTTTTCCAAACGATTTCAGAAGTGGGTTTTAAAACTAGTTTTCTCAAAGAAAATTATTTTTTATATAAATTACACATTTTTACACTCTTCAAGCGAATGAGAAAACGATTTAAGCGATTTAGTAAAATATGCGGTATGGGACATATGCGTTTACTTTTTAAGTTAATTCCAGACTTGTTTGATTGAGGTTATACACGAGAGTGAAATTAACTACCTTATAGTAAACAGTCAAGTGAGAACGTGTGGTATGAGATGCACTGTTTCTGATTTGGTTATTATCTGAAAGTTGGTGACACTTTATTTTATTGATATTCGGGTTGTTATTGCCAGTATTCGGGCTGTTGGGTCCTATATAAAGTTGTTGGGTTGATCATGGGCTGTTGGCTCCTACTTGAGGCTGTTGTGCCTCATATACATTGTACTTGGTTGGCAGTTGTGCCATGCTGGGTCCTATTTGCATATATAGCTGTAGGGTTAATTTTTAGACTGTTGGGTCTTATTCTTTACATTGTTGCTTTTCTAGATTTCTTTACGTCGATTTCTAGAATTTAGACTATTTATATATGTTTTCACCAAGGTTGCCCCTGTTGGATTATTTATATAGCCTGAGTGCTATCGTGTTGTTTATTATATGGTGATTACATTTTGGAGTTTTGAACTCTTACCCGAGTTCTACGTATTGTGATTTATGGTTGTCTTCCTTTGGCGTTTATGAGATTTATAATTCCTGTTCGGGAATTATGGTGTTGATGGACGCCATTATTTTGGTTATTGATGCCGATGATATGAGGCAATTATTTATGAATAATTGATATTGTCATTGAACTTGCCTCTTTCGAGATGCTTCCATATAATGCATTTTAGTGATATTATCTTATATGAAGTAGTTGACATATATTTGGTGTAGCTTCTTTTCTTTTGAAAACAAATACTATCATTTATCCCTATACTCATCCATCTTGTGCTAATCAATTTATTTAAGCTAGATTGGCCCGTGTATTTTATATACTCGGGTCAGACCGAGTTATTTCAGCTTAGTCGCATGTTGTAGACTACTGCTTCACTGCTTTCGCTATGGACTTTCTACTAGTTATCTTTTGTGTAGCTTTGTAATGTTTTGTAAACTCTGATATGTACTTATTCACTTTGACTCGATATATATATATATATATATATATATATATATATATATATATATATATTGTGGTCCATGTATCACCACTATTGTATCTCTTTGTAGTGTACTATGATGTATCTGTTTATACGTATATATACGTGACTGATGTTCTATGGTCTGTTATATTTGTTGTTGCTATATTTTATTCTGATAGATCCATTAGCTGTCGTAGTTTTGTCTTAAACATTTATTGAGTACGCCGACCCACTTAAGAAAGATAAATAGAAAAAAATTAGAGCACCCAATCGACGTATTCAATACATATTCAAGACAAAACATACAGATGGTCGCTCCTAACCAGCCCTATTCTCCGTATTAACAGACAGTATTACTCCGTAATGCTGTTTGTTAATGTGAGTCTTGGTGTGGGGCGTCACAATGGGACCCCTACGTTGTAGTATACTTCCCCTCGAAATTTCATTTTGATTGCATTTATAGATTTTGAGTTATTGACCGATCATTGCTATGAACTTGAATATGTCTGATCCCGTATAAGGAAGTTAGTCGATCCCTCCGAACTCCTCCATTTGATGTGTGATACCTAAGGTAGACTCCCTAGGGTCCTTTCTTTTTATTCCTAAAGTTTCATTTCAATCCGTCTTGTGGTTGTTGAGTTATAGAACGATCATCATTGAGTTGTGTTGTGTGCATCTTGTTTAATCAGATTTCTTTATTTGGATCCCTCTATTCCGATCACTCTTCTAGGGGAAGTATTAGTTTCATAATTAACCAATTTTTGAGTGTTGTCCATTTGAATCCATGCAACTATCATCCATAGTTTCAAATATAATCGATCTCCAATCCTGATAACCATCTCTTCAGACTTTTTGCTTTGATGATCGTGAAGTCTGTTAGGTCATCACCTGTTTACTACCTTAGCAAAAGACGGGTTAACAAGTGGATAGTTTGGCATTGAGTGAAATTTTTTTTTTTTTACTCAGACCACCTGCAATGAAAGCCATTGTTAAATGATTGTTAAGAAGAAAAGAGTAAAATGAAAATTTTGAATAGTGTCTGTAGTTGGAGTACAGATTTATGGAGGAAAAGAGGATGTAAGAAATTGTCTTTAATGTAACTGACTCACCGGCCCTCCCACTCTATCTTGGAGTTGGCGAACGCTTTCGATATAAATGCTGGCGTAACTCATGTTGAACACTTTTTCTTTAACATTTTGGATGTATTTGAAAGAGCCCGGAGTCATATTTGAAAAATCACATACTAATTCTCAGTCTTGGTGCATTGGCGCTGTAATAGTGTTTGATTTATTTTTTGTTGCAAGCAATTAAACGTTTGTACTCATGGCAAAGAGTCAACGACCTTTTGTGCATGTGGGAGGTTGCCAACTTTCGGCAATATACATGTAATTCGAATATATTGGTTTTAGTACAACTTTTATCATGTAATAAAAATTAGGCAATCTATCTTGAGCACTGCTCCTATTATATATGTAGCAGAAAGTCTGCTTACATTGTGAAATCTTTCTACCGTTCACAACTATGATTTGTGCAACCACATATGTATTGTTAGCTATTTAGTGTTTGTTTAAGATACCGTGGTTTTGTACTACAATTAACATAGGGTTAAAAGATCTTCTAATACGTACTAATTTTTGTACTACAAAATCTAAATGGTGACCTTCACTTTAATCTCGATTTACAAGTTAATGGTTGTCGCCTAGAGTTTTTTTCCTAAAGTTGTTATATTATAACCATTTGTTCGTTTGGCATTTTCTGTTACCACATAGATGGTATTTATAGATGTATATGTATTAAACTTTGTTTTTAATTTCTATAGAGTTTAATGTTTACTAAGAGTTTGTTTACCTGCTAATTCTTTTGTATTTGTGTATTGATATGAAAATTCTAAGATACAGTTGTAAGCATGAGCTAAAGGAAGACCGATACATTGTGGGAAAACGACTAATGAAATACTCTAATTGTTCATGGTTTATATGCACATATTTTTTAGTGAATTCTATAGAGCGTCCAATTAAAAACGTATTGCGAAATCTACGTACAAAAGCATGGACGACCAGCAATTTACATTTTAAGCAAATGGGTATGAGGTTTGCCTTTTTATATATTTTGAAGTAGTTTTTGATTAATCTTTTTTTACATCCTTTTTTACGAAAAGTAATGTTTATCCTTTATGTTCTTAGCTTGTCATTGAAGCATAAACAACTCCATAGGCTGATATCTGGTATGCCTATGTTACCTAACAACTATGTTTGTTGCAGTCTATCAACTAAATCAGTTTACTATTAATGTTTTTATTATCTATACTATGCAAATATCGGTCCTTATTTTTAGTTTTTAGTTAATTTATGCCACTTTTGTTTTTGATTTCATCGTTGTATCATTTTTTGAAAGGAGACAAGCTGATAAAAAAATAATAAAGCATTGACTTACTTTACATGAGCAGGGATTTTTTATGCATATACTTAGTAGGAAACTTTGGTTCCAAGAGATTTATGTTTACTCCAACTTTGCTAATGTGCAATTAGGTGACTTAATGCCATTAAATCATTTTTGAATTGTTCATAAACTATTTATTTTTCATATTCTTTTTCTTTTTTTATTTTCATACATGATTTTGTGAAGTTGGTGGTTATGCTCATTTTCATGTTTGGTGCTTTCTAACGTGATTTTTAGCTCATTTGACCCTATTAAAGTTTCCATGTTTACTATGAGTTTTGTGCCTGTTTCCTTGATCTGAATGTTAGCTTCTATGTTGAAAATTTTGAGAGTTATGCGACACAGATTCTCTATTTTGACTTTTGTTTTTACCTGTACAGTATGAATGCATTACTATGTGTTTAATATATAGGTGACGATTCTTATTTTCTTGGTAAAATATAAAAGAGATTCGGTAATGTTATATCTGACTTTTTTTTTGGTTCTACAAATTCTAGTTATTTAAACTCCGTTTGCATCCGCTATGAATCATTTGACAAAAAATGTTTAGCCAAAAGTCCTTTTCACAACATTGCTCGGTTACAGGGTTTATAGAATTTGAAGTGCTCGATTAATAATATAATCAAACCGACCGTAGGGAGGTTTGCCTACTTCTACTAACCAAAATCAATTTTCCTGAAGCCATAAAAACGTGGATCTTGTCTCGTCGCGGTTTCTCTAAAAACGTGCATCTTGTCTCATCGCGGTTTTCAAACTTTCTCCTTTTATTTTGCGCATCAAAGATTTCAAATTCAAATCTATTATGATTTTAAAATTTTAAAATTTTCAATTTCAAATCGACAATTTTGAATGTTTTGATTAATATTTAAATTTGAAATTCATATTTTCAGATTCAAATCTCAATTTATTATTTCCCAACATATTATCACTTAATGTTTAAGTAATATTAACAAATTTTTTAAATGTATATTTCTTATCAAAGTTATACAATCGGTCGGTTTCTCCACCGTTGTGCGGTTATATTAGTTATTAGTTTAGTTTGTCTTTTGTGGTTGGTCACAAGCATAAATAGTTATTTAGCTGTCCTATTTTTTATGGAAAGACATAAAATTTTGCAATTTTTATTACTTCGATTCAGTCTAATTGATGCGATTCTTGTATTAGTCAACTGGAAATAGCACACACATCGCTGATGTCCCCCCCAGCTACCATTTTGTCCTAAAATACGCAATAACAAGAAACATCTTAGTCTAACTATTATATACATCTTCTACCTATCATATTATATACTCAATTATAAATGAGAAACCCTTTCTTCTCTGTTGATATATGTTCCAGCGCTGCCTTCTACCAGCCATCAGATTGCTAAGATTACATCTATACCGTCCAGCACAATTATTTTTCTTTTTGTCTTGTAGGCTAAAGCCCAATAGCAAATGACTATAACATTATATATAAGCAATACTTTCGATCACTGTAAAAGGCAATCATTGTTCATAATAAAAAATCATCTGTTACATTTTTCTTCTATCAAATTCTGCTAAAGAAAATATTTCTTCATCTCAAAATCTTTCATGGTATCAAAGCTTTCAGTAAATTGCTTAAGAGCAAACTTTAAAAAAAAATATCAAATCATCATCAGAGGATAATCTCATCATCTGATCTTATCCTTTATCAGAAATTGTTCCATTTCATCACTTAAAGGATTGATTCAGTTAAATCCTGTGCCTCGCCAGTTAATCAACAGGCTGCAGCAAGATTTCATCACTGAATCGTGAAAGACTACAATCAAATTCTCAGAAAATCAGATCAAGAAATCAAGAAAACAACACAAGAAACAGAGAAGTGTCACCCAAAAAGAAATTTTATCAGAAAATTCATCATTTGAGAATTTCTTGGTTGCAACTTACATGTTCTGCATTTTTTTTGAGTTCTTGAACATCATTCCAGCTTTGACTGCATCTTTCTTTAAGTTTCTTACTTTCCTGAAATCGGATTAAATCATCATGGCTGATGAAGGCAACTCAGAGGCATCATCAACTGCCAATAATACCCAACTTGCTAATTCTGCAGAGAATTTGATCAAGACTGTTGTTAGTCCCCAAAGTCAGTTAGTTACTGTTCATCTAAATGAAGATAATTATCTTCTATGGAAGTTTCAAGTCGAAACAGCAATACAAGGATATGGACTTGAAAGCTATATTCAGGGAACAATTCAGATTCCTCCTATGTGTATCACTGACAAAGAAAACAAGATAGTCAGCAATGAAGAGTTCATTAAATATCATACACAAGATAGACTCATATGTTCTTGGTTGTTGTCTTCAATTAATGTAAATCTTTTATCACATGTTATTGGTTGCAAAACAACCAATGAAATCTAGGTAACTATTGACAAAGTTTTCAATACTCAATCAGCAGCAAAAGTCATGTTTTACAAAAGACAGTTACATAGCATCAAGAAAGACAGTCAAAATATGAGAGAATATCTCTCCAAAGTCAAGACTACATGTGATCATCTTGAAGCAACAGGGCATAAGATCAGTGATTTAGAACAAATTATGACTATTCTAAATGGATTAAGTGATGAATATGAAGCTGTGGTTGATGTGATTTCTTCTCGGAAAATTCTACCATCTGTAGATGATGTTCATTCTGTTTTGCTTGCACATGAGGCAAGAATTGATAATAAGAAAACTCAAGAAACTGATTTTACAGTCAATTCTGCAGCAAATTATAAAGGCAAAGGTCAAAGCAGTAACAAATCTGATCAGGCAATACAAAGAGGTGGTTACTCTAACAGATCAAGAGGAAGAGGCAAATGGAACAATAATAATAGACCAAGATGCCAGATTTGTGAAAAATTGGGACAAACGGCAGCAAAGTGTTATTTCAGATTAAATCTGAATTATGTACCAGGAAAAATTCTAACAGTCAAAGAAATCAAAGTCTCAGTGCAAATATGGCTCAAGTTCATAATGATTCAAGCAATCAATCAGACAATAAAAATTATCAACAATTAGAAGTAGCAAAGCCAGAGCATATTCATGATGAAGACTGGTATCCAGATTCTGGAGCTACCAATCATCTTACAAACAACTTGAGCAATTTAAATCTTGGTAACAGGGAGTATAAAGGTATGAATTCTATTCATGTAGGAAATGGTAAGTCTATTGCAATCACACACACAGGCAGTTCTTATATTATGAGAAAAAGGCAGTTATATTTGAATAACTTGCTTAGAGTACCATTAATCAGAAAAAATTTATTAAGTGTGTCACAATTTGCAAAAGACAACAGTGTCTATTTTGAGTTCTACACACATCACTGTTTGGTTAAGGATATCCTAACTAAAGACATTCTCTTGCAGAGTAAGGAATATAAAGGGATGTACAAGTTCACTGTGGCTAATTCAAGAAAATTTGAAATTAAAAGAAATTGGTGTAATAATTCTGAGTTGAAACAGGAAGAAAATTGCAAGACATTTGATATGTGGCATTATAAATCGGGACATCCAAATGCTAAAATTGTAAAGCATGTTCTGAGTAATAACAAAATTTCTTTTAATGATGTTTCTATGCCATATATATGCACTTTTTGTCAAATGGGTAAAGCACACAAATTGCCTTTTTCAAGTTCTGAAACTATTTACAGTAAGCCACTTGAACTAGTTGCAACTGATTTATGGGGGCCTGCACCTATTCACAGTTATTATGAATTTAAATATTATATTTCATTTATTGATGCCTTCTCTAGATATGTTTGGATATATATTTTAAAATCTAAGGATGAAACATATAATGCAGTGTTACAATTCATTGCTCAGGCAGAAAATCAAACTAACTGTTAAGTAAAAAAGTGTTTCAATCTAATGGTGGAACAGAGTATATGCCTCTGAAGCATTATTTTCAGAAGAAAGGGATTGTTCATAGAATAACTTGTCCCTATACTTCTGAGCAAAATGAAATTATTGAAAGAAAACGTAGGCAAATTGTTGAGACAGGGCTCACATTATTAGCTCAAGCAGCTATGCCTTTAAAATTTTGGCCTGATGCCAACTGTTTTCTTACTTAATAGGCTACCAACAAAGGTCTTAAATTTCAAAAGTCCTTTGGAAATAATGTTTAATATTAAGCCTTGTTATCAAAGCTTGAAAGTTTTTGGATGTTTGTGTTACTCCTATCTTAGACCATATAATGCTCACAAATTAAATTTCAGCTCTGCCCCCTGTACTTTTTTGGTTATGCCAGTAATAAAAAAGGGTATAAATGCTTAGACAGTAATGGCAGAATATTTATTTCTAGACATGTTGTATTCAATGAAAGAGTTTTTCCTTTTAAAGCATCTGAAATTAAAGCATCTAAGAAAGTTTATAACCCAAAAGAATCACTACCTTCAATACCTACTTTACCTGAGGAAGTGATACAAGCTTCTAGAGAGACAGATAAAGATAATATCAACTCATGTTTACAAAGATCATACTCACAACACACAGTGTCCAGTTGTGGACCAGGTCATGAGAGTACTGATGAACCAGATACACATGTTCAAAATTCTCAACAAAGATTTAGTGTGCAATTTACTTCACATCAAACATCAGAGGGTACACTGTCACACAATGAACAACTGGAACAAGGTGGTAGTAATCAGCAACAACAGACTACAAGAACAGGTCATCATATTATTACAAGGTCTAAGAGTGGCATTTTCAAACCCAAAATATACAATACAATTTTGGACACTGAAAAACCAAGTGTTTATTATCAAGCCTTGGAAAATGAAAACTGGAAATCAGCCATGTTAGATGAATACAATGCTCTTATGAGGAACAAGACATGGAGTCTAGTTCCATTACCCAAGAATAAAAATATTGTTGGGTGCAATTGGATTTTTAAATTAAAGAAAAATGTTGATGGCACAATTTCTAAATACAAGGCAAGGTTAGTAGCTAAGGGTTTTCCACAACATAGTGGTTTTGATTTCAATGAAACTTTTTCGCCTGTTGTGAAACCCACTACAATAAGAACAGTCATTACAATTGCCTTGTATAGAAATTGGAACATCAAGCAAATTGATGTGAATAATGCATTTCTAAATGGTGTTTTACAGGAAAAAGTATACATGGAGCAGCCACATGGATTTGTGCTTAAAGGAAAAGAGAATCTTGTGTGCAAATTGAACAAGGCTATTTATGGTTTGAAACATGCTCCTAGAGTATGGTTTGAGAAGCTCAAGACAACTCTCACTGAACTTGGCTACAGTCCCACAAAATCTGACAACTCTTTATTTCCAAAATTCAATAAAAATATAATAGTTTATGTGCTTATACATGTTGATGATTTTATTATTACAGGAAATAATGCTGAGGAAATCAACAATTTCATAAAGCGGCTTAATCAGAAATTCAGTGTTAAAGAGCTTGGTGATTTAAACTACTTCCTCGGCATTGAAGTTAAAAGGTTGTAAGATTCATCCATTCACTTGAGTCAAAAGAAATACATTCAAGAAATACTGAATAAAGCTAAGATGAGTCAAGCCAATGCTATTTCAACTCCTATGATCAGTAATTTACATATGTCAAAATTCAAAGGTGATGCAATACTCAATGAAAGGAAGTATAGAAGCATTGTTGGTGCTCTTCAATATGCAACAATAACAAGACCAGACATTGCTTACAGTATTAATAAGGTCAGCTAATTCATGCAAAAACCAACAGATGAACATTGGAAAATGGTGAAAAGAATCTTAAGATACCTCAAAGGAACTGCAGACCATGGTCTAATACTACAGTCAAGCAAGTACGTCAATATTACAGGGTATGCAGACGCTGATTGGGCTAGTGATCCAGATGACAGAAGATCAACAACTGGTTATTGCATTTTTCTAGGCAATAATCCTATATCTTGGTATTCAAAAAAACAACCTACTGTGTCTAGATCAAGTACGAAAACAGAATATAGAAGTGTAGCCAATTCTACTGCCAAAGTGATGTGGATACAATCATTACTAGATGAATTACAAATCAAGTTAGACAGCAAAACAACAATATGGTGCGACAACTTAAGTACTGTTCAACTTACTGCAAATCCAGTATTTCATTCTAGAACGAAGCACATGGAACTTGATTTGTATTTTGTTCGTGAGCAAGTTGCTCAAGGAAAATTAAATATTAATCACATACCTTCATCTTGCCAAGTTGTAGACATCCTAACTAAGGCACTGTCTAAAGCCAACTTTGTGCGGCTCAGAGATAAATTGAAAGTTAGAAACTCACAAAGTTTACATCAGCAGCCCGATGTCAAAGCAACCTCGGTGGAATCCTTAGCCAGAAATTGTTTCAAGACAAAATTCAGCCACTATGAATCTCAATGAGTCTCAAGTTTGCAAGATCTCAAACTTTGAACAACATGCAGTCGAGAGAAATCAAATGCAAAGCTTCAAATAAGATCTCAAACTTCGAACAACATGCTGTCGAGAGAAATCAAGCTAAAAGCTTCCAAATAACTTGCTGTTAAAAGAGATTAAACTCAAATCAAGTCTCAACAAGACGTTGAAGGTGTAAGATCTCAAGCTTCAAACAACATGTTGTTGAGAGAAATCAAGCTCTGGTAAGGGTCAGATGAAGCTATTTTCAGATTTCATGGCATCGAATGCAGCCATTTTTGACTTATTGGTGGAAGCGATCGAGTTTTAGGGCATTTTTTCTTTCAACCCTAACTGAAGAAGGGTTTGTGGGGGCGTATAAAATGAGAAACCCTTTCTTCTCTGTTGATATATGTTCCAGCATTGCCTTCTACCAGCCATCAGATTGCTAAGATTACATCTATACCGTCCAGCACAATTATTTTTCTTTTTGTCTTGTGGGCTAAAGCCCAATAGCAAATGACTGTAACATTATATATAAGCAATACTTTCGATCATTGTAAAAGGCAATCATTGTTCATAATAAAAAATCCTCTGTTACATTTTTCTTCTACCAAATTCTGCTAAATAAAATATTTCTTCATCTCAAAATCTTTCATCAATCATGATAAATTCAATAGTGATTTACATTTCTTTTTTTTTGTTCCATGGTGTGCTTCACAATAGCAAATTTGAAATATAAATGACTAATTTGTAGGTGTAAGAGAAAGATTATTTCTTCATCCTATTACTGATACAAATTAAAGTTTAGAGCTATGAATATGTGGTTATTATGAATAAGAGACGGCAATTAAAAAAAATATTATCTCATAGCTTATAGTAAGAGGTGCAGGTTGTAAACCCGTTGAGGCCTATCAACCCATTTTCCTTTATTATAAATACAGTTAACTGTATAACAGTTTGTACACGAACTATAATCAATACAGTATCACATTTATGTTTCTCTTCACTTCATTCAAAACTCAATATCACAAATTCATCAAAATCTAATATGGTATCAGTGCCCTTATTTCATAACAGCATTTGACATAAGGTTTTTGAAATCAGCTCATCTGAAAATTTCATCACTTAAGTATACTCATCAAAGAATGCAACCTCATCATATGATATTTATAAATTTTCTTGTACATCCAATAAAGGAATCAAGTATCTTGCCAAGAATTTGTCAATTCGGCTGTAATAAGATTCTTTATCAAAGCAAGCAAATTAACAGCTAGAAAATCAGAAAACAGATCACAAAAAGCAAGAAACTCATCACAAAAGCATCAACAAAGTAAGTGACATACCAAAAACTTATCAGAATCATGTCAACACTTAAATTTTGGATGCAACAAGCCTGGTTTTCATTATTTCTTACAAGCTGCATCTCCAAACATCAAGGCTGCTTTCATTACTTCTTGCAAACTGCACTTCTAGATCACCAAGATCATTTGCTATCACTCTGCATCATGGCTGAAGAAGGAGATCAAGACTCGGCCACATCAGAAAATATAGACAACTCTCACTAGCAAAGCATATCAGCAACTGAAGAATTGATCAAGACTATTGTCAGCCCTCAGACTCAACTCATCACAGCTCATCTTGATGAAGATAATTATACTCTTTGAAGTTCCAAGTTGAAACAGCAATTAGAAGATGTGGACATAAAGGATTTGTACTTGGAACACTGGTTGTGCATCTAAGATTCATCACTGGTCAAGAAAATAAGGTTGTAAGAAATAATGAATACACAAAGTATGAAAGACAAGACAGTTTAATAAGTTTATGGCTACATTCTTCAATTGGCATAAATTTCGTGCCACAAGTAATAGGATGCGAGTCATCCAATAAAATTTGAACAATTATAAAGCAGATTTTTAACTTTCAGTCGGCTGATAAGAGAATGCACTACAAAAGGCAATGTAACATCCTTCGTTTTGAGGTCCAAAACTATGCGTTAAGGATGCTGTAATTATCCATAGTATTAATTTCTGATGACAAAATATGGCTATGTTAATCACATATAACCTCAAAAGCACATGAATATGAAATTTTTCAAAACACGTTACATTAATAAATTTTCACATTTCATTCCAAAACAAGATTTCATATTTATTATATAATCTCATTTGCACTCTGATGTTCAAAGAAATTATAATTACTACAAAATACCCTAAGAGCAACATATGAAGATGTCCCATTGGTTGATCAAAGCCTAATACTTGGAAATTATACAATTTGTTATTACTCTATTCAAGCAGATAAAACAATACAGTGGAAATAAAAAACGCCTAACGATAGCTAGTTTGCCTTCAACACTTCTCTTGAAACTTATTCATCCAACAAGAAACCTGAAAATCCTACTCTTGAACTGCTCAAGTGAGCACACGGGAGTTTAAGGAAAATACAAAAAGTTCGATTTAGATAAACAATCTGTTATGAATAAAAAATTACATCTCGAACCAAAATAGATATCTAGTGAGATCACGCC
Organism: Allium cepa; assembly: GCA_030765085.1. Classification (NCBI taxonomy): domain Eukaryota; kingdom Viridiplantae; phylum Streptophyta; class Magnoliopsida; order Asparagales; family Amaryllidaceae; genus Allium; species Allium cepa. Next base: position 466,086,728 of record CM060931.1, read on the forward strand.
ATTCAGCGAAACGAGTATTCCCTCACTAGTATCTTAACCAAAACATATCAACCATATATTATGCTCCTACTTCCACAATGATTAGAACATAGTAAATAAGCACTTGTAGTCAAGCAACGTAGATATATCTGACTAATCTATTCTCATAGTGTTACCTACTTCCTTACACTACCTAAAATCATATAGTGGATTGCATCCCAATTTTATTGACTATCTGTCTAAATTCAGTCGACTATTCGTCTCAATTTAATCTGACCATCCGTCTTATATTTTTATGGATTACCCATATCACATATAACCATTATATGGATTACCTATAACCTACCATATGTATAACGATTGACCTTTATTACTTTCAAAGATGACACTTAATACACCCAAAGTATTTGTGTGTTGATCATCTAAGAGTCCGAAAGACAAGCTGTTAGGGTAAAAAGAAAAGAAACGACAAGAAGAATGAATCACATAATCTAACAACATAAGGCAATCACATATAATAGTCAACATAAGACAGTACATTACATGATTTCCAAATGAACATCAGAGTTACACAAATACAACTTCAGCCGAGACAATCATAACTACCTATCCCCACAAATGTTGACGTAAAATATACACATACACGGTGGAATAAAATAAGGGGCTAGATCATGGTGAAGCCACTTGCTCCATGCTCCTCCAAAATGCATCCATAGCAACCTTGACTACTTGGCTTTCCTTACAAATTGAAGTACCTAAGAGTTTCAGTGAAAGAAAGAAAAAAAACTCCAGGTCAGACACGGGTCCGGTGTGAGTAAACTCCAAATAAATAAATTGTTGGGCTTATAAAACTCTTTTAAAGGTAAAGGGATGTCGTAAGATCATGCTGCACATAAATATGAATGGGTTTTTACTTTACGATAACCAAAACATTTCTATATAAAATCCAGTGATACTATAATAATGTCTAGAATTTAAAATAAATATGAAATAATAGCCGAAATTGTTGCATTAATTAAGTTCAAGCATAATAGGTATACAACTAAGCCTGAAGGAACTTATAGGAAAATGGATTCCATCAATGACAATGCTACTGCGATACCACTTGCCACAGTACACCTCTAGATAAAATGTACCGTGGGCCTCACATGGAACCTCTATGAATCAAGATTGGCATATGCCTTAATATATAATATCGAATATATCACCACCCCGGTTGTGATCAACAACAGTACCCGAGTCACTAGCATTCATAATTTGATAATATTGATCTAGATCGGGTAGCGACTATACCCTAATAGGTGCGACTCACATAGCCCTGAAGCATATCACTATTTTAGTCTATCCCATTTGTGAGGCTTGAGGCTATGTTTACCTTTCTTATAGCAATCGCACTTAGAATGCTGACACTACCTTCCAAGCGATACTGCAATGCTAGCATTTATCCATATAAGTTGTTCAGGATACAAACAAACTAAAGGCACTGCTTCTATTACATCCATTTTGTAATCACCCTGAGAATTAGTAGCAAGTGGTTCTTGCACTTCCAAGAAATTCATCTTCGATTCCATCATCCTTCATATATTACCAATTCGAATGCTTATGTTGGTTTGAAGTGATTTTCGGATAACTCACGCTATCCGATCCCAATCCCTTACCGACATTCGATAATTTTAAAAGGGTCAAGTTATCGATAATGGAAAACTCCACTATCAAGGGTGAGTATATATTTTGCATACAAAAATAAGACATAATATACTTCTCCCCACTTCCGATTTCAAACAGTACTATCCCTTGATTAACAATGTAATCGGACAAGTTATAAAAACTAACCTTGACTTGACGTATATTACTTCTCACGATAAAGACGAGAATTTATGTAACACTCCTAATTTTAAATAACATCCTAATTTTAAATAATATTATTCAAGAGATTTAATTAGATAAATTAAATAGAATAATGTAAAGATTAGAGTGATAAGGGGATTTAGATTTGAAAACTAAATAGGGCCATGTTTAATTAAATAAAATTCAAATAACTAGTTCATGAAAATGGTTTTATAAGTTAACTAATAAGAGAATAAGGCAAAGGTATTATGGAAAATAGTCATCCATCATAACCCTTAACCCCTAAATCCTTATTATCATTTTCATTCCATATGTTCATAATTCAAAAAAATAAGAAAAGATGAGCTTAAAGCCGACCACAACCTAGGGGAAAAAGAGATTAAAATTAACCAAAGCTTAGGATTCAAGCAAAGGAGGATTAATCAAGATCAAATATCAAGTTTCTTATCCAAAGCAAGGTGATTAATAATCAAAACCATCTCACTTTTGTTTTTAAAGAGCATTTATTTTGGATTTTAAGTTTAAAAGCTTTATGATGATTCTAATTATCATATTCTTGGATTACATGATATGTTTGATTCAAGTGTTTGATAAATGTTTTGATCGATTTTAAGGCTAAAATCGTATATATTGTGTTTCGAACGCCATGAGGATCTAATATGTTATGTAAAACATTATTTTGGAGATGGGTTTAAATTTTCGTAATTATCCAAGATATGGATAATTTATTATGAATTTTTGAAAGAAGAAATAAATAATTGGGTTTAAAAATTTATTCGGCTATTATATAAAGGATTTAGGATCTGAAATTTATATATATTAGATAACATATTAAAAGTGAATTTTGATAATTTTTAGGGACTTTTTCTAAGTAATTTACTATGGAAATTAAATTAATTAATTTGGAGGACTTAAATGTCTTAAGTGTTTTGTTAAAGGAAAGGGCTTCTTTGTCAATTATTTTAATTAATTAATTCTGGATGAATTCGACAGTCTTTTAGAAAAGATTTCTGGTAAATTTTATGGCAACCAATTATATTTTACAAATAGGCAAGTTAGTTAAAAAGCGTTTACTTAAAAAATGCAACAAAAATAGTTTTGCATATATTTACTACTTCGCCACTCCCAGTTGCAACCTTTCGACCACTACCTCCATCTCCAATTAAGTCGAAATCAATACACATGGTATCAATGCTTTGATACGTAGTGGATTGGAGAAATGCAGTTGGTATAGAGTCGAAATCATGCTTTTGAAGGGTCGAGGCCATTTTAAATAGCTTTCGATGGAAGAGATGTTGCCTTTTAAAAGGATACTTTCGAAAGGGCCAAATCACTTAAATATATACATACATATACATACATACATACATATATATATATATATATATATATAGCTTTCGAAGGGGTTGTCGCCTTTTTATTTTAAAGTGTAACAACCCAAAATTTTATTAAATTGATATTGGGAATATTTAATTGATTTAAATATTTAAAAGTTAATTTTATAGATTAAATAACTCGAATTTAAAATATAACGATTTATTGAATAATTAAAATTTTGATTTAATAATGGTAATTGTTTAAATAATTGAATCTTAGGTTTTTAGTTGGATAAAAATGATTTCAAAGCTTGTTTAAATTCAATTTAATAAGAATGAAGATATTAAAACTTTTAATGTGGATTTAAAAGTGATTTATTTGGTTTTATAATAACTCGTTTTAATTAACATATAAAAAAGCCTTCTGGAGCATAGTCTTGGATTTTGATGAAACCGGTGTCATTGGATCTGTAATAGTGAGTTATTATATGATAACAATTTTCATGGCCATCGGACGTATCGTTTGGACATGCAAGAATGAAACGCGTTGAAATTGATGTCCAAAATTAAATATAATAAATGGGTCTAAAAACCTATCTTCTGCATACGATCGAATTAGGTCTCGAAGCAAGTTCCATTGCATTCAAAATACAGGTATGACATATTGAACACCAGGTGGCAAGCCTTGTTTGGTGTTCGAGGTTTTTGGACGTTTTATAGCTTGATAATTTAAATTTTAAATAATATATATATATATATATATATATAATTTTGTAATCACCATATCAACTCATACCCCAGGCCATAACCCACATACCCTTTCCCGTTCAAACCATGGTTCGTTCCCCTAATAAATTACATCCAAATCGGCAAAAAAAGAATGGCCAACACTAAAAAAATAAAGAAGAGAGAGAAAAAAACGTTCAACTTTTTTTAAACAGCGACCATCATCCAATGGTCGAGGATCATCGACGTCGCTAGAGGGAATATCAGGCCTCGACTTCAACTAGGGATTTGTTTACGATGGCATAATGATAGAGATTAACGGTGGTGATGGGCTTGGACGAAGCGAGGCGATGTGGAAGGAAGTAGACGTCGGTGGGGTTTTTGATGGTTTTTCTGGCGGATTGGTGGGTTTTCATGGGATGGACTTTGAAGAGAAAATGTTCATGGGGATGGTAACTAACTTCGATCAAAATTTGGTGGTGAATAGAGTGGCATCGAAGCGGCAATCATGGGATGAATGGGATTGGTTTTTGGGTTCATTTAGGAACCTCGACGTGGCGGAAGGAGCGAGGCTGAGGTGAAAGGTAGCGGCGGAGCTTGGGGTTGGTTGGGTGGTGGGGTGGTTGCCATACAATGATCGAGGCGGCAGTAGTAGCAAGGGAAAAATATGATTTGGGGAAGGTGGTTATTATAATGTAATTAATTGATAATTAAAGAGATTGGTGAAATTAAATTTTATTTAAATCCCGTTAACTTAAAAATTTCATAACTCTCTCATACGAGGTCCAATTGAGATGAAACTTTTTGTGTTGCGCTCATTATAATGAAAGCTTCATGATGGAACTAGTTTGGACGAATTTGAAAATAGTTGAAATTTGGACTAAAGTTGCACGTCGTTCGGTTTTAGCCCCAAAAGGAATGCCTTGGCAACAACAGGAGGTGAGCTAAACTCACATTTTTGGTTAACTAGTATGATATATGATTGGTGAAATTATCGGATGATTGTTTGAATGAATTACTATATTTATATTAGTTGGATTGAATATTCCCGCCCATTGGAGCGGATGAGACCATATTGCTAGGAACTCAAATCTACGGTTTCGATGACAACAACTATACAATGGAAATCGAATATACATATATATTTCTATTTTACAAGTACTTGCTAGAGTAACATCACTAGAAAGACAAGAACAATGCTTAAAGAACATTACAAGAGACTACAAGTCGATTGGATCAAAGAAGCAACAAGAGAGATACACAAAGCAAACATACATAGTTTTCAGACATCTGGATGCACTGCTCAAACTTCTGGGAAAACCCTCCGGAACTACAAAACAGGCAAGATCAGACGTCGGTAGATGCACTCGGACGTCTGATAGACCACTATATACAAAAAAATATATAGAGTCAAACGTCTGATACAAATACTAGACGTCAGATTTCAAACACGGGATTTAAATTCGAATTTCAACTGCCACATTTGAATAGACATCTTCGCTTCTCTTCATTGCAATCTTCATCACCATCAGAAGCAATTATAGAGCACTTGTTAATGGATGCAACTACTCAAGGAATCTCTCTACAACTATATATATCATCAAGAATCAAAGAGAACATTAACTTTATTACTTGCGCACTTTACTTACATACTCTGTTATATTTCTTGATCTTTAGCAATCTATACTTGTATTTCACTCTTCCGTATATTCAATTCTTCTCATTCAATACTATATATATATATATATATATATATATATATATTAGAAGATTTGTATTTAATAGTCAATATTTGTGTTATAGAACACATACTTGATAAGAACAAGTTATTGTAACCAAGCCTATTCCTTCGGATGAAGTGAGGGTGTTTGATAGTAAAATTCCGAAGGGGAGCTTCGGGACTGAACGTAGGACGGGAGGTCCGAACCAATATAAAATCTTGATGTGCTTATTCTATATTTACCTAGACTAATTTTGTCTTAAGTTGCATCATATATTTTGTCATATGTACTTGCATATACACTACACGATCCACCCTATAGTCTCTTAATTGGTATAAAAGCTAGGTTTGATCAAAGTACAGTAACACGTTTTTGAATCACTTTAATATGGCAAGTATTTTTCAAGAAGGACAATCAATAACACGACCTCCACTTTTTAATGGCTCTAACTATGCATATTGGTCAACACGTATGAGAATTTTTATGGAAGCTAATGGACTAGAAATTTGATCAGCCACTCAAAATAAATATGAAGCACCTGACAATACTATGAACACATGGACCGATGCACAAAAAACTGCAGCCACTAATAATGCCAAAGCTATGAATGTTTTATTATGCTCACTAGATAAAAATGAATTTTCACGTGTCATGTCATGAAACACTACATTTAATATTTGACGTACCATACAAGTTACACACGAAGGCACAAACAAAGCTGAACAAACTAAGATTTCAATTTTACAAAATCAATTTTCATCATTTAAAATGAAACAAAATGAATCTATAGTAGACATGTACTCTAGATTCCAAACCATTCAACGTGATTTAATGGCATTTGGAGTCAAATTCACAAATTTTGATTTAGTATCTAGAATACTCAATTTTAACTCCAGAGTGGGAAAGAAAAGTATTAGTTATCGAAGAAGCTAATGATCTCTCAACACTCTTAGTTGAAGAATTGATAGGAAATTTAATGTCCTATGAAGCTAATTTGCAGGCACGAAAAGAAGAATATAGCATTCCTAGCAACTAATAAAGACTCCGACTTAGACGAAGAAGAAATTGTCTTTATTGCCAAAAACTACAACAAATTCAAGAAGTTTAGGAAAATGACTAGATTTCAGAAAGGAGGAAAATCAAGCTCAACAAATCAAACATTAATCAAATGCTATGAATGTGACCAATTTGGACATATGAAGAAAGACTGTCCCAAGCTCAACAATGATAAAAAGAAGAACAAATTTGAAAAATTCAAAAAGAAGAAGCCTTTCAAAGTAACATGGGATGACTTGGATTCTTCATCATGAGATAGTGATAGCGGTAGAGACGTAGAACAAGCTAATATGTGTTTTATGGCACAAACTGATAAGGTATGTCCTGAACTTAGTTACGACGAATTATTATAACTTAGCATGGAATTAGATGGTAAATTTAGATAAATTAAAAAATTGAACAGAGAACATATTGCCAAAATAAATAGATTAGAACTTGAAGTAGAAATGTTAAAAGATGAAAAAATTATTTTAGAAGAGGAACAGGAATTATCTCATGAAAAAATTCAAAATAATTTGGTCGAAAATAAGGCTATTACTAGTGATGTTGATAAAAAAAAATTAGCAAAAAGAAAATGTCAGCTTAAAGAGAAATATTTAAATATTTAAATATTTAAAATTGAAAATTTAGAATTAAAAGAAAAATTAGATAAAACTACAAATAATGTTTCAAAATTTAATAAAGGAAAACAGGATTTGAAAAATCTTATCAAAACTTCAAAACCATCAGATAATAGAAATGGAATAGGATTTAAAAATAGTCCTAAACAAAGAAGGAATGGTATTAAGAAATATAGTTGTATTTTATAAAAAGGCTAAAAGTTCACCTAAGTCAAATACGAATACCAAATATAAAAATTTGGATTCCTAAGACAAATAATAATTTGATTAGATTAAAACATATTAGTAATTTCTTAGAAAATGTAGTCTATAATAAGAATTATATTCATAAAGGTACCAAACCTTCTTGGGTATGGCTGCCTACTTCTCCTAACATCTAGGACCCTAAAAAAGTGTACGGGTACTACTTAAAACATTTTTTATTTTGCAGGTAGTAGATAGCGTATGTTCCAAGCATATGACCGGAAATTCAAAAATGTTGTCAAATATAACATACATCGATTGTGGAACAGTAACTTTTGGAGATAACTCAAAAGGATACGTCGTGGGCATTAGAGAAGTCACCAACTCTGGTATTTCTAACTCTCCTATTATTACAAATGTTTTGTTAGTAGAAAATCTAAAACACGATCTACTGAGTATTAATCAATTATGCGATAAAGGTTTTCAAATCAATTTCGAAAAAGATCGATGTAATATTTTCCATAATAACAAACAACTTATATTTGAGGCTTTTAGAAACAAAAATATTTATATCTTAAACATGAATATAAATAAAAATTCAAATGTGTGCTTAACCGCCAAGCATGACGATCCATGGTTATGGCATAAACGTTTTTGTTATATTAATTTTAAATATATTAATAAATTAGCAAAATATGAGCTAGTTAGAGGTTTACCTAAAATAAATTACAAAGTAGAAAATTTAAGTGACGATTGTCAAATTAAAAAACTAAAGAAAAGCTCTTTTAAATCTAAAAATAATATTTCTACAAAACAACCATTAGAATTATTACATTTAGATTTATTTGGTCCAACGCAAGTACGATCTATAAATCACAACAAATATTTTTTTGTAATAGCTGATGATTTTTCAAGATATAAATGTACTTTATTTTTAAAACATAAAAGTTACACCTTTGGTATGTTTAAAATATTTGCTAAAAGAATTAAAACACAAATGGATTTGAAAATTAAAAATATTCGAAGTGATCACGGTAGAGAACTCGAAATGATCTTTTTACAAACTTTTGTGATAAGAAAGGAATAAGTGATAATTTTTCTTTTCCCCGCACACCACGACAGAATGGTGTAGTAGAAAGAAGAAATCATACATTACTAGAATGTGCACGAACACTATTAAATCATAGTGGAATACCAAAAGATTTTTAGGCTGAAGCTATTGCCACAGCTTGTTATGTTTTGAATCGAGTAACCATACGTCCTATGACTAAACAAACTTGTTTTGAAATATTTTTTGGAGGGAAACCTAAAGTATCATACTTTAAAACTTTCGAATCAAAATATTTTGTATTAAATACAAAAGATAATTTAGGAAAATTTGACTCGAAGGCCGATGAAGGAATCTTTATTGGATATTCGGATCGCAGCAAAGCATATAGAATTTTTAATAAACGAAATTGTGACGACCCGGATCTTCTAACCATTTAAAATTTGATAAATTAATTTATTTTAAATATTTAAAAGTTAATCTTAACTTGAATTCAAGATTTCAATATTTACTTGATAATTAAATCATTGAATTATATAGTTAAATATTGAATTTTAATAATTGAATTGAAATTGGGTAAATTGTTGAATTTGAAATTTCTAAGCCTGTTTAAAATAATTTGAAGGCTTATAAAATTTATAATGATAATACTGACGATAATAGAATGGTTGGAATTTAATTTAAAGGTGATTTGTTCAAATTTTAATGATATATCGTTTAAATCGATACTTAAAAATAGCCTTCCGAGGCACAGTCTCAGAAATTGACAAAACCAATTCCATTGGATCCGTAATAGTTAGTGTTTATCGGATTTCAATTTTCATAGCATTTGGATTGACCGTTTGCTTGTGCAGGTAAGAAATGCGTTGAAATTAAAACCGATAATTTAATATTTTAAATCAATTTAAAAGGCCAACTTCCACATACGATCAAATTAGCCTCCGAAATACGTTCCATCGTGTTCGGAATGCGGGTAAAATCTTATAATCGCCTAGCAGCATTCTTTAAGAGGAGGTCGAAGATTTAATTGGCAATTATCAAGACGTTTCAAAGTTCTATAATATAATTAAATTTGAAGTAATTTAGCAAGATATTTTCTTGTACCACGCGTATTCAGGAAGCCAATTCCCCAACTCTATAATTTATTCCCCTCCTTTATCTATCTTGGAACAGTAGATCGAACTCAAATTTTTTATAAAAAAGAAGAAGAAGAAAATCAAGATAAGGGCAAATGGAATTCATTTACCTCTGCGTCGTTGTTTCCACTTTCTTCCTTCGTTCTCAATTCGTTCCGAAATTGAAGTCATGGCTGCACTTTTCTCCTAAATCGAATCGAAAAAAAATATAAATGAAAAATAAAAGATTTACCCATGAACTGTAATTCCATGACTTTCCCATGCTGTGATCGATTTAGTTTATCCTGTTTTTGTATAGTTTGGTTGACCTGAATAATTTAGATTACTTAATGTGAAAATTTTGGTAAGTATAACTACTTAATGTAATTTTTAAAGTATGATTACTTGGTGAGGTAAGTAGTGATAATTACTGGATGTAATAAATTAATGGATGGTTAATAAATGGAAATAATTTAGATTTAAATTACTTGGAGAGATTGACAAGAAGGGTAATTACTTAGTAGAAGTAATTGAAGATTAATTTATCAGGAGATTAATTAGAGATAATTAACTTTTGAAAAAAAAAAACAATTACGCTAAGTGATAAATTTAAGATGGATAAGTAGGGAATGATAAGTTAATGGATTGTAACTAATTATTGTTAAGTAAGCGAGACTTAAATGATTAATATTGTGGCTTAATTAGTGAAATTAATTTAGATTAGGATAAATTAAAAATATAATTGGAAATCGTTAATTTATATAATGAATCAATAATAAGCGACTTATGAGAAATTAACTAATATAAGTAATTAAGGATTAATGTAATTAATATAGTTAATTAATTCATGAAGTAATTAAGATTACTTATTGATGTTGGTTAAGACTAATTAATATTGTGAAGTTAATTTAAGATAGTTGCTGGAATGAAATTGAAGGATAATTAATCCAGGTTGATTAATTAAGATGAATATTGAAGGGATGATTGAATTATTAGATTTGAATTAATTAATTGACAAGTAAAGAAATCTAAATGATTGAGATTAGAGAAAAATTTATTTATTAAATTAAATTTGGTAGCAATCAAACTTTGCTTATGGATGATAATGGTATTGAATATTTTGAATGAGTTGATATCTCTGACATGAAATGTGGTGTATTTCATTTGAATAACTTAGGGTATGATAACTCGAGTTTCGAAGAGGCCGAGATCGGGTATTAGGAAATGCCCGAAACCACTTTAAATATTTTTATAGATTGATATGTGAAATTTATTGGCTGGAATGAAGCGATTTAAGTGAATTGGACTAGTTAATCCAAATTTTGGGTACTAGAAAATTTATGTGTGAAATAAGTGGTGTCAACATTAAATTGTGAATTTGTAAATTTATTCGAGTTACCCGGGTTATATTAGTAGTTTACTTGGATATTCCATGTTGTTGGGTTTACTCAAGCTGGTTTCCAGCCTGACCCGGGTGTTACTTTGGTGTAATGCTCGGGTCAGACCGAGTATTACAGATTTTCAGGTAAGAGCAATCTGGAGTTCAGGAGGCGAGCTGGATGGCAAGAATTTGTAGAGTATTTCCGCTGTATTATAATATTATAAATCTGAGACATGTTGATTTGTATATGTCCAATGTTAAATATTTGTGTAACTCTGATGTATTTAATGTAATCGACGGATATAGTATTCTTCTGTAAACTGATATTATTTATTATTATATTTTATCCGCTGCGTAAGTGAGATGTTGTTAATTCTGTTCTTCTTATTTTTCTACCTCTTTCTTCTTTTTCATAACTATCTGGAATTTTCGGCTTCGAAAATTTCAGGTCGTTACATTTGGTATCAGAGCTGAAAGGTTAAGCGAGAACCTTGGCTCTGATGGGAGTTACTCATTCAATAGAGTCCGTAGTACTCTAGAATGGGTTGAGTGTGTGTGTGTGTGTATATATATATATATATATATATGAGCGCGTACTTGTTATTTTATTATATAAAGGTTTTTAATGATTTCATATAAAAATATATTTTGATATATAAAGCAATATTTCCTTCTAATAAATATTAAGGTGATTGGTTGTTAAATTATTGGAATTAAAATTTAGAAGTAATATAATACAACCAAATTTAAAGTCTTGAATTGGAATTAAATTAAGTATAAATAGAAATACAACCAAATTAAAATTTAATTGGTTGAAAATGAAATTCTAAATCTGGTCCCGGAATTTGAAAATTTTGTTTCAAAGTAATGAAAAATAATAAATAAGTATTATTTTGATAACTGGGATTTGTTGCAAACAATAGGTTGTTTGAAATTTGATTTGAATTTAAAACCAAGGGTGGTTTAAAATTTTAAAACATGGCTAGGAGGGCCAAGAAATAAATATGTATGTATGTATGGATATACATGATATCAAAGATAATTTGAAATAAACATTAAGAGGTTGAGTTTTGATTTTCCCTGAAGTGTGATGTAAAAACCCAAAAGTGATAAGTTTTGAACTTATAAGAGGGAAAGATTTTGTAGTTTGAAGCGGGAATTCAAATTGAGCAAGGTTGATTGGATTAAGTAAATTGGAATTTAACTTTGGAAAAGTTAAATAAGTGGAGAAAAAGCAACCTGAATTGGAAATTTCAAGATGAAATTGGAATTTAACTTAGAAAGTTAAATGGTTGATTTGAATTGAGAATTTGTGTGATCTCAAAAACTGGTTTGAGATATAAAAATTGAAAATGGATGGACGTTTTAAAATTAATTGGATTGGTGATTGAAGACGTATAAGATTAAGAATTTAAATGGGAAATTGATTTGGATTATATTGAAATGATTTGAATTTGAAATGGGTTCAATTGATAATAATTCAAATTGATTGGAATAATTTGAAATTATAATTGAAGTTGAACAGGATTAAAATCAAAAGGAATTTGATTTAATTTGGAAAGAAACCAGGGTGGATTCAACTTGAATTGGGGTTAAACAAATTTCAACAGAAATTGGAGTTATTCAAATTGGAATTGGATCAATTTAAATGGAAGTGTAAATTTACATTGAATTGTTGGGGAAGTGAACAGTTTTGACTCTGGACTATTTTCAATATAAATTGTTTTGATATAAACTTATTTTTCTAAGCTATTTAATATATACAACTTTTCTTTCTGAAAGCCAAATTATTTTATACTTGTTTTACAATTATTTTTGGATCTATTTAACCATTTTTTAACTATTTTCTAAACTAATTACTATTTTTCAACTATTACACAAACTAATTTCTATTTTACGACTATTTTGCAATTATTTAAAATTCCTGAAACTATTCAACTATTTTCCGACTATTTTACAATTAGTTAACTATGTCATAGCTATTTTGCAAACTAATAATTACTTTTCAACTACTTACCTATTTTTCAATTTTCAAGCTATTTTCTAAACTGGTCGGAGTTTAAACTGTTATTGATTTAAATACCCAACTGAGATAAGAATTGAAGTGATAATTCAATGAGAATTAAGGCAATTGTAAATAAGTGAAGGGGAATTTAAGGAAATGTGAATAGAAAGGAAATTGATTTGGCTGATAATCAATGGAAATAAATACTTAGGATGTACGTATGTTATTCTATTCGCATAGTGATTAGATCCAGATTCGAGCATAGAATTTCGAGATAGTTATATCGATCCGAGTTGGGAATTTTTTCACTCGATTTTCGACGGCGAGCCTGGATATGGATTGTTGATTGGTTATGGATATTCTCTATCATAGTTATGGATATGCATGGAGAATGACGGTTTCTGATCAAGGAACCAGATCTGAGTCCGCACTAGAAAGTCGGGTGGACGATACTAGTTCGGAAGTGAAATTGTGTGATCGAGTGGGCGATCAGATTGGTATAGCGTACGGATGATATGTGTACATCGTACAGATTTGAATGAAATTGATATTGAAAAGAGTAATCAAATTTTGAATATTTGTTTTGAATAAACAAAGCTATATATCTTTGTTATATAAGATAAATCTCCCCTTGATGAATCTATTGCTGGAAGGAAAGGATTCTTGAAAATGTTTGAAGCATAAAAAGGAGTTTTATACAAGTTTGAAATGATCCAAAGTTTTAAAAATTATATATATCTATATATATATATATATAAAGGATCTTATGAGGATTTTAGAAAAGGTTTTGGGAACCTTTGGATTTAGAAAGGCTTTTGTTTTTTGGGTAAAATCAATATTAAAATTTGGAAAGCCTAGTTTGAGAATTATCGATTTTGGGATAATCGATTTTGGGTAAAGAAGCTTTGTATGAGATCATACTAGTTGTATGATTTGAAAGATACTATATGTGTATAGTATAAAGTGTTTTGATGATGACTCCGGGGAAAAAGGCGCTCCCTTGAAATGAACTTCTCAGGAGTGCCACCGGGTGGTGCTGCCTTGAGCCCCAAGGGGGGTTTTAAAGTTGATCATGTGAGGAGTCCGGACAAAACTAGTCCCTCGGGATTATGAGTAGTGTATACGATAGTGAAAGTCGTGTGTGCCGCTGAGAGCCAACAGTCTGCGTTTGATTTTATATCGGTAGACTGCGACCTATGGTAACACAGCGAAAGTCGTTTGTGCCGCTGAGAGCCAACAGTCTGCGTTTGATTTTATATTGGTAGACTGCGACCTATGTAGGAGTGAAGAAGTTTCATTTCGACAGCGAAAATCAGAGGCCGCAGAGAGCCTGCAGTTACATGGACTTTTGCTGTGATGGCAACGTAACCCTGGAATGTAACTGTGATCTTTTGTGGGTTCCATGGCGTAATCGAGAGGCCGCGGAGAGCCTGCAGTTACATGGACTTTTGTTGCGATGGCAACGTAACCCTGCATGTAACTGCAACCATGGATGGGGGTGATGATTTTTAGAGCATTCTCACCAAAGATATTTCCTCTATTTTCAAAAAAAACCGTTTTCTATATTTTCAATAAAATTATTTTCCAAGTATTTAACTGGGTGTTGAAAACAGGTTTACCAAGTACTTAAAGATTTTCAGTCCTACGCCTGATCAACGTATGACTGAATTTCTGTGAGAACAAGGATGGACTGGTTGAGACATCGAGTTATAAGAAGTATTTTTATAAAGAGCATTTTATTAAGTATGATGTGAATTTAAAAGCATTTCTAAAAATTTTAAATAAAGGTGTTGGAATTTTGAAAGATGAATGAAGTGAATTTTGGAATAAAATTGGAAGTAAGCTAATCAGCTCAATAAATTATTTGATAGAATATATTAATAAAATTTAACTCGGTTAAATAAATGGATTGTAAATTAATAATGGGGTTGGGAAAATGAATTCGACTTATAAATAAAATTCGACTTGGGTTTGATAATGGATTAAATAAGGAGAGATGTTATAGAAATAAAGTAGAGTTGGATCGAAATAGTGATAGTCGGAATTATGAATAAAATTCAAGTGTGTTATAAATAATATTTAACGGAATTTGCAAGTAAATTAGATATAATGGAAGTGTTGTCGAATGAAATGAAGACGAATTATAATAGAAATGGTTGAATTGCAAACAAAAACCTTATATGTAAAATAAATTGAAAATGGCCTTGTAATTAGTTAAATGAGTCGTGAATGAATTGAATTTGGAAATTTAATTTATAATGACTAATCAAATGAATTTGTAGATTAAAATGATATTTGAATGAAATAAAATCAAGTTAAGGTGAAAAGCAAATTTATTTGCAAATGATGTGAGCTCAAGTTATAAAGTTGAAATAATTTGAAGAAAGTAAATTAACTTAAGTTTAAAATTTATAGAAATTTGGCTTCGAGCAAAAGTAAAAGATTATAAAAGTCTGGGTTAAATTAAATTAGAAATGAGATGAAAGGCATATGTATGGTTGGTAAATAAATTATAAATGAAAAGGAATTAAATTCAAAATGCGTTGAAATTAATTTGAAGTAGTTATAAACTAAAATAGATATTTTATTAATCAAATATCGTCGAGATTGCATAACAATAATTGTCGTTTGGCGTGAACAAAGGTAATTAAATTCCTGTGAGTTGATAGAGATTAAATAAATTGGTTTCGAATTAGTTGAAGTGAAAATGAGCTAGTTTGGATTAAAAATCAATGGAATGTAAGAAATTGAGTTGCAAACCATTAAAATTGAATAAAATGGCTTATGAATTGGTTGAAAACAATTGTATTAGCTTTAAAAATTATATAAATCGCTTAGGAAAACGTTTGGTGCTTGTTGTTTATGAAATGTTTATGTTTAGCTATTGAAAGTAAGTGGAATGCTAATAAATTCTCTATATATGGCACTTACATATTTAAATTGAGTAAGTACAGGTACCTGAAGGCCATTTGGCTGGTTTGGACTGCGCTAATTGCTTAAATTAATATGCTGCTTGCTTAAAATGCTAAATAAGGTACGCTTACGCAATAAAAATAGGAAATATGAACTGTTTTTGCTTTTTCCGACCTTGTGGGTCGATGTATATATATTTGTGTCTCTTGTCAAATTGCAAAGGCTCCTCCGTATAAAGGAGACTCTGCCAAAATTTTCCAAAAATTTTGGGAGTTGGGAAATTTTTGAAAATTTTTGAGAAATTTTTTTGTTAAGCAATTAAACGATTTCAAATTTGAAACCAAAATAAATTTGGATGAAACTAATTTAAAAAAATAATATGAATCAGTTATAAATGGAAGATAAAATTTAATATTCAGATGTGAAGATAAATGGAATTCATATAAAATGAGAAAGCTAATTTGAATCGAAGTAGGTGTGAAACATATGTGAGGAAATGTATAAAATGATTAAAAGGTTACGATTGGATATTATTGCTAAGTAAGGTATGCAGGTATTAAAGGGAAAGAAAAATTGGATTTGATTCCAAAAGATAATTTTGAATTGCTGACAAAAAGGTATGTATTTAAATTTCTGTATGAAATTGGATTGGATTTTTGATCTAGCCACTTGGCTTTTGTTTTCTTTTGGAATTTGGGAGCCGTAGAGGCCTTTTGTAGTAGTACCGAGCTAGCCGCGCAAAGGAGACGCTGGCAAAAAAATTCGGAAATTTAGGGAGTTAGAAAAATTTTGAGAAAATTTTGATAATTCAAAATTTGGTTTTAAATTGAAATTTAAATGATTGAGCAATAGGGTATTGTTTGAAACTATAGGAGATTTTGGGAAGTTGGTTAAGGTGATAGTGGGTCTTAATAAAAGATAGTTGGTAGGATGTTGAATTGTGGGTTTTGGGAAAAAGTAAACGGGTTTTGAACCATTCTTCCTAACTAGTAATTTCGAGGATGAAATTCTTTTAAGGAAGGAGGAATGTGACGACCCGGAATTTCTAACCATTTAAAATTTGAGATATTAATTGATTTTAAATATTTAAAAGTTAATTTTAACTTGAATTCAAGATTTCAATAATTACTTGATAATTAAATCATTGAATTATATAGTTAAATATTGAATTTTATTAATTGAAATTGGGTAAATTATTGAATTTGAAATTTCTAAGCCTATTTAAAATAATTTGAAGGCTTATAAAATTTATAATGATGATACTGACGATAATAGATTGGTTGGAATTTAATTTAAAGGTGATTTGTTCAAATTTTAATGATATATCGTTTAAATCGATACTTGAAAATAGTCTTCCGAGGCACAGTCTCAGAAAGTGACAAAACCAATTCCATTGGATCCGTAATAGTTAGTTATTATCGGATTTCAATTTTTATAGCGTTTGGATTGACTGTTTGCTTGTGCGGGTAAGAAATGCGTTGAAATTAAAACCGATAATTTAATATTATTTAAATCAATTTCAAAGGCTAACTTCCACATACGATCAAATTAGCCTACGAAATATGTTCCATCGTGTTCGGAACGCGGGTAAAACCTTATAATCGCCTAGCGGCATTCTTTAAGAGGAGTTCGAAGATTTAATTGGCAATTATCAAGACGTTTCAAAGTTTTATAATATAATTAAATTTGAAGTAATTTAGCAAGATATTTTCTTGTACCACGCGTATTCAGGAAGCCAATTCCCCAACTCTATAATTTATTCCCCTTCTTTCTCTATCTTGGAACAGCAGATCGAACTCAATTTTTTTTAAAAAAAAGAAGAAGAAGAAAATTGAGATAAGGGAAAATGGAATTCATTTACCTCTGTTTCGTTGTTTCCACTTTCTTCCTTCTTTCTCAATTCATTCCGAAATAGAAGTCATGGCTGCACTTTTCTCCTAAATCAAATCGAAAAAAATATAAATGAAAAATAAAAGATTTACCAAGATCGGAAATCGCGTATGAGAGTCGCGATGGGAGCGAGGGCACGCAGCCATTTGCGAACAGTAGTGGTGAAAAGGGGGGTCGGCAGAGGTGAATCGCGAGTAGCCCTTCGTATTCGATCGAAAGAGGGATCGAGGTCTGCGTTTTCGGTCGCTGGAAGGGAGCGAAGCATCGAGGCGAGGTTCTCAATCAGGGTAGAGAGCGTGGCGACTGTTCCTTGGCGGCATGTCGAGCTGAGGTAACGGTGATTGAGGTAAGTATTAAACTCATGGACTTATGATTTAATCATTTAAATCATCATATATGTTTACAAATATGCCACGTTTTATGCGAATTCATGGTATCCCTCAAAATTTATGGAACAAATGGAATAGGAGATTGAATCACCATAGCAAAGGCGAATGACCTTCGCAAACATCACCATCGATTGGTCGATCTGTAAAGGGGACCAGTGGATCGGTGCTTAGATGTTCATGTTCATTTGGAAAGTTGTGTGTTGTGTTTTCCTTAAGTGCATGACAGTGCTTGTGTATGACTGCATGTGTGTTTATTCTTCCCAGTATGCGCATGTGTTCCTATGTCTATGGTTGTGTGAGTGTACCTGCTACTTTGTTTTCCTTGCAGCAATGATTTGGGTTGTACCCTTTAAGTATTGTTTTAATTTACACCATTTAGTTACATTTCTGATTTTATCTACAAACTAGGATATTTAACATGAGCATAAGAGTACGAGAGTTTGAGTGTGATTTAGTATGTATGCATCTGGATAGATTTGCCTGCATATATTTACTTTTATATCTAGTTGTCATAAATTAAATACATGAATTGTAATGCCATGACTTTCCCATGCTGTGATCGATTTAGTTTAGCTTGTTTTTGTATAGTTCGGTTGACATGAATAATTTAGATTACTTAATGTGAAAATTTTGGTAAGTATAACTACTTAATGTAATTTTTAAAGTATGATTACTTGGTGAGGTAAGTAGTGATAATTACTGGATGTAATAAATTAATGTATGGTTAATAAATGGAAGTAATTTAGATTTAAATTACTTGGAGAGATTGACAAGAAGGGTAATTACTTAGTAGAAGTAATTAAAGGTTAATTTATCAGGAGATTAATTAGAGATAATTAACTATATATTTTTTTAAAACAATTACGCTAAGTGATAAATTTAAGATGGATAAGTAGGGAATGATAAGTTAATGGATTGTAACTAATCATTGTTAAGTAAGCGAGATTTAAATGATTAATATTGTGGCTTAATTAATGAAATTAATTTAGATCAGGATAAATTAAAAATATAATTGGAAATCGTTAATTTATATAATGAATCAATAATAAGCGACTTACGAGAAATTAACTAATATAAGTAATTAAGGATTAATGTAATTAATATAGTTAATTAATTCATGAAGTAATTAAGATTACTTATTGATGTTGGTTAAGACTAATTAATATTGTGAAGTTAATTTAAGATAGTTGCTGGAATGAAATTGATGGATAATTAATCCAGGTTGATTAATTAAGATGAATATTGAAGGGATGATTGAATTATTAGATTTGAAATTAATTAATTGACAAGTAAAGAAATCTAAGTGATTGAGATTAGAGAAAAAATATTTATTAAATTAAATTTGGTAGAATTCAAACTTTGCTTGTGGATGATAATGGTATTGAATACTTTGAATGAGTTGATATCTCTGACATGAAATGTGGTGTATTTCATTTGAATAACTTGGGGTATGATAACTCGAGTCTCGAAGAGGCCGAGATCGGGTATTAAGAAATTCCCGAAACCACTTTGAATATTTTTATAGAGATATGTGAAATTTATTGGCTAGAATGAAGCGATTTAAGTGAATTGCACTAGTTAATCCAAATTTTGGGTACTAGAAAATTTATGTGTGAAATAAGTGGTGTCAACATTAAATTGTGAATTTGTAAATTTATTCGAGTTACCCGGGTTATATAAGTAGTTTACTTGGATATTCCATGTTGTTGGGTTTACTCACGCTGGTTTCCAGCCTGACCCGGGTGTTACTTTGGTGTAATGCTCGGGTCAGACCGAGTATTACAGATTTTCAGGTATGTGCAGTCTGGAGTTCAGGAGGCGAGCTGGATGGCAGGAATGTGTAGAGTATTTCCGCTGTATTATAATATTAGAAATCTGAGACATGTTGATTTGTATATGTCCAGTGTTGAATATTTGTGTAACTCTGATGTATTTAATGTAATCGACAGATATAGTATTCTTCTGTAAACGATATTATTTATTATTATATTTTATCCGCTGCGAATGTGAGATGTTGTTAATTCTGTTCTTCTTCTTTTTTTACCTCTTTCTTCTTTTTCATAACTATCCGGAATTTTCGACTTCGAAAATTTTGGGTCGTTACAGAAATAACATACTAAAGAAAGTTTACATGTTTCATTCGATAAAAATCTTCTTAACCATCATACAAATGAAGCCGAAGAAATAATTCTAATAAAAAATACAACGAATTCTTTTAATAATGAGACAAATGCACAAAATAATATTTTGATATTATCTCCCAGAATTCTTAAGGATCATCCAAAAGATAATATCATTGGAGATCTCAATTTCTAGGGTAACTAGAAATTAACTTAATCAAATAAGTCATATAGCATTTGTGTCAAATTTTGAACCAAAAAATTATAAAGAAGCTTCAAATAATAGCTTTTGGATAATAGCTATGCAAGAAGAATTAAATCAATTTGGACGTAATAATGTTTGGGAATTATACCAAGACCAGAAGATCAATCGGTTATAGGAACAAAATGGGTATTGAAAAACAAAGCAGATGAAAACGGAAATATTGTTAGAAATAAAGCACGTTTAGTTGTTCAAGGCTATAATCAAGAAGAAGGTATCGACTATGACGAAACCTTTGCTCCAGTAGCAAGACTAAAGGCCATACGTACATTACTCGCTTTTGCAAATCATCACAATCTTAAACTATTTCAAATGGAAGTCAAGAGTGCCTTTTTAAATGGTTTTGTTAAAGTATGTTGAACAACCTCCATTGTTTGTTCATGAAAAATATCCCGACCACGTTTTTAAATTACCAAAAGCGTTATGTGGTTTAAAACAATCCCCCCGTGCATGGTACGAACATCTTAAAAATCATTTAATTACATCTGGTTTTCAAATATGCAAAATAGATACAACTTTATTTTTTAAACGATAAAATAATGATGTTTTAGTTGTACAAATTTATATAGATGATATTATTTTTGGTTCAACTAATGAAAAACTCTGTAATCAATTTTCAAATATTATGAAAAATGAATTTGAAATGTCTCACGTAGGAGAATTAAATTTCTTCTTAGGTTTACAAATAAAACAACTTGAAAATGGTATTTTATTTCATCAAGAAAAATATTGTAACGATCTATTACGTCGTTTTGAAATGGATAAAACTTTAAGCAAACTAACACCGATGAGTACTAACGTTCACTTGGAAAAGGATGATAACGGAAAAGATTTCGATGAAAAATTATATCATAGCATGATTGGTTCCTTACTCTATTTGACGTCTAGTCGACCCGATATTATGATGAGTGTATGTCTCTGTGCTCGATTTCAAGCAAAACCTAAAAGAATCTCACCTAAGAGCTGTTAAACGTATCTTACAATATCTATCTAGTACTAGAGATTATGGTTTGTTTTACCCTAAAGGATCATATTTTGAACTATTTTCATATAGTGATGCGGATTTCGATGGATGTAAAACAGATCATAAGAGTACTAGTGGAACATCTCATTTTATCGGACAATCATTAGTTTCATGGTTTAGCAAAAAGAAAATTTGTGTTTCCTTATTTACTTGCAAAGCAGAATATATTTCAGCAGCTCTAGCATGTGCACAAGTAATACACATACAACAAATACTTACAAACTTCGGCAAAGTTATCATTAAATCACCAAAATATTGTGATAACACAAGTGCAATAAATCTATCAAAAAACCCTGTAAATCACTCGCGAACTAAACATATAGATATACGACATTATTTTTTACGTGACAACGTAGAAAAGGAATTATTTCATTAGAATACGTAAATACTGAGAATCAAAGAGCAGATGTTTTCACAAAACCACTAAATGAACAAACTTTTGTTAAACTGCGACTGGATTTAGGAATATGCTCTCTTAGTGATCCTTTAAATTAATAACCACATCTTCAGTTATGCTATGTTTAGCTAAAAAAATTCTATCCACAAATTAGAATTGATAAATTCCTCACCTTCAGCTTTTTAGTTAGTTAGTTTCTGAAAATTATCTACAAATAATTTTTGAACTTATACATAAATCTTTATACAACAAGAAGAAAAAATATATATACATTTCATATTTTTTACAAAAAAAGTATAATCATGTATTTTGAAAATTCTCATCTATCTATCTCAATACCTACAACGGATAGCTCAGCGGATACACCTCGACGGCTTCCTACACCCACACTAAATCAGGAACCAACGTATAGGTGGTCTTCCAATCACACGGGTTTCACTCCCGATAACAAGAAGTCCCAATGAGCTCTATTTGTTTCTCCTAACGCCAAGGAGAAAATTAATGAGATACATCACTATCAAAAGCAAAAAATAGATCTACAACGGGAATTATATTTTGAACAAAAAGTCAAGGCGCGACGATTAAGTTTTCTGGAGCAGGTAGCGATAAAATTCTCTAATTCATGGAGGAAGGATGTCCATGAACCACTTCCAATTCCCTACAGTTCCTTGGAACCCTCTTCCTCCTATCGTACACCTTTGGACCCTTCACCAAGGCAATTCTCTGGTTCCTCGAGAACGCATGAAGGTGGAAATATATGGTCTCCACTCAAACCATGGAGGTATGACAAGTCAGATGATCGCAGCACTCCATCGCTATCTAAATAGATTAAAAATATTCTTTGAATTTGAAACTACGTATGTTTGTAATTCTGATTTACAGAAATAATAATACATTTTTTTTCAAACAAGGGAAGATCGAGAAATAAGCAACACCCTTTAGAATTAGGCTATTTTTAGAAAGATTGGTTATTTCAGACGTCTGGATATGAACCTCAGACGTCTGACACTATGATGTACCATAAATTTTACATCATTGTGCATATGTCAAACGTTTGATATAACTTTTCAGACGTCTAAAAATTGTCTCCGCTTACTTAAAATGGATACCAGACTACTTCAGATGTATGAACTATGAACCAGATGTCTGAACAAAGCCACTGCCACCATATTATATAAATTTGATCTATTTCAGACGTTGGATATTTAAACCGGACGTCTGAAAAATCTCTCTGACTATCAAATTTTTAAAACTCTACCAAACCTAGACGTCTATCAAATCAAACTAGATGTCTAAATTTATTTACTATGTTCAAATTAGGTTAAATCAGACATCTGAATTACATTCCAGACGTCTGAAATTCAATCGACACTTTAAAACAACCAGATAACGTCTATTTTTTACCTAATCTCACTTCTATTTTAAATCATTTCTACATCGAGGACGATTCTTCTTTTCTCAAAAACATCTTTTTCACCCTAACTCGAATTCAATGGCTCCTAGAACTAAAAACATTAAGATATCCAAGAGAAAACAAGACCAACCAACTTCCTCAAACCCTCAAGTTTGCTTAGATGATCAAATCGAACGATGGATGAATCGAGCACCACATTCACTTAAGAGATATGAGGATATACGGTAGAAGAAACTTCACATAGGTCCATTTTACAACTTACTCAAGTTTCCTATGTATGTTTTAGATGAAATGTGTGAGAATGCCAGTTTAGAACTTTGATATCTTTCAATCCCAATGACATCCAAATTGATCAGTTGGCTATATTTCTATTCTACGCTAATTTGGATAGCACGTCTGTTTGAAACACTGAAAATGAAGATAATTGGCTATGGTCTATTGTTTATGGCAACACGATTAGGCTTACTCCGGGAATAATAAGCAGAACTCTCAGATGTTCCGACACGGGCGAAGATTTATATAATATTCCTGATATCGTTTCAAACCAAGGAACAATATAACACATCAAATATGGGAGGATGAAATGCCGAAATTTGCATCCAAATATCTACGACCAAAGGCGATACCTCTTACTCAAATGATCATCAACACTCTCATTCCTCGTCTAGGTAGTCATAAGCAGACAAAGTTAGAACACAAAGCTTTATATGCTCTATTCCGTGGAACAAGGGTGAAATGGGCCAAATTTATATTTGATGAGCTCAAACATTTTTTGAATCGATAATGACCATCGATTATCTACACCACATTCATCATGAGACTTCTATGTGCTCACAATAACCCCTCCTACTTATCCACTTTTAAAGAAATTTCTCCAAAATATGATTCCATGAAGTTTTTCTCACTAATGCACCTACCGGAAATTCCTCCGGAGTTTATATCTTTTGAAGACTAGACGCACAATCGTCAACCCAGACAAGCTGGGCCTCCACCTCAACCACACCATGAACCATCATAAGAGGAGGAACAACATCGTGAGACAACTCCTCCTCTTGCACCATTTGATTTTACGAGCTAGGATGAGATTTCGGAAACTCAAACAGAGACAAATCCAAATGAAAGCATTCGAGATCTCACTCTTCAAAATCAATATATCTTGTCTCGAAATCAAAAGGTTTTGGCTAAGTGTATTGACAGCTTTGAAACATCTTTTTCCACGTGCCTAGCAACAGTTGAAACGTCACTATCAACTGTATTATCGGTTCTCAAAGAGGTTCTTCAAAGGGTTTGTGGTCCTACACCCTCTTTCGAAGATTGGCCAACTCTAGTGCCTTTTCCTCCTTCAAAACATTCCAAACTTTTTGAGGAGAACGAACCTCTAAAACAAGTTCCGACATCACCTACAAATCAACCTAGCTCTTCTCAAAAAGAAGATAAAGGAGATGATCAAGAAAAGGCTTCCCCGAAAGACTCATATGAAAGTCGCTATGCTCTGATACCAAATGAAAGTCGCTATGCTCCGATACCAAATGAAAGTGCGGTGTGTATACGATTATATGTGCTAATATAGTACACACGGATCGTGTAATATGGACTATAATATAAATGCGGAAATAGATGATAATAGCATAGTAAATAAAAATAGAAAAATCACACCAGAGATTTTTATACTGGTTCGGAGCACCGTCCTACGTCCAGTCCCAGACTCCTATCTGGATTTTCACTATTAACTACCTCGCTTCACCCGGAGGAACAGGTTTACAATACCCGAACAGCCGAACGGGATTTCACGCCTCTAATACACTGAGGACTTCAACACTTGCCTCTTACAACACCGAGGACTTCAACACTTGCCTCTTACAACACGAGGACTTCAACAAAAACAAATACAATTGTTGTTGACAACTTGTGTTCTTGAAAACACGGATTTGTCACTAGTAGTACACCCTTCCTATAATCTTATCCTCAAAGAATATGAATGATGTTTTGTAAAGATTAAAGAAGGTATTTACTTATTGAATCAAAAGATATGAAATAGTTTCAAAGATTCAATAAGCTAAATTAATTTTTAGAATGCAGGAGTGTTAGAGATTAGATTAGAGAGCATATATGATCGTGTAAAAAACTTGTATTTGAATCAATGATTTAGATGAGTATATATAGAGAAAAATAGTTGTAACTCTTTGTGAACAGTTGACATTAAGAGTTATGATCATTGATGAAAGATAGGAGATGCAACCTTTGGAGAAGAGAAGTGTCTTTTGGAAAAGTTGCTTTCTGTTTAAAAACGGTCGACAGGTCAAAAATGGACCGGTAGACAGGAATTCAAATATATATACGTTATGTGCATGTGTGCATGTTATCTGTGCATTCTGGGCAAAAACGGTCGACCACCTTATTTTCAACCGGTCGACCGGTTTAGTCCAATTTGCACAGTTAATGTGCATATGTATATATATTGAAAGATTGAAGTTATATGATTATTTGAGGATAGATTTTTAACATAAATTACTAACATACCAAATAATCAACCTCTAATATATGGAGCTCTTTGTGTTTCTTCAATGAATAACTTCTTTTTGTCGATCACGGCTTATTCCTTTGTCAGAAATCAAAACTCTATAAAAATCTTGACTCAACATTCTCCCCCTTTTTGATTGATGACAACATATATCTGAAGTTCTGAATCTCCCCCTGAATATGTGATCTCCCCCTGATATTTTGTCTATATATATATATATTCCTGCAAATAATTGTTAGCACTTTCTCCCCCTTTGTCATCGACAAAAAGGAATAATAGATAATGGAATAATATAGGAGTATATCAACCAGAATATCCATTTTCCTTTTTTCTTTAGTAGGTCCTGCAAAAAATAGAATTAAGTCCATGGTACCCACTTTTTATAGGGTCCTAAGAGTTAGGTCTTAGGAGTCCAAACCCATACGGGTCTGGTATCCCCTTTATATACATAATTAGTATTATGATGCACAGTATTCATAAAATTCTGAATATATTTGTTCCTAATCAAATTGTTATTTGTTTTAGGAACCCATATTTTGATAGTCTTCTTTTGAAATTTCACAACTGGTTTTGGTTTGGAATATAATAAACTAAGATTTTTCTTAGCTTCAGTTTTTTGTACTTTCTTTTTCCTTTTATTTCCAAGATGTTTCTTGGTTTCTTGTTTGTTATATCCCAATCCTTGTTTGTCTGAAATAGATTGTGAACTTTCAATGATTTTTGTCAAGTTTTCTCGACCTTTGTTAAAGTTAGAAACATTTTGAGTAATGTCATCAAACTTTGTTTGTAAACTAGCTTTTTCTAGGTCTAGAATTTTGACTTTTGCTTTAAGTTCATGATTTTCAGTAGTGAGAGCATTATTTTTCTCTTTTTGAGCTTCTATTTCTTGACTCAAAAGAGATATTTGAGAGTCAACATTAGATGATGATTCTTGAATATTTTCAAGTTCTTCTTCTAATATTTTCTTCTCATCTTTTAACATATCTCGTTCAAACTCTGCTCTACTTAAATCTGCTTTGACTACTTTTAATTGACGTTTTAAGTCTTTATATTTGACTATCAATTCAGCATTAATATCAAGTAATTCATCAAATGTAGGAATTTGTACCTCATCTTCTGTTGCCATAAAGCAAACATTAGCTTGTTCATTCTCCGAATCACTTTCACTTTCTGATGAAGATGACTCTGAATCATCCCATGTTACTGAGAAGGCTCGTTTCTTTGATTTGTCCTTCTTATATTTGAATTTGTCATTTTCTGACTTTTTCTTTTGTTCTGGACAATCCTTCTGCATGTGTCCCTTTTTATGGCAGTTGAAACATTCTATAGCAGATGAAGATGGTTTATTTGATCCAGGTTTCCTTTTATTGTAGCGACTGGCTTTTCGATATTTTAGGAATTTTTTGAAACCTTTAGCAATGAACGCCAAATCTTCATCTTCAGAATCTGATTCATTTTCATCTTTCTCAACATGAAATGCTACATTTTTCTTTTCTTCTTTCTGTTCTTTTCTAGCCTGCAAATTTGCTTCATAGGACATTAAATTTCCTATCAATTCATCTGGCTTCATGACGGAAAGGTCATTAGCTTCTTCAATTGCTAATACTTTTCCTTCCCATTCATTAGTCAGAGAATGTAGGACTGTTGAAACAACATCAAAATCAGAATACTTTTGTCCTAGCCCAATAAGTGCATGGTGAATAGTTTGAAACCGTGAATACATGTCATTGATTGTTTCATTTGGTTTCATTTTGAAATTTTGAAATTGACTTTTCAGCATGGCTATTTTGGCTTGTTTAACCTTGTTAGTACCTTCATGAGTGATTTTTAGCGTTTGCCAAATTTGATATGCAGTAGTGTAGATAATAACACGGTTATATTCATTTTGGTCTAATGCACAGAACAACATATTTATTGCTCTTGCATTTACGGCTGCTGCCGTTTTCTCAGCCATAGTCCATTCTGAATAATCAGTTGTTGGATTCACTATTTCTCTTTGAGTAGCATTCCAAGCATCATAGCTACTTGATTGCATAAAAAATGACATACGTGTTGCCCAATAACTATAGTTAAGACCATTGAAAAATGGAGGTCTTTGTGTCGATTGACCTTCCGTGTAAGTGGTGTTTTGAGTGCTAGTACTTGCGTTATTTGCCATATTACAAGAATATATCAAATAACTGTGTTACGGTTATATGATAACCTCGCTCTGATACCAAATGAAAGTCGCTATGCTCTGATACCAAATGAAAGTCGCTATGCTCCGATACCAAATGAAAGTGCGGTGTGTATACGATTATATGTGCTAATATAGTACACACGGATCGTGTAATATGGACTATAATATAAATGCGGAAATAGATGATAATAGCATAGTAAATAAAAATAGAAAAATCACACCAGAGATTTTTATACTGGTTCGGAGCACCGTCCTACGTCCAGTCCCAGACTCCTATCTGGATTTTCACTATTAACTACCTCGCTTCACCCGGAGGAACAGGTTTACAATACCCGAACAGCCGAACGGGATTTCACGCCTCTAATACACTGAGGACTTCAACACTTGCCTCTTACAACACCGAGGACTTCAACACTTGCCTCTTACAACACGAGGACTTCAACAAAAACAAATACAATTGTTGTTGACAACTTGTGTTCTTGAAAACACGGATTTGTCACTAGTAGTACACCCTTCCTATAATCTTATCCTCAAAGAATATGAATGATGTTTTGTAAAGATTAAAGAAGGTATTTACTTATTGAATCAAAAGATATGAAATAGTTTCAAAGATTCAATAAGCTAAATTAATTTTTAGAATGCAGGAGTGTTAGAGATTAGATTAGAGAGCATATATGATCGTGTAAAAAACTTGTATTTGAATCAATGATTTAGATGAGTATATATAGAGAAAAATAGTTGTAACTCTTTGTGAACAGTTGCCATTAAGAGTTATGATCATTGATGAAAGATAGGAGATGCAACCTTTGGAGAAGAGAAGTGTCTTTTGGAAAAGTTGCTTTCTGTTTAAAAACGGTCGACAGGTCAAAAATGGACCGGTAGACAGGAATTCAAATATATATACGTTATGTGCATGTGTGCATGTTATCTGTGCATTCTGGGCAAAAACGGTCGACCACCTTATTTTCAACCGGTCGACCGGTTTAGTCCAATTTGCACAGTTAATGTGCATATGTATATATATTGAAAGATTGAAGTTATATGATTATTTGAGGATAGATTTTTAACATAAATTACTAACATACCAAATAATCAACCTCTAATATATGGAGCTCTTTGTGTTTCTTCAATGAATAACTTCTTTTTGTCGATCACGGCTTATTCCTTTGTCAGAAATCAAAACTCTATAAAAATCTTGACTCAACATCATAGATTTTTAGGATTTCATCTTATGTACAATTGAAGAAATCTATGAATGTACTCAATTACAATTATTAATGAAATTCTCTTTTGGTGTTTTATCTATGTATATATCCTTTACGATTGGTTAATATTTTAAAGAATTGGATATCCTTTTTGATAATGCCAAAGGGGAAGAAATAAATATATATATATATATAATAAGCGTATATTCAGGGGGAGATTTATAAATTATATATAAGTACATTATATAGTTGTAATCTTCAAAAAGGGGGAGATTGTTAGGAAATCATATCTACGGTTTCGATGACCACAACTATACAATGGAAATCAAATATGCACATATATTTCTATTTTACAAGTACTTGCTAGAGTAACATCACTGGAAAGACAAGAACATGGCTTAAAGAACATTACAAGAGACTACAAGTCGGTTAGATCAAAGAAGCAAAAAGAGAGATACACAAAGCAGACATACACAGTTTTCAGACGTCTGGATGCACTACTCAGACTTCTAGAAAAACCCTTTGGAACAACAAAACAGACAGGATCAGATGTCTGGTAGATGCACTCAGACGTTTGAAAGACCACTGTATAAAAAAAATAGATTCAGACGTCTGATACAAATACCAGACATTTGATTTCGAACTCGGGATTTAAATTTAAATTTCAACTGCCATATTTGAATAGACATCTTCGCTTCTCTTCGCTGCAACTCTTCATCACCATCAGAAGCAACTATAAAGCACTTGTTAATAGATGCAACTACTCAAGGAATCTCTCTACAACTATATATATCATCAAGAATCAAAGAGAACATTAATTTTACTTACTTGCGCTCTTTACTTACATACTCTGTTATATTTCTTGATCTCTAGCAATCTATACTTGTATTTCAATCTTCCATATACTCAATTGCATTTGTACTTAATAGTCAATATCCGTGTTTTAGAACACATACTTAATAATAACAAGTTATTGTAACCAAGCCTATTCCTCCGCGTGAAGTGAGGGTGTTTGATAGTCAAATTCCGAAGGGGGGCTTCGGGACTAGACGTAGGGCGGGAGGTCCGAACCAGTATAAAATCCTGGTGTGCTTATTCTATATTTACCTAGATTAATTTTGTCTTAAGTTGCATCATATATTTTTTCATATATACTTGCATATACACTACACGATCCACCCTATAGACTTTTACCTATTATGTTCCCATGTAAGAGCGGGTGACCCTTTGTATACGAATCCTGCCTCGAAGCGGTTGATTTATATTTTATGATTATATAACTTTATGATGCAGAAGGAAACAGGCTAGAGGGATCCAACGGGATTCCTTGCTATTGTTGAATTATTTCGATAATATTCCTTTCATATGGATTATTGAATAATATACCTGATTGTAGACACTATGGTTATAACATTGTTCTATGTTAAAAAGGAAAAATCTAATGATTATAGAAAAATCAATATCAATATCGGTTGAGCATTTGACTGCTGTTGGCCTGAAATTAGTATTTTGAAATATTATAAATTGACAATTGAATTGAAATTGGGTTTAAGACAGTAAATGATTTTAAATCCGAAAATGGATTTCGGAAATATATTGTTTAAAAAAAGATGATTTATTTACATTTAATATTGGTATAAAAATATTTAATTATATCAATATTGTCTTAAAGTTAATTAATTATAGTAATATTTTTTTAAGGTTATTTAATTATATCAATATTGTTTTAAAATTAGTTAATATAGTAATATTATTTTAAGATTATCTAATTATATTAGTATTGTTTTAAAGTTAATTAATTATAGTAATATAATTTTAAAGTTATTTAATTATATTAATATCATTTTAAGTTATTTAATTATATTAATATTGTTTTAAGTTATTTAATTATATTAATATGGTTTTAAAGTATTTAGTTATATTACTATTGTTTCAAAGTTATTTAATTATAGTAATATTATTTTAAGGTTATTTAATTATATGAGTATTGATTTAAAGCTATTTTTTATAGTTAATATTGTTTAAAAGAATTTATCAAAATGTTAATATTTTAGGAAGTTTGATTATTTCAAGAATAATTATTGTTTGAAATTAATAATAAGGGTTATTAATAAGGTTTGAAAATAAATTATTATTTATAAAAATGGTAATGGTTAATTATGATTTCTATTTAACAATATTTTGGAATTATTATTTTTAAGATGTTTTAAAGTTAATAATTTTCATTTATTTATGATGTTTATTGTTAACAATTATTATTACATGATGTTTTGAAGTAAAAGATCCTTAATTATTTGTAAATGTTTCCGAGACCCATGAATAGACTTGAAAGATTTGGATTTTATAAAGAAATTTATAAAATGGATTGAAAACTTAAGGGAAGATAATTTACAAGGTTAAAGAGTTTATAAATAGTTGGTTATTTATAAACGAATTTTAAAAAAGGGTTTACAGATTTATAAAAGGAGTTTTATAAAATCTTTATAAATGATTTTAGGTAGGTACAAAAAGAATTTATAAGCTATTAAAATGTATAAAAGAATTGTATAAATGGTTCGAAATATTTATAAAATGGATTATAAATGTTTAAGAGAATTATAAGGAGTTTTATAAATGATTCTTGAATCAAATAAAAAGAAAGTCTTTTTCAATTTTATGAATATACTTATACCGCTAAGATAAGTATATGGATATTTCCTAAGTATTTAAATATACGGATTTGCGGTTATACCTTTGTAAAAGTATTTTTATACAAGTAAATTACAAAGTGATTTTTTTAGTGAATGAAAGATTTATTTAAAAGAAGCAAGTGATTTTTTATATGCTTAACTAATGTTAGTTTCCCTATGGAATAAATCCTTGATTGAATGATTGTTATTCGATAATTAAATAATCGAATTTGGACCCAAACGTAACTTTGTTAATATCTAGGAGAAACACGTGAGTTATATGGCACAGTCATCTCCGATGATGTTGTACTATATGTATAAGTCTCATTTCGTTCTCCTAGGACAATGATAAGGAAATCCATCCACAACGGTTAGGAGGCGATCTCCGATCTTATTTTTGACTGATCATTTCCTAAAGAACCGGGGTTGAGTTTACCTAAAATTATCGAACATTGTTTCGAAGAGACCGGGAAATTATCGAACATTGTTTTGAAGTGAAGACATCTTGAAGATGATGGAATTGAAGATGGGGCTCTTAAGTTTTCATTCGGTCCTAGAACGAACTTGTATTGATGAATGATGACATTGCATTGTTGCATGGAGGGCAGTGTTAGCGTTCCAAGTGGAAAATGCTATAAAAAGGTAAATCGTAGCCTCAAGCCCCATCAACCGAGATATGACAAAAATTGAGCATGCAGCAGAGCTAAGTGGGTTACTCCCATCAAAGTATGGTTATTCCGAATCTAGATCGATTACTATCCCTTCTTATACGCTTCGAGGGCAAAGGGGGGGTGATCATATTTGGTATTACTAGTCAAGTGGTAGGCCAGTCCAGTATGGCAGGGGTACAGGATATTCTTGTCAGACCCCGGTGCATTTATCTAAAGATGTACTTTCGGAAGGTAGTTTGTTACCTTGTCATAGCATAGAATCCATTCTCCAGTAAGCGCCGTATGGACTTAGTTGTGCCCAACTATGCTGAAATGTGAGATGCAAGCATTTTACCTATATTCATATTTTACTTTGACCCATAGATATTATTATAATATAAATGGATTTTCTATAGAAAAGGTTTGGGTTATCTTAAGGTAAAAACCCATCCGTTTTTATGTGCAACGTGGTCTTACGAGATACTTTTGATTTTCAAAAGGTTTTTGTAACTTTAAAAATCTAGTTGGGTGTGTTTTATCTTGCTGGTTTTCCAGACTGACTCGGGTGTTATTTTATTATAATGCTCGGGTCAGAACGAGCATATTTATAGATTTTAGTTGGTTTCTTTGGAACTTCAGGAGACGAATTGGAGGTCTAGAGACATATTCATGTAGATGCTTATTTTTCCACCGTATTCGTTGTTGTATTTATCAGCAATTGTGAGGACGGGCTGTTATTATTGTCCAGGCTGAAATAGGTTAGTATATGCTGATTGAAATTTTGAATATGCATATATTACAGTTTGTGTAAAGATTAGATGTATATTATAGATTATTTTCTCCGCTGTGGGATTCTTTATTGCTTAGTTTTCTTCTTATTTTCTTCCATCTTTCTTTTTCCATAACTATCTGTCTTTTCGTTCGATTTGGGCTGGACATATATGGTTTATTGTCAGCTTGAATTGTATGGAAAAGCGGATCATTACACAAAGGGAAGCTTTTGAATGAGTTTTCGCATATTATGTTTCAAAATGGAGCTTTCGAAGGGTAATTTTGACCCTAGTCGAAACCTTGTTGCCGTCTTTATAACTTTCGAATACTTTGAAGCTTTCGATGAGTTCGAAAGGCAAGCTTTTGTTTATAAATATAATAAGCTGCTTCCCAATGGTTTCGAAAGGGCCCAGTAGTTAATTATACTAAAGGTTTCGAAGGCAATGGCTTCAAAAGGTGTTTCGAAGCTATCCTTCCAATTATTTCACTTAAAAGATTACAGCTTTCAAAAGGATGGTTCCGAAGCTATCTGTTTTTCCCAAACTATATTGTACTTGAGGGTAAATGGTTTCGAAAGGGGTACTTTCGCTTATGTTCACTTTGACCCAAAAGTTATATTTAAGATTAAACCCAATGGTTTCAAAAGAGGTACTTTCGAATGGTTTCAAAGTTATGCTTCTATAAGTAGGAACGATATACTTTAATACTTTTGAAAGGAATGATTTGATGGTTTCGAAAGGAAGGTTTTAATGCTTTCGAAAGAGATATTTTGTGCGTTTCGAAAGACATGTGTATAATTATTTTGAAAAGAAGGTTTGAATGCTTTCGAAAGATATACTCTAATGGTTCTGAAAGTAAAGGTATAAGGATTAAAAAGCCTTGGTTTTCAAAATAAAGAACCCAATCTCATTTTTAAAGGAAAACCCATGGCACTATAAAATAGTTTTAAAATGGCTTTTAATTTTGGAGTTTCTAAAAAAGCTTTCCTTGATAAAAATAATGGGTTAAAGGGATTAACCATGTTTCATGTGGAAATGATTTCAAGGATATTAAACTATAAATGTTGGTATTATTATTATGTTTTGCTCATTTATTACATGTGCTTCTTCTATAAATATATTCACTATATAATGGACCCATAACTGTATTTTGGGGAGTAAGGGCAAAATTACCAACTAGGTTGACCCAATGGTGAATATAAATTGAGTTAACTTCTGAATGGATAGAGTTGCATCCAAGAGGTTAGGTAGACAAGAACATAGAATGTCCAAAGACCGATTTAGAAGTTTCCAGTTTAGACAGGTTCTTAGTAAACTCATGAAAACTATGTTTGGAGAGAGTTATTGGCAGGGGCCAAAAGGTTCGTGGTGATCCCATGAAAACTATATCCGGATAAAGTTATTGACTGAGATCAATTGGTTAAAGAGATATTCAGGGGTAGTCTTGCTCTCAACAATGGGGACTAGGGCTTTCTGACCCACCGCCTCACTTTTTCCTCTTCATCTTCGATTCATCTCTTCATTACTCCTCCTCTTTTCTTCACGTTTTTCTCCCTCCGCCTAGCTTTCCCTATTGTTATTGCTTGTTACCCTCGCTACGCACAATTTCCCTATCGCTCTAGTTTATGCCCAATTTGTTCTGCTTCCGCACTCCTGGATCTTGCATCTCAGTTCCGTTCTCATTCCTGTAACGATCCCAGTTTAAAGACGAATTTAAGTTTGTAATTAAATATAATTTTTGGGTTAAATTGTGGATTTGTTTGAAATTTTCAAATTTAATAGGTATATATACTTATTTGTTTTAGAATTTGGGTTTAAAACTCAAAATAAATATTTTCAATTGAATTAGATTATAAATAAATTATGATTTTGAAATTAAAAACGTATTTAAATGAATTGGATTTAAAGATTATACTTTAGAAAAAATAATATGTATGATTATTTAGTAAATGTATAAATTGTGTTTTAATCCATTTTCTTTATGAAGTTATAAGAAGTATAAAATAAAATTTATCTTATCAATATTTAATGTAAAGTATAAAATAAAATATATATGTTATAAATTTAATACTTGATAGTTAAACTATAAAAAGAAATAAAAATTCAATAATTTATGTTAATAATAAAATTTATATGGCCATACGGCAACATAAAATCAAACTATAAAATAATAATAAATGAAATACATCTAGAATTGTATGTGAGTTATATGAAGCACAAAGGCAAGGAAAAGAAACAAACAAATATGTACATATAAAGGACAAGAAGATAGATAAAAATGTACATGTATAAAGAACAAAAAGAAAGAAAAAAATATCTATGTAATAAAGCTTACAAAAGAAGATAATGAAACAAATAAAAATGTCTACAAAAAAAACAAAACTGTATATACAAATTCAAGTGGATTATATGTAAACAAAAATAGAGACACGAGCATTAAATGCTTTCTTCTCAAGCACACCATATATATCATCTCAGCCGAAATATAAATTACTTCATTTCTGTAATAAACAAAAATATCTTTAGTCAAATAAAAGAAGAATCTGTTCAAATGAAAGAAGCTAACTAGATAATACCTTCCCCTGTACAACTATCCTCTTTATATATATCAACTCTATTCTATTTCGTTCTGTGAAAATTAAGCAAACCAGAAAAAAAAGATAAGAAGCATCATTCAACTCAAAACATCATTCAACAAGAAACCAGGATTCAAAGGAAACCAATACTACAGTTTCAAAACACAGAGCTGCCCTCTGTTCTTTAAATTAAAGTGAGCAAACTTCTGTTTAAAAACAGTTTACGATCTGATATTATGATGATACCCATAATAATTTTTGAAGTAGTAAAACAAATGATGTTTATATACATGGATTCGTATGTGTATGTATGGTTGTGAGATGATTGGTTTGTGAATATTTATGTTGAACATGTTATGTATCTTACAAGCTCTACCTTCAAATAGAAAAAATATTTGTATCTTTCCTTGTAAACAATTTTTGGCTAGAATATATAAATGAAAATTGGCAATTACAATGTGTTATGAATTTTAAGAATAATATCTTGTATTTATATTTAGCAACTATCTTAAAAATGAACAATGTCAGTGATGAGCTTAAAATTCGTCAGTAATCAATCAAGTAAATTTCAATTTCTGATTATATAATCTGAATAGTAGTATCAATTCATGATTTTAGGAATTGGAATGGTGATTCTTAGTGAAGTAAATTCTGAGGAAATCAGTGATAATGAGTTTTGGGTTTTTGGGGTGTTGCCGTTGAACGGCGTCGATTGAAGCTTTGAGTTTTGGCATGAAGGAGGCTAGAGTAAGGTAGAGTGATGGGAAAATGTAGACAAAATTTTCAGTTGCAAGAGACGGGAGAATGAATTTAACTTAGGGTTTAAGGTTCGACTGTGATATAGCCAGAAAATGAGATGTGTGCGGCTTCAATGCTTGATCGAGTGCTACAGGGGCTTGGGAAATGGTAGAGGGGATAGCGACGAGTGGTTGGCCGGAGTCTCGAATTTTCTGATGGTCGAGGATGTCGAGGCGAAGCATTTGAAGATCGGTGATAAAGTTTCAAGGTTTGATTTCGAATTCGAATTCAATTTCGAGTGATGATGGAGTTTGGGGGTGGTCGGAGATTAACTCGTAGGCGATCGTCGACTTGCTCGACGATGTGGTGTCGCCTGGAGGCGATCAACGGCGCCGTGCACGTGCATGGCAGCGAATGGTGTCAGCAAGACTCTGAGTGATGTTCGACACGAGTTGATTCTCGAGAAAGGTGGGTGAATGCTTCGGGTTCGTGCTCGAGTTTGTGAGTTGGTTTCCTGCTATTATAATTTAATTAAAAATTTAACTTTACTGGAAAAAAAGAGAAGAAGAAGTGTATGCGAGAGGAAGAGAATGACTCGGGGAAAGCTGTTGGGAGACTCGAGTTTTACTCGAGTAAATGGGGGAGATTGCTCGGGTTTGCTTCCCAAGCCTGTAAATATTAATAGTAAGTTAAGTGAACTATTTATACAAAGTTAAGTGGTGTGGACTAATTAATATATGACAAGTTCAAGTC
The DNA here is from genome assembly GCA_030765085.1 of Allium cepa. Taxonomy (NCBI): domain Eukaryota; kingdom Viridiplantae; phylum Streptophyta; class Magnoliopsida; order Asparagales; family Amaryllidaceae; genus Allium; species Allium cepa. The sequence goes on from CM060931.1 coordinate 466,124,196, forward strand.
AAGACCTTATTACAAGTTTAAATTATTTCCGATTAATACTTTAGAATGTTTTAAAATCTAGTTAATACTTGTAATTAATATAAAACAAGTGTTGGAATTTAATTAACATCAAAGTTTTCAAATTGGTAATAAATTGATTTTAAAGTTTAAAGAAGATTTTTAAAATGTTAATTAAGAAAAATAATTCTTATTATTTAATTGGTTTAAAAAGGGTAATTAAGAATGGATAATTAATTTAAAATTGTAATTAACTAAGTTATTAGAGATTGATTAATTTGAAATTAAAGATTTGGTTAACAACAATTAAGTGTTTAATTTAATTTTTAATTAAGAATTGTTAATTTGATAATTAGAGTTGATTAATTTACGATTAGTAGTTAATTTAGATAATTAATTAAGGAATAATTAATTAAAAATTTAATTAATTTATCATTAAGAATAGTTAATCATTGATTTAAGTAAATTAATAAAAATAGTTATGTGGTTAATTCTTTTAAATCACCTTCACCTTAAATAGAAGATGATTGACTATCATCAAAATGTTATGTACTGAATTGATATTTCTGTTTGTGATTGTGATACTGTGTGATGTGAATTGTTTTATGCTGAACTGTGATTTGTGATTTGTTTCTGTATATATATGTGAAAACCCTTTTGCTGTAAAACGGCATTTGAATTTCGATGCGACAGAGAGCCGGATTTCAGTTGGTTATCCGAAACCCACATCGAATCATATTAGCGAATCTTTGTGATTGATAAATTTACTTTATCTATGAATCTGTGAATGAAGATAAGCATTATGGGTTATACCGCTTATCGATATATCTGTAATGATTGATGTTGTGCACTATTGTGTAAAACCCCTGGACCACGCATGTACACACACCAATACGGATTGCACGTGGAAATCGGTTAAGTCACAGATATTTGAATTTTTTAAATAGTTTTGAATTTAAATTTTAAATTCAAATAGTTTTGGGAATGGAATTGAATTAAATATAAAAAAAGCTTTTGAAAAGGAATTCCAAAGATAAAAGTTATTCTCAATTAATTAGTTGAGATTTGAAATTTGAATAAATTAATTTAAAATTTGAATTCAATATCTGGAATTGAATTCTATATCTGGTATTTATGATATAAAAGGATTATACAAGCTTACATGGGTTTTGAACCATTTTTAAAGTGTTGTTTTGGGAGTTTGAATTGACCCAACGATTTTTAACTTGTATAAATGAAATTGGATTTTTCGAAATGAAAACAGTTTGTTTTCAAATAAAAGCTTTCATATAAGTAATGAATTTCCAATTTGTATTAAAGGGATTTCAAGTTTGAATTGAAATAGTTTTCCAAATTATGGGTGAATCTTTGGAAACGAGTTTTGAAAGCTATGAAATAAATCTTGATTTAAAGATTTAATAAATTAATCCAATTGAAATGGAAATTGTTTCGAAATCCGTGAATGGATCTTTGTGAAACTGGGTGATCTTTGTAAAACAAATCATTTGTTTTAAAAGATTTAAAATGGTAATTGGTTTAAACCATTTGAAATAGATTTGAATTTTAGAGTTGTGACTTAATTGAAATCCCATATCCATATGTTTTAAATATTGCGCTCATTATTCGGTTTTGCCGGAAGAGGACCTTGTGTCATATAACCCATTCCAAATAATGATACGTCATTATGGATAGCATTTGAAGACCGGTGGTGAAGACCGGGTATTTGCGAGAACGATAGGATAACCTATCGATTGTCTCTGCACTGAGTAGCTACGGTATAGAGATTTCCTAAGTGATGGAAGTCCGATCGGGATTGTGAATACCTGGATTGCAAGGGCTTCTTCGGAAGTGCCTTCGGTTCTGTTCGAACCCGGGACAGACTTGTATGGTTGTATGTCTGACATTACACTTCGAGATATAAAGCAGATTTCTTTCAAATACATATCTTTTGGTGGCGGAGAATTTATTCTCTTAGCTTAACACCCTTCTCTGAGACGTACGAGCTCAGAGGTTATGTAGTTGAAGGTTATCAGCGATATACTCCCAATTTGGTAGTGTGGCATGCTAAGTGCTGCTTTGTGTTGATGATCGTTGGTTGATCATTTGTGATCAAAGCATGGCTTTCATGAAAAGCGTAGCTTTGTGGACGAGACCTCATCGAGCCTCACAAACCGGTAATGGTCGAAACGGGAAAGATGCGGCAAAGTTTCAGGGGCAGCTCCCCTAGGGTGTGACCATTCCTTCTGGAAAAGGGTAGTATCATGGTATGGAGCCCAGATACTTACTCATGTGGGCACTGTAGTATATTTATTATTACTGTGTGATGGTTTTGGTGTAGAGGATCCTCGTATAAAGGTCCCAAATGACCGGGGTGGCATATCTTTAGGTATTACTCCCGGGCAGGGGGGAACCGGCCTTGTGTTGGCAGAGAGCCGGGTAGGTTCTCGGGGCGTCCCGCCAGAGGCATTCCCATGTGGCAATAGGAAGTTCCTTAGCCTGACCATTTGTTGGAAAATCCAAAAAAACAATACGCGCCATGTACGGTTTTAGTTGTATAACCTACCATGGAATGTGGCGGTAGCCTGCTATTGAACATGATAGCTATAGTAGGCATAAGTACGAAATGCCTATGCTGGCTAAGAATAATATTATACTTTCAAAATGTTTTCCCACTACGCACTAATAATAATAATATCAAAATGGTTTTTACGTATCAAGCATGTTTGACTATCATAAGGAGAAATCTCCTCCAATTCTGTGTATGCATGGTGTGTGTGGTGGGAGGCCTTATGGTAGTTTCATTTTCGAAAAAGCATTGCGAATTTCAAATTTAAATCCTTGTGATTGTTTTCAAAGACAAACCGTTTTTGTTTGCTCACACCAGTCCCGTGGTTGACTCGGAGTTTATTGTTCCGTTCCTAAACTCTGGGTCCCTATAATTTTCCACATGGGCATACTAGAGTTTGGTTTTTCAGATAGTCAGGTCTAGTAGATTATCTGGAGCTAGTTCAGTCCTTGGACGACTGACCTTGCTTATGTTGGTGCAACCTTGATGGTGGATCGAGCTAGGAGTTTTGGAGCTTTGTCTTTGGAGCTTTTGGATCAGAGTTGCAGTATTGGATTATGTGAAGACTTATCTCTTATTGTATCGTGTTCCGCTGTATTTTGTGTTGTATATTCTCTGATGTTGATGATTATCATTGTATCAAACAGATGTATTAGATATTGTATTCATGTTGTATTAGTGATATCATCTTTTATTCCGCTGTGTTATTTATCATCTAATGGCGTTGCAAGCTCCAGCGATACGAATTTGATGTTGTTTGTCAGACATCGAGTTAGGGTCGTGACATTTTGGTATCAGAGCTAGAGTTGAGTAAGAACTTTAGCTATGGAGTGTAACACATTAGATGGCTCATTAGAGATAGGGTGAAGTATACCCTAGAATGAGTATAACCATTGGAACCAAAATTCAAATTTCTCGGTCTATTCTCTTTATCTGTTGTTATTCTCTAAGATATTTCATCTGCATGCCTAAATCGGTTTTCTTACTATTAACGGATAGTAAGAATGAGTGGAAGAAGAGGACGAGATTGGGGACAGGGTGGTACCACTTCAACTGGTCAAAGCCCTGCAACGACAGATATTTCCATTCAATCTCAATCAAATTTGGCTGATATATATCGAAGATTTTCTAGACTTGGTGGAAAACCATTCACTGGCAAAGAGTCTGTTATCGAAGTACAAGCCTGGATTCGATCATGCAAAAGGATTTTCAAAGGACTAAAACTGGAAGATGATCAGATGCGATTGATAGCTTCTTGGCAACTCCAGGAAGAGGCTTTAATTTGGTAGGAAACAGTTACATTGGATGAGCCGGCGGATGAGTTTACTTGGAGTCGTTTCAAAGAAGTGTTCGAGCAGCGATATATACCTTCCGCTGGTATCTCTAGAATATACTAGGAGTTTTTGGATTTGAAGCAAGGAAGTTTGTCATTTGAGGAGTACTTAAACAAATTCAATGAATTATCTCGATTTGGTCCAGAATTGGTGAATACACCGTTAAAGAAGAATGAAAAGTTTATTCGGGGAATGAACAAGGAGTTTCAGGAAAGGATGACTACTCACATTAAGGAATCTTTTTTTGAATCAATTGATATGGGTCATAGATACGATACTCTGGATAAGCAAAAAGATCCGGAGGAGAATGGAGATACAAGTAATCTAAATTGGAGGAAAAAGAAATTTGGTGGAAAGAAACCGAGGAAAGATAAAGGAAAGAAGAATATACATAAGAAACAGGTGAAAGATGTTACTTGTTTCAACTGCTAGGAGAAAGGCCATTACTTTAACAATTGTAAGAACCCCAGGAAACAAGGAATGAGAAAGCCATTTATGAAGCCATAACAGGAATCTAGGGAATGTTGTTACTGCCACAAGCCGGGACATAGGATCATGACTTGCCCTGCACTAAAGCAAGCTCAAGCAGCGAGGGCGTATGCAATCAAAGGTGATTCTTTAACCTCAAAAAATAATTAAGGAAAAGGAATTTTATAAGGTAACCTTCTCATTTACGAATAAATTGTTCGAATTCTCTCGACATGAGAACTACCCTTAGTTTTATTTCTCAGTAAATCGTAAATGAGTTAAACCTTGAATCTGAGATCGTAATCGAATCTATTTTCGTCTATTTCATTGGGTTTCAATATAATCTATGAATGGTTAGTTATCCCTTCGAACTAACCAATACCCTCGTATACTTCGTAGGTCAGATAACCCAATTGCTTCGTAGTTGATTGAGTTTGTTCTCATATCTATTGTTGATATTCTGATTTGGTAAGCCAGATGCAGAATTGATATCCAGTTTGAATTGGAAATATATTTCTCTATCTTTCATCTATCTTTGTTGTCTCCTTGGCAAATTTCAGGGATGAAATTTCTTAAGGGGGAATCTGTAACGATCCCGGTTTAAAGACGAATTTAAGTTTGTAATTAGATATAATTTTTGGGTTAAATTGTGGATTTATTTGAATTTTTCAAATTTAATAAGGTATATATACTTATTTGTTTTCGAATTTTGGTTTGAAACTCAAAATAAATATTTTCAATTGAATTGGATTATAAATAAATTTTGATTTTGAAATTAAAAATGTAATTAAATGAATTGGATTTAAAGATTATACTTTGGAAAAAATAATATGTATGATTATTTATTAAATGTGTAAATTGTGTTTTAATCCATTTTCTTTATGAAGTTATAAGAAGTATAAAATAAAATTTATCTTATCAATATTTAATGTAAAGTATAAAATAAAATATATGTTATAAATTTAATACTTGATATTTAAACTATAAAAAGAAATAAAAATTCAAGAATTTATGTTAATAATAAAATTTATATGGCCATATGGCAACATAAAATCAAACTATAAAATAATAACAAATGAAATACATCTAGAATTGTATGTGAGTTATATGAAGCATAAAGGCAAGGAAAAGAAACGAACAAATATGTACATATAAAGGACAAGAAGATAGATAAAAATGTACATGTATAAAGAACAAAAAGAAAGAAAAAATATCTATGTAATAAAGCTTACAAAAGAAAATAATGAAACAAACAAAAATGTCTACAAAACAACAAAACTGTATATACAAATTCAAGTGGATTATATGTAAACAAAAATAGAGACACAAGCATTAAATGCTTTCTTCTCAAGCACACCATATATATCATCTTAGCCGAAATATAAATTACTTCATTTCAGTAATAAACAAAAATATCTTTAGTCAAATAAAAGAAGAATCTGTTCAAATGAAAGAAGCTAACTGGATAATACCTTCCCTTGTACAACTATCCTCTTTATATATATCAACTCTATTCTATTTCGTTCAGTGAAAATTAAGCAAACCAAAAAAAAAAAGATAAGAAGCATCATTCAACTCAAAACATCATTCAACAAGAAACCAGGATTCAAAGGAAATCAATACTACAGTTTCAAAACACAGAGCTGCCCTCTGTTCTTTAAATTAAAATGAGTAAACTTCTGTTTAAAAACAGTTTATGATCTGATATTATGATGATACCCATAATAATTGTTGAAGTAGTAAAACAAATGATGTTTACATACATGGATTCATATGTGTATGTATGGTTGTGAGATGATTGGTTTGTGAATATCTGTGTTGAACATGTTCTGTATCTTACACGCTCTACCTTCAAATAGAAAAAATATTTGTATCCTTCCTTGTAAACAATTTTTGGCTAGAATATATAAATGAAAATTGGCAATTACAATGTGTTATGAATTTTAAGAATAATATCTTGTATTTATATTTAGCAACTATCTTAAAAATGAACAATGTCAGTGATGAGCTTAAAATTCGTCAGTAATCAATCAAGTAAATTTCAATTTCTGATTATATAATATGAATAGTAGTATCAATTCATGATTTTAGGAATTGGAATGGTGATTCTTAGTGAAGTAAATTCTGAGGAAATCAGGGATAAAGAGTTTTGGGTTTTTGGGGTGTTGCCGTTGAACGGCGTCGATTGAAGCTTTGAGTTTTGGCATGAAGGAGGCTGGAGTAAGGTAGAGTGATGGAAAAATGTAGACAAAATTTTCAGTTGCAAGAGATGGGAGAATGAATTTAACTTAGGGTTTAAGGTTCGACTGTGATATGGCCAGAAAATGAGATGTGTGCGGCTTCAATGCTTGATCGAGTGCTACAGGGGCTTGGGAAATGGTAGAGGGGATAGCGACGAGTGGTTGGCCGGAGTCTCGAATTTTCTGATGGTTGAGGATGTCGAGGCGAAGCATTTGAAGATCGGTGATAAAATTTCCAGGTTTGGTTTCGAGCTCGAATTCAATTTCGAGTGATGATGGAGTTTGTGGGTGGTCGTAGATTAACTCGTAGGCGATCGTCGACTTGCTTGACGATGTGGTGTCGCTTGGAGGCGATCAACGGCCTCGTGCACATGCATGGCAGCGAATGGTGTCAGCAAGACTCTAAGTGATGTTCGGCGTGAGTTGATTCTCGAGAAAGGTGGGTGAATGCTTCGGGTTCGTGCTCGAGTTCGTGAGTTGGTTGCCTGCTATTATAATTTAACTAAAAATTTAACTTACTAAAAAAAGAAGAGAAGAAGAGGTGTACGCGAGAGGAAGAGAATGACTCGGGAAGCTGTTGCATGCCTCGATTTTTACTCGAGCAAATGGGGGAGATTGCTCGGTTTTGCTTCCCAAGCCTGTAAAATATTAATAGTAAGTTAAGTGAACTATTTAAACAAAGTTAAGTGGTGTTGACTAATTAATATATGACAAATTCAAGTCAAGACCTTATTACAGTTTAAATTATTTCCAATTAATACTTTAGAATGTTTTAAAATCTAGTTAATACTTTAATTAAGTAATTAATATAAAACAAGTGTTGGAATTTAATTAACATCAAAGTTTTCAAATTTGTAATAAATTGATTTTAAAGTTTAAAGAAGATTTTTAAAATGTTAATTAAGACAAATAATTATTATTATTTAATTGGTTTAAAAAGGGTAATTAAGAATGGATAATTAATTTAAAATTGTAATTAACTAAGTTATTAAAGATTGATTAATTTGAAATTAAAGATTTAGTTAATTAACAATCAAGTGTTTAATTTAATTTTTAATTAAGAATTGTTAATTTGATAATTAGAGTTGATTAATTTATGATTAGTAGTTAATTTAGATAATTAATTAAGGAACAATTAATTAAAGATTTAATTAATTTATCATTAAGAATAGTTAATCATTGATTTAAGTAAATCAATAAAAATATTTATGTGGTTAATTCTTTTAAATCACCTTCACCTTAAATTGAAGATGATTGACTATCATCAAAATGTTATGTACTGAATTGATATTTCTGTTTGTGATTGTGATACTGTGTGATGTGAATTGTTTTATGCTGAACTGTGATTTGTGATTTGTTTCTGTATATATATGTGAAAACCCCTTTGCCTGTAAAACGGCATTTGAATTTCGATGCGACAGGGAGTCGGATTTCAGTTGGTTATTCGAAACCTACATCGAATCATATTAGTGAATCTTTGTGATTGATAAATTTACTTTATCTATGAATCTGTGAATTAAGATAAGCGTTATGGGTTATACCGCTTATCGATATATCTGTAATGATTGATGTTGTGCACTACTGTGTAAAACCCCTGGACCACGCTTGTACACACACCAATATGGATTGCACGTGGAAATCGGTTAAGTCACGGATATTTGAATTTTTCAAATAGTTTTGAATTTAAATTTCAAATTCAAATAGTTTTGAAAATGGAATTGAATTAAATATAAAAAAGCTTTTGAAATGGAATTCCAAAGATAAAAGTTATTCTCAATTACTTAGTTGAGATTTGAAATTTGAATAAATTAATTTAAAATTTGAATTCAATATCTGGAATTGAATTCTATATCCAGTATTTATGATATAAAAGGATTAAACAAGCTTATATGGGTTTTAAACCATTTTTAAAGTATTGTTTTGGGAGTTTGAATTGACCCAACGATTTTTAACTTGTATAAATGAAATCGGATTTTCCGAAATGAAAACGGTTTGTTTTCAAATAAAAGCTTTCATATAAGTATTGAATTTCCAATTTGTGTTAAAGGGATTTCAAGTTTGAATTGAAATAGTTTTCCAAATTATGGGTGAATCTTTGGAAATGAGTTTTGGAAGCTATGAAATAAATCTTGATTTAAAGATTTAATAAATTAATCCAATTGAAATGGAAATTGTTTCGAAATCCGTGAATGGATCTTTGTGAAACTGGATGACTTTGTAAAACAAATCATTTGTTTTAAAAGATTTAAAATGGTAATTGGTTTAAACCATTTGAAATATATTTGAATTTTAGAGTTGTGACTTAATTGAAATCCCATATCCATATGTTATAAATATTACGCTCATTATTCTGTTTAGCCGGAAGAGGACCTTGTGTCATATAACCCATTTCGAATAATGATACGTCGTTATGGATAACATTTGAAGAACGGTGGTGAAGTCCGGATATTTGCAAGAACGATAGGATAACCTATCGATTGTCTCTGCATTGAGTAGCTACGGTATAGAGATTTCCTGAGTGATGGAAGTCCGATTGGGATTGTGAATACCCGGATTGCAAGGGCTTCTTCGGAAGTGCCTTCGGTTCTGTTCGAACCCGAGATAGACTTGTATAGTCGTATGTCTGACATTACACTTTGAATATAAAGCAGATTTATTTCAAATACATATTTGTTGGTGGCGGAGAATTTATTCTCTTAGCTTAACACCCTTCTCTGAGACGTACAAGCTCAGAGGTTATGTAGTTGAAGGTTATCAGCAATATACTCCCAATTTGGTAGTGTGGCATGCTAAGTGCTGCTGTGTGTTGATGATCATTGGTTGATCATTTGTGATCAAAGCATGACTTTCGTGAAAATCGTAGCTTTGTGGACGAGACCTCATCGAGCCTCACAAACCGGTAATGGTCGAAACAGGAAAGATGCGGTAAGCTTTCAAGGGTAGCTCCCCTAGGGTGTGACTATTCCTTCTGGAAAAGGGTAGTATCATGGTATGGAGCCCAGCTACTTACTCATGTGGGCACTGTAGTATATTTATTATTACTGTGTGATGTTGTTGGTGTAGAGGATCCTCGTATAAAGGTCCCAAAGGATTGGGGGTGGCATATCTTTAGGTATTACTCCCGGGCAGGGAGAAAACTGGCCTTGTGTTGACAGAGAGCCAGGTAGGTTCTCGAGGCGTCCCGCCAGAGGCATTCCCATGTGGCAATAGGAAGTTCCTTAGCCTGACCATTTGTTAGAAAATCCAAAGAAACAATACACGCCCTGTACGGTTTTAGTTGTATAAGCTGCCGTGGAATATGGCGGTAACCTGCTATTGAACATGGTAGCTATAGTAGGCATAAGTACGAAATTCCTATGCTGGCTAAGATTAATATTGTACTTTTGAAACATTTTCCCACTATGCACTAATAATATTAATATCAAAATGGTTTTTACGTATCAAGCATGTTTGACTATCATAAGGAGAAATCTCCTCCAATTCTGCGTATGCATGGTGTGTGTGGCGGGAGGTCTTATGGTAGTTTCATTTTCCAAAAAGCATTGTGAATTTCAATTTTAAATCCTTGTGATTGTTTTTAAAGACAAACCATTTTTGTTTGCTCACACCAATCCCATGACTGACTCGGAGTTTATTGTTCCGTTCCTAAACTCTGGGTGCCCATAATTTTCCATACGGGCAGACTAGAGTTCGGTTTTTCAGATAGTCAAGTCTAGTAGATTATCTGGAGCTAGTTCAGTCCTTGGACGACTGACCTTGGTTATCTTGGTGCAACCTTGATGGTGGATCGAGGTAGGAGTTTTGGAGCTTTGTCTTTCGAGCTTTTGGATTAGAGTTGCAGTATTGGATTCTGTGAAGACTTATCTCTTATTGTATCGTGTTCCACTGTATTTTGTGTTGTATATTCTATGATGTTGATGATTATCATTGTATCAAACAGATGTATTAGATATTGTATTCATGTTGTATCAGTGATATCATCTTTTATTTCGCTGTGTTATTTATCATCTAATGGCGTTGCAAGCTCCGACGATACGAATTTGATGTTGTTTGTCGGACATCGAATTCGGGTCGTGACATTTTGGTTGTTGGAGGATTGGTCTTTTCGGTCGTCAACCTGCCTGCTTTTCTCATCCTTTCATCTCTCTCTTTGTGATTTCTTGCAACGGAAGTGGCCTCTTGATCTAGATTGTCGTTTTTCCTATCGGTTTTGGTTGCCTTTGATCGGCCGTCACTTCTCATGGCCCTTCTCGTATTTGGTTATGGATGGTTGATGTGTGCCCCTTCTCTGGTCTACCATTATGGATTCTTGGTTGTGCATTTTCTTCTTAAAATTGTGTTGTGGTTGTGGCTTCTTGGTTTTTGTATCTGGCCCTTTGATTTGTCGGATGACTATTTGCTCCTGCCTTTTTTCATGCTTCAGCTGTGGTCCTTCCTCTGCGATCGCCTTGCGACGGAGGATTTTCTTCATCTATTGGCTATCGTGTAGATGTGGCTCTTCATGTTATCCTCTGGTTGCCTTCAATCTTCGATCTGCTGCAACGCTGGCGTCCTATCTCCGCTGTCTTCTTCTAAGGTAATTCATAGCAATGTCCTAGCTCTGATTCTCGCTGAGTTCCTGCACCGCTCCTTCTACCTCGGTTCGGCGAGGCGACCTATTATTATTGTCGCTTTTGCAGTTCTGGTCTGTGAAGTGTCTGTGTGTTTCATCTTGTGTTGATGAGCTGGTGTTGGTGTTTGTTTTCTTTCTTGGTTGATTTCCTCTGGAGCCTGGATGTCATGGTGGTGTGGTTTCTCTGGTTGTCTGTTGCTGGTGGTGGGTTTGTCAGGTATGCTATTGGGAGTTTATGCGATCTCTGTTATGCAATTCTGGTGTTCGATTGTTTGGTTCTAGAGGCATTGTTGTTTTGTCACTTCCCTTCTTTTGTGCTCTTCAACCAAATGGCCGAATTTCTCTGTTGGTCATTCTTCTCATGTTATGTTTTGGTTTGCCAATTATGACCTGTCTGATGATGTTGTTTATCATAGGCTATAAGCAATGTTCGGTTTCTTTGATACTTGTTTAGTTTCTATGCGCTTGTTTGTACGTTTTCACCCTCATGATGATTGTGACTGCCATGTGCAGCTTGTATTTGTAGTTCGGGCATGTTGTCCACTCCTGTGTTGTAATCTAGTTTAGATATAGTGGTCGGTCCACTTTAAAAACCTTGTATTAGCGGATAGGCGTCCCGCTTATCTCCTACTATGTATTGTTTTATTATTTGCTATTATAAAAAGTGGATGGTCCACTATAAAAACCGGCTGGCTTTGCCAAAAAAAACATGTTCATAGTCAACCCATGATATAAGAGAAGTTATTGGAGATACCAATAGGTTCAGAGAGAACCCATGAAATAATGAAGTTATTGTAGGTGCTAATAGGTTCTTAGTGATCCTTGAAAACTATGAAACAAGATAGGTTGTCCGTAAGAGTTTAGACAAGATACTAGTCAACCCATGAAGCTTAAAGTTTCTTAATGATCACATAAAAATTATGAAACCGGACAGATAGTACATAAGCTTTGAACAGGTTATTGGTTAGTCCATGAAAACTAATTAGTTAATAGTGACACTAGAAATTATAACTGTGACAGATAGTCAAATGAAGGAGGATGGAAATTCAGGATATTTTCCTTATTCGCATATCATCGTGATATTTTAAATTGCTATATTTTTAACTATTGTAGATGCAGGAGCTTGGTTATTATAAATTTTTGGAAAAGATATTAATGGGGGGAACCCATTTCGCTAAGCGATGTAGTCTCACTAGATATCTAAATGGTTTGAGATGGTAGATTATTATTCATACCATGCTTTTTTTCTGACTTATAGTTTATGTTTTCCCCTTAAACTCTCAGGTACTCAATTGATTTTGAGTAGTTTGAGAGTTGAGAATTTTCTGGTTCTCCTTTAGACGAATAAGCTTCCGGAAATGTGCTGGAGGCAAACTGGCTAATAGGAGATTCCTTTCTATTTGATTCTATTGTGTATTGATGTAAAGGCAAAGTTATTTAATTGCCTAGTATAGACTCAAATCATCCACGGAGGCATCTTCATATGTCGCTCTTGACATATTTTGTAATAAGTATATTTTGTCTAAACGTGGTCCGCGCACTGGTTTTATGTAATGAATTTGAAATATTTTGAAATGGAATGAGAAACTTGTTTAATGGTTTTAACAATTTTTCATATTCATGTGTTTCTGCTATATCAATGTATCTAACATTACGGCATTTTGTCATCGAGAATTAATAACTATGGCTGACTGTAGAATCCGTAGCCATTTGCTTTGGACCTGTAAGTGAAGGATGTTATAAGTTGGTATCAGAGCATAGGTTTATGAAAACTTAAAAAATCAAACTTAAAATGATTTTTCGAAACATAATCCAATGAATCAAAAAATAAGATCGAGGTTTGGGTTAACGCTATAGTAACGTACTTGTATTTGATATATATATACCCCTCTCTCTTAGATCGTTCTTATGTATCTTACTAAGGCTCGTATGCAAATTTATGAAAAAGGAAGAGGAAATCTCAGTGGAGAAAGCACCACAACAAATGGAAATGCTCTACCCAACGGGAGAAATCAGGGTCTACAGCAAAATGCTAATCAAAATGCAGATGCCAATGTAGGTGCTGGAAATCCACCGGTAAATATGGGGATAATGTATTAATTCTTCATTAATATGATGCAAGCTAAAGCAGCTGCTAGAGTAGCTGGGAATGTTAAAGCAGCTAATCATGTGGCTCTAATTGGAAACAACAATGCTAAGTTGAGCAGAGATTATACATACCTTAGTGGGAAGCCGTTTTTGGGAATAAAGGATGCTATAGAAATGGAGAATTGGCTTTTGCATCATGAGAGAATCTTCGTCGATTTGGGGATGAATGATGAGTAGAAGAGGAGACTAGCCACTAGGTAATTGCAGGGAATAGCGCTATATTGGTCAAATAGTGTCACTACTGGAGTTTCTGAGGAATAGTTGACTTAGGCGGAATTTCGAAGGAGATTCGAAGAGAGATTTTTGTATGAAGTTACCAAGTCGGCATTGTTGAGGAAGCTCATGGACTTAGTGCAAGGCAAGATTTCAGTGATTGAGTATGCCACGAAGTTTGATGAGTTATCTAGATATGGATTTGCTACTATTGATACCGTCAATAAGAGGAATGAGAAGTTTATTCAGCAATTGAGACCCGAGATTGCAAGTGCGACTTTGCAACATCTTCATGATCCTTTTAATGTTGTTGTGGAAATGGCAATCCAACATAAGGAGATACTTGCTACTTTTGGAAAGGAGAAGCAGGTTGAAACCACGAGTTCTCTTGGCAAGAAGAGGAAGTTCCTTAAGAAGAAGGGAACCCAGAAGGGAGAAGTTACCAAGAAGTCAAAGGCTAATCTGGTTTGCTTTAAGTGCGATAAGAAAGGTCATTATACTCATGAATGTTGAATTGGAAAGGGGAAAAGGTTGCAGATAAGAAGGGAGTGAAGTACTTCAACTGTGACCAGATTGGGCATTATAAGAATCAGTACCCAGAACCAGTCGGGGTGGATTGGGGAAATTCTTTACTGTTGGACCATAGTCTGCTAGGCCAACTGCTACTAAGAAAGGAAAGATTGTGATAGAAGGTAGCTTTTGATTCGAAGTACACTAGTTAGGGTACTATTTGATACTCTTGCATCACATTCATTTATATCTTAGTGTTTGGTTCATAGGTTGTGTTTAAAACCCACAAACCTTGTTACTTGAGGGCTGTGAATCTGATAGGAGGGTATGCAACTCTGGGAACGAGATGTGACCGTTAGAACTTGAGTTGTTAGGTCATAAGTTTGCATGCAGTCTATATGTTTTCGATTTCATAGACTTTGGAATCATTTTGGGAATGGATTGTTTGGGTAGATATGAGGCTAGGATATTTTGCCAGGATGAGGAAATATCGCCGAGTCACCTTAATAGTCATAACCGAATTATATTCTCAATGGAGGATTCTGACCGGAGTGCTTGTGCTCTGTTGAGTCCTATGGAAGTAGAAGGAGAGTTAAGTCAGGTTCGAGTAGCAAGAGAATTTGTAGATATTTTTGAGCTAGTTACAGGATTACCATGGAAATGAGCCGTTGAGTTTCGAATAGATCTTGTGTCAGGAGCAGATCCTGTAAGTAGACCACCTAATAGGATACCATCTTCTGAGATGCAGGAATTGAAGGTGCAGCTAGTGGATTTAGAAGGTAATAATTTTATCAGACCAAGCAGTTCGCCTTAAGGAGCAGCCACTGGGTTCGTGAAGGAACCAGATGGGTCATTAAGGATGTGTATCGACTATCGTAAGTTGAACGAGAAGACAGTTAAGAATAGGTATCCTTTGCCAAGAATCGATGATTTATTTGATCGGTTGAGTGGAGCCAGAGTGTTCTCCCAACTAAATTTGGCGACAGGTTTCCATCTGCTAAGAGTGGCAGAGGACAATATTTCATTAATGGCATTTTTAACTGGGTATGTTTCATACGGGTGGTTAGTAATGCCATTCGGGTTAATGAATGCACTAGTTTTCTTCGTAAATTTGATGGATCGGGTTTTCCAAGAGTATTTGGATAGGTTCATATAGATATTTATAGATGGCATTTTAGTATACTCTAAAGATGAAAGAGAGCATGAAGATCATCTAAGAGTAGTGCTTGAGACGTTGAGGAAGCATCAGTTGGAAGCGAAGCTTTCTAAGTGTCATTTCTGAAAGAAAAAGGTTAAGTTTCCTGGTCACGTGATTTCAGATAAGGGTTTGTCAGTCGATCCAGATAAGATCGAAGCTGTTAAAAACTGGAAGAGACCAAAGATGGTGACTGAGATTAGAAATTTTCTTGGACTTACTGGCTACCACCAGAGATTCATTAAGGATTTCTTGCAGATAGCAGCGCCTTTGACTAAATTAACTAGGAAGGATGTGAAGTTCATTTGGTCTGACAAATGTGTGGAAGCATTCCTTAAGGTAAAGTATTTATTGACCAACGTGCCTGTTTTAGTGGTTCCAAACGAAAACTAAAGGTTGATGGTGTATACTGATGCATGCGGAATCAGATTAGGAGTTGTGTTGATGCAGAAGGGTAAAGTCATTGCTTCATTTCACAATAGCGTAGACTGCATGAGATGAGATATCCTGCTCATGATTTGGAGTTGGCTGCGGTGATATTTGCATTGAAGATATGGAGACATTATCTATTAGGGGAGAGATTGGAGCTATGTACAGATTATAAGTCCTTGACATATTTATTCTCTTAGGAGGAGTTAAATAAGAGGCAGCAGAGGTGGCTAGTTTTTAGAAGCTTATGATTTTGGTATAGAGTGTGCACCTAGGAAAGGAGATAATGTAGCAGATGCTCTTAGTAAAAAATATCAGAATGTGGTGTTAGCTATGTTGGCAGAATGGAAAGATTTAGAAGCTTCAACTACTTGTAGTGTGCAATTAAGATCGACTACTAGTTCTAGTCAGAGCACGGCTATGATGTCCTGTTTGGAAGTTCGACCAGCATTGATCGAGAGGATTGCTTCTAAGCAGAAAGAAGAACCATTATTAGTCGAGAAGATTAAAAGGCTTGAGGTTGGATCGAAGATCGATGAGTTAAAGGATTTTAGTCTTGACCGGAGGGGATGGTTGAGAAACAAGGGACGGTTGTGTGTTCCGAACGTTGAAGACTTAAGGAAAGAAGTTCTTAGGGAATATCATCGACCTAAATTCAAGGTTCATCCCTGAGGAACCAAGTTGTATCAGGATATGAAGAGGAGCATCTATTGGGAAGGTATGAAGAAGGATGTTGGTTTGTGGGTTAGGCAGTGTGCAAACTTTAGCCAAGTGAAGGCGGACATCAAAAGCCATGTGGGTTCCTTCAACCTTTGAAGATACCAGTTTGGAAATGGTATTCGATATCCATGGATTTCATAGAAAAGTTCCCAAGGTCGAATAGAGGAAACAAAAGTATATGGATTATAGTGGACAGATTGACTAAGATTGCCCATTTCATTCCAGTTAAGTCAACCAGGACGACGCATGTTTTAGCTAAGTTGTTTGTGAAGAACATAGTTAAACTGCATGGAATTCCTAGTAGTATAGTAAGTGATAGAGATTTCTTATTCACCAATGAGTTCTGGAAGAGTCTATAGGAGAATTGGGATACCAAGCTTAAGATGAGTATTGTGTATCACCCTCAGACGGATGGGCAGACATAGAGAGTCGGTAAGGTACTCGAGGATTTGTTAAGAGCTTATGTGTTGGATTTTGGTGGATATTGGGAAGATCACCTACACTTAATCGAGTTTCCCTATGATAATAGTTATCAGACTAGTATAGGAATGACACCTTTTGAAACTATGTATGGAAGGCCTTGCAAATCACCAGCATGTTGGTTGGAAATTGGAGGCATATTAATCTTGGTCCAAATTTGGTTAGAGAGACGACAGAGAAGATTGAGTTGATCCGAGAAAGGACGAAGGAAGCTTGTTCTAGATTGAAAAGTTACACAGATAAGAGGCGTAAAGATCTAGAATTCTCGGTTGGAGATAGAGTCTTCATTAAAGTATCACCAATGAAGGATGTGGTATGATTCGAAAAGTCATGGAATCTGGCACTGAGGTCTGTTCCTAATTATAAAGAGGATCGGAAAGCTCGCATACAGAGTAGAGTTGCCAAGCAGTTTGGCAAGTGCCCATAATGTGTTTCATGTATCTCATCTTCGTAAGTATGCACATGATCCAGAGACTACTATTCCTTTAATGAAGTTGGAAGATTTGATAGAAGAACCGAATTTGACATTTGTTAGACAGCCGTTTCGGGTTGTAGCGAGAGATGAGAAGAGGTTAAGAAACAAGACTGTCAAGTTGGTGAAAGTTTAGTGGAGCAACAACGAGAAGGACTGTACTTGGGAGACAGAAGACATGATTAGAGATATTTATCCTGATCTTCTATGAGGGTATGTTCTATACTTGCTTTATATAGACCGTTGCTAGTCAGGTAGGCTAGTATGGTAGTTAGGAGATGTTATAGATGATAGCAATGCTTAGTATTTAGTCCTTACTAAATTTTGAGGACGAAATTCTTTAAGGTGGAGAGCCTGCAACACTCCTAATTTTGAATAACATTATTCAAGAGAATTAATTAGATAAATTAAATAAAATAAATATTAGAGTGATAAGGAGATTGAGATTTGAAAACTAATTAGAGGTCGTGCTTAATTAAAAAAATTAAAAGAATGATTTTATGGAAATTATTTTATAAGTTAACTAATAAGAGAATAAGGCAATAGCATTTTGGGAAATAGCTGTCCATCATAACCCTTAACCCCTAAACCATTATTCCCGTTTTTATTCTATACATTCATAATTCAAAAACATAAGAAAAGAGGAGCTCAAAGCTGGCCACAACCTAGGAAAAAGGAGATTAAAAATTATCTGAAGCTTAGAATTCAAGCAGAGGATTAATCAAGATCAAATCTTAAGTTCCTTATCCAAAGAAAGTGAATAATAATCAAAACCATCTCATTTTTTTTGAGAGCATTTGATTTCGAATTTTAAGTGTAAAACTTTTATGATGATTTTAATGATGATATGCTTGGATTACATCATATGTTTGATTCAAACAAGTATGTTTGATAAATGTTTTATTTGACTTTAAGGATAAAATCGTATAACTTGGGTTTCGAATGCTATGAAGATTTAATATGTTATGTAAAACGTTATTTTGGAGATGAGTTTAAATTTTCATAATTATCCAAGTTATATACAATTTATTATGAATTTTTGAAAAAAGAAATAAGTAATTGTGTTTAAAAATTTAATTCGACTATTATATAAAGGATTTTGGGTCTGAAATTTATATATGTTTGATAACATATTAAAAGTGAATTTTAATGATTTTTGGGGACTTTTACCTAAGTAATTTACTATATAAATCAAATTAATTAAGTCGGACTATTCAAATGTCCTAATCGCTTTGTTAAAGGAAAGGGCTACTTTGTTAATTATTTTAACTAATTAATTCTGGATGGATTCAGAAGTCTTTTAGAAAATATTTTTGGTAAATTTTATGGAAACCAGTTATATTTTTACGAATAGGAAAATCAGTTGAAAAGCATTTAATTAAAAAGGCAACAAAACAGTTTTGCATAGATTTACTGCTTCGCCGCTCCCAGTTGCAACCTTTCGACCTCCTACCTTCATCCCCAATAATTCAAAACTAATACACATGGTATTAATGCTTTGGTACGTAGTGGATTGGAGAAAGACGGTAGGTATAGACTCGAAATCATGATTTTGAAGGGGTCGAGGCCATTTTGAACAGCTTCCGAAGGCCTTCATTTTTCTTTCAAAAGAGATGCTGCTTGCCTTGCTTTTAAAAGGATGCTTTTGTAAAGGCTGAATCACTTACATATACATAGCTTTCGAAGGGGTTGCCGCCTTTTTGTATTAAAGGGTAGATTTCTATGATGACCCACATTTCAAAGGGTTTAAATTGACAATAATCCACACATGTCTAACTTAAACAATCCGAAATATAGATAATTAATGGGCTTAGTTAAGAAAAATAAGAAAAGAAGAAGAAACAAAAACGGAATCTCGCAGCGGAACGACAAAATATAACGATCAAATAAACAATTCATGAAGCTGTTTATATAATACATTTGATTGTATTCTATAAAACATTTATCAGAGTTAGAAATACATCAGGAATAAAATAAAGTAATGTAGTGGACAACATGATGCAAGACTAATAGTAATAATATACCAAATATTCATCTCCGTCCTCTAGAGTAAATCTTCAATAAGCTGAAAACTTAGGGCTGACCCGAGCATAATGAAAAGACAAAACACTCGAGTCAGGACTAAAATATACTTATATAAGTCAAATGTATATCGCATATAACAAGAGTGTAACGGTGTCAGACGTGTTTATGGATTTTCATATCTCCTTTCTAGTGTATAACGTGTGTGCTATAATTCAAAAGATGCTACGGGATTTTCCATCTCTTAAGGATCATCAAAATATTTATATGTAGTAGAGTGCACTATATATAGAATGTCTAATCAATAAAATAGATATCAAAATAGCGTTAAGGCTTTACATTGATCCCACTTGATGTGATTTTAACCATTAGCATATAGTTTGCATTTGATACCACCAGTAGAACGTTGGTAGTCAGGGATGCGCCGGATATGACATCGCTAAACTAAAATCGTATGGGTCTCATTTAGGGGTAAAAGTATGACAAGGCACGTGAGGCAATGCCCAAAGTAGGATATTACCAGTTTACCCTTCCCGGCAGGTGGTAATGCATCATAGCTATGATCGCCCACCGCTTCCAACACTCCCATAAACTCGAAGGGTGTGCACCAATCAATCATAATGTAAATGATGATGATACGAAGAAGTGCGTCCGCTCGCGGTAGCTAGCCTACTTGGCCGGTACGACTCCTGCTTTAGTCATTTCAAATTGGCACAAGTACCAGGCTAATCCATCATCATTCTCTTTCTTCAAATCCAACAATCACCGCCAAATTATACCAATTCGTTCTGGGTCACCACTCTACATACATAGTTGTCAAAGTGGTTCCAGTATCGACAGAGAGTATGCCCATAACCGGCTCTGGTCTCTTTAACAACCAAACGTCATTTTACACACCGGTTGATACATTTACATTTCGAAAACAGTTCATACTTGATATCAAAATATCATATTTGCTTCAAAATCAAAGCTATTTCGAAATCGTCACATTTACTCAAAATGTACCATTTCACTTCGAAAATCATTTTCATCTTAGTATCTCGATTTCACTTCCAAAATCGTTTTGAATTCCAATTTGGGTTACAACTTCATTTAACTCAATTCGTATTTAAATCCATGATTTGAAAATAACATTCCACCCTTGATCAGTTTGAATTTTTGAAAAATAGTTTGAATAGTTTAAAATATTTTTAAATAGTTAAAATAGTGTAAATGGTTAAAATAGATAAAATAGTTTAAATGGTTAAAATAGTTTAATACAAAATAGTTTAAGCATTAAAATGGTTTATATAGCAAAATAATTTGGAAAAGCAAAATAATTTTTATGTTCAAGAAGAACCCTTTGAATAGTTTTATATTAAATAATTTATTTGAAAATAATTTCAAAATCAAACTGATTCAACTCAAACTTCCTAATTTAAATCAATTCCATTTTCCATTCAATCGATTCAATTTCAATTTTAATTCAAATCAACTTGAACTTCAATTTCAAATTAATTAAATTCCATTTTCAAATACAATTAATTCAAATTCAAATTCAATTTATATCAATTTCAAGCTTAATTTTCAAAATATCAATTCAAAACATTTAAATCAAATTACCCTTCAATATTCAGTTTAAAATCGCAATCTTCAAATATAATTCAATTCCAAGATCAATTTCGAAATATCGTTTTTATATCACTTTTACTTAGTAAGATTCAAAGTTCGAATAAAAGTTCAATCTTTTAAAACAAATTGATTTCCAAAAATTCAAATTATATTTCGATTATAACTTCAAAATATCAACTTCGATTTATTTAAACAATTTCCATTACCAGTTTAAATTTGAACATTACGAGCTCAAGTTCGAAAGTAATATGATTTCTATAAATTTTATTTTTATTTCTTTTAAATCAAAACCATTTAAATAATTTCAAATCCAAAATTTTAAAATCATCTAATTTAACAAATCCTGTGTCCATATAATTTTCTATCTTATGGCCAAGTGATCAGTTATTTCAATTTAATTTCAGAGATGAATATATATCATTTCAATCCAACTCTCGATGTTATAGGTATATATCATTTCAACCTACTTCTTAATTTATTCGAAATAATTCAATTTACAGTTTTATACACTGGAAATAATATACAGCATCATGACATGATATATATATATATATATAAACAAATAAACTCCACACATCCAATATTAACCATTTTGCATCCAACACAATCAATCATACAAACAAACAATATAATTCTCAGCAATTTCATAGTTGTCAATATCAGATAATTTACTGGAAATTAAATCCCGATTTCAATTTAATTGTCAATTTTTTATTTTTAACAGTTACTTCAATGACAATCAGATAACAATTAAATTTATCAAACAACGACCAATAAAATTTATGTCACTTCATTAACCAAATTTGACTAGCATAAAAATATTATAGTACATTGTGAGTATTATAAAACACTCACCTTTTATTTGAAACTAAAAATATTTCAGCTGCAAATAAATTTCAATTTGGCTCCATGCTGTAAACGACTTCGATACGATCGAAATGTGATTCGTTTCACTCGAATGGACCTCGCATGAGAAAATTTCAAATTAAATAATATTCAATAGTAATTAAATTTAATTATAAAATTAAGTTAACAAATAAAAGAAAAAGGAAGACAAACCTTCCTCTCAGGCCGAAGCTTCCTAGGCATGCTACATACTGCTCACGTGTCAAAGTTGCGGCTTCACGTTTCATTTTTTTTCACGCTCGTACGTCGCGACGCCACTCGACGAACGCCGACCCAATAGCGATTGTAACGACCCACTATTTTGCACCATTCATATTCGACAATACATTAAAATATGTCAAGCTTGAATAGTTCAAAACAATAGATTGTAATTAAATTAGGAGCAAATGAAATCAAACCACAGAATCACAGACACAGAAATCAGAATACTCACAGCGGAAATTAAAAATAACATAGTGGTTCATGAAGCCACTATCAATAGTCTCAAAATAAATATAAAGTACATAGTCTTAAACCAAATATAGGTTGAAGTCTCCACAGAAACACTCAATATTAAATTGTCTTTATTACAACGACTAAAATAAGAACTGAACAAAACTTGACGGTAGCTTGAAAAGAGATGATCTGCTGAAGTCCTAGCTCCGGAGGTGAAGTCTGAACTGAAACTCAGGCTGACCCGAGCGTAAAATAAAACATAAACACTCGAGTCAGGACATTCATACTTATATAGTGTAAGCTAATTCAAGTGAACTGTAATATAGAGCAAGTAACTTAAAGGATGCTTGGGACCGCCCATCCTCTAAGGATCCGTTAAACTATTTACTATATAGTAATATTTCGCTATTAATAGTGTCTATTAGTAAAATAAACTTACTTTTAAATAGCGTTAAGGGGTTACCCATATAGCCCTTAACACCTAATATATTCCCATAGTCTATACAGTACCGTAATCTCCCCCGTACTGGGCGTCGTCAGAGGGCACTTCATAGGTATGGTACAAAACCAAAATCGTATAAGGCTCGCTATGGTAGGTGACACGGCACAACTAGGCAATGCCAGGGTAGATATACCAATTGCTATCCGGACCGGTGGTAACGCATAGCTGCTACTACCGCCCACCTCGAACAACACTCCCAAATTCAAAGGTGCGCACCAAACAATCACAATGTAATAGAATGACATACAAAGAAGTGTGTTCGATCAAAGGTGCTACCTCATTAATCCAAGAATCGCGCCTGTTTTAGCCACCTTATGTCAACTCACGGGAGTCGGGTCCACGTATTTACCTCAAAGGAAACGTCGCCACCATCCTACTTCATTCCGGAATCTCCACCGCGTACACGGTTGTCAAAGTGGTTTTCGGTATCGACAGAGAGTATGCCCATATCTGATCCCGGTCTCTTTAACAACGAACGTTATTATTACCCGTGGTTAATAAGAATCCAAAATAGTTTGTATTTAAATCAAATACTACCTTTTAAAAAACTATTTAAAAGTGAAGTTATTATTTTTCACAAAATCTAATATAAAAATCCCAAAGGTTTAGCCTTAGTCCATTTGTATCAACTATAGCACTTGCAAAGTGCGGTAATATCCTTTACAATAAATTTGAGTGAATTAAATTTTAGACTTCAATAAAATTTCAGCAAAATTAAACCTTTATTTAACCAAATTTAACTTATAAAATCATCATTTCCACCTTTAAATAGTCATTTAAATTACTCAATAATTTATGGTTTTTATAAAGTAAATTCCTCAAATATATATCTAACTTTTAATACTTTCTTATTAAGATCAAGTACAAAAATTCTTATGAATTTCACTTAACAATTTAGTTAAATTACCGTTTCCAAAGTAACTAAATTTTCAATTAATTTCTTATCTTACCTTTATTTCAAAACCAGCCTCTCATTTCCAAAATCAAGTTATATTTCAACTTCCATATTTTTCCCTAATTTAACTATTTAATTCATAGAAAACTTAACCTTGCTTTATATTCAAGTTATAAAAATTTCATATTTTATTTCTTAACTTAAATTCCATTTGTTTACAAATCCAAATTTCAAGACAAATTGTATACTTTAAGTTTCTAACAT
The DNA here is from genome assembly GCA_030765085.1 of Allium cepa. NCBI lineage: Eukaryota > Viridiplantae > Streptophyta > Magnoliopsida > Asparagales > Amaryllidaceae > Allium > Allium cepa. The sequence goes on from CM060931.1 coordinate 466,148,215, forward strand.
TATTTACATATTTAACTAGTATAATATCACTATACATATAAATTCATTTTTAATCCAATTTTAAACAAGGAATTATTTAAACATTTAATATTTCCAAAATATATATATATATATATAACCACGGGTCTGTATAGTATTTTCTAACCTAGGTCAACTGATACGGATAATATATCATTTCAATCCGTAATTTACAAAGAAAACCGGGTTCTATCACTTCAAACCCGCAATCCCAAGTTAATTAAATAACTAAATCAATAAATAAATATCGTTCAGGCATATCATTTTAGCCTGTAACGATTTTTATTCTACAGGGAACTTGTAGTGTGATTAAACAGTAAATAATAAATAAATAGTGTAACAGCATAAATAAACAGTATATAATAACACTAATGTTGCGTAGGTTTAATAACGGGATTTTTAACATCATCAGTTTATATCACAGTCAATTAAAATGAAATAATAATTATTCTACAATCACACTTGTTATCAATTTACAGATATATAAGTACGTTTGTCAGGTAAGAATACTCACCTTACGAAGCTAAAGATTTCGATTCAAAACTGTGGTGACTACACCAGAACAGCGTACAGAAAGCACGATCAAATTTCAACGAATGTGACACCCCGATTTCGATCTTGAACAAAATAGACGAATAACAAATTACGCGAATTTTACAACGATCAAAGCAAAATTTTAAATAACAACTGGAACGAAATTTGATACAAAAAGGATAAATTGATCAAATTTGCTCGACTGCCTCTCCACACAACCCGACCCCAACTTCATAGGCTCGGCTAAGATAAAATTTTCTCTCTTTTAAAAAAAAATAGATGCATGCACGCACTAAATCATGCTAGTTGAATTTTTGGGGCATAGGTTGTGAAAAAGGTGGTGCACGCAAGCCAAAAGAAACACGCACGTCAACTGCATGCGCTTATTCTTCTTCCTCTCTTGTTTTTTTTCCTTTGAAACGTTCGTGCCCTTCCCAGGTAGCATGTTGTCACACCCTGCTTCCTTGTTTCGAAAGGACTACAATCTCCACATCATTATTATCTTAACCCAAGGTGACATGCACGAGATAAGTACGGCCATGCCTTTGGGTAATTAATGGTGATCTTGCTCAAAAGTTTTCGGCCAGCTGTCCATCCGGGGTGGTGGCGGAGAAGGTGGATCAGCCGTCCGTAGAAGGTGGTTGGGTTATAGGGTATGGGCGGCTCGACAGTGCAAACATCTTCTCGAGGAGGTGGTGAACTGCACCTAGTCTTAAGCTATGCCAGAGAACTATAACTGAAGGGGGAAGGATCGTGCTGGAGGGGCGTAGTCGAGCAAAAGGTGACGGTGGACAACCGATAGCCAGAAGAAGAAGAAAATAAAATTAAAAAGAACAAAACAAAATGCGGCCATACCTGTGCACTCTCTCTAGAAGAACGAAGGCAAAATTTAGATGCAACGGAAAGTTCTTGTGCGAGGCTTTATATAATCAGTGATTGCGTTGATTAATACAAGAGAAACAGCAAGAAATCCCGTTTGAACAGAAAAGGAACACGCGTTGATTTTTTTTAGTGAAGGAAAAAGGTAATAGATATTTTAGAAACGGTGAGGAAAGCATTTATTCCTTCTATAAACCAGAGGTTTTTGAATTATTACTGGAAGGTATGCGTTGATTTAGAGAAGGAATGTAGGCCAGAAAAATAAGTTGATTTACAGAACGTTAAAGTAAGTTAATGATCTATTCATTGTCAATGGGTGCGTGGTTTTATTCAAAGAAGTAATTTTGCATTGCAAGAAATATTTGATAAAGTGTAATGCGAAAATAAAGGAGGAAGTAAATTTACGTTTACACGAAAACTCGTCTGGATTGATTTAGGCACGGCCAGCAGTACTAAATTTGAATGTTTTAAATTTGAAAGGCCATTGCTGAATCAAAGATTTCATACCACATTAAAATAATTTTGAACGTGTTTTGAAATAAAATTTGCGTTGATTTTTAGGGAACCATGGCAAGAATTAAAATGTGAACGGTTATGGAATTTGTGAATAACGTTTCTATTAAATCAGAAGAGCAAAAGGAAAGTGAATATATTTAGAATGCGTACAACAGACGCAATAATTTATGCCCAAAATATAACGAAAATAACGGATTAAATTTTATACGTTTTCTTATATATACGTTTATTTATTCCATCAAACAACGCGCCTTTTAAACGCGTAATTAAACAGTTTATTTATACACAAAAAAATTTCTCAAATTTTATTTCTTAATTAAAACATGATTTTGCTAAAAATTAAGTTATTTACCTTCTTCAACAAGAAAACCCTAAATTTCCGATTAAAGTTAATTCTTAACCAACGTCCAAATTTCAGAGATCTTATTATTATTATTATTATTTAAAATTTTGGGCAATGTTTTTAATAAATTTAAAATTTTAGATTCTTATATAATAAACCCCAAAGTTTTTTTAAAATACAAGTGAAAAATACCTGCTAAAAATTTGGGCTGTTACAGCGATGGTCGCCGATCCCTGTGCGGCATCCACTGCCGCCAATAGCCTCGCAAGCACGCGAAGATCAATGCGTAGAAAAAGTTACCATCAACCTCAAGTAAACCTAAAACACGATGCTACAAATCGCCTCTATATCGATCTTCTCGTTCGTGAAGTCCTTCATCCCAAGTCGCCGTCGCATGCTATTTTTCTAGTCGATTGCGACTTTCGTTCGATTTTTTTTCTTTTTTTTCTTTGGCCTGCGATTTTGAATTTGGAAAGAGAGACGGGGAAAAGATACATGGTTGTTGAATTTGAAAAGAGAGGGGAGGGGTAGCGTACGAGGGAGACATAAGGGCGGCTATGATGTGAACGAGTGGATATGGAAGGGTATATAATATTATATTTGAAAATACCAAACCAAAAGCCCATTGAAATACCTAACTCCAAATGATGCATGCCTTCTAGAATTCATAATGTCTTGCCCTCATTCCAAACATAGTGGAATATGTTTCGAAGTCTAATTCGACTGTATGCGGAAGATAGCTTTTCGAATCGAATTATAATATTAAATTTTCAACATTAATTTCAAAGCGTTTCTTTTCTGTATGACCAAACGTTAACTCCAAACCCTACGAAATTTCAAATCCTACAATAATTCACTGTTACAGATTCGATGAAACTGGTTTCGTCGAAATTCGAGATAGTGGCTGAAATGACTATTTTTACTTGTTAATTAAAACCAGAAATTTCCAAATTTTATATTAATCACTTAAATTCAATTTTTAAGTGTTGACAATAATTATTCATATTTAAATAACATCTAAATGAGCTTTTGAAATCATTTTCATTCAAATTTAATTTAGGGTTCAGTTATTTATAAAATTTTCAAGATTTAATTTAACAATTTAATTGTCCAATATTCAATAATTTCAATATTAGCTTCCAAATGAATTTTAGTTATCAACCAATTACTATGTTTATATTTAATGAGTTCAACATTTGTTATTCAACTCAACTATTGATTATAAATATTCCAAATGTAAAATTCGTTTCAATATCTGTTATTGCCAAGATCTTCGAAGATTATTATTTCGAATTTTTATTCAAGTTCATACGCAATAACTGCATTAATAATTCATTAAATTTTTTTAATAATTTTTATTCAATAATCTCATTAAATTTAATAATTTAAAATAGCTAAAAAATGCAGGTCCTTACATTCTCCCCCACTCAAAATTTTTCATCCTCGAAAAGAGGTTAAGTAAAGAATTTAATATAACTTACATTTCTAAAAATTTCTCAACTTATAAAACATAAAATCTATTAGAAAACCTGTACTACGCATCTTCGATGACACTTCGATTGGCTTACGAAAATTACAATTTTCTTAAGAAAACAAGTTATGAAAAAATTAAAACCTTAAAAAATTTCAAACACTCGGATTTACGGAATCGGCAACGTCTCCTTTGCGCGGCTCGATCAATTTTTTTTTACAATTCTATATATAACACAAATATACCCAATATATATCAAATATACGTCTCATCTCAATAATGAGGCATCACAAAGGGAAAATATGAAAGCGCGGTATTTAATCTGATATGTGTTCCTTATTATTTTTAATACGGGCAAGTTCGCTCGTATTAAGTTAGCAAAGGAGCATAAAACCTTGTGTACTTCCAAACGGTCTTCGTATGTACCTATCTCAATTCAGTTTGGAATGTTAGTCACTTATAATAACATGTAGAACATGTATAAGTTCAATAATGTATAAAACATGCATACAGAATCCAAATCTCAAGCGCAAGCACAAATACGCAACCATACAACCATCATATGCACTCAAAGCAATTAAAAAAATGATTTACAACTAAAAAAATCATCGAACAATCCATATCCATTCAATTTAATTCACAACTATTATAGTTTACATTTTCAATGTCAATGTTTAATTTATACATCATCATTCTCATAACATTCATTAGGTTTGTTTCAATTTTATTAACATTTGATCTATTTACTTCTAATTTATTCACATTTATTTTATTTACATTCAATTTATTCAAATTTCAATTATTTCACCTTTTGTTTAACGCATTTCATATAAATTCATTTATGGACTATTTTATAACTCATTTCATTCAATGTTATTTAAGTTAAATTGTATTTCATCACACTTAGTATATTTTCTTTGATACTGGTCTATTGCAACCATTTTATAAAACGCACTTCATATTTATTTTTCATAGCTTAAGTTCATATTAATTCTTCGACTCGCTTTGTTAGTTCATTTCATTAATTCAAATCATTAAATTGTTATTTAAGTGAATTTTATTTTTGATAACTCATATTTGAATTAGTAATTTTACTTAGGTAAGTTTTATTTTATAAAATAATTTTTTTCATTAGTCTATTATTAACTTAATAAGTAAATTTTACTCTAGAGCTCAAATTCATATTAATAATTTTCTTTTTATCCCAATAAAATTTATTTAGCTTCTCTTAAGTTGATTTTCTTATTTCAATTCATTTCACTAACTTATTCCATATTACATTGGTTACCATTCGATTTTTATTGAAACTCATTCCATTTGCATTTAATTTATTTACATGCAATTCAAATTTAATTCAATTACTCACATTGTTTTTTTCTTAAACTCGTTTACTTTTATTAAATTCCTTACACATTTAAATTACATTTCATTTTAGAATTTCATGTTCGTATTCATTTTGTTAATTCATTATATATTTTAAGTGTAATTAATTCGCTTTACTGATTATCTAGTTTCATTTAATATCCAGTTCAATTTTTTTAATGTTAAGTTAAACTCCATTTCATTTTAATCCATTACTCATTTTATTTAATTTTATTCAAGTTAAAAAAAATTCTTTTCCATATTGTTCACATTCCACAAATTTAATATATTTTTATCTTAATATTACTCAAAGTTACAAGTTATATACTTGATTCACTTAAATTTTCATTTTACTATTTTATTTAATTCATTTCAATACGATTCATTTTTTTATTTAAGCTTTCTTGAGTTAAACTACATTTTATTTACTTTCTTTTTATTACTCAATTTATTTAATATTTCTTAAGTTAATTATTTGTTTCATATCTCAAATTTCAAATTTTCTTTTGTTTGCTTAACAAAATATTCAACAGTTTTAAATTTAATTCTTCTTCCCTGTTCCATCTATAGATTTTAACTTATTTTTATCTATACTATTTTTAATTATAAGTTCAAAACTATTTTCATATATTAATCAAACCCTACTTAGAATATATTTACTTTCATAATTAAAACTTGTTTAATCGAAAATAAATTTCTTTTGGTAGTAGTTCTCACTTGAAAACTCGAAAATGAATACTGGCGATGCTGCAGTCATCCCCCAAACTATTTCCCAGCGACTAAGCGAGTTCAATGTTTTATTCTATCAAAAATCCTTTCTATCCAAACCCTTCCGAATAATTATTAATTTTTGAAGGCTTTGAAAGCGAATTTTGAAAGCAACTGGATTTAAATTCAAAAATTCTCAGCAAAGGTATACTATCCTCTGCAACCCTGAGCTGATGGAAACCCGTTGCCAAATCCAACTGAGAAAATATCTTTGTTCCACTTAGCTAGTTAAACAAATCATCAATTCTGGGCAATGGACATCGATTCTTTATCGTCTTCTCATTCAACTTACGAGATACATAACCTCAACGATCCATCCAGCTTCTTAGCAAACACTTTCACTGCACCCCACGGCGAACTGCTCGGCCTGAAAAAACTTTTTCCCTCTAAGTCTATCAACTTCACCTTCAACTCCCTCATCTCTAAAGAGTTCATCATGTTCGACGGTCTACTCACCGGTTCTGCTTCCGAAACCATATCTATCTGAAACTCAATAGCTAGTTTTGGTGGCAATCCAACTACAGACTCAAACACATCTGCGAACTCTCTAAACACAAAACTCGGCTCAACGCATAATCTATATCTAAAGCACCCAACAAAGCAAACACTGCACCGCTAGAACCTCCTATGGTGAAAACAATCTAATCGCTAGTCCGGGTGACAAAGAGATATCTTCCTACCTTGGAAAAATATCTTAGCATCATACTTACTCAACCAATTCATACCTAGGATGATCCCAAACTCCAAAAAATCAAATAGATGCAAACTGTACTCAAAAGTATGACATAAAGGTCAAAGTCAAACTGGTCACACATCAACCCTAGAGTTGCATACCCTCCTATTAGATTCGCAACCCGCAAGGAAGTGACTAAATATGTGGGTTCAAGGTTAAGCTTATCTATCAAACATCTAGATATAAAAGAATGTGATGCACCAATATCACATAAAACGCTAAGAGACATACCATGAATCTGGAGCATTCCCCTAAGAACTAACTTTCCTTTCTTTTGGCCTGTTGGCTTGGAAGCGGTAGGCTCCAATGTATAAACCTTGCCCTTACCATCTTTAATGGGCTCCTTGCACTGGTTCTTAGAATGGCCTATCTGGTCACATTTCAAACACTGACATTCTTCCCCTTAGCCACATCCTTGCTTTCCCTGAGCGACACTAGTTAGCAAATTGCCCTTTCTTGTCGCATTTATAGCAGACAACTTCAGACTTAGCTTTCTTGGCTGCTCCACCCTTCTGAGCATCCTTCTTGAAAAAGAACTTCCTCTTCTGGCTCAACCCAACCTGGACTACTTTTGCATTGCTCTTCTACAGAGACTCAAGGACTTCTTCCTGCCTCAAAGCCATCTCTATAACAATATCAGAAGAATCTCTAATGTGAAACAAAGTAGCAGTAGCCAACTATGACTTCAATCCACCGATAAACTTCTCATTCCGTTTCAACATGGTATCTATAGAAACATACCCATACCGGACCAACTCTTCGAACTTCCTGGCATACTCAGCAACAGACATCTCTTCCTACACTAGCTCAACAAACTGCCTAATCAAAGTTGACTGCGTCATTACTGACATAAACATCTTCTGAAATCACCCCTTGAAATCCTCCCAGGTTACTGTCTCCTCATCAATTGTTGCTGATACACTGTTCCACCAAAACAATGCAGTCCCCTGAAGCTGCCTGCACTCCAACCTCCTCTTCTTCTCGTCATTGGGCCATAAATCTTCAAAAATCCTTTCGCGACGCAACAACCAATTCTCCACTTCAATGGCATCTTCTGTTTCCACAAACGGCTTCCCTCCTAGATTCACATAATCGCCGCTCATCTTAGCGAAATGATTAACTACTGGAACTTCTGGAATCCCTATTCCTGTGACATTTCCTCCTACCACTCCGGCTGCAACTCCTTCCAGCATCATATTCCTAAAAAACTGATACATGGCTTCCATTTCGACCTGCGGAACTTCAGCACCAACATTCTCCGCCTGACCTTGGCCTCTCCCTGCATTAGGTCCGGTGTTCTTTGGTGCTTCCCCCTACTTGGTTAACTCTTCTTCTTTTACCATCCATATTTGCATTCAAACCTCATGAGATATAGAAAGATAACCTAATCAAAGATAGATGAATGGAGATAAAGCACATACTTATATATAGCAAATACAAGTACGCTACTATAGTGTTAACCCAACCCCAAATCAAACTCTAATTTCCTCAATTTTTTGTTTTCAAAACCAATATTTAGTTAAATTTTTCATAAACATATGCTCTGATACCAAGCTGTAACACCCGTATCTGGAAGCCAAAAGCAAAGCACTATGGATGTTGCAGTCATCCACAGTATTAATTTCTAGTGATAAAATTCGGCAGTGTTAATAGTATCCATAATATCAGAAGCACTTGAATATGAAAAAAATCGCAGATTTTCAAAAACATAATTTTAGTGACTATATTTCAAATAAATCATATTCAAGTTACAAAAATCACAAACGCAATCTCAAGCATTGATCAAATATAATTTACAACAATATGCCAAGAGCGACATATGAAGATGTCCCCTTGGATGATCAAAGCAATATAGACATAACTGTCTTAATACACAGCGGAAACAATTTTAAAACAGAATACCTAAATTAGCTATCTGTCAATCATCTGCTCATCTTCGGATGCTTTATTCGTCAAAATCTGTTAAAACTTGAAAATTTAAACCCTCAGCCTACTCAAATCAAATTTTGAACACCCGAGAGTTTAAGGAGAAACAAAAACTTCGAGTCAGACTTAAAGCCTGGTATGAATAATTTCTATTACATCTCAATTTACTAATAACTAATGAGACCACACCACTTAGCGGAATGAGTTTTCCCTCACTAATATCTCTTTTCAAGGCATATATTTTGCAAATCCTTTCCTGCAACCAAACTGATTAATCAACAGATTTTTTATAATATAGCAATATCCATTATGCTAAAGAAAGGATATAAAATAGACTTTCTGTCCAAATCTGACAATCTGTTCTTTACTGGACTGTCTGTCCTAAATCTAATTATAGCAATATCTTTTATGCTAGATAATGAGCTGTCTACCTAAAACAGGTAAAAATGGATGGATTAACTATCCTTAAAAATTTAGCAAGGTCTGTTATGCTAATAAATGAACTATATGTTCGTATCAGAGCTAACTGCTTTTCTTGGACTAACTGTCTTCTGGGCTGACGGCCCTCAAAATTGACTGATTGTCCGAATTAAAAATGAGCTAACTGTCCGAATTTTTGTTTTGGGTTAACAACACTTCAAAATATCCAAGCTAACTGCTCTACACAATATCTGAGCTAGCTGCTCTTCAAAAAATTTCTTGAAAATCTTTTCAAAATGTTTTAGTCCGTCAAATCATATATATATACAAGGAAAATATCTCTAGCTTTACTCTAAGCTATTTTTTCCATGTTATATATACTTTACTCAAAATAATGTTGATGATGTTCAATAAGGATTTTCTATCTTTTAAAATAAGTAAAAGTCTTTTATAACTTAAAATACTTAGGCTATCTGCCTAATTCTTTTATTCGAAACCTTTGTTTAAAACCTTTAAAGAACCTTCGAAAACATAGAAGGTAACTTCTTCAAAACCATTTATAAAACCCTTCGAAAGTATTGAAGACAACTCCTTCATGTCCTTTAATAAACCTTTTGAAATCATAGAAGGTAACTCCTTCTAAACTTTTTAAAAGCTTTTTTTTCATAAGATATAAAACATATGACACCCGCCTTTAAATCCTTTAAACTTTGGCCTTTCGAAAACATAGCTAAACTATACCTTTCGGAATCAATGTACCTCAAAATCTTTCGAAGACATTGGGTTCAATTTAAAAAAGGTGGAAAAGCTTTCGAAACCAATCAAAGTTAACTACTTCGAAACCTTTCAAATGTTTCGACTTAAAACATTTGTTTTATGCGAAGGGATCAGAAAACATTGGAGTCGAAAGCAACTGTTTCGAAACCTTCATAAAACCTTTCGAAATTAAAAACTTTCAAAATTACAACCTTTCGAAATTAAAACCTTTTGAAATCAATGGAGAGAGACGACAAGTTTTAGAAAACAAAAGATAACCTTTGACTCCATCTGTGTCGAAAGGTTAGAAAGCGGCAAATATGCTTCCGACATAGCCTAAAGCTATACATTTCGTTTTCGTCGAAAGGTTTCAATTAAAACAAGAAAGCAAACCAATCGAAACATTTTCCTTTTAAACCTTTTGACAGTTTCGAAAGCTCTTTGTCGAAAGCAAGCAGGTGTATTTTTCTTTAAAATCAAAACAAAACCCCATCTCTTCCGAAAGCTATAACCCTTCATCCCAACCTTTCGACTTCCTCCAATTCACTACGTACCAGTTTTCTGATACCATATGCATTGGTATTTAGTCTAACCGGAACGTTTGATACCCTTTGACCTTGTCGGAAGGTTTGGAATGAAGGTGGAAGATCTTGCCGAAAGAGTTGAAACAGTGAAAATACTGTTTGAAATAGTTTTTTTGCAACATACATGCTTTGTTTGTCTAAATCTGATTGGTTGCCAGAATTTTATATTCAAGGGTGCTGCTGACTTTCTTATTTGAAAATTTAATTAATTTTAAAAAAGCCTTTATCTCCTTTATAATTATGTAAAACATTTAAGTCATATACCTTAAATAATTTTATATAATCATCAAAACACCTTGAAAAATTCTTAAAAAAAATTCCAAAAAGTAAATTGATGTGTTCTCTACAACATGTAAAAAAATTTAGATCCAAACAAAATTATTTTACCCGTAAATAATCTTATAATCCAAAATCACCTTTTCTTCTTTAGAAAATTATAACAAATCCACAAAAATTCAGAAAATTGAAACTCATCTTTAAAATAACTTTTTAGATCATCATAAAAATTCGCAAGACTAACGAATGTCACTTAATAAGGTTTTCATCTTAAAACATGTTATAAAATTTATATGAACATACAAAAATCATCAACATGTATATATAATCTTTTATCATTCGAAAACATGGCAAAAATTTGCAAAATCATTTGAAATTAACCTTAAAACCGAAACCAAAATAGTTACATATGTGAACGTTATTCACCTTTGCTTTAATGATTAAGGAGCTTGAGATTTGAATGAGTTTGATTTGAATTTGCTTTCCTTAAGCTTCTCTTTTGTTTCCTCTTCTTCCTTCGTTAATGGTGGCCGGCCAAGTTTTTAATTTTTGAAAATGAGAATGAACGTGTATTTGGAATACATGGCCTAAGGAAGACATTATAGAAATGGCATATTTCTCGTAATACCCCTTCTCTAATTCATTTTAACCCTTTATTAAGTTCATTAGTTTAAAAAGACACGACTATCTTAATTAAATCAAATCTCAATTCCCTTATCAACACATTATTTTATTTAGTTTATCTAACTAAATCTCCTAAATAATGTAATCAAAAATTTGAAGTGTTATAAATACCTGCCACTGGATTAGAGTTTTATTTGGTTTAACGAGAAATGAAGATGAGGAATAATCGCGGGGAGAAACAAAGTAAACGAAAGGAAAAATGTAAGAAAACGAAAAAGAAAATGCCAAAGGAGAATACGCGACCACGATCAAGAAGAGAAAATTTGGAGAGAAGAAGCATACGGTTTGATTATGAGTATTCTTTTTATATTTTGGAAATCCAACTTGCTCTGAGGCCATGAGCCATCGTCGGCAGGCCGATGATAAAGGCCAAGCCTGGTTGTTCGTAGATTTTCTTTTAAGCTCCCCTTGCAAGTTTTTTTACAAGTTTTGAACGATGGTGATTCTCACCCCATCAAATTGGGATGTTTTAAGAAATTTTAAAAAATTATAATTTTTTAAAATTTACACCTCTAATAGTCATTGAAAATTTAATCCTCACAAAACCAAATAATAAATACAAGGGTATAAATAAAGTATTACTTTAATGGAAAAACCCTTACAACCGTTGTATGTTAAGCCCTCAACTTTGTATCAATCGAGTCAAGTTTGTATCAATCTAGTCAAGTTTGTATCAATCTACTATAACAACTATTCATGTAAACCAATCAAAACTGCTATAATAATTTACAGTCAAATGTAAACCAATCAAAACCGCTATAATAATTTACAGTCAAAACTGGTACTTTCAAAACCTTTCACAACATATACTTCAATACTCCCAAACTCCAAACGAAGCGTTAACAAAATTCCTTTCGTATGCTAAGTCCTTGAATTTAAACCATCCAGATTCTAATTAGAGGTTGTAAAATACGAATGCTCTAGTTACATTAAATAACATGAACTTACGAGGGTAAAGTTGGCTTCTAACCGGCTGAAAAGCAAACCACAAAAGTGTGAAGAAGAAAAAAAATTCAAAACTTCACCGAATGCTCCAGCACAAAGCGATTTTGATCTTAGAAAAAAAAAAGGAATCCGAAAAACAAAACTAATGTTACAAAAAAATAAAATATCGCACCCCTAACAGCCTATGGATATATCACAGTAAAGCTAAATTTCAAAACATAGGGCAAAACAAAATGCAACAAACAGCTTCGAAAAAGTTTTTATTAGTATTTTTACCAACTCAAAACAAAATAAAAATCACATTTGCAAAGGAAATAGTTCAACAACGCAAAACTAAAATAGCTCAACAGAGAATAATGGAATCAAATCAACCTTTAAACAAACTACTGGGAAAAAAAGGTTTGCTAATTCTAGCAGAAATGTTATAAAAAAGTCTTGTTGCTAAACCACCATCTTCCTCCGAACCTGCATCCACAGTGCAGAAGCATTTGATATTAGCTCTTACTAAATTATTGACTGCAAATGATCCTACTGAATTCGGTACCAGAAAATAAAGAATAAAAACCATGAATAACTCTGATACTCTGCAATAATGTAAAAATAACGATTGTTTTTAATATGAACCAACGTTTTGTTTTTCCCTCTTTTTTCCTTTTTTTTTTTTTTTTGAGCTTGTAATAAAGGATATATTTTTTGACTGGCCATCATTTTCAAACATATATCATCAAAATAGTATTTATGTTACTTGGACACAACCAAACAATTTTTACCGATGCAAATGGCGGTTTCTACTACTTCTATCAATGAGAATTTGAGATGGCACGAATATAAGAGCACCATGATCTATCTACGATAAACTATAGATTATAATTCTGATCAAAGTTTGGAAAAGAAAATTAAAGTCTAAAAAAATATGATGCAAAATAACTCTAGCAAAAATAGGATTGTGTCTTGTAACACACACACTAGTGCAACTAAATGTTGAGATGCAATTAGATTTTAGTGATGCATAATGGGTTTCAAAAAGGTAATGATACAAAATAGTTTCACATTTTGTTCCCTGAATTGATTTATTATTTCTAATTTCTTAGTGACGTTCATGATGTGTATTTGAATATAAATCCAGAGCACATTATGGCTAGAAGACCCTAATGTTCGTCACTAAGAAATTAGAAGACCTAATGTGCTCTTCTAGCCATAATGTGCTCTTCTAGCCATAATGTGCTCTGGATTTATATTCAAATACACATCATGAACGTCACTAAGAAATTAGAAGACCTTACACGAAGAAAATAAACATTACCGGTAAAAATTACCTATTGACTTGAAGCATGATTTACCAAGTGCCTCCATTGGGTTCCCCTTACTCTAGGCACCCTACGTTTATCCTGACAGCATACAAAATGGTTACTGCCATAATATTGCCTTTCAAATATTACAACAGGAATGACACTATAAACACACTGATCTTTTAGGTACACATACAACATTTCCAGTTTAACGTTTAAAAGGTGGATAACACAAAGAAGTAAAAACCAAACATTAATAGTAACTGCTCTATCTTTGGCGTCACAATTTTCAGGAAGACGCAAAGTTCTGAAAATGACCTTGCTATTTTTAAGAAATGAAGGAAACCTAAAAATTAAATTGCTTTAGCAAAATTAAATTTTGTTAAATGAAGGTAAACTAAAATTTTAATTTGAGAGAAACTATAAAAGTTCATAAAACTGCGAAGTGTGAAAGTTACACATAGCTTTCAAACATCTATATACTTTTACAGGTAGAAACTAGAAAACTATGGGAACTGGAAACTTGCAACATGTAAAGGCTTTAGAAGAGAACAGCAGGATTATATTTTTAGAAGAAAAATATATGGGTTTCTAGAAATTGAGAGGAAAAATGGGGGAATATGAATGATTTTTGTCTTTAGAGAAAAAGAAATCAACGGTGCGCTTAGAAAATTTTGACGTTCGAATATTTCATCTGTCGTATGCAATCGAAAAAAGTAAATAAAAAAAATGTGACATAAGCAACAATAAACAGGTATACAAGCAAATGCTGACGGTAACAATAAAAGGCATACAAACGAATAGAAATTGAACATAAAACCAAATCAGGGCAAGATGTTATAAATCAACAATTAGATGTCGTCAACTGAGAAATGAAGATCTTTACCAGCCTAAAGGCATAACAACTCATCCAAAGCAAATCTGTGCTGGCACATGCATGCTTCTCTCAGCTCTGCAAGCTCCAAGAGCTCACCAACCACTCCTTTAACTAAACCATCTGGTAACACAAGTTCATGTTGCCATCCCAATCAATACCAAATGACCGCTGACCTAACCACACCACACAGTCCAGCTACGCGAATGGGTTAGGATAGTAACAATGGGCTTAGATGTAGACGCACAACATTACACAATGATATCCAATCAGTCAAATAAAAAAATGATTTGGCAGCTAGAGGAGACCAACAGATTGGAGTTTGCAAAGGACAAGGATGTTGTGGAAGTAGTTGACAATTTTGTCATCTAATTAGAACGCGAAGGAAGGAGGACCAGGACAACGGACCAGGAAATATATGGTGGTACACAATTATGGCACAGAAAACTAATAAAGATCGCACTTAGCATCAAGTCCATCACCATTCTCAACAACCTACAAAATAGATAAACAAAATTAAACATCATTAAACAATAACAAAAAGAAGAGCAAGGGATACCTTCGTATCAAAATCATAATAAAATTAGATCAATTCAATACACACGCTTAAATACTCTAAAATCAATCCATACATGACATATCGTACTAGTAAAAGGGGGCATACAGTTTGAATAATTTGAATTGCAAGGTGTACCATATTCATGCTAAAAATAGAAACACAAAATTATTATGTTTTCATGTAGATAACTTTTTCTATGTAAAGTGCATAGAATACCATACATAAAATAATACCTTCTTTCCAAAAGACAGAGAGAAGTAAGACTTTGAAATGTAATGGAAGCTGATCTAACATTTCAAAATGTTATATTTTTTTCATTCCAAACCTCCTTAATTGCAGCAAGACCACAAGCGCATCAGCGCGTTTCATGTTTTTAGAATTAGTACTCGTCCTTTTAAGCAACACAAAGACATCATCAATTCTATTGGGCGTCCAAATCAAATGCCTTACAGCACGAGTTGTTAGATTTATCACGATCTAAAAATCCATGCTCCTCCAACACCATCTGGGCTTTGAAGCGCGTTAACATTCTTGACTTCCTGGAAAATGTTTGAAGTTTTTGAAAGAACAGATTGTGATGTGCGCCGTTACTCAGCTTTTGCTATCAAGTTTGATCACACAAGCTTCTATATGGGTTCGACCAGACTCAGATATTGATGGTGGGGTGCCGTTAATCAAGCTACGGGATGTGCTTCTGTATTGATTTAGGGGTTTGATTTGTATAGTTATGGCTTGTTTAGTTTTTTGCAAGATAATGGAGGATAAAAAGTGTCGCAGGAGAATGGGAAATGGAGAGTAGAATAATATAATGATAAAGAAATTGAAATGTCTGTATATAATAACATAAAGATAGCGCAAAAGAATTAACTGCATCACTATTTTGACCGGACATGCTAGTAATCCAAGAGCACAATTTTGACCATAGAGATCAAGTCGTAATGAATAAGTTGACGACCCATAATGCAAGGAATTTGATGCGTATGGAGTTTACTAGGCTCAACAGAGACGAACATGGTGTCTTTTGCGTGAAGAGATTTGGAATGTAAAAACATTTTAAAATGTTAGACTGCATGGAAGCGGTTGCTTTACATACTTTTGCAAGACCTCTGCTAAACATGAAAGAACCGATCTCACTAAAAATAGCAAAAAAAAAATCAGTGTTATAGCAAAAAGTTCAATAGAAACTTCCATAAGATTTTCATGCTTATGTTTTACATGTTTTTTATATATAAATAATATTCTATGCACTTTACAAGGTAATCCTTATTCAAAGGTAAAGTTTGAGTGTGCTTTTTTCACGTTGAGTAAAGAAAGAATTCTCAAAAGATATGTTTTGATGCCCTATAATAAGATCAAAGAGTGACACGACGGCCGAGTAGGTTGATCGAGGATAAATAAAGCTACTTTATTCTTAAATTTAATTATAATCAATGTCTTGCATCAATTAGAAGTTTGTTTTTGCACTTAAAGTCCTAGTTCTCAAATGTTCATCCATCCCAGCTGTACATTTTTTAATTTCTATAATCTGGCAGCTAGGATCTGACTATTGAGATGACCTAATGTAGCGAAGCCTTTGTCGCCAGCAAATTAGTTAACTAGAGCATTAAAGGTAGTGGTAACGGAGCCAAACGACGAGCATATTACTTGGGAAGTAGGGTAGCAGATCTTAGGTCGACACCCGAGTGTGCCGGTGCTGAAAGCCAAAATAAATTATATGAAATGAACAAAATAGGTTCAAGTCATTCTATAGAAGAAGATGGCTCCAATCGGCTTATTCTTCATCTTAGGAGTTCTCATCGATTCTTATTATAAGAGTTTAAGCATTTTTAAGTAACAAAAATATAGTGCTTGAACATAAGTAATAACATCTACTTATTATGTTGTAATAATTTACGCATTTGACCAAAATATACTTAGCATTGCAATTAACATCTATATAGAAGTCCACGACCATCTCCGTGTGCTAAGTCACTCAAACATGGATTCTGAGGTCACAAGCTTGCATAGCGTGATTTGAACCCTGAAAATATTTAGTCTTATAATATGCATATACTGCCTTAGACATGGGATACCAATAGGTTGCCACCCTCTGTTAAGTATCATGTACCCAAAAAAAACAGCAATATAGCATTATTATGATTTGTTCTTTGACACATGCTTTTAAAAAGACCAAGGAATTTGTGGTATATGGAGGAGGACCGATCGGTAAATAAAAGATTTCAACAAAACTTAGAAAAGCAAAATGATAACATGTTTTGGACTACGTAATTAATTTGATGGTTAGATCTTCCCTTAATTCCCACTTTCCACGTAAAGAAAACCAACAATCCAGATATGTTGTACAAAGACTCTGTGTGTGTGCATACGCTATAACAATATTATAGACATAGGAACATCCTGATATTAAAATACTTATGGGCTTTTATCAAAAAATGCAGCCGTACAGTTAACACAAAACAAATGAGATCAAAAATTACCAAACTAGCTAAATGAAACACTGACATCAATGCTCCAGCTATGTATTTCGGCTCACCGTGCTTTTATTCCTGTCAGTGAATTAAACTGGCGATGTTTCAGATCAACATTTAAGATTTGGTTCAAAACTTTACAAACTTAACGTTAAAAAAATGAACAAATAAATAAACTTTAATTTATTAACAGATTATCAATATCAAAGGAAGGTAAGCATTAATTAATCACAGACTAACAAAGAAGAGTATCACAACTACTAGATGTGTCGTACAATATATTCAGTTCCATCAAAATAAATGCATCAGTATGATAAATATAAACAATCAATTCTAAACAATAACCAATTAAACTATTACCAGCCAAAAGGCATAACATCACGCTCTACCACTATCCATTCCGAGCCTCGCCAGGATAGCATCAATAAATCTATCTTCAGCTCAAACTAACCCAGGATAAATCATCAATAAAGAACTGTACTCTTAATATCCCAAATCCAGCCCTGACGCAGCCATTCAAAAAGGCATCTAGACCAAACGAAGGACAAAACCAACTAGGGGTCACAATTGAAGAACAAGTGCAAACTGATAACCAGAACTGGGTCAATCTGAATGTCTGGAAAAAAAAATCATCAATAGCGTTTTTCTTCAATTCACAGCCCCTAATCAGCCGAAGGATCGATAAATACAACGAACACCATAGATCGATCAGCCCTAGATGTTCGAAGTAGAATCGATGAAGTCGGCGGAGAAGGTGGCTGAGAAGAAGGATTTTCACGGTGGAAGCGGATATGGGTGATGCGGAAGTAAGTGACGCGAACGGTAATGTTCAACGTGACCTGACGGTGTTTGAGCTTAGGTTGGAGGCATGCGCAACGAAGTTGATAATTACTTTGCGCGATCGGCTCGCCCACCAATGGCGGCGGCGAATATTGTAGGAGGGATCGGGTGGGATTTATAAGTTAGTAGCTAGGGCTCAGGGGTGGGAAAGTAATTTGGATTTGCTTTGACTCGGTTTGGTCCCGATAATTTCCTACGAAACTTTTCTATAAACCTTCTCCTGACTTTCAAAAAGTCATCCCTCTAAGAAAAGAAAAGACATAAAAAAAAAGAAGAAATTATTTCAAAGGACAAAGATTTGTATATTTTTTGCCCACGACCTCAATATTTTTACCACGAGCACAAACATTCTTCTAAAAATTATTCATAAAGAAAAATATTTTTCAAAATTATTCATAAGGACAATAAAACTGCTACCAAGCTAAAACTGATACCTAAAAACTGCTACCGATAACTACAAACTGATACCTAAAAACTGCTATCAATAATTAAAAACTGATACCTAAAGTTGTTCTTCAGGATAAAATATTGAAGGTCTGTCCTTGAGGTTAAAAAACTGTGAAATTTTGTCCTTGACAATAATTTCCTGTAAAAAAAAAACCACTTTCAAATTTTACGATGGTTACAAAGATTTCTGCAAATATTTACGAAAAAAATTTGCGAGTTTTAAAAATTTTAAACTGCGAATATTTATAGTTGTAAAGATTTTGCAATATTTTCAAAGATTCTTTGTAAATATTTGCATTTCTTTAAAAAAAATTCAAAGAGAACTATTTTGATCACAAAAAAACGATTAAAAATTAGATTTAATTTTTAAGAAAATATGGAAAAAGAATTAACGAAATTAGAAATAGAAACGTAATTAAAAACATGTTTTGCGTGAGAGCTTTTCACATACAAATCCAAATTTCGACTAATTTGTTATAGAGTGTTGTGAAGAGACTCAATTTTTGAATATACGAGCATTTCAGGACGACTGCACCTTGAAATAAATTATTATGGGAGATATGATAAATGGAAAGAATTACCTTTTACACCCTGGTGCAGTGCAAAATTCTGTAAAATCTCGTCGAAAAATGAAAAAAAAAAAGTATGATGGTACACCGAAAGCAATTTTCAGTTGGGTCTGAGCGATATCTGCAATAATGGAGGATCTTCGAAATAATGAGAGCGGTTACGGATTTATTTATTTTGTTAAGGGAGACAACATTTTTTGGTACACATCATAGCAAATTTACGAAAATTAAAAATTGCGAATTATATTCATACACTAGCAATCGCCCAACGTACACCATTATTTTGCTATGAAAATATATGACTATGTTGCACTTTTTTAAAATGCAATCTTTTGTCTTTTTCTCATAATCCATCAAATTAAAACATTAAAATGAATGATATTTGATTATATATATACATTTATTATGAAGTTAATGAAATATAAATATTGATTATGACAATTTTCACACGAATTGTTCTAATTTAAAGGTATATAATATCCTTTCTAAACTAAAGTTGGTTTCGTTGAAATTAAGAGTTTTCTAAAATAAACTAAAGTTACAATATTAGTTCAAAAAAATTTCATTTTTTTGAATTTTTACTTAATTTAGTGCTGTGAATTTCTATTTTATGTGAATGAGTTTTAAGTTTTAAAGGATGTAGACGATGAAGATGAAAATAGCGGTAGTTCTGTAAAATAAATGGTATATGTAAAATAGTTTTTGATGTATACTAGATTATTTTATTTTTCCGTGTATGTAAAGATATTATTGGTCTATGAATAGAATTAGCCATTAAAAATGTATGGTACTATTAACTTACGATAAAAGTTTATGGCCCTTAAAACTACAGTCACCATATAAAGTTATGTTTCCTAACATCAACTATTAATTTATTTTGGGTATACAAGCTTCTAAATTTTCAAAGCATAAAAGTTATCTCTCATGTTCCTTGAACTAAATTCAGCTATTTTAAAACACAAGAAAAACCATATATTGTACACAAAAAATCAAATATATAGTAAAATTTATTTTTCCGATCGTATGTTGGATGATGAAATGTTAAATAAATAGTTGTTTGATTGGTTAAAAAATAGTTTGTCAAATCAACTTGCATGCATTTTGAAATTTGATCGATTGTTTACTTTTATATTTTCACTATCAAACTATTTTTATTCGAAATGACAAGTGCATTCAAAATTTTACTGTGATTGATATTCTTCATCTAACAACACACGCATGCACGCGCGCGCACGCTTACACACACATACATATATATAAGGTAACAAATGAAATAAATAATGTGTGCTAAAATATTACAATTCAACAACTTACATTGAGATTTTCATTTATAATATTATCAAATTTATATCCTTCAACTTCATGTTATCAACGAAATCACTAAATTCATCATAAAATAACAACCAAAAAACACTAAACAACAGATCTTATATTGATATATAAAGAAAAATAGACTTTAATAAATAAAAAGTAAACCAACCACTTTGTGTTCATCACAATTAAATTAATCCATTAAATCTTAACTTCATCTATTAAAGAAAATAGAGATAGTTTTCGCTTTAGGGTTTGTAAATTTTGTTTTTGATGATATTTTGAGATAGTATATGTATTTTCCTAAGGGAGATGATGAGGACACGTTGTCTGGGTTTGAATGAGAAAATAGATTTTAGTGGTTGTTATCCGGGTTTTTAAACCAGCAGAAGTCAGGACAACTTGATGGAGTCAGAATAGTTCAAAAGCCAACCGAAAGGACTAGAATAAGAAGCCAAAAGGAAAGAAAAATACTATAAGGGCATGCTATTAGCTCGGGAGTTCACGAACAACGTCGACGCATGACAATGAAAGCTATTTAGAAGGAAATGTCCAAACTAAGCTAAGTATATGGATCGCTAGCGATCCATATACCATGAATCGCTCGTGATCCATACTATTGCGCCAGTCATTTGAGATCCTCGTGGAGCAAGTGAAGGGAACGCTAAGTCATTGGCTCGCTGGCGATCCAATCCCATGGATCGCTAGCGATCCATGGCCAATGGATCGCCAGCGATCCATCCTTTTAGCTCGTGTTGCGTCGTAAACTCCAGTGTGCCTTTCTGTGTCGATCTGCAAACATGTGGCGAGCAAGCCAGGCCCAGTGGCTCCCCAACCTCTATAAATACAATCCTACCAGCAACATAAATAGGATCTTCTTCTGGACTGGTTGCTGAAACTCTATAGAAAGCTTTCTTCACTCCTCTCCTTCCTCACAACGGTCATTCAAAGGATTCACTGTGATTCTCGAATGAACGCTAATACAGGAGTCTTGATCTAGCTAAGGATATTCAAGAGCTTTGCAATCCAATTAACTTGGTAACAACAATCGGTCAATAATAAAAGTTATAAAGTGGACGTAGGCTTTATTAACAGCTGAACCATTATGAAAATCCTCTTGTCTTCTTTCTATTTCCACTTTTTTACATTTATTCCCTATATTATTGCTCTGTAAGAACATGGCTGGTGCTTCACACTCAATTCAAGGTGTTGATCCATTTTTTCTATTAACATTTTTGGTGCTTTCACGGAGAATCCAACTCAAGTTCAGATCTAGCTATCTACTTTGGATTAGATGGGCACAAAAGTTAGATCCTCAATCTTTGCTTGAAAAATCTGCTACTTAGAATCAATGGCTCCGAGAAGGAAGAGAACTACCTCTGGAAGATTCATAGGGGCAGTAATAGCTGAAAAAGATATGAATCATCAACAAACTGAAGTAAATGGTGCCAACATAGGAGATCATGTGCCAGCATCTTCCAATCAACGCGAAGTCGTTACTAGAGACGAGTTGAACAAAATGGTTGACGAAATCAACCAAAAAACGGAAAGCAGTCAGAGAGCTTTGATGGATAAGCCCAATGCTCACTTAACCTTACAGTCAAATCCTGCTCCAAGAACTATGGATGAACCCCCGGCTGTCATAGAACAAGAAAATTCTTCCGTTTCTGACCTAAACAGAAGAAACGGGGAGCAGCCGCAAAAAGGGTGACAATATGAACTATGAGAATCAATGCAGAAGGAAATACAAGTACTCCGCTTGCCGCAAGGCAGCCAACTTTGAATTTGAATCAAGGGGCGAAAACTCCATGAGAGGATATAGCCATGGACCTCTCTGACTCAGATGGAGAACAATTTAATGATGATAAGTTGGAAGAAAATGCTAATGAACTCGATAAAGCTAAAAATGGCTAGACTATTGCAGTCAGGCCAACTGCAAGCCAATAGGATCCCAAGGGAGTGGTTCTTCCAAAGGCATGAGAGCCTAGGCTTTAGCCCACTCTCTAAGACCGTTTGCAAAGCCAAACACTTGGTATAGTGACTGACGACCATCCCCGGGACTACCGGACTTTAGAGGCATTTATCGCGGATATGGTTAACCAATTAATGGACGAGAATAAAAATACAAGAGATGATGAATGAGGATCTACACCAAGTCGGACTCCCTTTACTGATGAGATCTTAAACTAGCGATATCCAGAAATGTTCACGATGCCGATTATTCTACCCTATGATGGGACAAAAGACCCAAAACCACATTTGTACAAGTATAATTGGTGTATGGATGGAGCAAATGCTTTGGAGATTGTTCGGTGTAGATGTTTTCCCATCTTTCTGGAAGGAATTGCTTCCATGTGGTTCACTAGGCTTCCGTTGAGATCCATCTTCACTTTCGACCAACTAGCAATAAGATTCCTTGACCAGTTCATGCTCCATACCTTGTAACCTAAAGATAATATGTCCTTGTTCAGACTATTCTAGGGCAAAATGAATCGTTGAAGTCTTTCATGAACCAGTTTAATACCGCAGTGACGGAGGTGAGCAATCCAAACGAGGACATGGTTTTCATCGCCTTGGTCAGTGCCATTCATCCTAAAAATGAATTTAGGAAGTGGATCAAAATGAAGCAACCCACTACGCGGAAGGACTTGAATCGCAAAGCAAGTCAATTCTTGAGACTGGAGGAGGCGCAGGAGCTAGAAAGGAAGTGCACTAGCGTGCAAACGATGAACGTCGAGCAGAGTGAAGTGGTGATGAATCAGAATACAAACACTTCCGGAACTGCTAAAGTAATCACAGGGAAAGATGAAAATCAGATAAAGAAGAATCAAAATCCCAATAAGAGAAAAGGGAACATTAAATGCCTTAAAGGCTTCAGGCCTGAAGATTACACCCTTCTCAACGATACATCGGAAAACATCTATCTCGCGATACAGAGACTGAGGAATAAAAGAAACCCCCAAGAAGGAAGCAATTGAAGCACTTAGGGAAGTTCTGCCACTTCCAAGAGACCCGCGCTCACAACACAAACAAATGTCGTCGCCTAAAGAACTTGATTGAAGAGCTGATTCGAGAAAACAAGCTTCAACAATACATGAGAAAATCACATAATCCTGATCAGTCCATAGCTCCTTAATCCCCTAGAAATCAAAGAAACCAAGCCAGTAGTGAAGAGGGATCAAAGCAAACTGACCAGAGACTCTTTAGTGGAATAATATCTTGAGGCCCACATCCTGCACAGAGAAGTTGGGGAGAGATGAAGCGGTATGCAAGTTCATTAAAGCATGCTCCTAATTAAGGAATCATGTCTCACAATCGAAGATGGGGATCCAACCAAGTAATAAAAAAATTTGAATGATGATAGTATATTTAGAAATTGAGATACCAAAGGAATCGAAGCTCCAACTCTCGATCCAATGGTGGTGACAGTAGGAATCAGGCCCGCCGTGATGCGATGAGTATTGGTCGATAGCGACAATTCTGTTAATACTCTTTTCAAACTTATCTTTGACCAAATGAAGATCGGCATGAAAAGGGTGTCTGCATGGCAAATAAAAATCCAAGGGCTTACCGGCGAACCCAAACAACCCATAGAGATGATTGACTTGCTAATGGAGCTTGGAGAGGGTGATCGAAGAGTCACTCTCGTTTAGACCTTCGTAATTATGGACGAAACTTCTACATATAATGCCTTCTTGGGATGACCCGCCCTAGCTAATTTCAGAGTCGCTTTGACCTAATGGTGCCTTACCATGAAATTCCCAACGACAAACGGAATCGAGTTGGTCAAAGGGAATCGATGTGCCGCCCAAAGAATGTTACATTGCTGAGTTACACAAATCTAAAAGAAGAGAAAAGGGGAAGGATGTTGAGAGAACTCTCCACATTTGTGAACCTTCTAAATAGAAACTATAGAGCCGCCCCTGGCTCGGGGACCATAGCCTATTGAACAAGTCTTGGACCCTAGAAAGAAGAGTTCAGGGGAAGATCGGACAACATTGGTAGAATTGATGGTGTTTGTCCCAGTTGATATGGATGGCCCAACAAGAGTCTTGACGATTGGATCCCACCTTGGAAATAAGATGCAATTGGAACTTACCAAATTACTTCATGCTAATTTGGATGTGTTCGCTTGGATGCATTCTGATATGTGTGGGGTATCACCAAAATCGCATGCCACACGCTCAATATTGACCCCATGTTCGCACCTGTAAGGCAAAAAAAGCGCAGCGTAGGCCCTAAACGGTCCAAGGCATTAAGAGAAGTGGTGGACAAGCTAATGGACAATGCTTTTATTCGTGACATAACTATCCTGAATGGGTATTAGTCAAAAAGTCCAATGGGAAGTGCCGAACCTACATCGACTACTTGGACATAAACAAGGCTTCCCCAAAAGATAGCTTCCCTTGCCCAAAATTGACCAGCATATGGGTGGGACGGCGGAACACGAATTTCTATCATTATGAATGCATACTCAGGGTACAACCAGATCCTGATGCATAAAACTGATCAAGAAAACACCAGCTTCATCACCGATCTGGGATTATACTGCTACAGGGTAATGCCATTAGGTTTAAAGAATGCTGGACAACCTACCAAAGATTGCAAATACCATGTTCAAGCGTCAAATCGGGAAAACCATGGAGGTTTATGTGGATGACACGTTGGTTAAGTCGCGAGTAGCTGCCAATCACTTGGATAATCTCGCTAAGATGTTTGAAATACTCCGGAAGTATGGAATGAAACTCAATCCACTTAAATGTCTCTTCGGAGTAGCTTCCGGAAAGTTCTTAGGATTCATAGTAAGTGCCAGGGGTATTAAAGAAAATCTAGAGCAAATAACTGCCCTGCGAGAAGTTCAAGCCCCGAAGAATAAGAAAGAATTGCAAAGCTTGAATGGAAGGTCGCAACATTAAGCCAATTTATCTTGAAAGCCACCGACAAGTGCATACTGTTTTTGATGCATTAAAGAAAGGAATGAAAAACTTCGAATGGAGTGAAGTGTCAAACTGCATTTGAAGAATTGTTGTGACACATGGAAGCCTCGCCAATCCTACCAAAACCAATGGATGAAGAGACCTATTTATTTACTTAGCAATCTCACCTCATGCATTGAGCGCTGCCATTGTGCGTGAAGAAGAGAAAATCCAACAACCCATACGCTACATTAGGAAAGAGCCGAGAAAAATTACCCAAAGCTGGAAAAGCTAGCGTATTGCCTCCTGATCGCGTCTAGGAAGTTACAACCGTATTTCCAAGCACATCCAATCAAAGCACTTATTAATCAGCCTCTGAAGCAAGTACTGTGCCGAATCAAAACATCTAGACGACTTCTCAAGTTGAACATCAAACTGAGCCAATATGATTTATTTACCATATGAGAAAGGCTATCAATGGGAAAGCATTGGCATATTTCATCACCGATTTTACCATATAGGATGACAAAGAAGAAACAGCATCCGAAGTGGAGACGCAATGGAAACTCTTTGTTGATGGCGCATCTAACAACCTTTGTCCAGAGGCGGGGGTAGTGTTGAAACCCCAAAAGGACGAGCCATTTTCTATGCCTTACGCTTGAAATTTCCCACAAAAAATAACAAAGCGGAATATGAAGCGTCAATAGCAGGGCTAAAAGTTGTGAAAGAACTCAAAATAAAGTCCGTTCACATCTACAGCGACTCCTAACTAGTCATCTGCCAAGTAAAAGGCAAGTACCAGGCTCGAGGGGAGAACCTTAGCCCTTATCTATCTAAAGTAAAAGAGTTTATGAGTGACATCAAACATTATACCATAACTCACATTCCGTAAGAGCAAAATACCAAGGATGACTACTTAGTTAAATTGGCAAGCTCCGGAGAAGCTCAATCGTTAGGACTTGTCCCGGTTGAGACTCTGACTGCCCCAAGTATAGACGAAATGGACATTGGTTGGATTCTCGAGACCACCATTGAATTGGAAACATGGATGACACCAATCGAGAACTACTTACTTATAGAGACCCTTCCAACTGACTGGAATCAATGGAAAAAGCTTCTCTAGAAGGCGCCGTGATTTGTAATGCGGTATGAGATATTCTAACGAAGGGAAATCTCCACCCCCCTTCTTAGATGTGTGACCGATGACGAAGCTCGATAGATCCCGAGGGAAGTGCCCGGAGGCAAATGCGGAGACCATATTGGAGGACAGACCCCTACAAAGAAAGTTCTCCGGTACAGGTACTTTTGGCCTACAATAAACCGCGATGCAACAGACTACGCCAGACGGTGTGATCATTGCCAAAGATTCAGAAAAAATAAAAAAACTCCCTCAATAGAGTTAACACAGATGGTCAGCCTGTGGCCATTTGCAATATGAGGAATCGACTTGATTGGCGTATTGCCAATAACCAAAGAAGAGGCTAAATACGCCATAGTTGTTGTTGACTGTTTTACCAAATGGGTTGAAGCAAAACCATTGGCAACCATTACCATAAAGAAAGTCTTTATTTTATTACTAAAAATATTATTTGTAGGTTTGGTGTGCCATAGAAAATCATCACTGATAACGGGTCCTAATTCGAGAGCATCGAGTTTAAAGACTTCTGCAAATGCTTCCGAATTAAGAAGAGATTTTCCTCAGTCACTCATCTGCAATCAAACGGGCAAGTGAAAACAATAAACAAGATCATCAAGTCCACCATCAAAAAACGACCAACTAAAGCAAAAGCGAACTAGGTTAACGAACTTCCACCCGCACTATGGGCATATAGGACAACTCACAAAACAACAACCGGTCACATTCCGTTCGTCTTGGCATATGGCTCGGAAGAAATGATTCCCGTCGAACTAGAAGTCCCCTCTCATCGAAGACAAAATTTTAATCAGAAGCAAAATGAGCAGCTCCTACTCGAATCACTAGATATGACCGACGAATGGAAGGAAGAAGTCGGGTTGAGGACCGCTGCCCACTAAAAAAGGGTCACACGATACTTCAACTCCAAAGTTCACAACCAAACGAGTCTATCCCATGTCGGGAGCCTTCGAACCAAACTGGAAAGGACCGTATGCGATCAATCAAAAGCTAAGTGATGGAACTTTCAAACTGACAACCGTCGATGGGATCCAAATTCCCATAGCATGGAACAGCAAATCGCTGTGCCGCTGCTTCACCTAAAAACTACCTTATGTACTTTCTACTTTTCAACAAATAAGCTGTCCCGGGATGCCGGGGGCATTGTAAATAGGAAAAAACTTGCCTTAATTTTCTTAATAAAATTAATTTTCTTTTTGAACTAAGAAAATTATGTTCATAATAGTAACTTGCTGAATCGACATGGTCAAATCGACTAAAAACCATTCAAATTCTACTTGTGAAAGTGGAATCACGTCCAAGTATATCCCTTTTGCCCGCCGGGTCGACGGAAGCACTCAAATCATTGGATCAGCGGATCTCGATTCCTGCCTTCTAAGAACCGACGTTGCCCCAACAATATCAGGAAGGCTTGAATAAAAAGCCGTGCACTAACCTTTTGAGCCATGAAATAACGCTCTTAAAACATAAACTCCTCATAATTACTCGAAGATAGGCAACATTGAGAAGCATCAAAAGCTGCGCATCTCATAAGTCACCCACTAACTTTTTGAGCTGTGAAGTCACACTCTTAAAACATAAACTCCTCACAATTGCCCGAAGGTAGGCAACATTGAGAAGCATCAAAAGCCACGCATCCCATAAGCCGTGCATTAACTTTTTGAGCCGTGAAATCACGCTCTTAAAACATAAACTCCTCACGTTGCCTGAAGATAGGCAACATTGAGAAGTATCAAAAGTCGCGCATCCCATAAAGCCGCACACACTTTTAAGTACTGGAATTGCCCTAGCAATGACGAGAAAATTATTCATCACGGGAATTGCGAGGATCAACCCACTCCTATTATCGAAAGTAACGGGCGCGGATCCAACAAAATCCAAGTGCTACAAACCGACAGAAAACTCCAACTACTGACATCCAATAATTAGTTATAGCATTTAACATGGAAAATGTTTATATATCTATAGTTAACTCATACAATGTGCATGCTCTAAGCAATGAAGCTCGTGTTTGAAGATTGAAAAATTCCTAAGAAATAATCTACACAAGTATTTACTCACATTCTTAAGTAGTGAAAAGTGGTTTAACTTCTAAAAATTTGCAAAAATTATACATTTACCCGAAGAGTGTTTCTGAATTTTTTAATAGTGAATCCTATAACTACATATATTCTACACTCAATTTACATTTGTATGTACGTTTCTAATATGCATATGTTACACACTGTAGACTATATACTAAAGGTGTAAAGCTTACAAAAAATCAAAGCGTAACTTAGTTTTATTCCAGTTTGGTATGCGGACTGTTCAAACCATAAATTACCAATCGTTTGTCAAGTGTTCGAAGTAAACAACCCAGTAAACTTGGGGGCATACGCAAGTACTCAAGTAGAAATATACAAAAACAAAATCACTTCACGAGTTCTGTTACTTTAAACAAAGAATTTTGGCAGTAATCGCTGGACTAGATAAAATAAAATAGAAGTAAGCAAAGCAGACATGAGTACGCAGAACACAAATAAGCAAAGTTACAGTCAAAATGTCAGCATTATATTACTTATAACTTTTTTCTATACAAGGTCAAAATGTGAGGGCCACACCCATATAATACCGGCCAACAAAAGGAGAAAAAGTACAGATAATGCAAGAAAAGCAGTGAGTGCAGAATCGGCACTTGAACAAAACAACATATAATGTCTTGAAGTCGAATTAACCACTGTCCAAGTTTCTCAACACCTTTTTCCACCACTCCCATTCTCGCCTTTCGTTTGAAGTTTCTGTTTCACCTCGGGAGTGGTATCGTTGCCGGTAATGTCAACTATGTCCTCGGTGCTGATGTCTTCTTCCTGCTCTTTAACTTTCTTGGAAGTTTCCTCTTTAGTTTTGCACTTTCGAGATCTGCAAGAGCTCTTAGAGGACTTTATCGCTTCAACTTTCTTCTTCTTGATGGCAACCAGTTGTTGTTGAGATTTGCACAACTGCTCTGTCTGAATCTCCTACTCTCGAATTTCGACCGCCATGAAGTCACCCTCCAAAGACATGGAAGGATCATCCAAGCCATGTAATGTCTTGATTTTCTTGGACCCCAGCCCTGGCTGCGAGCTGGTCATGGACGTGGCAACCTGAGCAGCTATAGAGACAAGCATGGATGCGGTTAAGATAGTGACAGGTCCAGGCATCGAGGAAACCGACGGATCGATGGATAGGGAAGAAAGATCTATTGAAAGTGCTGCTATAGATCGTAATATGGAATAGTAACTAAGATATCTACTAGTGCAGAATAAAATGTAAAAGTAAATAGTAAAGTAAATAACACTAGAGATTTTTATACTGGTTCGAACTCCCGTTCTACGTTCAGTCTCAGACTCCTTTTGAAATTTAACTATCAACCTTCTCTTAACTAGGAGGAACAGGTATTACATCGCCTGAACAACCGAACATAACTTCTACCGCCTAGACAACTGCATAGGACTTCTACTGTCCGAGTAATCGAACAGGACTTCTACAATACAGAAAGTTTTCTTGAGTGTATGTGCTCTATAGATAGCACGGATGAGTCTTTGGAGTACAACCTTCCTATAATCTTCTCTTTTATGTATATAGTGTAGTACGTGAAGATTGGAAGCAATTGTAATCAAAAATAGATTTATGCTTGAATGTTTAAGTGATTTGGAAGCGTTAATGAAAGCAAATGGCAGAAAATAGTTTGCAAGAATATAGAATAGAATCAAAAAATAATGTTGTGTTTTGTAATCAAAATCAAGGCTATTTATAGAGTTAAAAAGTTGTCACTATTCGTGAAAAGATTTGGCCAAGATATATACAAACAACTATTGAATTAATAGATGTTTCCGTTCGTTGAAAAGTGGTGACCGTTCAAAAAAATAGCCGTTATGAATATTTAGTTGACTGAAGATATAGATCAAGTCAACTGAACATTCAAACGATTTTGAAATTTAAAAATATACTAAAAAGACACTTCATTCAATCGACTGAACCGGGGTGTT
Source organism: Allium cepa (assembly GCA_030765085.1). Taxonomy (NCBI): domain Eukaryota; kingdom Viridiplantae; phylum Streptophyta; class Magnoliopsida; order Asparagales; family Amaryllidaceae; genus Allium; species Allium cepa. The sequence continues at coordinate 466,178,863 of CM060931.1, forward strand.
AAGTCGACTGAATGTTCAAACATTTTTTTGCATGTTTCAGTCGACTAAAACTATCATTTTAAACCTATTTGACTTAGTTGTGGAAGCAATGTGTTTTATAAATTTATAATTAAAACTCAAGTTTATGTAAATTAATTTGAGTAATATTTAAAAGCTTGTGTGCATGTATATAACATTGAGGAGAGATTTTAATAAATGTTGACTACTAACTAGAATATAGACAAACAAATTTTAAATATTGAAACTTGTCTTCGAAATCTTTTGGTCTTCAATCTATTGTCGAGTAGAATTGTATTTCTCTTGTAATTTTGGTTAGTTCGTATAATATACTTATATAGTTGTCACAATAAGAACATCAAAATACTAGGTTCTAATATTTTCCTTCTTTTGACGACGACAACTATGTAAGTTCAAGAGACTATAAAATTTACGAAAAAGCAATAAAACTTCCCATAAATTAATGAACTACCCATTTATCTTTATATTTCTCTCCCTTTGTCATTAAAAAAAAGGAATATTTGATGTATAAGTGATAGAGTGCAAATATATATGAATAATTTCTAGACAATATAGAACTTGAAATGTAGCAATCATATATATTTAAAATGATAAATAAGAACAACATAGCATTGAAGCACAAAAGTTGGTCATGGGTACAAAGAATTAAAACTAAAAACTAAAAAAAACATACACATACATAAAAAACAAGAAAACTACATTTCATCACTTAGATTCTTCCTCTTCCTCTTCTTCCTCTTCGGAAGTGGCCAATGAGAAAGGAGCGGGAGGATTCTCGGCTACACTAGTGGAAATTGAGCCAATGCATGAGATCTTTTCCTAAACCTTATTCAAGAAGCCCTTGATATAATTGAGCTTCTTGTTCGTTTTGGCGACGGTATGTTCAGCGTTGACTAAACGTTGATTTAGCTTTCGTTGATTCCTAGAGACGGTGATAAGACCCTCTTTGGGAGGAAAATCACCATGAAGTTCAACTATCTCATTATTTTCTTCTTCCTTGGCTTGTCGGGAAGGTTGAGTGGAGGAGGAGGAGCTAATGTGAGGTACATGGGGTTGCAGGATTCCTTGAGCTTGATTAGCTGTCCATTGTTGGAAGCTAATAAAATCTTATGGCGGGGGGCATTTTGGCAAGCCCATAAGACTTAGTGTCTTAGAGTTAAGCTCTCCGACGGCGATAAAGTCGGAATCGGGAATTTGGACACTAAAGTTTTGTAGAATTTGCATGATGTATGCTCCATTATAGATCGTCTTAAAGCTCCTCTTGTGATTAACGGTGAGAAATTCATCAAGGATGACCTTGGCCCAATTGACATTTTGGGATGAGTAGATGGCGTAAAGCACTTGGAAGTCGCGCTTGTAAACTTTCTCGTAGCTTCCAGTACGAGGTTGAATTGATCAAATGAGGGCACAGTGAAGGATCCACACCTTTGGTCGTAAGGCGACGGATTTTAGCACGGTCATATCATCAGAAAGGAGCCAATGAGAGACCTCATCCCTATTATCCATGTTGACTTCTACATCGTTGATGTCGTGGCCTTCGGATGGACAACGTAGAACGAATCCAAATCTTCGGAGAGGAAGGTAAATTGGAATGTCGCATACCAAAGTCCATACGTTGTCATCTTTGTTTATTGGATTTTGATGATCCAAGTTCATATTTGTAAAGAAAAGCTTGATAAGAAGTGGAAAGATCTTAATGCTGTTAGCATCAAAACCTATCAAGTTTTCGAGAACACTACCACCACTGTATCTCGAATTCCATAAGCATTGAAATCCGGATACTCGATGAAGGAGCCATCAAAAATTCAAAAGCTATGCATCGATTTGAAACGAGTAACAGCCGTTTCATTGTATAACCAAGACCTTATGCTTTCCGAACGTCTGGTAGTTGATTGACGGGGGTGTTTTGATCTTGGATTCATGGAAATTAATTGAAAGTTGAAGTAAAAAAATTTGAAAATTTAGGGGCTAGGGTTTCTTTTTTGAAGTGAGGTAGGGTTTGAGTGAGAAGATGATGTATTTATATGGTAGGTAGAAAGGTGTATTGAAATTTGTGCAAGAATCTTTTGGCAAAACTAGAGAATAACATTTCAGTCGACTGGATTAGGGCGGCAGTCGACTAAAATTTGCAGGGTTTGTATCCCGAGTTATTTTGCCTAAAAAATGATCAATTCAGTCGACTTAAATTTGTAGGTCAGTCGACTGAAATTTGGAAAATTTTAGGTAGTATGAATTTTCAATCGATTGAAATTATAATTCGATCTACTGAGAATTACAGGAAACTAACTCACGTCTAATAGCCTGAAAATGGACCAATTCAGTCGACTGGAATTTCTAAGTCAGTCGACTAACTTACGTATAAAAAAAGAAAAGTTGGAATGTCCAGTCGACTGGATACATAGGACCAATCGATTGTTCTTGTGCCTGGGAGTCTATTTTGCTTCTGAATTAAATATTTTTGCGAAGTAAAAAAATTTCTTAACTTTTAAACTTTAACAATATTTTATAACTATTATAAAAACATTTCAAAAATATATAAACAAACATACAAACAATGAAAAAAATTAATTAATTTTACGTAGAGTGAGAGCCATCGGAGGACGATTCAATCTTCGTGATTTCCGGTAATGGCTAGATAGGGGACCAACCATTTCAGCATTCCCAGGAGTTTGGTGACACCTGAAGACGTTGTGGACGTGGTTCCCAAGGATTGTGTGGAGCTTGAGAACGGATAAGCGAAAGTTGATGAACAATCTCCTTTGACGAAGACGCATAGAATTTCAACGTGACCTGTTCTAGTAAACTTAAACGCATAGCGTTTACTTTTTGTTCATAGTAGTGTTCACGTTCTAATTCCAGTGTCTCTCTCTGGTAGTGATGTATATCATCGATTTTCTCCTTAGTTGTTGGAGAACCAAAATGTAGAGTGCATTTGGTTCTCTTTCCCTATGGAATATATCCTGTATGATGAGTCGGAGGTGGTGTGATTTTTACAGGAATATAAACCGGGGTAGGTATGTTGGAGTGGTTCGACGATGATGAGGTAGGTGTGTGAAAGTTGATGATGATTGGTTTGAATCATTTTGTGAGGCCATATTGATATTTAAGAGAATAAATAATCTTTAAGCTTAGCAAAACAAATTTTTCAGAGAGGATGAATAAAAACAATATATAAATAAACTTTTTATATATAGGTAATAAGGCTTAATTAAGTTAAAAGAAGGCCGAGGTTCAAAAGAATTGAAAATAAAACAGCCAGAAATCATTTTGTGGTAGGAAACGAATAGAAATAATGACCATTCATAAGATGTGAGGTAGGTAGTGTAAAGTGTAGCAAATAACACAATAGAAAAATGGAAAGACATAAGACTTCCATACTAGCGACCGAAGTTCGAGTGCCAGTAAGAACAATTTTCAAAAAAAAAAAAAAATTCTTTTTAAAAATTTAAAACTATAAATCATGTAAAGGTAATACCTAATTCTCAATGTAATCTTATAAAAATATTTTCATTTAAAGGTTTTGTAAATATGCCAACTATCTAATTTTCTGAAGAAATATACTCTAGTGAAATATTTCCTTTTTCTATATTATCTCTGAGAAATGGTATCCTATATCTATGTGCTTAGTTCTAGAATGATTTGTAGGATTTTTAGATAAATTTATTGCACTAGTGTTATCATAGTAAATTATTGAAATTGAAAGATTAACTCCAAAATCTTGAAGTGTTTGATGCATGTAGATTACTTGAACACATGCCAAAGCAGCAGAGATATATTCTGCTTCACACATCAAAAGTGAAACACAGTTTTGTTTCTTACTAAACCAATATACTAAAGATTATTCAATAAAGTGACAAGTACCACTGGTACTCTTTCGATTCGTCCTACATCCTCCAAAATCAGCATCACTGTCGAATACTAACTCAAAAGGACATTCTTTTGGATAAAAGAGACCGTTGTCATTAGTTTTGCTTAAGTATCGCAAAATTTGCTTCGCTGTCCGCAAATATATTTTTTGGGATTTGCTTGAAATCGTGCACATAAACAAACACTCATCACGATATCAGGTCTACTAGCAGTTAAGTAGAACAGTCAACCAATCATACTACGATATAATTTTTGGTCAACACTTTTGCCATTTTTATCTCTATCGAAATGTAATGTAGTACTCATGGGAGTAAGTTTAGAAGAGGTATTTTCCATACCAAATCGTTTTATGAGATTATTATAATATTTTTCTTGAATAATAAAAATTCTATTAGTTAATTGTTTAATTTGTAATACAAGAAAATATGAAAGTTCTCCCATGTGAGACATTTCAAATTCTCTCGTCATAATTTTAGAAAATTCTTGACATAATTTTGTTTGTTGAACCAAAAATAACGTCATCCACATAAATTTGAATTGTTAAAATATCATTTTTATCTTGCTTTATAAAAGAGTTTGATCTACTTTACCAATTTTAAAACCAGAATTAAGTGAATAACTCTTAAGACGGTCATACCAAGCACGAGATGCATGTTTTAAACCGTATAAAGCCTTTTTTAATTTGTAAACATGATCTGGATATTTTTCATGTGTGAATAAAGGAGGTTGCTCTACATATACATTTTCTTTTATAAAACCATTTAAGAAAGCACTTTTTACATCCATTTAATAAAGTTTAAAATTATTAACACAAGCATATGCTAATAAAATATGTATAGCTTCCAAACGAGCTACGAGTGCAAATGTTTTATCATGGTCTATTCCTTCTTCTTGATTATAATCTTGAGCAACTAATCTAGCTTTATTTCTTATTATATTTCCTTGCTCGTCAGCTTTATTTTTATAAATCTATTTTATACCGATAACAACTTGGTTACTTGGTCAAGGAACTAAGTCCCAAACATCATTCAGTTCAAATTGATTTAATTTTTCTTGCATAGCTATTATCCAATAGTCATCAATTGAAGCTACTTTAGGATTTTTAAGTTCAATATTTGAAATAAAAGCTACATGACCCATTTGATGTAGTTGATTGTGAGTTCTAATGTTGGTATGAATTTCTCCAATTATATTTTCAGTTGGATGATTTCTTAAAAGTCTTGGTAAGGATCTTATATCATTATTATTTTGAAAATCATTATTATTTTCAGTATTATCAATATCATCATCTGAGTCATAGATTTAGAATTAGTTTCTTTATTTTCTATTTTATAATTAACTTTAAAATTTTCATCGAATGATACATGAAGTGTTTCTTCGATTACTTTTGTTCTTTTATTATAAATTCTGTAAGCTTTGCTTCATTCCGAATAACCAATAAATATTCCTTCATCGGATTTTGGATTGAATTTGGCAAGCTTATCTTTTGTATTTAAAATAAAACATTTTGATCCAAAAACTTTAAAATAAGAAATATTAGGTTTTCTTCCATTGAAAAGCTCATAAGGAGTATGTTTAGTTAATGGTTTTATGGAAACTCTATTTAAAACATAACAAACAGTTGCTAAAGCTTCTGCCAAAAAATGTTTTGACAGGATGCTTCCGTTTAATATGTTCTAGCACACTCTTAAAGAGTTCTATTTTTCCTTTCTACAACTCCATTTTGTTGCGGAGTTCTAGAAAATGGAAAATCATGAACAATTCCCTTCTTATTACAGTAATTTTCAAAAGATTTTTCGAATTCTACACCATGGTCACTCCGAATATTTGCAATTTGAGAATTTTTACTATTTTGAATTCTTTTAGCAAATATTTTAAAATTTTCAAAAGTATCACTTTTATTTTTAAAAAATATCGTCTTAATATTTGAAATTACAGAAATAATTGGAAATTGGGTTTAATGTGATTAAAATCGATTTGTAAAGTTGTATTAAATCATATTGGAGTTAGAATGATGTTATAGAACTTTTAAAATTGAATTAAAAGTTAATTTGTGGAAGTTGAATATTTTAATATTTAAATTGACGAGTAAAAATAGTCATTTTTCAAACAGTTTCGAATTTCGACGAAACTAGTTTCATTGGATCCGTAATGTGAAATTATTGTAAGATTTCAAATTTCGTGTCAATCGGATTTACGGTTTGTCCGGGGCAAGCTAAAACGCGTAGAAATCGGTTTAAGTGAATTTTAAATTTAAATAGTCAATTTGAAAACCTATCTTCCAAATACGATCGAATTGGCACCCGATACATATTCCATTGCGTTTGGAGTTTGGAAAATTTTCAGATGAATAGTGCATGGAAATTTTCTATAAAAGGACATTCATTTTTCACATTTGCAAACCAATCTAGGGCTTCTAACCTAGCCGCCAGTTTTACAATCAATGGCCGAAAATTTCAATTCTTTCTCTTCTATTTTCTTCTAATCCGTTAATCGATTCGTAAAACTTCCAATTACAAAAATATAGAGCGAGTTGAGATATTCGATATGAGCGGCTATGATTGAAATCAATGCGGCGGATCGATGGCAATTTCCATTCGAACGGCTGAACTTCGTGCGCGTTTTTCGAGGCGAATGAAGGGCCGAGCTCGACGTGCTCTTGGTCGAAGGTGGAGTCGACGATTCTCTTCGTCGTGGAGTTGGTCGGTCTCTTCAAATGTGGCGATGGAGGATCGATAATTTCGAGAAGAACGGTGGCTATGGGTTTCATGGTTGCGTTCGAACTAGGTTGGAGAAGAAACGAGGTGCGGCCGAGATATGGAGGAATGGAAACGAACGGCCCAGTTGATTCAAAGGTTAAACATTTGAAAATAAAATTGGAAATAAATTATATATTAATTTGTGTAAACTTTAAAAATTGAGATTTTGTTCATACGAGGTCCGTTTCGCACGAAACGAATTGCATTGGGTTCGTATGGATGAACACTACGCGATGGAGCTGGATTAGGATTGATTGGAGCTAGTGGTAATTTTGGATAAAATTAAACGCGTGTTTAATTTTATTCGAAATAAAATGCTGAAACCGCTATTGGAAGCAAGGTGAGAACTTCTCACTCAATCGAATTTGTTTCGATCTAAATTTTAAATAGTTAGACTTAAAATTGCTTGATTGTGTTGATTGTATGCTTGGAGGATAAATTGATATATGTTGTATTGAAATAGACCCTATACGCCGTATATTAAGCGGAGGTTATTTTATTAAACACATATACCGCGATATTCCACCTTGAAGTGAAATTGGTATAATATATGTACTTGGAGTTGATTTTCCCGCATTATATAGTGGATGAGACCCTATTGCGCCGCATAATAGAGGATGATATTTATATAAACCCATGTACCGCAATATTCCGTCTTGAAACGGGATTGGTATTGTGCTAACATCTGTGGATGCAGGGAAATAGGTTGCAGGGATCCAATTGGATTCCTCAAATAATTGAATTAGTTTAAATGTTGTGTGTTGATTATTTATAATCTCTGTGTGATTTTCTTTGTGATTGAAATCGTTGAAGGCTAAAATTTAGCCAAACATAATTTTGGTATCGTTGGATACCGGAAATAAATAAAAATTTGATTTTTGAAAATTCAGGTTGAAAGTTTATATTAAAAATTATTTTTGAGAAGTTTAACTTTAATCTTATTGAATGAAATTTCAAAATACGGGAAAAGCTTTAATAAATGGATTTCGGGTAATATTATTCAAAGGTTGAAGAATTTATTCAAAATACGGATTTTAAAGAGTTTGAAAAATAAAAGAATTTATTTTCTTTAAAAGGAATTTATTTTTAAAAGGAAATAAAATTTGAAACCCATTTGGGAATTGATTTTTGGTGATTGAATTTAAATCTTTGGAAAATCCATTTGGAAATTTATTTGGTGTTTTGAAAAGAATTTAGAATCAATTTGAAAATTGATTTGGGGTTTATTAGAAATTGATTTCAATTAAGATTTGAATGAAATTCACTTGATGTTTAATTTCTTGGGAAATCAATATGAAACTTGGTTTGGTTGTTTTTAAAATCAATTGAAAAATTGAATTGTTGTTGAAAATGAATATGTGAAATCGATTTGAAAATCGTATATCAGTGGATATTTAGAAATTTATATTCACCATGGAATTTATAAAGGAAAGGGAAATTTGTTTAAAAATGAACATTGATTTATTTTTGAAATGTGGAAATAAATTTACGGATCTGGAATGTAAATTTAAAGTAAATCGGTAAGGATTTATTTAATTGGTTTAAATGAACCATTTTGAAATGAAAGTGTATTCTCCCTAGAAAGCCGAATAAAATTTCTGAATAGCTTTGATATATATATATATATATATATATATATATATATATATATATAATTCTAGAATTTGTTTTGAAAAGGATACTTTGGAGAAATTAACTTCTTAAATTATTTTAAATCCTTTAAGTAAAGATTTGTTAAGTTGATATAGAAATGATTATTTCTAAGATTTAATCAATAATTGTTTTAGAAAATAGTTATTTAAATAGTTATACTCTATCTACTTATTTTATTTTGAAAATTAGTTTGGACTTAAGTTATATGTAATATTGGTATAATATTTTTATAACTAATATTTTAAAATAAAGTGTTTAAAAATAGTTTTACGTTAAAATATTTCCAAGTATATATTTGGACAAGTGATTTAAATTATTTTAAAGTATTTAAACTCGGCGGATTTTTTAGTGGAAATAAATGATTTCGGGAATTTTATTCCGCGAGTGAAAAATGATTTGAAATTCGTTTTCAAAGGATTGAAAGGTAATTTGAAATTGGTTTTCAAATGGTTGAAGTGTGAAAATATATCTTGCGAAGTTATTTTGAAAATAAATAATTGTGAAAATTATTTAAATCTCGAAATTGTTGTGAATGCTGATTGATAGTTAAATAACCGGCTATCAATATTTGCCTTTAAAGGGCGTTTGAATTTCGATGCGACCAGGCGTCGGATTCCAAGTGGATATCCGGAAACCACATCGAACCTTTGTGATTGTGATAGATCTTTTGTTTAAAAGATCAAAGTGGAAATTGTTGTAATTTGTTTGAAATCTGAATGAACATTTATTTCTAAAAATAAGCGATCGTTACTCGGATTAGCCGGGAGAGGACCTTTGTGTCATATAACCCATTCCGAATAACGATACGACGAAATGGGATTGCATTTGAAGACCAGTGGTGAAGATCGGGTATTTGCAAGAATGATAGGATGACCTATCGATTGTCTCTGCACTAAGTTGCTCCGGTATAGAGATTCCCTAAGTGATGGGAAGTCCGATCAGGATTGTGAATACCCGGATTTGCAAGGACTTCTTCGGAAGTGCCTTCGGTTCTGTTCGAACTCAGAACATACTTGTATGGATTGTATGTCTGACATTACATTTTGAGATATAAAGCGGATTTCTTTCAAATACATTTCTGTTGGTGGCGGAGAATTTATTCTCTTAGCTTAACACCCTTCTCTGAGATGTACGAGCTCAGAGGTTATGTAGTTGATGGTTATCAGTGATATATTCCCAACTTGGTAACGTGGCATGCTGAGTGCTGCTGATCATTGGTTGATCAAAGCGTGGCTTTTGTGAAAAGCGTAGCTTTGTGGACGAGACTTCGTCGAACCTCACAACCCGGTGATGGTCGAAACAAGAATCGTAGCAGCAAGGTTATTTGAGGGTAGCGCCCTCCGAGGGTATGTCATTTCCTTCTGGATTATGAGTGGTATCATGGTATGGAGCCCAGATTCTTACTTTGTTGTTGCTGCAAACTTATTACTTTGTGGTTGTTGGTTGAGAGGATCCTCGGATAAAGGTCACAAACGACCGGGGGATGGCATGCTCGTGTCAGTAGTTACCTATTACAGAGGTAACTTGGCCTTGTCTAGTAGAGATCCGGTTAGGATCCGGGGACGTCCCTCCAAAGGCGTTCCATTTTACTTGGGAAGTTCCTTTGCCCGACCATTCGTTGGAAATCCAAAGAAACAATACGAACCCTTTACGATTGCAAATTGTATAACCTGCCTCCTCAGGAAGTAGCTATAGCAGGCATAATATAAGGGTACCTATGCTGGCTAAGATTTATATTATACTTTCGAAATGGTTTTCCACATTTTGCACTTATAGTAATAATATCAAGAAATTCTCTCGTATCAAGCATGTTTGACTATCATAAGGAGAAATCTCCTCCAATTCTGTGTTTGCATTGTGTGTGTGGTGGGAGGCCTTATGGTAGTTTCATTTTCCAAAAGCATGGCGGATCTATTCTAAAATATTTCTTTGTTTGTTTTAAAGATATAACTGTTTTAAGTTCTCACACCAGTCCCATGACTGACCTGGAGTTTATTGTTCCTTTCCTAAACTCTGGGTGCCCATCATTTTCCACATGGGCAGCCTAGAGTCAGGTTATTAGGTCATTCTGGAATTCAGGAGGTGCTGTGGAGCTCAAGAGGCGAGCTGGATGGCGAAACGTATCACTTGTATATGATATTATCTTTTTCACTATGTATTCAGTTGTGAGGACAGGTTTATATAACTATCCATTATTGTGTGGTGTTGTATATTGACTCTGATGATGTAATGTATAAAATGTATAGTTCTTTGATTTAAAGATTATTCATTTATCTATTATATGTTGTTCCGCTGCGATTGTGAGATTCTAATATTGTTCTGTTGCTTCTTCCTTCTTACTTCTTCTATCTTTTTCTTCTTCTTTAACCCTAACAATTCGGTTTTCCGGCCTTTGATTGCTCGGCAGTTGATACAGTGGACGTATTAATGTCGATTTTCGGGAGTCGAAAATCCTAATCGTTACATGCGGTATCAGAGCATTTGGTTAAGTGACAACCTTGGCTCTGTTGGGTGTTACTCATTAGAGATAGAGTCAGCAGTACTCTAGAATGAGTGTGAGTGTAATAATAGATATGAGTGCATATTTGTTAGTGAATATAAAAATTGTTTTATATTGTGTTGATTGGTTTGTTGAGTGGTATATGGATTCTGGTCAATACGAGTAATTAAGTTATTGATAGGAATCTCTAAACACTTGTACAGAACAAATTCAACACGATATCGTTTTAAAATAGGGTAAATGAAATAATTTTACTTAAATTATTTTCGTATATCAAAGAGAAAAAATTTCTGTGAATTATTATAATATATGATTGCTTGGTTGCTAGAAAGTGATGATATTAAATTATTATCATTAATGTTGAAAAAGAAATTGAAATCGTAACTCCAAAGTTAAGAAATAAATTCACATACAAATAGAATTGAAGAATATAAATTGTAAATGTGATTTGTAATTTGAAGTAAAATTCCAGAGGAATATTTGAAAACATTTTGAAAGGGTTTGCAATTTGGAAAAGATTAAATTCCTTTTTGAGTTTGAAAATGAATTTCAAGGGTTTGGTAAAATGTTTTTGGAGGGATAAAAGCTCTAAACTCTTTTCGGTCGCTGGAAAATAACTTCGGTGATGACTGCAACATCATCGGTGTTCATTTTCGGGTTTTCAAAAGAGGGGTTGCTGCCAAGTTGTTTTAAATGGAAGTTGTTTGGAAAATTTGGGTTTGGGTTTTGAAATGTTGGAAAGACTCTGGAATCTGATAAAAATAGTTATGAAATAAAATTGAAAATAAATTTGGGGTAGAAAAAAATGAATTGAAATTAAGTTTGAATTATGGAAATAAATTTATGAATGAATGAATTTACAATTGCGAGTAAATGAAATTGGAAACTAAATGTTGAAATTCATCTTGAAATTGCAAGTAAATTGAAAATTTGTCAAGTTGGATCAAATGAAGCTAAGTATTAAAATAAAATTAGTAAGTAAAACTAATTGAAGAAATGACAAATTTAATATGGGTTAAAATGAATTGAATTTAACATTTATAAATAAAGGGTAAATTAAATTCATATGGAATTTGAAATCCAGTTTAAATATAAGTGGTTATAAACTGAAATATTGAATTGAATTGTGTTTGGGAACGGACAAAAGAATAAAAACTGAAATTGAAAACTGAATATCGAATACCAATTTGAATTGTGCAAGATGAAATAAGTTAGAACTTGTAATGAATAAGTAAAAGAAACTAATTTAAAATAGCAAGATGAATCAGTTGTGAATGAAAAATAATTGATAAAATTCAATATCTAGAAGGCAAATTGAATCCAAATAGAATTGAAAATTGAATTCAAATGAAATTGATAATGTGAGATTGAATGAAAATGGATATTATGGTTAGCAGGATATACAGATGGATTAAAGGAAATTGGGATTTTGATTTCGAAGATAAAAAAATTGAATTGCTCGATAAAAGGTATGTATTTGAATTTCAGTATGAAATTTGATGATTTTCTTATCCAGCCACTTGGCGTTTTCTTTTCTTTTTGAAATCTAGGGGCCGTGGTGCCTTTTTTTGTAGTCGTACCGTGCTAGCCGCGCAAAGGAGACGCTGGCGAAATTTTTCGAAAATTTAAGGTGTTAGAATATTTTTCAGAAAATTGGAAATTTTTGAAAACTATAACTTTGATTTTGGAGTGAAAAGTTAAATGATATAGTTGGTTTTGAAAAGATAACTAAGTATGATTTGAAAACTTAGTAAAGTTATTGTAAGAAGTTTAACTATGAATTTTGAAAAAGTTAAAATGTTTAAATGAATTTGAAATTTAATTTGAACAAATGGTTTTGAAAAGTTAATAGATTCTGTAACTTTTTCTTACCTGGCAATTTCGAGGACGAAATTCTTTTAAGGGGGGAAGTTTGTAACGACCCAGAATTTCTGTCATTTAAAATTCGTATATTTAATGATTTCAAATATTAACAAGTAAAATTTGTAAGTCGAATAAATTATATTTCGAAAATCTAGATTTAATTGGATTATTAAATCGATAATTTAATATTTGAAATTACAAAAATAATTGGAAATTAGGTTTAATGTGATTATAATTGATTTGTAAAGTTGTATTAAATCATATTGGTGTTAGAATGATGTTATAGAACTTTTAAAATTGAATTATAAGTTAATTTGTGGAAATTGAATATTTTAGTATTTAAATTGACGAGTAAAAATAGTCATTTTTCAAACAGTCTCGGATTTCGACGAAACCAGGTTCATTGGATCCGTAATGTTAAATTATTGTAAGATTTCGAATTTCGTGTCAATCAGATTTACGGTTTGTCCGAGGCAAGCTAAAACACGTAGAAATTGGTTCAAGTGAATTTTAAATTTAAATAGTCAATTTGAAAACCTATCTTCCAAATACGATCGAATTGGAGCCTGATACATATTGCATTGCTTTCGGAATGGGGGTAAAACATTATAAACGCCAGGTAGCACGCTTCGTTTGGAGTTCGGAAAATTTTTAGATGAATAGTGTACGGAAATTTTCTATAAAAAAAAAATTCATTTTTCACATTTGCAAACCAATCTAGGGTTTCTAACCTAGCCGCAAGTTTTACAATCAATGGCCGAAAATTTCAATTCTTTCTCTTCTATTTTCTTCCAATCCGTTAATCGATTCGTAAAACTTCCAACTACAAAAATATAAAGCGAGTTGAGATCTTCGATATGAGCGGATTATGATTGAAATCAATGCGGCGGATCGATGGCAATTTCCATTCGATCGGCCGAACTTCATGCACGTTTTTCGAGGCGAATGAAGGGCCGAGCTCGATGTGCTCTTGGCCGAAGGTGGAGTCGACGATGCTCTTCGTCGTGGAGTTGGCCGATCATCTTCAAACGTGGCGATGGAGGCTCGATAATTTCAAGAAGAACGGCAGCTATGGGTTTCTTGGTTGCGTTCGAAACTGGATTGGAGAAGAAATATGGTGCGACCGAGATCTGGAGGAATGGAAACGAACGGCCCAGATGATTCAAAGGTTAAAAATTTGAAAATAAAATTGGAAATAAATTATATGTTAATTTGTGTAAACTTTAAAAATTGATATCTTGTTCATACGAGGTCCGTTTCGCACGAAACGAATTGCGTTGGGTTCTTATGGACGAACACTACGAGATGGAACTGGATTGAGATTGATTAGAGCTAGTGATAATTTTGGGTAAAATTAAATGCGTGTTTAATTTTATTCGAAATAAAACGCTGAAACCGCTATTGGAAGAAAGGTGAGAACTTCTCACTCAATCGAATTTGTTTCAATCTAAACTTTAAGTAGTTGGACTTAAAATTGCTTGATTGTGTTGATTGTATGCTTGGAGGATAAATTGCTATTTGTTGTATTGAAATAGACCCTATACGCCGCATATTAAGCGGAGGCTATTTTATTAAACACATATACCGCGATATTCCACCTTGAAGTGAAATTGGTATAATATATGTACTTGGAGTTGATTTTCCCGCATTATATAGCAGATGAGACCCTATTGTGCCGCATAATAGCGGATGATATTTTATATAAACCCATGTACCGCGATATTCCATCTTGAAACGGGATTGGTATTGTGCTAACATCTGTGGATGCAGGGAAACAGGTTGGAGGGATCCAACTGGATTCCTCAAATAATTGAATTTGTTTAAATGTTGTGTGTTGATTATTTATAATCTCTGTGTGATTTTCTTTGTGATTGAAATCATTGAAGGCTAAAATTTAGCCAAATACAATTTTGGTATCGTTGGATACCGTAAATAAATAAAAATTTGATTTTTGAAAATACAGGTAGAAAGTTTATATTAAAATTTATTTTTGAGAATTGGATAAATTTAAAAGAAGGAATTCTAAAATAATAAAGTTTAATTTTAATCTTATTGAATGAAATTTCAAAATATGGGAAAAGCTTTAATAAATGGATTTCGGGTAATATTATTCAAAGGCTGAAGAATTTATTCAAAATACGGATTTTAAAGAGTTTGAAAAATAAAAGAATTTATTTTCTTTAAAGGGAATTTATTTTTAAAAGGAAATAAAATTTGAAACCCATTTGGGAATTGATTTTTGGTGATTGAATTTAAATCTTTGGAAAATCCATTTGGAAATTTATTTGGTGTTTTGAAAAGAATTTAGAATCAATTTGAAAAATGTTTTAGGGTTTATTAGAAATTGATTTCAATTTAAGATTTGAATGAAATTCACTTAGTGTTTAATTTCTTGGGAAATCAATATGGAACTTGATTTGGTTGTTTTTAAAATCAATTGAAAAATTGAATTGTTGTTGAAAATGAATATGTGAAATCGATTTGAAAATCGTATATCAGTGGATAATTGAAAATTTAAATTCACCATGGAATTTATAAAAGAAAGGAAAATTTGTTTAAAAATGAACATTGATTTAATTTTGAAATGTGGAAATAAATTTACGGATCTGGAACGTAAATTTAAAGTAAATCGGTAAGGATTTATTTAATTGGTTTAATTGAACCATTTTGAAATGAAAGTGTATTCTCCTTGGAAAGCCGAATAAAATTTCTGAATAGCTTTGAAATACATATATATATATATATATATATATATATAATTCTAGAATTTATTTTGAAAAGGATACTTTGGAGAATTTAACTTCTTAAATTATTTTAAATCCTTTAAGTAAAGATTTTTAAGTTGATATAGAAATGATTATTTCTAAGATTTAATCAATAATTGTTTTAGAAAATAGTTATTTAAATAGTTATACTCTATCTACTAAATTTATTTTGAAAATTAGTTTGGACTTAAGTTATATGTAATATTATTATAATATTTTTATAACTAATATTTTAAAATAAAGTGTTTAAAAATAGTTTTACGTTAAAATATTTCCAAGTATATATTTGGACAAGTGATTTAAATTATTTTAAAGTATTTAAACTCGGCAGATTTTTTAGTGGAAATAAATGATTTCGGGAATTTTTATTCCACGAGTGAAAAATGATTTGAAATTAATTTTTAAAGAATTGAAAGGTAATTTGAAATTGGTTTTCAAATGGTTGAAGTGTGAAAATATATCTTGCGAAGATATTTTGAAAATAAATAATTGTGAAAATTATTTAAATCTGGAAATTGTTGTGAATGTTGATTGATAGTTAAATAACCGACTATCAATATTTGCCTTTAAAGGGTGTTTGAATTTCGATGCGACCAGGGGTCGGATTCCAAGTGGATATCCGGAAACCACATCAGACCTTTATGATTGTGATAATCTTTTATTTAAAAGATCAAAGTGGAAATTGTTGTAATTTGTTTGAAATCCGAATGAACACTTTTTCTAAAAATAAGCGCTCGTTATTCGGATTAGCCGGGAGAGGACCTTTGTGTCATATAACCCATTCCGAATAATGATACGACGAAATGGGATTGCATTTGAAGACCGGTATTTGCAAGAATGATAGGATGACCTATCGATTGTCTCTGCACTAAGTTGCTCCGGTATAGAGATTCCCTAAGTGATGGGAAGTCCGATCAGGATTGTGAATACCCGGATTTGCAAGGACTTCTTTGGAAGTGCCTTCGGTTCAGTTCGATCCCAGAACAGACTTGTACGGATTGTATGTCTGACATTACATTTTGAGATATAAAGCAGATTTATTTCAAATACATTTCTGTTGGTGGCGGAGAATTTATTCTCTTAGCTTAACACCCTTCTCTGAGACGTACGAGCTCAGAGGTTATGTAGTTGATGGTTATCAGTGATATATTCCTAACTTGGTAATGTGACATGCTGAGTGCTTCTGATCATTGGTTGATCAAAGCGTGGCTTTTGTGAAAAGCGTAGCTTTGTGGACGAGACTTCGTCGAACCTCGCTACCCGGTTATGGTCGAGACAGGAATCGTAGCAGCATGGTTATTTGAGGGTAGCGCCCTCTGAGGGTATGTCATTTCCTTCTGGATTATGAGTGGTATCGTGGTATGGAGCCCAGATACTTACTTTGTTGTTGCTGCAAACTTATTACTTTGTGGTTGTTGGTTGAGAGGATCCTCGGATAAAGGTCGCAAACGACCGGGGGATGGCATGCTCGTGTCAGTAGTTACCTATTACAGAGGTAACTCGACCTTGTCTAGCAAAGACCTGGTTAGGATCCGGGGACGTCCCTCCAGAGGCGTTCCATTTTACTTGGGAAGTTCCTTTACCCGACCATTTGTTGGAAATCCAAAGAAACAATACGAACCCTTTACGATTGCAAATTGTATAACCTGCCTCCTCAGGAGGTAGCTATAGCAGGCATAATATAATGGTACCTATGCTGGCTAAGATTTATATTATACTTTCGAAATGGTTTTCCACATTTTGCACTTATAGTAATAATATCAAGAAATTCTCTCATATCAAGCATGTTTGACTATCATAAGGAGAAATCTCCTCCAATTCTGCGTTTGCATTGTGTGTGTGGCGGGAGGCCTTATGGTAGTTTCATTTTCCAAAAGCATGGAGGATCTATTCTAAAATATTTCTTTGTTTGTTTTAAAGATATAACTGTTTTAAGTTCTCACACCAGTCCCATGACTGACCTGGAGTTTATTGTTCCCTTCCTAAACTCTGGGTGCCCATCATTTTCCATATGGGCAGCCTAGAGTTAGGTTATTAGGTCATTCTGGAATTCAGGAGGTGCTGTGGAGCTCAAGAGGCGAGCTGGATGGCGAAATGTATCACTTGTATATGATATTATCTTTTCCGCTTTGTATTCAGTTGTGAGGACAGGTTTATATAACTGTCCATTATTATGTGGTGTTGTATATTGACTCTGATGATGTAATGTATAAAATGTACAGTTCTTTGATTTAAAGATTATTCATTTATCTATTATATGTTGTTCCGCCGCGATTGTGAGATTCTGATTTTGTTCTGTTGCTTCTTCTTTCTTACTTCTTCTATCTTTTTCTTCTTCTTTAACCCTAACAATTCGGATTTCCGGCCTTCGATTGCTCGGCAGTTGATACAGTGGATGTATTAATGTCCATTTTCGGGAGTCGAAAATCGTAATTGTTACATATTCCAAGTATCATATCCATTTGCTTGCATGAAAATTCCTATTCTAGTTGGCGAGTAATTATAGTTCAAACCGTTAAATAGTGGTGGCCGTGCAGTGGATTGTCCTTCAACAAAACTTGTGCTAATGTTATTTTCTGTATTATCAGTGTATCGAATAACCGTGTTACGGTTATAAGATGACCTATGCTCAAATACAAAATGTAAGTGGTTCTACGGATTGCAATATGGAATAGTAACTAAGATATCTACTAGTGCATAATAAAATGTAAAAGTAAATAGTAAAGTAAATGACATCGAGGATTTTTATACTGGTTCGAACTCCCTTTCTACGTCCAGCCTGGACTCCTTCTGGAATTTAACTATCAATTCTCTCTTAACTCGGAGGAATAGGTATTACACAACCTGAGCAACCGAGCAGGACTTCTACCGCCTAAACAACCGAATAGAACTTCTATAACGACCCGTATTTTTGGCTATTTTAAATTGTTAAATTTAATGTAATTATTAGATAAATATGGGTAGAAACAAAAATTTATGATTTATTGGTTATTGGATAATTGAATTGTTTAAAATTTAATATTGGGAATTACTTGAATAATTTGATTCTGGATTTAAGATGATTGAAGATGGTATCGGAAATTTATTTAAATGTTATTAAAAATATGAATGAAAATGGTTAACATTTGAAATTGGATTTAAATGCGAACAATTTAAAATTTGAAATTTTATATATTATTTGACGAGTAAAAATAGCCATTTTGGCTACTGTCTCGGATTTTGACGAAATGAGTTTCATAGGATCCGTGATAGTGAATTATTGTAGGATTTCAAGTTTCATAGTGTTCAGACCTGTCGTTTGGCCGTGCGAGCTTGAAACGTATAGAAATTTAATTTCGAATCTAATTAAAATAATCAACTTTGAAAGCTTATCTTCTGCATACGATCGAATTAGACCTCGGGACTAGTTCCATTACGTTCGAAATGGGAGTAAAATATTATGAATGCCGGGCGGCACATTTCGATTGGAGCTTGAGGATTTCGGACGTTAAGACGTCAGATATTTTCAAATAAATTAATATTATATTTTTTTTACTCGTCCAAGCCACGTTGTTATCTCTACCATATACCGTTTCTTTTGCCCATTTTTATGTTATAACGAAGGATCAAATCGAGATCGAAAGAAAAAAATCAAACAAGAACAGCCGAAACAAAAATTCAAATCGATCGATAAAAAATCTTTTAGCATAAACCCACGTTCCCGTATATCTCTCCTTCTTTCCTCTTTTATCCCAAATCGAACAGAAAAAAAACAAAAATGGTCGCAGCCAAATAAATAAAAAAATTGGTTGAACGATGAATTGCGAGGGCCTGGGAGACAAGCTCGCGACGTCGCGACATGGACAAAGGCACGCGTGGAGGAGCATGAGTTGTGGGTTGTCGGCGATAGCTTTAGGGTTTTCGTGCTTAGGTTTTATGCACGAGGCATTGGCATGCGAGGAGGTCGCGGTGATGTGGAGATGGTAGGCACGGTGGCTCGCACGTGTAGGAATTGGCAATGGCAGACGAACTGCAACGAGTGTAGGCGTTGGCGGCGACCGGAGCAGCAGGCGGCGCATAGCCTAGCGCCTAGGGCGCGAATGAAGGTTTGTCTGCGGTTGTCGTTCATGATTTTTTTTTAAAAAAAGAAAAGAGGATCGAATAGAGTCTAGCCTAGGGGTGATGATCGAACGCGACGGAAACATTGAGGAAGAAGAACGAAGATAGGAGGGAAGGCCTGAGCACGTACGAGGGGATCAAATAAGGTAGCTTTTTGTTTTTTTTAAGATCGTTAATTAAAATTTTAATTATCGTTGACATTAATAGATTTATAACTTACATACGAGGTTCACTTCAAACGAGGAGAATTGCGTTGGAATCGTATTGGTATTGGCTACGCTATGAAGTTGAAATTATTGCAGTTCACTTCATTCCAATTTTCAGATTCGAGCGAAGGTGAGTGTTTTATACGCTCACGTTTTGGCTAAATATTTTTTTTGTTAGTTAAATTAATATTGTGAAGTGATTGGAATTTATTGATTGTTGCTTGATAAATTTAATTGACAATTAAATTGACGTTTAAATTTATTGATAGGTTTGAATTGATAGTAAAATTAAATTAGAATTTAGTTGCCGGTAAAATACCCGAGATTTATAATTTTAAAATTATTGGGAGTTTTTTTGACGGTTTGGATGATTGGTTGTGACGGATGTGATTGGTTGATATTTTGGATGTTTTGTTATGTTTAATATATTCTGTGATAACCCTGTGTATTATTTACAGTATTAAAATTGTAAATTGAATTATTTTGATTAAATTAAGAAATAGGTTGAAATGATATATACCAATGACATTTATTTGGATTGAAATGATATATATCTATCCTTGAGATTAAATTTAAATAATTATCCACTTGGTCATAGGTTAGAAAATTATATACGAACACCGGGTTGGTTAAATTAAATGATTTTAAAAGTTGTTTTGAAATTATTTAAATGAATTGACTTTAAGAATAAAATCAAATTTATGGAAATTGAATTAGTTTGAATTGGAGCTCAAAATGTTGGAATTTAGACTTGGTAAACGAAATTGTTAATTAATTGAAGTTAGATTTTAAGTTAAAAATTGAAATACGGAGCAAATTTTCGAAAGTTGGATTTGTTTTAAAAGATTGGACTTTTATTCAAACTTTGAATATTTCTAAGAAAAATTGATATGAAATGATATTTCAAGTTTGAATTTGGAATTTAAAATTTGGTATTGAAAATAAATTTGATTTAAGAGTTTAAATCAATAATTTGAAATTAAATTTGGAATTGGAATTTGAATTGGAAATTAATTTGAAATCGAAATTTAAGTTAATTTGGAATTCGAATTGGAAATTAATTTGAAATTGAGATTTAAACTAATTTGGAATTGGAATTGAAATCTAAAGAAATTTGTGAATTGAAATCGAAATTTATGTGGAATCAAAATTTATTCGAGTTGGAATCGGAATTTAATCGATTAAATCGAAATGGAATTTGGAATTGATTTTGGTAGGAAATTGGGAAGTTGACCCGTTTGACTTTGGAATTATTTTTAAAATGAATATTTAGTATAAATGATTTAAAAATATATTTTATTTAAATATTCAAATTATTTTGATTTTCCAAACTATTTTACTATGTAAACCATTTTTATATCCAAATTATTTCGATTAAACTATTTAAATATTTTCTATTAAACTATTTTTACTATTTAACTATTTAAAACTATTTTCTAAAATTCAAACTGGTTAAAGAGTAAATTATTTATATTTAAATCTTGGATTTAAATACGAACTAGGTTAAAGTAAAGAATATAACCTAAATTGAATTCGAATCAAATTTTGGAAGTGGAATCCATTTATCGGACTAAATTGATAATTTTTGAATATATGATAATTTCGAAATGGATTTGATTTTAAAGTGAATATATAATGATTTCGAAATGGATTTGATTTTAAAGTGAGTATATAATGATTTCGAAATTGATTTGATTTGAAACGAATATGATATTTTGATATCAAGTGCAAATTGTTTTCGAAATGTAAAAGAACCAACCGGTGTGGAAAATGACGATTGGTTGTTAAGGAGACCGGGGCCTCTAATTGAAATACTCTCTTTCAATATAGGAACCACTTTGACAACCGTGTACGCGGTGGATGATATCCAGAATGTAGTGATTGAATTGGCGATGTTTACTGGAATGAAGTAAGAGAACGATGATGGATAGCCTTGACATTCGTGTCATAATTAAAATGACTAAAACAGGAGCCTATGCCTGGCCATTGAGGTTAGCTACCTCTAGCGACGTTGATCCCTCGTATTATTATTGTGGTTTTGGATTCAATGGGTGCACCTTATTTGTCGTTTGGATTGATTGTCGCGGTCGGCCATGGATGGGTTACGACTAGCCAGAAAGGGTAAACTGGTAGAATCCTACCTTGGTCATTGCCTCACGTGCCTTGTCATATTTATCCCTATACGAGCCATTATGATTTTGGTTTAAAACTGTAAAATGTGTTAAGGTGGATCAGTGTAAAGCCTTAACGCTTTTTGATATTTATTTTACTGATAGACATTATCTATTATAGCGTAAACTATTATATATAAATAGTTTAACGGATCCTTAGGAGATGGAAAATCACGTAACATCTCTTAAGTTATTGTTCTCATATTTATGACATTGATTTGACTAACATAAGAGTAATTTAGTCCTGACTCGAGTGTTTTTCTTTTCATTACGCTCGGGTCAGTCCTGAGTTTTTTTAGCATGTTGAATACTATTCTTTGGAGGACGAAGATGGAGCATCGGTATATTACTATTATTATTATCCCATACATCATGCTATCCTGTTGTATTGATTATTTATCCATGATTTATAGATATAACTCTAATAAATATGTTTAGATTATGATCAGATGTATAGTAAACAACTATTGAATTTTTATTTGATTATTATGTTTTATCGTTTTCGCTGTGAGATTCAGTGTGGTTCTTCTCATTCTTATTTTTCT
Source organism: Allium cepa (assembly GCA_030765085.1). Classification (NCBI taxonomy): domain Eukaryota; kingdom Viridiplantae; phylum Streptophyta; class Magnoliopsida; order Asparagales; family Amaryllidaceae; genus Allium; species Allium cepa. Next base: position 466,201,308 of record CM060931.1, read on the forward strand.
TATTTAACCACATTGATTATCTAGGTTCTGGATTGTTTAAGTCGGACATGTGTGGATTATTGTCGATTTAAACCTTTCGAAATGTGGGTCATCACAGTTGGTATCAAAGCGAAGGTTTAGCGATAACCTTGGCTTTGTGGGGTTTAACTCATTAGAGATAGGGTAGTAATGCCCTAGAATGAGTCAGTTTGAGTGTATTATATGAGAGAGCATACTTGTTAGTGTTATAAATAGTTTTATATTGTGTTTACTTATCCGTTGAGTTGTTTATGAATTCTGGTCGATACGCGGGACGCCATGTTATCGATTGGGGTTTCTAAACACTTAAACGAGGCAAGTCGATATAATATGTTTTAAAAATCGAGTAAATGAAATAATTTTGGCTAAACTATATTATATATATAATCGAAATTTTTAGTGAAATTGTTGTTGATAACATTTATTGGTCATCAGTTATTAGTTGAATTAAAATTAAAACGAATACTTAATGATTTTTATTTTATAAAGCATTGATAATTAAATTGAATTGAAATATAATTGCAATAAGAATTTTTTAAAATGACCAAATTGTAAATTAATGGAATATTTCGATAATAAGCTAAGAATATTTGTTTAAGTATATTTATAATATAGCTTATATACATATAAACGATTTTAAAAATTTGAGAATTTTGAATTTAAAATCCTTTTGTTATCAAAACTGTTATCAAGCTTTAAAAATTTAATAATAGTATTATATGAAAGAGTTTTGACTAGAAAAATATATTAAAAGGATTTTTGAAGAAATAAAAAAGCATTAAACTCGCTTGATCGCTGGAAAATAATTCTGGGGATGACTGCAGCATTGCCAGTGTTCATTTTCGAGTTTCTGAGTGAAGATTGCTACCAAAAGGCATTTATTTATTTTTATTTAAAACAAGTTTTGATTGTGAAAATAGTCTAAATATGATTTGATAAATATATGAAAATAGTTTTGTACTTATAACTGAGAATAGTATAAAAGGAATCAGTTTGTAACTTATAAATTTGAAGAAAAAAGAAATAAGTTTGTAACTTATAAATTTGAATAGGAAAATAAACCAAATTCAAAAGGGTTAAATTTTGGTTAAGCAAACAAAGGAAAATTTTGAATTTGAGATACGAAATGAAATAATTGACTAAAAAAATGTTAAATTCATTGAGTAGTGAAATTAAGTTGATAATATATAGTTTAACTTGTGAAAGCTTAAAAAAAATGAATTGTATTTGAAATGAAGTAGATAAAATAATAGAATTAAATTTTGAATGAATAAATTGTATAATGTATAGATTCGAGGATATTAAGCTAAAAACAGAATTTAAATTTGTTAAATGTGATTGATAAGAAAATTTAACCCGAATAAAAATTAAATAAAACAAGTGATGAATTAAAATGAAATGAAGATTAACTTAATATTAACTAAGATGAATTGGATATTAAATGAATCAGAATAAATTAATAAAGCTAATCAATTTCACTCAAGCTATAAAATTAATTGATCAAATGGATATGAACTTAAATTTAAACTGAAATGTGGTTTAAGTATGTAGGTAAATTTAATATGGTTAATTAAAATTAATTTACATTGGAAAAAAATAATAATTGCAAGTTGAGTAGATTAAATAAAAATTTGAATGTTAACTAATATATTATGGAATAAGTTATTGAAAAAAAAATTTATAAGTTAAAGTGGCTTAAGAGAAGCTGAATGAATTAATTGTGAAAAGAAAAAAAAAGGTTATTAATACGAATTGAGTTATAAAATGAATCTTACTTTGGTAAATTAATAATGTGAATTTGAATAAATGAAGTGAATCGATGAATTAATAATAACATAAGATATGAAGTGATAATAATAAAGTGAGTTAAGTTGTATAAAATATTTATAATAAACTTTGCTAATTTATAATGATGTTAGTGTATATAAATAGAAAATGATATACTAAGTGGAAACAAATTCAACTTTAGCATCGTTAAGTGGAATAATTGTATAATGATTCACCAATGTATTTATATGAAATAGGTTAAACAAAAAGTGAAACAAATTGGAATTTCACAAATTGAATTGAGCAAAAAATAATGAATATATTGAATTTGTAACGAGTGTTAATAAATTGGAAGAAATCAATGGAATGTAAACCAATTTAATATGGATGAAACAAATATGAATATAAACAAATCAATTGAATGGAAGTATATTGAATTGAAATAAATCAAATTTGAATGCAATAAATATTGATTGAAGGAAAAATGTATTGAAACCAAGTTAGTCGAATGTAAATAAAAAAAAACGAAGGAATTAAATATAAATATATTGTATGATTAACGAAAACAATATTAATTGGTGAATATGAATATATTTAAAATATATGGAATGTGGTATGTGATTAAATTACTTAAGTGCAATTAATTATATGAATCTTTGAAATGAAATAATGGAAGAAAAAATATATATGAATGCAACTATTAACGAACGTAAATTAATAGAATGTAAACTTATTAATGTTGGTAAGTTCATGGAAATCGATTAGAAGTAAATAAATTGAAATGAAATAAGTAGATGTGAGCTTAATAACATTTAAATGAATGAAAAAAAATTGGTAAAAAATGAGCTTCAATATAAGTTAATTAAAGTTTAAGAATAAATGGAAAGTGAGCAAATAAAATGTTAATAATAATTTAATGCTAATAAGAATGAGAATGTATAAATTTAAATATTGACATTGAAATGTAAATTTTGATGGTTATGAACTAAATTGAACAAATATTGATTTGTCGGATGATTTTTGTTGTTGCAAATCATTGTTTAATTATTTTGGATGCATATGATTGTTGTATGGTTGTGTATATGTGCTCATGTTTGAGATTTGGATTCAAAATGCATGTTTTATACTTATTGGAACTTTTACATGTTCTACATCTTATTATAAGTGGCTAACATTCCAAATTGATTTGAGATAGATACATACGAAGACCGTTGGACGTATACGGGGATATACATATGCTATTTCTTGCTTAGTATGAGCGAACTCGCTCGTATTATTGATAATAAGGTACGTATCTCGGATTACATACCGCGAGTTTACTTTTTCCTTTCGGCATGCCTCATCATTGAGATGAGATGTATATTTGATATATATTGGTTATATTTGTGTTATATACTGAATTGTAAAAAATTTCTGATCGAGCCGCGCAAAGGAGATTCTGCCGAAATTTTCCATAAATCCGGGAGTTAGAAAATTTTGAAGTTTTAAAATTTTTATGACTTTTTTTCATATATAAATTATATTTTCCGTAAAATAGATATCGGGGTGGCGTAGTAGAAGCGTAGTAAAGATTTTCTAACAAAATTTTAAAGTTATAAGTGATTATTTGAATAAAATCTATTGTATGTTAAATTCTTTACTTAACGCCTTTCCGAGGACGAAAAGTTTTGACTGGGGAGTATGTAACGACCCGTATTTTTGGCTATTTTAAATTTTATATTTAATGTAATTATTGGATAAATATGGGTAGAAATAAAAATTTATGATTTATTGGTTATTGGATAATTGAATTGTTTAAAATTTAATATTGGGAATTAATTGAATAATTTGATTCTGGATTTAAGATGATTGAAGATTTTATCGGAAATTGATTTAAATGTTATTAAAAATATGAACGAAGATGGTTAACATTTGAAATTGGATTTAAATGCGAATAATTTAAAATTTAAAATTTTATATATTAATTGATGAGTAAAAATAGCCATTTTGGCCACTGTCTCGGATTTCGACTAAACGAGTTTCATAGGATCCGTGATAGTGAATTATTATAGGATTTCAAGTTTCATAGCGTTTGTACCTGTCGTTTGGCCATGCGAGCTTGAAACGTATAGAAATTTAATTTTGAATTTAATTAAATTAATCGACTTTGAAAGGCTATCTTCTGCATACGATCGAATTAGACCTCGGGACTAGTTCCATTGTGTTCAGAAAGGGAGTAAAATATTATGAACGCCAAATGGCATGTTTCGATTGGAGCTCGATGATTTCAGACGTTAAAACATCGGATATTTTCAAATAAATTAATATCATATTTTCTGTTTTTACTTGTCCAAGCCACATTTTTATCTCCACCATATACCGTTTCTTTTGCCTATTTTTATGTTATAATGATAGATCAAATTGAGAGCGAAAGAAAAAATCAAATAAGAACAGCCGAAACAAAAATTCAAATCGATCGATAAAAAAAATCTTTTAGCACAAACCCACGTTCCCATATATCTCTCCTCCTTTCCTCTTTTATCCCAAATCGAACAGAAAAAAAAGAAAAAAAGAAGATTCGAGCGAAGGTGAGTGTAACTTACATACGAGGTTCGATTCGAACGAGGAAAATTGCATTGGAATCGTATTGGTATTGGCTATGCTATAAAGTTGAAATTATTGCAGTTCACTTCATTCCAATTTTCAGATTCGAGCGAAGGTGAGTGTTTTATACGCTCACGTTTTGGCTAAATATTTTTTTTGTTAGTTAAATTAATATTGTGAAGTGATTGGAATTTATTGATTGTTGCTTGATAAATTAAATTGACAATTAAATTGACATCTAAATTTATTGATATGTTTGAACTGATAGTTAAATTAAATTAGAATTTAGTTGCCAGTAAAATACCCGAGATTTATAATTTTGAAATTGTTGGGAATTTTATTGACTGTTTGGATGATTGGTTGTGATGGATGCGATCAGTTGATATTTTGGATGTTTTGTTATGTTTAATATATTCTGTGATCACCCTGTGTATTATTTACAGTATGTAAAATTGTAAATTGAATTATTTCGAATAAATTAAGAAATAGGTTGAAATGATATGTACCTATGACATTTATTCGGATTGAAATGATATATATCTATCCTTGAGATTAAATTGAAATAATTATCCACTTGGCCATAGGTTAGAAAATTATATACGGACACCAAGTTGGTTAAATTAAATGATTTTAAAAGTTGTTTTGAAATTATTTAAATGAATTGATTTTAAGAATAAAATTAAATTTATGGAAATTGAATTATTTTGAATTAGAGCTCAAAATGTTGGAATTTAAACATGGCACACGAAATTGTTAATTAATCAAAGTTAGATTTTAAGTTAAAAATTGAAATACAGAGTAAGTTTTCGAAAGTTGATTTGTTTTAAAAGATTGGACTTTTATTGAACTTTGAATATTTCTAAGGATATGAAATGATATTTCAAGTTTGAATTTGGAATTGAAAATTTGGATTTAAAATTTGATATCGAAAGTAAATTTGATTTAAGTGTTTAAATCGATAATCTAAAACTGAATTTGGAATTGGAATTTGAATTGGAAATTAATTTGAAATTTAAATTTAAATTAATTTGGAATTGGAATTGGGAATTAATTTGAAATTGAGATTTAAATTAATTTGGAATTGGAATTAAAATCTAAAGAAATTTGTGAATTGAGATTGAAATTTATGTGGAATCAAAATTTATTCGAGTTGGAATAGGAATTTAATCGATTAAATCGAAATGGAATTTGGAATTGATTTTGGTAAGAAATTGAGAAGTTGACCGGTTCGACTTTGGAATTATTTTTAAAATGAATATTTAGTATAAATGATTTAAAAATCTATATTCTTTAAATATTCAAATTATTTTGATTTTCCAAACTATTTTACTATGTAAACCATTTTTATATCCAAATTATTTCGATTAAACTATTTAAATACTTTCTATTAAACTATTTTTACTATTTAACTATTTAAAATTATTTTCTAAAATTCAAACTGGTTAAAGGGTAAATTATTTATATTTAAATCTTGGATTAATATGAACTAGGTTAAAGTAAAGAATATAACCTAAATTGAATTCGAATCAAATTTTGGAAGTGGAATCCATTTATCAGACTAAATTGATAATTTTTGAATATATGATAATTTCGAAATGGATTCGATTTTAAAGCGAATATATAATGATTTTGAAATGCATTTGATTTTAAAGCGAATATATAATGATTTGGAAATGGATTTGATTTGAAACGAATATGATATTATGATATCAAGTGCAAATTGTTTTCGAAATATAAAAGAACTAATCGGTGTGGAAAGTGACGATTGGTTGTTAAGAAGACCGAGGCCTCTTATTGAAATGCTCTCTTTCAATATTGGAACCACTTTGACAACCGTGTACGTGGTGGATGATATCCAGAATGTAGTGGTTGAATTGGCGACTTTACTGGAATGAAGTAAGAGAACGATGATGGATAGCATTGACATTCGTGTCATAATTAAAATGACTAAAACAGGAGCTTATGTCTGGCCGTTGAGGTTAGCTACCTCTGGCGTCGTTGATCCCTCGTATTACTATTGTGGTTTCGGATTCGATGGGTGCACCTTATTTGTCGTTTGGATTGATTGTCGCGGTCGGCTACGGATGAGTTACGACCAGCCAGAAAGGGTAAACTGGTAGAATCCTACCTTGGGCATTGCCTCATGTGCCTTGTCATATTTATCCCTATACGAGCCATTACGATTTTGGCTTAAAAATGTAAAATGTGTTAAGGTGGATCAATGTAAAGCCTTAGTGCTATTTTGATATTTATTTTACTGATAGACATTATCTATTATAGCGTAAACTATTATATATAGATAGTTTAACGGATCCTTCGGAGATGGAAAATCACGTAACATCTCTTAAGTTATTGTTCTTATATTTGTGACATTGATTTGACTAACATAAGAGTAATTTAGTCCTGACTCAGGTGCTTTCCTTGTCATTATGCTTGGGTCAGTCCTGAATTTTTTTAGCATATTGAAGACTATTCTTTGGAGGACGAAGATGGAGTTTTGGTATATTACTATTACTATTATTATTCTCTGCATCATGCTATCCTGCTGTATTGATTATTTACCCCTGATGTATAAATATAACTCTACTAAATGTGTTTAGATTATGATCAGACGTATAGTAAACAACTATTGAATTTTTATTTGATTATTGTATTTTATCGTTTCCGCTGTGAGATTCTGCGTTTTGTTTTCTTCTTCTCATTTTTATTTTTCTTATTTAACCCCATTAATTACTTACGTTTCGGATTGTTTAAGTCGTATATGTGTGGATTATTGTCGATTCAAACCTTTCGAAATGTGGGTCGTCACAATTGCTACCGCCTAAGCAGCCGAATAGGACTTCTACAATACATAAAGTTTTATTGACTATATATGCTTTTTAGATAGCACGGATGAGTCTTTAGAGTATACCCTTCCTATAATCTTCTCCTTTGTGGTATACAGTGTCGTACATGAAGATTTGAAGCAATTGTAATCACAAATAGATTTGTGCTTGAATGTTCAAGTGATTTGAAAGCGTTTATGAAAGCAAATGGCAGAAAATAGTTTGCAAGAATATTGAACAGAATTAGAGAATAATGTTGTGTTTTGTAATCTGCAATCAAGGCTATTTATAGAGTTAAAAAGTTTAAATATTCATGAAAAGATTTGGCCAAGAGATACAGAAACAGTGTTGAATTAACAGACATTTCTGTTTGTTGAAAAGTGGTGACCATTCGGAAAAATAGCCATTATGAATATTCAGTCGACTAAAGATATAGACTAAGTAGACTGAACATCCAAACGATTTTGAAATTTAAAAATATATTGAAAAGACACTTCATTTAGTTGACTGAACCGGGGTGCTTTGTCGATTGAATGTTTAAACATTTTTTTTCATATGTGCACATTTCAGTCGATTGGATTCACCAGTTTAGTCGATTGAAACTATCATTTTAAGCCTATATGACTTAGTTTTGAAAGCAAGGTGTTTAGAAAAATTATTTAACTAAAACCTAAGTTTATGTAAAGATTTAAAAGCTTGTGTGCGTGTATATACTACTGAGGAGAGATTTTAACAAATGTTGACTACTAACTAGAATATAGACAAACTAATTTTAAATATTGAAACTTGTCTTCGAGTTCTTTTGGTCTCCAATCTATTGTCGAGTAGAATAGTAACTTCTCCTGCAATTTTGATTAGTTCATATAATATATACTAATACAACTGTCACAATCAAAACATCAAAATACTAGGTTCTAACTCCTATAAGATTAAAAATGAAAGCGTTAAGTTCATCTTACTCTTGCGGCGTGAGTTGAAAGTTCTCTAACATGGGGGAAATAAGAAGATTACCTTCACCGGAGAAGTGATCTAGAATGTCAACCTTATATTCACCACCTTCTCCCTTCTGGGACGGTTCCACAACTTGTAGAGAAGCTTCAAGCCCAGAAATTGTCAGTGGATCGCAGAGCTGCCTCGATGAATCGTCGGGGCCGAAAATAAAAGGCTTCGGCAACGCTTCAGCAGTCACTATCGTGTCAGCATCAACAGCTTCCTTCTCCTTTTCAATTCGCAAAATCTCCTGGCATTCTAGCAACGCTTTCCTTGATTCTTCATTGAAATAAGCATTTTCTAGCTCTCGCTCAGTATAAACATCCCTGCTATCATGAAAACGGGCCAAAATTCCTCCCAGACCATGGCGAGAGTGCACAGGAAATTAAGGCCCAAGTAACCGAGACTCCCCTGGTGTAGCAGGGAGTTGACATAAAAGCTTAAGATGGTCATGTACATCTTATCCATCTTTCTCTCGAAGGCGTTCTGAAGCTCCGAATAGCATTTTCAGCTTCGACACAAGCTTTATTGACGCTAAGCTGCATAAGTCGATCCTGGAGCATGGTGATCGTCTCAGCTTAGTCGGAGATGGTTTTATCGTGCGACTTCATGACTTTTGCATATTTTGCAACTGTTTTATCATGTTCCTCTACGATAAGGTCGTAGTCGAAAATGGTCTTCTTTTGGGCCTCAATTGTTGCGCATCAAGTAGCCACCTCCTCTTTCAACTTGGCTTCTTCTGCATGAGCCGTCTTGATTTCATCCTTGTCGATGATCTCTATTTTCTCGTGAGCCTCTTTCAGCTCTTTCAGCAAGCTGTCACTGTTCTTGCTTTCTCAAAGTGCCGCGTTACTTTCTTTTTCCAACCGCTTGACTTTGGCATCGCGTTCTGCCAACGCTTTTTCGTAGTCATCCTTCTCCAATTCGAAGGAGAGGATTTCTTGATAATTATTATGGTTCATGTCTGCTAGTTGTTTGCACAAGTTCTCCCATCCCTTGGCCTGCTTTAAATCATTCTGGATTTCCTGAAGGTAGGGGCAAGTATGTACCTATGCAAACTGGATGAAGGTCGAGATCAAATTTAACTCCCCTTAAAAACCACCCGAGGAGTGCTGCTTCAAGCCTGGGAAGACCAGACGGAAGAACATAGGCAGATCTCCAGTGTAGGCATGAAGAACCGGTGGTAAGCACCACTTGAGATGAGGGAACTTAAGACAAAGATGGAACGAAGATAGAAGAGACCGAGATTTCAGGACCGATTGAAGCGGGTGCTGGAGCGAAGGCCCCTTTTTCCGAAAAATGAGAACCACAGTCAACTTTTGACCTTTTAGATGGCTCCTAGCTCATTGAAAGTCTTTCTTTTCTCGTATTCGCCCTTGTACACTCGACCCCTTTCCCTTTCGTCTCGGCAAAGAGCTTCAGCCTATAAATCTTTTCTTCTTCTCCATTCCTCCTCTTAATCGCGAGGTTAGTGACGGTCGGAAGATTGTTTCGACCGGCGTTGAGAGTCGGTAAATTCCTCAAGGTCATCATAAAGGCCGTGTCTTCTCATGGTATCTGACATGAAGGATAAATAAAGAACCTTAGAAACAAAAATTAAGCATGAAAAATATATGTACAGGTGAGTGTAGCCTTAGCGAAATGTGTAATGTGTTTGGGGGAGAGCCTAAAACGATGTCACAAACCAGATCAGGCAGACGTCATGGAAGAAACCAAACTAAATTCAGGCACAACATAGCCCAGACGAGGAGACACGTCCTTAAATTTGAAGTCTTCCCCCATAAACACGTCAAAATCAACGTAAACATTGCCCAAATCTTAGAAGTCTATGCCAGCATCTTTAATCGGAGAATCCCAACGTCATCCGACTTCTCGAACATCACCTTTATCATTCATGTCTGAGGGAGGCGAGCTTGGAACAACATGACTCATCCTTGGAGTCTCGTCGCATGATTCAGAATCTCCATCGTTGGATTCTACATAGAAATCATCATCGTCACTAGAGGAGGACATATCGCTACTGCTTCTAATCTCACCCTCTTCCTTTTCTATATCTATCGCGGCTTTGCCTTCTCTTTGATTAAACTCCTCTTCCTATTCTTCTAGAATCGGGGCATTCTAGCCGGGCAACTGGCTTTGGTCGCGACGTACTTTCCCCTCATGAGTCTCTCCAGCCAATTTTTTGAACAAGCCTTACCTCTCTTGAAAAACATCCTCTTCGGAACCATGATACGAAGAAGTGGATTGCCTACATATCCTGGATCGAGAAAGGGATGAGACCTCAACTAGACTGCAGATCTCCTTGGATGCAACAGCCCATACCGAAGCAGGTTCTCGTCTGTCAACAAGAATTTAACTGATCTCTCCTTAGCATCGATAACCTTCAGGGTTCGAAAAGTTTTCATCGAGAGATAAGTCCTTGTTCGGCCTCGGAATAACTATAGGAAGTATTTGACATGTTATAAATTCCGTAGCAACATATCCAAGCTCTATAAGTATGAAAAAGAACTTACCTCCCTTTGTCCAGAGATGATTGAATCCCTTAGGACACCTAACAAAGAAGTATTGAGTCTTGAATTGAGATAAATTTCTGTACAGTCGCAACACAATTTTACGATTCCTCTAGACCTCAATCACGACCAAGGATGGATATTCATCTCTTTTTTTGAACGAGAGAAAATATCTTAACTCATCAAAACTCGAGGCATGCTTAAGAGTCCGTACAAAGAAAGATGCAGGCAGGTTAGAATAGCGTATTGGTTGGGATGAATCTAAAATAGAGCGATTCCCAAGTTCGAGAGGGGTTCTCTCGAAAAGTCGTTGGGGGGGCATTGCTATGTTCAAGCATATATACCGATGACAAGCGGTGTATCCCAGAGGTGGCATATGAGCAAATTCATCTTTCTCTAGAAGGCACACGTCTTCCTCCGGAATGCCATGCTATAGGTAGATGTTGTGCAAGACTTCTACAGAAATCACGGAGAAGGCTCTCTCTGGTGGATTGAGAAGAACTCTAAAATAAGGAGGAGTTGGATCCAAGACCAGACCAACTAGAACTAGATGGCCATATTCAGCCTGTCAAGTAGAAGAAGGAGGGGACAGACGATGGCTTAGCCTTCGAAAGCATAAGACTTACGACGAGAAGACGGGCCTTCATTCTAAACAACAGGACTTGTGTCTGAAACGGTCAGGTAATTCTACTCTAAAATAATAATTCCCTTCACTACACTTGAATTCCGAAAAAATGTTGATACATGCTGACACGTCGGATTTCAAGTATGTACCGGGGCGAGTGCGGTGTGTTATCTATCGGTGGTGGGCTTGGTGTCCTGAACACTACAAATGCTCTATCCCTTGTAGATAGTACGCTCACAGTTGAAAGGGAAAAGGACTTCCCAGATCGCTTTCTTTTTGAAATTACTTCTTCTACCCTTACCCGTTATCCGAAACGACGCATAAATTTCCTTCCAGTACAGGTACACCGTGCGTGCAAAAGAAAGAAAAAAAATCTGAATCCTCCAAAAGGGTGAAGCCAATTCACGATGTATCGTGGGATATCAGCAATGGAACCTAGCACAAGTCAATTATGGTTCAATGGACGAAGACAATAAAACATACCATGCGCTAGGGAAAGGCCCGAATGTCGTTCCGTGAAAAATTCAAGAATCGATTTACTATCTTCTTCCATTAAATCACAATCAACTTGGATTTTCCACGACTAACATCACGAATGCAACTCCATCGCCAAATCGATAACTGAACGTCATAATAGGCAAACCCCCTTGAATCAATGATCAAAACACAAAGATGATCAAGCTTTCAAATCAGTGAGCTAAGTGCAGTGGATCATTGGCGATCCAAGGAGGAAAGCAGGAGAACTAGGGTTTGGGTGTAGCAAACATCGAGGTGGTGACAAAGTATTGAGGTCAGCGGCAAAGCAAATCCGACGACGAAGTACCAAGGTCAAGGTTGGACCGGAATGCTGGAGGCGATGGGTCAAATCGTTGAAGGCAGTTCGGATCGTAGGAAGTCGGAAGATCAGGTCTTGAGATTATACTAAAGGAGGTTGATTCATAGGGTATAAGTAGGAATGAACGAAATGGCATAAAAAAATCCAAAGTCATTCGATCACTAGCGATCCAAAAGATCACCTACGTTTGGTTTCAAATTGTCTAGCGGAAATCATATGCTACTTCAAGGTATGTCGAGAAGCTATAGAGTAAGGTTCGGTCCGTTGCGACAAACAATGGCAGTCTAGGTCAAAACTTAGCAAGCAACAATCTAATCAAGCTCAAATCTGCATAGCCCTAATACAACTACTTGAAATTCAACAAGCAGAAACCGAAAAACGATAACTTCCAAAGCACGCCTTCAACAAAGACATACTACGGGGGGAAAATGTTATCTAGATTTTCAACCCAGCAGAATCCAGTAGAAGTCAGAACAACTTCATCGAGTCAGAATAGCTCAAAATCCAACTGAAAGGACTAGAACAAGGAGCCAAAATGAGTTAGGAAAAAATAAAGAAAAATACTCTAAGGGCATGGATCACTAGCGATCCATGCTATTAGCTCGAGAGTTCACGAACAATGTCGATGTAAGACAATGAAAGCTACTAAGAAAGAAAAGTCCAAAACTAAGCTAAGTATATGAATCGCTAGCGATCCATATACCATGGATCGCTCGCGATCCATACTATTACGCCAGTCATCTACGATCCTCATAGAACAAGGCGAGGGGAAGGTTAGGTCATTGGATCATCAGCGATCCATAGCCAATGGATCGCCAATGATCCATCCTTTTAGCTCGAGTCGCATCGTGACCTGCAGTGTGCCTTCCTGTGTTGATATGCAAGCATGGCTGAGTAGCTCCTCAACCTCTATAAATACAATCCTACCTGCAACATAAACATGATCTTCTTCCAGACTAGTTGCTGAAACTCTGCAAAAAGCATTCTTCACTCCTCTCTTTCCTCACAATGGTCATCCAAAGGGTTCACTATGATTCTCCAATAAACTCTAACACTGGAGACTTGATCTAACTAAGGATATTCAAGAACTTTGTAATCCAGTTAACTTTGTAACAACGATCATTTAATAATAAAAACTATAAAGTGGACGTAGACTTCATTAACAGTCGAGCCACTATAAAAATCTTCCTGTCTTCTTTTTATTTCTGCTCTTTTATATTTATTCTCTATATTATTGCTTTTTAAGAATAGGACTGATGCTTTCACACTCACTTCAGGGTGTTGATCCATTTTTTGGATTAACAGTGGTCATATGTATATAAAAGAAATTGATATGCAATAAAATCTTAATAATAACTAGAAGTATTTTTCTAAATGTCAATAGTAGCACATTAAAAAAAATAGCCCTCTACATCCAAAATTGGGGTCCCTTTAACACTCTGCTCTTTTTTAATCTATTATTAAAAATGCTAGTAGGCCAGGTTTTATTTTTTGAAATTGTTGCATAAAAATATATACTTTGATTTAGTGAGAAGCCCAAAAAAACAATTTTTGAATGATTCCAATTTTTACCATCGATTTATGTAACAAAAAAATTTCCCACCGATTCTTGATTAAACCATAGTTCTTGTAGGCTAATACAACCAAACAACGATCAATCATTGGATTGTCTAATAAGAAAAACGTTTGTTTTAATTTCTCATTGATTTCAAATAAATACATGACGATGGTATAATTAACAAAAAATTATTTACATTGTAATAAACATAAAATGTAAATAGTAAAGAAAGTGAACAGTAAAAATTAATAGTTAAGTACATGAAATGATGTGCGTGCATAGATGAGGAATAGAGATGCTGAACAAACAAAAGAGGAATGGTAGATAGATGGGGAATCAATAAATTATAGAGATGTTGAACACATGAAAGAGGAACTAGTATATATGTTGCAAAATAGGTTGATAATATATTAGCACTGATTATATAATCATAAATTATTGTAAGGGAAATGGTATCGGTGTAACATTATTTTGTGATGTTTGATGAAAGCAATATGTCTCTTTTGTGATGTTTGATGAAAGCAATATGCCTCTTTTTGTTAATTATAAAAGCAGAAGTTATTGCCCATACATCATAATACAATGTTAAGTTCCATCGCTTGAATCAAGTACTAGTCTTTCATCACTAACATATAATTTGTTAAACCACAAAAAGGAAAAATAATAATAATACTAGTACACCTTAAAATATCAGTGGAATGTAAAATTTAGATTTTACTCCAAGTTATTTTTCAAACAGCCATGTGAAAACTAAAATCCATGCACTCGTTTCCTCCATAGCATCATGGGCAAATATTACAAAACTATTAAATCATTGCATTTATTCAACCTAAAAGAGTTCATAATTAGATAGGCTTTTGACTGACACTTATAATACTTAATTGCTATAATACTAGTTCCAACTTTTAGGCCTACAGTGAGTGTGAGCATAAAGATGCCAAAACTATATAATCTGCTTGTAAGAGAGATTATGAAAGTTGCACTAGTAAGTCTCTTAAACCATAAGTGTACATAGAGCTTATTTCGCCATTCTTTCATAGGATTCATTTTTTAGGATTCCATTGATAGAAACACCATGAATATTTATCATGTCAACAAAAGTATGAATCAAGGAGGCTTTTTTTGAATACCTGAGCAACTTTACCTTCGCATATTTCGTCAACTAGAGCAGGTGGAGTAGATGTCCAACCTAGCATGCCCACTACAACCATCATTTGATTAAACATATGTAGCAGTGATGTTACTCTTTATTATGGTTTCCAAAGGATCAGTAGTGTTAGTAAATATAGAAGATAACACACCCTTTTCAATCTTTGTTTCAGGATCCCCTAGGCTTTTATTAATTGTAGGGTAGCTACTCCACTCAACCATTAATACACTACTAAAATGAACATCTAAACTGTATGTGCATAGATAGTCAACTTCATATAGTAAATCATGTTTTGCTGCATCATAATACCTCATTGACTCGTCCACTAAATCAAAATCTGTTACATTAACGGTCCGTTTAGATGGGCTTAAATAAGCCACTTTTTTTGCTTTTGATAAGACAAAACAATTCATTTTGGTTTTCAAAAATCCAAAAAGTAACTTATTTAACTACACATGAACGAGCCATAAGTGAAAACTGACTGTTAGCTTTAATACAATTAATAGTTGTTCGATTAAGACTGATCATCACACTACAAGGAGAAGACTGTTTAGCGTCGGCATATAGCCGACTCGAGCCGACTTCGGCCGATTCTAGCCAACGCTAAATGTTGATGCTAAATAGCTCGTCGCCAAGTGAAATGGTGACGGCAATGGGGACGGGTCCATCCCCTAGTTTAGCGTCGGCTAGAATCGGCTAGCCGACTCCGGCCGACGCTAAGTGTATTCCACGTGTAAAACAATAAATGACCCATAGGCCATTCCTAGCCGACTCCAGTCGATGCCATTCTGGGTTAATTTTTTTGCATTTCTAGCAGTCATTTCTACCTTCCATCCACACAATCATATATATATATATATATTTCTCAAATATACTTCACCAAACAACAATATACATCACATATATGCCCAATTAAGAACCACAAAACATCAACATACATCTCCAAACGTCCATCATCACAAATATCCATAATATTTACAAAATTCAACCAAAAATTCATTAAACATACAAGGCATTCAAAGTTCACCACTCGCCCCAATCATCAGCAGCGCCAGATCCCTGTGATGGCGGCATATTCATCCCGTGCTCTGCCAAGTAAGCAGCAATCACCTCGTCTAGTTGCTGCTTCAATCCAGTCTTTCTCCAATCGTTCAACTCGACGACTTGTGCTTGTAGGGCCGCTATTGTTTCTTCAGCCTGTTGTTTATTGTAAGTGGCTTGCGTCATGGCCTGTGTATTAGTAAATTCATAGTTATAGTTTATATGTAATATTCAATAAAATTTATAAACAGGTTAATGAATTACTTAAATTCAATAAATATTACCGCTTGATTGCCATATCCATACTGTCTATTTCTGGTCGACGGGTCGGTAATACGAGCGAATATCCTTTATGTCTCCTCAACGGTCAGCTGCTCCCTGCCAGACTCTGCAAGCACGCGAGCAATCTCCTGATCGCATCTCTGCTATGTTTAGAAATATAATTTTGAGAAGATGAATATTCATTTTAACGCATTGTTAAATAAGATAAAAAATTTATAGTCTTTATACCCAGATATTCGCTGATTTGGCGTTTGACCATTCATATGTTACCACGTCATCTTCATCTATATGCTCGACGGCTTGTGTTTGGGTGAAGACGTCCAAATGAGACGGTGCAACACCACCTCTCTCCCTCGTCTGAAATTAGATATGATTAAAAAATGTGTATATATATATGTATACACACACACACACACACACACACACACATATATATATAACTAAATAAGGTTATAAGTAAATTACAAATAACAATTTTTATGTTTACCATTTCTTCTCTATATTGCTGAAAAGACTTGGATCCACCGCGGTGTGTTGCAGGATTCCTAAGCCTGTTTGCGGAGTTTCTTGATGCTACCGCCTGTATAATTTAACTATTATATAAACATTTAAACGAATTATAATTACAGAAATATGAAAGTAGAAAATTTACCTTCGCGTCTTCGCTTTTCCAATATTACACAAACCGCGCATACAAATTTTCGCTCATCCAGTTTGGCTTTTTACCAGCCTCTTTCATCTTGGAGAGCGTACCTCTATATTTTTTGACATCTTCCTCTTTCAGTGCTTCCTGAACGTCCTGAGATCTTCGGGATCCACAATAAAGGACACCTGCACGTTGAAATTTAAATGAATTATATAAGTTGTATATTAATTTTCAAAGATCAAATATGCCAATCTCAAATTAATTAGAATTTTATACTTACCTGGAGGTCAGCCTATATGGCATCTCCGATATAAAGTGGATCCTATCCCAATGCTTCCACAAGTCCGTCATCCTACTACGGTAGCTGTTGCGAGACACAACTAGAATGGGCTTGGACGGCTGTAAATCGGAACCCCTGAATACATTTTGATATTGTCAGGTAATAAATCATAAATATACTGGTAGCACGCACTAAATAATATAATGAAGTTGCATTAAATTAAATACTTACCCTCCATCGGTCTTCGACACTAAGTATGCTCTCTGGCGATTATCGATCATGCCACTACTACCCTCGCCAAGAGCAGGGCCTCGTGAACCTTGGGACCTCCTGCTACGTGACATAATATATGCTAGAAACATGCATATATATATATATATATATATATATATATATATCATTTCATATAATGAAAAAACATATATCATTTCATAATTAGAAAACATGCCTGATTAATAATTACATACATATTGCTCATAGCAGAATAATAAAAGAATAATACAACAAACGATACGAATTTCCATTACATTAACACATGTTTTAGAATTGACATAATACAACAAACGATACAAATTTTCATCTTATATACATTACATCATCGCTAATTAATAATCAATATTCATCGTTTCCTGATTCTGACTCGGTCTCGCACTCTATATCGTCATTTTCCTCTAAAGTCTCAAATGCTTCTATTAGAATATTTGATTCATCGTTCAAAGGCCCTATATCAGCATGATCATCAGTTATTATTCCTTCATTATTTGGCTCAAGATCTGCTTGATAAGCTGCTTCATTTGGAATATTATTTCCGTTAAGTGTAAATCTTGTCTTTGTTTTAAAAGCAGCCAACCAGTTTGCTTTATCTCGTTTTGGTGATGGATACGGAGCAAAATAAACCTGTAATGCTTGTTTGGCTAACACGAAAGGATCATACTTTAAGTAACGTGATTTATGGTTTATTTCAATAAGTTCATAGTCTTTGTGCACATTGATACCAGAGCCCGGAACATTGCTAAACCAACTGCCTCTGAATAAAAATACTTTTTCTGCAGATTGGACAGAATATGTCAATTCCAAAACCTGTGTTAAGACGCCGTAAAAATCTTTTATATGTTCATCTGGATCATAAGTCCCTTTGACAAATACACCGCTGTTATAAGTCATTTTTTAAGCACCGTATTTATTGGTGTTGAATTTAAATCCATTCACGAAGAATATTTGATAAGTGTTGACACTTCTTTTTGGTCCTATCGCAAGACGTTTCAATTCTTCATCACCGACACAATTTCCTTGATCATAAACGTATTTCGTAAACCAATTAGAAAATTCTTCGCTGAGATCGCCAAGTGGATGTTTTGATTCGTAAATATTGCAAATATATGTATACGTATATTAAGTGCAAAATGGGTAACTCGTAAAAAATGCAAATATGTACTATTATCGAGAATTATCATTCAATATTTACTAATAAATGGTGCAACTTTAGCACAATTAAGAAGAATGTATGTGTGTGCTATATGGCAATCTCTATCGTCTAACCATATTTTCACACATTTTCCAGAATCTCGGCCATTCTGTCTAAAAATAGAAAACATCGATTCAGAACATCTTGTTCAACGGCTTCATCATTACGCGAAACACTTGCAAACGATAAGTTCACATAGTCATTGAAATGGTGAGAGAAAAAGAATGAAGCTTTTTCTTCGATATATGATTTGCAAATCGAACCTTCAACTCGTGCTTTTTGTCTAACTTTTTTCTTGAGATGATTCAAGTACCCATTACAAAATTTGTTCGATTACAATTTACTTACATCAAATTCAAATTTAAATTATTATTTCAAATATTCAAAATTATCTCTCAAATGGATACATCCATCCATATTGCACAGGACCCCGACGAAGTGCTTCATATGGATGATGAATAGGTAAATGCCCCATTAGATTAAATAATCCTGGAGGAAAAATTTTCTCAAGTTTGCGGAGCAGTATAGGAATGTCATTTTCAAGTTTACGAATACGCTCAATTTTTAATGTGGTCGAACAAAGCTCTTTATAAAACAGACTTAATTCTGTTATAACACACCACACTTTTACGGGCAATAGTTCTTTGAAAACGACGGGTAAGAAATTTTCCATCATGACATGGCAATTGTGACTTTTCATCCCATTTAATTTATTATTTTTTAAGTCAACACATCTATGGAGATTTGAAGAAATCCCATCAAGACATCTCAGCCCTTCAATCCACTTCAACACATGTTTTACTTGATTGCTGTCTAGCTCATAGCATGCTTTGCTTTTTTTTTTTTTTACTGTCATTAGAGTTTATATGAAGTTAGGGATGTTTACAATATTGTTCTATATCACGTCTTGAATTGAGATCGTCCTTAGTTTTACCCTTGACATTCAAAACTATATTAAACACATTATCAAACACGTTTTTTTCGTTATGCATCACATCAATATTATGTCGTAGTAAGAGATGCTTCCAATAAAGTAACTCCCAAAATATGCTTGGTTTGTACCAATTATGCCAGTTCGATTTACTTGGAATTTCAGTCTATACTCCAGTTTCATGTATCTTCGGATATTCTTTAACTAGTTCATATAATTCTTCACCTGATAAAGTCATTGATCGTTGTCTGTTCTCTGCTCTATTTACTACAAAGTTTTTCTTATCTCTTCTAAAAGTATGATTAACATGAATAAAACATCGATGACAATCAAACCATGAAAATTTTCTTCCATGCGGTAATGAAAATGCCCATGTATCTTCTATGCAGTAAGGACAAGCCAGACGACCGGCCGTACTCCATCTTGAAAGCATTGCATAAGCTGAAAAATCACCAATAGTCCATAACAAAGATGCAAACATACGAATTTTTTTTTCGATACGTCATATGTATCCACCCCTTCATACCATAATGTTTTCAACTCTTCGATCAATGGCTGTAGATAAACATTGATTCCTTGTGTCGGATCATCAAGACCACGGACGACAATCATAAGAAAAATATATGGAGTTTTCATACACATCCATGGAGGTAAATTATAAGGTGTAACGATAATAGGCCAAGATGAATATTTACTACCAAATTGAGAGAATGGCGAAAATACATCTGTACATAAACTAAGTCTCACATTACGACTCTCTACGGCAAATGTAGGATAAGTATTATCGAAACGTTTCCATGCTTCTCCGTCCGATGGATGTATCAAAGTCCACTCTTCCTGCGTTCTCACACCGTGCCATCTCATATGTAATGCCGTCGTAGACGACGCATATAACCTTTGAAGTCTGAGAGTGATGGGTATATAATGCATTCTCTTGTATGGAATTTCCTTTCCTTTTTTTTCTTGGTCTGTATCTTTCCCTCATTACATATTCTACATTTATTAAGATTAAAGTCATCTTCCCAATACAATATACAACCTTTTATCCATGTATCTATCTTCTGGTAGGGCAAACTGAAAGCAGACATTAGTTTTTTCACTTTATAATGACTATCGCACATCAGATTATTGGGTGGCATATGTCGTTTTGTAGCTTGTACAACTGCGTAAATCCAGCTTCTGTAAAATTGAATTTTTATTTCATAATAATGTATTCGACAGTAACTGACAATTCTGTCCCACTACTACAACCTTCCCACAATGGTCTTTTCGCAGAATCCAGTAAATCATAAATTCTTTTCACCCCCTCGGTCGGTTCTTCTTCGACATTTACATCATTAACTTGAACAGTAGGGAATGTTGACCATGCTGCATCTTCCACCATATCTACTATTGGATTTGTCGTAACATTATTGCTATTCATCTTAGCCTCAGGCACAATAGAATTAGATGCGTCAATTTTTTCTCCATGACGATCCCAGAAATAATAATTTGGCACAAAACCGGATTTACAAAAATGTACAAGAACTAAATCTGGTTCCCGATAATGCAAATGTCAACGTTTATGACACGGACAATGAATTCATGTGCCGCCTTCTTCATTATTAGCTTTAGCGAATTTAATAAATTCATGTACACCATCCTTAAAACGTTTTTTCGTTGAACCTTTCGTTCCTGTTCGACTGTCATACATCCAGGTACGGTCAAGAAGACAGTCGAACATTTTTCCTAATTTAAAAACATATTTATATTAGAAATTTTGACAGCATTTCTTTTTCTCTTCCTATCATATAGTTGCATCTGAAGTTTTATGTGATTATTATCATATTTTCTAATCTACCAAAGCCTTTTGAGACTAAAGACGTTATTGCTGTCTTATTTTCGTTTAAATTATTTATATAAGTTAGAGATAGACTAAAATAAGTAAGAAGTTTATTTATAAATTATTTCCTTTGAATCATTTATGTTAAGATGTTTATTGCATATAAAGCAATAAACACCCAAACACATGGCGCACAGTCTAGCCAAACAACACTCGACGACCAAGTCGTCCTCACTCAATCCAAATACAAGACGCACAGGCCAGTCAAACAACACTCAACAACCAAGTCGTCTTCACTCAATCCAAATATAAATTAAATATAAGGGATCGATCGGGAATAAAATTTAAATTCACACTTTCACACTTTCAAATTCCCAATTCACACTTTCAAATTCTAAATACGTACACCCAATTATTCCCAATTCACACTTCAAAATTCAACGATTTCATACTAAAAATAACCTAATATACTAAATTAACAATACCTACACCCAATTATCATCACAATAATGTACATTTAAACCTAATTAAATAATTTATTTCGAAATTAATGTTTAGAAAATTATGAAATTCAAGAAGAAGAGGAGATTTCGGCGAGTTTCGATGAGTTCTAGGCTTTTACGGCAACGACTACGGAGGGTGACGGCTGGAGAGGGTAGGAATCGGTGATGGGGAAGAAAAAAATTATTTTTTTGTAAGTAAAGGAAGTGAGGAAGAAGCTGTCAGCTGAAACCTGTATACTCGATATGGCGTCGGCTAGAATTGGCACATTTAGTGACGGCTAGGGTCGGTCCGTATATATATATATATATATATATATATATATATATATATATATATATATATTTTAAATTCTTTTTTTACACCTATTTCGTTTACTACTACAATAAAAAAAATTGACATTTATTATTATTATTGACCCAATTATGACGGGTCCTGATAGGTTAAATTGGTATTTTCGATGATATATGTTCATATAATTCGAAAAATTTCGTTGTTGAAAATCCAACATACGACAATTCGATGCTATTTTTAGTCGGTCCGTTATACAAATTCGATAAAGGTGGTTGTATGTAACATTTTAAAGAATTAAAATAATTTTTTAAACCGTTGGATAATCAATTATGAATTTTTAAATGTATTTGGTATAACAAAATTATATAAAATAAAATATGCGGCGTAAAAATAATATTTAGATCATATGTCGATCTAAGGTATTTTGGACATGTTTGCAGAATATGCTTTAAAAATAAACGAATCTGAGATGTCGATCTTGAATTTCAAATTTATGGCCGTTCGTGAAATTTCGGACAAAAAATCCTTCGTTCGAAGGCCGAACGACCTTCAAACGAGACCAAATTTGAACCAGTGATGCTTCGTAGTGTTTTAATCGAATCCGTACAGTTGGATTTGCAAAATCATCGAAAATAATTATCAAAGATATTTTCAATGATTTTTTTATGAATGCAACCGTACAGATTCGATTAAAACACTACGAAGCATCACTGGTTCAAATTTGGTCTCGTTTGAAGGCCGTTCGGCCTTCGAACGAAGGTTTTTTTTTTCAAAAGTCCACGAAAGGCATTAAATTTGAAATTCAAGATCAATACCCCAGATTCATTTATTTTTAAACCATATTCTGTGAACATGTCGAAAATACCTTAGATTGACATATGATCCAAATAATTTATTTTTACATGTCATATTTTATTTTATATAATTTTATTATACCAAATACATTTAGAAATTCATAATTGATTACCCAACGTTTTAAAAAATTATTTTAATTCTTCAAAATGTTACATATAACTACCTTTACCGAATTTGTATAACCACTACTAGAAAAAGGCCAAATAACGACGGGTGGGAGCGACGGCTTCCGACGGCCGTTTTCCGACGGCTTCCGACGGGCCGTCGGCGGCCGTCGGAAGCCGTCGGAAATTCGCGATATTCTGCAGCTCGGCCGAGCCTTTCTTCCTCATTTTCCAGCCTCTCCATTTCTAAAAAAAACCCCAAATCCCCATTATCCACCTCCAATCGCTGATTTCGTGATTTTTTCTCCTTCCCCGCTGTTAATTCAACGTCTCTTGCTCTTAATCTCAGGTATAATCTCTTATTTTTGTGAAAATTTCAGTTTTTACCCTAATTCTAGATTTGCATAAATTGATAAATTCGGACGAATTAGTGATTGCAATTGTTTCCAATAGCGTAATAACGGTTTATAGCATCACATAGCATACATATTTCATCTTTTATTGTGAAATTGTGAAAAACACGTATAATTTGTGGTTGTTCATGTATATGTAAATTGTTGTGTATGCCTTGATTCGACGATTGTATACGTTATTTGGAATAAGATAAAATGATTGAATGAACTAGGAGTATTATACTGTGCACGTATTTACTTATGAAACAAAAAATGCATTATTCTAAATTATAATTGTGTGTATTGAAAAATGACAAAAATGTTAAACCAGCCTTAAGATGATGCGTAATACGTCGAATAAATGTGTTAAATTAATATATATTTTTGTAAATGTGAAAAGTGAGTAAAACCGTATTTTTTCGTAAAATGCGCGCATGTTAATTGATAAATGTCCCTAAGAGAGTTTTTGGCCCCGTCTGACGAGTGTTGTACATGATCATTGTATAAATAGTCGTTTTTTTCGAAAAACGACCATTTATATCCATCTGATACAATGTTTGTTGGATTTGTCCCTGTATTGGACAAGTTATGAACACAGTAAAAATTTACGTTTTGTATACTACTTCGTCTTAAACGGTTCATAAAATTTCGGCCTAACTTTTCATTTTTGTTTCCTGCGTACACGCATTTGTGTACAATGCCGGGAACAAAAGGGAAATGCTGCCGAAATTTTGTTGAATCGTTTGAGACGAAATAATATACGAAATGTAAATGCTTACTGTGTTTGTAATGGGAAGTAGGATGCCTGACCAATGAAAAAAAATTATATATATTTTTAAATCGTTACATTAAAAAATAAAATGTGCCGTATTTGAAAATATTTTTAAATTTGTGAAGTTGTTCTTTACATTCAAAATATTATACGACTATGAAAATAATCTTTTTCGAATTTGTATTCTTCAAAATAAATATTAAATTTTGAACTTTTCATTTTGTCAAATAGGAAAAATGATTAATTATTTTGTTGATCGGAGGAGATGGATGTACCAAAGAAAAGGAATGAGGGTCTCAATAAAAGAAATTTTTTATAATGGTATAAACGTGTTTGTTGAATTCGCTTTAAGTAATAATGGAAACGATCCAGAAATTCGTTGTCCGTGTAGTAGGTGTAGACATTTGAAGTATTTGTTATCAGATATTGTGGAAGTTCATTTGTGCCAACACGGTTTCGCACACGAATATTATGTTTGGGATCGACATGGAGAAGTTGTAGCAAATACTTCTGTGGAGTCTGAAAGTGTCGGTAACGAAATAGTTTCAACGACCCGTATAGAAAATATGGTCGAAGATGCATCACGATCAATGTTTCCTATGGTTGAAGTTGACGACGATGATGGAAATGTTGAAGAACCAAATATTGAAGCTAAAAAAATTTATGATTTACTAGATGCAGCTAAGAAACCTATTTGAGATGGTTGTAAAAGCGGCACTCAGCTGTCAGTAATCGCAGAATACATTGCAATGAAGTCAAAATACAACATCACTGAAGCTGGGTTTACGGCTGTTGTACAAGCTGCAAAAAGACATATGCCACCCGATAATCTAATGTGTGAAAATCACTACGAAGTTAAAAAACTTATGTTGGCTTTTGGTTTACCGTATCTGAAAATAGATGCATGTTTAAAAGGATGCATGTTGTTTTGGAAAGAAGACGCAAACCTTAGAAATTGTAAAGTTTATAACCAGGAGAGATACAAATCAGGAAAAAAGAAGGGGAAGGAGTTCCGTACAAGCGTATGCACTACTTACCCATAACTCCAAGACTTCAAAGATTATATGCATCTTCTGTAACTGCGTCTAATATGAGATGGCATAGTGTGAGAACGGAGGAAGAGGGTACGTTGACACATCCGGGCGATGGAGAAGCATGGAAGCATTTCGATAAAACGTATCCAAATTTTGCAGCGGAGAGTCGAAATGTTAGATTAGGATTATGTACGGACGGTTTTTCTCCATTTTCTCAATTTGGTTCTAAATATTCATCATGGCCCATTATCGTCACACCGTATAATTTACCTCCATGGATGTGCATGAATACACAATATATGTTTCTTACTGTTGTCGTTCCTGGCCCCGACGGTCCGACACAAGGAATCGATGTATATTTACAACCGTTGATTGAGGAGTTAAAAATACTGTGGAACGAAGGAGTAGAAATATACGATGTGTCCAAGAAGAAATTTTTTCGTATGTTTGCTTCTTTGTTGTGGACTATAAGTGATTTTCCTGCCTATGCAATGCTTTCGGGATGGAGTACTGCCGGTCGTCTAGCATGTCCATATTGCATGGATGAAACACGAGCGTTTTCTTTACCTCATGGTAAGAAAATTTCATGGTTTGACTGGCATCGATATTTTCTCCATGTAAATCATCCCTTCAGAGGAGATAAGAAATTTTTTTTAGCTAATAGAGTAGAAACCAGACAACCACCGACGATATGGTCAAGCGAAGACATATATGAACTTGTTAAGGACTATCCAAAGATATATGAAACTGGCGAGCAAACAGAAATTGAAGGCAAATCGGTTGTTCATAACCGGTGCAAACAAACTATTTTTTGGGAGTTGCCGTATTGGAAACATCTTCTGCTTCGCCATAACATAGATGTGATGCACAATGAGAAAAATGTATTTGATAATGTTTTTAACACAATTTTGAATGTGAAAGGGAAGACGAAGGATGATTTGAAATCAAGACGTGATATAGAAGAATTATGCAAACGTCCTGAGTTTCATATGAAACCAAATGACAGTAAAAAACCCAAAGCTTGTTACGAATTAGATAATAATCAAGTTAAATGTGTGGAAGGGTTAAGATTTCCTGATGGGTGTTGAATATGCGCTTATATGATTTTTGTTTGATGATAATAAACATATATACATTCGTTTAAATGTATTTGATAATATACTATTTTATTTTTCACAGATTAAATAAATATTTGCTGAATAAAATAAATAACACGGAATTTGAATTCAAACGAATATTTTATTCAAACAAATATTTATTACAATTTTGAATAGTATACAAATTCAAGCTCTCACTATTCACTATACAACTTTGATACAAATTCAGTTACATCACTATTTTACATATCATCACCTCACTACATATCACTCACACTCGATTTATCTTCAACTGCATTCCAGTTTGAATCCAGCATCTGAGCAATCTGCAAAAATATAAACTAACGCAGTAAAATTGAAAAAGAAATATTTTTGCAATATAAAATAAAATATGGTTTTTGAAAATAATTTTTGCCTCAGTTATTTGGGTTGTTCGTCATCATTTATATTTGAATTCATCATACACGAACAACTTGTGACATACACAGTGTATTACTGTATATGCCACAAGACCGTGCACGCCGATATATACACTTGATTGATTTACAGGGACAGGTGAGCACAGGTCAAACCCAAATGAAAAACCGGGTTCAACACACGTGCAATAATATTGAAAATCATGACACGAGCACAAGGTCAAACCCGAGCTGTGAAACTGGATTCAACACAGAATGAAGACAAGTACACTTGAACAAAATGAACAAGTGGAGCATCTGTGTAAACTGGGCAAGTATGGTCGAGCACAGTTGAAACTCAAGCATATGAAAACATCACAGTGACATGCTACAACTTCAAATGTGCAAGTGCTAACCAGAGTAAAGTCCAACACAGTTACAACTGACTACATGCAGGAGAACAAACACAACACTGCAACTCAAAATGAAACATGGCTGCAGTTACAAACTAGAATGAAAACTGCACTAATCCAGTTCCAACACAACTGAATCAAGTTAACAACTGCAAGTGCAATTCGAACCAATATGACAGCAATGCACCAATGCAAAATGGACAGCAAAAAGAATGGCCAGACACAAGACATGGGGGCACTGGACTACAGCTCGACCAAATGGCCAACATGATCAAGAAATATAAAATGCAGTTTGCTGTGATACGAGCTCAAGACAGTACAACTACAACTCGATGCAACTGACACAAACAACTACAATACCATCAAGCTACAACTCAAATGAAACAACTCCACTGACTCAAATGAACTGTTGACGATGTGCACTGAACAGAAGCAATGCAAGAAGAAAATTATATGTCAAATTATGATATGAACACAAGCCAGTGCACAACCATGTGACAGTATCAAGTTCTTACCAAATCAAGAAAACATCAAGATGATCAATGACCAGACTTATACATGAATCTGCACTAAAACAAATAATGGCCAGAACCGAACCACAAGCAATCAGACCAAATGCAGAGAGATGAATCAACAGTCACAAATCAAGTACATGAAGATGGCAACCCACAATATCCACAACAAACAACTCAGTAACCAGAAGCAACAACATGTACAGTGATATGCAGCAAAGTAAACAACACTTTGAATAAAATCGAGCATGAGTACAGTTTGAACAATATCCAGAAGAGCAGTGTAAAAAATTCAAAATGGCCGAAGTCATCAGGTAAAAGAAATTGAACTCACGATTTAAAGTCAGAGCCTTAGCAATAAAGCAATTCACAGAGCCATGTAACCAAGTCAAAGCCAGTGATAACCAAACGTCTCAAATGCAAGGCATAGAATCAAGTCATAAAAATATACGAATGTGACAAAGTCAAATGTCACAAATTAAAGCTGTGGTCATCACGAAATTGATTCAAAACCATGTCAACCAAGCAAGCATCAATTATACGAGATTGACAAAGTCAAATAAATCATCAGCATCAAAATATAATCGAACGGTCGAACAACTTATTTGACAAATTCAAATAAGTTTATACGAACGAAGATAAAGGAGTTCGAACGCATATTTAACCCAGATCATCATCGGCATAAAAGATTGGAGTTCGAATACAAAAAAATCGAAAAGTAACAAAGCATAAATTCTTACCAGAAGCAAGAATCGAACTCATCGAAGTAGCCAGTGAGAGCAACAAGAATCGATCGAGCAAGGCAACTCTTGATCAACCAGAGATTCGATCAAATCTAATAGGCGCTTCGAAAAAGCCCTAATTTGTAAAAAGGGAAGAAGAACGAACAAAGAAACAGCGGCCGCCATTACGAACGAAAAAGAGACGGGCTGAATTACTAAAGAGGGCCGGGCTTATTCGAATTCTATTTTATTTGGGGTTTTTAAAATTATAATAAGGGTTTTATTTTTGAATTAGGGCTATTTTATTTAAATTGTTTTTAAATTGTATTTTTCTTTTAAACCGTTTTTAATTTTCTAGTCGTGTGACTAGGGGACAAACTACGGTGTGTAGTTTGGGAATTCGCAACTCGGTGGTTGAGTTGTGGTCAGGGTTTTGAGCGTAGAGTTAGATTAGTCAATAGCGGGTATAGCGAGTTTACGTGTGTAAGCGAGGGACTATCTAATTTCTAGTAGAAACCTTGGGGGCAGCACGTAGGCAGGGTTTTGCCGAAGCTGGGTAAATTCTGTGTTGTTCTGTTCTGTTATTTATATTCTGCTATATCTGTGCTGCTATTCTGTGATCTGAATTTAAATTAATTGATAAGCTTCCGCGATTAATTTTTATAATTTACACTATCACCCTATTCACCCCCCCTCTAGGGTGAAATCGATCCTACAAGTGGTATCAGAGCTAGGAACAAAAGCCATTTTTGTTTTAAAATTTTGATTTTACAAAAACCAATTTTCGTTTAAAAATTCGTGTTTCAAAAATCAATTTTTGTTTTAAAAATTCGTGTTTCAAAAATCAATTTTTGTTTTGAAAATTCGTGTTTCAAAAAAAATCGGTTTTTGTTTTAAAAATTTGAATTTTTAAAATGGCTTCTTTTAATAATGCTTTTGCAGAAGGTCAATCCATAGTTAGACCACCAATGTTCAATGGTGAATATGCTTACTGGAAAAATAGAATGCAAATTTTTCTGAAAACCATTGACGCTTGGAATATTGTTGAGACAGGTTATAGTATACCAACTATAACTGTAGATAATCAGGAAATAGAGAAACCAAAAGATCAATGGACAGATCTAGAAAATAGATTACAAAATGCTAATGCTAGAGCTATGAATTCTATTATCTGTTCATTGGATCAATTTGAATTTAATCGTGTCTCACATTGTCTAACTACACAGGAAATATGGCACACACTAGAAGTGACTCACGAAGGAACATCTCAAGTCAAAGAATCTCGCCTTGCAATGCTAAGCAGCGAATACGAGAACTTCAAAATGGCGAAGGAAGAAAATGTCAAAGAGATGTACGGACGACTCTCCAATATCGTATACAAATCAAAAGCTCTCGGAAAAACATACACCGAATTAGAAATAGTCCGGAAAATCCTCAGAGTCCTTCCACGAAGCTTTGAAGCAAAAGTAACTTCCATACAAGAATCGAAAGATTTAAAACAACTTAAGGTTGAAGAACTCATCGGAAATCTCACCACTTATGAGCTAGAAATGAAATTCAAAGAAGAGCGTGAAGGAGGTGACACTCAAAAGAAATCAATAGCGCTCAAAGGAACTACCGAAAGTGATGATGATAACGACGATGATGATGGTGCAGAAGAACTAGAGCTGTTAATAAGGAAATTCAAAAAATGGAATCAGAAACATGGAAATTCAGCTCGAATTCAAAAAGCAAAAAGCAGAATAGTCAAAGCACTAGACTACTCAGAAGAACAAAAGTTTATTTGTTATAATTGCAACAAACCCGGCCATATCAAGCCCGATTGTCCACAAATTAAATCCAGCCATGGAAAGAAACAGAAAAAGAAAAGTTTTGCAGCCACTTGGGATGAAATAGACGAGAATGATCAAAGCACTGGCAGTGAAAACGAAAAGGCAGAATTGTGTCTTCGAGGTGATACAACTGACAGTGACGATGACGAGCCAAGTGAGGTATCAAAACTTACCCATTCTGAGTTGCTTATATATTTTCATGAAGTAAACGGTTGTTTTGAACGACTTAGGGAAAAATACGCCAAACTTGAATCTCAAAAAGATACTTTGATAGAATGTAATAAACAACTTGATCAATTAGTTAAAACCTATCAAAGTAGGATCCCTAAGTGTGATAAGTGTCCAACATTTGAAAAGGAAATTAAAAAATCAGAAATCAATATAAAAACACTTGAAAATGAAATTCTGATTTTAAAGGAGAATGAAAATACTAGGAGAGAGAATTCTATTAAAAAGTGCACACAATTGTTAAACGAAAATGAATCTCTCAAATCATAAGTCCAACAACTGTCTACTACTTTAGAAATTTTTTTCCAAAAGTGAAAAATCATTAAATATGCTATTAGGAAAACAAAATGTTAATACGGTTAGACAAGGACTTGGATATAATAATTCGAAAATTGTTGAAAACAAGAATAATCAAGTTAATTCTATGTGCACAATTTGTAGAAAATTTGGACACGATCACAATAATTGTTGGTATAGACCCAAACATGTGAAAACTATACCGATTTGGGTTCCAAAAGGCACAAATATAAAATCTCTCAAAGTTAAACAAATTTGGGTGCCGAAGGGAACAATTATAAATAGTTTTGGGTCTTTACAGAATTGTTTTTCAAAATTTTCTGCCACTAACAACCATGGACCTATAAAAACAAATAGGTCACATAAATCTTTCATCGTGTAGGTGTGGTGGCAGGCTAAGGAATAACAATAGTGTTCTCTGGATTTTGGCTGTTCCAGAAACGCAACGGGCGACAAAGCTAAGTTCCTTAGCCTAGTATAAAGGTGACAGAATCACAACGGACAACAACGGAAAATATCGTAAAGGTAAAACAAGTAATGGTATGTTTTAAACGATATATTAAATGTGATAATCTGCACCGTATTCTGAATTAAAATCAGCCAATACTGAGATGATGATTTTGACTCTGACTTATTCAACATAGTTGGTCAATTATATTCTTATGCCAAAAACACTATAAAAATCTCTAGATTCTTTGAATTACTTCATATATATCATTTTGGATTAAAAATAGTGTTTTGTTGGATAATACATTTGGTTATAATACGGCTAACTCTTTATTCACGGTTTTCTGATCATTTACACGGCTTCATTTCAAATTCAAAAGAATGTTATTTAAATTGTTGTTAAAATTGAATTTGAAATTTTTGGTGCACACTTCATGTTTTGGTCTATAAAATTCAGTTGATGATAATTTTTGGGTGAAAGAGAAATTCAGATGCAGATTACACTGGTAATCTAGTTGATAGAAAAATTACTAGTGAAACGTGATTTTTTGTTGAGACATTTAGTAACTGCATCGTTTTGTCAAAGAAAATATCTGCATATTTTTCATTTCAAATAATTTTCAAATAGCAGAAAATTTTCTTATAAAACCCCCTGGAGAAAATCATTTTTGGCCATAGGTTCAGATTAGTCATTTTTGAAAAATTATTTTCATAATTATTTTTGAATTTGATTTTAAATGACTATTTTGACTAATCTGACTCCCTAATGATTATCGAAAAGAAAAATAGTGATTGAAAAAGTGATGAGTGTTAATGTTGATCAAATATTATGACTCGAGACGGTATAATTAATGAATTTCTTTAGAAATTTAAACAAGAGTTATAAAACTGTTTGTTGGTAAAAATTCCATGACCATCTCTATATCTATCATATTTCTAACGACCATCACTCATCAAAATTCTATATAGTTTGTCGATATGTGGTACTTTAAACAGGAATCGTTCGTTTTTCATTTTCGCATTTAATTTTTTTTTTATTAATAATAATAATAATAAATACCAAAGTATTCACTCTCATTTAAAATTCCTCACGGTTATGCATGGGTGAATTACTTGGAATTTGTTATGTGCTTCCATGCTCATTTAAAAGTCCTCACGGTTATGCATGTATGGAACGCATATCAAAAGTTAATTTGTAAAATAAACAAGTTGATTCTAATCCCATTTAAAAGTCCTCACGGTTATGCGTGGTTAGAAGATACTTGAATTCATTTTTTTTTTAAATAATTGGAATACTACTAATCTCATTTAAAAGTCCTAACGGTTATGCATGGTTAGTAGATATTCAAATTCCTGATATAAATATACCACAAATAGACACAACTGTATAGTTTTATATGATGATATCATTCCTATCATTCTAAAAGTGGAATTTGCGCCTAACAAAATATTTATGATTTTTGTTTGATTTTTTATTGAAATTTAATATTTATATTCAATTGAGTTTTAATGTTGGTTAATATCGATAACTTTGTCTCTATTTTCTCTAACACTATTATTCTTTTGCTGATAACAAAAGGGGGAGAGAAAAGTTAAGATTTTGTCAAATAGAATCAAGCAAAGGTCAAATAATTTTCCATTTGCATATAGGCTTATTTATATATTTTTATTTGTATGCATATATGTAGGGGGAGCTTTGTGTAGAGAGGAAGCATTTAAATAGGGGGAGCAATTAGGATATATCTATGATCAAATACATTTAACATATTCAAAATCTTAAATATATGTTTGTTATCATCAAAAGGGGGAGATTGTTGAATATGCACTTATATGATTTTTGTTTGATGATAATAAACATATATACATTCGTTTAAATGTATTTGATAATATACTATTTTATTTTTCACAGATTAAATAAATATTTGCTGAATAAAATAAATAACACGGAATTTGAATTCAAACGAATATTTTATTCAAACAAATATTTATTATAATTTTGAATAGCATACAAATTCAAGCTCTCACTATTCACTATACAACTTTGATACAAATTCAATTACATTACTATTTTACATATCATCACCTCACTACATATCACTCACACTCGATTTATCTTCAACTGCATTCCAGTTTGAATCCAGCATCTGAGCAATCTGCAAAAATATAAACTAACACAATAAAATTGAAAAAGAAATATTTTTGCAATATAAAATAAAATATGGTTTTTGAAAATAATTTTTGCCTCAGTTATTTGGGTTGTTCGTCATCATTTATATTTGAATTCATCATACACGAACAACTTGTGACATACACAGTGTATTACTGTATATGCCACAAGACCGTGCACGCCGATATATACACTTGATTGATTTACAGGGACAGGTGGGCACAGGTCAAACCCAAATGAAAAACCGGGTTCAACACACGTGCAATAACATTGAAAATCATGACACGAGCACAAGGTCAAACCCGAGCTGTGAAACTGGATTCAACACAGAATGAAGACAAGTACACTTGAACAAAATGAACAAGTGGAGCATCTGTGTAAACTGGGCAAGTATGGTCAAGCACAGTTGAAACTCAAGCAAATGAAAACATCACAGTGACATGCTACAACTTCAAATGTGCAAGTGCTAACTAGAGTAAAGTCCAACACAGTTACAACTGACTACATGCAGGAGAACAAACACAACACTGCAACTCAAAATGAAACATGGCTGTAGTTACAAACTAGAATGAAAACTGCACTAATCCAGTTCCAACACAACTGAATCAAGTTAACAACTGCAAGTGCAATTCGAACCAATATGACAGCAATGCACCAATGCAAAATGGACAGCAAAAAGAATGGCCAGACACAAGACATGGGGGCACTGGACTACAGCTCGACCAAATGGCCAACATGATCAAGAAATATAAAATGCAGTTTGCTGTGATACGAGCTCAAGACAGTACAACTACAACTCGATGCAACTGACACAAACAACTACAATACCATAAAGCTACAACTCAAATGAAACAACTCCACTGACTCAAATGAACTGTTGACGATGTGCACTGAACAGAAGCAATGCAAGAAGAAAATTATATGTCAAATTATGATATGAACACAAGCCAGTGCACAACCATGTGACAGTATCAAGTTCTTACCAAATCAAGAAAACATCAAGATGATCAATGACCAGACTTATACATGAATCTGCACTAAAACAAATAATGGCCAGAACCGAACCACAAGCAATCAGACCAAATGTAGAGAGATGAATCAACAGTCACAAATCAAGTACATGAAGATGGCAACCCACAATATCCACAACAAACAACTCAGTAACCAGAAGCAACAACATGTACAGTGATATGCAGCAAAGTAAACAACACTTTGAATAAAATCGAGCATGAGTACAGTTTGAACAATATCCAGAAGAGCAGTGTAAAAAATTCAAAATGGCCGAAGTCATCAGGTAAAAGAAATTGAACTCACGATTTAAACTCAGAGCCTTAGCAATAAAGCAATTCACAGAACCATGTAACCAAGTCAAAGCCAGTGATAACCAAACGTCTCAAATGCAAGGCATAGAATCAAGTCATAAAAATATACGAATGTGACAAAGTCAAATGTCACAAATTAAAGCCGTGGTCATCACGAAATTGATTCAAAACCATGTCAACCAAGCAAGCATCAATTATACGAGATTGACAAAGTCAAATAAATCATCAGCATCAAAATATAATCGAACGGTCGAACAACTTATTTGACAAATTCAAATAAGTTTATACGAACGAAGATAAAGGAGTTCGAACGCATATTTAACCCAGATCATCATCGGCATAAAAGATTGGAGTTCGAATACAAAAAAATCGAAAAGTAACGAAGCATAAATTCTTACCAGAAGCAAGAATCGAACTCATCGAAGTAGCCAGTGAGAGCAACAAGAATCGATCGAGCAAGGCAACTCTTGATCAACCAGAGATTCGATCAAATCTAATAGGCGCTTCGAAAAAGCCCTAATTTGTAAAAAGGGAAGAAGAACGAACAAAGAAACAGCGGCCGCCATTACGAACGAAAAAGAGACGGGCTGAATTACTAAAGAGGGCCGGGCTTATTCGAATTCTATTTTATTTGGAGTTTTTAAAATTATAATAAGGGTTTTATTTTTGAATTAGGGCTATTTTATTTAAATTGTTTTTAAATTGTATTTTTCTTTTAAACCGTTTTTAATTTTCTAGTCGTGTGACTAGGGGACAAACTACGGCGTGTAGTTTGAGAATTCGCAACTCGGTGGTTGAGTTGTGGTCAGGGTTTTGAGCGTAGAGTTAGATTAGTCAATAGCGGGTATAGCGAGTTTACGTGTGTAAGCGAGGGACTATCTAATTTCTAGTAGAAACCTTGGGGGCAGCACGTAGGCAGGGTTTTGCCGAAGCTGGGTAAATTCTGTGTTGTTCTGTTATGTTATTTATATTATGCTATATCTGTGCTGCTATTCTGTGATCTGAATTTAAATTAATTGATAAGCTTCCGCGATTAATTTTTATAATTTACACTATCACCCTATTCACCCCCCCTCTAGGGTGAAATCGATCCTACAATGGGATATTATCAAATCTTCGTAGATGTGTTGACTTTAAAAATGGTAGATTGAGTGGAATGAAAAGTCACGACTGTCACATAATGATGGAAAATTTATTTCCCGTAATGTTCAAAGAACTACTGCCGTTAAAAGTTTGGAAAGTAGTAACGGAGCTTAGTATGTTTTACAAAGAGCTTTGTTCGACTACTTTAAAAGTGCAACGTTTACGTAAACTTGAAGTGGACATTCCTATATTTCTTTGCAAATTAGAGAAAATATTTCCGTCCGGATTTTTTAATGTGATGGAACATTTACTTGTTCATCTCCCATCTGAAGCACGACTTCGAGGTCCTGTCCAATATGGATGGATGTATCCATTTGAGAGGTATGTAATATGTTATAATGTAATTTAATTGCATTTGAAAGATGAAGTTAATATAAATTAATTTTGCATAGATATTTGAATCACCTGAAGAAAAAAGTGAGGCAAAAAGCACGGGTTGAAGGTTCGATATGTAAATCTTACATCGAAGAAGAAGCTTCGTTCTTTTTCTCTCACTATTTCAGTGACCATGTGAATATTTCATTTCAAAGTGTTCCTCGTAATGACGAAGGCGACGAACAAGAGTCCTCTCAAGCAATGTTATCTATTTTTAGACAACATGGTCGGCCTTCTGGAAAATGTGTAGAAATATGGCTAGACGATAGAGATCTTCATGTAGCACACACTTATATTCTTCTACATTGTGTTGAGGTTGCACCGTTTGTTAGGTAATCTGAAATAATAATTTGTGTTTTATTCTTTTCTATAATGCATGCGCGTGTATAACCTAATGTAATAATTTGTTTATATAAACAGTATTTATGAACGTGAACATTCGAACGGAGATCTCAGTAAAGAATTTTCCGGTTGGTTTTCAAATTACGTTTATGAGCCGAGAAATAGTGTTGTTGACGAAGGGTAGAAACATCTTGCGATGGGACCAAAAAGAGTGGTCAAGACATATCCAATATATTTCGTCAATGGATATAAATTTAACACCAAAGAATACGGTGCAGAAAAATTAATAAATAATACTGGTGTATTTGTTAAAGGTAGTGACGATCCAGAAAATCATTTAAATGATTTTTATGGCGTTCTGACACAAATTTTGCAACCGACATATTTCTCACGACCCGCGGAGGAGGTGTTTCTATTTAGATACAATTGGTTTAGCAATGTTCCAGGTTCTGGAATTAATGTGCACAAGAATTATAATCTTATCGAAATAAAGCATACATCGCACTATCACAAATGTACTAGCCAAACAAGCATTGCAAATTTATTACGCTCCTTATCCGTCTCTAAAAAGAGATAAAGCAGATTGGTCTGCAGTTTTTAAAACAAAGGCCAGATTCACATTCGATGGGAAGAATATTCCGGACGAACAAACTTATCAGGCAGATCTTGAGCAAAATAACGAAATAATAATTACAGACGATCATACAGATTTTGGTCTCTTGATCGATGAATCAAATGTTGGGTACAAGCGTTTGACAGTGCAGAGGAAAATATCGTCGAAAACGAGACCGAATCTGAATCAGAAGACGATGATGACTGATACAAATCTGAATATGTTTTTTTGCAATTGATGTAACTATGTTGAATTCTTGATGTATTATGAAATTGATGTAACTATGAAACCAAATCCGTGTACTATTGTTTGCATGTTTTATGTTATTTCCATTTGTCATTTATTTAGCAATTTTTATTAAAAATGCAATGAATCAGGTATACCCATTATGAATCAGGTATAACACACTTCCATTTCTATTTCCATTTCAGTCATTAATTAAGCAATTTATACCGTTGATGTCATTTTCATATGAAATATATTTCATTATCATGTTTTTATTCTCTTATATAG
Organism: Allium cepa; assembly: GCA_030765085.1. Classification (NCBI taxonomy): domain Eukaryota; kingdom Viridiplantae; phylum Streptophyta; class Magnoliopsida; order Asparagales; family Amaryllidaceae; genus Allium; species Allium cepa. The sequence continues at coordinate 466,239,006 of CM060931.1, forward strand.
TGATGTGTATATGTCACAGGTTTATCATTATGTCGTATAGAGGTAGGAGCTCTTCCCGATCGTCAGGAGGCGATGGCAGTGGCCCATCACAAGAGCCACGGCGTGCAGTTGTATCGTTAGTCCCTAGAGCAGATGGGTAAGAATTAAATTTTATTCAGTATCTTATTTTTCTATGATATACATACGTACTTATCTATATCGTACTTAAAAACAGGGGTTCGACCTACTTCCCTCTAAGGTTGTGCTGGACGTCTCTAGAGCATCTTATCGCAGTAGGATGAGTGCGTGCTGGCCGAGGTGGGATACCATCCCTCCTCACATCATAGAGTGCATATGGCAGGATGTCCTAGTATGTATAATTTTTCTGTTTTTAATTCGTTTTTGTCGTTTTTCTATTGTTTATCATTTAAAGTGTAATCTTTTTTTTAATACAGGCTGAGATAGACATCCAGACAGACGATATGATGCTGGCACGAGCATACTGGATGAAGAAGATGCACAAGAACTATAGGGACACGATATCAGAGATTAAGAAATCTGATAAGAAACCACGGTGGATGGGAGAGAGCGTGTGGCAAGCTTGGTTGAGCTACTGGGAGATGGACGAGGCGAAGGCAAGTATACTAATTTTTTTTGAATTATTAATTTGACGTGATTGAAAAATAATGTATCAAATTTTGAATGTACATGCAGAGTCGGATATAAACTCTGCAAATAGAAATAAGAATCCCGTCACTCATCGCGGAGGATCGAAGTCGTTTCAGCAGTATCGGCAGGAGTTGGTAAATTTACTGAATAATAAATGTAAATAGTTTATGCTATATGATTTTAAACGTATAATAATTGTATGTAACAATCAACTTCAGGAAGCCGAGACACATGGTCCTGTCAACTATATGGAAGTGTTCACCCGTACGCATGCTGTCGAGCATGTTAATCCAGACGGGTTTGTTTCGTACACATGGCAGGACGCTAAATCCAGCAAAAGCCATGTAAGCATATTTCATGTTATTCAGTATTAGTAATTGTTTTAATTGTTAAATTATGATGAAATAAGATATGATATTATTAATTTGTTAATACAGGAGATGTTTATGGAGCAGCGGCAGAAACTCCTTGCTGATACAGGTAGAGAGCAGCGGACGACCGATGAGGAGGACGTTATTTTTGAGTCCGTTATGAGTCCAGCAGAGCATAGTCGACGATACGGATTTGGCAATTTAGCGGTAAATAATTTACTTTTTCTTAAAATACTGAAAATATGATATTTTTACCTTTTCAAAACAATAAACTTGGATTTTATTTATTTTTCAATTATTGCAATCCAGTAGTCAGAGTAAGGTACGGCGGAGTAGATCTCAGAGCGATTTAGCAGGTATAGAAGAATTACGGACTAGAGTGTCCCAATTGGAGGAGCAGAACCGCCAACAGGCCTTGCAGACCGCATAGTTGTTAGAGTACATGCAGCAGTTTGGTGGCCGCTTCCCTTCCTCGGTTGGCTCTGGATCTGGAGAAGATTGATTCATTGCTTGCTTATTCGTTCGTGCAGGTATGTTTTGTTTTAGTTTAGAATGATTTGGTAGATGGTGCGATTAATTGTTGATTTGTATAATTATATATGATACACTTGGTTCTGTATGAGAATGTTGATGAATTTGTGTATTAACAACATGGTAGATTAGTTATTGTTAGGATTATTGTTAATGTTGAAATATATGTATATTTTGTATTTTATTTTTATTCTAATTTTATCCATTTGTGTGTTTATTGAATATTTTGTAGTCTAGGTTTGGATATTTGGTTGGATTATTGTTTATTGGATTGTGCAGTATTGATATCGTAGTGTTTGGAAGAGAAATGTGGTTGGAAGGCTCTATTTGCAGCAAATATAAAAAAAAAAACAGCAGATTTCCGACGGGTTCCGACGGCTTACAGGTCAAAATTTTCGACGGCTTCCGACATTTTCCGGCGGCCTGTAGCTGCATATTTCCGATGATTTCCGACGGCTTCCGACGGGCGTTGGAAGCCGTCGGAAATCGTCGAGAGCCGTCGGAAACGTGCTCGGCAGCATTCGTCGGAAGCCGTCGGAAATACTGCTCCCCGACGCAGTCTTTTCCGACGGCTTTTTCCGACAGCCGCCGACGAATTCTGCCCGTCGGAAAATGCGTTTCTCCTTATAGTGAACGGATCGACTAAAAGTAGTATCAAATTGTCATGCGAGTTAGATTTTCAAAACGATAATTTTTCGAATTACACGAACAAGTATCATCGAAAATACCAATTTAACCTATCACGACTCTTCATTGGGTGAATCTTAATAATCATACATGTCAATTTTATTTTTCTGGTCATTTTAATAGTGTTTTTTATTTTTTCAAACGAAAATACGTGTATATAAAAATTAGGTTGGGAAAATAATTAAAAAGACGACGCTAGCCGACTCGAGCCGTTGCAGGCCTTCCCCAGTCGACGCTAAAATATTGCCGTCCCCAGCCGACTTCATAATGACGACGTAGCCGACTCCATTGTCCGTCCTCATTTTAAAGTATTCTAGTAGTGTAAAGTGTAGCATATCAAACACGCCTTCAGTACTAACGGTTCTACTATAATTATATGTATATAAGACCTCAAATCCATCTAACTTTTGAGAACCACTAGCTTCATTAGAAAATGTGATGCGACGGTACCATTAAGAGAACTATTATATAAATCAAAAGTCTATAACATAAAGCAACATCTATAAGATGAATAATTGGTTTCAAATTTTACATATAAAAAACGATCTTACAAAATTAAGTAAATCTTATAGATTTAAAGTCTACATCATAGTTTATACTTCGGATTATAACGTCTAAAAATTTGGGAAACACGGTACAATGTAACTAGGTAGTTTGACATGAATTGTTTTCAGGTTGGAAAAATAAAATTAAGTACATATATCTGCTTATCTTGCAAGTTTGACTCTAGTTTGTTGTAGATCCAAGCTCTCCTTTCTGTAGACTCTTTTTCAGATTCCAAGCTTGCTACTGCGACTGGGCTTGCTGCAAATTTGGTTCTTCGAGCACTACCCAGTTGCAAGAAGCCTTTAAGTGCATGTAAACCCACATTGATCTCGGTGTACATTCACGTTCTACCTCCCCACTGGTTAATAATTTATTGCTGCAACATATGGTACCTAAGCTGGAACTACAGCCCTTGTTAGTCGTTTGAAGTGGCTGTTTGTACATATAATCCACATGTTGCCATGCTATCTCAGAAGAAAATTCAAGCAAAAGTTTTGACTCGCCAAATACTTGTAATTTTGTACGGTTGATGTACTTATCTCTGACTCTTTTGCTAGAAAATAAAGGTTTTACTTTATGATTAAAATAATATACATTAAATTTCATAATCAAGTTATTTGCTAACCGTAAAACATGAGTTTAATAGAACATTTGAAGCTACAAAATTAAGATTAAATATCATGAAAATTCATGGCAAATCAAACTTAAAGGATCGAAAGTTTTAAGAGGAACGACTATCATGGCATAATAGTTGGTAGAATTGTGGAACAAAGAGTGTGGTTGAATGAGCTTTGGTTGCAAGAGATGATGGATTAGAGTTTTATTTTGGTCAATGGTATAGTTATCAAACGAGCTACATTAGGGTTTTGTTATGATTAGGTTAATGAGATATCAAGAAGAGTAATAATAATCATGGAAATTAAGAAGGAAAAATGTATATAAGAAAAGGGCCAAAATTCTTCTTTTCTCCTATGTCACGAAGAATCATAAAATGAACGTAGGATTAGCTATACAAGAAATGGGAGTAGTGTTGATGATATAAAATTGATTAAAATGAATGGCTTAGATCTATCTGGCAAAACCATAAGAGAGAAAATCATAAAATGGGAGTAGTGTTCCCTTATGATAATGTTGCAAATAGATTATTTATTTGACGTTAACTATACCAATGCCACATAGCACTGTATAGGAAAAAAAAATCATTTTAAATCAAAGAAACTAGCTCTAATTACGATCTCGCTTCGTTCCTTTATTCAATTCAAAATACGCAAATGTAAAGTCAAACTTTTAGACACACGACATCTTTGGATGTGTCAACAAATTTTTGAAGACTAAACAAATAAACAATATATCTAACAAAAAAGTCCTGATAGCACACATGTAGTATGAGCCTGGCTCTCATGTGCATCTTTATTCCAATTGCAAATTTTGATAGTTGGGTCGGAGCATTAAATTTCAGTGTTTAGTGACGCCAAAATATGTTCAAAGTGATCTCAATAATGAATTGTAGGAAGAGCAACATTAGACGCCTATAGGAAATTATCTTTCAAATGAAAGTCCATATTACAATTTCAAGCTTTTAATAGTACGAATAACAACATTTAAAACGTTACATTACTTGAAGGAATAACACAGCTGATAAGGAATATGGTTGGTCACATTGCTAATTAGTCTAATTAATGATATAAAAATGGTATCGTGACATAATCTTAATATTTTACAGAAATACACTGGGACCAGATTTTGACAAGAACAATTTAGTGCCTATGATCATGGAGGACTGCTAGCATCTAAGACAAATAGATTGTATCAAGGATTATGTTTCCAGGACCATGAAAAAAATTATTAGAAAAAATAAATCCATGTAAGATTGTTGTCAAAGGAGCATAAAGCCATAAACACAATATTCTCTTAAACCCTTAACTTTTTAAAGGTCTTGTTGAAACGTTAAGTAAAACTATTATTAGTCTTATCGAATGATAAGCTTGACTTACTTTTGATGGTCAATAACTTGATAATTTGTCAAGGCGTCCATTGGAAAAGTTCTATTGACATAGTGCAAACTTAACTTCAACCCTAAACAGCTCATTGTTGTAAGTCTTAAAACTAATAAAAACTACATGTTAATCAAATTGACATGAAAGTAGAAATTTCCAATGTTATTCCAAAGGGTTTAACAATTGTTTCAGGAGGTATGTACTTTAAATCAGGAGTTACAAACTCACCACATAAGCTTAGATTATGTTTTAAGATATAAATACACCATGTTGGAACTAATATATAAACGGTGAGGGTTCCTAAGACCTTGAGTATGCAAAAGAAACAAAGGCAATCAAATGATAGACTTGAACTAATTCGTACAACTAAGAGGATGAAATAAGTCTTGTTACAAATAAATATCACTTAGTATAGTGTGAATTACCTATCACAAATTATATGTTAAGTATAAAAGGCTTAAACATGAAACTTCAAAGTATATAAACATATATGGGCCATAATAAAGTTTTTTTTAATAATAATTAAGCATGCACGTTACATCTACAAAAAACAACATCTATTTTCTAAGAAACTTTTGTAAGTAACTAGCATTTATTTTACCTCTAAAGCAGTAGGGTAAAGCATATGCATAACAATTATATTAAAATAATTCTATTACTTTCTGCGAAAAATCATTTATTTTAAAATAATCCATATTTCTAGGATAAATCATCATTTTTCAAATATTTTCATTGGCATCTATCTCATTTATGCAAAATTTGGATAATAAATTAAATATAATTAGGAAAGCTACATAAAAAGAACTATTTAATGAAAAACTTATAAAATTTCATACATACATACATACATACATACATACATACATATATGTATATATTCAAATGTTCAGAAATCATATTTTATTATTATAAACACTTCAGGGCCAAAATTAAACCAAAAATCATCTGTTGTGAATACACATAAAAAATAGAACAAAGCTAAAGTGTAACGACCCGTAAATTTATCACTTTGAATTTAAATATTTAAATCATTTTTAAAATATTTAAACAATGGATTTTAATAGCCAAATAAACATCTTTTATAATTAATGATATTATCATCGTTTTCAAAATATGTTTAATAAATAGTTAGTTTAAATAAAAACAGAAAATGTGATCGAAAATTATTTTCCGAAATTTTGACTTTTCAACACTAGAAAGTTGTCGGAAAACATTGTGCACATTTATGTACATGTATACACATATAAATGCACATGCCATGATAAATTAATTATTGTATTCAGGTTAGTAATCATGCTTAGTTTAAAATAAAACATGATTTGACCTTTATATGTTAAAATAAGCTATAAAAGTAGACATAAGTACCCTAAAGTGCACCTACACCTTACCACCATGCCTTACCATGTTCATAAAAAGGAAAAAGGGGGAGAGGGGTACAATTCACATGTAAAATGACGAGGGAGGCGGATTTTAGGGAGACATGTGGCATATTTTGAGTGGAGGGTATAACTTTAAGTCGTTTTGGTAATTTGTCACTTCTTATGCCTATATATACCCTCATATTCTCATGTAAATCACTTTCTTCATTTCATTTTCCATTTTCCTAACACCATCTCCGTTCTCTTCTTCATAAATGTATACATCCATTCATGGCCTCCAAATTCATTTCCTACGTCGAAACTGGTTTAGATATTCCTAAAACCAAGTTAAAACTACTCTACATCACCTTACATCCAAAATAAGATCCATACCGCTCATTTTGAACCATGACCGAGCCCATTTCTGCCATGGCCAATCCCAAAATAGCCCATTAAGGGCCCAAAAGTTGGAGTCTAGGTGAAGTGAAGGTAGTTCGAGTGATTGGCAAGTGGTTGTAGTGTTTCAGCTTGATTTTGTAATATTTTGGTGAGTAAAACTTCACCCTCAAAACCAAAGTTTTCAAACTACATTCATTTTCATATTAGTAGCTAATTAATGCTTGTAGTATGTATTAGATGATGTATCGGTTGTTGTTTGGTTTATGCTTTGAAAAGTGGTCATGTTTGAAAGTTAGTAAGCATGCAGTTAGCTATATGAAAAGTTAGTAGTTAAAGTTAATAAATTGTTAGTAAATATCTATTACATGTTGTTTCATACTAAATTACCAGAGTATATGCTCATGTCCTTACTATGTAATGTTTTGTAGCAATAATAGTGCCCATAAACTTGTTCTCCAGACTGTCTGTATAGCTATAGTCGCTATATCGGCATTTTCGAAAAATAACTTTTTATGAAACCGTTTAGTTCCATCTTCGTGCTTAGAATTGTTTTACAAGTTAAGAAAGATTTTGATTAACAATGTTTTCAAAAGTAATTAACTATTTTAATTATGATTATTTAATTTATATAATTATTTAATTGATAAGGATTAAGATTAACTAATTACTTAGTTAATGACGTATTTTAAATTTAACTAATTACTTGGTTAATGATTGTTTAATTAACTATTTTATTAAATGATGTTTAAGGATAATTAATATTTTAAAAATGATGGATTAAAGTTAATTAATCAAGGAATTAATGATGTTTTTAAATTAATCAATCTTTTTAGTTAACGACTTTTCAATTTAATCAACTCGTTTTAAATTTAATTAATCTTCCCTTTAATGATGTTTATAATTAATAAATCATTTTTAAATGACGATATTTAATTATTTTTCAATTAATTTAATTAATTATATTTAAATATTACTAATTAATTGAATTAATGATGCCTTTTCAGTTAAAGACATTTGAAGTTAATTTATCAGCTTAATAAATGAAGTTTCAAAGTGAATTTAACAAATTAATAAGGATGTTTTCACTTTGTTAATCATTTTAAATAATGACAATAAATTATTTATTTAATTTTATTAATTACAATTAATTTTATCAATTAATTAAATTAGTCATGTTTAATGGTGATTAACTTCTTTTGAATTAAGGGTTATTGAAGTCAGTCAATCAACTGAATTAATGAAGTTTTAAATTTAATTAATCAATGCAATAAGTATGTTTTAAGTTATTAAATCCTTTTTATAGCTATGTTTTAAACTTAGTAAACTCTTTTAACATAGTGTTTTAAGGCTAATACTTGTAATGTGAAGCCAAGCACGAATTCAGTTTTAAAAGAAAAGGTTTGATTCGTTTATGGAAATGAATTAATTTTCGTAAAGTGATATCACTTATATGGAAATGATTTATATGAATGATTAACACTAAATATCGAAGACATAGGCTTGTCACTGTTCCAAAAGTTAAGAAGGGTCGTGAGACATTACTCTTTGAGGTAACACTACCTTGACTTTTGTCCGTCATTATTGTTAATCCAGGAATAGTACAAGTCTGAATCCAACGAGTGGTGATGGGTATATAAGACTTAATTACCATATACGATCGTTTTATATCCTCGATAGTTAGTTTTCCGACCATCGATTACTTCAGCTTCTTTATTTTTCATCACTTAAGACGATATGTTGCTCTTTTGAGCTTTGTTATCCTTTATCGGTAAATGACTGAACCCAAACTGCAAAAGGACACCCAGCTCTATGGGGTTGCTTTTATTAGGGTATTTTTACATCTCATCTAGATCGGATTCATTTGCACATTTAGATGCGAAATATTCGGATACTCGGTAAGGTTTGGCAGGGTATGGCTGGTAGTTTTTCGAGATGTGTCACGGAGTATATGAGCTTCTCAGAAGTATATTACTAGAGGTATACTTTAAGGGTGGTGCACCTTCTAGTCATTGTTGGAAATTTTCTTTTCCTTATTTGATTTCAACCTTTGAATTGTTTTTCTGTAATTGCAACGGCAAGTGTCAACCACTCTTCATGATGTTTAATTATAGGTTTTGTTAATTTTATCAAATTTGGGCTGTCATCTTATTTTGTCCATTCTATCCAGTTTGGATTTTGCTCAGACTATTTCCATTCTTTCAAGTTTAGATCTTTCTACTATTTTTGCCCATCATCTATTTTTGGATTTGTTTCCTATTGTTATTTTCCATTCTTATGTACGGTTGTTGTTTATGTAGGAGAAACCCATTCCGCGTTAGTGGCATGGTCCCACATATTATTGTTAAATACAGTCCCCTTTGTTTCAGAGTTTTACTCATACCAGACATATTGTATGACCCGAATTATTTATTTTTTCTAAACTCTCGATTACTCAATTACATTTGAGTAGTCCGAGAATAGAAGGTTTCTCTTTGGAGCACTTTGAAGATGGTGATCGAGCAGGCGGCTCCTTAGCTGTCTAGTTATTTATTTCCATTGTATGATTGTGGTGGTATATTAGGTATCTGAAAAATGTAAAGTTAGAATCTATAGCTAGAAATCTGGTAGATGTAGATTTTTGTTTTACTCTGATAGCTCCATGTGAAGAGTAACCTTCTGTACTATATCATTTTATATTATATGTATCCATTCTCTTATGAGGTTTTTTTTTTCTATTGTCTTATTTTATTCTTTATTTTCCCCTAAGACAACTTGTCTTTTGGACGTTTGGACAACGACACACAAATGTCATGGATATATTAAGTGTCGTTCCTATGGGTCAAAAAGGTGGGTCGTCACATAAAGTTAAAAAACCAAATCCTAAATTTAATTATCAAAACTACAGTATTGGATACTTGGTTGCAATTGGGATTTGTCAAGCTAGCTGTTGCACCAAATGATGGGCAAGATCCTAACATCAGTTGTTGGGGAGAATGGAATGTATGTAGGAAGGTTAGTGCAACACCCTGTAAAAATTAATAAAAAATCAATTAATAACAAGGTTAAAAATAGAAATTTTATAATTGTCGAAATTTGCCATGAAAGTTACACCATTGCATCATGGCGATTTTCTGACCAACTTTTATATATTAAGTTTTGTAATCGGAGCTCAAATAGGAATGTTATTGACGTTTGAAGTTTTAAATTTAAAATAATTCGAATGGAATTCAAATTTTAAAAATTAAATAACATTAATGTTTACAATTAAAATGGTAATAAATAATTTAATGTTAAGGTAAATTAATGGTAAGAGAAAATAGAGTTAAAATAGGAAGAAAATAAAATTAAAACGTCAATAAATAATTCATGATCACAAATATGGACTGGTCGACCATCTTCTTTGGGCCGCTCAACCACCCAAGGTCAAGTGATCGACTGATAGGAGGGTGGAGGCTATAATTAATTTAGGCCAGGAACGACCTAGATTTTATTATCTCAAATCGACTTAACTCTAAATTTTTAGTGTCTTCTAATTGCTATAAATAATAGACTAGCCTCTCATTTTTATTGACAAATTATTTGGAGACGCTAGTGAAGGTTTGTTAGTCTTCTTCCTCAATATTCAAGAATTCAAATTCAAGGGAAAAAGGTAATAGGTTGATAAATATATATTTTTTTCTTATGCTTTTATTCTTCTCCAATCCTCGAATTCTGAATCTAACTTATATACAGTCCAATTGTTGTATATTTCAAAGAGAAGAGATCTGAAGGAGAAAATAGAAAAAGGCATAATCAAATCCAAAAGGAGACGGGCAAATTCTCTATGATTGGGAATCATAGTTTTTTACATTTGAGTATTTGTGTCGTAAAAGTTTGAATTTATTTTATACCTTAGGGAATTTTGTTCACGAAAATCCTAAAGCTAAACCTACAAATTCTTCCAAAGTGAAATGTCAATTCTTATGTTTATTGGAATCTCCATTTTTTGTATTGAAATGGTAGAATTTGTTTTGTCATTGTAATTTGACCTTTTTATATTCTGTTTCACTTCTAATTCTTCTTTGTTGATGTGTTAATGTGTTATAAGAAGAAAATAAGTTAAGAAATGGTGTGTAAGATACGAATTCCCTCGTTCATAGTTTGCACTGCCTATTTCCGTAATTTTAAATATGAATCCCTTTTCACTTCAAGTTCATGTATGTAAAATTTAAATAGAATATTAAGGTTTAAATTGTAAGTTTTATTCCTTGAAATAGATATGTTAATTCTACTATAGTAATATATAAAGTAAGTTCCGTATTTGATTCTATTTTATTAATACAAGTCAAATGTTAGGCTAGTGATATTAGCTAATTTACTTATTATATGGATTTAGACTTGTATAAATTTGGAAGTTTTGACATTTTTACGATTAGTATAAGACGTGAATATTTTATGTACGCTTAGGAATATATATTAGTTAGCTTAATTATTGCATATATATATATATATATATATAATATTAGTGTATAGTTAATAATGTATTAACCATATAAAATAAATATGTTAATAAATAGCATTAAACCAGTATGAAGGAAGTAAGTATAATTACGGAAATTAATCCATAATTAAAGGCCGAATAAAGAGTTTCCTTATATGGCCTTAATATGAAATGTGGTGAGGTATGCATGGTAGTATATTATAAAAGTGGAATTATGACTAAGTTATAGGGATGCAAGGTTGGTCAAAAGCACACAGAAGTCTGCCAAGCTAATCTGGCTATCGACAGTGTGACTGGGTCTAATGTAAGACATCGTCTATAATAAGTACCCATAGTGGACGCAAGGTTAGTCCCAATTCTGTAGGGTAAGTCCGCCCAGTCTGCCTAGTTAATCTGGCTACCAGTGGCTACGAATAGTCGGACTAATGTGAGACGCCACAGTTTGGGTTACAGGTCAAAATTGTAGAAACTACTTCTGGGTTGGGGGTATTAAGTGGTTGTTGTGGCATCCTCCTTCTTCCCACTTAGGTAGTAGTAAATGGTCGAGATTATCGTTTAGGTGGGTAGTGGAAGTCTCTGGTGGGGTCCGCTTTGAGGTTGAGGTAATAAGTGGCTATTATAGGTTCCGCCTCTTCCCATAAAGATGTATTAAGTGGTCTGATGAGATTCCATGCAATGTCAGTTAGAGAGTACTAGAGAAGGGTTTGTCTTGTGTTAGGTATTAAATGATGGGGACCTGCCTGGAATATAGGCATTAAATGGTTAGAGTCTGCCTAATTTCTATTAAAAAGGTATCAAGTGACTTGGATATTTTTCTCACATTGCTAGTACGCGACTGATGGTAGTTGCATGGGACTGGATATGACTTTTGGCCTAAAATTGAAGATAAGTTGTAGAGTTAGAATGGAAGAGTGTAAGTTGTAGTGTTGGAGTAGAATAGATTTCGGGCTTATAGTTGGAGGTATCTTATATAGGATGTAGTATATGATGTGTAAGATATATTACTTAATACTGTCCAAATATTATTATGGTACTTGAGATTTTCATTCATCGGACATTTTTGTTCTTTAAATAATTGGATTAAAGTAAGGACTAAAAAAATAAGAAAAAAAATAGAATTGAATGACGGACCGTACATGCACCTCGCTTTGACCGTTAGGGGTAGGCAACCTGTTACCTGTCTTTGTTTATATTGCATTCTATCTCACACCCCCTCCTCATTATAGCACATAGTTCAGGGACGTGATGTTGATTGAGGACGAAGGCGGAGGCTAGGACTCACGACAGTTATCTTTCTATTTATGTTTTTGTTATATTTTGATGTACCTAGTTCAGTCATATTGTTATTTTGGAAAATTGTATTTTGGATATTTGAGATGATATGTTGTACTTCTGAGATTTGAATTGTTTATGAAATGGATACTTATTTCTAATATTATAATTTATCGATTCCATTGCGGGATTCTGTAACGCCCTGATTTTTCGACGCCCGAAAGTCGACATCGATACATTCACTATATCAACTGCCGAACAGTCGAATTCCCAAAAAATGAATCGTTAGGGTTAAAGAAGAAGAGGTAGAAGAAGGAGAAAGAAGAAACAAAAATAGAATCTCACATTTCGCAGCGGAACAAATATAATAGATAAATAAATATCTTTAAACAGAATCACTATATCAGTTATTACATTACATCACATTACATTATCAGAGTGTAGAACAACAAACAACGGAAAGAAATATAACATATACTAGTGATACGCTTCGCCATCCAGCTTGCTCCTGATCTCCACAGCAACTCCTGAATTCCAGAATGACCTGATAACCTGACTCTAGACTGCCCGTGTGGAAATTGGTGGGCATCCAGAGTTTAAAAGGGAACAATAAACTCCAGGTCAGTCGTGGGACTGGTGTGTGATCTTAAAAACAGTTATTTTCACAAAAAAGGAAATTCGCTATGCTTTTGGAAATGAAACTGCCATAAGGCCTCCCGCCACACACACAATGCAAAGGCAAACTTGGAGGAGATTTCTCCTTATGATAGTCAAATATGCTTGATACGATAAAATTTCTTTGATATTATTATTAGTGCATAGTACAGAAAAATATTTCGAAAGTATAATATTAATCTTAGTCAGCATGGGCATTTCGCACTTATGCCAACTATAGCTACCATGTTCAATAGCAGGTTACCGACATATTCCATGGCAGGTTACATAACTAAAACCGCACAGGGCTCGTATTGTTTCTTTGGATTTCTAACAAATGGTCAGGCAAAAGAACTTCCTACACTGAAATGGGTACGCCTCTGGAAGGACGCCCCCGAGAACCTAACCGGATCTCTGCTGACACAAGGCCGAGTTACCACATGCTTCTGGGTGCAATGAAGCTGTAACTTGATAACTCCACATAAAAAAGTATGCCATCCCCGGTCGTTACCGACCTTTACCCGAGGATCCTCAACCACAAAGCAACAATCACAAAGTATAATAATTTGCAGCATCAACATAGGTAAAATATCTGGGCTCCATACCATGATATCACCTCTTATCCAGAAGAAAATGGACATACATTAGGGGCGCAACCCCTAAAAATCTTGCCGCAACATACCTGTTTCGACCATTTCCGGGTTGTGAGGCTCGACGAAGTCTCGTCCACAAAGCTACGCTATTCTTAAAAGCCATGCTTTGATCAACAAATGATCCGCAGCACTTCGTATGCCACATTACCAAATTGGGAATGTATCACTAGTGACCATCAACTACATAACCTCTGAGCTCGTACGTCTCAGAGAAGGGTGTTAAGCTAAGAGAATAAATTCTCCACCACTAACAGAAATGTATTTGATAGAAACCAGCTTTATATCTCAATTTGTAATGTCAGACACACTTCCATACAAGTCTGTTCCGGGTACAAACAGAACTGAAGGCAATTTCAAAGAAGCCCTTGCAATCCGGGTATTCACAATCCCGATCAGACTTCCCATCACTTAGGGAATCTCTATATTGTAGCTACTCAGTGCAGAGACAATCGATAGGTCATCCCATCATTCTCGCAAATACCCGGTCTTCACCACCGGTCTTCAAATGCAATCCCATTTCGTCGTATCATTATTCGAAATGGGTTTTATGACACAAAGGTCCTCTCCCGGCTAATCCGAATAACGAGCGCTTATTTTTAAAAATAAGTGTTCATTATTCGGATTTTAAACAAATCACAACAGTTTTCACTTTGATCTTTTAAATAAAAGATCTATCACAATCACAAAGATTTGATGTGGTTTTCGGATATCCACTTGGAATCCGACCCCCGGTCGCATCGAAATTCAAATGCCATTCAAAGGCAACTATCAATCAACATTCACAACAATTACTGGATTTCAAATAATTTTTCCCCAGTTATTTATTTTCAAAATATCTTTGCAAGATATATTTTCACACTTCAACCATTTGAAAACAAATTTCAAATCACTTTTCACTCGCGGAATAAAATTCCCGATATTATTTTTATTTCCACTAAAAGTCTGTCGAGTTAAAATACTTTGAATAATTCAAATCACTTGTCCAAAGTATATATATATACTTGGAAACCTTTAAATAAAACTATTTTAAAACATTTGTTTAAATATTAGTTATGAAAATATTATATCAATACTTCATATAAAATTTCAAGTCCAAATTAACTTTAAAACAAAGTCAGTAGATCAGGTATAATTATTTGAAATACCATTTTCTGAAACAAATATCAATTTAAATCTTTAAATAATCACTTCTATAATTACATTAAAATATATCTTTACTTTAAAGATTTTCAAAATAACCCAAGTAAATATTTTTTTTTCCAAGCATTCCTTTAAAACCAACTTAGGACTTTTAATTTATATTTTAAAAGCTACTTTCAAAACATACTCGGCTTTCTAGGGAAAATACACTTTCATTTCAAAATGGTTCACTTAGACCAATTTAATAAACCCTTCTCGATTTATTTTAGATTTACATTCCAAATTCGTAAATCCCTTTCCACACTTTAAAAATAAACCAACTTTATTTTTAAAATAATTTCCCTTTCCTTTATAAATTCCATTGTGAATTCAAATTTCCAAATATCCATTGATATACGATTTTCAAATCGTTTCCCAATTATTCACTTTCAACATCAAATCAAATTTCCATATTGATTTCCCAAATTTGTTTCAAATACCCACATTAATTTCAAAATGGATTTCCCAAAGGTTTATTTTCAATCACCAAAATCAATTTCCAATTTGATTTCTAAATTTTGTTCCAAACATCGAATAAAATTTCAATTTGATTCCCAAAGATTTATTTTCAAATACCAAAATCAGTATTCAAATCGTTTTCCAAATTTATCATCTTTTTAAAATAAATCCCTCTATTTTTCCCAAATGATTTAAAATCCATATTTTAAATAAATTCTTTAACTATCAACCAAGATTACTCAAAACTCATTTATTAAAATCTTTCCCCATATTTTGGAATTTATTCAATAGGATTTCACTATAGATTTTCTACTTAAATTTAAAAATCCTATTTTATTTATTTCTGGTATCTTACGACACCAAAAATATATTCGGCTAAATTTTAGCCTACAACGATTCTAATTACAATATAATCACACAGAGATTATAATTAATTTAACACACAAAAAATAAAACAAATTCAAATGTTTGAGGAATCCAGTTGGATCCCTCCAACCCGTTTCCTTACATTCACAGACGTTAGCACAACAATTAAATACCAATTCCACTTCGAGGTGGAATATCACGGTATATGTGATTTATAAAATATGATCCGCTATTATGCGGCGTAATAGGGTCTCATCTGCTATATAATGCGGGAAATCAACAACTTCAATATATACTATATACTACTATATATATAATACCATCCAGTGAATAATTATTATAAATCAATTAACGAAGCACACAGTCAACAATTATAATTAACTATCATAATTCAATCATCAATCAATAACTGAAATTTTCAATTATTTAAAATTTGAGTGAGAAGATCTCACCTTTGCTTTTTATTTTGCAATCCATTTCCTTCCCGGCTTGTTTCTTCACAGTTTTAAACCTTGTATAAACATTTATACAATTTTATAAATCTTCGAATAAAATCGAATAATAAATCTTCATTTTATAATTTTAATTAACTAATGTTTTAAATTTAAACTAATAATCTTCCTTTTAGAAATCATTTAAAGACTAAAACAAATTAAGTTAGTCAAACAAATAAATCACCTTGATCCATTTTTTTCTTAAAAAACAAAATTTTACGTCCTTCACTATATATATATTCATACATATTTGACCCTTAAATTTGAAGAATAAAAAGTTATATATACACCTTACTGTAAAAATGTTTATATACATTTTTTTCTTTACTGTATATACTTATACATGCAGTACTAGATTAAAAATTAAAAATCGAAGAATAAATTGCTTTTATACCTTACTGTCGAACTACGGCTACCCGCGAGCCACTATCACCCACCCTAAATCCACGCGACCTCGACCGTGCCAACAACCCCGATGCTCCAACTGCTTCTTCCTACCTTTAATCCGCGCGCGTGCACGCGAGTATGCTTACAACCGAGTTCTGTCACGTCGAGACGCGCGGCCCTAACCCTATACCAACTTGTCGCCGCGCTGACCTCAACTACGCAAAACCCTAGCCGCGATTGCCATTCGCACCTCCAGATTGAGTGCGCCGCCATCCTGCTTCGAGCCTCATAGTTGATGACGACGTCGCCGCTACGAGTACATGACCGGTCGCTCGCCCTTACACGATTTTTTTTTCTTTTTCGAATTGATTTGGGGTTTTGTTTTTCTAACTGAAGAAAGAGGGTCTCGGCTATAGATATTGAAGAGAGGAAGCGTATAGAGGAAGGTAGAGTTGTGATTTTTTTATAATTTTTTTTATATTCAAAATATCTCATATTACCTGACTCGAAGTTTCGAACTCCTATCGAGGTGTGCCGCCAGGCATTTATCCACATTCCGAACACAATGGAACGTGTTTCGGAGGCTAATCCGATCATATGCGCAAGTTATGGAAGTAAACGATCAAATTTAAATTAAATCGATTAAAATAGTTTCTATGCATTTTGAGCTGCCAGAGTTAAACGACAACTCTGATTGCTACGAAAATTGAAATCCGATAATAACTAACTATTATGGATCCAACGGAACCGGTTTCGTCGAATTCTGAGACTGTGCCTCGGAAGGTTATTTTTTTAAATATCGACTTAAACGATATAATTTCAAAACTGAACAAATCATTCTCAAATTCAATTATGAAGCTTCTATTATTTTCAATATTATCAATATGAATTTTATAAGCCTTTGAAATATTTTTAATCAGCTTAAAACTGAAGATTCAAATTTTTATCCAACTTCAATAATTTAAATTCAATAATTAAATAGCCAAATTCATAGTTAATTCTGAAATTCAAGTTAAATTAAATTCCAAATATTAGAAATTCAACCCAATATTTTAATTTCAAATATCAAATTTTCTGGGTCGTCACATCCTTCCCCCCTTAAAAGAATTTCGTCCCGAAATTACAAGTTAAGAAGAATTGATCCTCGACCCGTTTAATATTTTCCCAAACCCAATAGTTTTATCAACTTGCTCGAAACAAATCTTTTTTTATCAAAGATCCATTTTTATTTCAACTAGCTTTCCAACTTCAATTATAAGTTCCAAACTGTGATAACCCTGATTTTATGAACAAGTTTTATAATTTAAATTAGTTCATATTTGTTTAATTTTTTTTAATAATAATAATAATAATAAACTGTTTGTAATTGTATGGTTTAAATATGAATGTGTACACAATATAGTGCACACATGTACACATGTTCTCTGCATAATAAAAAAAAAGACATAGGAAAAAAAAATAAGCTTACATATGATATGCATGTACATAGGCAAGTGCTGCTGGTAAAAGACAAGGCTTGCATGGAAATGGTATGAACCCTTGATAAAACACTTTTACCATTTTCAGTAATTCTTTTGCTTAACAAATAAATCAAGACATACATATAACATGACCCGGGGTAGGATTGAAAAGAATAAGTTTTATTTTCTGAAAAGATTATAAGGACCGCATACCCTTTTTCTTTCATCTGAATTAAGACTGAGGCATGATTAGTTATGGGGTAAAATTGACATTGGGTAATTTCTAAAACCCTAGTGGTAGAGTTTATAAGAAGGCTTAGTGTGGTGAGATCATATACATTTTGCTCTTCATTAACCTAGAGAAAAATAATAAGCACCGGCCATTAGAGTTAGTAGAAGACAGGATATCAAAAAAAAGGAGGCTTAGGAAAGAAAGAGAAGAATTAGGGTGAGTGATCTCACTGAAAACCTGGCATTAAGTCCTGAATATTGAGGCAGCCTAAATAGTTTAATATTTCATTTATATAATATGTGTTTATTTTGGTGTGTTAATGATCTGTTTAAGTGTTCAACCCTTCATGTTGATATACCCAGAAAATATGGTTTATGGATTTCCTGTTTAAAAATGATTATTTGTGTTATGAATTAACCTTGAGATGAGATGTTTTCTTTTATGTGTTTTCTGCATAGTTATTCAAAAAAGGAAAAAAAAACCCCAAGGGTAAATGTTGTAAATCTATGGTCTAAAAAAAAGAGATGAAAAGAAAAAGATGGGACTGCAGCATAGAGTTGTTGCTGCTTATGTCTCATAATTAATTGAATAAATGGAAATATAGAAGTGCAAGGTTACACATATGCTGAGCTTTATGTTTACAAATAAATCCAGATCAGAGAAAAAAAACTTGTGGTTTAGCCAGTTCTTATGAATTAGTAAGTATCTGATTAAACCAGAGGTAAAAAGATGCATCAGGGAATTTATTTATGACCATACATTCATAACATGATCCATTGAAAACTCATGATCTAAATAACATGTATACTGAGAACTTATATTTGCTTGTATGAGTAAATCTATGAGAACATGATCTATTAATCCTTGAATAATTGCATGATGGTTGAATTATTCATTTTCTGTGATTAAAATGTGAGATGCAAAAAGGGATTAGCAAAATTGAAAAAAAGGGGGAAAATTAACACTTAATAATTTAACTAAGGATTTGGATCTTAGGGCTACAAAGTATAGCTTGGAAAGGTGAACATTGCAAGCTCACACATGGTATTTTTATACCCAGGGGCCTGAGTGTGTTGGGTTAACAGAGATAGTCCCAGGCAGTGTGTGTTTAAAGGAGAAGAAAGTAGCCAAAGACCATACTATAATTGGCAGAGAACTCTAGAAATAGGTTCAGTAGAGGCTTGGGTGGAATCCCTGATGGCCAGTAAAATTGTAAAAGGGGTTTAATGATTAAATTAATGATTGAAGTGGTTGGTTTATGATGCCTGTTTGGAGAGTTTTTAAGATTGCTTCTATGAATGGTACTGCATGGTTTATGAATATGTTGTTTGCTTTGATATAAATGCACATGCCTTACAAAACCATGCACAGAGGTAATATGGAGTTTTAAGGTATCCAAAGTATTTGCATATCAATGAAGTTATATGAAATCATGTTTTCAGGAGATTACTCATACCAGACAATTAGTTTGACCCTTGTGTGTTTGTGCACCATTGAGTGTCTCATATTTGTATGAGGCAGCTCATGGTGATTGTGCAGGTAAATAGGAATCTCTTTGATCAAGATTTGGATGAGTTAGCTACTAAGGAATTGGATACAATAGTTACAGATTCACTGATATTAAAATAGAAGCTTAAGTTGAATTTATGTTAAGGTATGTTAGTTATGTTGTTTGAAAAGAAACCATTGTAGTGTTATTTCCTGTTGGATAAGTATTGAACCCAAAAGTTGTAATTCAGTTAAAACTTATGAGTTGCTTTTGAAAATGTTTTGACTGTGTGATGTTGTTTCTTCTCTTAACTTCCAGAATACTTAACAAAAATATGTAGCACTAGAAGATCTGAAATTATAAGTAAGTTCAAATTAAAAGAATGATCTGGTAACTGTTATGAAAAGCTTATGTTAAAAAAATGATATAAAAGCATGGCAAACAATAGCTTTGAGGCACTTAAAGGAACCCAGAATTACAGGTGTTTAACTTGAGAATGGTGGTAAAAGGAAACAAGGCTAACTTGACCATTTCCACTAAGCCTGGGTTCAACCACCTTTCAATACTATGACACTTAATTTACACAAGGGCTGAATGCTTCTATTGTCAAGGAAACTCAGTACTTCCTACATACACACACCCACACACTTGAACAGTTAAGAACACTGTAAATACAGGGATGGAGTAAAATAAAACAAAATGTATACAGGTAAATGATAGGCCTAGAAGTAATGCTATCAACAGTTATGCAAAGAAATAAGTACAACTGGGAAATTGAATTGAAAATGGATTTGCTATGTGGAAATCATATAATAATTTCTTTAAATAGAATTTCCTGCTTCCAAATCTTCATTACCCTGATAGAAAAAAAATAGATGGTACACACATACTTTCTTATATGTAAGTTTAAGATAAATTGAGCTGAACAATATTTTTATATTGGTTTAAAGATCCTGATTAGAAGAGAAGTGTATGAATGAAATTCTCTTGACCAGGTGACCACTGAAGGAATTTTTTTTATTTTTCAGGAAAGAAAGTGGGTCATCTCATTTGGTATCAGAGCTATGTTGTTAAATAACATAGCAAAATTTTGTATGGATTTGTTTGCATTGAATGTATGAAAGTGTTGACTGCTTTGGATGACTTGTTTTGTTAATACATATATTACTAATATTTTTATAACTAAATAAGGATAAATTGAAGTGAATTAATTTATAGAAGGTTAGGCAATATAAACTAACTTAAGTATCATGTCCTTATAACTATGGTGAGACCCAGACAACAAGAGGTAGGACCAAGTGAACCACCCATGGTGAATGTGAAAGAATTCTTGAGAGCCATAAGGGATGGGGTAGGCAATAGGCAAGAAAATCCACATGAGGAGCTCTCCAAACTACTCAAGACCTTTACCAATCTTGGAGGCAAAACTTTTGATGGAACATAGGAGTTCAAAGCTGGCTTAGAATATTGGACAGAATTTTTACAGATATGCAAGTTGAAGGCCAAAAGAAGAGGCAAATAGCATCCAGACAATTGAGAGGAGCAGCCTTGGACTGGTGGGAGGTTATCATAGCTGGAAGACCTGAAGGAGAAGTGACATGGAATCAATTTAAGGAAATATTGGAAGGAAGATTTGTACCTGCATCAGCTAAAGAGTCTTTACTAGAGGAATTCATTAAATTAAGACAAGGGACTATGAGTGTTACTGAATACACACAGAAGTTTGAATCTCTGGCAAAATATGGTGCAGTGCTTATCACAAGCCAAGAGGCTAAAAATGGCAGATACATCCAAGGACTGAATGCTAGCCTTAGTAGAGCTATGTTGCCATATAAGGGCAGGACATTTGATCAAATTTTGGATCTGACTTTGAGTATAGAACAGCATGATAAAGCCAGGGAAAATTTTAAAGCACTCAGGAATAACCAAAATAAGAAAGGAAAGAGTAAGTTTCACCCTTATGACAAAAAGAAAACAGATGTAGCTTCCACCAAGAAACTAGAAGAAGCCAAGACTGCTGAAGTTAAGAAGAAGATCACTTGTTATAATTGTGGACAAGAGGGGCAAATAAAGAATAGGTGCACAAATCCCAAACCAGCATCTTTCAAATGTTACCAGTGTGGGAAGGAAGGTCACATAAGGAGGAATTGTGCAGATTTTAAACAAGGGAAAATGGGAACTTTGGAGGGGAAAGGCAAAGCAATTGAAGAACCAAATGTTGGGAATCATGGCCAAGTTGAAGGTACTTTGCTTATTCACTCAATACCTTTTGCAGTAGTGTATGATACTGGGGATACACACTCATTGATTTCCCATGATATTGCACAACAATTAAAATTGAATTATATGATTGTTGATAGGCCATTGCTTATTAAAAGTCCTTTAGGTAGTTCCTGTATTTTGGGTATGATGTGCATGCAACTGGGATTAAATATAGAGGGATATGTGTTTAGTGCAGACCTATATGTGTTGCAATACCCAGGCATAGGAGTTATTTTAGGAGTTGACTGGTTAAGAAAATATAAGGTTGTTATAAATATGGAGACCTCAACCATATCATTGAGAACTTATGATGGAAAAAGGGTAGTTGTTCTTTGTGAAGCAAATAAGAACAGAAATACTGCTACCCTTATTACTTTGTCTAGTAAGAAGCACCTGCCTCTATTAGAAGAAATCTCTATAGTAAATCAATATACTGATGTGTTTGGTGAGGTTAAGGGAGTTCCAAATCATAGGCCAGTAGAGTTCTCAATTAAACTAATTCCAGGAGCTAACCCAGTGGTTAAGAGGCCGACTAGGATGGGGCTTAAAGAATTGATAGAACTGAAAAAGCAACTTGTTGAACTAGAAGAAAAAGGCTTCATCAGACCCAGTAGCTCATCATGGGGAGCACCAGTGGTTTTTGTTAAGAAACAGGATGGATCTCTTAGATTATGTATTGATTATAGGGAGTTAAACAAAATCACAGTTAAAAACAAATACCCCTTACCAAGAATTGATGATCTTTTTGATCAATTAAGTGGTGCAAAAATATTCTCCAGACTTTATTTAGCTTTAGGATTTCATCAAATGAAAGTAGAAGAGGAAAGCATAAAATACACAGCTTTCAATACTAGATATGGACTTTATGAATTTTTAGTAATGCCATTTGGGTTGACAAATGCTCCCTCTTACTTTGTTGATTTGATGAATAGAATTTTTAGAGAATACTTAGATAAATTTGTATTGATATTCATTGATGATATATTAATTTATTCTAAGTCAGTTGAGGAGCATGAGAATCATTTACATATTGTACTTCATAGATTGAGGCAAGAAAATTTGAAGGCAAAATTTTCAAAGTGTACTTTTTGGCAAAATGAAATAAATTTTCTGGGACATGTAATATCAGAAGAAGGTATATCTGTAGATCCAAATAAGGTAATTGCAGTTCAAGCATGGAAAAGGCCTACTAGTGTCACAGAGGCCAGATCATTTATGGGAATGGCTGGTTATTATAGAAGGTTTATAAAAGATTTTGCAAAAATTTCAATCCCATTAACTAGATTGACTAGGAAGAATCAGGTATTTGCTTGGACTAAGGAGTGTGAGAAAGCTTTTGGGAGGTTAAAGGAAGCATTAATACAAGCCCCAATACTAAAAGTACCTGAGGGGAATGAAAATTTAGTGATATATACTGATGCAAGTGGACAAGGACTTGGGGAAGTATTGATGCAACAACACCAAGTAATAGCTTATGCCTCTATACAGTTAAAACCCAGTTAGGTAAGGTATGCAACACATGACCTTGAATTGGCTGCTATAGTGTATGCTCTTAAATTATGGAGACACTATTTGTTCGGGGGAAAATTTGAAGTGTACACAGACCATAAGTCACTTAAATATTTGTTTTCACAAAAAGAATTAAACATGAGGCAGCAAAGGTGGATTGAACTACTAGCCTCATATGATTTTGAAATATTATACACACCTGGCGAAGCTAATAAAGTAGCAGATGCTTTAAGTAGACAGCATGCTAATGTAGCTAGGTTAATGATAGAATAATTTAACACTTTGTCACTATTGATTGACTCAGAAATAGAAAGTGAAAGTGTAGAAAACAAGAGCATATGCAGTGAGAATGTAGAGATAGGAAAGTTAAGTTTTATTACTCTGGGGTCAGAATTAAAAACAAAAGTTGAAAATCTACAAGACCAAGATTCATTTTTACTTGAGAAGAAAACTCAGATATTAAATGGTGAGGCAGTAGAAGGTTTTCAGTTGGATGATCAAGGCCACTTGAAGAAAGGAAGAAGAATATGTGTCCCAGAAATTAATGAGTTGAGGCAGGAAATATTGAATGCTTATCACAAAAGTAAATATACCATACATCTAGGAGGCACAAGAATGTATAATAACCTCAAAAGAGATTATTGGTGGAAAGGTATGAAAAGTGCAGTAGCGACTTATGTGTCTAAGTGCATGATTTGTCAACTGGTAAAGGCTGAATATCAAAGACCCTCGAGAATGCTTCAACCTTTACAAATACCACAATGGAAATGGGAAGATATATCAATGGATTTCATGGATGGTTTGCCTAAAACTAGGAGGGGAAATGATAGTATTTGGGTTATAGTTGATAGGCTAACCAAATCATCTCATTTCATACCTGTAAAATTAGAAAGGAATGCATGCACATTAGCTCAATTATTTATTAAAGAAGTAGTTAGATTGCATGGAATACCAAAAACTATAGTAAGTGATAGAGATACCATCTTCACTTCAAAATTTTGGCAAAGTTTTCACAAAGCAATGGGGACTGATTTATGCTTGAGTACAGCATATCACCCTCAATCTGATGGTCAAACAGAAATTGTGAATAAATTGCTTGAAGACATGTTGAGGGAATGTGTATTGGATTGGGGAGGAAGCTGGGAAGATCACATATTTTTATCAGAATTTGCATACAACAATAGCTATCACAGCAGCATAGGCATGGCACCCTTTGAAGCACTCTATGGTAGACCATGTTTATCACCTTCAAGTTGGATTGAATCAGAGGAGAAGGTGGTCTTAGGACCAGAAAATGCAAAAGAGATTTCTGAAAAGATAGCTTTGATTAGGAGGAGAATTGCCTCTGCCCAAGATAGGCAAAAGAAATATGCTGATCAGAGAAGAAAAGCAG
Organism: Allium cepa; assembly: GCA_030765085.1. NCBI lineage: Eukaryota > Viridiplantae > Streptophyta > Magnoliopsida > Asparagales > Amaryllidaceae > Allium > Allium cepa. Next base: position 466,263,811 of record CM060931.1, read on the forward strand.
TGCAATATGATGTTGGAGACTATGTATTTATTAAAATATCACCTATGAAGAAGGTTCTAAGGTTTGGGAAACAAGGAAAGTTAATTCCCAGATATATAGGACCATATAAATTTTTAGAAAGAATTCGAAAGGTAGCCTATAAGTTAGAATTGCCAGAGGAGATGAGAGCAATGCATAATGTTTTCATGTGTCTCAGTTAAGGAGATGGATTCATGATGCAAAGACAATCTTAGAATCCACTAGGGATGTGCAGATTGATCCCAGAATGATTTATGAAAAAGAGCCAGTAGGTATTGTTGCAAGAGAAATTAAAAAATTGAGGAATAAAGAAATTAAATTGATGAAAGTGCAATGGAGCTTTGACCCAAATGATTGCACATGGGAAGTGGAAGATAAAATCAGAAATGATTATCCAAAACTGTTTGATTGAATGAAAGGTATAACTTATATAGATTGATAAATGCTTTGATTAAATATGCAGTGTGAATTTTTGTTTTAAATATACATAGAGTTCAACTAAAAAAAAAGTAATTTGAGAAAGATTGATTCTCTGGATTGAAAACACTTGAGCTAAGCATGAAAGAATTATGGGACACAATTCCTAAAAAGGAGGGGTATATGTGATAACCCTAATTTTATGAACAAGTTTTATAATTTAAATTAGTTCATATTTGTTTAAATTTTTTTAATAATAATAATAATAAACTGTTTGTAAGTGTATGGTTTAAATATGAATGTGTACACAATATAGTGCACACATGTACACATGTTCTCTGCATAATAAAAAAAAAGACTTAGGAAAAAAAATAAGCTTACATATGATATGCATGTACATAGGCAAGTGCTGCTGGTAAAAGACAAGGCTTGCATGGAAATGGTATGAACCCTTGATAAAACACTTTTACCATTTTCAGTAATTCTTTTGCTTAACAAATAAATCAAGACATACATATAACATGACCCGGGGTAGGATTGAAAAGAATAAGTTTTATTTTCTGAAAAGATTATAAGGACCACATACCCTTTTTCTTTCATCTGAATTAAGACTGAGGCATGATTAGTGATGGGGTAAAATTGACATTGGGTAATTTCTAAAACCCTAGTGGTAGCCAGAGTTTATAAGAAGGCTTAGTGTGGTGAGATCATATACATTTTGCTCTTCATTAACCTAGAGAAAAATAATAAGAACCGGCCATTAGAGTTAGTAGAAGGCAGGATATCAAAAAAAGGAGGCTTAGGAAAGAAAGAGAAGAATTAGGGAGAGTGATCTCACTGAAAACCTGGCATTAAGTCTTGAATATTGAGGCAGCCTAAATAGTTTTATATTTCATTTATATAATCTGTGTTTATTTTGGTGTGTTAATGATCTGTTTAAGTGTTCAACCCTTCATGTTGATATACCCAGAAAATATGGTTTATGGATTTCCTGTTTAAAAATGATCATTTGTGTTATGAATTAACCTTGAGATCATATGTTTTCCTTTATGTGTTTTCTGCATAGTTGTTCAAAAAAGGAAAAAAAAAATCCCAAGGGTAAATGTTGTAAATCTATGGTCTAAAAAAAAAGAGATGAAAAGAAAAAGATGGGACTGCAGCATAGAGATGTTGTTGCTTATGTCTCATAATTAATTGAATAAATGGAAATATAGAAGTGCAAGGTTACACATATGCTGAGCTTCTATGTTTACAAATAAATCCAGATCAGAGAAAAAAATACTTGTGGTTTAGCCAGATCTTATGAATTAGTAAGTATCTGATTAAACCAGAGGTAAAAATATGCAACAGGGAATTTATTTATGACCATATATTCATAACATGATCCATTGAAAACTCATGATCTAAATAACATGTATACTGAGAACTTATATTTGCTTGTATGAGTATATCTATGAGAACATGATCTATTAATCCATGAATAATTGCATGATGGTTGAATTATTCATTTTCTCTGATTAAAATGTGAGATGCAAAAAGGGATTAGCAAAATTGGAAAAAAAAGGGGAAAATTAACACTTAATAATTTAACTAAGGATTTGGATCTTAGGGCTACAAAGTATAGCTTGGCAAGGTGAACATTGCAAGCTCACACATGGTATTTTTATACCCAGGGGCCTGAGTGTGCTGGGTTAACAGAGATAGTCCCAGGCAGTGTGTGTTTAAAGGAGAAGAAAGTAGCCAAAGACCATATTATAATTGGCAGAGAACTCTAGAAATAGGTTCAGTAGAGGCTTGGGTGGAATCCCTGATGGCCAGTTAATTGTAAAAGGGGTTTAATGATTAAATTGATGATTGCATTGGTTGGTTTATGATGCTTGTTTAGAGAGTTTTTAAGATTGCTTCTATGAATGGTACTACATGGTTTATGAATAAGTTGTTTGCTTTGATATAAATGCACATGCCTTACAAAACCATGCACAGAGGTAATATGGAGTTTTAAGGTATCCAAAGTATTTTCATATCAATGAAGTTATATGAAATCATGTTTTCAGGAAGATTACTCATACCAGACAATTAGTCTGACCCTTGTGTGTTTGTGCACCATTGGGTGTCTCATATTTGTATGAGGCGGCTCATGGTGATTGTGCAGGTAAATAGGAATCTCTTTGATCAAGATTTGGATGAGTTAGCTGCTAAGGAATTGGATACTAGTTACAGATTCACTGATATTAAAATAGAAGTTTAAATTGAATTTATGTTAAGATATGTTAGTTATGTTGTTTGAAAAGAAACCATTATAGTGTTATTTCCTGTTGGATAAGTATTGAACCCAAAAGTTATAATTCAGTTAAAACTTATGAGTTGCTTTTGAAAATGTTTTGACTGTGTGATGTTGTTTCTTCTCTTAACTTCCAGAATACTTAACAAAAATGTGTAGTACTAGAAGATCTGAAATTATAAGTAAGTTAAAATTAAAAGAATAATCTGGTAACTGTTATGAAAAGCTTATGTTAAAAAAAATGATATAAAAGCATGGCAAACAATAGCTTTGGGGCACTTAAAGGAACCCGGAATTACAGGTGTTTAACTTGAGAATGGTGGTAAAAGGAAACAAGGCTAACTTGACCATTTCCACTAAGCCTAGGTTCAACCACCTTTCAATACTATGACACTTAATTTACACAAGGGCTGAATGCTTCTATTGTCAAGGAAACTTAGTACTTCCTACATACACACCTCACACACATGCACAGTTAAGAACACAGTAAATACAGGGATGGAGTAAAATAAAACAAAATGTATACAGGTAAATGATAGGCCTAGAAGTAATGCTATCAACAGTTATGCAAAGAAATAAGTACAACTGGGAAACTTGAATTGAAAATGGATTTGCTATGTGGAAATCATATAATAATTTCTTTAAATAGAATTTCCTACTTCTAAATCTTCATCACTCTGATAGAAAAAAATAGATGGTACACACATACTTTCTTATATGTAAGTTTAAGATAAATTGAGCTTAACAATATTTTTATATTGGTTTAAAGATCCTGATTAGAAGAGAAGTGTATGAATGAGATTTTCTTGACCAGATGACCGCTGAAGGGAATTTTTTTTTTAGGAAAGAAAGTGGGTCATCTCACAAACAACATTGTTTCTTAACAGTTCAAATTTAAATTTAATTTCAAGTTTTAAATTTTCAAAATTTCCTCAAAATTTTTCTAACTCCCTAAATTTTCGAAAAATTTCACCAGCGTCTCCTTTGCGCGGTTAGCTCGGTACGACTACAAATGTCACCACAGGCCCCCAAATTCCAGAAGAAAACAAAAAGCCAAGTGGCTATACAAGAAAATCACCAAATTTCATATTGAAATTGAAATACATACCTTTTTGTCGAGCAATTCAAATTTTATCTTTGAAATCAAAATCCCAATTCCATTTCCCTACACACACCTGTATATTCTGATATTCATAATATCCAATTACAACATTCAAATATCATTTTATACATTTCCTTACAGGAGTTTCATATCTACTTTTATTCAAATTTGTTTTCCCATTTCCCTATGAATTCAATTTATCTTCGACTCTGAATATTAAATTTTATCTTTCAATTGTACTGATTCATATTATTATTTTAAATTAGTTTCATTCACTAATTTACTTCAAATTTCAATTTGAAATAATTTTCGCTAACAAATTTTTTTTCAAAAATTTTCTAACTCCCAAAATTTTCGAATTTTTTTGGCAGAATCCCCTTTGTACGGAGGAGCTTTTGCAATTTGACAAAAGATATAAAATATATATGCATCGACCCACCCGGTCGGAAAAAAACAAAAACAGTTCATATTTCCTATTTTTATTGCATAGGCGTACCTTATTTAGCATTTTTAAGCAAGCGGCTTATATAATTAGCATTTTGCGCAATCAAGTCCTGCCAAACAACCCCTCTGTACCTGTACTTACTCAATTTAAACACATAAGTGACATATATAGGAAATTTATTTACATTTCACTTATTTTTGATAATAAACACATAGTTTTCACAAACAATGCATTCAAAATAATTCCCATAAGCAATTTATAAGGTTTCTATACAAATTTAATTGCTCACAACTACATTCCATATCATTTCTATTCAATTCAAGCAATTTACAATTCACTTTCTTTCATTCAATTCATTTTTTTAAACAAAACAAACTCATATCCGTTTCAATTGATTCAAAAAAAATCAATTTTATCAGCTTTCATTAATTCATAGAATTTTATGCAATCACGTTTGCGTCAAATGACAGCCATTTTTTATGCAAATTCGACGATGTTCGCTTAATAGAATATCCAATCTAGTTTATAACTAATTTAAATTGATACCAACTCAATTTACCCTTTATTCTATTTCTATTTCCAATTGATTCCGTTCAATTCATTTTGCATTTCAATAATCAAACAAGTTTCTTTCACAACCATTCCATACAACTTAACAACGACCATTTCACAATTTTACTTAAGTTATTTCAATCCAAAATTCAAATTCATTTTTCCTTGTAACACTTCCAAACTTAAATCCTTGATTTGATTTTCATTTATCAAATTCATTCCATCTACTAATTTAATTAAATTAGTTTTACTCACTAATCCATTTTAAATTTCAATTTTTTCCATTCTCAATTCATCTCGAATTTATTTTATCAATAACAAGGAAAATTTTAATTTATTTCTACTTACTTGAATTTATTTGCAAATTTGAACCCTTTTTATTTAACTCACAATTCAAGTTTTAATTTAACTAATTCAACTTTCCTATTTCATGAATTAATTAATTATCATATTAGTTTACTTGAATTCAATCCATTTTATTTTTTTATTTTCCCAAAGTTTGGATTTTTATCCAACTTGATCCAAATCAAATCTCATTCCATTTTTATAAAACTCGTTTATACATTCACATTACCAATTTCATTCCATTAATGAATTTTATTCCAAATTTTAAATTACATTTAAAATTTACATTTACAAATCTCATTTGTATTTTTATCTTCTATTTTCTTAGCATTTGGTTTTGATTTCAATTTCTCATACAACGATGATAATAATTTAATATTATCGCTTCCTAACAACCAAGCAACCATATATTATAATAATTCACAGAAAATTTATTTCTTTTATATACGAAAATAGTTTTGGGTAAAATTATTTCATTTACCCTATTTTAAAACAATACTGTATCGGTTTATCTTGTTTAAGAGTTTAGAAACTCCTATCGATACAGTTGACCAAACTGCACCGACCAGAATCTATAAACAATCAACCGATAAGTCAACACAATACAAAACAAATTTTATATTCACTAACAAATACGCACTCATATCTATTATTATACTCAAACTCATTCTAGAGTACTACTGACCCTATCTTTAATGAGTAACACCCAACAGAGCCAAGGTTGTCGCTTAACCAAATGCTCTGATACCACTTTTGTAATGCCTCGATTTTTCGACGCCCTAAAATCGACATCGATACGTCCACTGTATCAACTACCGAATACTCGAATGCCCAAAAACTGAATCGCTGGGGTTAAAGAAGAAGAGGTAGAAGAAGGAGAAAGAAGAAACAGAAATAGGTTTTTACATTTCGCAGCGGAACAAATATAATAGATAAATAAATATCTTTAAACAGAATCACTATATCAGTTATTACATTACATCACATTACATTATCAGAGTGTACAACAACAAAAAGCGGAAAGAAATATAACATATACTAGTGATACGCTTCGCCATCCAGCTTGCTCCTGATCTCCACAGCAACTCCTGAATTCCAGAATGACCTGATAACCTGAATCTAGACCGCCCGTGTGGAAATTGGTGGGCACCTAGAGTTTAGAAAGAGAACAATAAACTCCAGGTCATTCGTGGGACTGGTGTGAGATCTTAAAAACAGTTATTTTCACAAAGAAAATAAAAAGAAATCCGTTATGCTTTTGGAAATGAAACTGCCATAAGGCCTCCCGCCACACACACAATGTAAACGCAGACTTGGAGGAGATTTCTCCTTATGATAGTCAAACATGCTTGGTACGAGAAAATTTCTTTGATATAATTATTAGTGCATAGTGCAGAAAAATATTTCAAAAGTATAATATTAACCTTAGTCAGCATGGGCATTTCGCACTTATGCCAACTATAGCTACCATGTTCAATAGCAGGTTACCGCCATATTCCATGGCAGGTTACACAACTAAAACCATACATGGCTCGTATTGTTTCTTTGGTTTTCCAACAAATGGTCAGGCAAAGCAACTTCCTACACCGAAATGGGTACGCCTCTGGAAGGACGCCCCCGAGAACCTAACCGGATCTCTGTTGACACAAGGCCGAGTTACCACACCCTTTTAGGTGCAATGAAGCTGTAACTTGATAACTCCATACAAAAAGTATGCCATCCCCGGTCGTTACCGACCTTTATCCGAGGATCCTCAACCACAAAGCAACAACCACAAAGTATAATAATTTGCAGCATTAACATAGGTAAAATATATGGGCTACATACCATGATATCACTTCTTATCCAGAAGAAAATGGACATACCCTAGGGGCGCGACCCCTAAAAACCTTGCCGTAACATTCCTATTTCGACCATTTTCGGATTGTGAGGCTCGATGAAGTCTCATCCACAAAGCTACGCTTTTCACAAAAGCCATGCTTCGATCAACAAATGATCCACAACACTTCGTATGCCACATTACCAAATTGGGAATGCATCACTAGTGACCATCAACTACATAACCTCTGAGCTCGTACGTCTCAGAGAAGGGTATTGAGCTAAGAGAATAAATTCTCCGCCACCAACAGAAATGTATTTGATAGAAACCAGCTTTATATCTCAATTTGTAACGTCAGACACACATCCATACAAGCCTGTTCTGTGTTCGAACAGAACCGAAGGCACTTTCGAAGAAGCCCTTGCAATCCGGGTATTCACAATCCCGATCAAACTTCCCATCACTTAGGGAATCTCTATACTGTAGCTATTCAGTGCAGAGACAATCGATAGGCCATCCTATCATTCTCACAAATACCCGGTCTTCACCATCGGTCTTCAAATGCAATCCCATTTCGTCATATTGTTATTCAGAATGGGTTTTATGACACAAAGGTCCTCTTCCGGCTAATCCGAATAACAAGCGCTTATTTTTAAAAATAAGTGTTCATTCAGATTTCAAACAAATCATAAGAGTTTTCACTTTGATCTTTTAAATAAAAGATCTATCACAATCACAAAGGTTCGATGTGGTTTTCGGATATCCACTTAGAATCCGACCCCCGGTCGCATCGAAATTCAAATGCCATTCAAAGGCAAATATTGATAGTTGATTATTTAACTATCAATCAACATTCACAACAATTACTGGATTTCAAATAATTTTTCCCCAGTTATTTATTTTCAAAATATCTTTGCAAGATATGTTTTCACACTTCAACCATTTGAAAACAAATTTCAAATCACTTTTCACTCGCTGAATAAAATTCCCGATATTATTTTTATTTCCACTGAAAGTCTGTCGAGTTAAAATACTTTAAATAATTCAAATCACTTGTCCAATATATATATATATATATATATATATATATATATACTTGAAAACCTTTAAATAAAACTATTTTAAAACATTTGTTTAAATATTAGTTATGAAAATATTATATCAATACTTCATATAAAATTTCAAGTCTAAATTAACTTTAAAACAAAGTTAGTAGATCGGGTATAGTTATTTGAAATACCATTTCTAAAACAAATATCAATTTAAATCTTTAAATAATCACTTCTATAATTAAATTAAAATATATCTTTACTTTAAAAAATTTCAAAATAACCCAAGTAAATAATTTTTTTTCCAAACATTCTTTTAAAACCAACATAGGACTTTTAATTTATATTTTAAAAGCTACTTTCAAAACATACTCGACTTTCCAGAAAAAATACACTTTCATTTCAAAATGGTTCACTTAGACCAATTTAATAAACCCTTCTCGATTTATTTTAGATTTACATTCCAAATTCGTAAATCCCTTTCCACACTTTAAAAATAAACCAACTTTATTTTTAAAACAATTACCCTTTCCTTTATAAATTCCATTGTGAATTCAAATTTCCAAATATCCATTGATATATGATTTTCAAATCGTTTCCCAATTATTCACTTTCAACACCAAATCAAATTTCCATATTGATTTCCCAAATTTGTTTCAAATACCCACATCAATTTCAAAATGGATTTCCCAAAGGTTTATTTTCAATCACCAAAATCAATTTCCAATTTGATTTCTAAATTTTGTTCCAAACATCGAATCAAATTTCAATTTGATTCCCAAAGATTTATTTTCAAATACCAAAATCAATTTTCAAATTGATTTCCAAATTTATCATCTTTTTAAAATAAATCCCTCTATTTTTCCCAAACTATTTAGAATCCATATTTTAAATAAATTCTTCAACTGTCAATCAATATTACTCAAAACTCATTTGTTAAAATCTTTTCCCATATTTTTGGAATTTATTCAATAGGATTTCACTATAAATTTTCTACTTAAATTTAAAAATCCTATTTTATTTATTTCTGGTATCTTACGACACCAAAAATATATTCGGCTAAATTTTAGCCTACAGCGATTCTAATTACAATATAATCACACAGAGATTATAAAAAATTTAACACACAACAAATGAAACAATTTCAAATGTTTAAGGAATCCAGTTGGATCCCTCCAACCTGTTTTCCTACATCCACAGACGTTAGCACAACAATTAAATACCAATTCCACTTCGTGGTGGAATATCGCGGTATATGGGATTTATAAAATATGATCCTCTATTATGCGAGGTAATAGGGTCTCATCCGCTATATAATGCGGGAAATCAACAACTCCAATATATACTATATACTACTATATATAATACCATCTAGTGAATAATTATTAAAAATCAATTACCCAAGCACACAGTCAACAATTAAAATTGACTATCATAATTCAATCATCAATCAATAGCTGAAATTTTCAATTATTTAAAATTTGAGTGAGAAGATCTCACCTTTGCTTTTTATTTTGCAATCCATTTCCTTCCCGGCTTGTTTCTTCACAGTTTTAAATCTTGTATAAACATTTATACAATTTTATAAATATTCGAATAAAATCGAATAATAAATCTTCATTTTATAATTTTAATTAACTAATGTTTTAAATTTAAACTAATAATCTTCCTTTTAGAAATCATTTAAAGACTAAAATAAATTAAGTTAATCAAACAAATAAATCACCTTGGTCCATTTTTTTTCTTAAAAAAACAAAAATTTACGTCCTTCACTATATATATATTCATACATATATGACCCTTAAATTTGAAGAATAAAAGGTTATATATACACCTTACTGTAAAAATGTTTATATACATTTTTTTCTTTATTGTATATACTTATACATGCAGTACTAGATTAAAAATTAAAAATCGAAGAATAAATTGCTTTTATACCTTATTGTCGAACTACGGCTACCCGCGAGCCACTATCACCCACCCTAAATCCACGCGACCTCGACCGTGCCAACAACCCCGATGCTCCAACTGCTTCCTCCTACCTTCAATCCGCGCGCGCGCACGCGAGTATGCTTACAACCGAGTTCTGTCACGTCGAGACGCGCGGCCCTAACCCTATACCAACTCGTCGCCGCGTTGAACTCAACTACGCGAAACCCTAGCCGCGATTGCCATTCGCACCTCCAGATTGAGTGCGCCGCCATCCTGGTTCTTGCCCCATAGTTGATGACGACTTCGCCACTACGAGTACACGACCGGTCGCTCGCCCTCACGCGATTTTTTTTCTTTTCTTTTTCGAATTGATTTTGGGTTTTGTTTTTCTAACTGAAGAAAGAGGGTCCCGGCTATAGATATTGAAGAGAGGAAGCGTATAGATGAAGGTAGAATTGTGATTTTTTATATATTTTTTTATATTCAAAATATCTAGTATTACCTGACTCGAAATCCCGAACTCCTATCGAGGCGTGCCGCCAGGCGTTTTTAAGGATTTATCCGCATTTCGAACACAATGGAACGTGTTTCATAGGCTAATCCGATCATATGTGCAAGTTATGGAAGTAAAAATCAAATTTAAATTAAATCGATTAAAATAATTTCTATGCGTTTTGAGCTGACAGGGTTAAACGGCAACTCCGATTGCTACGAAAATTGAAATCCGATAATAACTAACTATTACGGATCCAATGGAACTGGTTTCGTCGAATTCCGAGACTGTGCCTCGAAAGGCTATTTTTTTAAATATCGATTTAAACTATATAATTTCAAAACTGAACAAATCATTCTCAAATTCCATTCTGAAACTTCTATTATTTTCAATATTATCAATATGAATTTTACAAGCCTTTGAAATTTTTTTAATCAGCTTAAAACTGAAGATTCAATTTTTTATCCAACTTCAATAATTTAAATTCAATAATTAAATTGCCGAATTCATAGTTAATTCTGAAATTCAAGTTAAATCAACTTCCTCATATTAAAAATTCAACCCAATATTTTAATTTTAAATGTCAATTTTTTTGGGTCGTCACAGATTCTGATAGCATAGATAGATATATATTGTTCATTGCGTCAATTTTACCAACCAACGACCAACTTTAGAATGAGCTTTTATTGGATCGAAAATTTGGCCTGTTTCAAGGTGAGTTGTTATAGTTAGGAAGCATGGGTAGACATGTTATGTCATTCAATGATGGGAAAAGGGTTAGATGCAGCGCAACATTTATAATTTGGGAATTTTGTAGGCAAAGTTTTCAATGCGTAGGTGTGTGAGGATGTTTAATTTGGTATGTGATGAGAGTTAACTGGGAATTAAGATTTTGAACGGAAGAAGGAAAAAAGGAAAAGAATAAAGGATAGAAGTAGTGTTTTCTCTAACATATGGGAGAAAGTGATCTTGTAAGTTTTGATTTCGATTTCAGCTAACTACGGTTGACAACCCTCCTTACTATTAGTTTCATAAAATTATATACGTTTCTTTTTTCCACCTCACAATGGCTTTAGATATTGTATATGATATATTAAATCGTGTATGAGTGAGTTATTCCATGTTCTCCCTAGTTTATTAGTGTTATTTACCTTTTCCTGAGAATAAGATTTGTAAGTTATTCAAGCAAAGTACTCATTTTGATATCTTAGAGGTTCAAACCCAAGATCTTTAGAGTCTTGGTTTAGAGCATCTTATCACTTACCCCTTGAGCTAATGGCCTTTGCTTAGTGTTGTTTATCATATATTTCATTAAATTATTCTACAATGCCTCTTTCATAAATTGCAAAGTAATATGGAGAAGTTTAAATACTTTATTTTCCTTCTCTAGTGTATCATTGGCTTTAACATGTATTATTGATTATATACACTATTGTTGATATATAATTGCGGTTCTAATTTTTCTTCCATGAATTAGTTTTTGCGTTTATAAAATAAATTATGCATGCAAATGTTATTAATCAATAAAGGCAACATACCATAGGTGCACATGTTATTTCTCAAATTTATCTTACTACATTTTCTTACCTTACTGTGAAACACTATTTAAAACACCTACATGGTTTGTGTGTTTTACTACAATTACCAAAATATTTAACTTTTACCGTAATAGATGGTGACCACATGGCGAGTTGAGTATGGTCGAGCAATTGATGGTTCAACCATAACATTTCCAGCTACACATACCATATCAAAGTAAACTATCACTAAATGTAACGAAGTAATTTGTTCCATATTTTGTAGCCATGGGCATTGGGGTGCAAACTCCTGTATGAGTCCATTATCTGTTTCAGTGCTCCACTGAGGTGGTTCTTCGAATATTTTCCTTCAAGATGCTATTCACATATATCAAATGATTCTAAACCAAGTGAAGGAAGAAATCCTTTGGTTTTTAACTTCTGCAAAAGTTTCTCATTTATACGACCTAGTACAGTGCTATGGGCAGTTCTCATTTATATTAGATGTTATATTTTCAGTAGCCAACTTATCATTATTATCATTAGGAATATACATGTCATCATTCATAGTAACAAAACCGATAATTTTATTTTCATAACAAATATTCGCAAATCTTTATCGAGTAGAAAACTATATCAACCCGCAGTTGAGAAGCGGTTAATTAATAATTAAATAATATAAATAATGAATTTAATTGAGATTTGAATAAAGTAATTAGTATTATGGTGGAAATATTGGAAATTGAAAAGGATAGATTTATTAATATAGTTTTGGAATTATACAGGTAAATGATTTAAATTAATTAATTAATTAAATAAAATTATGGAAAATTGCTTGCATAAAATAAATAAAGTTGTAATTTACTAAAAAGTGATTTTGTAAAGGAAATGATTTGGTAAAGAAATTAAACCATATTAGGCTTGAGAGAGAGAGAAAGTGTGTGTATTTCATAAACCAAATAAATGAAAGAAAATAGAAAAGAAAAGAATTAAAGCCCAAAGCCCAACATGCTCAAAATCTAGAAATGAGTTTCTTGAGATTTCCAAACTCAGGATAATTTCTTTCTTTGGAAATTTCTACTCCAAATATAAATATAACCTAGGCTCAAACACTTAAACGTTTAGAAAATCTTCTCCTTTCACCCAAATCTTACGCCTTAATAATTCAAATGAAAATCTAAATAAAATCCACAAATTAAAATAGCTTTAAATCTTAGCTTCTCAACATCTCTACACCCATTAGCAATCAAGTAGAAAGTGTTTAACCATCAATTTTGAAGGAGGAAGTTGTTACAATGAAGAGCAAGAGGAGCAGCAGTTACCAGAGCATTGAAGAAGGAGGTGAAGCTTCATATCAGGCGAGCAATGCTAACTCACAACTATGTCTGTAGATGCTTGTTTTGATATAGAAGTAATGATTTCATGTGCGCTCTTATTATTGAATCCAATCACTGAAACGAAGGACACATCCAGTGATAATAATTAATAAAAACACCATAATTCAAGACCTGAAAATGATGCTTGGCGATAGTTGAATCAATGAATAATACGCATTGAATTGATAATAGGGGAACCAAAAATCAAGTGGGAAATATACACATGCCAGGGGAGCTTGCGTACATGCCTCTGTTCTATTTTTGGCATCTCCTCTGTTCATGTGTAGTGCAACATTATATGGGAGTGTTTATACACTTCTGAACCGTGTGTTAGGTTGTATATATAAGTGTATGTTTGCGTTAGTTCTCCCCAGCCCTGTGCTTTTTGGATGGTGTGTGCATGTTTGTACATGCATTTTTGTCTCTCTCCGTGCTTGTGCGGTTGAAGATGCGAGTGTGAAAGTTTATATACATATAACTTTGGGTTACTTGAGTATGTGTATGGGTGAGTTTGTACGTATGGGATTCCAGGACCAGGAAGGTGGAAATAATCCAAGTTTTGAGAAGAAGTACACACACACACCCAAACTAAAATCCACCTTTGTATGTATATCAAAGTACAATGAAATGAAATAAAAACACACACACATATGTATGTATGTGTGTGTGTGTATATATATATATATATATTAATTACTGATACTATAAATGGACATCAAATATTTACTACTGAAACCTGCGGCAATCTCACCTCTTCCGCGCCTTACTCTACAATTGTGATCTCTATAATATGTATTGATATACTATATGAGATTTATGCTATTTGTTTGATACATTTCTAAGTGATCTACGATTATTACATATTTATATATACGCCCTGTTTCAATTACTTATTAATGTATAACTAAGTGATTTTCAAATCCTTTTATGATATTTTATAACATGTTGTACCACGTTTCAAATATTTTAGCTTCAGATCTTTCATGTTGGATATTTTTACGAATTATGTGGCATTTTCTGACATTTATAGACAGCCATGTTGTAAAAGAATGTAAATGTGCTGTGAATTATTGAGTGTTTAGGTATAGGATGGAACGAAAGTACTTATATATATAGGTTCTATATTTGAGTATTTATGTATAAGCCAAATTGCAAATAGAAGAAAAGTAGGTCTATGTTTGAGCAAGGGCACCTGCATGTGTATTGTTGTGTGTGGTCAAGTATTGATGTAGGTTGTTGTGTTGTATTTAAAATTATATATGTGTGTGCGTGCGTACCTTGAAGTGTGTGCGCTGTATGTGTTTTTCTAGGTGTTTAGTTGAGAAAGTAAATATATATTTTGCATAATAAACTAAAATAAACATGTATATTAGACATACTTGATATATGTATTTATATAAATGAAAATATTATAAAGGTACATAAATAGATAAAGAAAGTTAAAAAATATCATTGAATGTTATTTTAATACCAACTAATATTATAATATATTTTGTCGTAAATTTTTTTTCTTATATTATATTCCTGTGTAAGGATTTATTTTATTTTTGATATTGTTTAATTGTTCTATATTTTTGTACGATGAGAAATTTGAATAAACAGTTTAATATTATCGACTGGTATGAGACTTTCATTAACACTTTTTCGGTTATTCGTTGGACTTGTCATATAGAGCTATCCAATGTGGATCGAGTGTAGTTTACGAACATCGAATAATTATTCGAATAACATGCAGTGGTTTGGGATGTCGTTATGTTATTCGTTTGATTATTCTTTATAAGTAAATGGTACTCAAACATGGATATGCTCAAATGCATGTGGTGACACTTCTTACATTGAGTATTCGATAGTTACATGGTGACTTATAAGAGCCGTGTGACGGCTTATGATTGGAGATATGTATAGCAATAGGATGAGTATTATATGACCGCCCACATTATGTCTAGCTCCCTTTATGGTTCGGGAGAGAACTAGGTTGGCCAAAATTCATCCCAGTGACCTTATCATGGAGTCGCGCCCCAGATCTATGACATTGTAGTTATTGTTGGGTTAGGTGACCCATAGGGTAGGTTCCCTATAGCCTCTTATGTCGTTAGGCTAGCATTCTGTTACCTATAAGGGAAAAGTAGAGTCGTGACTGAGACTACCTATAGACGAGCCAACAGTGGATATGTTTCACGATTTCTATTGAGATAACCGAAGAATGTAGGAAGAGATTCGAGTATAGGCATATGGCAATAGACCCTGGGTTCCTGGAGCGGGCATATGACCATCAACCTCCCGTCTGGTTTAGGTGTATACGTGCGTGGTGGATTTACATATATTGTTCTCATCCCTATAATGAGTTGACTATATTAGAGACTATGTCTAAAGTGTAGTGAGTCCCTGTATATCCATACTCCTCTAATTTGTTGTTCAAAAATAGCCTCTGTTTATTATTAGTGATTTGGATTGTGATAAATTCAAACTTGCGATTCATTTGATGTTGATTTGGATGATGTGATTTGTTAGGCTATCTCACTTTATTATTTTGTTACTTCCGATGTTTTATACTATATTGGTTATCATCATTGCCATTATACCATATGGTATTATAATCAGGCATAGTCTACCCCTTGTGTTCTTTATAATATTCGGGTCAGTCCGAGAGACTTCTAGTGTATGTACTCAATGATGATGGAACTTGTATGGACTTTTGTGGAGGCTAGTAGAAGAGATACAATGATACATTCCCCACTCATTTTTGTAGCCTCATTGTATCTAGCAGTGGTTGATATATTGGTGATGTATTATGTATTGGGCTAATGACCATCATTTTATAACCCATTGAACTATGTATTGTACCATACGATATGTATACTATATTTTATCTGTTGTGCTCTAACTCTGTGTTCTCTGATTGATAATTATTATATGCGATTGTGTATTTTTCATCCTGAAGACACACGTGTTATTGCTTTGTACCGAGACCAAGTACGAATATGGTAAGCAACACATTACTAAGACAAGTACCGGTGTTGATCCAAGGGAATATTCATGTGTGTGCATCATATCACTTTATTCTCCATTTTATTCGATATTATTACATAGTAATACTCTTGGGTATTATGGTTATAGAAGTTAGGATGTTAAGAAAACTATATCCGATTTGATTAGATGCAAAACAGAAATTACTCCACAAATAAAATTCGGTACATAAAAGTAATAATTCAAAATTAAAATATATCCACTAGGGAGAGTTACAATGGTCTCTCGCTACATCAGTTGCTATAATACAACATTTGTAGCATGAAGCTCTATAACATTCCCTACTTCGAGACTCAAAAATGGAAGTCGATGATGGTGAAGTCATCACCGAAATCATTTTCCGACAGGAAAGTGAGTTCAATATCATTTTGCATAACATAAGTAAATAGAGCAGCTAAATAACTTTTCCATTACATAAATTAAAATTGCATAGTTAATTACATCGTTTTTAACCTAAAACATTCCCTCGTGGGGGTAAATACAATAAGAAAATCTGAGTAATGTGTACCCAGCATATGAAGTTGCCCACACCACACATAATCGGTTATAAATTCTGGTTTTATAGAGCGGAATTTCAAAATAACTTTTATTAAATAGCAAGCCATATGCTTCATCTTTGGAATCCTTATTTATCCTTCAGAAGATACCTGTCTAAACCATAAACTTAGCCTACTCGCATGAGTACCCGTGAGTTTATGGGAAATAATAAAAACATGGGGTAGATATAAAGCCTGGTATGAGTAAAATCTTTACCCCGGTCAACCAAAGTGAGACCATGTCGCTAATGCGGATTGGGTTTTCTCTTCACTTTATCATCATCAAGATACAACAAATATGTAAGCATCATTACATAAAAAGCAACCATGTGCATGTAATCGATCAAGAAGTGTACCCTACACTAACCATCCTATTATGAACCGTATCATACAATCATTCATCATCCATTTCAACATAATCTATATCTTGTTTTAGGCTTTCATAATTAAGTTATCATTAACTTCTTTATTAATTGCCTCCTTAAGTCTATCTATCACTAATTCATCTTTTATCGAACAAAGTCACCTAACGAAATAGCCACTCTTTCCATCAATGGGAGTCACCTTAACTATAACCACCCAGACTGTTCCGAAAAGTTGAATGTAAGCACATTGAATACATTCTAGTAAGTGTCCTTACTAAGCGTAAATAGCTCTTTGTAATCCCTGAACCGCTATCGTTCACGTTGGAAATTTATTTATTTAAGTTATATTTCCACCCTAATGTTTTGGAACCCTTCCATGTCCCTTACCTTAACTCCTTTTTAGAATTTATAACTCTTTTAGGATTGAATCATATCGAGGCACCCTTCCATATATCGTTGGACTTTAGACTAATAGTCAAGGCACACTGCCATCTAATAACTCCATGAGTAGGTATATTTTTTAACCATAGTTCAACCTATTTAATTTATTTATTTATGGTATACCCTACACTCTCTTTAGATAAAACATCTTCATCTTTGAATTTGAATGATAGTCTATCACTTATTAGCTTCTCTAAGTTTTCTTCCCTCTCAAAATAAGTTATCATAATTTTAAATTATAAAATCTTTTCTTTATTTCATTCCTATGAAATAGTTTGATAACACTCAGAAACTGTCTTTCAAAGTGCTCTAAACATTTCTTGTTTTACTTAGAAAAATGTAGCTTTCCAAGCTATCGTGACTTAACTTTAGTTATCGCATGATAGTTATCCACTAGCTTTCAAATGTTGGACCTAATCATTTTGTATTGGCTATCCATATTTATCGTGGGTTAATAGCTTCACAACCTATCGTGTACTGCCATTTTAGTACTGGTCGTGGGTTAACTTCCATATAATCATCACGTACTATCTTGTATATAGTCACCAGTACTAATTTATCAGATGCCATTATATGTTAATCCATCATAAGTCATCGTGTGCTAATTCACCTAAAGCCATCATACTTTATCTCATTCATAGTCATCACGTGTCATCCCATCCGAAGTTACTACATGTTATTTCACCTAGAGCCATCGTGTCCTATCTCATTTATAGCCATTGTGAGCTATTTTGTAACAACGTGTCTTTTCGACCCTCAAACATCGACAATAATACATCCATGGTATTCTTGTACCGAGCATCCAAGCGTTGGGAAGACATATTTTTCGAGTAAAATAAAAAAAATAAAATTAAAATAAAAGAATAAGAAAGAAGGAACATAATATCATAATCTCACAGTGGAACAATAACATAAAATATCAAAAGATAGTACAAATCTGTCACTCTAAGATACACAGCTTTTTAGGGTTAAATATTATCGTCAGCCTAAACAGTTATAACAATCCGTCCTCACAAATATTGATGTATACATAATAGCATTGGAGTGGAAATAAGAATACTATGGCAAGTGAAACATCCAACTTGTGTCCTCCAACTCCAATGAAAATCAACGAAAGCCTGCATTTTCCAGACCACTCAAAAGTGCGCACAAGGAATTTAGAAAACACAAAAACTACGCGTCGGATATAAATCTGCTATGAGAAAATTAAGAATTATGTAGCTAGCATATAACAGTAGTTTTGAGACCGCACTGAACGCCGTTATGATTATCCACTCAAAAGAACCACCATCTAATAAGTACGTAAGGTGGTATAATAGATAATGTCTAGGGTAAGAATATAAATCAGAAAATAGTTATGCCATTTACAACTCACGACCCAATAATATTAGAAGTACATCTAAAATCGCTAAGGAACATTCACACTAGGATTTTCTATGGAGCGTCCCCATTAAACTGAAGAAAATCTCCACGCACAAGGATCTAAATTTACTTTCCAAGTGTCATATATCTCTGGATAAAATATACCATGAGGCAAACACAACTGGCTCATTCTCGAACATAATATGAACCACATGGAACCAAGTATCGTATACTCTTGTGCGCGACATCGATAAGCGTACTCTAGATATGGAGTTGATGTACCCTAACATGGGTCTACTAAACCCTAGATTATGCATCCCACTTTGTTTTTAATCATTTCTAGTATCGAGGTCACTTTTGGCATCCCTTACACAAGTCTTCATCCCTCGAACAGAAAACAAATCCCCAAACAGATTCTAGCATCTCAAACAGATCACGAATCTCCACATGGATTCAAGCTTCTCCAACAAATATCGAATCTCCATATAGATTCTAGCATAAGTCCTCCAATGTATGCTAACCTCCCCTGCACTTAACCTTATGATAGACAGTTTAACTTTATAGCATTCCACTTCACAACCACTTCCAAAACATAGAACTCGCATATCAGTTTTGAAGTGATATTCGATAAGTAATACATTTACCGATCCCAGTCTCTTCAAAAGTAAATCGATGAATTTTAATAAACTTAATTTCGACTCTTTTAGAAGTAAGCGAACAATATATAAAGAGGAGTCCTCCTCGAGGGATCTCATATATACAAGTTCTTAAAGCTAGGGACATTTCATACCAATACTCCTCCTTGATGGTTCTCAAATTGTGTGAAGCCGTGAGCTTTTAGATACTTCCTAAGTTAATTTGGTCAATTCTAACAACAATGGGAATAATCATATATGGAAACCAATTTTCGTATACTTATTACATTTTCAAACTTCTCAACATATATTATCCCACGGTCACGAGTGAAACCAGGTAAGTTAGAGCATTGGTTGCATCAAAGCCTTGCTTAGACATCCATCCTTAACTTTTTCATATAGACAAGTCCACTTAGTCAGCTTTTAATGTTAAGTACAAGACAAAATACTTTCCATAAATAAGTAAACACACAAAGCACAATTAAGTCACACAAAGCACAATTAAGTCACATAAGCGATTTATAATACCTTTTTATTTAATTAATAATTTTATGAATTAAAATAATTTTATTAGTATAAACTTTTTTATCTAATAAAACTCTGCTTATCAATTTCTACTATTCATTTTTAATCTTTTCAATACTTAGAAATGTATCCATGTTCTTATTCCAAATGGTATAAGAATTATTCACAAATCTTAAACAAGATTTCATATTTGCAAAAGTATACTTTAACATGTTGAAGAAATGTTATTAAATTTTTTTTTACTATAAACCCAAAACCATTTCACTTATGTTTATCCTTAAAGACATTCTTTTCAAAGATCTATTCATAAGTATAATAAAAAAGGATTAAAGGCAAATGTTATTAACACAATGTCACAACAAGCACAAAAATATTTCATACTTTTTATTACATTTACAATAATATTTTAAATATCTAAGTATGTTTACATTTACTAAACAAGGCAATATACTTATTAATAACTTTGCAAAACAATTTATTATAACATAAGTTTTATAATCCAAAACTATCTCTTATTCTTTAATAAAATACCTAACTTACTTTTTCGAACTTATATGTAAAGATACTTTAAAAAAATACTTATAAATAGGTTTTAAATATCTATATAAAATATTTCTTAAAATAACTAATTTATAATTTGATGAAAATAAATAAAAAGCATGTTTTGTATTATAAAACCCATTTACTTCCAAAATTCATATATAATTATTAAAAGTATATTCAAACTTCAAACCTACTTCAATATACTGCAAGTATATTAGAAAATATCCCTAAAAAGATTAAGGAAAATACCAAATTTAAATATCTTTTTAGACACTTAACACCTTAAGCAACTTACTATAACGTTTATAAATTATGTTAAAAGTCCTTGATAAAGAATAACGTAGAAAAACATGACTTTGCGTCCAGTTTTGACCACTTTAACAAATGATTTAAGACTTGAAATTTTTACAATAAGTATTACCCTTTGGGTATTTAAAAACTATTGAAAGAATACCTTAAGGATATCTTTCAATTTAATATTAAAATTCCCGAAAATATGGTATTTACTATAGTGTTTGTTTAACGATCTTTTTACTCCAACTTTAGCCATTTGTTTGACCAGTTATAAAAAATTTAAACCTGCATTTTTTTCTATTGAAAATTACATATATAATAGTTATAAAAATGAAAGGAAACACCTAAGTATGTCTTTCAAATTAAGTACAAAATTCCGAAAAACAAGGTACTTCAAAGTGCTTATATTGTGACCTTCTTTTTGCTATAAATTTTTTCAACTTTGTTTCACAAGTTAATGAACGATATAAACTTCAATGTTTTTCCAGTAATTAGTACACATATCATACTTATTAAAAGTATAAAGAAGCTTCTAGGACGTCTTTCAAATTTGACTTTAAAAATCACTGAACACAAGGCATTTTTGCATCCATAGCAACCTTTTCGCTTCTAACTTCCATAATTTTGTTTCACAATTTGGATAGCTTTCCAAAATATTTCTTCATAGTCCCATACATCAGAATATGTATATACTAAAACCAAAACAAATTATACGATGTTAAGTTCATAAATTGTAACCCGTACACCGAAAAATATTTTTTTACAAATATTATAATTTGACTATGAAACTTCCAACATTGGGTTCGTACCGATTTTCTAATCAATTTTCATATACAAAGTGTTTTGATTGAAGTTCAAATAAAAAAATTATTAACATTTGAAGTTTTTGAATTGGAAACAATTGTATATGAAATTAAGTAAATAAAATTTTTATTAACATTAATTAATAACACTAATGAATACTTAAACACTAAAAAATATTAATGTTAATCAAATTAGATAAAACATATAAAATCAGAAAGAAATATCACGAATCGAGCAATAATTTGGAAGACAGACAGGTCGACACCCCATAACCGGTCGAGATACGAAGATCGGCCGGTAGTACGTGTTTTGTTGAGAATATGACATGGCTGAACGACCTGGACTTAAAATAAAAGAATCTAACAGTTGGCACTCTCATATTTTCCGAAGCAACAAAGAAACTCTGCCATTTTCTCTTCTCCACAAATTCTTAATTCTAAAAAAACAATTATAGTTATATACGTATATACAAATGGAGAATAACATAGGATAATTGTAACAACATGAAATTAGCAATATAATAATAAGACAGCTAAAAATATTTTGGAAGAAAATCGAAATTTGATTACGAAAACAAAAGTTAATTTGGTATTTGTTTTTTGGAAAAGGAAGAAATTTTGTTTTCACTAACAAAATAAATTAATAAGGCTATTATTACCTTTGCCTAATAAACCGATAAGAATGATTATTTGTTACGAATCAAGAAAAAATTTGCCTAGTAAAACAAGAAAGAATTATTAACCTTGCCTAATAAAGCAAAATATCATAATGTCTGTCCTAATAAAAAAATATTATAAAAAATATTATAATGACCTACCCAGTAAAATAGTAGTATAAAACAGAATACTATAATTACTTGCCTAAAAAAACAATAGTATAAAAAAAGAGTACAATGGTCTACCTAATAAAACAAGATAATATAATAACAAACCTAATAAAACAATAGTATAAAACAGAATAGTATAATTATTTTCCTAATAAAATAATAGTATTAAACAAAATTGTATAATTACTTGCCTAATAAAACAAAATAGTATAACTAGTATAATTACTTGCCTAAAACAAAATCAAATTATTACACCTCAGTTATATGTAAACCCTTACCCCTCCTTCCTTTCATTCACTCATCTCCTTCCTCTTTTTTCTTACCTCCATTAAACCTCCACCCAGATCAGGTGGAAGCTTCATTTTATTAGTAAACTTCCTCCACCTCTACTCCGCATAATTGAAATTAAAGCATAAACCATATAATTGTGCAGAAATCAAGGGTAGTGCGTCCCCTTTTATTTTGCTCTGCTATTGTTTATTCTATTATTTATTTTTGCAAGGATATGCTCTACCACCACCACAATCTGTTATTTTACCTTTGCAAGGGTAGGCTCTGCCAACACCACACTCTTTTATTTTATATTTGAAACAGTAGGCTCTGCCACTATTGCATTTTGTTGTTTTTGCAAGGGTAGGCTCTACCTCTATCGCATTTTGTTAATTTTGCAAGGATAGGCTCTGCCACCATCGCACATTGTTATTTTATTTTTGCAAGGGCAGGCTCTGCCAGCATGTTATCTAGGTTTTTAACCCAGCAGAAACCAATAGAAAACAGAACAACTTTGTGTAGACAGGATGGTTTGGGACTCAACTAGAAAAGCGAAGGCAAGGGATCAATAAGGGCCAAACTATACGACTAAGTCGACGACTGGGATCAGCGAAGCCAAGAGATTAGCATTCTTTTAGTGCAATCAGCAGTTAAACGCAAATAGCTAGTGAATTTCCATTGAAACAAAAAAACTCTGATGAAAGGCTATGGAAACATCTCCAATTCCAAACGCCAAAAATATCCTAAGTGTTTGGATCGTCAGTAACCCATGCCTTTCTATAAACCTTCCAATAAGACAGCCAAAGAATACTACAAAAAGAGGCCAAGGCCATGGGTCACCAATGACCTATGGCTTTACCTCGTATTGCGAGCCAAACTTTCCCAGAGTCGTTTCCTACCTACCTACGAGCTAACAATGGAGTGGCATGGCCTACAAGCTCTCCAACCTATATAAATACCATCCTACCTGTAGCGTAAACTGGATCTTCTCTGGACTGGTTGCTGAAGCTCCACTGGAATTATTCTTCACTCTCTACCTCACTTACAAAAATCTCCAAAGGAATTGACTGTGATTCTCTAGTGGATTCCAACTCTGGGGACTCAGTCTAGCTAAAGATAATCAAAGCCTTGTAATCAAACATCTCTTGTAACAATAATCAGTCTTTAATAAAACTATAAGTAGACGTAGGCTTCATTAATAGCCAAACCACTATAAAAATTCTCTGTCTACTTTCTTTTACTGTTTCTTTCTTGATATCCGTGATCTGTGATACTGCTCTATCAGGGCAAAGTTGGTGCTTCCAAATCCAAGCCAGGGCGTTGGTCAATTTTTTAGGTCAACGTTTTGGTGCTTTCGCTGAGAATCTAACTCAGGATCCAGATCTAACTATCTACTTTGGATCCCATAGGTCTAAAAGTTAGATCCTTATATTTACTTGAAGAATCATCTGTTTGGAGTCAATGGCTCTTGGAAGAAGAAGAACTGCCTCTAGAAGGTCTATAAGGGTAATATTAGCCGAAGAAGACGTTAATCTCCAACAAACCGAAGTGAATGGCGCTAACTTAGGGAATCAGGCGCCTGCTTCCTTCAGTCAGCATGAAATTGTTACCAGGGATAAGTTAAATAAAATGGTTGATGGGATCAACCAAAAGATGGAGATTAGCCAAAAGGCTCTAATGGACAAACTTAACGCTCTCCTAACCCTACAGTCAAATCCCGCTCCAAGGACTATGCCCGAACCCGCGGCTGTTATGGAACAAGAGAATTCCTCCTTTTCTGGCCTGAATAGAAGAAACGAAAAACAGCCATAAAAAAGGGTGATAACAGGATTTAAAGTGGAAAGCAATGCAAGTATTCCATATGCCACGAGGCAACCTATTCTGAATTGGAGTCAGAGGGCAAAGAACCCCATAGAAGACATAGCTATGGATCTTTCCGATTCAGAGGACGGAGAGCCAGATGATAGATTGGAAAACAACGCCAATGCATTTGATAATGCAAGGATTACTCAAACAGCTCTAGTGGGACCAACCACAAGCCAACGGGACTCCGCAGGAGTGGCTCTCCTAATGACAGGAGAGCCTAGGTCTAAGCCCACTCACCAAGACCATTTGCAAAGTCAAACACTTGGCAAAGTGACCGATCGCCGTCCTCAGGACTATCGAACTTTAAAGGCATACGTAGCAGACATAGTTAAATGATTAATAGAGGGGAGTAAATATCTAAGAGACAATGTGTGGGGATCTACGCCAAGCTAAACTCCCTTCACTGATGAAATCCTAAACAAGAGATACCTAAAAAAGTTTACAATGCCAACTATTCCATCCTATGACGGAACGAAGGACCTGAAGCCTCCCTTGTACAAATACATTTGGTATATGAATGGAGTGAATGCCTCTGAAGCTGTTTGATGCAGATGCTTCCCTATCTTTATCGAAGTGGTTGCATCAACGTGGTTCAATAGGCTTCCACCAAGGTCTATCTCTACTTTTGACCAACCAGCGACAAGGTTCCTAGATCAGTTCAGACTCCATACCGCACCGCCTAAAGATGTCGTGTCCTTTTCTGGGTTGTTCCAAGGGTGTAACGAATCACTGAAGTCTTTCATGAATAGGTTAACACCGCGGTGATGGAAGTAAGCAACCCCAACGAAGACATGGTTTTTATGATACTAGTTTGTGCCATTCAGCTGGAAACTGAATTCAGAAAGTGGATTTAAATGAAGCTGCCTACCACCAAGAAAGATTTCAATCGCAAAGCAAGTCAGTACTTAAGGTTGGAGGAAGCGTAAGAATTGGAAGGAAATTCTACTAGTGTGCAACCAGTTAATATCGGGGAAAGCAATGTAGCAATGAATCAGCATGTGCAAACCGCTCGAACTGCTAAAGGAACCACCGGGAAAGACGGGAATTCAAAGAGGAAAGGTTAAAACTCCAACAAGAAGAATGGTAATGGAAGCAATAAAAAGCTAAAGGGTTTAGGCCCAAAGGCTACACTCCCCTGAGCGACACACCAGAAAACATTTTTCTCGCAATTCAAGGAACCAAGGAATGTAAAAAGCCACCCAAAAAGGAGACGATCGAGCAGCAGAAGCGCTCTGGAAGTTCTACAGCTTCCACGAGACACACGGCCACAATACAAACGAATGCCTCCACTTAAAGAATCTTATTGAGGAACCGATCTAGAACAAAAACTCCAGCAGTACGTAAAATAACCACAAAAACCCAATCAATCTACAACTTCTCAACACCCAAGAGAACGAAGAAATCAAGCAAGAACTAGTGAAGAAGGGTCGAAACAAACTGAAAAGAGACTTATCATCGAAACAATATTCGAGGGACCCCATCCCGCACAAAGAAGTTAGGGAGAAATGGAGCGATATGCCAGTTCGTTGAAGCACACACCGAAGGAATCATGTTTAGCCGTGGAAGAAGAAACTCCGATTAAAATGCAAATAATCTTGAATAACAATATTGTGTTCCGAAATTGGGACACTGAAGGGATCGAAGCTCCAACTCTCGATCCAATGGTGGTGATGGTAGGAATTGGATCTACTGTAGTTCGACGTGTGTTGGTTGACAGTGGAAGCTCTGTTAACATTCTCTTTAAACACACTTTCGATCAATTGAAGATTGGCATGAAGAGTGTGTCCGCATGCCAAACAAATATTCAAGGGTTAACTAGTGAACCTAAATAATCGGTGGAAACAGTTGACCTACTTATTGAGCTTGGAGAGGGTAAGCGAAGGGTCACCCTCATTCAGACTTTTGTGATCATCGATGAAATGTCAGCGTATAACGCCTTCTTGGAACGGCAAGCATTAGCCGACTTCAGAATAGCACTGGCCCAGTGGAATCTTACAATGAAGTTCCCTATAGAACATGGAGTCAGAATTGTGAAAGGAGACCAAAGCGCTGCCCGAGAATGATACATAGTGGAACTACGTGAGTCAAAAAGATAGGAAAAAGGGAAGGATGTGGGGAAAACCCTCCATATCCATAAAACTTCCAAATAGAAACTACAGAACTGCCCTTGGCTTGGGGATCATAGCTGATTCGACTAGACTTTAGACACTAGAAAGAAGAGCTCAAGGGAGGATCAAGCAGCACCGGCTGAATTGACGGTATTTGTCCAAATTTGTATGGATAACCCAATACGGGTCCTGAAAATTGGGTTGCACCTTGGAAACAAGATGCGGTCAGAACTAACTAAATTCCTTTGTGCCAATTTGGATGTATTTCCTAGACACACTCCGATATGTGTGGGGTATCACCTAAAATTGCCTGCCACGCTCTCAACACTAACCCCAAATTCACACTGGTAAAGCAAAAAAGGTGCAACTTGGGCCCCGAACTGTCCAAGGCATTGAGAGAGGAAGTAGATAAAATGATAGATAATGGCTTCATTCGAGATGCGACCTACCCTAATTAGGTGTTGAACCCAGTCCTAGTCTAGAAGTCCAATGGAAAATGGCGAATTTGTACTGACTTCTCGGACCTCAACAAAGCTTGTTTGAAAGATAGCTTCCCGCTCCTTACGGTTGATCAACTAGTGGATTGAACGGAAGGACACAAACAGCTGTCATTCATGAATGCGTAGTTGGGCTATAACCAAATTCTGATGCATGAACCCGACCAAGAGAACACCAATTTCATCACAGATTTGGGATTGTACTACTATCGAGTAATGCCAATTCGGTTTGAAAAATGCAGGGGCAACATACCAAAAGCTAGTAAAAACAATGTTCAAATGCCAGATCGGGAAAACTATGGAAGTTTACATGGACGATATGTTAGTCAAATTCCTAGTTGCTACTAACCATCTTGACAACTTCGCCGAAATGTTCGAAATACTCCGGAAGTATGGAATGAAACTTAACCCACTTAAGTGCTACTTTGGAGTAGCCTTTGGGAAATTCTTGGGATTCGTAGTAAGTGACCGAGGCATCGAAGCAAATCCAGAACAAATAAAAATGTTACGGGAAGTCCAAGCCCTTAAAAATAAGAAGGTACTTCAAAGCTTGAATGGGAAAGTCGTAGCACCGAGTCGATTCATCTCGAAAGCTACAGACAATTGTATACCATTCTTCGATGTGCTAAAGAAGGGGAAGAAAAACTTTGAATGGAGTGAAGCTTGTCAAACAGCTTTTGTGGAATCGCTATGACACATGAAAACTCCCCCGATCTTATCAAAACTAATCGATGAAGAAGACATGTTCGTTTATTTAGCAGTTTCCCGTACGCACTGAGCGCTGCTCTTGTGCAAGAAGAAGCAAGAATCCAGCGACCATGTACTACATTAGCAAACAGTTCACCAGAGCTGAGAAGAATTACCCAAAACTGGAGAAGCTAGCGTATTTCCTTCTGATCGCATCCCGGAAATTTCGACCATACTTCCAGGCTCATCCGATTAAAGTATTGACTGACCAGCCCTTGAAGCAAGTCTTACACCGGCTAGAAACTTCCGGACGACTAGTCAGGTGGAATATAGAGTTGACCCAATACGAAATGGACGTAAACTGGATTCTAGAGACGACCGTCGAGCTAGATACATGGATGACACCGATAAAGGACTATATACTTGTAGGAACCCTACCAGCTAACCAAAATCAACGGAAGAATCTCCTTTGGAAGGCGCCATGGTTCATGATACAGGATGGAGTACTCTATCAAAGGGGATTCTCAACCCCTCTTCTTAGGTGTGTTACCGATGATGAAGCATGACGAATTCTGAAGGAATTACATGAAGGCAAGTGTAGAGACCACAATGGGGGCAGACACTGGAAAAGAAAGTCCGATACGAATACTTTTGGCCAATAATAAATCGTGACACCGCAGATTATGCCAGGAGATGCGATCGCTGTCAAAGATTCAACAAAATTAAAAGAACTCCTTTGACGGAACTGACGCAAATGGTCAACCCATGGCCATTTGTGATATGGGGTATCAATCTGATTGTTGTCCTTCCAATAGCTAATGAAGGAGCCAAATATGCTATAGTTGCCGTAGGTTATTTCGCAATATGGGCCGATGCAGAACCGCTGGCCACCATAACAACAAAGAAAATTATTAACTTTATTACTGAAAACATTATTTGCAAGTTTGGTGTGCCATAAAAAATCATCACAAACAACAGAACTCAATTCGAAAGTGCCGAGTTTAAAGACTTCTGCAAGCGCTTTTGAATCGAAAAAGGCTTTTCCATAGTGGCTCGCCCGCAAGTAAATGGGAAAGTGGAAGCGATAAACAAGATCATCAAATACACCATGAAAAAGTGATTAAAAAAAGCAAAAGGAAATTGGGTTGACAAACTTCCACTCGCACTTTGGGCATACAGGACAACACACTAAGCGGTAACTGGCCACACTCCGTTCGATCTAGCATATGGTTCAGAGGCAATGATACCTGTTGAATAAGAAGTCCCCTCACACCGAAGGCAAATTTCAATCATAAGCAAAACAAGAAGCTCCTACTTGAGTCGCTAGGGATGGTCGATGTAAAAAGAGAAGAAGTAGAGTTGAGAATTACCGCCTACTAGAAAAGAGTCGCATGATACTTTAACTCCAAAGTCCATAGTCAAACCTTCGAAGTTGGAGACCTTATCCTCAAGCAAGTTTACCCTGTTCTTAGGGCGTTTGGACCAAACTGGGAAGGACTACATGTCATTAATCAAAAGCTCAAGGATGGGACTTTCAAGTTGACAACCGTCGATGAGGTCGCAATTCCCTGAGCCTAGTATAGTGAATCGCTCTGCCACTATTTCTTTTAAAAAACTACTCTATATATTTTCTATTTCTTTAAAAATAAGCCATCTCCAAAATGCCGAAGGCATTGTAAATAGGTAAAGAATCAGCCATGCTTTCCTCAACAAAATTTGTACTCGCCAAGTCGACGGAAGCAAATCGACTCAAACTGTTGGATCGAAAGAACCCGATCTATTCCCACTAAAAATCGGTGCTGCTTCGGCAGCATGAGAAAAGCCAAATTAATAACTCCTCGTGTTGCCTAAAGATAGGCAACGCTGAGGAAAAAAAAGCCGCGCATCTTATAAAGGGTGCGCCAAAATAATAACTCCTCGTGTTGCATGAAGATAGGCAACACTATGGAAAAACAAAAGTCGTGCATCACATAAGCCGTGCACCAAAACAATAGGTCCTCATGTTGCCCGAAGATAGAAAACATTGAAAAAAAACAAAAGTCATGCATCTCATGAGCGGCGCATCCAAATAATAACTCCTCGTGTTGCCCGAAGATAGGCAACATTGAGAAAAACAAAAGCCGTGCATCTTATAAGTCATGCATCAAAATAATAACTCGTTGTGTCGCTCGACTAGGGCTATCAATGGATAACCGAAAAATCTAAAATTCGTCTGCATCCGCATTCGAAAAGTGAATAAATATCCGATATCCGAAAAAACGGATGCGGATGTGGATATGAAGACATCCGCATCCGAAAATTATATGTCCGCTTTTTATCAAGATTATAGTTCAAATTACATGTATTTTAGTGCAGTGAAAAGGATTTATTATTATTTTGTTAAGTTAGTAGTTTATATTATATGCACTTAATACTTTTTAACTGCTCGAAACTATTTATTATCATCTTTTAACACTTTTATAATCAATGGGATTGAAAAATATTTATGTTAAATTAAAATTTTCTTTTTATATTTCTTGATTTATCAGTCATTAGCGGATAGGATAATTATTGATATCCATTCGTATCCATGGATGTGGATATCCGATATCCGAAAATGATTTCGAATGCGGATGCAGATATGGAACTATCCGCATCCAAAAGCATCCGTTGACAGGCCTACGCCCGAAGATAGGAAACATTGAGGAAAAACAAAAGTTATGCATTCATAAGCCGTGCACCAAAATAACAACTCCTCGTGTTGCCCGAAAACAGGCAACATGAGGAAAAACAAAAACCGTGCATTTCATAAGCTTGGCACCAAAATAATAACTCCTCGTTTTGCCCGAAGATCGGCAACACTGAGGAAAAACAATAGTCGCGCATCTCATAAGCTGCGTACCAAAATAATAACTCGTCATGTTGCTCGAAGATAGGGAACATTAAGGAAAAACAAAAACCGCGCACCTCATGAGCCGCTCACCACGATAACAACTCCTCATGCTGCCGAAAATAGGCAACACCGAGGAACACAAGAAACCGTGCATTTCAAAATCAGCACCAACTGCTCCCATATTCGGAAATAATGAACGCAATTCCAACAAAATTGGAATGCTACAAACCAAATGAAAAGCCTCAACTATGGGCACTTAAGGGTTAAAACTGCCTTCAATTAACCTATGCACTTTGCTCATTTGAAATACGCGTATATCACATACTCGCTGAAATATCGCAAGGAGCCTGGGATACGTGCTAAAGTTGCAGAACTTTCGAATGTAAAAAATAAAAAAGGAGAATCAAGTTGTGACTAAGCCAATTTTTTGATAGAAATTATCTAAACCTTAAGTTATTGGCTACTTGAGAATTGTTTGAAGTAAATAGCCCTATGAACTAGGGGCATATACCCTTACAGAGGTAGAAATGCATGAAAACAATAAGTTCACAAATTCCATTGCCCCAAACAATAACAAGTCCCCAAGTTCTGTTAATTTAAAAAGAAAGTTCTATTGACTTCCAAAGTGCTAATAATCTCTAAGTTCTATTACTTCGAATGAAGGGCTTTCACTATAGTCTCAGAACTAGAAGAGTATGAAATGAAACAAGCGTAAGTACACAGAACATATATGAATATATAGATAAAAGTATAGTCCAAATATCAATGTATTACTTACAATTTTTTGTACACAAGATCAAAATGCACGGGCCATACCTACACAACAACGACTAACAAAAAAGAAAATAGAAACTCTATATTAAGGATGCAAAATGCAGACTCTGTACTTAAACAAGATGACTCAAAAAGAAATAAAAACAAGTCCGTCTTCTTGCAAGCCGTTGTCTAAAATCAAGTCCATCCTCATGCCAGCTGCCCAACGCCTCATGCTACTGCTTCCCTTTCCACCTTCGGTTGGTAGTTTCTGCTTCTTTTCAAGAGAAGTGATGCTGCAAATAATGTCAACAGGCACTTCGGTGGCAATCTCCTCCTCCTTCGAATTTTTTTCAGAAGAGCCTCCCTTTCCCTTGCATTTTCTTAACTTCTGGGAGCTCTTTGAAGCCTTGATTGCCTCCACCTTTTCCTTCTTGATGACAATAAAATCGTGTTGTGAGTCTTCTGTGGCCGCTCTATCTGCGTCCCTACTCCTTGGCTTCCGCTGTAGTTATATCACCTTCCAAAGACCCCAAAGGGTCATCCAGGCCATGAAGTGCAGTTATCTTCTCGACTTCTGGCCCTGGTTGTGAATTAGACGCGGAAGTGGGAGCTGAGGCAGGAACAGATACAACCAAAGAAGATGTGAAGATGGCAGCAGGCACGTGAAGTAGCTGGTGCGTCAAGGGGAAAAGTGGATGGACTAATAAGATCAAAAATGAAAGCATTAAACTCCTCTTGCTCTTGTAGCATAAGTTGGAAGCTCTTGGATTCAGGAGAAACATGGACGTTACTAGCACCAGAGGAACAGTCATGAATGGCGATCTTGAACTCACCACCTTCACCTTTTTTTGAGGGCTCCACTACATGTGGAATAATGTCAAGTCCTGAACTTGTCAGCTGGTCGTGGAGCTGCTCTGATGGTCCGCCCATGCCAGAAATAGAAGGCCTGGTAAGCACGTCGGTGGCAGTCATTAAGGCAGTATCAGTGGCCTTCTTCTCTCGTTCAACTCAAAGGATCTCCTGGCCCTGGACTAGCGCTTTCTTGGATTCATCGTTAAGATAAGCATCTCGCAACTCTTGATTTGATTAAACGTCGTCGATCTCAACAAAGTGGAATAAGATTTCCTCCCAAATAAGGGCAAGAGTGCACGAATACTTCGGGCCGAGATAACCGAGGCTTCCCTGATGCAACAAAGAGTTAACATAAAAGTTTAGAATTGTCGCATCAAGCTTCTCCCCCTTCCTGTCGAAGGCATGTTGGAGATCCAAGTAATCCGCCTTCACCGCAGCCTTCTCAACTTCAACAGCAGTCTTGTCGGCATTAAGCTACGCGACCTGAGCCTGTAGCTTGACGATGGTCTCGGCTTGGTCGGAGATGGTTTTGTTGTGCCCTTCAAAAGCTAAATCATGGTCCATGATGGTTTGTCTTTGAGCTTCAATGATAGCATTACAAGCGACCACATCTTCTTTTAGCTTTGCCTCCTCCGCATGGGTCATTTTAATCTTGTCCCTTTAGACAATCTCGACTATTTCATGCACCTCCTTCAACTCTTTCATCAGGCCAGCGGTTCTCCCATGAAGCGCCACCTCCTTCTCTTCCTCCAACCGTTTGATCTTAGCATCTCGATCAACTAATGCCTTCTCGAAATTGTCTTTTTCGGATTCGAAGGAAAGGATCTCCCAATAGTTATTTCTATTTGTATCAGTCAACGGTTTGCAAAGCTTCTCCCATCTCTCGACCTGTTCAAGGTCGTTCTGGATAGCTTGGAGATGTGGCATGAAAGAATCCCTACGAACGGGGTGGAGATCCAGGTCAAACTTAACCCCCTTTAAGAACCAACCCGGAAGCGCTGCCTCAAGCTTATGGGGACCCAAAGGAAGAACGTATGCAGGCCTCTGACGGGGGTGAGAAACACCAAGAGCAGCAGTTCTAAGGGAAGAGGATGAAACATTCACCGAGGACAGAAGTGATGGGAATTTCTTGGCCCGTAGAAGAGTGTTTTGAAATAAGATCTGAAGGATAGGGGCGATAATCAAACTTTGACTTCTTTGATGGTTCATCTCTTTCCTAAAGAGATCTTTTCTCATACCCGCCTTTTTATGAACGAGTTCGATCCCTTTCTTCCCGGCGATGGGTTTCAGCTTTGCGTTCTTTCCTCCGTCTGTATTGTTCCTCCGTCTCTCGAACTTGATGGTGAAAGAAGGAGCGCTTGGGGTATCGCTGTGAATCAGTGAAGTCTTCGAAGTCGTCATAAAGGCCTCGTCCCTTTGTCATACCTGGAATAGGGCGCACATAAAAGGTTTTAGAAGCATGATATAAACTAAAAAATATATGAAGAGATGGAAATAAGTGTAATCCTAGTGCAACGTGTTGTGTGTCCCTAATACGGGCCTAAGACGTCGTGACGAACCAAAACAAACTGCTGTCGTAGGTGGGGTCGTACTGACTTCGGTCATTATAAGCTGGACCAAGCTAACTACTGGCACGGTATCGCCCAAACAAAAAGGCATCATGTCAAATTCAAAGTCCCCTTTCATGAGCACTTCGAATTCGACAAAAACATCACTGAAATCTCCAAACCCCTCCCCCGACATCCTTACTCAAAGAATCTTGATGTCTTCCAGTTTCGGTGGCTTTGCCATGGCCACTTGCATTGAAAGGAGGTGGACTCGAGAGATCAAGACTTATTCTTGGAGTCACATCGCAAGACTCCGAGTCTTCACCTTCAGATTCCGACGAGTAGTCACTAGCCTTAGACTCGTCGCTACTACTCTCGAATTCTCCTTCTTCTTCCTCTAAGTCCAATGCAGCTTTGCCTTCTCTATGCGTGAACTCATCTTCTGCTTCCTCCGAGATTGGAGGCATTCTAACTGAACCACTTAGTCCAGTCGCAGCAGCGTCTTCCTCCTTACGGGCCTCACCATATGATCATCTAGACGAGCTACCTCTTTCTTGACCTTCCTCGAAACCGTTGGTTGAAGAAGTGGATCTTGTACGAACCCTAGATCGGCCAAGAGAGGGAGTTTCAATCTGAACGGTGGATCTACCCGGAGCCAACATACTATATCGACGTAAGTTCTCATCGGTCAGTAGAACTTTAACACACCTCTCTTTGACATCAATAGCCTTTAAATTTTGTTAAACTTCATCAAGAGTCACATCTCTATTCGGCCTTGGGATAACCGTAAGAGAAGTGTAGTTAGTTAGAAACTCCATTACAACGCCTCAGAGCTCGATAAATGGAAAAGAGAAGTTCACTTCCTGCCTTCCACCGACGGTTGAATCCCTCAGGGCATCTAACAAAAAAAATACCGCGTCTTAAACTGTGATAAGTTGCTTTGCAAGCGTAGAACGATCTTTCGATTCCTCTGGGCCTTGGTTATAATCAAATGGGGATAGTCATCTCTTCTCTTGAATACCAGAAAATATCGTAACTCATCAAAACTTGATGCATGGTTGAACATCTGCATGAAAAGGGCACGCAAGCAAGAATGGCGTAGCCATTCGGATGTAGTTGGAATAAGGAAATACCCAAATTTGAGAAAGTATCACATAGAAAATCAGTGAAGGGAGGCACAGATCCATTCAGATACATGTATCGATGGCAAGCAGTGTACTTTGGAGGGGAAATATGAGCGAATTCATCTTTCGTCGGAAAATGCACATCCTCTTCGAGAATTCCATGCCAAATACGTATATTATAAAGAACCTTGGCAAAGACCACCGACAAACCTCTTTCAAGTGGATTAAGCAAGACTTGAAAGTTGGGAGGCGTGCGATCTACGATTGGCCCAACCGGAACTCACTGATCGTACCAAGCATGCAAGGTGGATGATGATTCAGCTTCATAGAGCGCTAGGCTTTGCCCACTTGATTTACGGCACATGGATGGCTACTTCATTCTATATAATAGAACTCGCGTACGAAAAACAGTCAGGTATATCTATCCTAGATTAACGGCTTCCCCTGCCACACTTGAATTCTGAAGAAACATTAACTTGTAATCAGCATGTCGGATTTCAAGTGCGAAGTGGGGTAGGTGGGTGTGCTATCTTTATGGGATAAACTCGGTGCTCGAAACACTATAAATGCTCTATCCTATATAGATAGTTCGCTCGCAGTGGAAGATGAGAAGAACTTCCCATGTTACTTCATTTTCTGCTTTTATTACTATTCCATATACACTTACCCGTTATCGATCGAACATTGATAACAGATCTGTTGTCCAAAGCGACATGGAAAACTCTTCTCATTGCAGGGACACTGAGTATGTAATAAGTAAGTAGGATGAGCCTAAATTCTCTAGAAAAATCGAGGCCGATTGGTAATACGTCGTGCAAGTAGCATCTATGAAACTGGAGACAAATCAATTCTGGCCTAATGGACGAAGATTATGATACCAAATGTAACGAGCCGGAAATTACGATCTCGAAAATTCCAGATAGTTAGTGGAAAGAAGAAAGAGAAAGAAGAAGAAGAAAAAGAATCACCAAAACACAGAAAACCTCACATTCGCAGCGGATCAAAATATAATAAATAATATCAGTTTTACAAAGATGAACTGTATCAATACACTTATACTTTTATACATCAGAGTTACAACTATTACACGACACAGGACAAATTTGAAAAAAAACATGTCTCAGCTAATCAGCAATAATATACACAGCGGAAATCACTCGGTACGTTCCTGCCATCCAGCTCGCCTCTTGAACTCCTGAACGTCCTTACCTGAAAATTTGTAACACTCGGTCTGACCCGAGCATTACATCAAAGTAACACCCGGGTCAGGTTGGAAACCAGTGTGAGTAAACTCATCTAGCACGGAATACAAAAGTATACAACTTAAATAAACCCGGGGTAACTTATATCAATTTACAACTCCACAAGTTATTATAGACATCACCTATTTTACACATCAATTCCTAAGCTCCAAGACTTAGATTAAATGGTTCAATCCACTTAAATCATTCCATTTCAGCCTACTAATTTCACATATCAATTTATAAAGAATCGAAGTGGTTTCGGGTATTCTCAAATACCCGACTCCGGTCTCTTCGATTCCAATTTCATCTGAATTCAAGTTATTCAATTAAACACTACTAAACTTTAACCATCGGATATCCCTTTTACATAGAAATTCATAATTGATAGATAATCATATTATCATCGTCCATCCAACATAGCATATCACAAAGCAATTCATATCAGAGATATCAACCAATTTAAAGTATTCATCAACATTCAATCATTAATAAGCAAGATTGATCACTTCCATTAATTACATTAATTAATGATCCTCTAATTACTTTCATTAGTTAATTATTCTTAAATTTCATTTAATAATTAACCTTTAACTTAATTATATTCATTAATCAACCTTGATTAATCACAATCATAATTTACTTTTCCTTAATTTCTCCATCAATTAAACCAACCCCTTGATTAATTATAATTAATCTTTTAATTACACTGAGTAATTATCACTTAATTTCTTCCACAAAGTAATTATTCTTTAATTACTTCCCATCAAGTAATTCCCTTTAACTAATTACGTCCAGTAATTAGCCACTAATTACTTCTCTAAGTAATTATACCTCATTAATTACCTTAAGTAATTATACTTAACTCAACATCAAGTGATTACTTTTAATTAATTAAATTTAATTAATTAACTAGTATTAACCATTTTAACTTAATTAATTATGCAAATTAATTAACCTTACCCATACATATTGATTACATTTATCCATAATTGATTACTCGTATTAATTCTTCTATAATTACTTACATTGATTAATTACTCTCTAATTAATCTTCTTCCTTAATTAACTAACACTTTTATTAATTCCCTTAATTAATCAATTCTTTAAGTAATTAATTAGTCACTAATTACATCTTAGTTACTTAATTAACTAACCTCTAACTATTAATTAATAAATCTTAGATTTTAATAAATTAAACTAATTAATTACCCTTAATTACATTCTTTAATTAATTAGTCATTAATCATCCAAACCTTAATTATCTCTTAAGATAAATCTTTATTTTTATTAACGACTTACTTATCATTAACAAAATTTAAATACATTTCCAAAACATTCCACTTTAAAATTGAACTTTGAATTTGAAATAAATTAAAAATTTTAACTTAACAAATTTAAGTTAAACAAACTTCAAATCTTCTAAATCAAACGTTTCAAGAAAAAAATTTATCTTACATAATAGTTTTAAAATTAAATTCAACTAAAATTTTTAAAACTAGTTTTATAAAAACCGTCAAATTCAAGCACTATGAACCAACTTCGGGTCCAACCCGAGAATAGTTCGAGTCCAGGCCCATTCTTCAACTCTTTCCATTTTTTCCAAAAAAAAAATTTGTTGAAGATTTTAAAACTTGAAAAAAAAAACAAGTTTACACTCTCGAAC
The DNA here is from genome assembly GCA_030765085.1 of Allium cepa. Lineage (NCBI taxonomy): Eukaryota > Viridiplantae > Streptophyta > Magnoliopsida > Asparagales > Amaryllidaceae > Allium > Allium cepa. The sequence goes on from CM060931.1 coordinate 466,302,001, forward strand.
TACAATTAAACGAGCCCGTGCCTCGATTATGCAAGAAGTCGAAATCGAGCATACGACCCAAAACTGGAACCAAAACGACATCAAAAACTTCCTAAGTCGATCCAAATTATATAATTGAATCAGCAAATTGTTATATTTGATTTTAACCTGTTACCAAAATTTCTACTGTATTTTTCCTGATCCCAACCAATTTCGCTACTAAAATACTCAAACCTTACTTATAAGCTTCATTCTATGTTTAACAACCTGATCTTGTTTGAAAAACACAGCTTATTAGAGATTAATTAAGGAGGTTTTAATTTTTTTTGACTCATTTTAAAGTCTGTAGCTTGAACAAAGAAAAAACAACAAAAAACACAGAGAAACTCAGACATGCATGGTTTAACACAACATACAGGATCTACACTTGTACATACATACATGCAAAACATGAATTATTCTTGATTTCTTCTCAAATTCTACTAATTCAAATAAATTTCAATTGAACTAGTTTCAAATTTCAATTCATTATCTTGTGTTAAAATTAAAATGAAAAGATATTAAGCAAATGAAATTTAAAATTTAAATCTTATCTAACTCAAGTTAAACTATATGTTTATTATGCAATTAACTTTGTTATAAAAATTTAAACTTCAAATATCATTTCAAAAGCATTAAATCAAATTAACTTTTCAAATACCAAAATTATATATATTAAAGTTTGAAAAACTCTTGTTAAATTTAAATTAATAATTTTCCTATTTCAAATATATATATATATACACATTTCAAATAGAAACATTCTAACATTAAATTTGTTAATTTCCATATTAAATTTTAAAACAAATCTCAAATCACAATATATACATTTATATATATTACAATTTGAATATAAAGTTTTATTACATTAAAAACTTCTTATTTACTAAAATAAATATTTCCAAATCAAATTATTATAAACTTTCAAAAGAGTTAAATTTGCCAATGCATATTGTTAAGAAAAATGTTTGTAGATATTAACAAATTATTATCATTAATCTTTAAAATAAATTTAACTTGTCAATTTATAATGTAAAATGATCAAATCAATCTAATTATTATCAATGATTATTAAATTGATATTGCTCAAAATTCCGGGTCGTCACATTCCTGCCCCTTAAAAGAATTTCGTCCCCGAAATTTAAAAGCAAAGATAATTTAGTAACCCAGCTAAAGAGTTTAAATTTAAATTAGTAATCACACAATCAATCATAGCAACCAATTCAAGCAAACAATTTTATCTATCCAGACAAAATTCTGAATAGAACTTCTTAATATTATCTAGAGTTTTCCAGGTACCTATACTGGAATACTCGCTCTACAGAATCTTAATTACAATACTACTACAACCAAGAACTCCCTCATCTGATCCTACAAATCTGAACAAGATATCAGACTAAACTCAAAACCAGCTCAACTACCAATTCCCTTCTGAACTGCTGATTCTATCACTCAAAGAATCATACACATATTCCTCAGAGATATGTGAAATATAATGAATTCCAGCTATCCGGACTGACAATTCCATCCTGTAGATCAAAATCTAATCTCTAGAGAACACAGGAAAACTCAAAATATTTCCGGAGCGAACTCTCCAGTTTTACCCAGTCTTATATCTCCTTTGATTGGATAAAACCAAATCAATATTCAAATTCCAGCTTCACATTCCAAATCTCCTCAATTCTAACTGCATAACTCTTCCGATGCTCCTGAGTCACCTCTAATATTCCTGATCAGCCCAACCCTTGCTAATTGCTTTAAGAAACAACAGCACCAACTCAAACCAAATCTCCAGATCCTACTCAACAAAATGGCTCTCCCAAAAATAATTTGCTGAAATCCAAAATACAACTCTATACCACAAACATCAATGGACTTCAAACCTACCTCTCCTATCTGGAATGGTCAAACAATTGTTCCTGACAACCTTACCTACCAAATCCAGAAAATTTCTTCATACTTGAATTTCCGGTAGAAATCCTCTACTGCAACATCCGGTTGCTCCATACGCAGTTCATTCAAGTCATAAAAATCTTAGTGACCATTCCACTTGGTCAAAACATCTTAGCAGAATCTCAACTTAGAATAAGATGATCAATCCCTCTCCAAAGAATCCTGAGCTGCCTCACCAAACTCTTCTTGTTCTAAGAGTCATACCACTATATGGTTGAACCATCAAAATTACTCCTTAATTCCAAGTTGATAAGAAAACTCAATCTTCGATTCGGGTCAACTTCTAATTTTCCTCAAACATCTGGAAAAATCTCTGACTACATAAGTAGCTTTTACCTCCAAATGAGATGCCTTAGTCTCAAACCAAAGAATACTCAAAGATTCCCAAACTAATCGCAAGTCACTTTTGCGATTCAACCCAGTTCAGATTCCAAAGAACTATCTTCACCAACTAGAACAACTTTCCTAATCAAGATCAATTTTCAAGAATGGCTCACCTACCAGAAAAACTGATAGATCACTTCCAACAAATATCCTACTCTGCTGAGCTTCCCGAAGAAATGGATAACCTTCACTATCTGCCTGATCTGCCGATAGTAGAATTCCAAAGATTACTGAATCATCGAAGAAATAGGTCCATGCTGCTGCTTCCAAACTTCACCTTAATGATACTACTAAGCCAAAAGATCTTCCTTAACCACAAGCTTCTTGAAACACAAAACTAACACCCAATTTCGCCAAAAATCCTTGAGACGAGTCGACATCTTCTTAAGAAACTCGGCTCCAAACCAAACACCAACCACTTATCTTCTTAAGAAAACAAATGAGACCATGCCGAAATGAGGTAACTCATCGACCTTAGTCTCAATCTTCAATATAGATAAGATACCCTTACTTGAGATCCAGAGAATCTCTAAACATTCGAATCTTCATTGCAGTAGACATCAATTGCTCTTCCAACACCATCTAAATCTGGCTCCAAAAGAAACATCTTCAGAACCATCTATGGAAACTGCATCCCATCAACAGCTATTCCTTCCTGAAGCTATCAAGATACCCTCACTCGCTTCTATTTAGCTGACAAACTCAACTCTAGGAAATCCCTTCTCATTCGAGAACAAATCAACCTCACTCTCAAGAATATACTCAAATCCTTGAAAAAGACTTCCTCTGGACACAAAGAAATCCTTTGATCAATCTACAAAGCTTATTCGAGACGGTATTAGGTCTACAATCTCGACAGACACATCTCCAACCACAACATATAAACCTCTTCCATTAGTGGTAGTTGTGTTCCACACACTCCTACCTTATCTTCCTCTATAACCTATGTTGGAAAATCTGAACAGATAACCCAACAGATTAGGTAGTTATATAAATATATATTTATATATAAAAATTACACGTACGCTCTCTCAAGATAGACGCCACTCCAGAGCCTAGGTATTCACTCAACCTAATGCTCTGATACCAACTGTAGCGACCCGACTTTCTATCACCAGAAAATCGCATCACTAGTTAAGAAAGAAAGGGATAGAAGAAGAAAAGAAAGAGAAGAAAGAGAAAACAACACATCAGAATCTCACAGTGGAACGAATGAAATATAATATATAACATAAATTTAGTATCATATACATCAGAGTACACAACTATACATCTCAATTTAGACAGTTATAACATTTCTGTCTAATACAATACAAGACAATCAACACAGAATACCACACAGCGGAAACTCTAACTATATCTACACGCTGAAGCCTCCTGCTCCAAAGCTCCTCCAGAATTCGTCAAGGATAACCCGAATCACTTGACTACTCATACATAATATGAGTACCCAAGAGTTTAATAAAACAGAAAATAAACACTCGGGTCAGACAGGGGTCTGGTGTGAGTAAACGGTTTAAGATTGCTTAACTTTAGAAAATCCTTTGAAAAGAAAAAGGTATCACGTAAGACTTCCCACCCATAAACATGGAAAAGCTTTTACCTTACGCTAACCAAGACATTTGATAGGAAATCCAGTGATATTATAATAGTGTCTAGGGTTTTCAAGTAAATATGAAATAGCCGAAATTGTTACATTCATTAAATTCCAGCTACTAGCCACAAAAGTGGGTAATACAAACAAAACCGTAGGGTCTCGTAGGGATAATTGGGTTTCTATCAATGGCAGGGCTACTGGGGTACCGTCCGTCACAGTACGTGGCCTAGATCACCGTACCGAGGAGTACTCCCACTCCCCTGCAACACAAGGCCGGGACCATTCCTTACTGAATAGTCCCGAACAAGACCACCCCGCAGTTGGCTGTAGACCAACTGCCCACACAGCCGAAATATAAAGGGACTTCTAGACAGGGATGTATCTTGCTCTCCAGTGGGAGCTACCCACGAAGCCTTGCTGCACCTCCCCTGTTTTAGCCATTCCCGGTTGATGAGGCTTGAGGCTGCGATTACCTTTATAGGACACATCAACCTTAGAATGCTCATCGTCCACCTGACGATGTTCTGAAAGCATTCAATCCATACAAGTTCGTTTCGGGTTCGAACGAAACCGAAGGCACTATCTCGTTGCACTCGTTTTGGAATCACCCTCAGAGTCAACGACCATAGCCCTTGCACTCTGAATCTCCATCTCGAATCTATAAGTACTATTCCGTCAAACTCATTACGGAATCACCCACAGAGTTATACTGGCGCATAGCCCTTACACCTCGAGTCTTCACTCGCTCCACTTGGATTAACGACCTACATTTAATTGGAATCGATGTGGTTTTCGGATATCCAAATATGGAAACCCAATCCCGGTCTCACCGAAACCAAACGCCATTTTAATGTCCAAGTTATACTTAAGGGATTTAAACAATAGATATTTAGAAATATCACTTAACATAAATGAATGTACCTTATTACACAGATAGATAAGCATCTATTATCACATGCATCTATACATATCACAAAGCAACATATATATCACATTCAGATATAGCATATTCACATCATCACCCATCAATCAATGTCATCCAACAACAACCAATATCATTAACTCATCCACTGATATATATCATCCAATCATTAATCATTCATAAACAAGTTTGATTCAAACTTGATTAATTTAATTAATCCTTAAATTAAATTAATCCTTAATTAATCACTTGTATTATCTTCAATTCAACTTCTTATTCATTAATTAATTACAAATTAATTAACTAACATCACTTAATTATCCATTTCAATTAATCTTCCCTGATTAATTATCACTTAATTACTTTAAGTAATTCTTACTTAATTACCATATTAATTAATCATCCTGATTAATTACTTCTAAATTATACTAAGTAATTACCTCTTAATTACCTTCTAAATTAATCAACCTTGATTAATTTTTCTTTAATTATCCTGATAATTATTTCTTAATTACCTTTAATTAATTACACCTGATTAATCACTTTTAATTAATCTCTTCTTGATTAATTACTTTTAATTAATCACATTTAATTAATTACTTTTAATTAATCACCTTTGATTAATTACTTTTAATTACATTTAGTAATTAAAACTTAATTAATTATCCTTAAATTATTATTAACAATTAATTAATTATTTTCATTAATTAATGATCAATTCCATTAATTAAATTTCTTCTTAATTAATTACTTTAACAAGTAATTAATCACATAATTACAACTCTAAATCCTTTTATTAATTAACCGTTAATCAAATAATTTAAATCTTTAACTAATTATTAATTAATTCTTTAATTAATAACTAAAGTGATTAACTCTTAATCACATTACTTAATTGCTTTTCATAAAGTAATTATCTTTTACTTAATTACCTTCTGTAATTAACCACTTAATTACTTCACCAAGGAATTATATTAAATTAACTCATAAGTGATTATCTTAATTAGTCACTAATTAATTAATTAATTAATTAATTTAACTTAATCATTAGTTACATGATTCTTGATCTACTATATTAAAAAATTCTTAATTAAGAAACCATTATCTTAATTAAATCATTTATTAACAAATAAACTTGATAATTAAAAATAATTTAATTATCTCAATTATCTTTACAAATGTATTTATCTTTAATTAAATCAAATTCTAAATTACTAAAGATAATCCTTATTTTTAATTTACCTCTAAATCTTAATAAAACATAACATTTTTAGAAATCAATTTATAATTAAACAATTTAAAATATTCAAATTAAATCCTTTAAATTTTTAGAACTTCCCCAAATTTATAAAATAAAATTTAATACAAATTTTACTTCAAGAATTCACTTATTTTTTTTTATTTTTTTTAAAAAACTTCCATATTTATTTATATATAAACTTGTTTAAAACATCACTTTGAAACAAATTTAGTTTTAAAACTTGTTTAACCTTCGTTTTAAAAACTTAATTTCTAAAATCAAATTTCCTTTGTATTAACAACTTAAACATCTAGTTCTAAAGCCTGAATACCTAATACCCGAGTAAACCCCCCTAAAACCCGAGTAACCTTCTCCAAAATCTCGCATCAACCCCGAGACCTTCCTGTGCCATCCACCCTATACCTGCTTCGAGAAATCACACAACAAATCCGTAGTAAATCTCGAGCAAAACATCTTCTTCCCAAACCCATCATCTCCTGATACTCGCAGTCATGCACATCAATGTGCACGCCCACGTTCGGCCGACGTTGAACTTCCTCCGGCCTCCACTAAGTCGCAAATGACCTCGACAACCCAACGCACAACCCAGAAAAAGCAAGTTCGATCGAGAACAAAATCTCGACCTTCAACCCAAAATCGCTCAAACCACCATCACCCAAAACCACCCCTCCACGGCAACACCAAACTCGAGAAACCCCGCCACCTTAGACATAGCTTCCCCACGTCGCCTCGAACCCACATATCCACTCGCGACAGCCTCCGGTTGCATTACAATGTCGTAAAAACCCGAAAGTTCAACGTCGGCAAAACAGGAAATAAAACCCTACTCAGTCAAATCCCAACCACCTCGATCAATAGAAAATTCCAATTGCATTTTTCCCGTGATCCCCATTGCCCCCTTCACCTTCATGCTCAATCCAGATACCCAGTTCATTGCCGTTCACCAAGAATCGACCAATTTACCCAAAACCAATAACCGAGATACCTCATCAATTACCAAAATAAAAATTGTAGTAATCGCACTAAAATTCATGGTTTTCAATTGCTACTCCACTCATGTAATCAAAACATAAAATTGATTTAATAAAATTTTGACCCAACTTACCATTTTACTGTAAATTTGAAAAATTTAAACTAGTTATACGATTTTAAAACTTACAACATTTTTAGATGATAAGTTAGATGATTACAAACAACTTTTATTCATAAATCATAAGCTAATTCGATTTCAAAATTTAGATATTGAATTTATTATAAAATCTGAACTGTTTTTATATACCCAGTAACATATTTTTCCTTTACAGACACTCAACCTACATAATTCAAGCATGCATCGAATTTAAATCAATTATTCCTTATAACATCATGATATCATAATACTACTAAGTTGAAATCAAGATTAAACTGTTTTTAAATATTCAATTTACTCACTTGATTAAACAGAGGACAGAGCAGAAGTTTCAATTCACAGGCATTCAACTATTCATACTTCCTAAAACATGCATTCACTTCAAATCAAATATTTCAGATATCAAGACATCATTCAAAATCAAGATGAAATTCAGGTTTAAAACTGTTTTTAAGATTCGTTTACTCACCTGATAGAAGCTGTTCTTTGATTTTCAGGCTTTGCAATTTCCTTTGCATGTTCTTGAATTAGATCTAGCTGTTGTATTATTGAAGTTTACATATGAATGTTTGATTGCATCTGAAATCTTGTTTTCAGGTGTTTAAATTTCCAGCTTGCATGATTGAACAAGAAACCTGAAGATCTTGCATTGTTGATTGAAATTCCTAGCATCTCATTCTTGTTACAGGTTTTCTACAGATTTTCTTTTTTTTCTTCAACTTTGTTTTTGATTAGCATTTTTTCAGATTTCTTCTTTCTTATTTCATTTAGTTTGGTCGAGATGAAGATAATTTTTTTTTTGATTAGCTGAAGAAAATTTTTTTTTTATATTTACAAGTTTAATTTTAAATTATATTTACAAGAGGATGACATTTGTCACAATGAAATTCTAATTTACTTACACCTATACATATATGATTACAAGTGTTTTTATTGTTTTATTAATGTTTTCTTTTAAATGTTATTTTAATGTTTAATAGATGTTTTAAATGTTATTTCTCTTATTAAAATTTATGTATGCTATATATACTTGTATTTATGTAATATTTATGTGAATTCAAGTAACTTACATTTTGATTCTATTTAATGTTTATATGTTTGAAACTTCTATTTTAATTCAACTCTTAAAATTTTAAAACAAATTTATCTTGTGTTAAAATTAAAGTGAAAAGATATTAAGCAAATGTAATTTAAAATTTAAATCTTATCTAACTCGAGTTAAACTATATGTTTATTATGCAATTAACTTTGTTATAAAAATTTAAACTTCAAATATCATTTCAAAAGCATTAAATCAGATTAACTTTTCAAATACCAAAACTATATATATTAAAGTTTGAAAAATTCTAGTTAAATTTAAATTAATAATTTTCCTATTTCAAATATATATGTATACACATTTCAAATAGAAACATTCTAACATTAAATTTGTTAATTTCCATATTAAATTTTAAAACAAATCTCAAATCACAATATATACATTTATATATATTACAATTTGAATATAAAGTTTTATTACATTAAAAACTTCTTATTTACTAAAATAAATATTTCCAAATCAAATTATTATAAACTTTCAAAAGAGTTAAATTTGCCAATTCATATTGTTAAGAAAAATGTTTGTAAATATTAACAAATTATTATCATTAATCTTTAAAATAAATTTAACTTGTCAATTTATAACGTAAAATGATCAAATCAATTTAATTATTATTAAAGATTATTAAATTGATATTGCTCAAAATTCCAGGTCGTCACATTATTTAAAATGAATTAAATTAATTACTTCATCATTAAAATTCTGCTTATATTAATCTTTAATTGATTACAAATCAATTTATAAATCATCATCTCAATATTCATTTCAATTAATCCTTACTGATTAAACATCTCTAATTGCAATAAATAATTAGCTTATAAATTAATTACACAAGTTAATTACTTAAACCCCTTGCAAACAATTAACTTGTAATTTCTTAATTAATTAATTAATTAAAATTACATTAATCACTTATTCATTATTAATTATACCTTAATTAATCAACTCCAAATTACATCATTAATTAATCAATTAATGATTTCTGATTATATTTAATCAATATATATATATATATATATATATATATATTAATTACATAAGTAATTAATCTTCAATTTAAACCACATATATATTAATCACTCATGATTAATAACCATTCAGTAATTAATTACTTTAATTACTCATCCCATAAATTAATTACTCTTAAATTAATTATTTCCATTAATCACTTGATTAATTTTCAAAGTAATTTAAATCCAAGTTACTTCTATAATAAATATCTTTAATTACATTCAGTAATTATTAATTAATTACTTCCTTAAGTAATTATAAATCCATAAGTTACATAAAGTAATTATCAGCAATCCATAAATGTTTAAATTAATTTAACTTAATTAATCTAAACTAATCACCTTAATCAAATTAATTACACCAAGTAATTAATTCATTAATTACTTTCATTAAGTAATTAAACTTAAACAATTGATTATTATTTAATTAATTAATCTAATTAATTATCAAAAATTAATCACATTAATTAATTGTTAAAATAATCTTAAGTTAATGACCTTCATTAACATTACTTAATTACTTAATTAAGAATTTACTTAAATTAATCATTATTAATTATCAATTAATTAATATTAATTAAGATTAATTAATCTATAATTAAGGATTGTTAATTAAATTTTAATCAATGATTGAGATTTACTTAATCAAGTGATTAAAGATAATTAAGATTTTAATTAACACTTAATTAATTATTAATTAGAGATTAATTAAATTGTAATTTAATAAGTGAAATCTTTATAAACTTTTATTTAATAAATAGCTTACCTTTTAAAGAAATATCCTAATGCAAATAATTCTTATATACGTATTTAAAACCTAAAACATTTATACATATGCATTTATAATTATTTTAAATTAAACACTTTAAAGAAAACAAAAAAATAAAACATTGATAAATTTCCTTTATAAATTATCATATTAAAATAAACAATTATCTTACATTTTGAAAGAAAATAAATAAATCTAAATTAACTTTTGAAAACATTGATTTTAAAACAAAGCTTAAATCTATAATATTCATACATTATAAATTATTAATAGATTTAAATTAAATTTCAAAACAATATCAAGCTATAACATATACATACATATATGTTACAATTTGAAAATTAATCTTTAATTTAAAACAAAAGCTCTTCTATTCACAATATATATCAACTGTATATATTATAAATAGAATAAAAATTTATTAGCTTAGAGAAACAAATCTTATCAATATTGCCATATTAAAAATTCATTAACCATAAAAAGAATAAATTTATTTGTTTAAATTAAAATTATAAAGAAAATTACCAAACTAATTAAATTATTAACACAGATTATTAAATTTATATTGCCCGAAATCCTGGGTCGTTACAATCCTCCCCCCTTAAAGGATTAATTACTTTATTAAGAGTTAATTAATCAAGGTTGATTATGATTAATTAATTGATTTAATTAATGTTTATTTAAGCAAGATTTATTGTGATGAAGGTAATTAATTTAATTAATTTTAAATTAATTAAGTGATTAGGTAATTAATTTAATTCACTTTAAATTAATTAGTGATAGAGATAGTTAATTTAATTCATTTAAATTAATTATATTGGTATGAGTGAATCATTGCTTATGTATGAATGAATGACATAGATTGTCTTGAATGCTTTGTGATCTCAGTAATGAGATAAGTATGGTTGTGTGATATGAATGCTTGATTGCATTGTGATGATTACATAGATTATCAATTTGGATGTTGATATATGGATTATCCATTATGAAATTGATAATGTGGATTACCTGTTATTTGATAATGTTGATTATCAATTATTGATATGCGAGTTATCTATTTGTGTGTATATAGATACTGTATTGAATTGTTTAAAAACCTTTAAAACAACTTGGACTTAAAAGGCACGCTTTGGATTTCGATGAGACCGGGATCGGGTTTCCATATTTGGATATCCGAAAACCACATCGATTCCAATTAAACGTTAGGTCGTTAATCCAAGTGGAGCATATGAAGACTCAAGGTGTAAGGGCTATACGTCAGTATAACTCTGTGGGTGATTCCGTAATGAGTTTGACTGAATAGATCTTATAGATTCGAGATGGTGGTTCAGAGTGCAAGGGTTATTGTCGTTAACTCTGAGGGTGATTCCAAAATGGGTGTAACGAGATAATGCCTTCGGTTTCGTTCGAACTCGGAACGAACTTGTATGGATTGAATGCTTTCAGAACATCGTCAGGCGGACGATGAGCATTCTAAGTGATATGTCCTATAAAGGTAATCGTAACCTCAAGTCTCATCAACCGGGAATGGCTAAAATAGGGGAGGTGCAGCAAGGCTTCGTGGGTCGCACCCACTGGAGAGTAAGATTTACCCCTGTCTAGAGGTCCCTTTTATTTTGGCTGTGTGGACGGTTGAATAGCTACAACCGTCGGGGTTGTCTTATTCGAAACTGTTCAGTAAGGAATGGGTCCGGCTTTGTGTTGCAGGGGATAGGGAGTGGTCCTAGGTACGGTGATCTAGGCCACGTACTGTGACGGGCGGTTCCCCAGTAGCCCTGCCATTGTATGGAATTCAAAATCCAATAAGTGCCAACGGTTTTGATTGTATTACCCACTTTTGTGGCTAGTAGCTGGAATTTAATCATGTAACAATTTCGGCTATTTCATATTTATTTGAAAACCCTAGACACTATTATAATATCACTGAATTTCCTATCAAATGTTTTGGTTAGCGTAAGGTAAAAACTTTTCCATGTTTATGTGAGGGAAGTCTTACGTGATACCTTTTCTTTCAAAAAGGTTTTTAAAAGTTAAGCAACTTTAACCGTTTACTCACACCAGACCCATGTCTGACCCGGAGTTTATTCTGTTTTTCTTAAACTCTTGGGTACTCAAATTTTTACGAGTAGCCAAGGGATTCAGGTTAGGATTTTAGGTTGGCTTGATGAATTCTGGAGGAGCAAATGGAGCAGGAGGCTTCTACGTTTAGCTATAGAGTATTCCGCTGTGTGTTCTCTGAGTTGTTGTATCGAGTTGTATAACTAGACTGGTGTCTATAACAGTCTAGTATGAGTTGATTATGCTGTGTATCTCTGATAATGAGTGTAAACTATGTAAAGTATTATGTGATTAATATAATTTATTCGTTCCGCTGTTTAGATTCTGATGTTGTTTCTTTCTTCTTCTCTATCTTTTCTCTTTTCTATCCCTTTCCTTCTTAAAGATGATGCGATTTTCTGGTAGTAGAAAGTCGGGTCGTCGCACTTGGTAAGACCAAATGAGACGACCCAACTTTTTCTCCACAAAAAGTCGTATCATCCTTAAGAAAGAAAGGGATAGAAAAGAGAAAAGAAAGAAGAGAAAGAAGAAACAACACTAGAATCTCAACAACGGAATGAATAAATTATATTAATAACAAAGTATTACATAGTATACATCAAATATCAGAGTTACACAGTCAAATACAACACATACTAGACAGTTATAAACACCTGTCTAGTTATTACAACTCAATCACAATACAGAAACACTCAGAGATACCAACACGGTGGAATACTATATAACTATACGCAGAAGCCTCCTGCTCCATTTGCTCCTCCACAATTCGTCAAAGCTAACCTGAATCCTAACCTGAATTCCCTTGACTACTCATAAAAATTTGAGTACCCAAGAGTTAAAGAAAAACAGAAATAACTCCGGGTCAGACATGGTTCTGGTGTGAGTAACACATTAAAGTTGCTTAACTTTGAAAAACCTTTGAAAGAAAAGGTATCACGTAAGACTTCCCACACATAAACATGGAAAAGTTTTTACCTTACGCTAACCAAAACATTTGATAGGAAATCCGATGATATTATAATAGTGTCTAGGGTTTTCAAGTAAATAAGAAATAGCCGAAATTGTTACATCTATTAAATTCCAGCTACTAGCCACAAAAGTGGGTAATACAATCAAAACCGTTGGCACTTATTGGTTTTTGGATTCCATCAATGGCTGGGCTACTGGGGTATCGCCCGTCACAGTACGTGGCCTAGATCACCGTACCGAGGAGCCACCCTAACTCCCCTGCAACACAAAGCCGGACCCATTCCTTACTGAACAGTTCCGAACAAGACCACCCCGCAGTTGTGATCAGCAACCGCACCACTAAGCCAAAAAATAAAGGGACCTCTAGACAGGGATAAATCTTGCTCTCAAGTGGGGGCTACCCACGAAGCTTTGCTGCACCTCCCCTGTTTTAGCCATTCCCGGTTGATGAGGCTTGAGGCTACGATTACCTTTATAGGACATCTCACTTAGAATGCTCATCGTCCACCTGACGATGTTCTGAAAGCATTCGATCCATACAAGTTCGTTCCGGGTTCGAACGAAACCGAAGGCAATATCTCGTTACACTCATTTTGGAATCACCCTCAGAGTTAACGACGATAACCCTTGCACTCTAAATCACCATCTCGAATCTATAAGTACTATTCCGTCAACTCATTACGGAATCACCCACAGAGTTATACTGACGTATAGCCCTTACACCTCGAGTCTTCACTCGCTCCACTTGATTAACGACCTAATGTTTAATTGGAATCGATGTGGTTTTCAGATCCGAAATATGGAAACCCGATCCCGGTCTCATCGAAATCCAAAGTGTGTCTTTTAAGGTCCAAGTTGTTTTAAAGTTTAAAACAATTTAATTCATTATCTAAATATACACAGGTAGATAATTCACAACACAATAGATAATCAATCTTATCATTATCAACAGATAATTCATCATAATCAGATAATCCATATTATCATCCAAAAGCAACCAATGCATCCATATCACATACACTACTCATCTCATAACTGAGATTACAAACCATACCAAACAACCAATACCAATCATCAAACATAAGCAATGATCTAATGATCACACCTTCTATAATTAATTTAAAATGAATTAAATTAATTACTTAATCTCTAATTAATTTAAAATAAATTAAATTGATTACTTCATCATTAAAAATCCTACTTAACTTAACCATCAATTGATTATCAATCAATTAAAATAAAACACCATATCAATATTCATTTCAATTAATCATTACTGATTAATCATCCCTAATTACAATAAATAATTAGCCTTTAATATTACTTACACAAGTTAATTATATTAAATCCTTTGCAAATAATTAACTTGTAATTGCTTAATTAATTAATTAACTAAAATTAATCACGTTAATCATTTATTAATTATTAATTATTCCTTAATTAATCAATTCCAAATTACATCATTAATTAATTAATTAATGATTTCTGATTACATTTAATTAATATCTATATAAATTAATTACATAATTAATCTTCAATTAGTCCACACATATATATTAATCACCCTTGATTAATAACCATTCAGTAATTAACTACCTTAATCACTCATCCCATAATTAATTATTCTTAATTAATTATCTCAATTAATCCTTGATTAAATTCAAAGTAATTTAAATCCAAATTACTTATACAATAAATATCCTTAATTACATTCAGTAATTTATTTATTTAATTACTTCCTTAAGTAATTACAAATCCTAAATTACATAAAGTAATTATCAACAATACATAAATGTTTGAATTAATTTAACTTAATTAATCTAAACTAATCACATAAATCAAATTAATTACACAAAGTAATTAATTCATTAATTATTTCATTAAGTAATTAAAGTTAAATAATTGATTATTATTAATTAATTAATCTAATTAATTATCAAAAATTAATCACATTAATTAATTGTTAAATAATCTTAAGTTAATGACCTTCATTAACATTACTTAATTAAGAAATTAACTTATATAAATCATTATTAATTATCAATTAATTAATATTTAATTACAATTTAATTAATCTTTAATTATTAATTAATTAAGTGTTAATTAAAATCTAAATTATCTTTAATCACTTGATTAAATAAATCTTAACCATTTATTGAAACTTAATTAACCATCCTTAATTATAGATTAATTAACCTTAATTAATTAATCTCAAATCTTAATTAATTAACTTAAAAATCATTAATTACTTAATTACTCATCCACATTATTAATTAATTACATAATTAATATTCCATTTAAATTAATTAAATAATTTAAATGAAACCAATTTCTTAAGTTCAAAATTAAGAAACATTCTTCTTTATACAAAGTATTTTAAACACTTTATTTCAAACAAAAATTAAATTTTAAAATTTCTTTTTAAATTTCAAACTGAAACAAAATTCAAATTTTCATTTCAGATTAAATCTTAAAAATTTAAAACATTACTTACTCTTTCATCTTAATTTTTAAATTCAAGTTATTTAACCTTTTCTAAAAATGGTTAAAACAAATTTAAATTTTAAAAACTTATTTTAAAAACTGACATAAAAATCAATTTCAGGTTTTAAAACTGAATTTAAACTTATTTTAAACTTTATTTTATAAATTTAAAACTTATGGTTTTAAATTCAAATCAATGTCCTTTATACTGTAAAAGTTTAAAATCTAAATTTAAATTCCAGATTTAAATTCAAACTCAGGTTCCATATTTCTGTTTTCCAGATTTTAAATTTGTTATAAATTTTCAGTTGCATTTTAAAATTTATTTTTAAATTTAAAACAGAAAAACAGTTTCCTGTTTTAGTTTAACACATATTACATTTAGATTTAAAAAATGTTTCAAAATTCAAGAATTAAACTATTGACTTCAAATTTAAATTTCAGGTTTAAAACTTCCAGTTTGATCTTCAACTTACTATTTGAAATTTTACTTTTAAATCTAAAAACAGAAAACAGTTTCTGTTTTGTTTAAAACCCAAACTTGAGTTCTGAAAGCATTTCAAATTAATTTCAAAAATCTAAAATTTAAACTTACTAAATACAAATTCAATTTCAGATTCAAGGCTTATTTCGGATTTTTTTGATTGCATTTTACTTTTTACTTCAATTTTATAAAACCTGGAAACAAATTTCTGTCTAAATACTAAAACCCTGAAACATTTATTTCAAATACCCAAGTTTAAACTTATAGAATTCAAATTAAATTCTAGATTCAAACATAGGTTTACTTAATTTAAACCTTAGTTTACATTTTAAAACCTGGTTTTAAAACTAAAACAAAACAAGTTTTCTGTGATTTTTAAAACCATATTTAAAACCATACTTACGTTTCAAAAACTCAAATTATTACAAACACCAGAATTCAAACTTTTGAATTCGCATTTAAATTCAGTTTTAAAGTCTAAGTTAAATTCCAGTTGAAAATTCAAACTCTACTTTTAATTCTTTAAAAACTGTAAAACAGGTGTTTTTTTTATATGAAAAACCTGAAACAATAAATACTCGAGCAACCCCTTTTTAACTTCGAGTCAAATGATCCTCTGCTTCGAGTCTCCCTTCCCATTTACCCGAGACCATCCCGAGTACAAAAACCCTGCAACCCAAAAGCAACACCACCTGCACACACCCCTCCGTGCACGTACTCCCCAACTCCGGCCATCACTGGCCATCATCTCTGGCCACCTTCCATCGACCAGTAACCTCTCATCACTCTTCAACCCTCAAATACTCAATTCAACTTGAATTTAAATTCAAGTTTTAAAACCAAACCTGGAAAACATTTCCCCCTTTCAGTGACCAACCTGTCAACGATAATAACTCACAACTCCGGCCACTATAAATCTTGAAACTCCGGTGAAGACTTCATCAACCCTTCATCTACCCATACCCTAAAGATTTTTGAACTCGAATCATTGTAGAAGCCACAACACTCAAATCTCTTATACCCAGTAAAACTAGGGTTCTTAACTAAAAATCCCAAATTCAACAACAAGATTAAATTCTAATCCAATTCAATATTTTTCCTATAATATTTGGTAGCTAAACTATCTCCAGAATCAAATTCATCCAAAATAATTGCAAGCTTCAACTGTGCTTAGCCAAATTGTAAAATACAGTAATTTCAAAACTGCAATTTGCTTCTTACATTATAAATGGTAATATTATTTTTAAAAATCTTAATCTTGTAAGATGATTTGAGTTGAATTTCTGAAAAATTGACTTGCAATGTTTCATATTTTTACTTATAAAAATTCTAATTCTCCGTTATTTATTTTACAGTAAGTTTTATTTAAATTTTACTTAAATAAAATCTTAAAGCCTAAATTCTGAAACTAACCTACAAATCTGATCTAAATCCTATAATTTAACAAAAACAAATTAAGGATATAAGAATCTAATTTGAAAACTTGAACTAGGTAACAAGACAGAGCATAGAAATTTTTAACAGCATACATATTTATGCAATTCACACATCAGACAGTAAGTATTGAACACATGAATCTATTTTCTATTTTATAATGTATATGTATTTATATATATTTTAAATAGATAAGTTGTTAAATTAGTATAGCATAATTTTAATTTGAAATTAGGAATTGTGATTTATTTTTGGATTTAAGTTTTTCAAAAAAAAAAAATTTAATAAAATACTAAATGATTTTAAATATGTAAGATAAATGTTTTATTGGTTTAAAATTCATTTTAACTTAAGTCTGAATATTTTAAATAAGTTGCAAAAATGTTGTATTATTCTTTTTAAAATATTAATTTATAAAATGTGATTTGTTAATTTAATTTGAAATTTAAAATACAATTTAATTTATGAAACATGTATTCATGTAAGTTGTTGTAACCTCTTTTATAAATCTATTTTAATTATTTAAAAGTATTTTTTTTCAAATGATTTATTTGTATGTTGTTTTATTTATAAGAACATCTTTCTTTATTCTTTAGAAATTATTTTAATACATAACTAAGTATAAGAACTAGTTAACTAAGTTTAAACATTCATTAAGCTTAATTTTTCTTTAACATTTAATTAAGATAACAAATCATTTAAAAAAAACATATATATGTATCTATATTAAATAAGAAATTAACTTTGTTATTTAAAATTTAAATCTCAAATATCATTTTAAAAAAACATTAAATCAAATTAACCTTTCAAATCACAAATTTTATATATATTAAAGTTTGAAAACACTTATTAAATTTAAATTAAAAGTTTAATTGTTTTTAATATCCTTTCATTTTAATTTTAACACAAGATAAATTTGTTTTAAAATCTTAAGAGTTAAAATAAATTTAATTAAAAACATAAATAATTTATAAACTAACATGAAGACATTTTTTTATTAATCTAAAAGCTTATTTAAAAATAATAAAATAAGTATGCACATTTTACAATCATATAAATATTACATAATAAAATCAATAAGTAAGTATTAGAATACATTACATACATATACAATTTTCATACAAGGTTTAAAATAAATTCTAAAAGGAAAATAACATTTAAAACATAAATTAAACATTAAAATAACACTTGTAAGGATATTTGGCTTATTAAAAGACATTTGTAAGAATGTAAACATATAAGGGACAAGTGGCAACTCTATTGATAACTTAATTTAAAATTTAAAGTTTGTAAAATATGAAGAAGGATTTTACTATTAATTTACAGCGTGTAGATATATGGTTAGAGTTTCCGCTGTGTGTTATTCTGTGTTGATGTTCTTATATTGTATTAGACAGAAATGTTATAACTGTCTAAATTGAGATGTTTAGTTGTGTACTCTGATGTATATGATACTATGTATATGTTTTATATTATATTTAAATCGTTCCGCTGTGAGATTCTGATGTGTTGTTTCTTTTCCTTCTCTTTCTTTTCTTCTTCTATCCCTTTCTTTCTTAATTAGTGATGCGATTTTCTGGTGATAGAAAGTCGGGTCGCTACAATTGATACCAAGTGAGATAGTCTAGGCTTTGCAACCATCAACAACGACTCACTCGACTGGTAGGCTTTTCAACCATCCCAGCCCCGCCGTGGCTCCCATTGGTACCTCGGATTTGCTTTTACGGTCAGCCTCTCGACTCGCAATCAACCCAGGGCCTTATACTACCCAAAAGGGACATGTAGGGGTAAGAGTCTCCCGTTCGCCACCTAACGCAAAGCGAGAACCCCCTAGCATGCTGTAATGTAGCAAACCCGATCCTGGTCTCACCGAAACCAAACGCCATCTTAATGTCCAAGTTGTACTTAAGGGTTTTAAACAATTAAAACTTATATTCGGGATGATATATAAACAGATAGATGAATCATATTATTACAAGAGATAATTCATATCAATATTCATCTTCACAAAGCATCATATCACATAACAGAGATATCCAGATCATTCAGTATCAACCAATATCAATCAACATCCAGTATCAACCAATCACCCAATATCATTCAACATCCAATATCAATCAATCATCTAATATCGATCATCCATATCAAAATGAAATTGATTAACTCTTAATCACCTGGATTACCTAAATCCTTTTCATTTATTTATTCCAAATAAATAAATTAATCATTTCTAATAATCTTCTTTAATTAATCTTCCTTGATTAATTATCTTTAATTACATTCAAGTAATTATCCTATCCATATTCAGTAATTAACCCTTTAATTACTATCATTAATTACAATAATTAATGATCATTAATTAATTAATTATAATTAATTACATTAATTCTTAATTAATTACAATTAATTAATCATATTTAAATTAATTACTTAATTAAACAATCCTTAATTACATCATTAATTATAATAATTAATGATCTCTAATATTTAAATAAATTACTTAATGAAAATTTAGTAATTAATCTAATTATTAATCACCTTGATTAATATTAAATTTAGTAATTAACTATCTTTAATTACTCATTAATCAAATTGATTATCCAATAATTAATCATTAATTAATTCCTTAATTAATTACAAAAGTAATTATCCAAATTACTAATTGCATTCTAGTAATTATCAATATTACTTCTCTAAGCAATCCTGCTCCACTAATTACATTAAATAATTACACTCTTAAAATCATCAAATGATTTATTGAAATTAATTAAACTAAATTAATTAACTTAAATAAATCACATATCAAAATTATATAAAATTTACTGAATGAAAGTATTAGTTCACACTAATTAAAATCTGGGTGATTAAAACTGCTCCGTTATTTATTTCTATTTTTAATGATTATTATAAATTAATTAATCTAATTAATTATCTAAATTAATCACATTAATTAATTGTAATATAATCTTAAGTTAATTATATTTAAACAATTACATAAATGATTATTATAAATTAATTAATCTAATTAATTATCTAAATTAATCACATTAATTAATTGTAATATAATCTTAAGTTAATTACCAAGTGCGACGACCCGACTTTCTATCACCAGAAAATCGCATCATCTTTAAGAAAGAAAGAGATAGAAAAGAGAAAAGATAGAGAAGAAGAAAGAAACAACACATCAGAATCTAAACAGCGGAACGAATAAATTATATTAATCACATAATACTTTACATAGTATCATATACATCAGAGATACACAGCTTAATCAACTCATACTAGACAGTTATAAACACCTGTCTAGTTATACAACTCAATACAATAACTCAGAAAACACACAGCGGAAAAACTCTATAGCTATACGCAGAAGCCTCCTGCTCCATTGCTCCTCCAGAATTCGTCAAGCCAATCTAAATCCTAACCTGAATCCCTTGGCTACTCGTAAAAATTTGAGTACCCGAGAAGTAATACTGATAATTACTGGAATGTAATAAGTAATTTGGATAATTACTTTTGTAATTAATTAAGGAATTAATAAATAATTAATTATTGGATAATTAATTTGGTTAATGAGTAATTAAAGATAGTTAATTACCTAATTTAATATTAATCAAGGTGATTAATAATTAGATTAATTACTAAATGTAATTGATTTTAATAAAGTAATTTATTTAAATATTAGAGATTATTAATAATTACAATTAATGATGTAATTAAGGATTGTTTGATTAAGTTAAAATTAAAATATGTGATTAATTAATTGTAATTAATTAAGAATAAATATAATTAATTATAATTAATTAATAAATGAGTAATTAAATGTTAATTACTTATGATTAAGGTTAATTAATTTATAAAATTAATTAAGGATTAATTACTTATTGTAATTAGAGAATGGTTAATCAAAGATGTTTAATCAAGTTAAATACTTAGTGAATAATTAATTAACTAGGTTAATTAATTAGTGGATGTTAAGCAGGATTTAAATGAGTAATTAATTTAATTTATTTTAAATTAATTAGAGATGGTTGTAATTAATTTAATTCATTTTAAATTAATTATAATTGTTGGTTAATAAATCATTGCTTATGGATGTTATTGATTGAATGGTTGTGATCTCAGTAATGAGATGAGTCGTATCTGTATGATATGAATGCTTGGTTTAAGTATGATGGTTTGTGATGGATTATTAGGTTGTGATGCTTATCTATTTATAGATGATGCAGATTATCTGCTTATGATATGAATGTGATTATCTACTGTGATATATAGTTTATCTATCTATGTGAATTAGATAATAATGAAATAAGTTAATTGTTTAAAACCCTTAAGTACAACTTGGACATTAAGATGGCGTTTGGTTTCGATGAGTCCGGGATCGGGTTTCCATATTTGGATATCCGAAAACCACATCGATTCCAATTAAACGTTAGGTCGTTAATCCAAGTGGAGCAAGTGAAGACTTGAGGTGTAAGGGCTATACGTCAGTATAACTCTGTGGGTGATTCCGTAATGAGTTTGACGGAATAGTACTTATAGATTCGAGATGAGATATAGAGTGCAAGGGTTATCGTCGTTAACTCTGAGGGTGATTCCAATACGAGTGTAACGAGATAATGCCTTCGGTTTCGTTCGAACCCGGAACGAACTTGTATAGATTGAATGCTTTCAGAACATCGTCAAGTGGACGATGAGCATTCTAAGATTGATATGTCCTATAAAGGTAATCGTAACCTCAAACCTCATCAACCGGGAATGGCTAAAACAGGGGAGGTGCAGCAAAGCTTCGTGGGTAGCTCCCACTGGATAGCAAGATTTACTCCTGTCTAGAGGTCCCTTTATATTTCGGCTGTGTGGCAGTTGGTGACGACCAATCTGCGGGGTGGTCTTGTTCGGAACTGTTCAGTAAGGAACGGGTCCGGCTTTGTGTTGCAGGGGAGTTAGGGTGGCTCCTCGTACGGTGATCTAGGCCACGTACTGTGACGGGCGGTACCCCAGTAGCCCTGCCATTGATGGAATCCATAATCCAATAAGTGCCTGTACGGTTTTGATTGTGCCCAACTATGTTGGAACGTGAGATGTAAGCATTCCAGCTATTTCTGTATTTTATTTTGAAAACCCTAGACACTATTATAATATCACTGGATTTCCTATCAAATGTTTTGGTTAGCGTAAGGTAAATTTTTTTCATGTTTATGTGTGGGAAGTCTTACGTGATACCTTTTGTTTTCAAAGGATTTTCTAAAGTTAAGCAACTTTTATCCCCTTTTACTCACACCAGACCCCTGTCTGACCTGAGTGTTTATTTTTTGTTTTATTAAACTCTTGGGTACTCATATTACGTATGAGTAGTCAAGTGTTCAGGATTGCTTTGACGAGTTTCTGGAGGAGATAATGGAGCAGGAGGCTTCAGCGTGTAGATATATTTAGTGGTTCAGCTGTGTTTGAGTTGTATCTGTTTTTCTCTGATGTACTTGGGTTGTAATTGCAAGACAGATGTTTATAACTGTCTAGTTTGTGTTGTATTAGCTGTATAACTCTGATGTATATGATACTATGTAAAGTTTTATGTGATATAGTATAATTTATTCGATTCCACTGTGAGATTTTGATGTTGTCTGTTCTTTCTTTCCTTTCTTTTCTCTTTTCTATCCCTTTCTTTCTTCTTAGCGATGCGACTTCCTGGAGTTTGGAAGTTGGGTCGCTACATTGTGCTCTGATACCACAATGTAGTGTTAGCATATAAATTCACTTGTTTAAACAAGCTCTTAATAGATTTACACATGTTCTTTAAGTAGTTTGTAATCATATTTATATATATATTTTTTAAAGTTAATATAAACAAATACTTATAAACTAATTAGTTATGTATAAGTTTATATTAACTTCTAAAAAAAATATATAAATATGATTACAAACTACTTAAAGAACATGTGTAAATCTATTAAGAGCTTGTTTAAAAACTGAAACGACCCGACTTTCTTACCACAGAAAATCGCATCATTTTTAAGAAAGAAAGGGATAGAAAAGAGAATAGAAAGAAGAGAAGAAAGAAACAACATCAGAATCTAACAGCGGAACGAATAAACTATATTAATAACATAAATATTACATAGTTTACAACCATATCAGAGTACACAGATAAACATCACATACTAGACAGTTATAAACACCTGTCTAGTTATTACAACTCAATACAATCCAGAGACAACAACAGATCACACAGCGGATTACTATATATCTAACGCAGAAGCCTCCTGCTCCATTGCTCCTCCAAAATTCGTCAAAGCAAACCTGAATCCTAACCTGAATCCCTTGGCTACTCGTAAAAATTTGAGTACCCAAGAGTTTATGAAAAACAAAAATAATCTCCGGGTCAGACATGAGTCTGGTGTGAGTAACAGGTTAAAGTTGCTTAACTTTTAAAAACCTTTTAAAAAGAAAGGTATCACGTAAGACTTCCCACACATAAACATGGAAAAGTTTTTACCTTACGCTAACCAAAACATTTGACAGGAAATCCGATGATATTATAATAGTGTCTAGGGTTTTCAAATAAATAAGAAATAGCTGAAATTGTTACATTCATTAAATTCCAGCTACTAGCCACAAAAGTGGGTAATACAATCAAAACCGTTGGCACTTATTGGATTTTGGATTCCATACAATGGCAGGGTTACTGGGGTACCACCCGTCACAGTACATGGCCTAGATCACCGTATCGAGGAGCCACCCTAACTCCCCTGCAACACAAGGCCGTACCCATTCCTTACTGAATAGTTCCAAACAAGACAACCCCGACGGTTGGAGCTCAAAACCGTCCACACAGCCGAAATATAAAGGGACCTCTAGACAGGGGTAAATCTCGCTCTCCAGTGGGTGCGACCCACGAAGCCTTGCTGCACCTCCCCGGTTTTAGCCATTCCCGGTTGATGAGGCTTGAGGTTACGATTACCTTTATAGGACATATCACTTAGAATGCTTATCGTCCACCTGATGATGTTCTAAAAGCATTCAATCCATGCAAGTTCGTTCCGGGTTCGAACGAAACCGAAGGCATTATCTCGTTACACTCGTTTTGGAATCACCCTCAGAGTTAACGACGATAACCTTTGCACTCTAAACCACCATCTCGAATCTATAAGTACTATTCCGTCAAACTCATTACGGAATCACCCACAGAGTTATATTGACTTATAGTTCTTATACCTCGAGTCTTCACAAAGCTCCACTTTGATTCACGACCTAACATTATTTGGAATCGATGTGGTTTTCGGATATCCAAAATATGGAAACCCGATCCCGGTCTCATCGAAATCCAAAGCGTGTCTTTTAGGTCCAAGTTGTTTTAAAGTTTTAAAACAATTCAATATAGTATCTATATACACACAGATAGATAATTCATAAATCATAACTGATAATCAACATTATCAAGTAATCCACATTATCAATATCAAATAGATATTCCGTAAATCACCATCACAATAGATAACCTATATTATCATCACAATACAGTCAAACATCCATACCATACAATATCATTTATCTCATTACTGATATCACAAAGCATCCAAGTCAATCAATGACATCCATTCATACATAAGCAAAGATTCACTCATACCACAGTATAATTAATTTAAAATGAATTAAATTAACTATCTCTATCTCTAATTAATTTAAAGTGAATTAAATTAATTACTTTATCTATAATTAATTTAAAATAAATTAAATTAATTACTTCACCAATATAAATCTTGCTTATCAATCATTTAATTGATTACAATCAGTTAATGATTCATCATTAATTATCTTAATTAATCACCTTTGATTAATTACCCTTAATTACATTCATGTAATTATCCTTAATTAATTTCACAAATTAATTAACCTCAACAAAACAGTAATTAACCTTTAATTACTTCAATTAATCAATTAATCATAATTAATTACATTAATCCTTAATTAATAAATTACCTTAATTGTCCATTATTGATTAATTAATCAAAATTAATCAACGTTAATTACATCATTAATTAAAATAATTAATGATCCTTAATTATTTCTTAAATTAATTACTCTAATAATTAACTAACTTAATTACTATATTAAACCAAATTAATTAATTTCTTAATTAATTAATATGGTTATTAAGTTAGTTAATTACTTGGAGTAATTAATTTAAGAAATAATTAAGGATCATTAATTATTTTAATTAATGATGTAATTAAAGTTGATTAATTTTGATTAATTAATCAATAATAGATAATTAAGGTAATTAATTAATTAATTAAGGATTAATGTAATTAATTATGATTAATTAATTAATTGAAGTAATTAAAGGTTAATTACTGTTTTGTTGAGGTTAATTAATTTGTGAAATTAATTAAGGATAATTACATGAATGTAATTAAGGGTAATTAATCAAAGGTGATTAATTAAGATAATTAATGATGAATCATTAACTGATTGTAATCAATTAAATGATTGATAAGCAAGATTTATATTGGTGAAGTAATTAATTTAATTTATTTTAAATTACTTATAGATAAAGTAATTAATTTAATTCACTTTAAATTAATTAGAGATAGAGATAGTTAATTTAATTCATTTTAAATTAATTATACTGTGGTATGAGTGAATCTTTGCTTATGTATGAATGGATGTCATTGATTGACTTGGATGCTTTGTGATATCAGTAATGAGATAAATGATATTGTATGGTATGGATGTTTGATTGTATTGTGATGATAACATAGGTTATCTATTGTGATGGTGATTTATGGAATATCTATTTGATATTGATAATGTGGATTACTTGATAATGTTGATTATCAGTTATGATTTACAAATTATCTATCTGTGTGTATACAGATACTATATTGAATTGTTTTAAAACTTTAAAACAACTTGGACCTAAAAGACATGCTTTGGATTTCGATTAGACCGGGATCGGGTTTCCATATTTTGGATATCCGAAAACCACATCGATTCCAAATAACGTTAGGTCGTGAATCAAAGTGGAGCTTTGTGAAGACTCGAGGTATAAGAACTATAAGTCAATATAACTCTATGGGTGATTCCGTAATGAGTTTGACGGAATAGTACTTATAGATTCGAGATGGTGGTTTAGAGTGCAAAGGTTATCGTCGTTAACTCTAAGGTTGATTCCAAAATGAGTGTAACGAGATAATGCCTTCGGTTTCGTTCGAACCCGGAACGAACTTGTACGGATTGAATGCTTTCAGAACATCGTCAGGTGGACGATGAGCATTCTAAGTGATATGTCCTATAAAGGTAATCGTAACCTCAAGCCTCATCAACCGGGAATGGCTAAAACAGGGGAGATGCAGCAAGGCTTCGTGGGTCGCACCCACTGGAGAGCGAGATTTACCCCTGTCTAGAGGCCCCTTTATATTTCGGATGTGTGGACGGTTTTGAGCTCCAACCGTCGGGGTTGTCTTGTTTGGAACTATTCAGTAAGGAATGGGTCCGGCCTTGTGTTGCAGGGGAGTTAGGGTGGCTCCTCGGTACGGTGATCTAGGCCACGTACTATGACGGGCGGTACCCCAGTAGCCCTGCCATTGTATGGAATCCAAAATCCAATAAGTGCCAACGGTTTTGATTGTATTACCCACTTTTGTGGCTAGTAGCTGGAATTTAATGAATGTAACAATTTCGGCTATTTCTTATTTATTTGAAAACCCTAGACACTATTATAATATCATCGGATTTCCTGGCAAATGTTTTGGTTAGCGTAAGGTAAAAACTTTTCCATGTTTATGTGTGGGAAGTCTTACGTGATACCTCTCTTTTCAAAAGGTTTTTAAAAGTTAAGCAACTTTAACCTGTTACTCACACCAGACCCATGTCTGACCCGGAGTTTACTTTTGTTTTTCATAAACTCTTGGGTACTCAAATTTTTACGAGTAGCCAAGGGATTCAGGTTAGGATTCAGGTTTGCTTTGACGAATTTTGGAGGAGCAATGGAGCAGGAGGCTTCTGCGTTAGATATATAGTAATCTGCTGTGTGATCTGTTGTTGTCTCTGGATTGTATTGAGTTGTAATAACTAGACAGGTGTTTATAACTGTCTAGTATGTGATGTTTATCTGTATACTCTGATATGGTTGTAAACTATGTAATATTTATGTTATTAATATAGTTTATTCGTTCCGCTGTTAGATTCTGATGTTGTTTCTTTCTTCTCTTCTTTCTATTCTCTTTTCTATCCCTTTCTTTCTTAAAAATGATGCGATTTTCTGTGGTAAGAAAGTCAGGTCGTTTCAGTTGGTATCAGAGCCAGGTTTTTGAATTTTGGAAATGTAGATTTGCGGATTCTTTTAGGAAATGCAGATTTACTTGATTTAGATTTTGCAGATTTTTAAAGAGAATGTATGTATGAAGAAAATGAGTTTGATCTTTGTTTTGATTAGGGAAGAATGAAAATGCAATATGAAATGAAGATGCAAATTTAACTAATGTATTTCAGATTTACTAAAAGAAAAGAAAAATTAAAACAAAATTCTAACACTTGTCAAAAGTTAGACACTTGTCTATTTGTAAATGCTAATTTTGAACACTTGTTTCTCTAAATAATTAGTACTAATTACAAATTAATGTGTATGTTAACTTAAATTTAAGTTGTTAGTTTATATTAAAATATGTGTATGAATTATAAATGTAAACAAACCATGTTTACAAAACTTACACTAATAAAAATTAAAACAATTTAAAATTTAAACTTTTGAATTTAAATTCAAACTAAATTCAAAATCAATTATATTTCAAATCAAGTTATAAATATAAATTCAATTTGAAATAAAAATTACAAATTCTTATTCAAAATTTATTTATAAAGACAATTCAATGTTAATATTGCTTTTATAAATCTCTTTTTATTATTAAATTAAAAATAATTTTACAAGAAATATATTTTTATTAAATAAATAATCCATTTTATTAAACCATGAAACCATTTGTTGAATTTATTCTAAATTTAAAACTCAATCCAATTTAATTTAAACATTTAATATTTTTTTAATCAATTTTAAAATCATATATTTATTTATGAAATAGTTTTAAAAACTCAATACTAATTTAAAATCAAAATTTCCAATTTATAACGTATATATATTAGAATTTTAAAACATGGTTCATTTATTAAATTTAAACCAAAATCATTTATTTAACTTTGAAAAGCTTAAATATTAATTACTACAAATAATAAAACTAGAAAAATATGCTTTACTTATTAAAATTTAAACAATACCAATCTATTTAAAATATAAACCATATATTTATTTATAAATAGAAATCAATTTATTATTTAAAAAGATAAAATAACCAATTTAAATATTTACTGAAGAAGATTATTAAATCTATTTGAATAATTATTAACAGAACATCAATATCAATTTAATTTTAACTACAGATTATTAAATTGATATTGTTAAAAATTCCGGGATATTACAATAGCAAAACATGTTAAGCCTTGGGCCAAAGCCTGAATGTTGTTCCAGGAGATAACTTAAGATTTGATTTACTATCATCCTCCATTATACCGCAATCAACTCAAACTTCTTGTAATCAACGTTGCAAATGGACAGTAGTCATCAAGTCATTGCACGAATGCAGTAACTAGCAAACCAATTCAGCGAACCCACCTCTAATTAAATTCAAAGGCACAGGAAGAATCAAAGATCAAACTTGGCAAGCTATGGAATGGATCAGTGGCGAGCTAACTTCAGGTTGGCAACAAGATAAGGTCGACTACAGTTTGAAAGCAAGCTAGGGCTTATATTCAAAAAAGGTGATAGGTTGGCTAGGGTTCACAAAGTAGACGAATGTTTAGGTGGATCAATGGTGAATGAAATGATGAATCGGGCTGAGTGAATGCTTGGGTTGCCTGGAATCAAATCGCTAAAGGTTGGATCGTGTGAGGAGGCAAGATTGGTTTGGGTCAAGTAAAGCTATGGGTCAGTTCAAACATATAAGTAGACAAGCAGAAAGAATTTTTTTGGCTAAATAATAGAGTTGCTAGCGTCCCGACCCAACTCGATTAAACTTTTCTCAGAAAGTTAGGTCGCTAGTGACCTATCCCACTCGGGTTGCTAGCAACCCAGACAAAATAATGTGGGAAGATAGAAAGAGGAAAAGAAACTTCACATACTCTTCTTGAACTCGATCTCTTACAACTGTTCATCATTTCGACGCATCCCGAGAAGCTATGGGTAGATATGAGATGCGATGTCAAGTAGTAGCAGTCAGAAACAAAGAAAGATGACCAAAAACATTGGGTTAACCTATTCATAGAACTCTAATACAATCACTTACTTGGAGATTGACAGATGGATGTTAAGAGAGATAACTTCCAGAGCATGCCTTGTTTACAACGAAGACATACTTTAGGGGAAAATGTTATCTGGGTTTTTAACCTAGCAGAAACTAATAAAAAATAAACAACCTTGTGTAGACATGATGGTTCGGGACTTAACCAGAAAATCTAAGGCAAAGGATCAACAAGGGCTAAGCTATACGACTAAGTCAACGACTGGGATCAACGAACTCAAGAGATCAGCATTCTTTAGTTCAATCAGTAGCTAAACACAAACAACTAGTGAATATCGAAATAACTCTGATAAGAGGCTATGGAAACATCTCCAATTCCAAACTCTAGAAAAATCCTTAGTGTTTGGATCATCAGTTACCCATGCCTCTTCGTAAACCTTCCAATAAGACAGCCAAAGAATACTACGAAAAAAGACCAAGACCTTGGCTTGCAAAACAAGCCAAGTCTATGGGTCGACCCATTGCTTTGCCTTGTTTTGCGAGCCAAACTTTCCCAAGGTCGTTTCCTACCTACCTGCAAGCTAACAATGGAGTGGCCTGGCCCAAAAGCTCTCCAACCCATATAATACCATCCTACCTGCATCATAAACTGGATCTTCTCCGGACTGGTTGCTGAAGCTCTGTTGGAATTATTCTTCACTTCCTTCCTCCATCACAACAATCTTAAAGGAATTTACTGTGATTCTCCAGTGGATTCTAACTTTGGAGACTCAATCTAGCTAAATATAATCAAAGCCTTGTTATCAAATATCTCTTGTAACAAAAATCAGTCTTTAATAAAACCATAAAATGGACGTAGGCTTCATTAACAGCCAAACCACTATAAAAATTCTCTGTCTACTTTCGTTTAATGTTCCTTTCTTGATATCTGTGATTTGTGATATTGATCTGTCAGGATAGGGCCGGTGCTTTCAAATCCAACCCAGGGCATTGGTCTATTTTTTGGGTCAACACACCATACTTGATTATTTATTTTTGCAAAGGAAGGCTCTGCCACCGTTGCATTCTATTATTTTATTTTTGCAAGGGTAAGCTCTGCGACCACAGTATTTAGTTATTTTACTTTTGCAAAGGTAGACTCTGCCGACATCGCATATTTAAATATGTTATGAGATGTTATTATTTGCATATATTGTGAGAGTAGTTACTCATATTTTTTATTTGAATAAAGTAAGAGTATTGTGATTTAACTTGTAAACCTTAGTGACACCGGATAACGATAGTTTGGTGGGAATTATTATCATATATAAAAAGGTGAAATGACATATGATGTGGTAAACCCTTTAGTAACATCAGATTAATGACATTTAGGTGGGATTGCTGTTAGAATGGAATTTGAATATAGTAAACCCTTAATGATATCAGGTTAATGAAAGTTAGGTGGGATTACTATCGTATATACGCTTGTGAAAAATGTTAAAATTGTAAATTGACCAACAAGTGCTATACAAAATAGAGCTAGTATCTATCCTAGCCGGATTGACTCAGGGTAGCACCATGAGTGTGGCATCCTTTCCCTAATGTCACTAGTCCGTTGATCTACTGTACGAGCATAAAGTGTTGTGGCTACATAACTTAAATGAGAAGATGGATAGAGGAGTGTTTTCATGCAGGCTTTAGTAGACAGGAAGGATCATGCATAATATTGTAGATTGTGTGGGTGCACCCACAATGCTGATTCATAGGCGGTGTTCATTATCATAAGGTGTTGATTTGATTTTTGGTATATTGAGTCATAGGTGGTACTGGGTATCGATTTAAATTTGGTAGTTAACCAAATTTACCACTATTAGATGATTATATGATATGACATTAATAACTCGTGATTATAGAGAACCATAATCGAATAGATGTGCGATTGTGGTCAGACCAAATGGAAACAAAACATCTGAAATATTATTTATATATGACATCTATACCGAGGTTGGGTAATTGACATATTAAAATGATGATTTTGTTCTGTTCCCTTTTATTTTTTGATATTTGAGTTCACTCATAGCTAGTTTTTAGCCTGTCCCGGGTTGTTATTTGTTTTATCAACCTTGGGTCAGATTGAGATTTTATTTCAGGATCTACTTTCACAATATCATTCTACCTTGTGATTTTTGGAAAGGAACGTGCATGGTCTAGATACAGTAATCCATTTCTCATACTTTGCTATACTAGCCGTAGAAGATGAGGTGATCTTCGACCAGATCATTCGAGATTTCAGGATAGTACTCTAGGATTTAAAAGGGATAGTGACCATATGCATAGTTATATATGTATCTTTTTGATGATGTTTGTAACAGGAGGTTGTCATAAGTTGTATATAAGGATGTGATGTATATGTATGTATGTGTGACTTTTTGACCATAATGATGTTGTTGTTAATGCTTTATTTTATATATTCCAATCTATATATTATTCACCTTGGGAAACTCATGTATATTGCTTTATGCCAAGATGAGATACATGCTTTATAGAGATTCATGCATATGATATCATACATTCGTGTTGACAGAAGGTTATATATACCATAGATCGCTCCTATCATGTCCTTTACTCTATGCTTTTGGACGTTAACCTCCCTCTGATAGTATGGGTATTGGGCTGGGGCATTACTAAGTGGCATAAAACCCTAGGTTAGATTGATTTGGAGATAGCAATATAAATTATCCTTAGAGGAGTGAGACATAGGTGGTGTACTCGAGTTTAGATAACCTATATAGTGGATACATAAATCAGAAAATCTTCTTTTGAATTTTGAGGGACTATGTGGTTGATTATCTGCGTATAGTATAAGTATAGATAGGAAAAAAAAAATTCTTATTCATTGTAATGTCTATCTATAATTTTCCTCTATTTCTAATAAAGTTGTATTTCACCTTCTTGATATAGAAAATATTGTTATACCTAGAGGTGATCATGTTGGTGCCTAGACCGGATTCCATAATGGTCAATCTAGTAGCACTTGTAATTCTGAAGTAATGATAAACAACGATAAGTGGAAGGAATTTATGAAAGGAATGTAGGATACTGCAGTAGTTAGAACACCAAATTCTGCACCTCTCTCGAACTTTACTAGACAATGTGGTGATTTTGCTAGTCTATGCAACAAACTGTTGGTTAGGAATAAAGATCCCATGGGCATCTATATCTGGTTAAGAAATTGTAAGAGAGTCTTCGATTATATGGCTCTTGCAGGGGAAATGGAAGCTCGCATTTAGACAACGACAAGGTAGAGCATTAGATTGGTATGATGTTATGACTTTAGAGATTCTTGAATAAGAGATTTCGTGGGAGTGATTCAAGGACATGATTAGAGCTCATTTTATTCCTGAATTGGCCAAGGAAATTCTATTTAATAAGTTTATTGATCTAAAGCAAGATAAAATGTCAATGCAAGAGTGTGTGAATCAGATTTAATGCTCTATCGAAATATGAACCAGCATTAATTAGTACACCCCTAGAGAAGAATGAGAAGTTTCTTCCAGGTATGAGAAAAGACCTCGGGGATAGACTTCTAGCTTAGTTGTGTAGTTCATTTGAGGATATCGTTGAAAAAGTGCTTCGTTATGAGAGCGTCTATGAAGAAGATAAAGAAGTATGAACTCTAGATGAACAACAAGGGTAAGGAGCGAAGCATAAATTCTTTTATCCTATGAAGGACCAAAGATTCAAGAAGAAGCAAGTCAAACCCAATCCTAGATATCAACAAAAGAAGAAAATTGATAAATCTTAGATCATCTGTTACATTTGTGGAGTCAAAGGACACTTCACAAATGAATGTCAAAAACTCAAAATAGTGATACCGGGAAATGCTTCAACTACAATAAGATTGGCCATATCATAAAGGATTGTTTGAAGCAAATCAAGTAGAAACATAAGAAGCTATTGCTATTGAATTTGCCGGCCCATCGAATCAGTGAAGGGAAACGCAGCCGCAGTTCTTGAAGGTATGATTACAATATCTAATATATTTTAATAAGTTCTTTTCGATATGGGTGCTTCATATTCATTTATATCAAAAGAGCTAGTGGATAAATTAAATTTGGATTATCCATTGCTAATAACATTACTTGGTGTAGTAAATCCTATAGGTGGTTACGCTACTTTAGGGATGAAATACTATGATTTGATTGTTGATCTATATGGATACTCCTTTGTTTGCAATTTGCATGCTATAAGTCACTTAGGTTTTGGAATTATTGTAGGAATGGACTTGCTTAAGCACTATGATGATCGCTTGTTTTGTGCTGATCGAGTTATTACTCTAAAGCATCCAGATCATAGAAATTGTATTGCATTTGCCCTAGATGCTTCAAAAGTCAGGTCTTGCATTTCACTTTATGCCATGGAATCTCAAGACAATGAAGTGGAAAAGATTCCAATTGTTATAGAATTTGCAGATGTATTTGATTTTGTAGAAGGATTAACTCTTGTAGAGCTGTAGATTTCTAGGTAGATTTAATTTTGGGTTCTCATCATGTTAGTATACCTCTTAGTCGAATGTGTCCTACCGAGATAGAAGAATTACGAACTCAATCAAAAGGACTTGAGCAGAAGAAATTTATTAGACCAAGTAGTTCGCCATACGGTGCGGTGGTAGCATTCGTAGAGAACGCGGATGAGTCCCTATGGATGTCCATCGATTATAGGAAGTTGAATGAGATGACGATTGAAAACCATTATCCATTGTCATGGATTGCTGTTCCTTTTAACCAGTTGAATGGAGAGAAAGTTTTCTCGCAACTTGATTTAGCTACTAGTTTTCACTAATTACAAGTAGCAGATGATAGTATTCCTCTTATAGCATTCAAAAAAAAGATACATATCCTACTAGTGGCTAGTTATGTCTTTCGATTTGATGAACGCATTGATGAATTGAGTTTTCCACAGTTATCTGGATAAATTTGTGCTAGTATTCATTGATGATATCTTGGTCTATTCAAAGACCGAGGAAGAGCATGTAGAACATCTAACAATTGTCCTAGAAACTTTAGGATCACATCAACTTATAGCTAAATTCACATAATTCCAATTTTGGCAGAAATAAGTGAAATTTATTAAAAATATTATCTCTGATAAAGGCATTTCTATTGATTCGTCAAAGATTGAAGCTGTTTAGAAGTGGAAAAGACCAAAGTCAGTTACATATATTTGAGTTTATTGGATTTGACTAGATATTATAGACGTTTTTTTCAAGACATTTCAAAAATTTCAACTCTGCCGACCCATTTGATGAAGAAATGAGTAAAGTATAACTGGTTGGGAAGGTGTGAAATAGTATTTCAAAAGCTGAAAGAATTATTACCTCATGCACTTATTCTAAATGTGCCTAATGGTAATAAAGATCAAGTAGTATATACAGATGCTTGCGAGACTGGTCTTGGATCTGTGTTGATTCAATGTGATAGGGTCGTCACATATATGCATCAAGAAAGTTAAGACTAAATGAAACCACATATACTATTAAGATCTAGAGCTAGTGGTAGTACTATTTGCTTTGAAATAACAGAGACATTATCTATTAGAAGAACGATTCATTCTCTA
Source organism: Allium cepa (assembly GCA_030765085.1). NCBI lineage: Eukaryota > Viridiplantae > Streptophyta > Magnoliopsida > Asparagales > Amaryllidaceae > Allium > Allium cepa. The sequence goes on from CM060931.1 coordinate 466,337,457, forward strand.
TATAGATCATAAATCCTTGATATACTTGTTTTCTCAGAAAGATCCGAATAGCGGTAGCAAACTTGATATGAATTTCTAGTCGCACATGTTTTTGAGATGCTGTACACTCCAACAAAAGAAAACAGAGTGGCTGATGCTCTTAGTCAGAAGCAGCACGCCAATGGTTTCTATGATGATTGCTGAATGAAAAGATTAGGAATAGTTAAGTTTTTGTAATGTTTAGTTTAGAATGATGAATAACTCATCCTTTATATTGGCTAGTTTAGAAGTTCAATAAAACTTAATTGATAATGTTCGAGCTAGTTAGAAAGATGATCCTATGTTGATTAATCGAATTCAATGGTTGTAGAATAAAGAAGATAGTGATGATCTGAAGAAGTTTGATCTTGACTCGAATGATAGCTTACAATCGAAAGGAAGGCTATGTATTCCTAACATCGTCGACATAAGAAATGACACTATATAAGAATGTCATCGCTCCATGTCCATAATTCATCTAGTGGAACGAAAATGTGCAATGATATGAAACTCATGTATTATTGGGAAGGTATGAAGCATGATACAATATGAATATGTGAAGAAATTCACAACTTGTCAGTTACTGAAGGGAGAACATCAGAAACCCAACGGATTACTTCAGCTATTAGAAGTATCGCAATGGAAATAGGATCAAATCTCCATGGACTTTATTAATGGACTTCTACATTTGAGGCATGGAAATGAAAGCATTTGGGTAATAACCGACCTACTTAGTAAAAGTGCATATTTTATTCATGTGTGCTCGAATAGAACAACAGAAAGCTTAGCCATATTATTTTTCAAACATATTGTCCGATTACATGGAGTGGCCAATAGTATAATTAGTGATCGGGATCCACTTTTCACTAGCCATATCTGGCAGTGTTTGCAAAGTACCTTAAGAACACAACTTAATCTCTGTACAGCCTATCATCCACAGACGGACGGACAAACTAAATAAGTTAATAGAATTGTAGATGACCTTTTGAATTTGTGCATTCTTGAATTTATTGGTTCTTGGGAAGACCATATTCATTTAGCAGAATTCTCTTATAATAACAGTTTCCAATCCATTATTGGCATAGCTCCTTTCGAAGCTCTCCATGGAAGGCCATGTTTTTCTTTGTTGGTTAGAAACTAGTAACAGACAAATACGAAGTCTAGATATGGTGTGAGAGACAACTAAGAAGATTGATTTTATCAGAGATCGTGTAAAAACTTCTCAGTCTAGATAGAAATGTTTGCTGACAAGCATAAAAAGAACTTAGAATTAGTCGAGGATTATATATTTGTAAAAATTTCTCCAATGAAAGGAGTAATAAGATTTGGAAAAGATGGGTAATTAGCTCCTAGATATATAGGACCTTACCTAATTATGGAGTGTATTGGAAGCTTAATATATCGAGTTGATTTACCCGCGCATCTATCAGGAGTACATAACATGTTCCATGTGTCCCAGTTGAGAAAAGCATTATAAGCCCTGATATTTTTTAGAGCTAAGACAGCTTTAGGAGGTAAAAATTGTACCGAACATAGCTTTAACCATCGAGCCATAATGAATTGGAGATTCAAAGGTGAAACAATTAAGAAAAAAAGACGTTCTAATAGTAAAGGTTCAATGGTCAAACAATCTGAAAGACTGTATATGGGAGATCGAGGAACTAATGAGGTGGATATATACTGACTACATAACCTGGTCCGATTTAAAAATAGCCGTGCATTTTATTTTATTTTATTCATGGATGATTGAATGTTTTAATTGTTTATTGTTATTATTATAAATTATCCCTATTTAGAATCTGAGAGGACGTAATTTTTTATAAGAGGAGTCTGTAACAACTTGAAATTAATAATTTGATAGTTAAAAATATTTTGGAAGAAAATGAAATTAGATTATTATAACATCCCTAATTTTTGATAACATTATTCAGAAAATTTAATTAGATGAATTAAATAGAATAATGATGATAAGGGGATTGAGATTTGAATAAATCATATAAAGGGTCGTACTTAATAATAAAATAAATGGGCTTTAAATTGGTTTAAAGGTTAATCAATTTACACATGGGCATATATGTTAATAGCCATTATATGGAGCACGACTATACACTTCTTACTCTTGCACATTCACGTTTCATTTCTTAACTCCAAAAACACAAATCAAAAGTAAAAATATAGTCGGCCATTAACAAGGTGGAAAATAGGAAATTTCAATCTAAAGCTAAGGATTAAAGCAAGGGAGGATTAATCAACAACAAATCTCGAATTCCTTATCATATCTAAGGTGAATAATAATTCTATACCATCTCTATTTTATTTTATGATTATAAGTTTTTCGAATTTACGATTAAATTCGTATTTATGTTGATATAAATGATGATATGCTTGAATTATGTTATGTTCGATTTATTATTAATTCATTTACATATGAATTGGCAAGATTTTAAGGTAAAACCGAGGATTTTGATTTTTTGAAAGCCATGGATTCTTTTTTATCTTAAGCAAAACATAATCTTGGAGATAGGTTTCAATTTTTAGAATTTTCAAGCCACGAAAATTCTATTACGAATTATGAAAGGAAATTATGATATAATTGGGTTTAAAAATTTATTTTGGGAATTTCAGGAAGAAATTGGGTCTGAAATTTTAATATGTTTAATTACATGAAGAAACTGAATTTCTGCGATTTTTGGGGATTTTTCCCAGTTGATTTACTAAGGAAAATAAATTATTTTAAAAGGACTTTTATGAAATAATTGGTTTTGGTATATGAAAGGGATTAAATGTTATTTTTTATGATTTAGATCTGATGAAAGTGCGATAGTTTCAAATGTAAAGTAATTGAAACGTTTATGGCAGCCAATAAATGGTTTACAAATATGCAAGTTGTTATAAAACAATTACTAAAAGTTGCAATGTTTCGCCTTTAAATCAGAAAAAGGCGTTTCGCCTAAAATAGTAGCACCCTTCGACTCCATTGATTCCACTCTATCCTAGTAAACACCTACTTAACCAAAACACACAGTCAAAAACAATACACAAGGTAACACATAGATGGTACACGATGGATTAGAAGGATGGCAGAAGCCTTGCTGTCGAAAGGTAAGCTTCCGATGGGCTCGAAACCCTGCATTGTTTTTAAAAGATAAGTCCTTGCCTTGTTTTACTTAAAGCCTTCTAAGTAGATGGAACATATGCTTTTGATGGATTTCGAAGAAGGTTGTCATATTATATTAAAGTATGAGCTTTCGAAGGGGTACTTTTTCTTTAAATAAGAGCTTTCGAAAGGATTGGTTTCGACCTAGTTGAAACCCACCCGCTATTTTCATTCAAAGTATCGAAGTCATCAATGCCTTCGAAAGGTTATCTTTGTTTTACCTAAGTTAAACCACTTCCTAATTGCTTTCGAAAGAGGTTGAGGGTTCGAAGGTAATTGGGACGAAAGGGGATTTCGACTCTATCATTCAAACTTTTAATTTAAAGATTATGCTTTCGACTTGATGGTTCTGACATCATCAACTGTCTTCCCAAAATTTTTTATAATTGGTTTCGAAAGAGATACTTTCTTATATAACCACTTTGACCCAAATGATAGTTTTAAAGAGTAAACCCAATGTTTTTGAAGGGACACTTTCATTTTTTTTGAAGCTTGTATAAAGGATGTTTTGACACCCTCAAAAGGTATATTTGGTTTTGAAAGAGAATATTTATCAAAGACTTCGAAAGGTATGTCTGTTATGTTTTGAAAAAAAGTTTCTCTTTCGAAGGAGGTCATCGAGGTTTCGAAAGTGATGTTTTAAAGTTTTAAAACAAATAACCCGCTCTCACTTTTAGAAAGAAAATACCATGGCTTAAATAAAGATTTTGAAAGTTTTACTTCTTCTTATATTTGTTCACATTGTTATTAACCCATAATTGCATTTGGGGGAAGGGCAGAATAAACAGTTAGGTTGACCTAGTAGTGAATATAAAACCTTAAAACTAAAGATATTGACAGGGGCCAATAGTTTTATAGTAAGCCCATGAAAACTGTATGATATTGGTAAGGGCCAATAGGTTCACACTCAACCCATGAAAACTATGGTTTGACATTGGCAGGGGACAGTAGGTTTGTAGTTAGCCTATGAAAACTATATCTGGATTAAGATATTGACAGTCAGTCAACAGGTTCCCAGTAAGCCTATGAAAACTAGGATAAGAGAAAAAATATTGGGGATACCAATAAGCTTTAGTAATCCTATGAAAACTATGAAGTCGGACAGATAGTCCATAAGCATTTAATTTTTTTAATAATAACCTTTAAAGTTAATAATTGAGATAGATATTCAGAATGAATGGGGATGGGTAATCCAGATTTGATTTACTTATTTTGCATATCATCATAATATTTTGAAATGCTATGTTTTTAACCATCTTGGATGCAGAAGCACAATATTTGGTTTTGTAAATGTTTTAGGAAATAGTGAGGGGAAAACCCGTTATGCTAAGCGGTGTGATCTCACTAGATATCAAAACTGTTTGAGATGGTAGATTATTATTCATACCAAGCTTTATGTACGACTCAAATTTTTTGTTTTCCTCTTAAACCCTCGGTATTCAATTGATTTTTAGTAGGTTGAGAGTTAAGGTTTCCAGGTGTTTCTTTAGATGAATAAAACTTCCAAAGACGTGCAGTAGGCAAGCTTGTTATTAGAGTTATTTTATTTCCGCTGTATGTTTACTTGTAAAGGCATATTACTTAGTGCCTTATCATATACTCTGATCAACCAATGGGATATCTTCATATGTCGCTCTTGGCGTATTTTGTAGTGATTATATGTTATCTGAACGTGATTTGCGAATTGGAATTATATATTCAATTTGTAATATTCTAAAATGGAATGTGGAATTTGTTTTCTATTTAATTTTTTTTCATATTCTTGTGTTTCTAGGTATCAATGTATCTAATATCGCTATATTTGGTCACCGAGGAGTAATAACTATGAATGGCTACAACATCTATAGCCGTTAATTTTAAGCCTCTAAATAGAGGGATGTTTCAAGTTGTTATCAGAGCCAGGTTTATGAAACTTTAAAAGAAACTTAAACCTAAAAGATTTTTCAAACATAATCCAATAAATCATAAAATCGAGGTTTGGGTTAATGCTATAGTAACGTACTTGTACTTGATATATAGTTATATATATACATAAGTACGTATTTCCCATTCTCTTAAACCGTTCTTCTATATCTTACTAAGGCTCGTATGCAGATTTACGAGAAAGGAGATATGAAAGAAGGAAGCGGAAGAGGATATCTCGAAGGAGGAAGCAACACAACTTATGGAAATGCTCGACCCACTACCAGGAGAAACCCGGGTCAAACGGCTAATGCTATTAATCAAAATGCTGATGCCAATGTGGGTGTTGAAAATCCACCAGTAGATATGGGGGCGATGTATCAGTTCTTGGTTGGTTTGGTGCAAACAGGAGCTACTGTTGCTGTTGCTAGAAATGTAGGAGGAGCTAATCCCGTGGCTCCAGTTGGGAATAATATTGCTTTTCTTAGTAGAGATTACACAAGTTTGGGTGGGAAGCCATTCTTGGGAACGGAAGGTGCCATAGAAGTGTAGAATTGGCTGTTGCATTATGAGCGTATATTTATGGATTTGGGTCTAAATGACGAGCAGAAGAGAAGGTTGGCCTCTAGGCAGTTACAGAGGTTGGCACAACACTGGTGGAATATTGTTACTGCCAGAGTGTCGGAAGAGCAGTTAACTTGGGCGAATTTTAGAATGAGATTTGAGCAGAAGTTTTTATCTAAGTTTTCTAAGTCAGAGCTGATGAGGAAGTTTATGGATTTAATTCAAGAAGAGATGTCAATAGTCAAGTATAATACTAAGTTTGAAGAGGTTTCTTGATATGGATATGCTATTATAGATACTGATATAAAAAGGAATGAGAGGTTCATTTAAGGATTGAGACCCGAGCTTGCTAGAATAACCATGACACATGTTCGTGGTTCATGTAATGTAGTGGTGGAGATGGCCATTCTCCATGAGTAGTTACTTGCCGATCAGGCTAAGGAGAAGTTAGTGGAAGCTCAGTGTTCTTAGGGGAAGAAGAGGAAGTTCTTTAAAAAGAAGGGAGCCCTAAAGAGAGATAGTGATAAGAAGTCAAAGGCCGAGGTAGTTTGCTATAAGTGTGACAAGTAGGGTCATTTTGCGAACTAGTGTCAATAAGGAAATGGGAAGAAAGCTACAACTAAGAAGAATGTGAAGTGCTTCAAGTGTGATCAAGTTGGGCATTACTAAAATCATTGTCCAAAGCCAGTTAGGGAGGACAAAGGAAAGGTCTTTTCTATTAGACCAGCTAGGCCTACTGCACTAGATAGGGGAAAGAATGTGAGGGAATGTAGGCTTTTAATTCAGAGTATTCCAGTTAGAGTGCCTTTTGATATCGGTGCATCACATTCATTTATATCTCAGTATTTGGTTAATTGGTTATGCATAGAACTTACATACCTTATTACTTCCTTAAGGGTTGCGAATCCAATCGGAGGGTATGCAACTCTGGGGATAAGATGTGACCAGTTAGAACTTAATTTGTTAGGCCATAAAATTGCTGCAATCTATATGTTTTTGATTTCCTAGATTTTAGAATCATTTGGGTATGGATTAGTTCAGAAGGTATGATGCCAGTGTATTTTGTCAGGACGGGGAGATATCTTTGAGACACCTTGATAGTCATAACCGAATTATTTTCTCAGTGGAGAATTCTGACTAGAATAGAGGCGCTTTGTTAAGTGCAATGGAAGTGGGAGCTATGTGTGGTTCGTATAGCAAGAGAATTTTCATATGTCTTTGAGCCAGTCATAGGATTACCACCGAAACAAGCTGTTGAGTTTTGGATAGATCTTGTGCCATGAGCTGAACCTGTAACTAGACCACCTTGCAGCGACACTGATTGAGATGAAGGACTTAAAGGTGCAGCTAGTGGATCTAGAATGAAGGAATTTTATTAGACCAAGCAGTTAGCCTTGGGGAGTGGCCGTAGTATTCATGAACAAACTAGATGGGTCGTTAAGGATGTGCACTGACTATCGTAAGTTAAACGAAAGGACGATCAAGAATAAGTAACCTTTGCCGAGAATAGATGATCTGTTTTATCAGTTGAGGGGAGCTAGAGTATTTTCCCAGTTGGATTTGGCAACAGGGTTCCATCAGTTGAGAGTGGCGGAGGACAGTATTCCTTTGACAGCATTTTAGACTAGATGTGGTTCATATGAATGGTTGGTGATGCCATTTGCATTGACGAATGCACCTGCTTTCTTCGTGGATTTAATGAACCGAGTTTTCCGAGAGTACTTAGATGGATTTGTGCTGGTATTTATAGATGACATCTAATATACTCTAAGGATGAGAGAGAGCATGAAGTTCATCTTAGAGTGGTACTTAAGACGTTGAGGCAGAATCGACTAAAGATGAAGTTTACCAAGTGTCATTTTTGGAAGAAAGAGTTTAAGTTTCTTGGTCATGTGGTTTTAGAGAAATGTTAGTTAGTCAATCCAGCAAAGATCGAAACTGTGAATAATTAAAAGAGACCAGAGATAGTGACTGAGATCAGAAGTTTTCTTGGACTTCCTGGCTGTTACCAGAGATTCATTAGGATTTCTCGTGGATATTAGCACCTTTGACTAAGCTAACTAGAAAAGAGGAAAAGTTTGTTTGGTTTGACAAATGTGAGGAAGCATTCCTTAAGTTAAAACATTTGTTGACCATCGCATCCATGTTAGTAGTTCCAGACGGAAACCAATGATTGGTGGTGTATACTGATGCATGTGGAACTAGATTAGAAGCAGCGTTGACATAGAAGGGTAAAGTTATTGCCTATGCATCCAGGCAGCTTGGACCGCACGAAGAAAGATATTCTACTCATGACTTAGAGTTGGCTGTGGTGATTTTCTCCTTGAAGATTTGGAGGCATTATCTCTTAGGGGAGAGGTTTGAGTTGTATACCTATCATAAGTCTTTAAGATATTTATTCTCTTAGAAGGAGTTGAATATGAGATAGCAGAGGTGGCAGGAGTATTTGGCTGCTTATGATTTTGGTATGGAGTATATGCCAGTAAAAGGTAATAAAGTGGTAGATGCCCATAACAGAAAACATGAAAATATGGTGTTAGCTTTGTTAGTAGAGTGGAAGGATTTAGAAGATTTAGTCAATTGCAATGTGCGGTTAAGATCAATTGCTAGTTTTAGTCAGAATTCTATCAGGTTGTCTTGTTTAGATGTTCGACCAGTATTGAATCAGAGAATTGCTTCTATGCAGAAGGAGGATCCAGTGTTGACTGAGAGGATCAGAAGACTTGAGATTGGAACTGAGATCGATGATCTATAGGATTTTAGCCTTTACCAGAGAGGATGGTTGAGAAAGAAGGGACGGCTGTGTATTTCGAATGTGGAGGACTTTAGCAAAGAAGTTCTTGGAGAATGTCTTCGGTTCAAGTTTACAATCCATCCCTTAGGAATCTAGATGCATCAATATATAAAAAAAGCTTCTAGTGGGAAGGCATGAAGAGGGATGTTAGCTCACGGGTTAGGCAGTGCGTAAACTGTCAACAAGGGAAGGCCGAACATCAAAAGCCTAGTGGCTTATTTCAGCCTCTATAAATTCCAGTTTGGAAATGGGATTCGATATCCATGGATTTTATAGAAGGTTGCTAAGGTAAAGTAGAGGAAATAAGAATATATGGGTCATTGTGGATGGGTTGACCAAGAGTTCCCATTTCATTCCAGTAAAATCAACCAGGATGGCACTGGTTTTAGCTAAGTTATTCATGAAGAACATAGTAAGACTATATGGAGTTTTTAGTAGCATAGTTAGTGAAAGAGATGCTTTATTCACTAGCAAATTCTGGAAGAGTCTACAGGATGTGTTAGGCACTAAGCTCAAGATGAGTACTGCATATCACCCTCAGATGGATGGGCAGACAGAGAAAGTCAATAAAGTACTCGAGGATTTGTTGAGAGCTTGTGTATTGGATTTTGGTGGATCTTAGGAGGATCACCTACATTTGATTGATTTTTCTATAATAATAGTTACCACACCAGTATAGTAACGACACCTTTTGAAGCATTGTATAGAAGGCCATGCAAATCACCAATATGTTGGTTGGAGACCAGAGACAAATTGGTTATAGGTCTAGATTTCGTTAGGGAGGCGCCACAGAAGATTGAGATGATCCAACAAAAGATGAAGGAAGCTCAATCCAGATAGAAGAGTTACGCAGATAAGAGGCGTAAAGACCTAGAGTTCTTAGTTGGAGACATGGTTTTCATTAAAGTATCACCGATGAAGAGTGTGATACGGTTTGGGAAGTCAGGGAAATTGGCATCAAGATATGTTGATCCATTCCAGATTATAGAGAGGATTGGAAAGCTCGTATAAAGAGTAGAGTTGCCGAGTAGTATGGCAAGTGTCCATATTGTGTTTTCTTTGTCTCATCTTTGCAAGTATGTGCATGATCTAGAGGCCACTATCCCTCTGACAGGGTTGGATGACTTAGTGGTAGAGCCTGATTTGACTACTGTTAAACAACCAGTTTGGGTTGTCGCTGGTGATGAGAAAAGATAAAGAAACAAGACAATCAAGTTGGTGAAAATTGATTGGAGCGACAACGAGAAGGACTGTACTTTGGAGATAGAGGACAAGATTAGAGATACTTATCTTAATCCACTTTGAGGGTATGTCAATATTAGATTTATATAGATAGTTCCTAGTCAGTTAGATTAGTATGGCCGTTAGAAGTTGTTACAAATGATTGCAATGTTTAGTATTTAGTCCTTATAGGATTTCGAGGACGAAATTCTATAAGGGGAAGCCTGTAACATACCTAATTTTTGTTAACATTATTAAAAAATTTAATTAGATAAATTAAATAGAATAATGATGATAAGGGGATTGAGATTTGAATAAATCATATAAAGGGCCAGTTTTAATAATTAAATAAATGGGCTTTAAATTGGTTAAAAGGTTAATTAATTTACACATGGGCATATTAGTAAATAGCCATTATATGGAACATGGCTATACACTTCTTACTCTTGCCCATTCACATTTCATTTCTTAACTCCAAAACACAAATCAAAAATAAAAATATAGCCGACCATTAACAAGGAGGAAAATAGGAAATTTCAATTTAAAGCTAAAGATTAAAGCCAGGGAGGATTAATCAACAACAAATCTCAAATTCCTTATCATATCTAAGGTGAATAATAATTCTCTACCATCTATATTTTATTCTATTTGTTTGTACCAAAATTGGGCACAACACTCTTCGGATGTATTTGAAGAGATTAAAGTGAAGAATATAAATGAAAAATGAGGTTAATCTAACAAACACGCCATAAACAAACAAATAGAAGTATAAGAACATAAAGATTTAGAGAGGTTCCGTTGTAGCCTACGTCCACTATAGAAAGTTTGCTGTTTTTTTGATGATTCTCCCTGGTTACAATTGATTACAATAGTACAATGGAGATTTCGGCAGAGTATTGGCGTAGAAGAGTCCAAAGTCCCTTTTCTGTTGGCCTAAAATTGCTATTCATAGGTGTAGGCTAAAAATATCTAGCTCAAATCTCGGAAGACTCCTCCTCTCACGTGGGAGGGCCCACTAGATCGATCTGAGGTGGATTGGGATTGATCCTCAATCGATACATATGAATTTCATATAGATCCAAAACGGCTCCATTTTGGTCGACATCGATCATGGACATTCTTGAGGTGGTACGCAAGCTCCTGTGAAAATTTGGTTGGTATTTGGACTCGTACACTTTGACTTATGATCCATCTTCATATCGCTCTGATTCGTATCAGTGTGTTCATGCCCATGCTAGCTCGTATCGATCAGATGATGTGGCGCTATATTCTAGGATCGATCCACTTTTCATGCCGAGTGACCGTGTCTTCCAATCTTACATGCATCGTTCGTATCGACTTGGTGTATTCCTTTCGTATTGATGCCCTCAACTTCATTTCGTATCGATGCTTGAGGTCACTTCGTATCAATGACTTAGGGGATGTTTCGTATCAATTACATGTAGTTGCTTCTTATCGATGGTGTTTGGCTTGTTTCATATTGATAGAAGATGTTATTTCGTATCGATCTGTAACGACCCAGAATTTCCATCATTCGATATTCGTATATTTAATTGATTTTAAATATGCAAAATTTAATTTAATAAGATGAATAATTTATTTTTGAAATGTAGTGATTTAATTGAATAATTATTTGTTAATTTAATCTTTGAAATTGCGTAAATAATTGAAATTTGGATTAAATATGAATGAAAATGATTTATAAAGTTGAATTAAATCATATTTGGATTAGAATGATGTTAGAGAACTTTTAAAATCGAATTAATTTGTAGAAATTGAATAATTTAATATTTAATTGACGAGTAAAAATAACCATTTTTGAAATAGTCTTGGATTTCGACGAAACTAGTTTCATCGGATCTGTGATGTTATATAATTGTAAGATTTCAAATTTCGTGTCAATCAGATTTACGGTTTGTCCGATGCAAGCTAAAACGTGTAGAAATCTGTTTAAGCGAAATTTAAATTTAAATAGTCGATTTGTAAACCTATCTTTTAAATACGATCGAATTGGCTTCCGATATATATTCCATTGCGTTCAGAATAAGAGTAAAACATTATAAATGCCAGGCGGCACGCTTTGTTTCGAGTTTGGAAAAATTTCGGATGAATAGTGCGTGTATTTTTTTTTATAAAAGGCCAAAAGTATATTCATTTTTCAAAAACCCTAAGGGTTTGGGCTAGCCGCCACCCTCTATTTTCAATGGACAGCAAATCGCCATCTTCTCCCTAAATATATCACGATCCGTCGACATTTAGCAAAAGTTTTCAACTACAAAGAGGAAGAGGGCGATGATATCTATATTCTCAACGGCTGTGATCGAATTTGAGTGCGTGGATCAACGACAAATCGATGATGAATGTCACACGTTCACCCATGCTTTTCCACTCGATGGCTTGACCGAGTTCGACCAAAATTGAGGCGTTGATGGAGGGGGGTTCGCGTTATCATTTGGCAGTAGTTGATCGTTGTGAAGATGATCGAAGTGGCCACGATAATTCGATGAGCGTTGGCGAGAATGGGTTAAAATTTGCGTTCAATTCACTTGGGGAAGAAATAGCAACGCATGGCCTAGATTTGCTGATCAAAAACGTGCGGCTCAGATTGATATTAGGTTAAAGAAATAAAAAGAAAATTGTTAATTATTATAATATAATTCGTACAATCTTTAAAATGCTATAACTTTTTCATACGAGGTCTGTTTCGCACGAAACGAAGTGCGTTGGGTTCGTATTGACGAGCAGAACCTTATGGAGCCTGATTGGGATTTATTAGAGCTAGTGTGATCGTTTAATTTTATTTGGAATAAAACGCTGAAACCGCGACTACAATCAGTGTGAGTACAACTCACTCTTTCTGACTCACCGATATTTTTATATAAGTGAGAATAAATATTATTTATGATGATTGATGATTGTTTGGATGATATATGATATATTAATTGATATTTGGATATATACCTGCCTAGTGGAGCAGATGACCCTATACGTTCCCGTGTATGAGCAGATGACCCTTTGTACGCGCGTCTGCCTTGTAGCGGACATTGTACATATATTTCTAATATGTATATTTGTTGCAGATGATGGGTTGGAGGGATCCAACTGGATTTCTCACCACTGTTGATTTATTTACAGATATTGATATATATGTTGTTATCATGTGATATATGATGTTTTGGTTGGTGTGATTGATGTATTTGGTGCTGTTGCAACATTGGGCCTATTTTGATAATTTAAAAATGTTAAAGTGATGATTTCTAAATTAAAAATGATTTTCAAGCGATTTTGGAAATAAATGTTTTATTGAATTTTTGAATCGTTAAGAATTGATTTATTTTGAATAAATAAATATGATAATTTTTATTGTTATAAAATTTACGATTTTTGGGAAATATAATAAGAATATGATTTTTGAAATAGGAAGTTAACTATTTTGTAAAATGGTTTATAAAGAAGATTTATAAAATTGATATTTTATAAATCAAAATAATTGAGTTATAAAGGAGTTTCAAAATTGTTAAAATAAAGTATAAGTAAATCTTTTAAGTAAATAAGATTTATGAAGTTGCAAAGTTATTAAAGGAATGAATTTTGCAAATAAATGATTTATAAGCAATTAGCTTATAATTTGGATTTTGGCATTTTAATGAGATAAATAGAATCGATTAATAATGGGATTTATAAATTAAAGTTTTTATAAATAGAAATGGAATTTATAAACATTGTTTTATAAATCTGAAATCAATTGATTTTGATAAGTTAAATATGAAGTTTATTTGAAGGAACTTTATCTGCGATTTTGGACAGTGAATTATCCTTTAAATTAAATGTTGTAATAATAAAGAATTTGGTTGGGAATTATATCCACGATTTTGGATAGTGGATATTCCTTTAATTAAAGGTGTAGAAATATTGAATTTGGATAAGAGAGCTATATTCACGATTTTGGACAGTGAATAATATATTAAATAAATGTTTGGAAAAATGATATTTTAAATGGAGTTAAATGATTTTAGAAAGGAAAGGTTTTTGTATAGTATTGGGATTTATATATCTATATTATTTTTGACTCCCTATACTATTGATTTTGGGCTGTCGTAACGATATTTTACGCAACATTCGTTTTAACCTGAAAATAAAGATGTTAAAGTGGACGTTCTCCTTAAAGAATAAAATATATACTTAATCATGATTTAAGTATATGCAATATTTTCTCTAAGTGTGGAAAATAAATAGAATTGTGAAATACTTATTATTATATTAGTATATGGAAATATGTTTTCCAATATAGAAGTTGAAATGCTTTTGAAATATATATTTTTAAAGATAATTTGAAGTGAATATTTGGCAATTGATTTAATTAATAAAAGATTAATTAAAACGGCCTAGTGATTGTTATAGTGCTGAAAATTTGTTTGTTTGTTTTGATATTTAAATAACCAACTATCAAACTTGGCCAAATTTTAGTTCCTTAACTTGATGTGGGAACTATTTAGTCGTACACTTAGTACTAGCCTTCTTTGTAGGCTTGATTATCGTTTGTGTTAAGGATGTTGATTCGGGTAGTGCGGAGTATTACTCCAATCTATTGAGCATCCTTCTTAGCCCGAAGGATAGCAAGTTGAAAGTTGAAGACATGATAAGTCTATGAGACTTAGTTTCTGTGTGAGGTTGAGAAACGCTTTTGCGTTGTTGGTGCGAAGAGACCAGGATCAGATTTATCTGAAAACCACTTCGGACCAACGTATATGCGACGATTGTGCAGGTTGCTTTGTGACGATATTGATATTCCGGATTTTCATAGTGGGGGCTGCTTGTTGATCGTTTGGGGTTAAAATCCCAATATACATCCAGTAGCAGTGGTCTCTTCATTTATGAAATATCTAATGCGAGGACTATTCGCTACTAATCCTAGGGATTTCCCGACAGAATGTGGTAGGAAAGTACCTACGATTTGTCCTGTTCCTGGATAACTTGTATGGATGTTTGTCTGACATTGCATTTCTAAAGATTACGTACATTGGTTTTTACAAACGTACATCAGTGGTGGCGGAGAAGGAAACTTCTCTTAGCTTAACACCCTCCTTGAGACGTATGAGCTTAAGGGTTGTATTTTTGTGGAAGGCAATTAGTAGTCAACGGAAATGGCCGTGTGACATTCTAAGTGGTGTGATATGTGATTGTGAAAGGTAATCGTTACCTCATCAGGCCTCCTCAACCGAAAATGACCAAAACTGGGTTAGATGCAGTAGGGCTAAGTGGGTCATTCCCATTAGAATATGATCATCCTCTTCTAGATATATCTTTGCACGCTATGACGTCGTGTATCTGATTATTGTGGTTTGTATGCTATGAGGGCCCTCGGTAAAGGTCGGTAACGACCGAAGGATGATATATTCGATACCATCTAGTTATAGAGGTGGGCCGGTCTTGTGTTGGTAGAGGATCCTTAGTGATGGTCCTCGGTACATTTTTCTAGAGATGTACTGCCGGAAGGTAGTCCCTTCACCTGGTCGTTTGTACGGAAATCTAAAATCCACTACATGTTTGCCTTTTTGATTGTATTAATCAATTAGGATATATGCTGGAATTTAATCAATGTAACAATTTCGGGTATGATTAATATTATTTGTATATAATAGACACTACTATAATATAACATAAGATTTGATACGATATGTTTTAGTTATCGTAAGGTAAAAACATGTCCGTATTATGTGTGGACTTGTCTTACGAGATACTTTTGTTTCGAAAAAAAAGGAAAAGTTTGGAAATCTAATAAATTTAGTTGAGTGTGTTTCTCACGCTGGTTTACCAGACTGATCTGGGCGTTCTTCCCTTTCAATGCTCGGGTCAGACCGAGTATATTTATAGGTTTAGATTGGTGCTTTTGGAGCTTCAACAGGAGAGCTAAAGATCTTCATTTACGTATCAGCGTATCTGTTTTGATTATTGATTATCCGTTGTGCTTAGTTGTTTTATATTATCGGCATTTTTAAGGACAGGTTATTATAACTGTTCAAGCTGATAACTATTGATTGATTGTTGAACTCTGATTGATGTGTGTGTGTATATATACAGTTTCTGTTTTGTAAAGATCATTGATATGATATTATATATTTTTCACTGCGATGTGAGATTCTGTATTGTTTTGTTTGGTTCTATCTTCTCTCTTTCTTCTCTTCTCTTCTTCTCTCTTCTTTTCTTTCTCTTGACTTTCCGTCAGTTTGTGCTTTTTGGGTCAGATATGTGTGGATTATTGTCGATTCAAAGGGTACAGATTTGCGGGTCGTCACATCTGGTATCAGAGCTTAGATTTTGCATATTCCTAAGCTTTGTTGTGTACTCAGTATAGATAGGGACAGTAGCACCCTAGATTGAGTTTGAGTGTATTATATATATATGAGCGCGTATTTGTTAGTGAATATAAAATGTTTTATATTGTGTTTGCTTATCTGTTGAGCTGTTTGTGAATTCTGGTCGTGATTAGGTCGCCATGTTATCGATAGGGATTTCCAAATGCTTAAACGAGGCAAGTCGATATAATATCATTTTAAATTAGGTAAATGAAATAATTTTACCATAATTATATTATATATATAAAGAAACAATTTTTCAGAATTATTGAAGTATATACTAGTGTGAACCCATGCTTCGCATACGGACCGCACTCAACCTTTTATCATCATAACATGTTTAAATGATTTATATGGTTCGTTGATTAAGAAATAGTGATCTTTTTTTATCAATTTTCAAATAAGTTTGCATTTTTTCTAAAATTTGTGTATAAATCTTTGAAAACAGTAATGCAGATAGCACTGGTGCTTGATAAACAATTGCAAATTATCGAGAAAAAATGATTTCAAAGATAAAATTTCCACACAATAATATAAATTATACACATATAAATTTATTGTGTGCATCAGCTGTTGCTCCATGCACCGGCTATATTATATGTAACTTCATTTGGTGAGATACCTTTATCAATCGTTTCCTTTAATACTTGATGTCATTGATTCCATTTGCTGCTTCGGTAATAACTATTTATAAGAGCAATGCAGGTAATAAAATTTGGTTTACATTTGACCATTGATCCAAAAATGCCAAAAGCAACGTTAACATGATTCATGAGAACGCAAGTGTTGATGATGATCACATAACTGACTATGTCTAGGAACACATTATGCAACATCATATTATTGTAGAATGATAAGATTAGAGGATAAAGAGATTTATTTTTGTTTTGAATGATTCTTGTGAAAAATATGCTAAGTCTAAAGCATACATATTTTATGTCTGAAGTGTTGGAACTAACAACCATTATTCAACAATATTTATTTTAATGTGAAGAATATCATTGTATTTCTTTTACAGTCAAAGCAAATTCAATATAATAAGAAGCATATAATTGCATTTAATGCTTTTGAGCTTTCTGGTTTCATTTCTAATTCCATCAAACATCGTTGCTGTATTTTGGTAATGTTGGATTTCACCATACTTGACTGCAATTTGTGAAAGTAGAATCAGAGGCTGGAAATTTTCAAAACAATCAACAACATAGATTAGTTAAAAGAAATAAAGTCAAATAGATTTAATAACTTTAATAATATGAATAATCTAAAAAACTATGATTTTGAAAAATTTATTTTTAGCTATCAACAATGGATATCATTGGAAAGCATATTAAATTTGAAATTTCATAGTGAAATCGATTCTTAAATCCGATTAATGTAGAAAAAGTTATCACGTTTCAAAATTTGGAATAAAGAGAAATAAAAAACGTGACTGTTCATTTTCCATAACATGAAGGAGGCCTGTGTGCTCTTGAAATCTAACTCAATAATAATATTATAGTATAGATAAATTGATTGTTTGGTTGTTTGAAAATGTAAATTTATATAAGTTAATAAAAGCTGTTTGAATAATCTAAATAAAAACAACAATTGTAAAAGAATAAATTGAATAAGCAAATGAATTATAAAGTATGGAATTATAATTAAAATGATTTGCAATTGTGAAACAATCTTATATATTAGAAATTAAACAACATGAGTATATTTGTAAATGTGAATTGTAAATGAAAATGGATTTAAACTAAGAATTGGCAAAATTTGAATCCCGTTTATTTTGGAAGTTGTTTTTCAAAGTTAAAGAAGTTATATTATTATAAATAAAAAATAAGTGAAATTATATAAGTAAAGATTTTTAAATGTGGCTTATAAATATAAAAAGGAAATTTTAAAAAGAATATAAAGCACTGAGTTCACTACTGTTGCTGGGAAATAATAAGGGTGATGACTGCAGTATCTTCAGTACCATTTTCGAGTTTCTGTGTAATGGATTTGCTACCAAATTAAATTGAAAATTAAAGTTTTGTTTTGATAAACAAATTTGATTTAAAATCCAAGTTAAAATTGATAAAAATAAGTGAAAAGAGTTTTGGACTTATAATATGAAGTAAGAATTTACTTTAGTAAAGCTGAAAGGAATTTGAGTTAGTAAGTGAATTATATGATTTGAAGTTTAACTAAGGAAGGTTAAATTGAATTGAATTTTAATTGGATTAGTTAAGATGGTAAGTGATTACATAGTATGACTTTGAAAGTTTAGATAATTAAGTTGTATGACTTATAAAATGAGATAAGGTAAGTAAAACCAATTGTTAAAATGGTTAAACTATTTTGTTAAGTAAAACAAGATATGAATTTGAATAAGTGATATGAAATTTGACTTAAGTAAAAGTTAAATAAAATAGAATTTGAAATAAATTAAAGAATGAACTTATGTTGTATAGTGAAAGTAAATGTAAATGAAGTTGAAATGAAACATAACTTAAGTAATGTTAAATGAAGTTGATTTTGGTATCAAAGTAAATTAATAAAGTGAATTAAATGAATATGAACTTGAGTTATATAAAAATTCAACTTTAGTTGTAAGAATGAATTAGCAACTGAATTAATAAATGGATTGAATGCTAATCAATCTAATGTAAATGAATTGATATGGAATAGTGGATGTATGTGTTAATTCATTAAAAGATAATGAAATTGAATAATTAAATGAAAGTCAATTGAGTGTTAAACCAAATAGAATGTAAAGTAAAGCAAATTAAATAAATTTGGTAATATTGGATATACTTTGGTTGTTAACTTGTTGTTAGTTGATTGAATAGAAATTCACATGAAATGGAATTAATGAAATTGGACTAAATTAATCGAATTCAAATTGCTAGTAAGTGAAAGTAAATGGAATTGAATTTGATTGAATTTGAAAGTAAACTAACTTGAATGTAAATTAGTGAATGTAAACTAATTGAATATGAATGAATGAATGTTAGTAAAATCCAATGTTAATGAATCAAAAGTGATTTAAATTGAAAATCAATTCAATGAATATTAATAAGAAAAGTGAATATATGTTGATTTGGTTATGGATTGATTGGATAGATATGGTTTGTTGGATGATAGTTGTTTGATGATTGGATTTGTTGTTTTTGATTGCATTTGCTATGTTGGCATATGTAGTAGTTGTGTTGGTATATGTTGTATATTGATATTATTTTCATAATACATGTTTCTCATTTGTTGTTGAGTGTTTAGTAGGTGCGGATGGCGCTTGCTTCGCATTTGGAGCTCGCTATCGCGCTATATTAGCTGTATATGCTCGCTAATAATATATAAGGTACATATCTCGGATTACATATCGTACTTTTACACGTTTTCCCTTCGGGATGCCTTATCCTTGATGATGAGATGTATATTTGTGATATATATATATTGTTATTTTTTTGGATCGAACCGCGCAAAGGAGGCTATGGCGAATTTTTTTAAAAACTTAAGGCGTGAGAACTTTTTTGAGAATTTTGGAAAAAATTTTGATAAATAAATTTTGACTTGAGTTGAAAAGTTAAACGATATTAGTTGGTTTTGAAAAATAACTATATATGGATTTGAAAACTTAGAAAAGTTTTTATAAGAAGTTTAACTAGTGATTTTTGGAAAAAGTTAAAAGGATAAATAGATTTGGTAAATCTAGTTTTAATGAATTGTTTTGAAAAGTAATGGATTTTATGTTTTTTTCTTACTTGGTAATTTTGAGGACGAAATTCTTTTAAGTAGGGGAGAATGTAACGAACCAGAATTTCCGTCATTCGATATTCGTATATTTAATTGATTTTAAATATGCAAAAGTTAATTTAATAAGATGAATAATTTATTTTTGAAATATAGTGATTTAATTGAATAATTATGTTGTTATTAATCTTTGAAATTGCGTAAATAATTGAAATTTGGATTAAATATGAATGAAAATGATTTATAAAGTTGAATTAAATCATATTTGAATTAGAATGATGTTGGAGAACTTTTAAAATTGAATTAAAAATTAATTTGTAGAAATTGAATATTTTAATATTTAATTGACGAGTAAAAATAGCCATTTTTGAAATAGTCTCGGATTTCGACGAAACCTGTTTCATCGGATCCGTACTGTTATGTTATTATAAGATTTCAAATTTCGTGTCAATCGAATTTACGGTTTGTCCGAGGCAAGCTAAAACACGTAGAAATCTGTTTAAGTGAATTTTAAATTTAAATAGTCGATTTGAAAACCTATCTTTCAAATACGATCGAATTGGTTTTCGATATATATTCCATTGTGTTCGGAATAGGGGTAAAACATTATAAACGCCAGGCGACATGCTTTTTTTCGAGTTCAGAAAAATTTCGGATGAATAGTGCGCGTAAATTTTCTATAAAAGGCCAAAACTATATTCATTTTTCACAAAACCCTAAGGGTTAGGGCTAGCCGCCACCCTCTATTTTCAATGGCCTGCAAATCGCCATCTTCTTCCCCTAATATATCACGATCCATCGACATTTAGCAAAAGTTTTCAACTACAAAGAGGAAGAGGGCGATGAGATCTACATTCTCAACGGCTGTGATCGAATTTGAGTGCGTGGATCAATGACAAATCGACGATGAACGTCGCACGTTAACCCATGCTTTTCCACACGATGGCTTGACCGAGCTCGACTGGAACTGAGGCGTTGATGGATGGGGATTCACGCTATCATTTGGCAGTAGTTGATCGTTGTGAAGATGATCAAAGTGGCCACGATAAGTCGATGAACATTGGCGGCAATGGGTTAAAATTTGCGTTCAATTCACCTGGGGAAGAAATAGCAATGCACGGCCTGGATTTGCTGATCAAAAACATGTGGCCCATATTGATATTAATTTAAAATAATAATAATAAAATTGTTAATTAATATATTATAATTCGTACAATCTTTAAAATGCTATAACATTTTCCATACGAGGTCCGTTTCGCACGAAACGAATTGCGTTAGGTTCGTATTGACGAGCACTACATTGTGGATCCAGATTGGGATTTATTGGAGCTAGTGTGAATTTTGGATAAAATTAAACGGTTGTTTAACTTTATTCGGAATAAAACGCTGAAACCACGACTACAATCAATGTGAGTACAACTCACTCTTTCTGACTCAATGATATTTTTATATAAGTGAGAATAAATACTATTTATAATGATTGATGATTGTTTGGATGATATATGATATATTGATTGGTATTTGGATATATACCTGCCTAGTGGAGCATATGACCCTATACGTTCCCGTGTATGAGCGGACGACCCTTTGTACGTACGTCTGGCTTGAAGCGGACATTATACATATATTTCTAATATGTATATTTGTTGCAGATGATAGGTTGGAGTGATCTAACTGGATTCCTCAGCACTGTTGATTTATTTACAGATATTGATATATATGCTGTTATCATGTGATATATGATGTTTTGGCTGATGTGATTGATGTATTTGGTGCTGTTGCAGCATTGGACCTATTTTGATAATTTAAAAATGTTAAAGTGATGCTTTCTAAATTAAAAAGGATTTTCAAGCGATTTTGGAAATAAATATTTTATTGAATTTTAATCGTTAAGAATTGATTTATTTTGAATAAATAAATGTGATAATTTTTATTGTTAACAAAATTATGATTTTTGGGAAATAGAATAAGAATATGATTTGAAATAGGAAGTTAACTATTTTGTAAAATGGTTTATAAAGAAGATTGATAAAATTGATATTTTTATAAATCAAAATAATCGAGTTATAAAGGAGTTTTAAAATTGTTAAAATGAAGTATAAGTAAATCTTATAAGTAAATAAGATTTATGAAGTTGTGAAGTTATTAAAGGAATGAATTTAGTAAATAAATGATTTATAAGCAATTAGCTTATAATTTGGATTTTGGCATTTAAATGAGATAAATGGAATTGATTAATAATGGGATTTTATAAATTGAAGTTTTTATAAATAGAAATGGAATTTATAAATATTGTTTTATAAATCTGAAATCAATTGATTTTGTTAAGTTAAATAAGAAGTTTATTTAAAGGAACTTTATCTGCTATTTTGCAATAGTGAATTATCCTTTAAATTAAATGTTGTAATAATAAAGAATTTGGTTGGGAATTATATCCACGATTTTGGACAGTTGATATTCCTTTATTTGAAGGTGTAGAAATATTGAATTTGGATAAGGGAGCTGTATTCACGATTTTGGACAGTGAATAATATATTAAATAAATGTTTTGAAAAAATGATATTTTAAATGAAGTTAAATGATTTTCGAAAGGAAATGTTTTTGTATAGTATTGGGATTTATATATCTATATTATTTTTGAATCCCTATACTATTGATTTTGGGTTGTCGTAACGATGTTTTACGCAACATTCGTTTTGACCCAAAATAAAGATGTTAAAGTGGACGTTTTCCTTAAAGAATAAAATATATACTTAATCATGATTTAAGTATATGCAATATTTTCTAAGTGTTGAAAATAAATAGAATTGTGAATTACTTATTATTAAATAAGTATGTGGAAATATTTTCCAATATAGAAGTTGAAATTCTTTTGAAATATATCCTTCTAAAGATAATTTGAAGTGAATATTTGGCAATTGATTTAATTAATAAAAGATTAATTAAAAAGGCCTAGTGATTGTTATAGTGCTGAATATTTGTTTGTTCGTTTTGATCGTTAAACAACCAACTATCAGACTTGGCCAAATTTTAGTTCCTCAACTTGATGTGGTAACTATTTAGTCGTACACTTAGTACGTAGCCTTCTGTGTAGGCTTGGTTATCGTTTGTGTTAAGGATGTTGATTCGTGTAGTGCGGAGTATTACTCCAATCTATCGAGCTTCCTTCTTGGTCCGAAGGATAGCAAGTTGAAAGTTGAAGACGTGATAAGTCTATGAGACTTAGTTTCTGTGTGAAGTTGAGAAACGCTTTTGAGTTGTGGGTACGAAGAGGCCGGGATCAGATTTATCTGAAAACCACTTCGGACCAATGTATATGCGACGATTGTGCAGGTTGCTTTGTGATGATATTGATATTCTGGATTTTCATAGTGGGGGACTTCTTGTTGATTGTTTGGGGTTAAAATCCCAATATACATCCAGTAGCGGTGGTCTCTTCATTTATGAAATATCCAATGCGAGGACTATTCGCTACTAATCCTAGGGATTTCCTGACAGGATGTGGTAGGATAGTACCTTCGGTTTGTCCTGTTCCTGGACAACTTGTATAGATGTTTGTCTGACATTGCATTTCTAAATATTACGTACATCGCTTTTTACAAACAAACATCAGTGGTGGCGGAGAAGGCAACTTCTCTTAGCTTAACACCCTCCTTGATACGTATGAGCTTAAGGGTTGTATTTTTGTGGAAGGCAATTAGTAGTCAACGGAAATGGCCGTGTGGCATTCTAAGTGACGTGATATGTGATTGTGAAAGGTAATCGTTACCTCATCAGGCCTCATCAACCGAAAATGACTAAAACAGGATTAGATGTAGCAGGGCTAAGTGGGTCATTCCCATTAGGATATGATCATCCTCTTCTAGATATATCTTTGCACACTATGACATCGTGTATCAGATTATTGTGGTTTGTATGCTATGAGGGCCCTCGGTAAAGGTCGGTAAAGGTCGGTAACGACCGGTGGATGATATATTCGGTACCATCTAGTTATAGAGGTGGGCCGGTCTTGTGTTGGTAGAGGATCCTTAGTGATGGTCCTCGGTATATTTTTCTAGAGATGTAATACCGGAAGGTAGTCCCTTCACCTGGTCATTTGTATGGAAATCCAAACTCCACTACGTGTTTGCCATTTTGATTGTATTACCCAATTGGGCTATATGCTGGAATTTAATCAATGTAACAATTTCAGCCATGATTAATATTATTTGTATATAGTAGACACTACTATAATATAACATGAGATTTGATATGATATGTTTTAGTTATCGTAAGGTAAAACATGTCCGTGTTTATGTGTGGACTTGTCTTACGAGATAATTTTGTTTTGAAAACTAAGGAAAAGTTAGGAAATCTAATAAATTTAGTTGAGTGTGCTTCTCACGCTAGTTTACCAGACTGATCCGGGCGTTCTTCCTCTACAATGCTCGGGTCAGACCGAGTATATTTACAAGTTTAGATTGGTGCTTTTGGAGCTTCAGCAGGAGAGCTGAAGATCTTCATTTACGTATACGCGTATCTATTTTGATTATTGATTATCCGCTATGCTTAGTTGTTTTATATTATCGGCATTTGTAAGGACAGGTTATTATAACTGTTCAAGATGATAACTATCGATTGATTGTTGAACTCTGATTGATGTGAATATATATACAGTTTATGTTTTGTAAAGATCATTGATATGATATTATATATTTTTCGCTGCGATGTGAGATTCTGTATTGTTCTGTTTGGTTCTATCTTCTCTATTTCTTCTCCTCTTCTCTCTTCTTTTCTTTCTCTTGACTTTCCGTTAGTTTGTGCTTTTTGGGTCGGACATGTGTGGATTATTGTCGATTCAAAGGGTACGGATTTTCGGGTCGTCAAACGATCGTTCAGTGGCTCATTCATATTGATTGTTGATTGATCGATATGAACTGTGCTGTTGGAATCAATACGAATTGGCTTCGGTTGATGGATACGAAGAGGAGTAAATGTGATGGATAAGAAATGGAGTAAGCATGATGGATACGAAATAGAATCAGGCAAGTGGGTATGAAGTAGAGTAGGCATGATGGATACGAACCGATGGATGCCTGATGGATACGAAACAGAGGTGTTTCACATAAGACTTCATCGACCAATATCTTGACTATACGAACTCCGATTAACTTGAAATTTGAAAGTTGAATTCCGTAGCTTTGCTTGTCGTACCATATCGATTGTAGCTCGATCCACACTTAGGAAAAATTTACCAGTATCCATTGTCGACCTATGTATAACCGATCTTCAGGACAAATGGTCTTTGGTTTCCCGTTAATTTCTTAGTGTCACGACCTTGTTGAAAGGAGGGATAACATTTGCCTCCCAAAGTACGTCTTGTGTGAACATGACGTGCTTTGAAAAGTTGCAATCTTCAGTCTAAAAAGTTTTGCTTGATTCATTGAATAATCGTTGTCTTTTCATCAAGTGATGTAACCTTTGATTGATTCTCGGTAATACAAATACTAAGTTGTTGACAGCCAATGGTTGTATAATGCATTGTTGTAAATGAGTGTCGAGTACAATCTATTGTTTATTGTTGTAATTTTCTCCAGGTGAACATTCAATTCCTGTGAATTTTGAAAATTGAATGTTAGTTCATCATGCACGAACATATGTTAACCTGACTCCCTTTAACGTTTGCATGTTCAAGAGTCGTCATCATGTTTTTTTATATCGTGTTCCGTATCGATCTTCTCCTGGATCGATGTGAAATCCGAGTTGTAATGACACTCGATGGTCGTTTTAGCGAACCCGTTCGTATAAATCCTCTCCTGGATTGATTTGAGGAGTCAAAAAAATTATCTTCGTGTCAATGGTGATCGATACGTATCAGTTGGCCTTTTAAAAAATTTCATATCGATGGATACAAATTTCTATGGGCTTCAAAGTAATGGATACGAAGTTGCCACTTCGTATCGAAGAATCTTTAATGGATACGAATAGTTTAAACGATCTTCTGAGTATCATTCGTATAGATAGGTTGATAGGTACGAATGATCGTGCTTTGGATCAGTGGCCAATGGATACGAGCAGATCATTTCATATCGATTGATGGTGTAGACTGCTTCTATCGGTTATCTTGTACTGGGAGTCGAATTATCATCTGCCACCCATATATATACACGACTCTGTACTTAGAAAAATCTTTACTTGCTCGTTCTTCTGCCACTTTCGTATCGCTCCGAGGGAAAGGAAATTAAAACTGCCTTTGCTTTCGTATCGAATCAAACCCCAATCCTCCAAATTAATTGCCGAGATTAGGTAAATAATCAACCAAACTCAATCATAAAACGACGAGATTCGAATCTTTCATGCCATTCCATTTGCATTCATGGCTGAATTTGGTGAAGAGGAGGCCGAAGATGGGCCAAAGCAAGGTCGAGGATGGAGGAGATGGCATCTTGTGTTGCTTAATTCGATCAAAGAAGATGAGGTGTAGATGGATACGTAGAAGCCTCTCGTATCGATCTTGGATGAGGGGATATAATTTGAATCTATTTGAATATACTATAACTTCTTATCGAATGACAGAAGCGTTTCGTATCGGTAGATGGTGGGCTTTCATATCGATCAGCTAATGATGGCCTTCGTATCGGTCCAGAGAGATCAATATGAAATCCAAGGCCAACGATGGATATAGTGTAAAGGGAATTTTGCATCGATATGAAACGACTTTCATGTGATCGATACACAGCATTGTTCCACGATCAATATGAATTATTGCTTCCTCTGATGGATACGAACTATGCTATTGGCAATCAATACGAACTGTATTTATGGGTGATCAATACGTATTGCTTCTCCCTTAATCGATACAAAGGGTCGACCCAAGCATGAAATTGATGGAGATGAAACCTTTGGACACTTGAACATTTGACTCCGATGAGCTTCTTCCCCACATAACCGGACTTAAACATTTCACTGCATATTTGACTGCCTTTTGAAGCTCCTCGATGGAACAATAAGTTGAATTTTCTTTGACGAACTTTAATTTGGATCGATCTTCAAAGTCTGGATGACATGGGTGTGACGGTCAGCGATGATGGTCACTCCGATTGAATTTTGAAGTCTTGTCGTTCAAACATCTTTCAAATCTCATAGAATCTCTTAAGTAATATGTAACACTGCATCGCACAACACATTCACGCACTTCACACTAGGGGAAACACGAGTTTATTGTCGTCTAACGATGATTTTTGCTGAGTTGAATAGCTATAGAACCTGGAAGTTCACAATCGCAGAGAGTATCGAGTTCACCTCTTCCTGTAATCAAGATGACGGCTATCGCAGCCAAAGCAATCAGTCTTGCTCCGGATGAGCTAGCAGAGGCAGTTTTCATCATGCGTTCGCAAGATTATGTTCCCTCTAATATATCTGAAGACATGTCGGGTAGGATTTGTTTAAGGCATGGATCGTCAAGGGATAATGTCTTATTTCTAGGGGTAGAAGATAGAGCACATACTCCCCCGGAAGGGTATACAACCTGCAATGGATTCTTTTGTGCAGCTGGGGCACTATCTCCATTTACTCGATACATCCGAGAAGTGTTGTTCTATTTAAAGATCGACCTGTCATAGCTGCACCCGAATGGGTATGATATGTTAAATAACTTATTCATCGTCTTCATGGAGCATCTCTTTCGACACTTAATTCCAGAAGAAGTCAGATACTTGTTCAATATAAAAAGTCAAGGAGATAATCCCTTCTTCACTTTCTTAGAAGCGGTTAGGAACTGTCAAGCATGATTGAGGCTTGGACCAAGCTTAGCTGTTTTAAGACTGAATGGTTCTTCGTTCGGTGCCCACCGAGGTTTGCCAGACGGTGTCTAGTCAGACGTAAGTGCTTCAACTTCTATGCCGACTAGCTGGACAATAGTACTCGATTTCAGAGTTTAACACTTCTTTTCTTTCACAGTTCCGATTCCGTGACCCGAAGGGGTTCAGTTTAAGGAGATTGTAAGAGCTCTTCAAGAGGTGCATGCCGAGTGTAGAGAGATCGATGAGGTCCTCAGTGATGAAAATTTGAGGGACGTTGGGCTAATCGATGGAGATCAAAGCGTCGGGCTTAAAGGATTTCTCGAGACAGCTCCAGCGAGGCAAGTCAGAAGAAGAGTTCCTAGAATCATGATCAACGAACAAGGTGAAGATGAGAATACGCCCGCTGGAGATAAACCCGCAACCGGGCCTTCATAAAGTCATCGACATTCAAAGAGGATAAGGAAAGGCAAGGCCACTGCCCATAAAGCTCCAAGACGCAAGTCTTTTGTAATGTCTTTGCCAGTAGTGGCTGTTGTAATTTCAGAGGCTCCCTCTTCACAAATTGAGAGTCCTTTCGAGGGACTTCCAGATATTCCCAATCCGGATGATGTGCCTCTTCACCAAGATACCGGATTAGAGGGGCTTCGAAGTGCCTTAGATTTAGGGGAGCCAACCCCTTCGAGTTTGGCTGCTACAACCGATTGGTTGGGGGTTTAGACATGCATGCATACACTTTATGGCACCAAACAACTAATATTCACGAGCCGTGCAATCTACGAAGATAACCAACTCTGTTTTTTTCCACTTTATAGATGCAATGTCGAAGAAAGGATCCATGATCAGTAGCCTTCGTGTCGTACATCAATCTTCCAGTTCATACCGAGAGTCCCGCAGGCATGAGTCCGATTACGATTGACACTACTCTAGTCATGATAAGGATCACTATGATAGGAAGAGGACAGGGGGAGAGAGAGAGGGAAAGAGAAAGGTGGGATAAGCGCCACTCCCGGCCGTGCTCTCCTCTACCTAGAGTCCTCTTGCCACCCTCCATTCTAGAACACACACCGTTGAAACTTTATGCCAGCCAATGCCTCCACAAACTTCAAGGCCTGGCAAGCAGCACCACAAAACTAGGACAGAGGCTTCTATTATTACTACATCTACGGCTATAGAGCCTATGGGGGAGGGAGCCACCCGAATAGCTAAGCCAAGGGAAGATTTCCCTACTATTTGTTTTGACGGCTTTCACTTCCCCCCAAACCTGAGGTTGATTCCAAACGGGTGGAGAAAATGGTGCACGACTATTTATATGACGCTTATAGCTAATACTGTGAATGGAAGAAAACTGCAGAAAAGGCCTCGGCGATGGCATTCGATCGAGCAAAAACAATTGGACAGCTGCAAAAAGATCTTGCTCATAAGGATCACAAAGTTCAAGTGCTTACCAATGAGAATGACACTATGAGGAATTCAGAAATGGAGGCCTTGAAGAAGATCGATGAGGCCAATAAGAAAATGGAGTAGATGAGGCAAGATCACTTAAAATTGGTTGATGATATGGGCCATAGGAATGCCACCGTCATAGCTAAGAGAGATAACATGCTCAAATAGCTTAATGAGCTTAAAGCGAAGCACACTGAGGTCATCAAAAAAAAGGACAACGCTAATAAAACTACCCAGGAGGCATGTGATCAGACTATGGAGCTTAACGGTGAGTGGGATGTGGCAATTCTGAAGGTCCAATAGGCCGAGGCTAGAATTGAAGCCGAAGTCTGAGCAGCAAAGGCCAAGTTAGAAGGTGATATGGAAGACCTTCTTATTACTTACAATGTCAATGTCTTGAAATACCATGGCTTGAGCTAGCTCGTTGATTATCTGACTCATTGGCATGATGCTTGGCACAGTTTGGTGGATGATGAGAAGGCTGCATGCCATACTACATCCATCGATGTGTTTGACTAGGAGAATCGGGTGCTAATTGAAGATGAGAGGATAGTTCTCCATGAGGCAATCATTACATTTGAGAAAGATAAACTCGCCGCTCAACGTCCGATGGTCGGAGAGGGTTCTGGTGTTGAGCTTTATAACGCAAGTTCCGAAATACCTGCCTCAACCCAACCTGAGCCCACTTCTACAGTTGATCCTCCAGCTGTTCCAGCTTATGATCCCAATCAACCGCACTTAACTCTAATTCACGAGCATGTTTCTGAAAGCGCTCCAGTTCCACCTATGAGCCAATCTGAGGAAGGTATTCAAAACATTTCTTATATTCATTCAAAGTCTGGAGTATTATCAAAAGAAGTCACTAATATTTTTTTTATCTCCATTCAGTTATAGTAGCTACACTGGCCGGTGCCGCCGCAGCCCAAGAGCAGCATCAAGAGAGCAGGAGGCCATCATGACGGAGGCGATGACCACTACAGCTGCCACTTTGGCCGGTGAAGTTCATGACAGTGATTTTATCTTTAACGAGCAAATGGTGGAAGAACTCCTCGGTCCTCAAACCGATCCACTTACTGACTTTCCATTTGTCATGGGAAAAAGTGTGTTCATAGCCAGCTATTCGGCCCCAACTGGCAGCATCCCAACGGACACTCAAGCATCTCATGATGAGGCGATAATGTCGGATAACAGGGCCGAGATGGCAAGTGCCGAGCTGAGTAGCAGTATTGGAGGTGGGATGATAGGTCCTAATCCAGCCCCTTTCCGTATGATCTCTCCAAGCAGTACAATCATCGTCACAGGTGTACCCCCTGTGTCTTCTCATATAGAAAGTGCCCATATTCCTTCTTCCATGCATTCTGAAAGTATTCCAATTCCCATGAGTTCGGAGGAGGATACTACCATACTTCCCCTGGCCGAGGACCAGCCGGATAAAGGCAAGAGTTCGAAAAGGCACCACGGCGTTAGCTCCAGTGGATTGACACCGAAAGGGAAGAAGAAGATGAGGAAACATAAGGAGTAGGCATGTCTCTTTGTGTCCTTTTTTGGTATACAAGTAGGAATTTATCTTTTGCATTCGATAGGTCGTGTATAGATGCAAATCCGGCCCCTGCTAATAGGAATTTTTGAAATAAGCTTTTTTTGTACTTATTTTGTTTCTAAGGAATAGATGAAATAAAATCTCCTTTTTGTTTTTAGTATAACTCTGAGTTTATTTGCTTAAGTGTTTCAGCACTTGAATTACACTTGTGAAGCTCTAATCTTTGGATAGGACGTGTGTTCAGCAATTAAGTCTCAAAGTCATGGCTCCGAGCCGTAAAAAAATGTTAAGTCGAATCCTAATGTTGTACTATCTCAATCAGTAGCCAGTGCTCGAGTTATGCCCCCAGTCATGGGGATGAGTTTAAGTGGTCGGATAATTGTTGATTTTTGTCTTCGACACTTTTAATTTTACTCAATCGGAACTAAATTGTTGCGAGATGAGTTCAAGTGGTCGAATCACAATCGCTTATGTATTGACAATCGCATCCGCACTTTGGGGATCGAACTTGTGCGCTGGCGATCGATCACGCTTGCTTGATGTTTAAAGTTACGTCCACACTCCGAGGACTTTAGATGTTTCATGGGTGGTCAGTCGCACCCATTTTAATTGTCAGAATTGCATCTGCACTCTGGGGACCTGGGTTGATTTATGGACGGTCAATCATACCCAATTTATGTTTATACTCTGGTCCGCACTCTGGGAACTTAGATTTGTCTCATAGACAGTCGGTTCACCCCCGATTGATGTTTATACTCCAGTCCGCACTCTAGGGAGTTAGAATTAGTTGATGGGTGGTCAGTCACACCCATTTTAATGTTTATACTCCAGTTCACACTCTGGGAATCTGGAGTTAGTTAACAGATGATCGATCACATCTTTTTTAGGTTTTAAGATCTTATTCGCACTCTGGGAGCGATAAATCGATTAGGATCGTGGATAGTCGGGTCACATCCACCTTGAGTAAACAAGCAAATTCGTAGATGGACGGATCCATCCTCCTTGAGCTTGTAAATGTGAAAGGCAAGGTCATTAGATGGACAGATCCATCCTCCTCGAGTTTAGGTCGCACATGGGTAAGGTCATGGGTGGACAGATCCACCCTCCTCCAGCCCATGTTCTGGATTTTAAGTTTATACTTCGGCTCGCACTCTGGGAACCGAAGTTAGTTAGAGGATTGTCGTGTATCAGCCCTTTTTTTTGCTTTTGTGTGGTAACTCGACCCTGAGTTTGGGATTTCACTTAGCGGGTGACCGGTCATATCATAGTCACTCCCTATTTAAATAAGTCCCACTGTAGGATGGAATTTAGCTCTCCATGCATTGTGAGAGTCGCATGGTGCATTTCAAGAATCGCTACTCTGGCTCTAAGAATTGCATTTTATTGCTGAAATAAGAAAGTATGGCAAAGTCCGTTGCCTTATTACAAGTTCAAATTTTGAAATGCATTAACAAATTGCAAATGAAAAGAAGAATAAATGAATAAACAAAGCCTGCTATGTGTACTAGCGATGGAGACTGTCACTGTTCCAAGCTCTCGGCAAAATGAGACCATCAACAGTCGATAATTTTAATGTGCATCTCCAAGTCTTCGTTCAATAACATACGGCCCTTCCCATGTTGGCTTCATGTGCAAAAAGACTGGATAGATTCTCTTGAGCACGAGGTCGCCTAGTTCAAAGGTTCTAGGTCGGACCCTAGCATTGTATAATCGAAAGACTCGACTCCGGCGCGCAGCTGCCCTCAAATTAGCCTCTTCATGCTTCTCATCTAATAAGTCCAGAGACTCGGCAATCAATATGGCATTTGTCTTCAGATCATAATAAGTCAAACAATGAGAAGGTACTTTTAACTCGACCGGAATAATGATTTTTGAGCCAAAGGAAAGTGAAAATGGAATGTGGTCGGTCGTTGGACTTGTGGGTAGTTCAATATGCCTATAGGGCCATGGGAAGCTCATTAACCCATTTGCCCTCGACCTTCTCCAGTCTCTTCTTCGAAATGGATTTGATAACTTTATTAACAGCCTCGACCTGTCTATTCGCTTAAGGGTGAGCAACTATTGAGAACTTCTATATATGGAAATGTTGATAGAAGTTCTTGAACTCGGCACTATCAAATTGGCACCATTTTCGATGATAATGGTATGTGGGACGTCGAATCGATAGATAATGTTGCATGCTACAAAGTTGATTACTTTCTTCGTCATGATGGTAGCAAGGGGCTCAGCTTCCGCCCATTTGGTAAAGTAGTCAACTGCAATGACGACGTACTTTGTGCCACCTTTAGCCATAGGTAGAGACCCAATCATATCTATGCCCCATATGGAAAATGGCCATGGACTGACCATTTGAGTGATTTCAATAGGTGGGGCTCTTGGAATTCGAGCATTCTTTTGGAAACTATCGCATTTCTTGGCATAATCTGATGCATCTCGATTCACCGTCAGCCAATTATACCTATATCGGAGTATTTTCTTAGCAATGGCTTGGCCCCCAGTGTGATCGCCGCATTCTCCCTCGTGCACATTATGTAACACTCGTTTGATTTCTTCATGGGCGATGCAACGAAGTAAAGGAATAGAGTACCCTCTCCTGTACATGACTCCATTATGGATAATGAACGTGAAGCTTTTTCGAAGAACTTTTCGTTTCTCACTTCTGTGTTCAGGAAAAGCTCCATGTTCAAGATAGTCTTTGAATGGGGTCATCCATGACTCCTTTCCGAGCGTTTCCTCATGCACCCAGTCCGTCTCCATCTGGTCGATACTCGGAGAGGTAAGTGTATCAAAGGGGATGAGTCTTATTTGTTATGCTTCACAAGTGCTGCCTAATTTTGCCAAAGAATCAGCCTTCTAATTTTTCTCTGGGGGTATGTAATGAATACCGTAGTAGTCAAACTAATTCAACACTTCTTGGACCCGAGTGAGAGAAGTAGCCAACCTCCGATCTCTTGCTTGGAATTCTCCCCGGATATGGCATATGACCAGTTGTAAGTCATAGTAGATATCCATAGCATTAATTCTCAAGTCTCTGGAAAGTCTGAGTTCGGCAAGTAAAGCTTCATATTCGGCCTCGTTATTAGTTGCACAGAAATCGAACGTCAAGGTATAACATATGGCTCGACCTTCTGGGGTTTGAAGAACAATTCCAACCCCTGAGCAACAGTCATTTGATGCACCGTCAGTATAAAGTTTCCATATGTATTTAGGAGAATCATTGGTTCTGGGAAAGCCCTCTGATATAGTAAATTTAGTGATGAAGTCTGCCAGAACTTGTCCTTCGATGGCTCGTCTTGGTGTATAAGCAATATCAAACTGACTCAACTCGATGTTCCACTTTAGCAACTTACCAGAAGTCTCAGGCCATGTAAGGACATGTCGTAATGGCTGGTCGATGTAGACTGTGATCGGATGGGACTGGGAATATAAACGGAGCTTTCTTAAGGCAATGATGAGGCAGTAAGCTAACCTTTCCAACTTCGGATAGTTCCTCTCCGCCCCGGTCAATCGCCTGCTAATGTAATAGACTGGTCATTGTATTGGATCCTCCTTTCGAATTAAGCAGCACTGATTATATTTGCTGAAACTACCAGGTAGATGTATAGCCTCTCATGATCAATCGGCTTTGACAGAATAGGTGGCATTGCCACATGCTGAACTAGTGCTTCCTTCACACTCCCCATTCCATTGAAAGTTCCGCTTTTCTTTCCTGATCAAATCAAAGAAGGGAGTGAACTTGTCAGTGGATTTGGAGATGATCTGCCCAATGCTGCCACCTTCCCGTTGAGGCTTTGTACTTGCTTTTTAGGAGTCTCGAGATTTGGAATCGCCTAGACCTTTTTAGGATTGGCTTCAAGTCCTCAAGCGTGGACAATGAATCAAAGGAACTTTCCAAATGCAACCCCAAAGTGACACTTCAACGGGTTGAGCTTCATTCGGTACTCTCGGAGGTTGTTGAACATTGTTTACAGGTCTTTGACATGATTGATGGAGAGTCACGATTTTACAAGCATATCATCCACGTACACCTCCATAGTTTTCCCGATTTGGTTAGCAAACATTCAGTTGACAAGTCTTTGATAGGTCGCCCCAACATTCTTAAGTCGAACGACATCACTTTATAGCAATAGAGTTTTAGATCGGTGACAAAGCTGGTATGTTCCGGATCGGGTAGGTGCATCAGTATTTGATTGTAGCCGGAATGTGCACCCATAAAAGACAAGAGCTCGTGCCCGCCCGTTGAATCTACAAGTTGATCAATCCTGGGAAGCGAAAAGCTGTCATTAGGGCATGCTTTATTTAGGTCTGAGTAGTCAACACAACTTCTCAATTTCC
Source organism: Allium cepa (assembly GCA_030765085.1). NCBI lineage: Eukaryota > Viridiplantae > Streptophyta > Magnoliopsida > Asparagales > Amaryllidaceae > Allium > Allium cepa. The sequence continues at coordinate 466,372,285 of CM060931.1, forward strand.
CGTTTGGTTTTTTGACAAGCACTGGGTTGGGTACCCATTCTAAATATAATGCATCTCGCATAAACCCGTTTGTCTTAAGTTTATCCACCTCTTCTTTCAGGGCGGCAGATCTCTTTGGATCCATACCGATCTTTTTCTGTTTGACTGGAGCATGCCGTGGGTCAATATTCAATGCATGGCTCGTGATGTCTGGCAAGATCCCATAAATGTCTGCGTGCATCCAAGCAAACATATCAAGGTTTGCCCGGAGAAATTCAACCAATTCCTCTCTCATCTATTGGCTTAGTTGAGATCCGACCTTTATCATTTTGGAGTCATCATTATCGATCGGAACATCGATCGTCAACTCTACCAGGGAAGCCTGACTATCATTGACTTCCTCTTCATTATCATCATCTCTTGAATCAAGATCTTTTAGGGATTGGTTATGGTGCCCGGGCCTTGGCCCAAGCGTTAGCTATCAATTATCAATAAAACAGACGTAGAGAGATTCATCTACATCCTTGCCCTTCTTCTTTCGCTGCGCCTCCCGCAGTTCAGCAATATAACAGGCACGTCCAGCCGCCTGATTTTGTTGCACAACTCTAACCTCGTTGTCTGTGGGGAACTTAAGAGTTAAGCACCATGGGACAATGGCTGCCCTAAATTCAGCTAGGCTAGTTGGCCCAAGAAAGCATTATACAGAGAATTGATATCCAACACAATGAACTGTAGCGTCCAAACTCTTTAGTGATCTCCGATTTCTAGTTCCACTGCTAATTCAACCATCCAAGTGGGTATAATTGCACTTCCATTGAAGCGGTGTATGCGAGACTGACATGGCTTCAAGTCCTTCGCTTCCATTTTCATCTGGTCATAAGCTCGTTTGAACATATTATTTATGGAGCTTCCACTATTTACAAAGATCCTCTTCATCTAAGCAAGACCTATTTGAGCCGATATGACTAGTCGATCGATAGTGGGGGCTTTGACCCTATCAGCATCTCTATATCGGATAATGATGTTGTCTGTCATCGTTTTCAATTATTTCCGGAGCCCCATCATCAATGTTACTGCAACATTCGAAGTCTGCCATTTTCCTCCAACTCCGATCCGCTGAATGAGGACCGGCACTAACTGTGTTAATAACCAACCTCTTGCCAGTACATGCGGGTTCCTTCAGTCTAGCCTAATTCTGAAGTAAATTCTAGTTTGATGGGCCCGTAGCTCCAGCCTGCTGCGCCCGAACAGATTGCTCCAACTTCCTCTATCAGATTAACTTCTCAATAATATTTTGTAAATGGCGACACTTATTGGTATTGCGACCGTAGCAATCATGGAATCTACAAAATTTCCCAGATTGAATTTGCTTTTCGGATGGCTGCTTTGGAGCAGGCTTCTTATATTGTCCAATATTACTGGTCTGCAAATAAACTTTCTCCAAGGATGTATTCAATGAGGTATATTGGTCAGACATCGAAGCTTTGCGTCGCGGTCCGCGATTTTGATCTCGCTTCTTATCCTGACCCCATCGCCTTTCTACTAATTCTTCTTATTCTGCATATTCAATTGCACTTTATCGAAACTCTCAGCGGTCTGTTTCATAACAACGTAACTTTGAATGCCTTCGACACTAGGACCCACATCGTCATGCTTCCTAGATCATCTAGAGTCTTCCCTTCTCAAGAACTAGGTTTCCTTAGCATAGAGATGATCCAATGATGCGCGTGGCTTCCCTGCCAACCAATTGCCAAATTTGAAACCAGGGTCGATTCCCTTAGTCAATGCCATCAAGATTGAATTGTCATTTGGATTGCTGACCTCAGCACAGGCAGTGTGAAACCTTTCCAGATAATGTTTGAGTGTCTTTCTAGACCTTGAGTGATGTTGGATAAGGTGTTAACATCCTTCGGCCTCGTGACATGCATACGAAATTATTCGACGAACTTGGTTGCCAACTGATCAAAGCATGAAATGGATCGAGGTGGTAAACGAGTAAACCACATGGTTGCAATATCCCCTTGGGAAATAGGAAAGCTTCTTCATTTAACCGCATCGTCAGCTCAAGCGGCATTCATGAGCCATTCATACTTTAAGATGTGCTGATTAGGATCCGAGCTCCCTTCATAAATAGGCAAAGTTGGCATCTTGAAACGGTGAGGTGGTTCAGCATAGAGGATGTCATCAGTGGACGAAGTATGACTTTGGGAGATTCCTCAATCGTCATTAATGAGGCCTTGACTTTCACAGGTCATCTAACGGATCATGGTTGGAAAGTCCGACATTTGGATATTTTGAGCCAAGGTGTGGTTAGGTTCCACAATGCAAGGATGGTTTAGGTGCGGTCGACGGTCCATGCATCGACTCCTTGGTTCCAGATCTTCAAGCACGTATGGTTTAGGAGTATGATTGCGTAGATTAAGGATTGGATCTGCTATATTTCGATCGTCAGCTTCCAAGTGTATGACGGCGGTGGCAGCATGGCCATCTACAGTGTGATAAGGAATTACCTCTCCTCGGGAGGAGGGTCCAACCTGGTGACTTTTAGATGGACCAGCTCTTGCTTGTCCAAGATTCAGAGTGCGCTGATGCCCGAGAGCTTGCGCATAACTTCTATCCAATCATGGGCATATGGACATGTGATTGTAATCAGAGGAAGCTGAGCTTTCAGTGAATGAGTAGGAAGCTTGATCCCTTCTTGATCTCCTTCGTCTTTCTTGATTCAATCGTCAGGTTAACTCCATTTTGGCACGGATCTTCTGGGTCAGCTATTGGCGGCTTTGGGTCAGTTCTTGCATCAACATCTGGAACTCCTTCCTCGTAACAGGGCTCTATAGATCTGAAGGTCCAGCTGAATTCTGACCTGTAGGGAGCAGCTGCGTTGGGTTTTGTCTATCTCATCCTTCCTGATCTACAACGGTTGAGGCAGTGCAAATAGTAACCATCGTGAATGATGTAGCTTCTTCTTAGATTTGATGCAATCTGAATAGGATGGAAGAACTAATGGATGTGAGATCTGGATCTTCTCCATAGATTCTTTCAATCCAACAATGGTAGTAGATTCGAAGAGTAGGAGAAAAGCTAGGTTTTCTTAGTGAAAGCACCAAAGTGTTTATACCAAAATTGGGCACAACACTCTTCGGATGTATTTAAGGAGATCAAAGTGAAAAATATAAATGAAAAGTGAGGTTAATCTAACAAACACGCCCAAAAAACAAACAGAAGTACAAGAACACAGAGATTTAGAGTGATTCGGCACTGTAACCTACATTCACTATAGAGGTTTGCTATTTTATTGATGATTCTCGCCGGTTACAACTGATTACAACAGTGCACTCAAGATACAATGGATATTTCTGCAAAATATTAGCGTAGAAGAGTCCAAAGTCCCTTTTCTGTAAGCCTAGGACCGCTATTTATAGGTGTAGGCTGAAAATAGCTGGCTTAAATCTCGGAAGACTCCTTCTCTCATGTGGAAGGGCCCACCAGATCGATCTGAGGTGGATTGGGATTGATCCCCAATCGACACGTATGAATTTCGAATCGATCCAAAATGGCTCTGTTTTAGTCGAGATCGACCATGGACATTCTTGAGATGGTACGCAAGCTCCTGTGAATATTTAATGGAATTTGGACTCGTATATTTTGAGTTATGATCGATCTAAGTTGGGCATTATAATGGGCTGGCATCTTCATATCGCTCTGATTCGTATTGGTGTGTTCATACCCAAGCTAGCTTGTATCGATCAAATAGCGTGGCATTATATTCTAGAATCGATCCACTTTTCAGGCCGAGTGACCGAATCTTCCACTTTTGCATGCTTTGTTCGTATTGACCTTGTGTATTCCTTTCGTATTGATGCCCCCAACTTCATTTCATATCGATGCTTGAGGCCGCTTCATATCGATGACTTAGGGGATGTTTTGTATCGATTACATGTAGTTGCTTTGTATCGACGGTGTTTAGCTTATTTTGTATCAATAGAAGATGTTACTCCGTATCGATCGATCCATAGCTCATTCGTAGCGATCGATACGAACTATGCAGTTGGATTCGATATGAATTGGCTTCAGTTGATGGATATGAAGCTGAGCAAATGTGATGGATACGAAATGGAGCAAACGCAATGGATACGAATAGAATCTGGAAAGGTGGATACGAAGTAGAATAGGCGTGATGGATACGAAGCAATGGATGCTTGATGGATACGAAAAAGAGGTGTTTCACGTGAGACTTGATCGATCAATATCTTGAGCATACAAACTTCGATTGGCTTGAAATTTAGAACGTTGGCTTTCGTAGCTTTGCTTGTCTTACCATATCGATTATAGCTCGATCCGAACTTGGGCAAAATTTACCAGTATCCATAGTCGACCTGTGTATAACCGATCTTCGGGATGAACTATCCTTGGTTTCCAGTTAATTTCTTGGTTTCACGGCCTTACCAAAATGCAGCATAACACTATTATTATATATTTTTCGCATGTATTGTTGGATTCATATTTATGTTGATATAGATGATGGTATGCTTGAGCTATGTTATCTTCGATTTATTTTTAGTTCATTTACATATGAATTGGCACGGTTTTAGGGTAAAACCAAGGATTTTGATTTTTAGAATGCCATGGAAAATATGTTAAGTAAACATGATTTTGGTGAGATGAGTTTCAATTTTCAGAATTTTCCAAGCTATGGAAATTTTATTATGAATTATTAAAGGAAATTATTATATGATTGGGTTTAAAATTTTATTTCGAGAATTTCAGGGAAAAATTGGGTCTAATATTTTAATATGTTCAATTGCATGAAGAAATTGGATTTCTGTGATTTTTGGGGATTTTTACGAATTGATTTAGTAGGGAAAATAAATTATTTTAAAAGGACTTTTTTCAAATAATTGGTTTTGGTATATGGAAGGGCTTAAATGTTATATTTTTATGATTTAGATCCATTGAAAGTGCGATGGTCTTAAATGTAAAGTATTTGAGAAGTTTTATGGTAGCCATTCAATGGTTTGCAAATAGGCAAGTTGTTATAAAACAATTACTAAAAGTTGCAATGCTTCATCCTTTAAATCAAAAAAAGGTGTTCCACTTCAAATAGTAGCACCCTTCGACTCCATTGATTTCGCTCCATCCTAGTCGAAACCTACTTAGTCTAAACCCACATAGTCGAAAACAATACACAAGGTATCACCTAGATGGTATGTAGTGGATTTGAAGGAAGGCAGAAGCCTTAATGTTGAAAGGTAACATTCCGATGGGGTCGAAACCCTACATTGTTTTTGAAGGATAAGTCCTTGGCTTGTTTTACTTAAAGCCTTCGACATAGATGAAACATATGCTTTCGAAAGGGTTTTATAAATGTCTTTAGAAGAAGGTTTCAATATTATGTTAAAGTATTAGATTTTGAAGGGGTACCTTCTTTCATTAAATAAGAGCTTTCGAAAGGATTGGTTCCGACTTAGTCGGAACCCAGCCGCTATTTTCCCTTCGAAGTGTCAAAGTCATCAATGACTTCGAAAGGTTTTCTATGATTTTACTTAAGTTAAACCGCTTACTAATCTCTTTCGAAAGGGGATAAGGGTTTAGAAGGTAATGGGGTCGAAAGGGGGTTTCGACTCTATCCTTCAAAGTTTAATTTAAAGGGTTATGCTTTTGACAAGATGGTTCTGACATCATCAACTATTTCCCCAAAACAATTTTATAATTGGTATCGAAAATGTTATTTTCGTATATAACCACTTTGGCCCAAATGATATTTTAAAGAGTAAATCCAATGTTTTAAAAGGGATATTTTCATTTGTTTCGAAGCTATGTTTGAAGGACATTTTGACACCCTCAAAAGGTATATTTGGTTTTGAAAGAGAATATTTACCAAAGGCTTCGAAAGGTATGTCTGTTATGTTTTGAAAAGAAAATTTTCTTTCGAAGGAGGTCATCTAGAGGTTTCGAAAGTAATGTTTTAAAGTTTTAAAACAAATAACCCCCTCTCACTTTTAAAAAGGAAATACCATGGAATAAATAAAAACTATGGAAGTGTTACTTATTCATGTATTTATTCACATTGTTATTAACCCATAATTGCATTTGGAGGAAGGGTAGAATAACCAGTTAGGTTGACCCAACAGTGAATATAAAACCTTAAAAATAAATATATTGGCAGGGGCCAATAAGTTCATAGTCAGCCCATGGAAACTGTGATTTGATACTAGTAGGAGTTAGTAGGTTTGTAGTTAGCCCATGAAAACTATCCAGATTAAGATACTGACAATCAATCAATAGATTCCTAGTTAGCGCATGAAAAGTAGGATAAGAGAAAAGATATTGGAGATACCAATAGTTTATTAGTAATCCCATGAAACTATCAAGTCGAACAGATAGTCCATTAGCATTTAAAATGGTTAATAATAACCCTTAAAGTTATTAATTTAGATAGGTAGTGAGACTGAATGAGGATGGGTAATCCAAATTTGATTTACTTGTTTTTCATATCATCATAATATTTTGAAATACTATGTTTTTAACCATTGTGGATGCAGGAGCGCAGTATAAGGTTTTATAAATGTTCTAGGATACTAGTGAGGGGAAATCCGTTCCACTAAGTGGTGTGGTCTCACTAGATGTCCAAAATGGCTTGAGATGGCAGATTATTATTCATACAAGGCTTTATGCCTAACTCGAAGTTTTTGGTTTCCCCTAAAACCCTCGGCTACTGAATTGATTTTGAGTAGGTTGAGAGTTAAGGTTTCCAGATGTTCTTTTAGACGAATAAAGTTTTTGAAGACATGCAAGAGGCAAGCTTGTTATTAGAGTTCTTTTATTTCCGCTATGTGATTGATTGTAAAGGGAGATTGCTTAGTGCCTTATTATATATTCTCATCAACCAAGGGGACATCTTCATATGTCGCTCTTACGCATTTTGTAGTGATTATATATTATCTGAATGTGGCTTGCGAATTGGGATTATGTAATCAATTTGGAATATTTTGAAATGGAATGTGGAATTTGTTTGCTGTTTAATTTTTTCCATATTCTTGTGTTTCTATGTATCCATGTACCTATATCACCATATTTGACCGTTGACGATAATAACTATGGATGATTGCAACATCACTACAAGAAAAATGAGTTTTAACAGCAGTCATTGTCAGCGTTTAAAAGTTTAATGCTGTAGAATGCGTTTGTGAGAATATTGTTTTTAAGGGTTGAACGCTGACAAAACTATTCGTGCTTATTTTGTTTGCCGCACCGCATACATCAGTGATTATTTCGTTTGCCGCCACTTCCCTCCCCAATTTCCATTCTCAGTTTCCATTCCCTCCCCAATTTCCATTCTCAGTTTCCATTCCCTCCCCAATTTCTAGTTTCCATTCCCTCCCCAATTTCTAGTTTCCATTCCCTCCCTTCATATTTTTCATACTTTCGGCCATGCATCGATTTTGATTTCAACAGTAGAAATCATCTTCCTTCATCCACCGCTTCGATTTTGGTTTAGCATCTCTGTCCTAGACTTCGATTTTGGTAACCCTAAACTCAACGGAACGGGAAACTGGTGAGCGTTTTTTCTCAACCCTAGTTTTCAGTTTGGAAATTTAACTGCTTCACTTTATGATTTCGGTTTGGAAACAATAACAGTAAAGTTTGGAATAAAATCTCAACGTAAATGATTTCGGTTTATGAAAATTGAAGATGAAAGCAAACTTAAGATAACAATTGCCCGAAAAATTTACATCTTTTGCTGCATCCAGCAATTCAAGTGTGTTTCGTATTTTTGAGTTGAGATAATAGTTTCATACCTCATCAATTGGGTTCATTATCAAGTGACGTTAGGTTACTGCGACTTTGTGTTGTCCACTGCATAGAAAACAAACCATGTAAAACAACAGTTATTATATTTATATCCTTCGTGTTATGTGATAGACATGTTAGCTAGGTTGTTTGCACTATTATATCATATAAGTTCAACTACTACTGGTTATTATTTTGATTGTAGTTTACTTTTAGAGTGAATTACGAGGGTGCAATATCAAAATGATTCTATGCTCGCATATACATATATTTACTTAACATGTTAACTAGTTGACAATAAGTTAATTAAAGTGACTTTTGAACTGAGTTTGGAATCAGATGTACGTAATTCTACCAAGTAGGGCTTGTTGATTTGTTGAATCCTGTATATAGCATACCACTATTAGAAATGAGCACCAAAGAGTTATGAACATTCTCGATTATGAACATTCCTACACGGCTTCATCTTAAATTATATGAAACATTATATTTCAAGGATATATTTTCATGCTTTTGAAGTAAATTTGCAATGTGAGAAGAAATATTGGTGATCAATTAACATACTGCAGATTAATCCTTGAATTGCAGTTTCAACTTGAAGTTTCCATAGAAGATGATTATCTTCTTCAAAATGGATGGTGATAAGTTGACTTTGTGGGCTAAGGACAAGCTTGATCAACTTTCCAGCTGCTTCTGCAGTTTGTTGCTGAGGATTGGTAATATTATCAGAGGTTTCTGAGTTGGTGTCTCCTTCAGCCGTGTTGAAATCAATAAAAGAGATAACTAGTTTGATGATTCAGAAACTTGCAGTTGCAAGATTGCTTCAGATGCAGTATGCTCAGGTTAGTTGCAGCCAGAATCAAATGATGAATGTGTTCTGATGATTTCTTGGCAGGGCAATTACTTTCTTTCTGCCTTTGATTGCTTTCTTGATATCTGTTTTTCTTTTCTGAATCTTCTTGCTTTGGAATTTGCTTAAAAACTTGTTGCAGTCAGAAACTTGTTGATTTCTTTGGCACGGCACCTGTTTTAATAAGCAAAATCAATTATGTAACCCAAATGATGAGATATACCTGATGGGTTATCAAGATATCAGATGATGATAATTCTCTGATGATATCTTGACTTCTTTCTTTCTTCAAAATCTGATTTCAATGCCGTTAAGCTTGAAACAGCTCTGATACCATGATAGAGAATTTGAAGAACTATGTTTAGCAAGAGAATTGATATACAATAGCAATTGCTTTTTATTCAATCAGTTTGTAATTGCTTCAGTTTGTACATGATATAGTTGCATTTATAGTGTGCAACTCTATGTGGGCCGATTCAGATACACAGCCCAATTGGCTATATTATACCCGAACCGCTATTTGTAAAATTGGGAAGATTGGGAAGATTCCTAAATTTGATGAGGCATAGTTGAATAGCATAAAAATTGGGAAGATTCCTAAATTTTATGCTATTTAGCTCTTGCCTTATCAATATCATAGGTAATCTGAAGATTCTGGACTTTGGTTAAGCTCCTTTACTGGGCTGGATGTGTTGCTTCACCCTACGTGTGGGACTCCGGTTCATGCTGTGATGGCACAAAGGTAACCTAAATTCTCATCACGCAAAGGTAACTAATAATATTATTTAGCTATTTTCAGCAAGTAATTTCCTTTATGTTATATACCTGATTATTTCTGAAGCATACTGTTCCTAATCCAATGGTGAGATCATTTGGTTAACAGTGAATGGATATTGCTGAACTTTGCATGTCTTAAAAGCCAAGTTAGCGTTTCTCAACTTATAGTTCGAATGAGCTGCAAGTAAACTCCTGCACTTTGAGAATCTGAACATCAGTAGGGGGATTATCACAAACATTCAAATAACTTTGAGAATCTGAACATCGGTTTATAATGACAAATTGAGTTCAATAACATTATAGATTCAATTCTTTTATATTAAAGGTTAAGAAATTTCTGACATCATTGGTGAAACTATAAATGAAATTACTTATACGAGTTAAAAGAGCAATCTGAAATGAGGACAGTTTCATAATTGCATTTTTCTGTGCATCTGTAGTTAAATAAATTGTAAGTTAGAAGTGACTGTCATTTTTCTATGTATCTCCTAATGAATTTGAAGTTCAAAATTTTATGGAGAGCATAATTACGTTATATGCTTTAGATGGTGATTCTAGTCATGATTCATGTAGGCTCAACATCTGATATCAGTTTGAACATGGAATATCAGATCAATGTTCAACATCACCGATCGTCTTTTGCAGGAAATGCCTTGCAGATGGGAACTTACTGTAAGCGGCTAAGCGCACAAGTTTACTATAAGCACTCAAAAACATGGTTACAAGTACATTGCTGTATATTAATTTCTACACAATTATCAGTATCTTGATGACATTTATCTGATGTTTATTTGAGGGCATCACTTTCAAGGTAGAAGCAAAGTCATTGCATCTAGGGCTGTAAATTTTGTACGAGTGTCCGATGTCCGTTCGCGTCCGTGATCGAAATACGTCTGTCCGAGTTCGTTAGATTTTTAATTAGGACACGAGTTAGGACAACAAAATTTGTACGAGACTTATCCTTACCTTTTCAGAAAATATCTCTCCTGTAAATTTCTGTGTTAATTTATCAATGCTTGAACCCTACCTTGTAGTTATTGGTTTAGTTTCACTATTCATCTAGATATATGTTTGAGAGAAAAGAACTTGTATCAGTTCAGTGGTCTGCAAGAATTGTAAGTAGTTCTACTTATCCTTTTATTTAAACTTCTGTTTTGAATATATCGGGTAACTGTATGTTACTTTTCTTTCTTGCAGATTGCTCTGTTTGCTGGCTATGCAACAACAACATTTCTATTTTACACTGCAGCCATTTTTCTACTTAAGGTTTGTATTTGTAATTGTAATATACTGAACGTATATATCATGTAAGCTGGATTAGCGTTGTTTACGTTGAGTAATATCACGTTGCAGATGAGTGGAGCTACTCTATTGAACCTATCATTGCTGACATCTGATATGTGGGCAGTGCTTATTCGAATTTTCTTTTATAAACAGCAGGTATTCATTCTTCACTGTGATATTAATTATACTGCCATTTATTATGTATTGATGTATGCTTATATTCATACAATTGACTGCATCCAGGTTGATTGGTTATACTATTTTGCATTTGCAATTGTTACTGTTGGACTAATCATTTACTTTTGAGGTATGCACATTTCAAACTTATTACTCTTAAATGAGAACACAACCTCATTATTACAGTTTTATTCTGATTTATGTGTCATCAAGACGATTCTGATTTATGTGTCATCAAGAGGAAATGTTTTACTCTTTGGGAGTTGTGTCTCCCTTTTGCATCCATAATGTTTTACTCTTTGGGAGTAATTGTTCATGTTGTAACTTGAGTTGGCACTTGAGCTCCATGTTTATATGAATCATTTTATCATAGGCAAGAAGATCTTTAGCATCTTCATCAGTTTGTAAAAAAACTTATGCATAAAATTCCTATAGTTTTTTAACCTCATCCAGCTGCTTGTATGTTCCTGTTCCATGCTTTTAAGAGAACTTTAGTCTGTTTAAGCTTGAAAATGAAGTTGTGCATAAAATCACCCCATGTGAATGCTCTAAAACCCTGAATAACACAATGGTCATATCCGTCTATGTAACACCAAGTATTTATGTATCTAAAAGGCACATTCTTATCTTTTACTGCTTGTCTTTAAATTTAATCAAAATTAGTGTATGGTCACCAAGAACTGTTGGAAGGGCAATTGCAAATAAATCATGAAATATTTGCAAAAAATCCCGAAGTTTAATGCTAGTACAAATTTATTGGTAAAATAAAAATATTAAAGAAAATGAAAAGATTAAAAATTTAAAATAATGCACTTTTAAAGTGCACCAGTGAAAATCTCAATTTTAACAGTTCATTCAGATCAACTTCTGCAAATTATGTTCAAAATGTTTGATTAAGTACAAGTTTGAAAACACATCCACGATTTGTTTGTTAATATTTATAAACGATCCTTAATAATAATTGTCATAGGTAAGAATCCAGAATCAAACTTTAACATTTATTTGCATAAAACGAGTGCGGCTATTCAGATAAAAAATTAAATAAAATGATAATTTCCACCAAATTACCTCTACTAATGGTTTGTACTGTATAATTTGTATTCTGTAAAGAAACGCATGGAATTTGTATACTGATTTTTTTTTAACAAAAGTTGATAATAAATGGGTAAATAATAATGTATATCAGTATAACAGAAGTGCAAAAATCCACAGAACGCGATAATCAACAGTTTCAGTAACGGGGGAAAATGTGGTTATAGTCAAGGGATTGATGATATTACATTTAATAGTTACTATAAGAACATTTAATAATTCAACATAAAAACGTCTGTACCATTTATATAATATAAAATGTTAATATAATGGGGGTCCTCCCATGATACAAATAAGTGTCAGTTTGCAGTCCGAATTTGATTTTTGGTTGGTTTATTGCACAGGAAAGTTGGAGTGGGAAGACTTGCATGGTTCCAGGAAGAGGAGGTCCAAATAAATGAAAGTTTGACTGAGTGACAGGTCCTGGAAGAGGAGGTACTTACTATATCTGTTTATGTACTTCACATTACCATTGCACTTTGGATTAAATTTGAAAATAACATTATCTTCTTTACAATATTCATGTTACTGGGATGAGGAGAGATAAACTATAATTTCTTTTGAGCAGATTAGACTTTCATGTACCTGCATGTTCATGAGATGCATCAGATATATTCGACCCTGGAAGATGCACAGATTGAGCACCACAGGTACAATTTTCGCACTGATAGTATCAAGACCAGAGTTCGCCTCTATTTTTATGAACATTACACTAGTGATGCATTCTTTTATTATGGCACAGCCAAGATCAGTGATAAGAACAAAGAGATCAGTATTGAAGTTTGGGCTGATATGTGGTGTTCGCAGTACTGAATAGGGGTGCAAGTGGCTGCTGGTTGTAGTAGTCAATGAGGCCAGAGGAGCTGGTAGTTGTGAAGTGTCAGTGGGAAAAGAAGATGATGCTTTTCGATGTAAGAGGGGAGTTTGTATGGTCAGTTGGTTGTCACAATTTTTTTTTTGCCACTATTTGTATGTGTTTGGGCTTTAGTGAACTGGTAACATACTTAATGTAAAATGTATGTACAATGTAAACTGTAATTTGCGATGAAATAATTTTTTTTTTCAAATGAAATTGTGTGGGTTTTTTTTCCTTTTTAGAAAATATGCAAATGCAATAGAGTGGAATATTAAAGTTGTTATATAAATAGAAGACAGCGTTTGATTAATGCTGTCAATGAAGAAACAACAACGTTCAATTCGTGCTGTAATTATCTTTAAATAGTCAACAACAGCGTTTAGTACACGCTGTCGAAATAGTTGATGATTCAATAACAGCGTTTATAAAAAGCTGTTGTAAACAGTTAAAGTGGAATTAAAACATTATTGACAGCTCGTAATAAACGCTGTCACAGAGATGTTTCAACGGCGTTTATAGAAACGCTGTTGTAAGTTATGTATATACGACAACATGTCGTTATACAGCGTTTCTAATAACGCTGTTGTATCTTATTACAGCGTTTATCAAACGCTGTTAAAAACCTTTTGTGGCGTAGTGCATCCGTGACCGTCAATTGGAGGCCTCCAAATAGGGGGATGTTACAATTATGAAAACAAAAGATAATTTGGGTTTTTTTTAAAAGGGGCGAAATTTGTTTCCAAGAATATTAACAAAATAAAAAGAAGACTATTATTTTCTTTACCTAATAATCCAAATGAGAATGATACTTCTTAGGAATTAAGAAACGAATTTTCTGATAAAACAAGAAAGCATTATTAATCTTGCCTAATGAAACAAAATACCATAATGACTGCCGTAATAAAATAATGATATAAAACAAAATAGTATAATGACATACCTAATAAAATAATATTATAAAAAATAATAGTATAATTACTTGCCTAATAAAATAATAGTATAAAACAAAATAGTGTAATGACCTACCAATAAAACAAACTATTATAATGACCGGCCTAGTAAAACAATAGTATATAAGAATAGTATATTTACTTGTCTAATAAAGTAATGGTATAAAACAAAATATCATAATGACTTACCGAATAAAACAAAATAGTTGAAGTACTTCGCTAATAAAATAAAATAGTTTAGTTACTTTCCTAATAAAACAAAATAGAATGATTACACTTCACTTATATATAAGCCATTACCCCTCTTTCCTTTCGTTCACTCATCTCCTTCCTCTTTTTCCTTACCTCCATTGAACCTCCACCCAAGATCAAGCGGAAGCTTCATTATACGAGTAAACTTCCCTACCTATACTATTGCATAATCGAAGTTAAAATATAATCAATAGAATTATATAGAAATCAAGGGTAGTATGTCCCCTCTTGTTTTTCTCTACTATTATTTATTCTGTTATTTTATTTTTACAAGGGTAGGCTCTGCCACCACTTTACTCTATTATTTTATTTTTACAAGGTTAGGCTCTGCCACCGCCACGTTTTGTTATTTTATTTTTGTATGGGTAGGCTCTGCCACCACCGTATTTTGTTATTTTTGCAAGGGTAGGCCCTGCCACCTACGCACACTGTTAGTTTATTTTTGCACGGGTAGGCTCTACCACCACTATACTCTGTTATTTTATTCTTGCAATGGAAGGCTCTTCCACCATCACATTCAGTTATTTTATTTTTGCAAAGGTGGGCTCTGCCACCACAACATCTAGTTATTATATTTTTGCAAAGGTAGGCTTTACCACCATCGCATATTAAATATGTTATGAAATGTTAATTATTTGCATATATTGTTATGAATAGTTGACAGTGAATGTTACTTGAATAAAGTAAGAATATTGTGAATTAACTTGTAAACCTTAGTGACACTGGATTATGATAGTTAGGTTGTAATTACAATCGTATATAAAATGGTGAAATGATATATAGTGCGGTAAACCCCTTAGTAATGTCGGGTTAATGATAGTTAGGTGTGATTATTGTCAGATTAGAATTTGAATATATCAAACCCCTTGGTGACATTGGGTTAACGACGGGTAGGTGGGATTACTGCCGTATATACACTTGTGAAAAAGGTTAAATACTGTAAATTGATTAGTGAGTACTATATCAGATAAAGCAAGTATCCATCCAAGCTGGATTGACTCAGGTAGCACTCTAAGTGTGGCATCCTTGCCCCAATGTCACTTGTTCGACGAGCTACTGTTCGGCCACTAAGTGTTGTGGCTACATGACTTAAATAATATGATGGATATAGGAGTGTTTTAATATAGGATAGAGTAGCCTAGGGGGGTCATGTACAATATTGTAGATCGTGTGGATGCACCCATAATTCTGATTTATATGTGATATTTGTTATTAGTGTTAGTCCCTGAGAAGATGGCTTTGACGACGACAACCTTAGAATAAGATTATAAAATAATTACTAACATTATAGTTTAGATATATATGTATATGCAGGATTTAACCATGCAGGTATCAAGAATGAAGACTGTACAGTATAGAGATTCAAGACCGAAGATATCAAGATTGAAGGCTCAAGAGTATGAAGATTATCAAGAGTTCAAGATTTCAATATAAGTAATTTAATTAGGAATTTTGTTAAAACTACTAGAAAAGTACCGGCATCTTAAAATCCAATTTATTCGTGAAATGGAAACCACTTCGAGCGTATTAAAGGGATGGAACCCTAAGTAGGATGGAACCTACGAAAAAACCTAGTGGAACATTGTTTTGTATCCACTAACTTTTATTCAAATGTTTTTACAAAATTATATCTTGTTTTCAAAAATGATTTCAAAATCTTCCTTTTTAAAAAGAATAAAAAAACATCTATCCTGGTTTTAAAAACCTTTTAGCCTTAAAATGATCTTTAAAATCAAATTATCCTTGGTTTTAAATTATCTTTTAATAATAATATATTTAACTTTTAATATTTATACTTAGATTTAAAATTATAGTAAATTTTTATATATAGTATTCTCTATACCTATTTATGTAATTTAACTATAGTTAAGTATATTTATAAAGTTTAAAAATAGTTTTAATACAAGATGAAAGTTATTTTTAAGGAAAAACAAATTATCAAAAATTTCTTAGGCCTATCGACAACCCCAATATACCCTTGTCGACAAGGTGACAGTTGATTTCAAAATTTTGAATTTCAGAAGAAGTGTCTATTCACCATATCCTTTCACGAATGGACATGGCTGTTGCTCTACTATAAATAGGGGCAGTTTTAAACGAATTTATATACATTTTTTCTCTGATTTCACTCCTCTTCTTCTTCCATATTTCTTTATATATTTTTTACCATTACTCTGCCAAAATCAATATTGAATCTAACTAGTTATCTCTAGTTTGATTCTCTATCACTATCTCAACAAGATCTCAGTGCTATTCAGAGTTATAGGATTCTTTGTAATTAATCAAGCGAGAAAAGTGTGATTGTAGCCTATGAAATCAATCAAGCGAGAAAAGGTGTGATTGTAGTCTGTGAAATCAACTGGGTGAACTTGTTGCCTGTAAATATAAGTATCTCTACCCAGAGGATTGTAAATTTGGACTGGTGTACCTCTGGCCTTGAAATCGAGCGTGTAATTGTAAAAATTGATTTTGAAAGGAAATCCATACTTGTATGCACACTACAACAGTTTATGGGTTTCATAGCGTTTGAAAAACGCTATAACAGGCTACCATAGCGTTTCAGAGAACGCCGTGGAACGACAGGCTATGGTAGGCCGACAGCATTACATAGTAGGAAGGAAAACGCTATAATAGCTAATAGCGTTTACAAAAGGGCATAGCGTTTGCAACCTACCATAGCGTTTTTTCTCTGTTATTAAACTTAAACGCTATAGGGAATATAATCCTTCATTTAACTTCTATAGCGTTTTCGAGCACATTTTATAGCGTTTCATCAAACCATGTTATAGCGTTACAATGTTTTTCGATAGCATTTCTTGTCATGCTTGTATAGCGTTTTTATTTTCTACTATAGAGTTTTTGATTCTATTATAGCGTTTTTGATGCATAAATCTTACATCTCGTATAGAGTTGCGATAGCGTTTGATGAATCAATAGCGTTTTTCAAACTCTATTCTATATAATATTAATTTTCAGCATTTGTTTCAATTTTCTTTTTATTATATTATATTATATATATGCACACAGATAGATATATGTATACACATTACACACACACACACACACACACATATATATATTAAAATGTGGATCCCAAAAATAACAATCGAGAAGATGACAACAACTATATGTAACAATGATAACGTTGCAGTGAATTCTAATTTGAAAACACACAATCAAACCAGTGGAAAAGTTTCAAATAATTCTGCTAATATTTCAAATACTACAAGACATGGTCGCATGATAATAGTTCAAAATAGTCTAACAAATGAACACAAATACTACAAGACCTGGTCACATGATAATAGCTCAAAATAGTCTAACAAATGGACACATACTCAGATATGGAGATGATGATACAGAAATGGCTGCTACAGAAGATTCTTGCAAGGATCTAAACATTGCTCGAGGTTGCTTTAGTCTAAATCTCATGCATTCCTACAACCATCATTCATTCAACCAACCTGCATCAACCCCACGCAACTGAAATTGCTATCACACTTAGCCACCTCAGTTCAAACTTTAGTCCACTTCAATAACCACACTACAACCAACCTCTGTTTCCACTTTACCTACGTGAACACCATCGCCTACAAACCAACCTACCACCTAAAAAATCACCTGAAACACTTCACCAGCACCATAAACTGCAGCAGTACAACCTGACCACCCCATCACACTCACCAACTCAGCCACTACACACCACCTCAACATTTCATTTCCTCTTCACCAACAAACCAGCCTTGTCCACACTTCCATATCACAAAACCAAAAATCTTGATCATACAACCACCCCAACATACCCCTGTTTTTTTGTCGTACAACCATGAATTGCCAGCACAACTGTTGTATTCAACCCACATTCACTACTTCAACAAGCAAAACTGCTTCTACACCATCCTTCCTAATACCCACCATACATCTCTACCACAAGCTTCACTGCTACATCTCTGTAAACTCAACTGCAAATTCCATACTCCCTAACCATCACATGCTCGTCTCCTTGCCACAACTGCAACTACAACAAACTTCCTCTGAATAAATAACCAATCCACCAACTCCATCTGACCATACTCCCCTCCAACATTACAACATCTCTCTTCAACCACCATATATCAAATATTTCCCACTACTATCATCTTGCTGCCTTCCCTAACCCACTTCAGTTTACCCCACCACACCATAACAGTCATTATCCACATACACTAACAGTGATACAACAACCTGTACATCACTTCATACTATTAACATCAGTATACTGCATATACACTACTACCAATCAAACCACCAACCTGAACACACACCTGACCTGCACACCTATATTAGTGACCAATCTATAAAACATTTCCTCTATCTCTGTACATATCTTACTTCCTCCACCACTGAGAACATCACTGTGTTCATCCTGCACATCCACTCACTTGAGCATATGTTACTGACCATCTTCCCCTTTGCATTACCTTGTTGCCATATCACACCCACTTCAATAACTCACTGCCTGACCACTTCTCTGTCCAACAGCATTACAAAGCTCTCAAGAGTAATAATCCAAAAATCTTGCTTTTAAAACTCATGTACATCAATTATCAATTTTTGAAAGGAAAAAAAAGTGTAGTTGAAGCATGAAAAATTCTAACCAAAATGCATTGAAGATAAACTAAGGATACATCAGCTCTGCATTCAACTAATCATAGTTAACCCTTTTTTTTAAACTACCTTTAGAGTTCAACATTCATGATTATTTAATAAGAAATGGCAAGCGTTCTTGTATAGTACCTAAGTATAGTTCAAATTCAATAAATAGATAACTTACAAGGTTTTGTAACTGAGACAGTGGAGAAGATCACGCATGCTAAATTCACATATCAGTCCCTTTTTGGGGAAAGATAACTTCATCAACTTGACTCCCTTGTACTCCGCCTTATAAAGTAATTAGCATCCTGAAAATGGAGTGGTTCATTGCCCCATGAAGTCTAACCACTTGTCAGTTCCTTTGCAAAGAGCTCAAGGCATCTTGGGGGCTGAGGTCCAGGTATGCAGTCTTGTAGCAGTTCTTTATATGATCAAGGATTTCAAGCATCCATGTTATATAAAGAGATGCGACCATGTTTTGTGTTTCTGATTCTCTGTATAATTTGCATACATTTTTATTTTCATCATACTACAGAGAAAAAAACAAAAGAATTGGACAGTTGCATAATGTATACAAAAGTCTAAAAATATAAATGTTCTACATACATGTACACACCTTCGAGCCAGGAATATCCATGAGGTGTGAATCCACAAGAAATAAATCTTAAACACTTGGACCAGGCCTTAAATGAACTGATCACCGGACCACCATCTGCAAATATTAAAGATAATGATGAAACTTTGCAAAGATTTCAAAAGATTGGGACAATCAGTACACGATCACATTTCAACATATATTTCATGTTGTAATGCATAATCAACAAAACGAGTCATTTAGAAAAATTATATGACATGATCATACCACAACCATTAAAGAAAAAAGGTGAATCCAAGCATACAAAGCATCATCTCTGTCTGGTGACCGTTTGTTTAACATCTTTGGACTAAGTCGGTGTACCAATACAATCAGTGCGGTAATGATGAATTTACCATTCTTAAAGAATTTACCAACCCATTTATATATATTTATTTTCATATATTAATACATTTTTATAAAAATAAGGGCTGGATTTAGGCTTGAAACTTTAGTTCAATGGAGTTAATTACATCTCTTATTCTTTCTTGTTGATATCTGCTACTAAGTGACACGGCTAAATGTATGGTAAAACACCATTACACTACAAAACATACAAAATATTTGATTTTTCAATTAAAGTAGTAACTTATCATTATTGATGTAAAAGATACCAGTTTATCGGATTAACGTATATACAGTAATACCAATAAAAACAGTGCGGTAAGTTTTTCCATAATGGCAGTGATGATTGTTACCATGACTGCCCTAAATTTTGTAATATTAATAAAAGATATTGATTGCCTCTCGATTTTAACCATTGTCATTTTAACCGTCAAATTGCAAAAATACCATTTTGAATTTTATTCAAATAGGCGAAAAAAGGCGAAAAAGGAAAAATATGAAAGTGGGCAAAGGACACTTTTAAACATCGTAAACTACGTTCACTACAACTATATACATTTGACATGTGTATACACATGTGTACATCATGCATGCTGATATACTGGTGTATATAATGCAAAAGCTTCTGTTATTCAGGTTGTTCAGTCTAGAACACAGATTAATCAATCGCTGTAATCAATCGTGTTGCGTGTAATAAATAGAATATTACAATGAAAACTAAGCACTTGACGTTAATGCTAATTGCCATTGGCCTTTTATGCATCATATTGACAAAAGAAAAATAATTACAAGTTCAGATCGACCTTTTATGCATCATATTGACAAAAGAAAATTAATTGAAAGTTCAGCTCCGTCTCTTGATAAATACTACTTGTTGCTCATTTGAACTCGGCGGTTTAAATCAAATACATGCTAGAATAGTAGATGCTGTTTTACATCTTATGTACCAAATCAAAATATATTCTTTCTACAGAAATTAATCACCTCAAAATATATGCGAATGAACACATTCATATTCTTCACATAAACTAAACTAGTTATGAACAATCATGGTAGTTTAGATCAGGTACTACTCCTCTTCTGGTGGCATTTGGTAAACATAAAAAAAAACTTTAAATAACAGGACTACAAGCAATAATGCATTAGCTAACTATATATATTTATGAACACGGCGTGCATTCACATATCATAATCAACAAGTTATAAAGAAGAACACTTACTTAGTCAATAATGTGTACACTTCTCTGCCTTCTTTGTTTCCTTGTTCTCTAATTGAATAGAAAGTTTAACCTATAAAAATAATAATCATATATTACTTTGAATTATATGGTATACTGGTTGATCACACATCTAGCCCGGCAATGTACTGCCCAACAAATTGGCAACTTTTCTTTCCTTCTTTTTCTTAATTCCAATACCATTATCAAGTCACTATTAAGTCATCGCTGAGAAAATCTAGAATTTGAAAGAAAAACACAATAAATAAGAATATTTAACTCTCAAATAGCAAACACATTAGCGGTCAAAGACAATACTTGTCACCAAATATCGGTAAACGAATCTTATTAGAATTTTACAGTCTCTCCTAGAAAATATAGTTATGCCTTTCAAAACCTATATATATTTATATTATAAATATGTTTATTGGATTCTCTCTTGAATTAAGCAAACTGTGCTTTCTCTATATGTTCATAAATTGCTTTTTGTCCTGAACCAACTCATCTAATAAAATATTCACCATGCAGGACAAGTATTCAACAAAGCCAATTCAGTTGCTAAACAGTTAAAAGAAGTGAAGAATATATAAAATGAAATACGCACATAGTTTTCAAACATATTTTTTAACCTATAGTGCTCTACCACAAATTCATCGCCCAAAGGTTAGAAATATTTAACACATGATGTTTCTATAAATAGTATAAAATAACAACATTACACATCTATTCTTTGTAAAAAGAAATGGTGCATAAAATATGATTAAGGGAGACACCATCGTAGTTAGGGCCAAATCTGTTAGCACTGTCACATGTCTAGCTTCAGTAAGTACAACACACACTCAGCTTTTGCAATTTTTTATTTTATTATAACATTTATGTTGATTATCTTCATTCTAGACATAGAGATGGCAGTGGATGTTTACCTTGGTGTTGAGACCAATAGTTATAGGCTCTAAGCAATATATGTAGGAAGCTCCTGATGGATAGGAGCACCTGTCCTCTGTTTGGGAGCAATGCTAGCTATGTGTACCAATGTATTCCACTGTCCTCACATAAATTCAATGCTTTACATTGTCAAAAGCTATGATTTTTATTTATTTTAATCTTCAAGTATCAAACATTTCAGCAGCATGTGCCAATGCTTCAACTTCAGTAACATAACAACGTTTTTTGATTCTACACTGATCAAAGGATTGCTGTTTTGATTTTTAGGATGGAGTTATAAGAACCATGGCCTTTAAATTCTTTGAAATTTTAAGTGAAAAAAAAGTTATAATTATAATTCGGGAAGTTTTGAGTTATAGGCACCTGTTAAACGCTTTCAATAACACAGAGAGATGGGAACAACATAAATACCGACAAAATTATATTAGGAAAGTTTTCAGTTACCCCATATTCTTGTATAGTTTTCATACGCCCGGTACGTATTTCATCTTCATCAGTCATAATGTATATACTCAAAAGCTGAGCAAAGAATGTATTCAAATCATTACACAGCAAATGTAAGTCAGATTATTTGTTAGCATTAATAAGTCGATAAAATAAGCATGCAACAAATTATTGTGCCTACCAAATATGTATTTTTCAAACACATGTGTAGAGCAATATGAATTAACAAAATGAATCAAGTGACTGATGGCAAGTATGACTGTTCAGGCAAGGTGCTTGCGTTTTTAATTGATCACCATGTTTCATTTCACTATGTGCCTTAATATGTTATTTAAAAGTTATATACTGATTTTTAATATTAATCATTTTTAAATTGCACAACGTACAGACATGAAATCTATTTTTTTGCAATATAATCAAAAGCAACGAAAGACCAAACAATTGCAAAGCTGAATATGTTGTTGATTGAAGGACATGAACCAAGACATGGAAAT
The DNA here is from genome assembly GCA_030765085.1 of Allium cepa. Taxonomy (NCBI): domain Eukaryota; kingdom Viridiplantae; phylum Streptophyta; class Magnoliopsida; order Asparagales; family Amaryllidaceae; genus Allium; species Allium cepa. Next base: position 466,395,004 of record CM060931.1, read on the forward strand.
AGAAAATTATATTATATAAAAAGAAAAACAGAAGAAAAAAAATGAAGTTGGAACTCTCTAAAAGAAATAAAACTGGGAACATCTGGAACACCCAAATGAAAAGCATCATAAGTTTCAGGAAGGCAAGGCATCTCACGAACTAATCAACCACTATTTTATAACACAAACTAATTAACCACTCATTATGTCAATTATATATCTATAAACAAGGCTTTTCAGCGCACACATGCATATTTTTAAGAGAAAATGTCAGAAGAAGTAAAGCTGTTAGGAAGACGGGGAAGTCCTTTCAGTCATAGAGTCAAGCTTGCCTTGAAGTTAAATGGAATTTCTTATGATACATCGAGGAGGAAATATACAACAAAAGTACTCTACTACTGGAGTCAAATTTTATATATAAAAAGATTCATGTGCTCATTTATGGTGGTAATACACTGATGACAAATGGGACAATTGCCCTCTTTCACCTAAAGATCCATTCGAAAGAGCAAAAGCAAGATATTTCGCAAAGTTCATAGAAGAAGATGTAAAAATCAAATAATATTATAAATTTTTCTTCACAGTATAAAGAAAACAATGGTTTCTTGGTCGCTGAGTAATACGATCTTTTCACTAAGTTTATATGTGCACATTTTAAAATAGTTTAATTTCGAAAAGATGATACACTGAAAAACTATTTTCACTTCTCTTCAACCGACACATTCTTTTTTCACTGAAGAACAACAGAAAAATTTTAAGGTTTTTAGATTATGGAAAGTTCATGAATATAAAAAATTTCTGTATAGTGAAATATATTCACCTTGACAGGTCACGAAGCATAAATCTAATACGAATGCCAACAAACAATGTTCATATTTCAATTACTTATGTAGTTATGCGTAGTGCATTCTTATACGCACTGGTCTTTAATTAAAACAATACCAGTCATATGATATTTGACATTCAACAGAATTTTGAATTCCAAAAAATACAACAGTTTGCTGATAGCCTGATAGGATTGTGTGATTAGGCTAACATAAAATACAACAAAGGCGAGTAACATTAGTAGGTAAATAGAGATGGCTATACTTTACGTTAATATAATAGATCTAGTAAACATATGCAAGACAAATATGTGACTTCACAGAACTGAAACAATCGTTAATAAATAATAATTAATTTGGTAACTAGATAGATGTTTATATTTGACTAGTGTGGTATGTCTATGTTGCATTAAAGACTAGTTAATAAAAAAATGAATAATGACATGTCAACACCCAAACTTCTACGAAGATTCCTAAATGAGTTGACACATAACTTAGTGGGTATAACAAGTTGGAATTAGTCAAAATTCACACAAAAAGAATCCATGTGATACAAAAATAACCAAAGAAGAAATCTTACCCTTATAATGTGATCCATAGAACCAGAATATAATCTTGATCCTCCCACGACTATAGAAACAAAAGCAAGTCTATGGCCTGTAAAAGAAGCTGCTGGTTCAAAGTAGTTTCCTGCCATATTATACTTCCAAGCTAAAATTTGACTATCCTGCAATTAAATTGACAAATAAAAAACAGACCATTTACACTAACAAGCTGAAGCTATTGTATATCATAAACATTATAATTTGTACACTAAATAATACCTGAACTCCAGCGAAAAGCATCTCATTGACACCCATCAAAGCGTAAACCTGAATGTTGGCGCCATCAAGGCTTAACTGAGCAGATGTTTGTGTATTCCAAGCCAGCAATTTAAAGCAGAAATTTTTACATTCTAGTTCTAATCTATACACAAACCATATAAATAATTAAATAGATTGTTCGATAAAACCAAAGGAATACCTGGCTTTGTCGATCCTTTTAACAGCTACTCGATCTCCTGTATCCTTATCAATGGCAACAAAAGTAAGCCCAAACTTCCCTTGACCTAACAGTTTCCCAATCAGATACCAGCTATGAAAATCATTATCATATCTGAAACTGATCATTTTTCCATTACTTGTTCCCGACTTATTTTTCCATCCCCGAATTGGAGAGGCGCTGATTTAGAGTTTTAGGCAGTTGAAATGGTGGTTTTGTTTAGGGATTGGGATCGAATGTTGATGACAAAGGTTTCGGTTTCACGATTCAAAAGTTGATCGACTGTTGATGATAGAGGTTAGGGTTTCGCGATTCAATTGATTGTTCACAACCAATTTGGGGATCGATTTAGTTATTGTTTTCTGGAGGTGACAAGGGAAAGAAGATGGTGTTTTCTGAAAGAGACAGCGAAGTGAATAGGCCCATTTTTTATTCCCGTACAAAATAATTTGTTTCCCCGCCTTTTATGATTGAATAGCGTTGAGTACACCGTATTTATTTACTTCATAGCGTTGAAACCCAGAATTGCTTGGGGGTGGAACGAGGAGATACAGATACGCTATGTATTGGTGCTATCAAAACTCCATATTTTTGTAGTGGCGGGACTGTTTAGGGTAACTCCGAACCAGTATAAAATCCGATATGTTCTTTCCTTTATTTTTATTTCTGCATCTGTGTTTGATTCTGTGATCATATATGTGTTTGAATATTGCATACATTTGTGTTCAAATTGACATAAATTCAAAAAGATTTAGTAATTCCTTAAAACACTATTCATCCTCCCTCTAGTGTTGATTCTAGCCTTAAGATCCGTAACCCGCATTTCTCACATTTGGTATCAAAGCCAGGTTTTCAAAGTTTCATAAAATAATTTTTGAAAAAGCTTTTAAAATGATTATGTTTAAAAAATTTGTTAATACTAGTTTAGAAATATTCAGATCATCATTGTCTCTTGAGTCTGCATATAATCAATATTCAAATTCAAGTTGTCTACCAGAATTGTATGATGTGTAGGAAACATGCTTTATCGGTGTTGAGGAATCAATCCACAATGGACAAATTGTGCAGACCAAAAAGAAGAAATGGATACTCGATAGTGGATGCTCTAGACACTAATCTAAATATGCTGAATGATATAATATACAAAGACAGAGAACTGGTTAACTTTGGAGACAACTCAAAAGGGTATGTGATTGGCATCGACAAAGTCGGTAACTCTGAAACTCCTATTATTACTACTGTTTTGCTAGTTAAGAATCTGGAACATAATCTGCTAAGTATTAGTCAACTTTGCAATAAAGGATATAAAATTAAATTTGAAAAAGATAAGTGTCACATTGAAGATAATAATTCAACCATAATATTTGAGGGAATTAGGAAAAAGAATATTTATATTCTTAGTATGAAAGTCTCAAATGATAACCTGTGTCTTTTGGAAAATACAAGTGAACCTTGGATTTGGCATAAGAGATTTGGGCATTTGAATTTCAAACTCTTATCTAGACTGTGATGACCCGGTATTTTGGCAATATTATTTTAATAAATAATTTAATCTAATTTAAACAAAAAATAAACTTATCATTTTAAAATGAATATGACCTTTGAAATAATTACCATTTATTTGTATGGATTTGCATTTTTGAAAGGGAATTGATTTGGAAATTTAAAATAAAATCTCTTAATAATATTCACAATAAAATCTTTCTTATATAATTTAACTAAATTGCCTTACCTTGGTAACATCTAATATATATATATATATATATATATATATATATATATATATATATATATGGATAATAATGTTTGAAATAAAATCAAATTCTATCAATATAAAATTTAAGCATGGGATATTGTGTAAATCATATGAATGTAATTTAAATGTTGATGGCTAAAATAAAAAATAGAAATGAATATAAATAAAAACAAGTATATAAACAACTATAACAATTTTAAGTGAAACACAAAGTATAGAATAAAATAAAACAAAGTATAACATAATACCAGACAAAACATATATATAAACTATTCAAGCTATAAGTTCACAAGACAAATGTTTATACACAACATATCTTCGTTCATAAGCCAAGTCTACCTGTAAAGAGTAAATTTATACAAAATATCTATATATACACAGCAAACATAATTATAATAGTGTAAACATAATTGGAAACAAAACATTTAATGCTATCTGCTCAAGCCTAAATTTTGTCAATTCAAATATTTACAAATCTTATTTTTTTTCAGTACTAAAATATGTTCATATCAATCTTTAAGAAGAAGCTATGCTAATAATAACACAAGTGCTGCTGTGTAAAATACATATGTGCTGTATAACCAATGCAAAGAGACAAATTATTCATATACAGAATATCTTTGTATACAAATACAAGGATCAGGCTGCATTTTTTTTTTAAAAAAAAAAAGGTAAGTAGTACAAGATAATAATATATACAAGACAAATTTAATAAATGAAGCCACATTTTTATCTTTTCAGCCACCCTTGTGTTGAGAAAAATCTATGGACAAGCATAAACAACTATTTTAGTACAAATAAAAATCCATGTACCAGTATTGACAAACCCTATACGTTTTTTTTTATATATCATCATCTCATGTTTTATTTCATTCATCAGTCTCAAGCTGAAAAAAAATACATAGTAGCAAACCTGAAACTTAACAGCAACTAAAGCAAACAAGTAAGAAGATTAAAATCAAGAGGGTCTGGAAACAACAAGGCTGTGTTCTTTTCAACCCAAAAGCAGCTCTGTTCAACAAAATTTTCCAAGTGAGTAAACTTTGAAACCTGGTAATTTTGAAGTTCCATGTAGTGATAAATAAATTATGATTTGAAAAAATGTTGTGCCTATTCTCTAAAAATGACTTTTGTATATGTATATGTTAGATAATCCTTGTGTATATACTTGGTACGGGCAAATTAGGCCTCTGTCAGAATGATCAGGTTTAAACCTGGTTTTTTACATTCAAATCTTTCACCTAATCAAACTCTGGGCTTTGATCTCTAGGTAAGACAGTTGTATGCGTATAATATAATAAAAATATATAGATTTGAGTTAAATAAATGGTAAATTTGAGTTAAACTGATCAAAGGCTGATGTAGACACTTGACAATTCGTCTAAGCTACAAAAATGAGTGATGCTGAAACTGTGACATAGATTATTCCAAACTTGATTTTATTTTAAGTAATTCATAAAGGACTTATGAAAAATAACAACCATTCCAGCTAGCCTAATGTAGTGATAATTATTTGCTAAACTATTTTAATCGAACTTCATAAGTAAGTTATTTATTGCTTTAGATAGAGAACCACAAACTATATAAATTCTGTATACAAAAGTTAATATATTTCAGTTTTGATGGTCACAATCAATAAATATTCAAAACTACATAACAAGCTTTCAACTTTGTTGCCACCAAGTCGCCCCTGCTCAGTGCTCTTCTTTGAAATCTTTGGCAGATTTATAAATAACTTTCCAGGGAAGTATCAGGCAATTAATAAGCTGCTATGAGCAACTTATGACAATTTAATTCATAACAAGATTCAAAGAACAAAATTCTGGGTGGCTAAGGAAGCAAGTCTAAGTTAGATAAACAACTCAACTAAAAAAAAAAGAAAAAAAGAAATCAGTGGGTGTTCTCTGTTCTTAAGAAACAGGTGAGTAAACTGCAAACTTTGGATTCAAACCTAATCAATATTCTGCGAGTAAACAAGCTAGTTATTCTGTTTAAATTTCTGTTGCATGCCTGATGTTGCTCTGCCTTCATGCTTCAGAATAATAGAACTTTGTAAAAGAAATTTTTTTATCTCTTCCCTCAATTCTTATTATACTTAGATTTATAAACAAATCTTGTTTGTAATAACAAGATATCTAATCTAAAGTATTTACAGTCAAGAATCGAAGCTAGTATTAAAGAATAAGAAGAAATACAATCGAATTCTAGTTCATATCAAGATTCAATCATGATAAACATTAGATTCAGGTATATCGTCGATATCTTTTTCGAAAACTAGGATTTTTTAAGATCTAAATCATTAAATTTAAGTTAGTAAATTATGTGATATTGTATTTTAGTCGAAATTGGGCTTTCGAACGATTTCGGTTGATCGAGAAATTTTGAGAATTCGTGTTCATGACCGAAGCTAGTTTGATGGTAGGCAATCATGAGAAAAATGAGTTTGTGATTTATTTTTGGCCGTAGTGGTCGGTTTGTGATGATCTAGGGTTTAGCGTATCGTTTTGATCGTGGTTTTTGAGAGCATCGCGAGTCGCCGTTCGATCACAGGAGATGATCGTGATAGAGAGAAAGAGTTTGTGAGAGTATGGAGTTGTTTCGGCATAGATGGCGTGAGTTCCGAAGGTCGAAGGTGTTGATCAGTGGTATATTTCTGATCATGTTCGTGTTCCAGTGTTTGATCGTATTCCTCGTTTTCGCTTGGCCATCAATTTCGTTGTTCTGTTTGTTCGAGAAGTTCGTGGAGGTCGATTGCAGTTCAGAGAGGACCGGAGCGTTGATCGGCGACGTGCGAGTTCATCGTGCACGTGCACGGGATACGACCATGTATTGATGTCATTGTTAATTTGGGAAGATGCGTTGCCAGGTCTGTGTTCGAGTTCTCTCTCTTTGGTTTGGGTCCTTGCTTGTTTTGGGTTGTTCCTGAATTTAAGAAACAGATTGTATTAAAATAAGTTTGTGAATGAAGTATTCAAAACTTTAAAACAAGGTCCAAGTCAAATAAAGGAAAAAAAAAGTTTTTTTCAAAGATGAGTAGTATATGAACAAGTTTTAGTAATGTTAGAGAAACTCAAGTGGCTAGCTTAAAGAGGAAATAACAAGGTTTGAAAAGTGGAAAACAAAGGAGTTTATAGTTATAAATATGATCAAGTATCCAAAGTAAATGGTTTAAACAAGTTGTAGGTATTTAAAAATTTTAATGATTAAAATTTCAAGGGAAAATGGTTATCCAAGTTAAGATTTTTCTTAATGAATGAATTCCCGAGAAAGATAAACTAAGATCCTAAAATAAATTATTTGAACAAGGATGAAACTTAAGGACTCTGGTTAATTTCTAAGTAATGATAATTAATATCAAGTTTATAAAATTATGATAATGATTTAGGAAGTGATCAAGATAAACGATTATCTTAAAATTTATTAAGGCCTGGCGATTAGGATTTATAAATTAGTTAAGTATTGGATTATTAATTAAAGAGAATTACTTGATGATGGGTTAAATATAATTACTCGATGAATTAATTAATGTAATATTTACTGGATGTAATTTATTACGGGAAATTACTTGAAGGATGTTATTAAAGGATGATTACTTGAGGGGAGTAATTAAGTGGTGATTACTCAGTATAATTAATGGATTTATTAATGAAATTAATTAAGAGGTTGATTTAATTAATATAAGTAATTAAGGGAAGTTATTTGCTAAGGTGGTAAAACAAGGTTGATTAATGAATGTAAAGATTAATTATGAAATGTAATTAGAAGAATAATTAATAAATAAAGGTAATTAAAGGTTAATTACTGTGAATGGTTAAGAATAATTAATTTGTGTAATTAATTAAGACTTTAATCACTTAATGTAATTAAAGGATAATTAATCTAGGGTGATTAATTAAGATGATGATTAATTGGTTTGTGATTAATTATTGTTAAATAAGCAAGGTTTAAAGTGATCACAGAATTTGATTTGATTTAATGAGGAATGGGTGACTAATCAATCTTACTTAAATGATTGGTTGTTATTTCTGTTATGAAATGATTTAAGTGAATTGGATTATTTAATCCAAATTCGGTACTTAGAAAATTAATGTGTGAAATAAGTGATGTCAATATAGAAAATTGTGAATTTGTAAATTAATATGAGTTACCCGGGTTTATATGGGTTGTATACTTTTATATTCCATGTTAGATGGGTTTACTCACGCTGGTTTCCAGCCTGACCCGGGTGTTACTTTGGTGTAATGCTCGGGTCAGACCGAGTATTACAGAATTTCAGGTAGGTACGTTTTGGAGCTCAGGAGGCGAGCTGGATGGCAAGAGCGTATAGAGTATTTCCACTGTATTTATATTGTTGGATATCTATGGCATGATAATTGTATATATATATATATATATATATATATATATATATTCAGTGACTGTATAAATGTGAAACTCTGATGTATATTAAATATAATGGACAGATAGTATTCTTTTTTGTAAACTGTTATTATTATTGATTATTATATTTTATCCGCTGCGAATGTGAGATGTTTGGGGTTTCTGTTCTTCTTCTTCTATCTCTTTCTTCTTTTCATAACTATCTGGAATTTTCGGCTTCGAAAATTTCGGGTCGTTACATTTGGTATCAGAGCTGAAAGGTTAAGCGAGAACCTTGGCTCTGGTGGGAATACTCATTTAATAGAGTCTGTAGTACTCTATAATGAGTTGAGTGACTATATATATATATATATATATATATATATATATATATATATATGAGCGCGTACTTGTTACTTTCTTATATAAAGGTTTTAAATGATTTTATATAAGGATGTAATTTGATATATAAAGCTATATCTTCTTCTAATAAATATTAAGGAGATTGGTTGTTAAATTATTGGAATTAAATTAAGAAGTAATATAATACAATCAAATTGAAATCTTGAATTGGGACTAAGTGAAGAAGGAATATAATACAACCAAATTAAAATTAAATTAATTAAAAATGAAATTCTAGAATTAGAACTCAGAAATTAGAATTGTTTGAAACTTTAAATGAACAAAGTTAAATTTGGTTTAAAAGGGTTAAACCAATCTTTGTGAATATAGCTCGAATTATATAATTCGAGATGGTTTAAATTTGAAGTTGGAATTGAACTCATTCAAATTGAATTCGATTTGAATTAATTGGATTTGGGATGGAAGATGTATAAGTTCAAAAATATTTAAATGGGAGATTTGAATTGGATTGAATTGGAATGATTGAAATAGAAGTGGGTTCAATTGAATGGATATTAGTCCAAAGTAATTGGAATAATTTTGGAATTTTAATTTAAGTGGAATTGGTTTAAAATCAAAAAGGAATTTGAAATATAGATTGTAAATGTAATTTATTAATTGAAATAAACTTCATAAATAAATGAAATTATAATTTGAAATAGAATTCCAGAGAATATTTGAAATAGAGTAAGATGAAAATTCCAGAGTAATGTTTAAATATGAATATGATGGATTGAGAGTTTGGAATTTTGGGAAAAATTAAAATTCCTTTTGGTTTGAAGTGGTTTCCAAGGGTTTTAAAGAAAGAATAGTATTATTTCAAAAATATTTTTGTGTTTGAAATTTGAGAGATTTGAAATCAAAAATATTTGGAAGTGTTTTTTTTAGAGAGATAAAAGCATTGAACTCTTTTGGTCACTGGAAAATAAAGTCGGTGATGACTGCAGCATCATCGATGTTCATTTTCGAGTTTCTAGAAGAGAAATTGCTACCAAATTGTTTTAAATTGGGATTGTTTGTAAATTGGGTTTAATTTTGAAATTCAAAGGGATAATTGAATTTGCCAAAGAATTTTGGATATAGTTGAATTCTAAGGTGATATTGTAATTTGGACATTTGTTTAAACTCTGGAATCTTGATTAAATGTTTATGGAATAATAAAAATATATTGGCTAAATAAAATGTATAATTCTGAGTTAAAAGAAAAATGTGAGTGTAATTGATTATAAATAGAAGATGTAAAATTGAAATTATACTTAAAGTTGTACAAGTTTAAAGATCAAATGGAATTTGATTTGAAGATGGAAGGAAATTGAGAATCAATTTAATTTAAATTGGGGATGAATCAAGACCAATGGAAATTGGAGTTAATTAAATTGGGATTGGGTCAATTTAAATGGAGTGGAAATTTAAATTGAATTGTTGGGGAAGTGAACAGTTTTGACTCTAGACCATTTTCAATGTAAATTGTTTTAATATAAGTAGTTTTAAATCTATTTTCTTATCTACTTACCATACAACTTTCTTTTTAAACCCAAACTATTTTTATACTGGTTTTTGCCACTACTTTTGGAACTATTTAACTATTTTACAACTGTATTATAAACTAATTACTAATTTTCAACTAAGTTACGAGTTAATTTCTATTTTACAACTATTTTGCAATTATCTAAAGTTTCTGAAACTATTTAACTATTTTCCAACTATTTTTCTATTAGTTAACCATTTTATAGCTATTTTGCAAACTAATAATTATTTTTCAACTACTTACCTATTTTTAAACTTTTCAAGCTATTTTTCTAAACTGGTCGGAGTTCAAACTGTTATTGATTAAAATACCCAACTGAGATAAGGATTGAAGTAATAATCCAAATGGGGATTAATGTAAAGGTGAATAGGGAATGTGAAATGGTTCTTTTGAACTGAAAGAATATTTTGAGAAATATGAAATGAATAAAGATGGAAATTGGATATTTCTATGGTTTTTGAGAGTGTTTGGAGTATAAAAGGTGTTTTATACAAGAAGGTAAGGATCCAAAGTTTTAAAAATTTATATATATATATATATATATATATATATATATATGAGTATATATAAAGGATCTTATGAGGATTTTGAGAAAGGCTTTTGATTTTCGGAAACAAAATCAATATTGAGTTTTGGAAAGCCTATTTTGAGAATTATCGATTTTGGGATAATCGATTTTGTGTAAAGGAACTTTGTATAATATCATACTAGGTGTATGATTTGAAGATACTATATATGTATAGAATAAAATGTTTTGATGATGACTCTGGGGAAAAAGGCGCTCCCTTGAAATGAACTTCTCAGGAGTGCCACCGGGTGGTGCTGCCTTGAGCCCAAGGGGGTTCTAAAGTTGATCCTGTGAGGAGTCCGGACAAAACTAGTTCCTGAGGATTTTGAGTTGAGTTTACCATAGCGTAAGTCGTGTGTGCCGCGGAGAGCCAACAGTTACATGGACTTTTGTTGTGACTGCAACGTAACCCAGGATGTAACTGCGACCTATGGTAACATTGCGAAAGTCGTGTGTGCCGCTGAGAGCCAACAGTCTGCGTTTGAGTTTATCTCGGTAGACTGCGACCTATGTAAGAGTGGAGAAGTTTCATTTTGATAGCGAGATCAGAGGCCGCGGAGAGCCTACAGTTACATGGACTTTTGTTGCGACTGCAACGTAACCCTGGATGTAACTGTGATCTGTTGTGTGGGTTCCATGGCGTAATCGAGAGTGTCGCGGAGAGCCTGCAGTTACATGGACTTTTGTTGCGACTGCAACGTAACCCTGGTATGTAACTGTGACCATGGAATGGGGGTGATGATTTCCAGAGCATTTTCACCAAAGATATTCCTCTATTTTCAAAAATTGTTTTCTATATTTTAAACAACATTACTTTCCGAAGTATTTTCACTAGATGTTGAAACGGGTCTGCCAAGCACTTATAGATATTCAGTCGTACGCCTGATCAATGTATGACCGAATTTCTGTGAGAACGATGATGGACTTGTCAAACATCGAGTTATAAAAGTATTTTATAAAAACTATTTTAGAAATATTATATAGATTTTTAAAGTAGTTTAAAAATGATCAAAGAAAATTTATCTGATTTTAAGCATTTTAATAAATATGGCTTCGTTCCTTTTCGAGGACGAAAAGATTCAAAGGGAGGAGGAATGTGATGACCCGGTATTTTGGCAATATTATTTTAATAAATAATTTAATCTAATTTAAACAAAAAATAAACTTATCATTTTAAAATGAATATGACCTTTGAAATAATTACCATTTATTTGTATGGATTTGCATTTTTGAAAGGGAATTGATTTGGAAATTTAAAATAAAATCTCTTAATAATATTTACAATAAAATCTTTCTTATATAATTTAACTAAATTGCGTTACCTTGGTAACATCTGATAAATAGATATATATATATATATGGATAATAATGTTTGAAATAAAATCAAATTCTATCAATATAAAATTTAAGCATGGGATATTGTGTAAATCATATGAATGTAATTTAAATGTTGATGGCTAAAATACAAAATAGAAATGAATATAAATAAAAACAAGTATATAAACAACTATAACAATTTTAAGTGAAACACAAAGTATAGAATAAAATAAAACAAAGTATAACATAATACCAGACAAAACATATATATAAACTATTCAAGCTATAAGTTCACAAGACAAATGTTTATACACAACATATCTTCGTTCATAAGCCAAGTCTACCTGTAAAGAGTAAATTTATACAAAATATCTATATATACACAGCAAACATAATTATAATAGTGTAAACATAATTGGAAACAAAACATTTAATGCTATCTGCTCAAGCCTAAATTTTGTCAATTCAAATATTTACAAATCTTATTTTTTTTCAGTACTAAAATATGTTCATATCAATCTTTAAGAAGAAGCTATGCTAATAATAACACAAGTGCTGCTGTGTAAAATACATATGTGCTGTATAACCAATGCAAAGAGACAAATTATTCATATACAGAATATCTTTGTATACAAATACAAGGATCAGGCTGCATTTTTTTTTTTTAAAAAAAAAAGGTAAGTAGTACAAGATAATAATATATACAAGACAAATTTAATAAATGAAGCCACATTTTTATCTTTTCAGCCACCCTTGTGTTGAGAAAAATCTATGGACAAGCATAAACAACTATTTTAGTACAAATAAAAATCCATGTACCAGTATTGACAAACCCTATACGTTTTTTTTTGTATATATCATCATCTCATGTTTTATTTCATTCATCAGTCTCAAGCTGAAAAAAAATACATAGTAGCAAACCTGAAACTTAACAGCAACTAAAGCAAACAAGTAAGAAGATTAAAATCAAGAGGGTCTGGAAACAACAAGGCTGTGTTCTTTTCAACCCAAAAGCAGCTCTGTTCAACAAAATTTTCCAAGTGAGTAAACTTTGAAACCTGGTAATTTTGAAGTTCCATGTAGTGATAAATAAATTATGATTTGAAAAAATGTTGTGCCTATTCTCTAAAAATGACTTTTGTATATGTATATGTTAGATAATCCTTGTGTATATACTTGGTACGGGCAAATTAGGCCTCTGTCAGAATGATCAGGTTTAAACCTGGTTTTTTACATTCAAATCTTTCACCTAATCAAACTCTGGGCTTTGATCTCTAGGTAAGACAGTTGTATGCGTATAATATAATAAAAATATATAGATTTGAGTTAAATAAATGGTAAATTTGAGTTAAACTGATCAAAGGCTGATGTAGACACTTGACAATTCGTCTAAGCTACAAAAATGAGTGATGCTGAAACTGTGACATAGATTATTCCAAACTTGATTTTATTTTAAGTAATTCATAAAGGACTTATGAAAAATAACAACCATTCCAGCTAGCCTAATGTAGTAATAATTCTTTGCTAAACTATTTTAATCGAACTTCATAAGTAAGTTATTTATTGCTTTAGATAGAGAACCACAAACTATATAAATTCTGTATACAAAAGTTAATATATTTCAGTTTTGATGGTCACAATCAATAAATATTCAAAACTACATAACAAGCTTTCAACTTTGTTGCCACCAAGTCGCCCCTGCTCAGTGCTCTTCTTTGAAATCTTTGGCAGATTTATAAATAACTTTCCAGGGAAGTATCAGGCAATTAATAAGCTGCTATGAGCAACTTATGACAATTTAATTCATAACAAGATTCAAAGAACAAAATTCTGGGTGGCTAAGGAAGCAAGTCTAAGTTAGATAAACAACTCAACTAAAAAAAAGAAAAAAAGAAATCAGTGGGTGTTCTCTGTTCTTAAGAAACAGGTGAGTAAACTGCAAACTTTGGATTCAAACCTAATCAATATTCTGCGAGTAAACAAGCTAGTTATTCTGTTTAAATTTCTGTTGCATGCCTGATGTTGCTCTGCCTTCATGCTTCAGAATAATAGAACTTTGTAAAAGAAATTTTTTTATCTCTTCCCTCAATTCTTATTATACTTAGATTTATAAACAAATCTTGTTTGTAATAACAAGATATCTAATCTAAAGTATTTACAGTCAAGAATCGAAGCTAGTATTAAAGAATAAGAAGAAATACAATTGAATTCTAGTTCATATCAAGATTCAATCATGATAAACATTAGATTCAGGTATATCGTCGATATCTTTTTCGAAAACTAGGATTTTTTAAGATCTAAATCATTAAATTTAAGTTAGTAAATTATGTGATATTGTATTTTAGTCGAAATTGGGCTTTCGAACGATTTCGGTTGATCGAGAAATTTTGAGAATTCGTGTTCATGACCGAAGCTAGTTTGATGGTAGGCAATCATGAGAAAAATGAGTTTGTGATTTATTTTTGGCCGTAGTGGTCGGTTTGTGATGATCTAGGGTTTAGCGTATCGTTTTGATCGTGGTTTTTGAGAGCATCGCAAGTCGCCGTTCGATCACAGGAGATGATCGTGATAGAGAGAAAGAGTTTGTGAGAGTATGGAGTTGTTTCGGCATAGATGGCGTGAGTTCCGAAGGTCGAAGGTGTTGATCAGTGGTATATTTCTGATCATGTTCGTGTTCCAGTGTTTGATCGTATTCCTCGTTTTCGCTTGGCCATCAATTTCGTTGTTCTGTTTGTTCGAGAAGTTCGTGGAGGTCGATTGCAGTTCAGAGAGGACCGGAGCGTTGATCGGCGACGTGCGAGTTCATCGTGCACGTGCACGGGATACGACCATGTATTGATGTCATTGTTAATTTGGGAAGATGCGTTGCCAGGTCTGTGTTCGAGTTCTCTCTCTTTGGTTTGGGTCCTTGCTTGTTTTGGGTTGTTCCTGAATTTAAGAAACAGATTGTATTAAAATAAGTTTGTGAATGAAGTATTCAAAACTTTAAAACAAGGTCCAAGTCAAATAAAGGAAAAAAAAAAGTTTTTTTCAAAGATGAGTAGTATATGAACAAGTTTTAGTAATGTTAGAGAAACTCAAGTGGCTAGCTTAAAGAGGAAATAACAAGGTTTGAAAAGTGGAAAACAAAGGAGTTTATAGTTATAAATATTATCAAGTATCCAAAGTAAATGGCTTAAACAAGTTGTAGGTATTTAAAAATTTTAATGATTAAAATTTCAAGGGAAAATGGTTATCCAAGTTAAGATTTTTCTTAATGAATGAATTCCCGAGAAACATAAACTAAGATCCTAAAATAAATTATTTGAACAAGGATGAAACTTAAGGACTCTGGTTGATTTCTAAGTAATGATAATTAATATCAAGTTTATAAAATTATGATAATGATTTAGGAAGTGATCAAGATAAATGATTATCTTAAAATTTATTAAGGCCTAGCGATTAGGATTTATAAATTAGTTAAGTATTGGATTATTAATTAAAGAGAATTACTTGATGATGGGTTAAATATAATTACTCGATGAATTAATTAATGTAATATTTACTGGATGTAATTTATTACGGGAAATTACTTGAAGGATGTTATTAAAGGATGATTACTTGAGGGGAGTAATTAAGTGGTGATTACTCAGTATAATTAATGGATTTATTAATGAAATTAATTAAGAGGTTGATTTAATTAATATAAGTAATTAAGGGAAGTTATTTGCTAAGGTGGTAAAACAAGGTTGATTAATGAATGTAAAGATTAATTATGAAATGTAATTAGAAGAATAATTAATAAATAAAGGTAATTAAAGGTTAATTACTGTGAATGGTTAAGAATAATTAATTTGTGTAATTAATTAAGACTTTAATCACTTAATGTAATTAAAGGATAATTAATCTAGGGTGATTAATTAAGATGATGATTAATTGGTTTGTGATTAATTATTGTTAAATAAGCAAGGTTTAAAGTGATCACAGAATTTGATTTGATTTAATGAGGAATGGGTGACTAATCAATCTTACTTAAATGATTGGTTGTTATTTCTGTTATGAAATGATTTAAGTGAATTGGATTATTTAATCCAAATTCGGTACTTAGAAAATTAATGTGTGAAATAAGTGATGTCAATATAGCAAATTGTGAATTTGTAAATTAATATGAGTTACCCGGGTTTATATGGGTTGTATACTTTTATATTCCATGTTAGATGGGTTTACTCACGCTGGTTTCCAGCCTGACCCGGGTGTTACTTTGGTGTAATGCTCGGGTCAGACCGAGTATTACAGAATTTCAGGTAGGTACGTTTTGGAGCTCAGGAGGCGAGCTGGATGGCAAGAGCGTATAGAGTATTTCCACTGTATTTATATTGTTGGATATCTATGGCATGATAATTGTATATATATATATATATATATATATATTCAGTGACTGTATAAATGTGAAACTCTGATGTATATTAAATATAATGGACAGATAGTATTCTTTTTTGTAAACTGTTATTATTATTGATTATTATATTTTATCCGCTGCGAATGTGAGATGTTTGGGGTTTCTGTTCTTCTTCTTCTATCTCTTTCTTCTTTTCATAACTATCTGGAATTTTCGGCTTCGAAAATTTCGGGTCGTTACATAGACTGTCAAAACATGATCTAGTAAGAGGTCTCCCTAAAGTGAATTTTAAAGTAGGTAGTTTATGTGATGCATGTCAATTAGGAAAACTTAGAAAAAGTTCCTTTAAATTAAAAGATATGATTTCAACTTCAAAACCTCTTGAATTACTTCATCTTGATTTGTTTGGTCTATCTCAAATTCTGTCAATAAATCATAGTAAATATGCTTTTGTGATTGTAAATGATTATTCTAGATTTACATGGACAATATTTTTGAAACATAAAATTGATACTTTTGAATGTTTTAAGAACTTTATTAAGGGATTCAAAATCAACTTTCTCTAAAAAATATAACCTTCCATAGTGATCACTCTGGTGAACTGAAAATGAAAAGTTTGAGGAATTCTGCAATAAAAAGGGAATAACTCATAAGTTTTCATTTCCAATAACTCCACAAAAAAACGGAGTAGTAGAACGTAAAAGTAGGACGATTCAAGTGTATGTGAGAGCTATGCTTTCAGACAGTAAATTACCAAATTATTTTTAGGCGGAAGTAGTTACTACCGCCTGTTATATTTTAAATATAATTTTAATTAGACCTTTAACTGATAAGACATCTTATGAACTTCTTCACTCAAAGAAACCTAAGGTATCTTATTTTAGAATTTTTGGAAGTAAATGTTTTATTATAAATTAAAAAGATAACTTAGATAAATTTGATCCTAAATCCGAAAAAGGTATCTTTATCGGATATTCTAATAGAAGTAAAGCATACAGAGTGTTTAATTTAAGAACTAACAACATCGAAGAAACAATGCATGTTTCATTCAATGAAAGCCTCAAAAATTTTGAAGATACAAATGACGAAGAGGATTTATCACTCAAAATCAAGAGTCAACTGAAACTAATAATGAAATTAATCATCCTAATAAAAAGATTAAACTTTTAAAAGATCGTCCTATAGAAAATATACTAGGAGATATGCAATCTGTTGTTACGACCAGAAATCAACTAAGTAAGTGAGTAATGCAGCCTTTATATCAACTATTGAACCCAAAAATCCAAAAGAAGCATCAACTGAAGATTCAAGGATTTTGGCTATGCAAGAAGAACTAAATCAATTCACTAGAAATGATGTTTGGGAACTTGTTCCTAGACCTGAAAATAAAACTATAATTGGAACTAAATGGGTTTATAAAAATAAAATGAATGAACAAGTAGAGGTTATTAGAAATAAAGCCCGTTAGTCACTCAAGGTTATTGTCAAGAAGAAGGAATAGTTTTTGATGAAACCTTTGCTCCCGTAGCAAGATTAGAAGCCATTGGGATTCTACTTGCTTTCCCAAATCATAATAATTTTAAATTATATCAAATGGATGTTAAAAGAGCCTTTTTAAATGGATTTGTAAAAGAGGAAGTATATGATGAACAACCACCACTTTTTGAAAATAAAAAATTACCAAATCATGTTTACAAAATTAAGAAAGCTCTATATGGTCTAAAACAAGCTCCTAGAGCCTGGTATGATAGACTAAGATCTTACTTATTACAATCAAACTTTGAAATTGGTAGAGTAGATAATACTCTTTTTATTAAAAGAAATAAAAATGATATTCAACTAGTACAAGTTGAATATCTAGTCCAGTAAACCCCTTAGTAATGTTGGGTTAGGTTGTAATTACTATCGTATATAAAATGGTGAAATGATATATAGTGCGGTTAACCCCTTAGTAATGTTGGGTTAATGATAGTTAGGTGTGATTATTGTCAGATTAGAATTTGAATATATCAAACCCCTTAGTGACATTGGGTTAACGACGGGTATGTGGGATTACAGTCGTATATACGCTTGTGAAAAAGGTTAAATACTGTAAATTGATTAGTGAGTACTATATCAGATAAAGCAAGTATCTATCCTAGCTAGATTGACTCGGGTAGCACTCTAAGTATGACATCCTTGCCCTAATGTCACTTGTTCGACGAGCTACTGTTTGGGCGCTAAGTGTTGTGGCTACATGACTTAAATAAGATGATGGATATAGGAGTGTTTTCACATAGGATAGAGTAGCCTAGGGGGGTCATGTACAATATTGTAGATCGTGTGGATGCACCCATCATTCTGATTTACAGGTGATATTTGTTATTAGTGTTAGTCCCTAAGAAGATGGTTTTGATGACAATAACCTTAGAATAAGATTATAAAATAAATACTAACATTATAGTTTATATATATATATATATATATATATGTACATGCAGGATTTAACCATGTAGGTATCAAGAATGAAGACTGTACAGTATATAGATTTAAGACTAAAGATATCAAGATTGAAGGCTCATGAGTATCAAGATTATCAAGAGTTCAAGACCTCAATATAATTAATTTAATTAGGAATTTTGTTAAACTCATAGAAAAGCACTGACATCTTAAAATCCAATTTATTCGTGGAATGAAATCCACTTCGAGCATGTTAAAGGGATGGAACCCTAAGTAGGATGGAACCAACGAAAAATCTAGTGGAACATTGTTTTGTATCCACTAACTTTTATTCAAATGTTTTTACAAAATTATATCTTGTTTTCAAAAATGATTTCAAAATCTTCCCTTTTAAAAAGAATAAAAAACATCTATCCTGGTTTTAAAAAACTTTTAGCCTTAAAATAATCTTTAAAATCAAATTATCCTTGGTTTTAAATTATCTTTTAATAATAATATATTTAACTTTTAATATTTATACTTAGATTTAATATTACAATAAAATTATATATATATATTATTCTCTATACCTATTTATGTATTTTAACCATAGTTAAGTATATTTATATAGTTTAAAAATAGTTTTAATATAAGATAAAAGTTATTTTTAAGGAAAAACAAATTATCAAAAATTGTTCAGGCCTGTAGACAACCCCAATATACCCTTGTCGACAAGGTGGCAGTTGATTTCAAATTTTGAATTTCAAAAGAAGTGTCTATTCGCCATATCTTTTCACGAATGGACATGGCTGTTGTTCTACTATAAATAGGGGCAGTTTTAAACGAATTTATATACATTTTTTCTCTGATTTCACACCACTTCTTCTTCCATATTTCTTTGTATTTTTTGACCATTACTCTGCCAAAATCAACATTTAATCTAACTAGATCATCTCTAGTTTGATTCTCTATCACTATCTCAACAAGATCTCAGCGCTATTCAGAGTTATAGGATTCTTTGTAATTAATCAAGCGAGAAAAGGTGTGATTGTAGCTTGTGAAATCAATCAAGCGAGAAAAGGTGTGATTGTAGCCCGTGAAATCAATTGGGTGAACTTGTTGCCCGTAAATACAAGTATCTCTACCCAGAGGATTGTGAATCTGGAGTGCTGTACCTCGTGGCCTTGAAATCGAGGGTGTAATTGTAAAAATTGATTTTTATGCGGGACTGTTTAGGGTAACTCCGAACCAGTATAAAATCCAGTGTGTTCTTCCCTTTATTGCTTTTAGTTTATTTCTGCATTTGTGTTTGATTCTGTGATCATATCTGTGTTTGAATATTGCATACATTTGTGCTCAAATTAACATAAATTCAAAAAGATTTAGTAATTCCTTAAAACACTATTCACCCTCCCTCTAGTGTTAATTCTAGCCTTAAAATCCGTAATCCGCATTTCTCACATTTGGTATCAAAGCCAGGTTTTCAAAGTTTCATAATATGATTTTTGAAAAAGCTTTTAAAATGGCTATGTTTAAAAAACTTGTTAATACTAGTTTAGAAATATTCAGATCATCATTGTCTCTTGAGTCTACATATAATAAATATTCAAATTCAAGTTGTCTACCAAAATTGTATGATGTGCAGGAAACATGCTTTATGGGTGTTGAGGAATCAATCCACAATGGATAAATTGTGCAGACCAAAAAGAAGAAATAGATACTCGATAGTGCATGCTCTAGACACATGACTGGTAATCCAAATATGCTGAATGATATAATATACAAAGACGGAGGACTGGTTAACTTTGGAGACAACTCAAAAGGATACGTGATTGGCATCGGCAAAGTCGGTAACTCTGAAACTCCTACTATTACTAATGTTTTGCTAGTTAAGAATCTGAAACATAATCTGCTAAGTACTAATCAGCTTTGCGATAAAGGATATAAAATTAAATTTGAAAAAGATAAGTGTCAATTTGAAGATAATAATTCAACCATAATATTTGAGAGAACTAGGAAAAAGAATATTTATATTCTTAGTATGAAAGTCCCAAATGATAACCTGTGTCTTTTGGCAAATACAAGTGAACCTTGGATTTGGCATAAGAGATTTGGGCATTTGAATTTCAAACTCTTATCTAGACTGTCAAAACATGATCTGGTAATGGGTCTCCCTAACGTGAATTTTAAAGTAGATAGTTTATGTGATGCATGCCAATTAGGAAAACTTAGAAAAAGTTCCTTAAAATCAAAAGATATGATTTCAACTTCAAAACCTCTTGAATTACTTCATCTTGATTTATTTGGTCCATCTCAAATTCTGTCAATAAATCATAGTAAATATGTTTTTGTAATTGTAGATGATTATTCTAGATTTATATGGACAATATTTTTGAAACATAAAAGTGATACTTTTGAATATTATAAGAACTTTACAAAAAGGATTCAAAATCAACTTTCTCTGAAAAATATAACCATCCATAATGATCACTGTGGTGAATTGAAAATGAAAAGTTTGAGGAATTCTGCAATAAAAAGGGAATAACTCACAATTTTTCATTTTCGAGAACTCCACAAAAAAACGGAGTAGTAGAACGTAAAAGTAGGACGATTCAAGTGTATGTGAGAGCTATGCTTTCAGACAGTAAATTACCAAATTATTTTTAGGCGGAAGTAGTTACTACCGCCTGTTATATTTTAAATATAATTTTAATTAGACCTTTAACTGATAAGACATCTTATGAACTTCTTCACTCAAAGAAACCTATGGTATCTTATTTTAGAATTTTTGGAAGTAAATGTTTTATTTTAAATACAAAAGATAACTTAGATAAATTTGATCCTAAATCCGACAAAGGTATCTTTATCGGATATTCTAATAGAAGTAAAGCATACAGAGTGTTTAATTTAAGAACTAACACCATCGAAGAAACAATGCATGTTTCATTCGATGAAAGCCTCAAATTTTTTGAAGATACAATGACAAAGAGGATTTAATCACTCAAAATCAAGAGTCAACTGAAACTAATAATGAAATTAATCATCCTAATAAAGAGATTAAACTTTTAAAAGATCATCCTATAGAAAATATACTATGACATATGCAATCTGTTGTTACAACCAGAAATCAACTAAGTAAAATGAGTAATGTAGCCTTTATATCAACTATTGAACCCAAAAATCCAAAAGAAGCATCAACGGATGATTCAAGGATTTTGGCTATGCAAAAACTAAATTAATTCACTAGAAATGATGTTTAGGAACTTGTTCCTAGACCTGAAAATAAAACTATAATTGGAACCAAATGGGTTTATAAAAATAAAATGAATGAACAAGGAGAGGTTGTTAGAAATAAAGCCCGGTTAGTCACTCAAGGTTATTGTCAAGAAGAAGGAATAGATTTTGATGAAACCTTTTCTCCCGTAGCAAGATTAGAAGCCATTAGGATTCTACTAGCTTTCTAAAATCTAATAATTTCAAATTATATCAAATGGATGTTAAAAGTGCATTTTTAAATGGATTTGTAAAAGAGGAAGTATATGTTGAACAACCACCACTTTTTGAAAATAAAAAAATACCAAATCATGTTTATAAAATTAAGAAAGCACTATATGGTCTAAAACAAGCTCCTAGAGCCTGGTATGATAGACTAAGATCTTACTTATTACAATCAAACTTTGAAATTGGTAAAGTAGATAATACTCTTTTTATTAACAGAAATAAAAATGATATTCAACTAATACAAGTTTACGCAGATGATATCATTTTCAGATCAACTAACTTTGAAATGAACAAACAATTTTCCGAAATAATGACAAAAGAGTTTGAGATGAGTCATATGGGTGAATTAAACTTCTTTCTAGGATTGCAAATAAAACAATTAGATAATGGTATCTTTATTAGTCAAGAAAAATATGCTAAATACCTAGTTAGTAAATTTGGTTTAACAAATGTTAGCGCCAAAAATGGTCACTAACACCCAAACGTAAATGAAAGCACCAACTAACAGTCACTGATAATAGATAAAGTGTGTATGTAGAGAGTAATAATATGAAGAACAGTCAGAATAGAAATTAAGCAGTAAAGAACAACATGTTTTTATAGTGGTTCGGCTAACTCCGGCCTACGTCCACTCCAGAAGTTTTCTTTTATTGATGTAACAATTGATTACAGTTACAAAGTGGTAGACTAGCCTTAGTCTTAGAAAGTAGAAAGTCAGAGAGCAGAAGAGAAGATCCCCGTTTTGAACTCCTACACGCTGTATTTATAGACATGTCCAGGTAGTTGTTGGGCTCTCTGAATAACCCGATCCCATCAAGGCCGAATGACCCATGTCGAATCACAACGCCGAGTCACAACGACCTCTCCCCAATGCCGAGCCGCACCTGATGCCGAACAACCCTTCAAGCTGAACAACCCATCAAGCCGAATGATCCACCATGCCGAACGTCCCACCATGCCGAACGACCCACCATGACGAATGACCCACCATGCCGAACGTCCCACCATGCCGAACCATCCATCATACCGAACCATCCATCATGCCGAACCACCGATCATGCCGAACCACCCATCATGCTGGACGACCCATCTTGTCGGACGACCCATCAAGCCGGATGACCCACCATGCCGAACGACCCACCAAGCGGAACGTCCCACCATGCCAAACCATCCATCATGCCGAACCACCCATCATGCCGAACCACCCATCTTGCCGGACGACCCATCTTGCCGGACGACCCATCATGCCGGACGACCCATCATGCCGGATGAACCAATCATGCCGAACGATCCACCATGCTGAACGATCCACCATGCCGAATGATCCATCATGCCGAAAGATCCATCATGCCGAACGATGTCCATGGCCGAGCAAGGTTCAATGCCGAACAATCCACCGATGCCGATCCATGCCTTATGCCGAGCGGCAATCAATGCGGACCCATGCCTTATGCCGAGCGGCAATCAATGCCGACTCATGCCTTACGCCGAGCGGCAATCAATGCCGATCCATGCCTTATGCCGAGCGGCAATCAATGCCGATCCAACCTACTCTCCTCAGTGTCAAACTATGCACATTGAACCCATTCCTGACCGACCGTCTATCCATCCAACTGGTTCCAGTCAATTGTATTCCAGTTTCGACAAGTGAATAGTCGATTTGGTTAAATCCGCTTATCCGTGGCCTTGTAAAAAGGCGGGTTAACACTTGCCCCCTAAAAGATGCCTTGCTGTTGGAAGGTGTGTTTTGAATAGTCTCAAATTCAATATCCAAAGTCCATGTTTCATTCATATTCAATAACCAAATCCAAGACCTCTCCAGGTCAATATCCAAATCCTTCACCGTTCATAGTCGATGTTCATATCCATAACCTCTCCGGGTTATTGCCAAATGCAATCCACATCTGACGACCATGGTCCAGTGTCCCTGAACGTCAAGTAATGCCATGGCTTAAGTCCTAAGCCGAATCCTGGTCACTCCGGACCCTTGTCGAGTATAGTCTGTACTCGACGACCTGAAATAATAATTGATAACACATGGCCTATGTCCTAGGCCGAATCCTGGTCTCTCCGGACCCTTACCGAGCATAGTCCATACTCGACGACCTGAAATAGTAATCGATAATATAGGGCCTAAGTCCTAGGCCGAATTCTGGTCTCTCCGGACCCTTGCCGAGCATAGTCCATACTCGACGATCTGAAGAAGTCGATTTGTCATGCTTGGACAAAGCAACTTACCCCTTGCCAGGTATAATCCATACCTGACGATCGTTTACAAAAAACCAGATAAAAAATCCAATCGAAAGCCAATCCAAAATCCAGATCAAATCAGAAAGCAAAAGATCCATATCGAAAATCCAAACCAATATCCAAACCAAAAAACAATCATCCAAATAAAAGTCCAAACCAAGAATCAAACAAAACCAGAAGTTCAAACCAAATCAGAAAAAAGCAAGTGTCCAAGCCAAAAAAGGGAGGAAGAAAATTTCACAAACTAGAGCGTCGCGGTTTATCATCATCTCAGAGCATGCCTAGGGGCTATCTCTATCCTCGTACATGAGTAAGTGACTTGGCCGTTTGCCCGTAGTTTGCTACTTATTTCATAATATCCCAGTAAATTGATGACTAATCGACCATCATTCCTGTGCCTTGCACCATCGCTGTGTGAGGTAGATGGCGGTTGCTCCTGCCCCACCGCTGCATTCCGAGCTTCGACGTATTGTCGCAACTGTCCATTCCTTACATTCTCCTCAATTATGTCCTTTAAGTGCCTGCAGCTGTTGGTATCATGCCCATCCAAATCGTGGAAGAGGCAGTGTTTTCCTGATGCCCTCTCACGTTCGGAGGGTTCTCTCCTAGCCGGTATTCGGTAGGGAAGGCGATTCCGAGTCTCCAAATAAATTTGTTCCAGCGTCTCGTTCAATCCTGTGTAGGTGGAGAATTTTTGCTCTCACCACCGCTTCCTAGCCTTTCCTAATTCGTCATCCACCTTCCTTTTTCCTTTATCTTTATTTTTTTTCCAAGCCTCCGTTGGATGGCCCTCCATCCTCAACCGCGTTCACCTCCTTTAACTTCATATCTGAGCATGCATTTTCCTGCCGAAGGAATCTCTCAGCTTTGTGAATGAATTTCTCGAGATCCATTGGAGGGTTATGTATTAGTGACACTTTGAAATCTGAATTTTCCTAACACCTGACACTGTCGCCATTAAAACCATCGATGGATCCGGCCGATCCACCGAAGCAACCTCTGCATTGAACCGAGTTAAGAGAGCTCTGAGTGATTCGTCCGTCCTCTGTTTTACCGATGTCAACGTCATTACATTCTTTGGCCTTTTGATATATACCCGAATCTGCTTCAGAAACCTGTCTACCAACTCTGTCCATCTCTCGATAGATCCTTCTTCCAGCTGCTTGAACCACATAGCAGCTATGTCCGTCAAGAATAAAGGGAAACATCGAGCCATAACTTCTTCCGATGCCCCCAGCACCTCCATGTATCTTGTATATCTCATCAAGTGACCTGTTGGATTGGCTTTGCCATTGTACATTTCCACTTTAGGCAGCTTGAAATCTGGCGGATTCCGAGCTATCCTGATTTCACGAGTGAACGGATTCTTGTTTACTCCTTCCAAATCTCTATTGGTCAAACCTCCACGCATTGTTCACCTGATGATCTCGGCTAATCCAGCATTGTCCGTTAAAGGTTGCTGTGATATCCCAGAAATTAGGCAATATAAATTTAATAATCTATGTTATAAATTTAATTTGATTTGATACTTTTGATAATAAAATTTTGAATTGATCTAATAATCATCTTTTAATAAATATTTAGATTGAAAGATTTTATCTTTTTAAAATAAATAAATTGTTTTCTGTTTACAATATATATAATTGTATATATTGTAAAATTGATAAACTTTGATTTTGAACTTAGTAAATAAATTAATTTTTTAATTTTAGTTTATATTTGGTAAATTGGAAATTTGATTTAAAATTAACATTTAACTTTTCAAAATAATTTAATTGATAATTATATAGTTTATATTAAAGGAAAACCTTATTGTTTAGATTTATATTTTAATTAACTTAAATATGAATTTAAATTAGATTAACATTAAAAGCTTGGCTTTATTTTATTTTTAAATATTGTTTGAATTTATATATATAAGAATTTAAAATAAAAATTACAAATGATCTTAATTTGTTTATAATCTCTTTTATAAATTATTTAATATTGTTTAATTTGTTATTTTCAAATGATAATACTTAGTTTTTATAAACATAAATAAATTTTGTTAGAAATAGGATTTGTTATTTTTAATTTTCATAAGAGTTATATATGCATATGTATAACTTGATTTTTAAATTGGAGTTTTATAATTTAATTTGATTTTGAATTGAATGCTTGAAAATTTAAAAGAATAAATACATAGAAATATTTGAATAAGCTTATATTCATAATTTGTTTGTTTCATTTTTTTTAATAAATTAAAAATGTAAGAAACTCATTTATATACATAAGAATAATAAATTAAGGTTTTAAAGTATTTACAAACAATTTAAATTAAAACTAAAATATTCTTAATACATGTGTAAGTTTCTTAAGACTTAAAGACATGTGTTAAGCCCTTAATCAAACCAAGTGACAAATGTTAGAAACTAAAACAAGTGTCCCCTTTAATTTTTTTTTAATTAAATCAAATACTTGTTTATGTAAACATTTCTCCTCATCTCATTTTCTTTTTGCAATTTTTCTTCAAAACTTGAGAAGATATTTAGCCATGAAAATCTGAAAACTTAATCTTCAAAACAGAAAATTCTGTTCAAATAAAATCTGTAAATTTCCCCTCAAAACAAATTTGAAAACCTATAATCTTCCTCTAAACCAAAACCTGAAATGAAATATCCTCAAACCTGAAAAGAAAATCATGTATAAACCTGTAGCTCTTTAAATTCAATACCCGGAAAATCAATTTGCAACATTCCCAATCCTACATGCAACTGCAATGTCAACCAAGCCTGCAAATTTTCTTTCTGGAAGCTTGCATTTATTTTCCTGGATGCATGCTATTGTAAATCAGGAAGCATTACAGCAAACAAGATGAAAGTTTTAAAAAAGCTAACTGCAGTTTTAAGTTCAAATGCAAATTTCAACAACTAAAGTTCAAAGCATCCTTCAGTGTCAAGCTTTTCAAATCATGGTTATTCTGTTCTTTAAATTTCTGGTGAGTAACATTTTTAACTAAAATTCTTAACTAAATATAGTTGTTTGATTTATTCCTGTGATAATCATGTTTGGAATGGATGAATATAATGGAATTCTCTGAAATATGTTTGGTTTCAGAATGCATGTTGTGTTGTAAACTTGTTCTTGCCAGTTCTAGAATTACAGGTTTAATCTCCGATCAAAAATCATGATCTTATGTCTAAAATCTTTGTTAAGGTTTAAGATTTAAAACAATATAGGGTTTAGTAATATAAGTTAAAGTTTAAATTTAATTTTTATTTTATATAAAAATAAAATAAAATAATAAAACAGTATGGTCTCTGGGAAAATACTAAACAACAGAGTAATTCTGTTGAAAACAAGAATTTAATTATTTAAATTCTTTGATTTAAGATTATCAATAGGTTACCTGATCAAAAACTCGAATTTTAAAATTAAAATTAGAACTTTTAGTTTGCTTTTGATTAAGTAATTCTGGTTTAACCAGAAATCATAATTTGGGTTGATTCTGTCAATCTAAGAAGATTGGGTGGCCAGTGATGTTCCTGGTGATAGATTGGTGATAGGAGAGTTGAGGAAAAATGGTAATTGAAAGATTAATGCGGTGAGGCAGTTAAAATTTGGGATCAAAGTAATTAACCCTAGTTTCTGTTACTTGAAGAAATTGTTCGGTATGACTTTCATAGGTGACCGAGTTGTCCCAAATTTTGGGAAAAGGTAGTTGGGGTATGGAAGAGTTTGAGGCCGGCGATGAAGATTTTCAGGTGATCGGAGTTTGGGGATTTGAGCAAATTCCAGGTTCGACATTGCTACTGGGTTTGAGCTCGAATGCTCGTTTTTGATTTGGGGGTTTTTCAGTTTCTCTGATGGTTGGATTTTGGTTGAGGGATGGTCATCGACATGTGTGAGTGGTCGCGAGGTGTAGGTGGTGGTTGTTGCGGGGGTGCAGGTGCACGAAACTCATGGTGTGTATGCTGTGTTTTTTTTTGAGAAGAAGGTACTCGATTTACTCGAGTTTGGTTTCGGGTTGCATCGTGATATGCTCGAAGAAATGGGATTTGGGACACGAAGAAGTTGAGTTGTGGTCTCGGGTGAGTTTGACAGTTCCAGGTTTGTATTAAACATGTCAATTGTTAGTTTGAAAGATTTCAGCATGGAATTACTCGAGTTTACTCGAGTTTATTTAGTGTTTTACTCGAGTTGTCTTAGAATTTAGCTCGAGTCAGTTTGTTCAAGATTGAACTTGACCTATTTCTCAAACTTAAACTGAAATTTAAAATACTAAGCAAAGATTTTAAAGTATGTTTTAAATCAAATTTAAATTATGGATTCAAGTTTAATTTGAATCATAAGTTGGAAATGAATTAGTTTTTAAATTCAAATTTTGTTTAAAATACTTTAAAGGGTTTATTGTTTAGAAATGTCTTTATAGAAATTTGAAGTTAAATTGGAAATTTAAAATATAAAGTAATGTTTTAAACAAAGTTTAAATTTGATTCAAATTTGGATTTGAATATTTGGTTTAAAATAAATTTAAGTTTTATAAATCTAAGTGTTTAAACAAATTCGAATGAAAATGTAAAATTTAAATATTTTGAATTTAAAAAGAAATTTGTTTTAACTCTTGTAAATGTCTTTCATAAAGAAAAGTATTATTTATTATCTAATGTATAAGTTTTAAATTGGTGTTCAAACTTGTTGAAATTAAATTATAGTTTAATGATTTGTTATACATTTAATTATTAGGATAATTAAATGAGTAATTAATTTATTTTAATAATTTAATGAATGAATAATTACTTAAAGTAATTAAAGGTTTAATCTTAAAAGTTTAGGATTAATTATTCTTAGAATAATTAACTTGTAATTATGAATCATTAATTAATAAGATTGTTTTTAATTAATGATTAATAATTAATTAATCAAATAGTAATGGATTAGTTAAGTTTTAATTAACACTTAATTATTTAATTAATTAGGGATTAATTAATGAATGGTTTAAAAGTTAATGAAGGTTATTAACTAAGGATTAATTAATTAATTAATTAATGTGATTAATTTTTAATAATTAGATTAATTAATTTAAAGATAATCATTTGTGTAAATTCTTAAGTGTAATTACTTATGAAAGTAATTAAGGAATTAATTTCTAATTGTAATTAATTAAGTTTAATTTGATTTGATTAAGTTAATTAATTCAGTTTAATTAATTTAGAAAAATCAATAAATGATTGTGGAGTATAATTACTTAATGTAATTTATTGAAGAGTAATTACTTAGGGAAGTAATTAATGGGTAATTACTGAATGTAATTAATTAAAGTAATTGGATGATGGAAATAATTTGAGTATAATTACTTTGTGAATTAATCAAGGGATTAATTAGAGATAATTAATTACGGGGTAATTAATTTTTTTGGTAGAGTAATTAAGGGTAGTTAATTACCGAAAAGAGTTAATCAAGAGTGATTAACAATTATGGTTTATATTAAGATTAATTACTTAAGTAATTAATTTAATAAGGTAATTAATTTAAATATAATTAGAGATCATCAATTAATATAATTAATGATGTAGTTAAGATTGATTAATTAAGATTATTTAATCAATAATAAGTGATTAAAGATAATTAATTAATATAATTAATTAAGGATTAATGTAATTAATTATAGGTAATTAATTTGTGAAGTAATTAAGGTTAATTACTGAATTTGGTTAAGTTTAATTAATTTTTAAAATTAATTAAAGGATGATTACTTGAATGTAATTAAGAATAATTAATCAAGGGTGATTAATTAAGGTGATTGATTAGAGATTAATTAATTAATTAATTAATTGTAATTAATTAATAATGATGTAAGTAAGATTTATATTGATGAAGTAATTAATTTAATTCACTTTAAATTAATTAGGAAATGATGTAATTAATTTAATTCATTTTAAATTAATTATATTTGGTATGGTAAATCATTGCTTATATGGTTGGATAATGTTGTTGGCCTTGATTAGTTTGAATCTCAGATATGCGATAAATAATGTTGAGTGATATGGATGCATTGGTTGCATTGTGATGATGATTTGGATTATCTTTTGATAATGATAATATAGATTATCTGTTGTGATGATAATGTTGATTACCTATTGTGAATTTATAATTTATCTCTCTGTGTGTATATAGATAATTGTATTGTTTTAAAACTTTAAAATAACTTGGCCTTAAAAGACACGCTTTGGATTCCGATGAGACCAGGATCGGGTTTCCATATTTGGATATCCGAAAACCACAGCGATCCAATTTAACGTTAGGTCATGAATCCAAGTGGAGCAAGTGTAGACTCGAGGTGTGAGGACTATACGTCAGTATAACTCTGAGGGTGATTCCGTGATGAGTTGACAGAACTAGTTCTTATAGGTTCGAGATGATGATTCAGAGTGCAAGGGTCATTGTCGTTAACTCTGAGGGTGATTCCAAATGAGCGCAACGAGATAATGCCTTCAGTTTCGTTCGAAGCCGGAATGAACTTGTATGGATTGAATGCTTTCAGAACATCGTCAGGTGGACGATGAGCATTCTAAGAGATGTGTTCTCTAAAGGTAATGTAGCCTCAAGCCTCATCAACCGGGAATGGCTAAAACAGGGGAGGTGCAGCAAGGCTTCATGGGTAGCTCCCACTGGAGAATAAGATTTTCCCTTATCTAGAAGTCCCTTTTTATATCGGCTGTGTGGGCGGTTGGAACGTACGCCAACTGCGGGGTTGTCTTGTTCGGGACGGTCCAGTAAGGGATCGTTCCGGTCTTGTATTGCAGGAGAGCGGGCGTACTCCTCGGTACGTTGATCTAGGCCACGTACTGTGACGGGCGGTACCCCAGTAGCCCAGCCATTGATGGAATCCACAATCCAATAAGTGCCAACGGTTTTGATTGTATTACCCAATTTTGTGGCTAGTAGCTGGATTTAATAGATGTAACAATTTCGGCTATTTCATATTTACTTGAAAACCCTAGACCTATTATAATATCACTGGATTTCCTATCAAATGTTTTGGTTAGCGTAAGGTAAAAACTTTTCCATGTTTATGTGTGGGAAGTCTTACTTGATACCTTTTCTTTTCAAGGGTTTTTCAAAGTTAAGAAACTTTAACCTGTTACTCACACCAGACCCATGTATGACCCAGAGTTTATCTTTTGTTTTTCATAAACTCTTGGGTACTCAAATTTTTACGAGTACTCAAGGGATTCAGGTTAGCTTTGACGGATTATGGAGGAGCAATGGAGCCGGAGGCTTCAGCGTTAGATATATAGTTCCGCTGTGTGTTCTCTTTGTTGGTATCTCTTGTATTGAGTTGTATTGAGTTGTATAACTGGACATGTGTTTATAACTGTCTAGTATATGATGTATATGTTGTGTAACTCTGATAGTGGTTGTAAACTATGTAATATTTTATGTTATTAATATAATTTATTCATTCCGCTGTTGAGATTCTGATGTTGTTTCTTCTTTCTCTTCTTTCTTTTCTCTTTTCTGTCCCTTTCTTTCTTATTAATGATGCGTCATTCTGTGGAGTTGGATGGCGGGTCATTACAGTGGTATCAGAGCAATAGGTTGAGTGAATACCTAGGCTCTGGAGTGGTGTCTATCTTGAGAGAGCGTATTTGTAATTTATATATATATAAATATATTTATTTCTACCTATCTGTTGGGTTACCCATTCAGGTTTTCCAACATAGGTTAT
Source organism: Allium cepa (assembly GCA_030765085.1). Lineage (NCBI taxonomy): Eukaryota > Viridiplantae > Streptophyta > Magnoliopsida > Asparagales > Amaryllidaceae > Allium > Allium cepa. The sequence goes on from CM060931.1 coordinate 466,427,036, forward strand.
AAAGGTAGTGGGGTGTGTAACACGACTACTACCATTGGTTGGTGTTTGAATGTTTGAAGTTGGAAGTGTATATGTCGAGACTGTAGACCTAATACTGTCTCGAGTGAGCCTTGTAGTGAATTAGGATTTCATTTATCTATGAAGGTGACCTGTAAAGGTTCGGAGATCATCTCTGAGTTGGATGAGCAGAGTTTGGATCAGTCGATTAGGCAGAAGAAAATGATGATATCTTGATACCTCAGGAATTAGTAGCTGTGTGATGAGACGCAGTGACTATGGATGTCTCCGAAGATTTTTCTTTAGAACAGGTCTAGGAAGTATGTCTGTTTCGATGTTCTGGCTGGGTTCAGCAGGATGTTTCTGTCTGGTTTGAGCCCGAGTTTCTCGAAGAGCTTTGGATTAGGAAGTCTTTGGCGTCGGTGTCAATAGTGCAGCTCGAAGAGTTCTGTGCTGACAAGAAGGATTTCTGGTTAGCAGTTTTTCTGAAGGAGTTCATAAGCATCCAGGTAGATTCATTTCTTTGATGGATTGGCTAGTTAAGTGTAGACTGTTCTGATTGGTAAGGAGAGAGAACAGTTTTCTTTAAATATTGGACTGGTTGATCGCAAAAGTGACTTGCGATAGTTTGAGTGTTCTCTTGAGCTATGAGAGGTTTGTCCCTACCTGGAGGCTAAGTTTTCTTATCGGCTGGATTCTAGGAGTGCTACCGGTGGTTCAGTTTAGTAGAAAGATCAGATGAGATATCCGAGTTTTCTTTTATGGATCCGTTGGATCATATTTCTGAGATATGTTGTCTAGTTTGTGCTCGAGTTTTTCATCTACTTCAGATCAAAGCTGTGCAGTGGAAGCAGTTGGAAATGCTTTTGTTTTATCTTTTCCGGATAGGAGAAGTAAGTTAGTCTTCTGATATTTGTGGAGTAGAGTTGGTGTTCTTGGTTTGGAATTGATCTTGAGGAGATCATTCTGTTGAGAAGTTTTGGTTCTGTTTGTTTCTTGAGGAATCAGCAAGGGTTGAGCTGATCAGGAGAAATGAAGGCATTCCGGGATCATCAGAAGTATTTTATGGATAAGAGACGAAGGAATTTGGATTCCGGAGTCGGAGCTTTGATTTTGGGTAAGTTTTTCTCCAATCTAAAGAATTTTAAGATTGAGTAAGACTGGGTAAGTCAGCTCCGAGGTGTTTTGGATCTTTTCTGTATTCTTGTGAGGATTGGAGTTGATTTTCAAGGTTGAATTGCCAGATTGTATAACTGGGATTCGTTGTGTTTCACTTATCTCTGAGGGAATACGTGTATGATTTATTTCTGGTTGTGGAACCAGCAGTTCAGGAGGATGTGATTGTTGAGTCAGACTTGTCTGTAGTCTGATATCCTGTTTAGCTTTGTAGATCTAGTTGGATAGGAGCTCTATAGCTTAATAGTATTGATTGTTTAGATTCAATAGAGCGAGTATCCCGATATTTATACCGGGGGAACTCGTGAAAATTCTATCCAGAATTTTTCTGGGTAATTAGGTTTGTTTTGATTGGATGAATTGGTTGCTATGGTTGTTAGCATATGTTTGATAATATATGCTTGTGTTTTAAAATAAATCTTAAGATAGATTAATAAATTACCTTTGCTTTTAAATTTCGGGGACGAAATTCTTTTAAGGGGGAAGGAATGTGATATCCCAGAAATTGGGCAATATAAATTTAATAATCTGTGTTATAAATTTAATTTGATTTGATACTTTTGATAATAAAATTTTGAATTGATCTAATAATCATCTTTTAATAAATATTTAGATTGAAAGATTTTATCTTTTTAAAATAAATAAATTGTTTTCTGTTTACAATATATATAATTGTATATATTGTAAAATTGATAAACTTTGATTTTGAACTTAGTAAATAAATTAATTTTCTAATTTTAATTTATATTTAGTAAATTGGAAATTTGATTTAAAATTAACATTTAATTTTTCAAAACAATTTAATAGATAATTATATAGTTTATATTAAAGGAAAACCTTATTTGTTTAGATTTATATTTTAATTAACTTAAATATGAATTTAAATTAGATTAACATTAAAAGCTTGGCTTTATTTTATTTTTAAATATTGTTTGAATTTATATATATAAGAATTTAAAATAAAAATTACAAATGATCTTAATTTGTTTATAATCTCTTTTATAAATTATTTAATATTGTTTAATTTGTTATTTTCAAATGATAATGAAATGATAATACTTGTTTTTATAAACATAAATAAATTTTGTTAGAAATAGGATTTGTTATTTTTAATTTTAATAAGAGTTATATATGCATATGTATAACTTGATTTTTAAATTGGAGTTTTATAATTTAATTTGATTTTGAATTGAATGCTTGAAAATTTAAAAGAATAAATACACAGAATTATTTGAATAAGCTTATATTCATAATTTGTTTGTTTCATTTCTTTTTAATAAATTAAAAATGTAAGAAACTCACTTATATACATAAGAATAATAAATTAAGGTTTTAAAGTATTTACAAACAATTTAAATTAAAACTAAAATATTCTTAATACATGTGTAAGTTTCTTAAGACTTAAAGACATGTGTTAAGCCCTTAATCAAACCAAGTGACAAATGTTAGAAACTAAAACAAGTGTCCACTTTAATTTTAATTTTCTTTAATTAAATCAAATACTTGTTTATGTAAACATTTCTTCTCATCTCATTTTCTTTTTGCAATTTTTCTTCAAAACTTGAGAAGATCTTTAGCCATGAAAATCTGAAAACTTAATCTTCAAAACAGAAAATTTTTGTTCAAATAAAATCTGTAAATTTCCCCTCAAAACAAATTTGAAAACCTATAATCTTCCTCTAAACCAAAACCTGAAATGAAATATCCTCAAACCTGAAAAGAAAATCATGTATAAACCTGTAGCTCTTTAAATTCAATACCTGGAAAATCAATTTGCAACATTCCCAATCCTACATGCAACTGCAATGTCAACCAAGCCTGCAAATTTTCTTTCTGGAAGCCTGCATTTATTTTCCTGGATGCATGCTATTGTAAATCAGGAAGCATTACAGCAAACAAGATGAAAGTTTTAAAAACGCTAACTGCAGTTTTAAGTTCAAATGCAAATTTCAACAACTCAAGTTCAAAGCATCCTTCAGTTTCAAGCTTTTCAAATCATGGTTGTTCTGTTCTTTAAATTTCTGGTGAGTAACATTTTTAACTAAAATTCTTAAGTAAATATAGTTGTTTGATTTATTCCTGTGATAATCATGTTTGGAATGGATGAATATAATGGAATTCTCTGTAATTCGTTTGGTTTCAGAATGCATGTTGTGTTGTAAACTTGTTCTTGCCAGTTCTAGAATTACAGGTTTAATCTCTGATCAAAAATCATGATCTTATGTCTAAAATCTTTGTTAAGGTTTAAGATTTAAAACAATATAGGGTTGAGTAATATAAGTTAAAGTTTAAATTTAAATTTTATTTTATATAAAAATAAAATAAAATAATAAAACAGTATGGTCTCTTGGAAAATACTAAACAACAGAGTAATTCTGTTGAAAACAAGAATTTAATTATTTAAATTCTTTGATTTAAGATTATCAATAGGTTACCTGATCAAAAACTCGAATTTTAAAATTAAAATTAGAACTTTTAGTTTATTTTTGATTAAGTAATTCTAGTTTAACCAGAAATCATAATTTGGGTTGATTCTATCGATCTAAGAAGATTGGGTGGCCAGTGATGTTCCTGGTGATAGATTGGTGATAGGAGAATTGAGGAAAAATGGTAATTGAAAGATTAATGCAGTGAGGCGGTAAAAATTTGGGATCAAAGTAATTAACCCTAGTTTTCTGTTACTTGAAGAAATTGTTCGGTACGACTTTCATAGGTGACCGAGTTGTCCCAAATTTGGGAAAAGGTAGTTGGGGTATGGAAGAGTTTGAGGCCGGCGATGAAGATTTTCAGGTGATCGGAGTTTGGGGATTTGAGAAAATTCCAGGTTCGACATTGCTACTGGGTTTGAGCTCGAATGCTCGTTTTTGATTTGGGGGTTTTTCAGTTTCTCTGATGGTTGGATTTTGGTTGAGGGATGGTCATCGACATTTGTGGGTGGTCGCGAGGTGTAGGTGGTGGTTGTTGTGGCGGTGCAGGTGCACGAAACTCATGGTGTGTATGCTGTGTTTTTTTTTTGAGAAGAAGGTACTCGATTTACTCGAGTTTGGTTTCGGGTTGCATCGTGATATGTTCGAAGAAATGGGGTTTGGGACTCGAAGAAGTTGAGTTGTGGTCTCGGGTGAGTTTGACAGTTCCAGGTTTGTATTAAACCTGTCAATTTTTAGTTTGAAAGATTTCAGCATGGAATTACTCGAGTTTACTCGAGTTTATTTAGTGTTTTACTCGAGTTGTCTTAGAATTTAGCTCGAGTTGGTTTGTTCAAGATTGAACTTGACCTATTTCTCAAACTTAAACTGAAATTTAAAATACTAAGCAAAGATTTAAAGTCTGTTTTAAATCAAATTTTAAATTATGGATTCAAGTTTAATTTGAATCATAAGTTGGAAATGAATTAGTTTTTAAATTCAAATTTTGTTTAAAATACTTTAAAGGGTTTATTGTTTAGAAATGTCTTTAAAGAAATTTGAAGTTAAATTGGAAATGTAAAATATAAAGTAATGTTTTAAACAAAGTTTAAATTTGATTCAAATTTGGATTTGAATCTTTGGTTTAAAATAAATTTAATTTTTATAAATCTAAGTGTTTAAAACAAATTCGAATGATAATGTAAAATTTAAATATTTTGAATTTAAAAAGAAATTTGTTTTAACTCTTGTAAATGTCTTTTATAAGAAAAGTATTATTTATTATCTAATGTATAAGTTTTAAATTAGTGTTCAAACTTGTTGAAATTAAATTATAGTTTAATGATTTGTTATACATTTAATTATTAGGATAATTAAATGAGTAATTAATTTATTTTAATAATTTAATGAATGAATAATTACTTACAGTAATTAAAGGTTTAATCTTAAAAGTTTAGGATTAATTATTTAATTAACTTGTAATTATGAATCATTAATTAATAAGATTGTTTTTAATTAATGATTAATAATTAATTAATCAAATAGTAATGGATTAATTAAGTTTTAATTAACACTTAATTATTTAATTAATTAGGGATTAATTAATGAATGGTTTAAAAGTTAATGAAGGTCATTAATTAAGGATTATTTAATTAAATAATTAATGTGATTAATTTTTAATAATTAGATTAATTAATTTAAAGATAATCATTTGTGTAAATTGTTAAGTGTAATTACTTATGAAAGTAATTAAGGAATTAATTATTAATTGTAATTAATTAAGTTTAATTTGATTTGATTAAGTTAATTAATTCAGTTTAATTAATTTAGAAAAATCAATAAATGATTGTGGAGTATAATTACTTAATGTAATTTATTGAAGAGTAATTACTTAGGGAAGTAATTAATAGGTAATTACTGATTGTAATTAATTGAAGTAATTGGATGATGGAAATAATTTGAGTATAATTACTTTGTGAATTAATCAAGGGATTAATTAGAGATAATTAATTACGGGGTAATTAATTTGTTTGGTAGAGTAATTAAGGGTAGTTAATTACTGAATAGAGTTAATCAAGAGTGATTAACAATTATGGTTTAAATTATGATTAATTACTTAATGTAATTAATTTTAATAAGGTAATTAATTTAAATATAATTAGAGATCATTAATTAATATAATTAATGATGTAATTAAGATTGATTAATTAAGATTAACTAATCAATAATAAGTGATTAAAGATAATTAATTAATATAATTAATTAAGGATTAATGTAATTAATTATAGTTAATTAATTTGTGAAGTAATTAAGGTTAATTACTGAATTTGGATAAGTTTAATTAAGTTGTAAAATTAATTAAAGGATGATTACTTGAATGTAATTAAGAATAATTAATCAAGGGTGATTAATTAAGGTGATTGATTAGAGATTAATTAATTAATTGTAATTAATTAATAATGATGTAAGTAAGATTTATATTGATGAAGTAATTAATTTAATTCACTTTAAATTAATTAGGGAATGATGTAATTAATTTAATTCATTTTAAATTAATTATATTTGGTATGGTAAATCATTGCTTATATGGTTGGATAATGTTGTTGGCCTTGATTGGTTTGAATCTCAGATATGAGATAAATAATGTTGAGTGATATGGATGCATTGGTTGCATTGTGATGATGTTTTGGATTATCTTTTGATAATGATAATATAGATTATCTGTTGTGATGATAATGTTGATTACCTATTGTGAATCTATGATTTATCTATCTGTGTGTTTATAGATAATTGTATTGTTTTAAAACTTTAAAATAACATGGCCTTAAAAGACACGCTTTGGATTCCGATGAGACCGGGATCGGGTTTCCATATTTGGATATCCGAAAACCACATCGATCCAAATTAACGTTAGATCATGAATCCAAGTGGAGCAAGTGAAGACTCGAGGTGTAATGACTATACGTCAGTATAACTCTGAGGGTGATTCCGTGATGAGTTGACAGAACTAGTTCTTATAGGTTCGAGATGATGATTCAGAGTGCAAGGGTCATTGTCGTTAACTCTGAGGGTGATTCCAAATGAGCGTAACGAGATAATACCTTTGGTTTCTTTCGAAGCCGGAACGAACTTGTATGGATTGAATGCTTTCAGAACATCGTCAGGTGGATGATGAGCATTCTAAGAGATGTGTTCTCTAAAGGTAATCGTAGCCTCAAGCCTCATCAACCGGGAATGGCTAAAACAGGGGAGGTGCGGCAAGGCTTCGTTGGTAGCTCCCATTGGAGAGCAAGATTTTCCCCTCTCTAGAGGTCCCTTTTTATATCTGCTATGTGGGCGGTTGGAACGTACGCCAACGGTGGGGTTGTCTTGTTCGGGACTGTCCAGTAAGGGATGGTTCCAGTCTTGTGTTGCAGGGGAGAGGGCATACTCCTCGGTACGTTGATCTAGGCCACGTACTATGACGGGCGGTACCCCAGTAGCCCAGCCATTGATGGATTCCACAATCCAATAAGTGCCAACGGTTTTGATTGTATTACCAACTTTTGTGGCTAGTAGCTGGAATTTAATAGACGTAACAATTTCGGCTATTTCATATTTACTTGAAAACCCTTGACCTATTATAGTATCACTGGATTTCCTATCAAATGTTTTGGTTAGCGTAAGGTAAAAACTTTTCCATGTTTATGTGTGGGAAGTCTTACGTGATACCTTTTCTTTCCAAAGGTTTTTCAAAGTTAAGAAACTTTAACCTGTTACTCACACCAAACCCATGTCTGACCCAGAGTTTATCTTTTGTTTTTCATAAATCTTGGGTACTCAAATTTTTACGAGTAGTTAAGAGATTCAGGTTAGCTTTGACGAATTGTGGAGGAGCAACGGAGCCAGAGGCTTCAGCGTTAGATATATAGTTCCGCTGTGTGTTCTCTGTGTTGGTATCTCTTGTATTGAGTTGTATTCAGTTGTATAACTGGACAGGTGTTTATAACTGTCTAGTATATGATGTATATGTTGTGTAACTATGTAATAATTTATGTTATTAATATAATTTATTCGTTCCGCTGTTGAGATTCCGATGTTGTTTCTTCTTTCTCTTTTTTCTTTTCTCTTTTCTATCCCTTTCTTTCTTATTAATGATGCGTCATTCTGTGGAGTCGGATGGCGGGTCATTACAGTTGCCCCCCGAGTCCCCGAGGGAATTCTGGTACATACTCTTCATCCCGCGCTCCTATATTCCTGCCAGCATCTTGTTGTGTAGTGCTAACTAGAATCCCTCCATGAATTGGTCCAGCATTTCCTGGTGGTGTGCCCTCGAGCCCAGGTCCTTCCAGATTGATAGTTGTCAGCCGATTGGAGGCTGCCCCCTATTGAGTCACTCCATCAACCTGCTGATTGAGTTCCTCTGGTCCAACCCCAAGACCTAGAGTACTTGCAGTTCCTGATTGTCCAAATTGCCTAAGAAGAGCCTGCATCATTTACTCTTGCCGTTTCATCATCGCTTCCATCTCCTCTCTGGTGATGTAGACGGATGTTTGACCTGCTCCATTTCTATAGGAAGCCTCCTGACTTGTTGATGGCCTAGCCATTGCTCTTTAGAATCCAAGTTCCTAACTCCAAAATTCCCAAGTGCTTGCATTCTCAATGAAAGCACCAAAATGTTAGCGCCAAAATTGGTCACTAACACCCAAATGTAAATGAAGTCACCAACTAACAGTCACTGATAATAGATAAAGTGTGTGTGTAGACAATAATAATATGAAGAACAGTCAGAATAGAAATTAAGCAGTAAAGAACAACAGGTTTTTATAGTAGTTCGGCTAACTCCGGCCTACGTCCACTCCAGAAGTTTTCTTTTATTGATGTAACAATTGATTACAGTTACAAAGTGGTAGACTAGCCTTAGTCTTAGAAAGTAGAAAGTCAGAGAGCAGAAGAGAAGATCCCCTTTCTAAACTCCTACACGCTGTATTTATAGACATGTCTAGGTAGTTGTTGGGCTCTCTGAATAACCCGAGCCCATCAAGGCCGAACGGCCCATGCCGAATCACAACGCCGAGTCATAACGGCTTCTCCCCAATGCCGAGCCGCACATGATGCCGAACCACCCATCAAGCCGAACGACCCATCACGCCGAACGTCCCACCACGCCGGACGACCCACCACGCCGAACGACCCACCACGCCGAACGTCCCACCACGCCGAACCGTCCCATCAGGACGACCTACCATGCCGGACGACCCACCATGCCGGACGACCCACCATGCTGAACGACCCACCATGCCGAACCATCCATCATGCCGAACCATCCATTATGCCAAACCATCCATCATGCCGAACCACCCATCATGTCGAACGACGCATCTTGTCGAACGACCCATCATGCCAAACGACCCATCATGCCGAATGATCCACCATGTCGAACGATCCACCATGCCGAACGATCCATCATGCCGAACGATCCACCATGCTGAACGATGTTTAGTGACTAGCGAGGTCCAATGCCGAACAATCCACCGTGCTGATCCATGCCTTATGTTGAGCGAAAATCAATGCCGACCCATGCCTTATGCCGGCGGTAATCAATGCCGAACCATGCCTTATGCCGAGCGGCAATCAATGCCGACCCATGCCTTATGCCGAGCGGCAATCAATGCCGATCCATGCCATATGCCGAGCGTTAATCAATGCCGATCCAACCTACTCTCCTCAGTGCCGAACTATGCACATTGAACCCATTCCTGACCAACCGTCTATCCATCCACCTGGTTCCAGTCAATTGTATTCCAGTTTCGACAAATGAATAGTTGATTTGGTTAAATCCGCCTATCCGTGGTCTTGTAAAAAGGTGGGTTAACAACAACTGCAAGTGGAAAACCCACTTCCATGGCAACCAATGAGTACCTAAGTAAAGATGATCTCTCGAAAGATGTAGATCAAAAATTATATAGAGGAATGATTGGATCACTACTCTATATCACTGCTAGTAGACCTGATATCATGCATAGTGTTTGTCTCTGTGCAAGATATCAATCCCAACCTAAAGAGTTCCACTTAAAAGCTGTAAAACATGTCATAAGATATGTTAAACACACCTTTGATTAAGGCTTATTTTATCCTAAAAATGATTCTTTTGAATTAATATCTTACCGTGATGCTGATTATGCTGGTTGTAAATCAGACCGAAAAAGTATAAGTGGAACTTGTCACTTTTTGGGGCATTCTCCGATTTTCTGGTTTAGTACAAAGCAAAACACAGTTTCGTTATCAACAACTGAAGCAAAGTATATTTCTACTGCTTTGGCTTGTTCTCAAGTAATATATATGCAACAAACCTTACAAGATTTTGGTTTAAATATCTCAAAATCACCAATTTATTATGATAATACTAGTGCAATAAATTTATCCAAAAATACTACTCATGATGCTCGAACTAAACATATTGATATCATACATCATTTTCTCAAAGATAATATAAGTAAGGAAGTAATTACTCACGATTATATCTATTTTGAGAACCAAATTGCTAATATTTTAATAAAACCCTTAAATGAATCTATATTTATTAAGAAGAGAATTAGGTATTTGTTCAATGACTGAAATATATAATATAAGTAACAAAGTATAATCAAAAATTAAATTAAAATAAATAAAACGGTAAAAATATAGGTACCGTGTCGACAACCACCCTACCCCTGTCGACATGTAACGATTTTTTTATTTTTGAAACTTTTCCACCAAAACTCAAATAAGTGGTTATATATTCTTCTTATTTCGAAATTTTGTTCATTCTTTCTGTCCTTTCTCTGATCTATCTTCTGAAAACAATTAAACAATGGCCTCCTCTTCCAAATTAAACAAAAATTGAACCTTTTCGTTCTTTTCTCCTTCCACTGGACCATTTCAACGAACTACGCTTGCATGAATGATGAAAATGGAGGATTCTTTGAAGGATGCACTGCAACTAATGACTGAAATTCAAGTAGTGCAACTCAGAATGGCCAAAGAACAAGAACGGAAAGGCAAAATCCTTAGAAATTTGCAAAAGTTTCTAATGGACAATCACGCTAATCCGATCTTGATTGATGAAGAATCTTCAAGAGATCAAGTGCAAGAGGACAACGAGGAAGAAGAAGAAGAAGAAGCCTTCATGGAAGAAGAGCACGCTAAAGATGACGACAAAGTCATTTGCATTGGCGAAGTGTGCTTTGACAAGGATGGAAATCTAGTCGAACAACATTGAAATTTCTGTTTCCACTACTCAAATTGTTCGGTTCGTAGATCTCCCATTTTCAAGGACACTAATTAGTTTCTTTTCTCTCTTTCTTATTGTTATATGATCTTACTTTTGTCTTCTACGAAAATGTAAACATAACAATATATAATTAATAAATAATTTGTGTTCTTAAATTTGATTTCTCACATTATCACTATTATAAGTATTATCGTATATGGATTCTTAGTTAGGATAGTTAGCAATTAAGGACTAAGTTTTAGTTTTCGAATTAAGTAATGATTATTTATGATAACACTATCATTAAAATCACATGTCATATAGTATTAAAATAAGGGGAGTTTTATAGTTTGGAGTTACTTTTTGTTGATGACAAAGGGGGAGAAGTATAAATTAGGATAGTTAGGCATATATTAAATGGGAGTTATTACTTTTAGGGGGAGTTATTAGGATAGAAGTAATATTTTATAAACAAAGGTTGTCATCATCAAAAAGGGGGAGATTATTAGTCCCTAAGAAGATGGTTTTGATGACAACAACCTTAGAATAAGATTATAAAATAAATACTAACATTATAGTTTAGATATATATGTATATGCAGGATTTAACCATGCAGGTATCAAGAATGAAGACTGTATAGTATAGAGATTCAAGATTGAAGATATCAAGATTGAAGACTCATGAGTATCAAGATTATCAAGAGTTCAAGATTTCAATATAAGTAATTTAATTAGGAATTTTGTTAAACTCCTAGAAAAGCACCGGCATCTTAAAATCCAATTTATTCGTGGAATGTAATCCACTTCGAGCCTGTTAAAGGGATGGAACCCTAAGTAGGATGGAACCTACGAAAAATCTAGTGGAACATTGTTTTGTATCCACTAACTTTTATTCAAATGTTTTTACAAAATTATATCTTGTTTTCAAAAATGATCTCAAAATCTTCATTTTAAAAAGAATCAAAAAACATCTATCCTGGTTTTAAAAACTTTTAGCCTCAAAATAATCTTTAAAATCAAATTATCCTTGGTTTTAAATTATCTTTTAATAATAATATATTTAACTTTTAATATTTATACTTAGATTTAAAATTATAGTAAAATTTTATATATATTATTCTCTATACCTATTTATGTATTTTAACTATAGTTAAGTATATTTATAAAGTTTAAAAATAGTTTTAATACAAGATGAAAGTTATTTTTAAAGAAAAAAATTATCAAAAATTGCTTAGGCCTGTCGACAACCCCACTATACCCTTGTCGACAAGGTGACAGTTGATTTCAAAAATTTGAATTTCAAAAGAAGTGTCTATTTGTCATATCCTTTCACCATTGGACATGGCTGTTGTTCTACTATAAATATGGAAAGTTTTAAACGAATTTATATACATTTTTTCTCTGATTTCACTCCTCTTCTTCTTCCACATTTCTTTATATATATTTTTATCATTACTCTGTCGAAATCAACATTGAATCTAACTAGATCATCTCTGGTATGATTCTCTTTCACTATCTTAACAAAATCTCAGTGCCATTCAGAGTTATAGGCTTCTTTGTAATTAATCAAGCGAGAAAAGGGTGATTATAGCCTGTGAAATCAATCAAGCAAGAAAAGGTGTGATTGTAGCGTGTGAAATCAATTGGATGAACTTGTTGGCCGCAAAATCAAGTATCTCTACCCAGAGGATTGTGAATCTGGAGTGGTGTACCTCGTGGCCTTGAAATCAAGGGTGTAATTGTAAAAATTGATTTTGAAAGGAAATCTGTACTTGTGTGCAGGACTGGATGTATGGTAACTCCGAACCAGTAAAAAATCCGGTGTGTTCTTTCCTTTATTGCTTTTACTTTATTTCTGCATTTTTGTTTGATTCAGTGATCATATCTGTGTCTGAATATTGCATACATTTGTGTTCAAATTAACATAAACTCAAAAAGATTTAGTAATTCCTTAAAACACTATTCACCCTCCTCTAGTGTTAATTCTAGCCTTAAGATCCATAATCCACATTCTCATAATTAGTGTGTGTCGATTTGGTTTCTGGTATATTGAGTCGTAGGTGGTACTAGGTATCGATTCAAATTTTGGTAGTTGATTAAATTTACAACTATTATATGATTATATGATGTGACATTAATAACTAGTGATTATAGAGAATCACAATTGAATAGATTTTCCATTGTCATTAGATCAAATAGAAACATAACATCTACAATATGATTTATATATGATATCTACATGGGGTTGGATAATTGCCATATTAATATGATGATTTTGTTTTGTTCTCTTGTGTTGTTTGATATTTGCATTTACTCACGGCTAGTTTCTAGCCTAACCCGGGTTGTTATTTGTTTTAGCAACCTTGGCTCAGATTGATGTTGTATTTCAGGATGTACTTTCATGATATTGTTTTTATCTTGTTCTTTTTGGAGAGGAATGCGTATGGTTTAGATATAGTATTCCATTTCCCATACTTTGTCGTACTAGCCGTGATAGATGAGGTGATCATCGACCGGATCATTTGAGACTTCAGGATAATACTAGTATTTAAGAGGAATGGTGACCATGTGCATAGTTATGTATATATCTTTTTGATGGTATTGGTAATTAGATGTTGGCATTAGTTGTGTATAAGGATGTGATCTATATGTGTGTGTGTATGACTTTTTGACCACACTGATGTTGTTGTTGATGTTTTATTTTATGTATTCCTATCTCTATATTATTCATCATGGGAAACTCATGTATATTGCTTTGCGTTGAGATGGGATACATACTTTGTAGATATCTTGGTATATGATATCACGTATTCGTGTTGACACAAGGGAATATATACAAGAGATTGCTCCAATCATGTCCTTTACTCCGTACTTTTGGACAATAACCTCCCTTTAATAGCATGGGTACTAGGCCGAGACGTTATAATAATTGAGAAGGAGAACCAGGTAGTAGTAGTCTTTTAAATTTATAAATTATGTAGTAGTTTCAGATTTGTAGATTTAAATGTCTTATGCAAGTAAAATGTAAATTAGAGTTATCGCAATAAATTAAGAGGATTTATGTGGTATTTTAATTCGTTGGAACGTAATGTGCTGCAATGTAAATTTCTGTAGATTATCAAGTTAAGATTCACTAATAATAGTGTATTGTTTGAGTAATAAGGAACACGCACACAAGGAAGAGATGTATAAAATAAGGATATTTTACCATATTTTGTACTGTTTATTTTAATAACTACGAAATATAATTCCTTGCAATTCCAAACGTAACAAAATTCCCTTTTTGGATAAGATATAGAGACTTATAGTGTTAACCTTTCCTTAAGAGGGAGATGTAATTCTAATGCATTAAAATGCAAAAATCCCTAAGTACGAATTAAAGAATTGAAGTTGTGAAAATAATAGCGGTTGAATTATAACATATATATATATACATATATATTTATATGCAATAAGGACAAGATAGAAACGAAATAGTAAATGATAACATGGTAGGAAAGTAACAAAAAGAACAAAGGCAAGAAGTATATATAATATATGGGCATGGAAAGTCCACTAAATAAGGGAGGGTGTTAAAAGTTAAAGAGAAATAAAAATAAAAATTCAAAAATGTGAAAGGAAAGTAAACAAGAAAAGATATATAGATCTTTTAATGAAAGCAATAAATGACATTAAGTTGATATTAAGTGGATAAGAGGTAATGCTTGAAAAAGTAAATAAATGTTATGAACCATTGAACATTAAAGGCGTAACTATTAAATGAGTATGAATATATATATATATATATATATATATATATATATATAGCCTCAAGTATGCATATATGATGGGTGTGAATTATTAAAGTTGGCTGATAACTTGGGTAGATAAGAATAACATAGCCATTAAACTGGGTTGTAATGCGAGGTCAGTAGTATTACACAACAAAATTTGCCCACCACAAGGGGCCACCAACGATTATTTATACATTATATTGATGTATGACTATCCAACTATAGGACCCGTGGAGTTATATACGCTCGCGTACAGGTGAAGGAATACCCCAGTAGGGTCTGCTTCAACTTTTTAGTAGGGATGTTGCCTTGATTTCATTAGGAAAACTAGATGGGACGATGATTAAGGCTCGATGATATGTCAGTGTTTAGTATCATATTAGGGATTAGGAGCTGTACATAAGCCGAGAACATCATCGGTCCTGAGCGGTCAGTGGAAAGACGAGGTTTACACCTAAATAGGAAACACCTCCTACTAATGTAGGTCACGTTTAGGTCATGTAGCATTACAGTTATTTGCTACTATGTTATTTATGAGGCAAGGCTAGATAACCCTTAAGTGAGTTCTTTCAAAACGAGTGGGGTAGTCCGCTGAATTGAGTCCTCTATACTTCGTGGGGCCGAGTCCATAAGAGGAAGCAAATAAGTAACCCAAGTCGAAATAGAATACGGCTAAACTACTGTGACATCGTTATTAGGCACTACAATAGTTCATCGGTATACACGGTGACGAGAACCGATACTGCATTGGTGATGGATCCTGATGGGAGCTGAGTTATGGATACTAGCAGGGAGAGTATCTTTGTCCAAAGGGCGATCGCGGTACTTTTTTTTGCAAAGGCAAGCATGATTTTATACTTGTCCTCTACCAATTCTTATTATAACATTAACCATTATAAAGGTAAAAGTAAAATAAAAAAAGTAACCAACAAAAAAAACAACAAGAACATAAAGAAAAACAAATAGAGAAAGGAAATCTAAAATAAATGCAAATTAACATGCAAAATTCGCTGAGTATCAATAGGGCTTCTTAAGAACCATAGATGCATGCTTTTATCAATCATGCATGTCAATTCGGTAAGAAGCTCAGATGTGGTTCACTCTTTTGATTCAAATATTCTGATTTTTCTTTCTTTCCATACACTTGTGAATAGTATAACCGAACATAGAAGGATTCTTGATCTTTGCATTTTCCCCTTTGAAAGCCCATGGATGTTATGCCATTCATGTTCATGATTGTCCATAGGTCAGTGAAGGTGTAGTTTGCATAATATATTCTTCCAAGCTTCAAAGGTGACATTGCACTCAAAGAAAAGATGCATTGCAGATTCAGTTGAGGCAGAACAGAAAACACATAAAGAGTTAGGAGTAATGCCAAAAGTATGAAGCCTATCCTTGGTGTATAGGGCATTGTTAAGGACTTTCCAAAGTAATAAGTTACCTCGTTGTTATCAACATGGCACTGTATTCTAGTAATGCATGGATCACATTCAAGCATAGAGTATTATTTTATGGCATTATATATAGTCCTAATAGAACATGTATTCCTTTTGGCAGCCCAGAGAGTAGGGTTATCTTCAGTTGTGGTATGATGTTGCATTATGTGTCCCCATAACTCTTTTATTTGAGGGCAAATTGAATTAAGGAGACTAACTCTACCATTATAGAAATAAGATCTAACATAAGCATTATCAGAGATTTTAGTAATGAATTTGAGAGCATACTCCATAGTTTGATGAAGGACGAACCTTTATCTCCCCAAGGATCATGCCAGAAAGTGCAATTAGAAAGTAGGGAAACATTGTATATGACATGTGGAAGAGAGCTATTTCTAAGGTTGAGTATATTCCCGAAGAGCCAACTATAATTGTAAGGCATATCCATGCACTACAAGAAAAGGGCCCATTTTTTATCGGATTGTTGCAACGGCTGGCAACGGCTAAAAAAGGCGGCCGTTGCTAGCCGTTGCTAGCCGTTGCAAATCGCAAATATAACCTGCAACCCGCGAACAGATTATCATTTCCCACCACAACGAGTTCTTCCCCAAAACCGTGCTTCCCTTCACAATCCGCCGCCTCTCCGACTACAGCCGTTGCTAGTTGCCTCCACGTCGCTCAAACACCTTCAAAACTCGCTGGTATGTCTTCTAAACTTGATTTGGGTTTGATTTAGGTTTAATTTAGGATTAATTGGAAAACCCTAATTTCGAAAATAATTGTATTAGTTGATCATAGTGATATTGGGTGATGATTATAGTGATATTGGGTGATGATTATAGTGTTTTAAGTTAGGTGGAAGTTAAATTAGTTTATGATTATGTTGAAAATGATGATTAATGCGTATTAGTTATGGTAATATTTGTATTAGTTGATTTTGATTGGTGGTTTGATTTTAAAAATTAGTGTATATTATTGATGAACATGCTTGTTGATATTTAAGTTTATGACAATATTTGTTTTTATTTAAAATAATGTGCATAGTTTACGCCAAAGTTTATTGTATAGTAATTAATACATACCTTGTTAGATTGGTACAGTTAATGATAATTTAATTCAGAAGTGCTAATTATAAGTGTTATAGTAGTTTAAAATAAATATAATTCGTTGAATGAATTATAAAATTTTGAAATGAGCGTAATAACAATGAGCTAATTATTCAGTGAAAGTTATAACACGTTTTAAAATTTAGTTAATAAATATAATGAATTAATTAATTATAAAATATTTTGTAGTTGTTAGAAGAATAATTAGAAAATATGTTTTATTTATGTAAATCCCTTAGAGATATTTTGGCCCCGTCTGACAAGTGTTGTATATGATCATTATATGGATATCCGTTTTTTCCAAGAACGGACATTTATATTCATCTGATACAATATTTGTTGGATTTGTCCTAGTATTTGGACAAGTTACAAACACAATAAAGTAATCACATTCTGTAAATCATTTCAGTTTAAACGGTTTACAAAATTTTGGTGGCACTTCCTTTTTGTTCCATGTGTACATGCATTTTGTGTACGATACAGGGAATAAAGGGAAGTGCTGCCGAAATTTTGTTGAATCGTTTAACCTGAAATGATTTATAAAATGTAATTACGATATTGTGTTTGTAATGGGAAGTAGGATGACCGGCCGTCAATGAATTATAAAATGTTTTTGAATTGTTAAATGGTTGATTTAATGACAAATTATAAATCAATCGTAAAATACTGTAATATGAAGTGAAGTGTTTACTAATCTTCTAACATATGTTATCAATTCAGGAAAAATGTTCGATTATTTTCTCGATCGTAGTTGGACGTATGAAGTCCGAACTGGTATGAAAGGATCAATAAAGGAACATTTCTGTAACGGTGTACATGAATTTATTAGATTCGCTAAATCTAATAATCGGAATAACGATGAAATTCGTTATCCGTGTAGTAAGTGCAAACATTTAAAGCATTGGAAATCAGATGTAATAGAAGTACATCTATATAAATTTGGTTTTGTGTCGAATTATTACTTATGGGATCGTCATGGAGAACTTGTTGAACGTACACCTAATCCTGTAGTGTTAGAGGACGATAATATTATGACGAATCCAATAGAAAATATGGTGCAAGATGCAGCACGGTCGATGTTTCCTACCATTGATCAGGACGATGATGACAATGATAGCGTTGAAGAAGAATCGACCGTGCAAGCTAATTTTTTTTATGATTTATTGGATTCTGCTAAGAGGCCCTTGTGGGATGGTTGGAAAAGTGGAACCAAATTATCCGTAACCGCCGAATACATCACTATGAAATCAAAATTCAACCTTACAGAAGCTGGATTTACAGCAGTTGTACAAGCTGCAAAACGACACATGCCGCCCAATAATTTGATGTGCGATAGTCATTATAAAGTAAAAAAACTTATGTCTGCTTTTGGATTGCCATACCAAAAGATAGATACATGTATAAAAGTTTGTATGTTGTATTGGAAAGATGACGATGACCTTAGAAAATGCAGAATATGTAACGAGGAAAGATTCAAATCGAGAAAAAAAAGGAAAAGAAGTTCCATACAAGAGAATGCATTATTTACCTATCACTCCTAGACTTCAAAGATTATATGCATCTTCTGCTACGGCATGTCATATGCGATGGCACAGTCTTAGAACACCATAAGAAGGAACTTTGATACATCCGTCTGATGGAGAAGCATGAAAACATTTCGATAAGACTTATCCTGCGTTTGCTGCAGAGAGCCGTGATGTCAGACTCGGTTTATGTACAGATGGATTTTCACCATTCTCTCAGTTTGGTAGTAAATACTCATCATGGCCTATTATTGTTACTCCTTATAATTTACCTCCATGGATGTGTATGAAAACTCCGTATATGTTTCTAACGATTGTCGTCCCCGGTCCCGATGATCCGACACAAGGAATTGATGTTTATCTATAACCATTGATCGAAGAATTGAAAACACTGTGGCATGAAGGAGTTGAAACATACGACATTTCAAGAAAAAAGAATTTTCGTATGTTCGCTTCTTTATTATGGACTATTAGTGATTTTCCTGCGTATGGGATGCTTTCTGGTTGGAGCACAGCTGGACGTCTAGCTTGTCCTCATTGCATGGATGAAACATGAGCATTTTCATTAAAGTATGGAAAGAAAATTTCTTGGTTTGACTGTCATCGATGTTTTCTACATGTTAATCATAAATTTAGAACGGATAAAAAGAACTTTAAAGCAAACAGAGAAGAGAGTATGCTACCACCGAAGGTTTGGTCAGGTGAAGAGATATATGAAATTGTAAAAGACTATCCAAAGATACATGAAACTGGGGTACAAGTTGAAATTCCAGGTAAATCAGACATTCATAACTGGTGCAAACAAAGTATATTTTGAGAGTTACCTTACTGGAAAGATCTGCTACTCCGGCATAATATTGACGTTATGCACAATGAAAAAAACGTGTTCGATAACGTGTTTAATACAGTTTTGAATGTAAAGGGGAAAACGAAGGACGATGTGAATTCGAGACGTGATATATTACACTTTTGTAAGCGGCCCGAACTTCATTTGTACGACGATACAAAAAAACCCAAAGCATGCTATGAGCTAGATAACAAACAAGTAAAACACGTGCTAAAGTGGGTGGAAGGAGTAAGATTGTAACAACCCGGGATTTGCATTACCTATTAATAAATAAAAGTTAGGATTTTTATTTATTTTTAATGAAGCATAAAAGGATTTTGGAATAACAAAATTTATTTGAAAAAAAAGGCTATTTTAATTAAATGGGAAATATGAGATTTTAAAATGAGGATAAAATGTTATTTTTGGAAAGTAAATATTTTAGGAGAGATTTTAAAACGGGTTTGGGTAAGAAAAATGAGTTTATAAACATACATGAACAGTTAGACTAATTTTTGAAACATGTAAATAACCCTCTTCTTATTGGGTTACTAAACTTAACCCAATAACCCACCCTAAACCTCTTCTATATATTATCTCAAACTCTCCTAACCTCATTCATTCAACCCTAATCAAAACCCTAATCATTTCCTAAAGCTTTCTTAACAAAAATGGCCTCCATCTTCATCTCCTTTAAGTTTTAGCTTATGCAAGTCATTCTATGCAAAGGTAATGCAAATACCCATCTCAAATCCATCTTTTATAGCCTTCTAATTTCTGAAATTAGTTTGTTAACACATGTTTTATATGTTTTTATGATCTTATAGCCTCCTAATTCTCTTTTGCTAACTTGGGTTGATGCTATAAGGGTCCTTGTTGCTTTCTGGAGAGGTATATTGCTAAAAACCTCTTCTAATATGTGTTTAATCCTCTTTTGACTTCAATAATCATTTAGTAACACATGTTTTATCATGTAACATGTGTATAATAGGTCTTTGATCATCTTTGCTTTCATTTTGGGTGTACACATAGGGTGTTTGTGATATTGCTTCATAAGGTAATGCTAAGCTTTGGCCCTTTGTTTCCTTTAATTTAGTGTATTAATCATTATATGGTAGTTAGTGATTGTTATTAGTGAAATTTGAGGCCAAAAACTTGAAAAAAAACACCCCTAAAGCACTAAAATCATCAAAATATGCTGGCTGGAAATGCACAGCCTGAAAATGGGCTGAAAACAGGGCTCTAGGTGCACCAGGGCAGACCTGGGCTGCACCCAGGCACAGCAGGCTAGCCCAGCGGGGCTAGCCAGAAGCAGGCCAGCCCGCATGGGCTGGCACACTTCCCATCGCCCCAACCCGCTTCGGGCTGGGGACATGAGTTTCGCCCCAGCCCAATTGGGCTGGGGGCATGTATTCCGCCCCAGCCCAATTGGGTTGGGGGCATGTGTTCTGCCCTAGCCGAATTGGGCTGGGGGCTTGTATTCCGCCCCAGCCCAAGCGGGCTGCGGGCCCAGAAAAAAAAAATTGAAAGCATTTTTTTTCTTTTTCTTTTATGTTTTCAGTTTTGGGACTGAAATTTTGTGACATCGCCACGGTCACATCCGTGGTTGAAATCCAACGTTTTTGGACTCGTTGGAAAGCGGGTTTTCCGAACTCCATCTCTAGAAAATTTGATTAGTATCCGAGTTCATTTGACTCTTCGAAATTGCTGTCGAAGAGGGACCCGGATCTCAGCCTGAAACAGTGTATTCACTGTTTCCGGGTCCGACTTTGGAGCGTCGCTGCGACATCGTTTCAAGTCAGAATCGAGTAATTCTTTTTGCATTCTGAAGTAGGAATGTCGTACTACGTTACTACCAATTTTCATGCCATTCAGATTCGGTTTTCTGATCCGAATAATTTTTTGAATTTGGGTTCGCATCAGTTTTGGACTATTTTCCAACACTTAGAATATTTTCAGTGATTTTCTGATTTATCGATTTCTTTGAGATTTGTCTCTGGATTTCGTACACGGGTTTTTATGAACTATTTTAAAAGGATTTTTAGCTCATAAATGACTTTCGAAATTATTATATAATATTATTTTTAATTATTAAATTAATTACTCCATAATAGGAGAGTTTTAAAAAGCCGTTTTAAAGTGATTTCAAAAATCAATTATAAATCCGTTTCGCACCATTATTTTCTATAATAAAAATCTCACACTCACTTTTAGCACGTCGAGCGAAGTGGAAAGGTGCTTAAACGGTTAGGAAATCTCCGGCCCATGGAACCGTGTGTATTTTCTTTCCGGTTAATCCCTGACCTATTCGATTGATCGTTTTGACCTTTGGGTCTAGTTTACCGATGATACGAGGTGGACTTTTTATTGTTTGGAGTGTGAGAATGCTATTGGTTAGTAAACCGTTTAGTGCGAGTGTGGGGTATGGGACTCATTGTTAACACTTTACGGGTTCCTCTCCAAGAAGTTTGTGACACATTAGCCTCTGGGCGGCCTGTACTGGACCTCTGGGTCACCACGCCTCTGGGCAACCGTCTCTGGACACCTGCTCTATGGAGCAGTTTTTTTTTCGGCGTGTGCCTCTGGGCCTTTATCCTTCTGGGAAGGATCTCGCCGTCTCGCGCGTTCCGCATCTGTGCGAGTGATCGATCACAACTCTACAGTACTTGGCAATAACGACTCTGGTCGGTGCACGTGCAATACTTGTATTATCTGATGATTTTTATATCCATTCGAGTACCGCCATTCGGTGTTGGTTCTATGGAACCATACGATGTAAGTGCGATTACCTTATGGATTTACAGTGTCTCTGGACACTGTTTTTCAGTATTTGATTTCATTGACTTTTCAGTATCTCCCTATTGCTCTTTGGAGCATCGATCTTTGCTTGGGCATTGATTACAGACTCTGGTCACTCTTGGGATTATTGCCTATGGGCAACTTTATATAGCTTTGACTACGCCGGTGATATGAGGCGATTTTATTTATTCCACACTTTGGTGTTGATATTCTCTTTGGAGATTTTACTGTTTATAGATGATTAGGAATCGTCATTATATTCATGCAGTCCATATTACTCTTCTCTTTGGAGAAGTACTATTTTATTTATGTACCGCATTATTATATATCTCAGTTATACTGATTATTTAGCTAGCCTGACCCGAGTGTTTTCGCTCGGGTCAAACCGAGTTGTTTCAGGTTAGGTCTCTAGACTTAGCTTCTGTGCTTCCGCTTGGACATTATCTGCTATGTTGATAGATAGCTCTTTTATTTGTCCGCTATTCCGCTACTCTGTTATTTCAGACTCTTATGTATATATTTTTGACACACATGTGTGAGCGGTGGCTTTGTACCCACCTTTCTGATACTTGGATCTGTATTGACGATATATTGTACCTATGTTCTGTGACTGTTATGTGACTGTTCTGTGATGATGATGTTATCATTTAGTATTATGTTTGTTCTGAACCTATTTTCCTTAGCCATTGTAATTTCGTTATAAATATCTATTGGATATGTCGAACCACTTGAGAAAAGAATACCACCTATTCGACGTATTCAGTAGTTAGTTATAGCTTGATTACACATGGTCGCTTCCATTATACTCTATTCTCCGTTCTAGTAGACGGTATTACTTCGTAATACTCTTTACTAGAGTGGGTCTCGGAGTGGGGCGTTACATTTTGTTATCAGAGCTAGGGTTCAGAATTAAGCATAATAAACACAGAACAGTAACACTAAGTACAATACATCTTAGTATGATTCAAATATTACAATGCCCTTTCCTCATGACATTGGATAGATAAGTTAGGAATATGTTTAGGAATACATTTATATTCCGTAGTATTCTACTTTGAATTATCTATCTTTGAATCGTGCTTAACTAAATCTTACCTTATCATTCAGTGTGGCTGGTAGAGGTAGGAACCTCCGTTCTGCTGATGCTGGACAGTCCAGCAACCCTCAACCTGAGTGCGTATACATGACCACGGACTAGATCATGGAGCTGGTACGTAACTCTCAGTCGCACTCTCAGACTCCTGCACCAGTTTCTGATGCACCGCGCAAGTCTGCTTTTGTGCGCCTCTGCAGTGACTTTATTCATCTTGGAGGGAAGCCGTTCAATGGCTCCGAGACTGTTCTTGAGGTCCAGGCTTGGATCATAGTTTGCGAGCGTAATTTCACTCGCATGACCCTTCCTGACCATGACAGAGTTCTCGTTGCTTCTAGCCATCTTGAAAGCCGTGCCTTGGATTGGTACGAGCTCCTTATTTCTGAGACCGATGAGGCCACTCTCACTTGGGATCAGTTTCGAGAGCGCTTCTTGCTCAAGTTTTTCCCCGAGTCTGAGAAGATAGCCCTTGCACGCCACTTTATTGACCTTAAGCAAGGGAAGACCTCTGTTGATGACTATTCTTCATCTTTCGAGGCCCTGTCCAAGTATGGCCTCGAGTTCATTAGCACTCCTTATAAGAAAAATCTCAAATTTGTGGAAGGCCTGAAGAAATATTTGAAGAAGCAGCTTATGCTCCAGCTTAAGCTCCCTTTTGATGAGCTAGTTGACGCAGCGCTTCACCTTGAAGCGGTTGAGCGTGAAAGAGACAGTGATGGAGATGGTGGGGGTTCCAAAAACCCCAATCAGAAGCGGGGTCCATTTCAGAATACCAAGCCTTGGAACAAGAAGAAGAAGACTGGCAGTTCTACTTTTCAGACTCAGCCTCAGACTCGTTCTCAGTCCCAGACTACTGCTCAGCCTAGTGGGACACGTCCTCCGAAGAAATGCTTCAACTGTGGTTCTCCAGATCACTTTATTCGAGATTGTCCCAAACCTCTCTATTGCACCTTCTGCAAGAAGGAGGGACACAGGATCTCCACTTGTCCTATTGCTCCAGCTAGTGCCAAGCCTGGCAGGCTTAATGCTGCCAAGGCTCCTACATCTTCAGCTCAGCCTCGAGGTACGCATCCTTCCGTTCTCGAAGGTTCTATTTTATTTCATGGTAGATCTTGTAGAGTTCTCTTTGATACGGGTGCCTCTCACTCATTCGTATCAAAGGAGCTAGTAGATGCTTTATCCTTAGATGTTACTTGTCTGGTTTCTTCACTAAGGATTGTGAATCCCATTGGTGGATCCACGACCCTTAGCTTGCTTTGTGAGGATATAGATATTGATCTTTGTGGATTTTCTTTCCATGCGAATTTGCACGTTATGGAGTATTTGGGCTTTGACATGATTCTAGGCATGGATTGGCTCGCTCATTACGACGTCAAAATTATTTGTTCGGAGTGGATATTATTTCTTCATCATCCTAACTCGTCCGCTCCATTAGCTATTGCTCTTCAGGATGTTGGGATTTCTGATATTACTTTATTTTCTCTTGATTCACGAGATGAGGATTTGGACGTATCTCGTATTCCTATTGTTCGGGATTTCCCCGATATATTCAAGCCAGTATCTGGCCTGCCGCCAAAGCGGGCCATAGAGTTCCGCATCGATCTCATTCCAGGCTCTCACCCAGTTGGGCGTCCTCCCATGAGGATATCTACTAAAGAGAATGAGGAACTCAGGAAGCAGTTAGTAGAGCTTTAGGCGAAGCAGTTCATTCGGTCCAGTTCTTCGCCATGGGGTGCTGCTGTGGTCTTCGTTAAGAAGCCCGATGGCTCTCTTAGGCTTTGCATTGACTATCGCAAGCTTAATGAGTTGACCATCAGAAATCGTTATCCGTTGCCACGGATAGACGATATGTTTGATCAGTTGAGCGATGCGAAGGCCTTTTCACAGCTCGACCTTACCACCGGATTTCATCAGCTCCGAGTTGCGGAAGATAGCATTCCTCTTACCGCTTTCCGCACTCGTTATGGTTCTTTCGAGTGGTTGGTCATGCCATTCGGCTTGACGAACGCACCGGCTTTCTTCGTCGATCTTATGAACCGAGTATTCCGGGAATACATCGATAGATTCGTTCTGGTTTTCATCGACAATATTCTTATTTATTCTAGATCCGAGGCAGAGCATGCTCTGTTGAATATGCGCTCTACGCTTATATGATTTTTGTTTGATGATAATAAACATATATACATTCGTTTAAATGTATTTGTTAATATACTATTTTGTTATCACAGATTAAATAAATATTTGTTGAATAAATTAAATAACACCGAATTTGAATTCAAACGAATATTTTGTTCAAACAAATATTTATTACAACTTTGAATAGTACAATTTCAAGCTCCCACTATAACTATACAACTTTGATTACAATTACATCACATTTCATATTTACAGTTCACCTCACTACATATCACTCGCACTCGTATTTAATACATTCAACTTCTTTCCAGTTTAAATCCAGCATCTGAATAATCTGCAAAAATATTTTCAAACGCAGTAAAATTGAAAAAGAAATATTTTTGCAAATTCAAAAATAAAAGGTGATTTTGAAAACATTGTTTGCCTCAGTTATTTGGGTTGTTCGTCATCATTTTTGATTGTATCTTTGCATATCA
This sequence comes from Allium cepa, assembly GCA_030765085.1. Taxonomy (NCBI): domain Eukaryota; kingdom Viridiplantae; phylum Streptophyta; class Magnoliopsida; order Asparagales; family Amaryllidaceae; genus Allium; species Allium cepa. Next base: position 466,453,012 of record CM060931.1, read on the forward strand.
GCATTTTATCAGGGACAGGTTGTACATAAGTGGCTGCAGTACACACGTATACATTTGTACACCCCGCCAACTCGTGTGCACAAATCAAACAAAAGCACTGCTAACAATTCAGCACAAGGTCAAACCCAAATAACACACGGGTTCAACTCAAGGCAACTTGAAGAATACAAGGACAAATAATCAAACTGCAAAAAAATTTCTGAATGGAGGCAATGAAACAAAGACACAGCAGTGTCAATTGAAACAGTGGATAAGCCAAGACTGTCAAATAAACAGAAGTGTGCTCAAAGCAAAACTAGTGCCAACATGAACAAAAACATGAAGCAACACATACAACAAGTGCATGCAACAGTGAAACTCGAACTCAATGTAACACAGTGAGATACAATAATGAAGAATAACCAGAGTGATGCAAGTGTCGACCAAGTAACAATGCAAGCATAGTCTCAAACATGAAACAAGGTGCACCAGACCAGGTTACAAGATAATTAAGGCAGACTACAAGTTCAAGTGGACAGTGCAGACAATAATCAAGTGATCAACAGAACATGAATGCAACATTTACAACATAGCAGCAGTATGCAAGTGCATACACAAAGAGGCAACAAAGACCAAAGTGCATGAACACAGTGAAGAGCACAAAGGCAGTGCATCAGTGTGCAAAGAGCTCGAGCACAACAAATATGACACCAAGCTTCAACTATATGGAGACGAGACCAAATACACAAGTTCACATGTGCAGCCAAATGGACAGAGAGAATAACAAATATACAGAGACAGTACAGCATGAATCAAAGGCAATGCACAAATGCAACAAACTCAAAAATCCAGTTACAACACTGAGTTCGACAATGTCAAGTGCAGAAGTAAACAAATGCAACAATCAACTCAACTGAATACAGTAAAATGCAGAAAGGCATAGCAAGAGTCACAAGACCATCAAGCAGTGAGCAGTGAAGACATGAACAAGTGATCAGTAAACAAAGACATAAATGGAATTTGAACCAATAAACTTGAATGCACCAAATAAGCAACAGAGATGACACTGCAGCACCAGTACAAATCAGTAAAATACAACAAAGATGAACCAGTTCAATATGATATACAACTTGAGCCACAGATCCAACATTTCAACTGACACATATATGTAGTAGTCGAACCAAGAAGCAGACATATATTCAACATGAACTCATGTGGACAGTAACAACAAGTACAGATGCATACACATATATGACTACAATGCCACAATGAGACAACTACAATTCGAGCCAGAGAATTGAAGAAAGCCACTACAGGAATGCAGACAGTGGGCAAAGCTAGTTCACAAAAATGTCAAAGTTAAAAAAAATGTCAAAGCCACAATGAACAGGTCAACAGAGAAATTCACGGAACCAAAATCAACATCGTCAATACAATTCAATGCCGCAATAACCAAGCAATTTGACCAAGCAAAGAATCAAAAGCCGGTGGTAAAAAAAATCTCAAAATCAAAGCCGATGACTTTAAACCGTGTCAACCAAGTAATCCGAGTTTATACGATTATGAAAAAGTCAGAATAAATCTCAAACACTCAAGCATTATCAAGTGGCCGAGATGATGAAATTGACAAATTCAAATAACATCAGACGAACGTAATTATAGGATTTCGAAATCTATATAAACCCACTCATCATCGGCTTTCAAATCCATTGAATTCAAGCAAGCATAAAATCAGTAAAAGCAAAAGCATATAATTACATACCGAGCAAGGAAGGAATTCGATCAACGAAGCAGCCGCGGTGAGCAACGAGATAAGATCAATCAAAGCTACTCGCGCATTATCCACGTGATTGATCAAACAATCGACAGCTTCACGAAACCCTAATTTGGATCGAGGACGCAAGCCCTAATTCAAGCGCAAAGAGGAACGAAAGGGAGGCTGTGTTTTCACAAAGAAGAAAATAATGAACGGGTTAAAGAATAAAGAGTGGGCCGGCCTTGTTTTCTAAAGGCTTTAGTATATTTAAATAAGGGTTTAAGTGTTTGTTTAGGGTTATTTTCTATTGTCTTTTAATTGTTGTTTTTATTTTTCGAATCAAAACTTTGTAAATCACCACCTAGGGTTTAGGTAGTGTCAGATTGTCTAGTTAGAATTAGTTCAGTGAGCAGGGTGTGCGAGTTTGCAAAGATCTATAGGCGGGAGCAGAGTTTGCGAGTAAGGAAAGCTCTATAGTAGGCGGGAGCAGAGTTTGCGAGTAAATGAAACTCTATAGGCGGGAGCAGGGTGTGCGAGTCTAGTAGAGTGTTTGTGAGCGGGAGCAAATGTTTGCGAGTCTAGTAGAGTGTTTGTGAGCGGGAGCAAATGTTTGCGAGTCTAATAGAGTGTTTGTAAGCATGGTACTGTTTAATTGTAATAGAAATCTGGGAATGCAGCAGTAGGCAGGGGTTGCCGAAGCTGGGTAAATTTTGTGTGTGATTTACTTTTCAGCATATTTATTTTTGCAGTTTGTTTCTGTGTTCAAATCGAGAAAATTTGCTATAACCCTATTCACCCCCCTTTAGGGTTAATCTAGATCCTACAAGTGGTATCAGAGCCCGGTATTTTGTTTTTAACTCTAGAGTCATGAATTCACCGAATAATGCTTTTTCTGAGGGGCAATCTATTGCTAGGACACCCATGTTTAACGGGAATGATCATGCTTATTGGAAAGTTAGGATGGGTATATATCTTAGTTCTGTTGATTATGATGTTTGGGATATTATTGAAACTGGATATAAACCTCCCACTATAATCGTTGGTGATACTAAGATTCCTAAACCTAAGGATAGGTGTGATGCTAACGATAAGAGATTGAAAACGACAAATGCTAAAGCCATGAATGCTTTGATATGTGCTCTTGATAAAAATGAATTTAATAGAATTTCTCATTGTACAACAGCACAGGAAATTTGGCACACTTTGGAGGTGACACATGAAGGAACTTCTCAAGTCAAGGAGTCTCGTCTAGCCCTATTCAGCAATGAATACAAAAACTTTGTGATGGACAAAGGCGAAAGCATAAAAGACATGTTTGGACGCTTTTCAACCTTGGTGTACAATACTAGAGCGCTTGGAAAGGTATTCACTGAAGTAGAGCTTGTGAGGAAGATACTACGAGTCTTACCGATGAACTTTGAGGCAAAAGTCACGGCAATACAAGAATCGAAAGATCTGAGTAAGCTAAGCATGGAGGAGTTGATTGGTAACTTGATGACATATGAGCTTGAGCTAAAAGCAAAGGAGGAACGCAACAACTCCGAATCAAAGAAGAAGACGATTGCCTTAAAGAGCAAACAAGAGAGCGATGAAGATGAAATAGATCCAATTGAAAAGCTTGCAATGGCTTTCAATAAACTTAGAAACTCATCAAGATTCAAGCCACGCAAGAAGAAAACAAAGGGCAATAGGTCAAAAGATTCTGAAAATTCCGATAATGAACTGACGTGTTATAACTGCAACAAGCCTGGCCACATCAAACCAGAATGCCCACTTCTCAAATACAACAAAGGAAAGAAAAAGAAAAAGAAGGCTTTTGCAGCAACTTGGGATGATGAAGATGGAGAGGAAGTTTCGGATAGCAGCTCAGAGGAAGCTAAGTTGTGTTGTACGACAAAATCAGAATCAGAAGCAACCTCCGAGGAATCTAGTGAGGCAGGTGTGTATTCCTATAGAGATCTTGTTTTTATATGTCTTGATCTTACTAAGGTAGTGGATACTCTTGAATCTAAAAATGAAAAACTGAAATCTGGTAGGAGAGAATTTGCTCGTGAAAATTTTAGGTTAAAGATTGAACTTGAAAACATTCAAAACCTAGACTGTAAAAATTGTAAGCTTTTAGATTCAGAATTATCAAAACTTAGGAATAACTTTAAGAATCTTGAAAAAGAAAACTTGAATCTTAAGGAAACCATCGACACTAGGAAAAAGGATTTCATAAATAGATGCACCTCACTTGTAACTGAAAACACGTCACTAAAAAGCAAAGTCCAAAATCTTGAGAAACCTTTGAATAACTTTTCAAGAGGCGAAAAATCTTTCAACATGCTATTGGGAAATCAAATTTTTGCTAACAATAGAAAAGGACTAGGTTTTGGGAAATCACAAGATGATGATAATGCAAAAGGTAAAAATGTCTTTGCTCGATCTGAAATAATTGGACATCATATTGAAAATTATAGTCATAGGAACAAGAACACAAAATTTAATCAAGTCAATTTAATGTGCAAAATTTGTAGAAAATTTGGACACAATCAAAATAATTGTTGGTATAGACCCAAACACGTGAAAACTATACCAATTTGGGTTCCAAAAGGCACAAATATAAAATCTTTGAAAGTTAAACAAATTTGGGTGCCAAAGGGAACAATTATAAATAGTTTTGGGTCTCCACAAAATTATTTTTCGAAATATTCTGCCACTAACAACCATGGAGCTATAAAAACAAATAGGTCACAAAAATCTTTCATCGTGTAGGTGTGGTGGCAGGCTAAGGAACAACAACAGTGTTCTCTAGATTTTGGCTGTTCCAGAAACACAACGAGCGACAAAGCAAAGTTCCTTAGCCTAGTATAAAGGTGACAGAATCACAATGGACAACGACGAAAAATTATCGTAAAGGTAAAACAGGTAAATATATTTTGAACGATATATTAAATGTGATAATCTGCACCATAACCTGAATTAAATCAGCCAATATTGAGATGAACAAAAGATGATGATTTTGATTCTATGACTTTTTCAAAATATTGATCAATCATCTTTAAATAGAATTACTTGGAGTAATTATGATGGTTGACTGATTCGGACTTACTTGATATGATCCTACATGACTTGTTCTTATTTATGACCTTGTTTTGTGCTTAAATGATGACCAATCAGATTTTCAACTTTGAACTAATCCATATAAATTTGTTCGGTCAAATGATGGTATTTTATTGATCTTTGATTACTCATGCTACACGTAGATATTTTTTTTTTTACATTTTGATCACTGCTTGTAAATTTGCACGATTTCAATTTTCATGTGAAAGTTGTTAAAAAAAAGGATTTTAAGAAATTGTTGAAACTTCAAGAAATTGGTTTTTGAAATAATTATGATGTTGATTGACTGTTGATTACTCATGAATATAACTGTTTATCCTAAGGTTTCTGAAATTAACACTATGATATTTGTTTGAGTGTTAACATAACTTCATTTCAAATTTCATTCTGAGATAGTTTGTTAATTTCACAAATCTGGTCTTTGACATCTAACGAGTGAATATTGAGTGAAATTTAAATTCAGATGCGGATTACAATGGTAATATAGTTGATAGAAAAATTATTAGTGTAACGTGATTAATTTTTGAAACATTCATTTGCTGCATCGTTTTTTTTTCAAAGAAAATATCTGCATATATTTCACTTGAAATAATTTTTCAAATAGCAGAATTTTTTTCATATAACCCCTTCGATAAAGTCATTTTTGACCATATTTTCAGATTAGTCATTTTTATTTGATTTTAAATGACAAATTTTGACTAATCTAACTCCCTAATGATTATCGAAAAGATCAATAGTGATTGAAAAAGTGATGAGTGTCGATATTTGTCATACATTACTCAAGACAATATATTTAGAAAAATTTCTTTAGAATTTCATAACAAGAGTTATAAAAACTTTTTGTTGGGTAAAAATTCCATGATCATTTCTATTTCTATCATCTTTCTATCGACCATCACACATCAAAATCATATATAGTATGTAAATTTGTGGTAGTTTACAAAGGAAATTATTCGTTCTTCAATTTATTATTATAAAGAAAATTATCTGTGCTTCAATTTATTATATTCTTCAATAAAAATAAATATCCAAAGTATTCACTCTCATTTAAAAGTCCTCACGTTTATGCATGGGTGAATTACTTGGATTTTTGATTATGTGCTTCCATGCTCATTTAAAAGTCCTCACGGTTATGCATGTATGGAACGCATATCAAAATTAATTGATTTAATAGACAAGTTGATTCTAATCCCATTTAAAAGTCCTCACGGTTATGCGTGGTTAGAAGATACTTGAATTCTTTTTTAAATAAAAATTGTGAATACTACTAATCTCATTTAAAAGTCCTAACGGTTGCATGGTTAGTAGATATTCAAATTTCCTAAAATAAATATACCACAAATAGACAAAACTGTATGATTTTTTTTGATGATTTTATCTGTAACGACCCAGAATTTTTAACAATTCAATTTGAAAATATTTAATTTATATTTAAATATTTGAATGATGGTTTGAATTGAATTTCAAGTTATCAGAATGAATATGACGATTTAATTATAGAATTTAATCTATTGAGAGTTGAATAAAAATTTGATTCTTCAATTTTAAGCCGATTAAAAATATTTCAAAGGCTTGTAAAATTTATATTGATAGTACTGAAGATAATAGAAGCTTCAGAATCAAATTAGAAACTGTTTTAATCAGTTTTAAAATTTACAACGTTCGAATCGAAATTTAAAATAGCCTTCCGAGGCACAGTCTCGGAATTCGACGAAACCAGTTCCATTGGGTCCGGAATATTGAATTATTGCCGGATTTCAAATTTCGTATTTTTTGGAGTTAATATGTGAGCACACGACACGTAAACGCGTCAAAATTTTCAACGATTTAAATTTAAATTTAAAATATTTAAGTCAACACACACCACGTTATCTCCTTTGTTTCAGCCTAAAATCACGAAAACGAGATCGTGCAAACCATACTCTTTCACGTTTTAAATTCACGCATCCCTCTCCCTTCTGTCGCCAGTTAAAAAATCAAAGCTAAGAAAAAAAAATGGCAGAAGAAAAATCTCTCGTTCTCCTCGCTTGAAGATAATAGCCGAAGCCCCCCTCCTGTTCGTTTCTAAATCAAGTTTACTTTCCCCCCCTTTCCTTCTTCATTTACAAATCAATGCCGAAGCCTCTGTAAATAAAAAAAAAAAAAAATCGAACTCGAGGCAGGATTTAATCGCGATCGAGTCGCATTGAGGAAGGGGATGTGGCGATTTAAGGCTTGGTATCGGTGAATTGGTAGGCGCGGCACACGGGGACGCGAGAGAAAGGGAAGACGGCGCGATTCGAAGGTGAAGCACACGCGAGGTGGCGGCGAGTGACGCGATCGATGGGGGGGACATCGCGCTCGCGCGTACGAGTGCGTGTGCACGTGGGGGATCGAGGCGGCTAAGCGAGGTCGATTTGGAGGATGATGATGGTGCTCGAGCGTGATTTCGAGGAGGGGCTTGGCTGTAGAGTTCGTCGAAGTCGAGGTTGGAGTTTGGATCTGCGGAGGTTGAAGTTACAGTATTTGGATCCTTCTGGGGATCGAGGCGTTAAGGTATATCGATTTCATTTTTTTCAAATTTGCGTAGATTGAAAGTAAATTTGAGAAACAACAGGAAGAAGAAGAAAAGGAAAAAAATTTTTTTTTTTTTTTTTACAGCAAAGCCAAGTTTTATATATATGTAGATTTATGTGTAAACAGTAAAACAGAAAAAAAAATGGATAAGATTTTGAAAAAAAATTAAAATTTTAAAGACAGGAATATTATTTTTAGAATGTGAAGAGTATGTATAAAAAGGAAATTAGTATAAAATTTAAATGTTAGGTTAATTTATTAAAAGGAATTGATTTAAAATAAAGGCCACTGGTTAATTAAATTTATTAAAAGAAAGAAAATTTAATAATTAGTTAAATAAATTCGTTTAAACGAGAAATTGGTTTAAAAATAAAACTATCAGTTAATTTAACTATAAAGAATGAAATCGCCGATGAATCGAAATTATCTAATGAAAATTTAATTTATTCGATTGATTCGAATATTAATAAATTGTGTAAATATTTATACAAGGTATAAATGAAGAAATCAAGTTGAATTGGAAGTGGATTGCAAACGGGAATAAAGGTGAGAACTTCTCACTCGGAATTTTGTTGTATCTTTAAATTTTAAATAGTTAAATTTAAAATTGATTGACTGTGTTGATTGAATGTTTGAATGATGATTGTTATATATATTGGATGAGAATAGACCCTATACGCCGTTAGTAAGCGGAGGTTATTTATTACACACATATACCGCGATATTCCATCCTGAAGTGGAATTGGTATTATATTATATATATAGCAATATATATATATATTGGCATATGTATATATTGCAGTTGATTGATTTCCCGCATTTTCTTTTAGCGGATGAGACCCTATGCGCCGTTAGTAAGCGGATATATATTTATAAAATCCCATATACCGCGATATTCCGTCTGGAAACGGAATGGTATTGTGCTAATGTCTGTGGATGCAGGGAAACAGGTTGGAGGGATCCAACTGGATTCCTCACAATATTTATTTGATTTCATATATTGTGATATTTGATTGTTTATCATGGATGATATATGATGTTTGAAAGTTGTGATTGAATATTGATGTGTTACATCATCGGATCCAAATTTTTGAAATAAAAAAAAAAGATACGATTTTAATTTCAAAAAAAGATTTTTGGAAATATACGTTTATTAAATATTTTTGGAATTGATCCATTATAAATAAATAAACGTTATAAATTTTTAATGTTATAAAAGTTATATTTTTGAGAAATATAGTTAAAAAATTATTTTTGAAAATATGGGATTGATGATTTTATAAAATAGTTTAAACTGAGATTTTTGAATCTATTATAAAAAGTTTAAAAATAGGATTTATGAAATTGGATTATTTTATAAATCTAAAGGATGGAATTCTAAAAGAGTTCAAAAGATGTTTTAAAATAATAATACAAATTCATTTGTATTAAAAGATTTATAAATTGATATTTGTAAATTAAAAATATTAGAAGTGTAAAACGAACTTTTCTAAGTGTTAGAAAGAATTGTAAATGAATTTCATAAATTGGAATTATACAATTATAACGGTGAAGTTATAAATAGAATTTTATAAGCAGTAGGCTTATAAAATTTATAAAGTTATTAAAGGAATGAGTTGGATAAATGAATGAATCTTATAAGTTATAAGATTTATAAAACTTATGAAGTTTAAAAGGAATGATTTTGTAAATAAATAAATTATAAGTATTTGACTTATAATATGAATTTCTAGTATATCATTGTAATATGAATTGAGATAGGTTAATAAAGAAAATTTATAAAAGGAAGTTGATGTAAAATAAATAGAATGGAATTTATAAACGTTGTTTTATAAATTCAAAACGACTTATTTTGATAAGTAAATTATTCTAATTTATTTATGGAGTTATATTCATGTTTTAAACAGTGAATAATTCCTTAAACTAAAATGAATAGAAGTGATGAAATTTATTAACATAGTATATTCACGTTTTTGAATAGTGAATATTATGTTAAAGGAATTATTTGGAATGTGATGTTTTAAATAGAATTAAAACGATCTAACGATGTTTTAAAATATATTGAGATTCGAAATCATAGATTTCAACAATTATTGTTGAAATAGATGTTTTCGAGAAATAAAAGGAAATAATAGATTATAACACTGTTGTTATAATAGATAATTTCCGAAAGGAAATGTTTTGTATAGTATTGGGATTTATATATCTATTTTATTTCGAATCCCTATACTAGTGATTTTGGGTTGTTGTAACGATGTTTTACGCAACATTCGTTTTGGCCCAAATAAATATGTTAAGTGAATGATTTCCTTAAAGAATGAAATATATACTTAATTCGATTTAAGTATATTGAATATTTTCTAAGGTTGAAAATAAAAAGATTGTGAATTACTTATTCAATAAGTATAGAAATGTTTTCCAATATAAAGTGAATATGTTGAGAATTTATCTTTTTGAAGATAAATTGAAAAATGGATATTTGAAATCATATATTCATAAATATTTTGGAAATATAAATTCAATATGGAATTTATAAAAGGAATTGGGAAAATAGGTTTAAAAATAAATATTGATTTATTTTTGAAATATGGAAAGTTATATCTTCTAAAAATATTTTTGGGAAATAAAAAATTTGGAAAATTATTTGGATTCTGGTGATGTTGGCATATCTATTGATAGTTCAATAACCGACTATCAATATTTACCTTCGAATAGGTATTTATTGTGAATTGTTTGAAATTGAATGCCACACTTATTTTTTTAAATAAGCGCTCACTATTCGGGTTAACCGGGAAAGGACCATGGGGTCGTATAACCCATTCCGAATATGTGATACGTCGTGATAAATTGCATTCGAAGATCGGTGTTGAAGACCGGATATTTTCGAAAGCGAAAGGATTTCTTGTTGATTGTCTCTGCACTGGCTGATCCCCGGTATAGAGATCTCCATAAGTGATGGGAAATCCGAACGTGATTAGAAATTATTCGGATTGCAAGGACTTCTTTGTAAGTGCCTTCGGTTCTGTTCGAGCCCGGAACAGACTTGTATGGATTGTATGTCTGACATTACAAGTTGAGATATAAAGCCAATTTCTTTCAAATATATTTCTGAGGTGGCGGAGAATTTATTCTTTTAGCTTAACACCCTTCTCTGAGACGTACGAGTTCAGAGGTTATATAGTTGAAGTTATCAGCGATATATTCCCAGTTTGGTAATGTGACATGCTGAGTGATGCTGAAATGATCATTGTGTTGATTATTGTGCTAGGATCATTTATTTGATCGTCTATCTTAGTGATCATTGTGTTGATCATTTGTTGACCCAAAGCATGGCTTTTGTATAAAGTATGTTTTTGTGGACGTGAATTCGTCGAGCCTCACACACCGTGAATGGTCAAAACAGGAAAGAAGCAGCAAGGTTATGAGGGGTAGCGCCCTTTAGGATGTGTCCATTTCCTTCTGGAAAAGGGTGGTATCATGGTATGGAGCCCAGATACTTACTCATGTTGAAAACACTTTATGATTGTGTGAATTGATTACGAGCGCTCGGTTGATAAAGGTCCCAAAGGACCGGGGGATGGCATATTCGGTCAGTTGTTACTCAGTTAGGAGTAACCCGGCCTTGTGTTGGTAGAGATCCGGTTTGGTTCTCGGGGATGTCCATCCAGAGGCATTCTCATGTGGCAATGGGAAGTTCCTTGGCCTGACCATTTGTTGGAAATCCAAAGAAACAATACGTGACTTGTACGGTTTTAGTTGTATAACCTGCTATGGAATGTGGCGGTAACCTGCTATTGAACATAGTTAGCTATAGTAGGCATACGATAATGGTCGTATGTTGGCTAAGATTTATATTCTACTTTTGAAATGAATTTTTCCTACACTATACACTAATAATAATATCAAATGTTATTTTAAATGCGTATCAAGCATCTTTGACTATCATAAGGAGAAATCTCCTCCGATTCTGCGTTTGCATGTGTGTGTGTGAGGGAGGCCTTATGGTAGTCTCATTTTTTAAAAGCATTGCGAATTGAATTTAAAAATATTCCTCTATTTTGATTTCTAAGATAAATAAACTGTTTTGAGTTCTCACACCAGTCACATGACTGACTCGGAGTTTATTGTTTTCCTTCCTAAACTCTGGGTGCCCACCAATTTCCACACGGGCAGTTAAGAGTTAGGTTTATCAGGATATTCTGGATATTCTGGAGTTGCTGGAGGCAAGCTGGATGGCATGGCGTATTACTAGTTTATATAGTATTTCTTTTTCCGCTATATTGTTTGTTGTTGTATGTTGTTGTACACTCTGATGTGATGATATGATGTGATGTAATGAAATGTGATGAAATGTAATAACTGATACAGTTCTTTGTTTAAAGATTATTCATTTATTATTATATGTTGTTCCGCTGTGAATTGTGAGATTCTGTTGTTGTTCTGTAGTTCTTTCTGTTCTGTTTTTCTTTCTCTCTTCTACCTCTTTCTTCTTTCTTAAAACCCCATAACTATTCGGTTTTTCGGCAACGAAAATCTGTAACGTTACATTTGGTATCAGAGCTGTTGGTTAAGCGACAACCATGGTTCTGTTGGGTATTACTCGTTAGAGATAGAGTCAGCAGTACTCTAGAATGAGTTTGAGTGTAATAATAGATATGAGCGTGTATTTGTTAGTGAATATAAAATTGATTTATATTATAAAATAATTTTGCCCAAAACTATTTTGTGTAAAAAGGAAATGATTTTCTATGAATTATTATAGTATATGGTTGCATGATTGTTAGGAGGTGATAATATTGAATTATTATCATTAGTATATGGAATTAAAATAAAATGGATTGAATTCAAGAAAATTAACTTGATAATTTATTCATATGTGAAATAATTTCAAATGGAATGAAATTTGAAATGCAAAATTGAATTGAGTAATTAAGTGAAATCAAGATGAACTGAAATATTGAAATGAATTGGTGGATGAAACTAATTCAATATAGTAATGTGAACTACTAAATGAAAGTTAAACGTTAGAATTCAATATTTAAAATTGTGAACTGAATTCGAATGAAATTGAAATTGTGAAATGAATTCAAACGAAATTGAAATGTAAAAATTAAATGAGAATGAATATGTAACTTCAATAGTGAAGTAAAAACATATAAGAAACATATGTTGAAAATTTTGTAATGAATTGGCAAAATGGTTTGAATGTTGGTTTTGGATGCTACTACCAGCAGATTATACAGGTTATACAGGTGTATAAAGGAATTGAGATTTTGATTTCAAAGATAAAATTGAATTGCTCGACAAAAAGGTACGTATTTCAATTTCAGTATGAAATTTGATGACTTTCTTCTCTAGCCACTTGGCTTTTCTCTTTTCTTTTTGATTCTGAGGGGCCGTGGTGCCATTTTGTAGTCGTACCGATCGAGCCGCGCAAAGGAAACGCTGGCGAAATTTTTCGAAAATTTAAGGTGTTAGAAAATTTTTGAGAAAAATTTGAAAGTTTGAAATTTGAATTTAAATTTGAATGGTTAGTAAAACAATGTTGTTTGAAACCTATAATTGAAGTTGAAAAGCTAGTTGAAATGATAGTAAATCTCTAGTAAAAAGATTTAGGCTAGTAAGTTGATAAAACTATTTGAATTGTGAAAAATAATAGAAGGGATAAGGGCATTCTTCTTAACTTGTAATTTCGGGACGAAATTCTTTTAAGGGGGAAAGATTGTAACGACCCAGAATTTTTAACAATTCAATTTGAAAATATTTAATTTATATTTAAATATTTGAATGATGGTTTGAATTGAATTTCAAGTTATCAGAATGAATATGACGATTTAATTATAGAATTTAATCTATTGAGAGTTGAATAAAAATTTGATTCTTCAATTTTAAGCCGATTAAAAATATTTCAAAGGCTTGTAAAATTTATATTGATAGTACTGAAGATAATAGAAGCTTCAGAATCAAATTAGAAACTGTTTTAATCAGTTTTAAAATTTACAACGTTCGAATCGAAATTTAAAATAGACTTCCGAGGCACAGTCTCGGAATTCGACGAAACCAGTTCCATTGGGTCCGGAATATTGAATTATTGCCGGATTTCAAATTTCGTATTTTTTGGAGTTAATATGTGAGCACACGACACGTAAACGCGTCAAAATTTTCAACGATTTAAATTTAAATTTAAAATATTTAAGTCAACACACACCACGTTATCTCCTTTGTTTCAGCCTAAAATCACGAAAACGAGATCGTGCAAACCATACTCTTTCACGTTTTAAATTCACGCATCCCTCTCCCTTCTGTCGCCAGTTACAAAATCAAAGCTAAGAAAAAAAAATGGCAGAAGAAAAATCTCTCGTTCTCCTCGCTTGAAGATAATAGCCGAAGCCCCCCTCCTGTTCGTTTCTAAATCAAGTTTACTTTCCCCCCCTTTCCTTCTTCATTTACAAATCAATGCCGAAGCCTCTGTAAATAAAAAAAAAAAAAATCGAACTCGAGGCAGGATTTAATCGCGATCGAGTCGCATTGAGGAAGGGGATGTGGCGATTTAAGGCTTGGTATCGGTGAATTGGTAGGCGCGGCACACGGGGACGCGAGAGAAAGGGAAGACGGCGCGATTCGAAGGTGAAGCACACGCGAGGTGGCGGCGAGTGACGCGATCGATGGGGGGGACATCGCGCTCGCGCGTACGAGTGCGTGTGCACGTGGGGGATCGAGGCGGCTAAGCGAGGTCGATTTGGAGGATGATGATGGTGCTCGAGCGTGATTTCGAGGAGGGGCTTGGCTGTAGAGTTCGTCGAAGTCGAGGTTGGAGTTTGGATCTGCGGAGGTTGAAGTTACAGTATTTGGATCCTTCTGGGGATCGAGGCGTTAAGGTATATCGATTTCATTTTTTTCAAATTTGCGTAGATTGAAAGTAAATTTGAGAAACAACAGGAAGAAGAAGAAAAGGAAAAAATTTTTTTTTTTTTTTTTTACAGCAAAGCCAAGTTTTATATATATGTAGATTTATGTGTAAACAGTAAAACAGAAAAAAAAATGGATAAGATTTTGAAAAAAAATTAAAATTTTAAAGACAGGAATATTATTTTTAGAATGTGAAGAGTATGTATAAAAAGGAAATTAGTATAAAATTTAAATGTTAGGTTAATTTATTAAAAGGAATTGATTTAAAATAAAGGCCACTGGTTAATTAAATTTATTAAAAGAAAGAAAATTTAATAATTAGTTAAATAAATTCGTTTAAACGAGAAATTGGTTTAAAAATAAAACTATCAGTTAATTTAACTATAAAGAATGAAATCGCCGATGAATCGAAATTATCTAATGAAAATTTAATTTATTCGATTGATTCGAATATTAATAAATTGTGTAAATATTTATACAAGGTATAAATGAAGAAATCAAGTTGAATTGGAAGTGGATTGCAAACGGGAATAAAGGTGAGAACTTCTCACTCGGAATTTTGTTGTATCTTTAAATTTTAAATAGTTAAATTTAAAATTGATTGACTGTGTTGATTGAATGTTTGAATGATGATTGTTATATATATTGGATGAGAATAGACCCTATACGCCGTTAGTAAGCGGAGGTTATTTATTACACACATATACCGCGATATTCCATCCTGAAGTGGAATTGGTATTATATTATATATATTGCAATATATATATATTGGCATATGTATATATTGCAGTTGATTGATTTCCCGCATTTTCTTTTAGCGGATGAGACCCTATGCGCCGTTAGTAAGCGGATATATATTTATAAAATCCCATATACCGCGATATTCCGTCTGGAAACGGAATGGTATTGTGCTAATGTCTGTGGATGCAAGGAAACGGGTTGGAGGGATCCAACTGGATTCCTCACAATATTTATTTGATTTCATATATTGTGATATTTGATTGTTTATCATGGATGATATATGATGTTTGAAAGTTGTGATTGAATATTGATGTGTTACATCATCGGATCCAAATTTTTGAAATAAAAAAAAAAGATACGATTTTAATTTCAAAAAAAGATTTTTGGAAATATACGTTTATTAAATATTTTTGGAATTGATCCATTATAAATAAATAAACGTTATAAATTTTTAATGTTATAAAAGTTATATTTTTGAGAAATATAGTTAAAAATTTATTTTTGAAAATATGGGATTGATGATTTTATAAAATAGTTTAAACTGAGATTTTTGAATCTATTATAAAAAGTTTAAAAATAGGATTTATGAAATTGGATTATTTTATAAATCTAAAGGATGGAATTCTAAAAGAGTTCAAAAGATGTTTTAAAATAATAATACAAATTCATTTGTATTAAAAGATTTATAAATTGATATTTGTAAATTAAAAATATTAGAAGTGTAAAACGAACTTTTCTAAGTGTTAGAAAGAATTGTAAATGAATTTCATAAATTGGAATTATACAATTATAACGGTGAAGTTATAAATAGAATTTTATAAGCAGTAGGCTTATAAAATTTATAAAGTTATTAAAGGAATGAGTTGGATAAATGAATGAATCTTATAAGTTATAAGATTTATAAAACTTATGAAGTTTAAAAGGAATGATTTTGTAAATAAATAAATTATAAGTATTTGACTTATAATATGAATTTCTAGTATATCATTGTAATATGAATTGAGATAGGTTAATAAAGAAAATTTATAAAAGGAAGTTGATGTAAAATAAATAGAATGGAATTTATAAACGTTGTTTTATAAATTCAAAACGACTTATTTTGATAAGTAAATTATTCTAATTTATTTATGGAGTTATATTCATGTTTTAAACAGTGAATAATTCCTTAAACTAAAATGAATAGAAGTGATGAAATTTATTAACATAGTATATTCACGTTTTTGAATAGTGAATATTATGTTAAAGGAATTATTTGGAATGTGATGTTTTAAATAGAATTAAAACGATCTAACGATGTTTTAAAATATATTGAGATTCGAAATCATAGATTTCAACAATTATTGTTGAAATAGATGTTTTCGAGAAATAAAAGGAAATAATAGATTATAACACTGTTGTTATAATAGATAATTTCCGAAAGGAAATGTTTTGTATAGTATTGGGATTTATATATCTATTTTATTTCGAATCCCTATACTAGTGATTTTGGGTTGTTGTAACGATGTTTTACGCAACATTCGTTTTGGCCCAAATAAATATGTTAAGTGAATGATTTCCTTAAAGAATGAAATATATACTTAATTCGATTTAAGTATATTGAATATTTTCTAAGGTTGAAAATAAAAAGATTGTGAATTACTTATTCAATAAGTATAGAAATGTTTTCCAATATAAAGTGAATATGTTGAGAATTTATCTTTTTGAAGATAAATTGAAAAATGGATATTTGAAATCATATATTCATAAATATTTTGGAAATATAAATTCAATATGGAATTTATAAAAGGAATTGGGAAAATAGGTTTAAAAATAAATATTGATTTATTTTTGAAATATGGAAAGTTATATCTTCTAAAAATATTTTTGGGAAATAAAAAATTTGGAAAATTATTTGGATTCTGGTGATGTTGGCATATCTATTGATAGTTCAATAACCGACTATCAATATTTACCTTCGAATAGGTATTTATTGTGAATTGTTTGAAATTGAATGCCACACTTATTTTTTAAAATAAGCGCTCACTATTCGGGTTAACCGGGAAAGGACCATGGGGTCGTATAACCCATTCCGAATATGTGATACGTCGTGATAAATTGCATTCGAAGATCGGTGTTGAAGACCGGATATTTTCGAAAGCGAAAGGATTTCTTGTTGATTGTATCTGCACTGGCTGATCCCCGGTATAGAGATCTCCATAAGTGATGGGAAATCCGAACGTGATTAGAAATTATTCGGATTGCAAGGACTTCTTTGTAAGTGCCTTCGGTTCTGTTCGAGCCCGGAACAGACTTGTATGGATTGTATGTCTGACATTACAAGTTGAGATATAAAGCCAATTTCTTTCAAATATATTTCTGAGGTGGCGGAGAATTTATTCTTTTAGCTTAACACCCTTCTCTGAGACGTACGAGTTCAGAGGTTATATAGTTGAAGTTATCAGCGATATATTCCCAGTTTGGTAATGTGACATGCTGAGTGATGCTGAAATGATCATTGTGTTGATTATTGTGCTAGGATCATTTATTTGATCGTCTATCTTAGTGATCATTGTGTTGATCATTTGTTGACCCAAAGCATGGCTTTTGTATAAAGTATGTTTTTGTGGACGTGAATTCGTCGAGCCTCACACACCGTGAATGGTCAAAACAGGAAAGAAGCAGCAAGGTTATGAGGGGTAGCGCCCTTTAGGATGTGTCCATTTCCTTCTGGAAAAGGGTGGTATCATGGTATGGAGCCCAGATACTTACTCATGTTGAAAACACTTTATGATTGTGTGAATTGATTACGAGCGCTCGGTTGATAAAGGTCCCAAAGGACCGGGGGATGGCATATTCGGTCAGTTGTTACTCAGTTAGGAGTAACCCGGCCTTGTGTTGGTAGAGATCCGGTTTGGTTCTCGGGGATGTCCATCCAGAGGCATTCTCATGTGGCAATGGGAAGTTCCTTGGCCTGACCATTTGTTGGAAATCCAAAGAAGCAATACGTGACTTGTACGGTTTTAGTTGTATAACCTGCTATGGAATGTGGCGGTAACCTGCTATTGAACATAGTTAGCTATAGTAGGCATACGATAATGGTCGTATGTTGGCTAAGATTTATATTCTACTTTCGAAATGAATTTTTCCTACACTATACACTAATAATAATATCAAATGTTATTTTAAATGCGTATCAAGCATCTTTGACTATCATAAGGAGAAATCTCCTCCGATTCTGCGTTTGCATGTGTGTGTGTGCGGGAGGCCTTATGGTAGTCTCATTTTTTAAAAGCATTGCGAATTGAATTTAAAAATATTCCTCTATTTTGATTTCTAAGATAAATAAACTGTTTTGAGTTCTCACACCAGTCACATGACTGACTCGGAGTTTATTGTTTTCCTTCCTAAACTCTGGGTGCCCACCAATTTCCACACGGGCAGTTAAGAGTTAGGTTTATCAGGATATTCTGGATATTCTGGAGTTGCTGGAGGCAAGCTGGATGGCATGGCGTATTACTAGTTTATATAGTATTTCTTTTTCCGCTATATTGTTTGTTGTTGTATGTTGTTGTACACTCTGATGTGATGATATGATGTGATGTAATGAAATGTGATGAAATGTAATAACTGATACAGTTCTTTGTTTAAAGATTATTCATTTATTATTATATGTTGTTCCGCTGCGAATTGTGAGATTCTGTTGTTGTTCTGTAGTTCTTTCTGTTCTGTTTTTCTTTCTCTCTTCTACCTCTTTCTTCTTTCTTAAAACCCCATAACTATTCGGTTTTTCGGCAACGAAAATCTGTAACGTTACATTATCCCCATCACTTCTGAAAGTGGAATACGCGTCTGACAAGGGTAATTATGATTTTTGTTTGAGTTTAATTGAAATTTGATATTTATATTCAATTGAGTTAAATGTTTGATTCATGTCTGTCACTTCATCCCTATTTTTATAACACTGTTATTCTTTTGCTGATAACAAAAGGAGGAGAGAAAAGTTAAGATTTTGTCAAATAGAATCAAGCAAAGGTCAAATAATTTTCCATTTGCATATAGGCTCATTTACATATTTTTATGCATATATGTAGGGGGAGTATTGTGTAGAGAGGGAGAATTTAAATAGGGGGAGCAAATTGAACGATCAAATACATTTAGTACATTCAAAATCTTAAATATATGTTTGTTATCATCAAAAGTGGGAGATTGTTGAATATGCGCTCTACGCTTATATGATTTTTGTTTGATGATAATAAACATATATACATTCGTTTAAATGTATTTGTTAATATACTATTTTGTTTTCACAGATTAAATAAATATTTGTTGAATAAATTAAATAACACAGAATTCGAATTCAAACGAATATTTTATTCAAACAAATATTTATTACAACTTTGAATAGTACAATTTCAAGCTCCTACTATAACTATACAACTTTGATTACAATTACATCACATTTCATATTTACAGTTCACCTCACTACATATCACTCACACTCGTATTTAATACATTCAACTTCTTTCCAGTTTGAATCCAGCATCTGAATAATCTGCAAAAATATTTTCAAACGCAATAAAATTGAAAAAGAAATATTTTTGCAAATTCAAAAATAAAAGATGATTTTGAAAACATTGTTTGCCTCAGTTATTTGGGTTGTTCGTCATCATTTTTGATTGTATCTGTGCATATCAGCATTTTATCAGGGACAGGTTGTACATAAGTGGCTGCAGTACACACGTATACATTTGTACACCCCGCCAACTCATGTGCACAAATCAAACAAAAGCACTGCTAACAATTCAGCACAAGGTTAAACCCAAATAACACACGGGTTCAACTCAAGGCAACTTGAAGAATACAAGGACAAATAATCAAACTGCAACAAAATTTCTGAATGGAGGCAATGAAACAAAGACACAGTAGTGTCAATTGAAACAGTGGATAAGCCAAGACTGTCAAATAAACAGAAGTGTGCTCAAAGCAAAACTAGTGCCAACATGAACAAAAACATGAAGCGACACATACAACAAGTGCATGCAACAGTGAAACTCGAACTCAATGTAACACAGTGAGATACAATAATGAAGAATAACCAGAGTGATGCAAGTGTCGACCAAGTAACAATGCAAGCATAGTCTCAAACATGAAACAAGGTGCACCAGACCAGGTTACAAGATGATTAAGGCAGACTACAAATTCAAGTGGACAGTGCAGACAATAATCAAGTGATCAACAGAACATGAATGCAACATTTACAACATAGCAGCAGTATGCAAGTGCATACACAAAGAGGCAACAAAGACCAAAGTGCATGAACACAGTGAAGACCACAAAGGCAGTGCATCGGTGTGCAAAGAGTTCGAGCACAACAAATATGACACCAAGCTTCAACTATATGGAGACGAGACCAAATACACAAGTTCACATGTGCAGCCAAATGGACAGAGAGAATAACAAATATACAGAGACAATACAGCATGAATCAAAGGCAATGCACAAATGCAACAAACTCAAAAATCCAGTTACAACACTGAGTTCGACAATGTCAAGTGCAGAAGTAAACAAATGCAATAATCAACTCAACTGAATATAGTAAAATGCACAAAGGCATAGCAAGAGTCACAAGACCATCAAGCAGTGAGCAGTGAAGACATGAACAAGTGATCAGTAAACAAAGACATAAATGGAATCTGAACCAATACACTTGAATGCACCAAATAAGCAACAGAGATGACACTGCAGCACCAGTACAAATTAGTAAAATACAACAAAGATGAACCAGTTCAATATGATATACAACTTGAGCCACAGATCCAACATTTCAACTGACACATATATGCAGTAGTCGAACCAAGAAGAAGACATATATTCAACATGAACTCATGTGGACAGTAACAATAAGCACAGATGCATACACATATATGACTACAATGCCACAATGAGACAACTACAATTCGAGCCAGAGAATTGAAGAAAGCCACTACAGGAATGCAGACGGTGGGCAAAGCTAATTCACAAAAATATCAAAGTTAAAAAAAATGTCAAAGCCGCAATGAACAGGTCAACAGTGAAATTCACGGAACCAAAATCAACATCGTCAATACAATTCAATGCCGCAATAACCAAGAAATTTGACCAAGCAAAGAATCAAAAGCCGGTGGTAAAAAAAATCTCAAAATCAAAGCCGATGACTTTAAACCGTGTCAACCAAGTAATCCAAGTTTATAAGATTATGAAAAAGTCAGAATAAATCTCAAACATTCAAGCATCATCAAGTGGCCGAGATGACGAAATTGACAAATTCAAATAACATCGGACGAACGCAATTATAGGATTTCGAAATCTATATAAACCCACTCATCATTGGCTTTCAAATCCATCGAATTCAAGCAAGCATAAAATCAGTAAAGGCAAAAGCATATAATTACATACCGAGCAAGGAAGGAATTCGATCAACGAAGCAGCCGCGGTGAGCAACGAGATAAGATCAATCAAAGCTACTCGTGCATTATCCACGTGATTGATCAAACAATCGGCAGCTTCACGAAACCCTAATTTGGATCGAGGACGCAAGCCCTAATTCAAGCGCAAAGAGGAACGAAAGGGAGGCCGTGTTTTCACAAAGAAGAAAATAATGAACGGGTTAAAGAATAAAGAGTGGGCCGGCCTTGTTTTCTAAAGGCTTTAGTATATTTTAAATAAGGGTTTAAGTGTTTGTTTAGGGTTATTTTCTATTGTCTTTTAATTGTTGTTTTTATTTTTCAAATCAAAACTTTGTAAATCACCACCTAGGGTTTAGGTATTGTCAGATTGTCTAGTTAGAATTAGTTCAGTGAGCAGGGTGTGCGAGTTTGCAAAGCTCTATAGGCGGGAGCAGAGTTTGCGAGTAAGGAAAGCTTTATAGTAGGCGGGAGCAGAGTTTGCGAGTAAACGAAACTCTATAGGCGGGAGCAGGGTGTGCGAGTCTAGTAGAGTGTTTATGAGCGGAAGCAAATGTTTACGAGTCTAGTAGAGTGTTTGTGAGCGGGAGCAAATGTTTGCGAGTCTAGTAGAGTGTTTGTAAGCGTGATACTGTTTAATTCTAATAGAAATCTGGGAATGCAGCAGTAGGCAGGGGTTGCCAAAGCTGGGTAAATTTTGTGTGTGATTTACTTTTCAGCATATTTATTTTTGCAGTTTGTTTCTGTGTTCAAATCGAGAAAATTTGCTATAACCCTATTCACCCCCCCTCTAGTGTTAATCTAGATACTACATGCTCATCATTTGCGGATCGTCTTGGATACTCTTCGTCAGCATCAGCTTAAGGCCAAGCTCTCCAAGTGCCCTTTTTGGGAGAGCAAGGTCAAGTTCTTGGGCCATATTGTATCATCTGAGGGTGTTTCTGTCGATCCTGCCAAGATCGAAGCTATTCAGAATTGGAAGCAGCCCGAGAACGTTCATGATATTCGCAGCTTCCTTGGTCAGGCGGGTTATTACCGTCGGTTTGTCAAGGATTTCTCTCGAGTTGCACTTCCCCTTATGACGCTGACTTGTAAGGGTGTTCGCTTTATTTGGTCTGATAAGTGTGAAGCTTCTTTTCAGCGATTGAAGGAACTTCTTACTTGCTCCTATTCTTGTGGTTCCTGAGAGTAACCAGGATCTTGTTGTTTACACCGACGCTTGTGGTAGTGGGCTCGGTGCTGTGCTTATGCAGAAGGATCGGGTAGTTGCTTATGCTTCCAGGCAACTGCGTCCGAATGAGATTCGCTATCCTACTCATGATCTTGAATTAGCAGCAATCGTCTTTGCCTTGAAGACGTGGCGTCACTTTCTATTAGGCGAACGCTTCATTCTTTACACCGATCACAAGTCGCTGAAGTATCTATTCAGTCAGAGGGATCTCAACATGAGGCAGCAGCGATGGCTTGAGTTTCTCGCCTCATATGATTAAGATATTCAGTATACCCCTGGCAAGGGTAATCGTGTTGCAGATGCGCTTAGTCGCAGGCACTCGGCGGTAGTTTCTATGATGATTGCCGAGTGGAATGTTCTTGAGGCTCTATCTTTATGTCATATTAGAGATCGAGCTCCATCTTCTGATGCTCCTGTCTTATTATTTAGCTTGGAAGCTCGCCCTATCTTATTGGATCGCATTGTCCATGCTCAGGATCCAGACTTATTGCATCTTATTTATCTTCTCGAGTCGGGATCCAGTGATGAGACATTGCTGGATTATTCTCTTGATTTTCATCGGTGTCTTCATAGGAAGAACCGTATTATTGTACCATCTGATTTATCACTTAGGCGTGACATTCTGGACGAGTGCCATCGCACTAAGTACACTATTCATCCCGGTTCGAGTAAGATGTATGCCGATATGTGCCGGCTATATTATTGGGAGGGTTTGAAGAGAGATGTGGCAAGTTATGTGAGTGGTTGCATGACTTGTCAACAGATCAAGGCCGAGCATCAGCGTCCATCAGGTCTTCTTCAGCCGCTAGAGATTCCATTATGGAAATGGGATCAGATATCCATGGATTTTATTGACGGTCTGCCTCGATCGAGGTCAGGCCATACTTCTATTTGGGTCATTGTTGATCGCTTGACCAAAGCGGCTCATTTCATTCCTATTAAGTCCACTCGGACAACTCCTCAGCTTGCCAAGCTATATGTGAAGGAAGTCGTTCGACTTCATGGCATTCCTAGCTCTATCGTCTGTGATCGAGACACTATCTTTACTAGTCACTTCTGGAAGTGCCTACAGTCAGCTTTGGGCACAAAGCTAAATCTCTCGACTGCTTATCATCCTCAGATCGACGGTCAGACTGAGAGGGTGAATCGGGTTTTAGAGGATCTTTTGCGCTGTTGTATTCTGGATTTTGGAGGGAGTTGGGAGGATCACTTACCGCTTGTAGAGTTCTCCTACAACAACAGCTTTCAGTCTAGTATCGGCATGGCACCTTTCGAGGCTCTATACGGAAGGCCATGTCGCTCTCCTGCTTGTTGGTTAGAATCTGGCAAGAAGCTTATTCTTGGTCCAGATTCAGTTCGGGAATCGTCTGAAAAGATTGTTCTTATCCGTCAGAGAATGAAAGAGGCACAGGACCGCCAGAAATCCTACGCGGACAACCGTAGGAAGCCTCTTGAGTTCTCCATTGGTGATTTTGTCTTCATTCGGATTTCTCCCATGAAGGGGGTTGTGCGTTTCAGCTCTACAGGGAAGTTGGCTCCTCGCTATGTTGGACCATTTCCTATTACGGAACGCATCGGCCTCGTTGCTTATCGTGTGGCTCTACCTGCTCATTTTGCCGGAATGCATGACGTGTTCCATGTTTCTCAGCTTCGCAAGTGTGTTCACGATCCTAACTCTATCATTGAGCCGCATGTCGTGCCTGATTTAGAGATCTTACCTGACTTATCTTTGGAGAAGCAACCTCTCCGCGTGCTTGATTCGGAGGTTAGACGCCTTCGAAACAAAGAGGTTCCACTCGTGAAGATTCAATGGTCACCGAATCCTAAGGACTGCACTTGGGAGACCAGAGAATCTATCGAGCGCTCTTATCCTGGCTTTCTCTCATCTTCTTTTACGGGTAAGAATTCTCTATTTTATCTCTATCACTTCTTTTGTGGATTTGACGTTATGGATGACATCTATCTTAAGGAATTGCGGGGCCGCAATTTTCTTAAGGGGGAGTCTGTAACAACCCGGGATTTGCATTACCTATTAATAAATAAAAGTTAGGATTTTTATTTATTTTTAATGAAGCATAAAAGGATTTCGGAATAACAAATTTATTTGAAAAAAAAAAGGCTATTTTAATTAAATGGGAAATATGGGATTTTAAAATGAGGATAAAATGTTATTTTTGGAAAGTAAATATTTTAGGAGAGATTTTAAAACGGGTTTGGGTAAGAAAAATGAGTTTATAAACATACATGAACACTTAGACTAATTTTTGAAACATGTAAATAACCCTCTTCTTATTGGGTTACTAAACTTAACTCAATAACCCACCCTAAACCTCTTCTATATATTATCTCAAACTCTCCTAACCTCATTCATTCAACCCTAATCAAAACCCTAATCATTTCCTAAAGCTTTCTTAACAAAAATGGCCTCCATTTTCATCTCCTTCAAGTTTTAGCTTATGCAAGTCATTCTATGTAAAGGTAATGCAATACCCATCTCAAATCCATCTTTTATAGCCTTCTAATTTCTGAATTAGTTTGTTAACACATGTTTTATGTGTTTTTATGATCTTATAGCCTCCTAATATTCTTTTGCTAACTTGGGTTGATGCTATAAGGGTCCTTGTTGCTTTCTAGAGAGGTATATTGCTAAAAACCTCTTCTAATATGTGTTTAATCCTTTTTTGACTTCAATAATCATTTAGTAACACATGTTTTATCATGTAACATGTGTATCATAGGTCTTTGATCATCTTTGCTTTCATTTTGGGTGTGCACATAGGGTGTTTGTGATATTGCTTCATAAGGTAATGCTAAGCTTTGGCCCTTTGTTTCCTTCAATTTAGTGTATTAATCATTATATGGTAGTTAGTGATTATTATTAGTGAAATTTGAGGCCAAAAACTGAAAAAAACACCCCTAAAGCACTAAAATCATCAAAATATGCTGGCTAGAAATGCACAGCCAGAAAATGGGCTGAAAACAGGGCTCTGGGTGCACCAGGGCAGGCCTGGGCTGCACCCAGGCACATCAGGCTAGCCCAGTGGGGATAACCAGAAGCAGGCCAGCCCGCATGGGCTGGCGCACATCCCATCGCCCCAGCCCGCTTCGGGCTGGGGGCATGAGTTTCGCCCCAGCCCAATTGGGTTGGGGGCATGTATTCCGCCCCAGCCCAATTGGGTTGGGGGCCTGAGTTCCGCCCCAGCCCAATTGGGCTGGGGGGATGCATTTCGCCCCAGCCCAATTGGGCTGGGGGCATGTGTTCCGCCCCAGCCCAATTGGGCTGGGGGAATGAGTTTCGCCCCAGCCCGATTGGGCTAGACCCTCCCCAGCCCAAGCGGGCTGGGGGCCCAGAAAAAAAATTGAAAGCATTTTTTTTCTTTTTCTTTTCTGTTTTCGGTTTTGGAACTGAAACTTTGTGACATCGCCACGGTCACATCCGTGGTCCAAATCCTACGTTTTTGGACTCGTTGGAAAGCTGGTGCTCCGAACTCCATCTCTAGAAAGTTTGATTATATCCAAGTTCATTTGACTCTTCGAAATTGCTGTCGAAGAGGGACCCGGATCTCATCCTGAAACAGTGTATTCACTGTTTCGGGTCCGACTTTGGAGCGTCGCTACGACTTCGTTTCAAGTCGGAATTGAGTAATTCCTTTTGTGTTCTAAAGTACGAATGTCGGACTACGTTTCTACCAATTTTCATGCCATTCGGATTCGGTTTGCCGATCCAAATTATTTTTTGAATTTGGGTTCGCGTCAGTTTTGGACTATTTTCCAACACTTGGAATATTTTCAGTGATTTTCTGATTTATCGATTTCTTTGAGATTTGTCTCTGGATTTCGTACACGGGTTTTTATTAACTATTTTAAAAGGATTTTTAGCTCATAAATGGCTTTGGAAATTATTATATAATATTATTTTTAATTATTAAATTAATTACTCCATAATAGGAGAGTTTTAAAAAGCCGTTTTAAAGTGATTTCAAAAATCAATTATAAATCCGTTTCGCACCATTATTTTCTATAATAAAAATCTCACACTCACTTTTGGCACGTCGAGCGAAGTGGAAAGGTGCTTAAATGGTTAGGAAATCTCCGGCATATGGAACCGTGTGTATTTTCTTTTCGGTTAATCCCTGACCTATTCGATTGATCGTTTTGACCTTTGGGTCTAGTTTACCGATGATACGAGGTGGACTTTTTATTGTTTGGAGTGTGAATATGCTATTGGTTAGTAAACCGTTTAGTGTGAACGTGGTGTATGGGACTCATTGTTAACACTTTACGGGTTCCTCTCCAAGAAGTTTGTGACACATTAGCCTCTGGGCGGCCAGTACTGGACCTCTGGGTCACCACGCCTCTGGGCAACCGTCTCTGGACACCTGCTCTATGGAGCAGTTTTTTTTTCGACGTGTGCCTCTGGGCCTTTATCCTTCTGGGAAGGATCTCGCCGTCTCGTGCGTTCCGCATCTGTGCGAGTGATCGATCACAACTCTACAGTACTTGGCAATAACGACTCTGGTCGGTGCACGTGCAATACTTGTATTATCTGATGATTTTTATATCCATTCGAGTACCGCCATTCGGTGTTGGTTCTATGGAACCATACGATGTAAGTGCGATTACCTTATGGATTTACAGTGTCTCTGGACACTGTTTTTCAGTATTTGATTTCATTGACTTTTCAGTATATCCCTTTTGCTCTTTGGAGCATCAATCTTTGCTTGGGCATTGATTATAGACTCTGGTCACTCTTGGGATTATTTCCTATGGGAAACTTTATATAGCTTTGACTACGCCGATGGTATGAGGCGATTTTATTTATTCCACACTTTGGTGTTGATATTCTCTTTGGAGATTTTACTATTTATAGATGATTAGGAATCGTCATTATATTCATGCAGTCCATATTACTCTTCTCTTTGGAGAAGTACTGTTTTATTTATGTACCGCATTATTATATATCTCGGCTATACTGATTATTTAGCTAGCCTGACCGAGTGTTTTCGCTCGGGTCAGACCGAGTTGTTTCAGGTTAGGTCTCTAGACTTAGCTTCTGTGCTTCCGCTTGGACATTATCTGCTATGCTGATAGATAGCTCTTTTATTTGTCCACTATTCTGCTCTCTGTTATTTAGAACTCTTATGTATATATTTTTGACTCACATGTGTGAGCGGTGGCTTTGTACCCACCTTTCTGATACTTGGATCTGTATTGACGATATATTGTACCTATGTCCTGTGACTGTTATGTGACTGTTCTGTGATGATGATGTTATCATTTAGTATTATGTTTGTTCTGAACCTATTTTCCTTAGCCATTGTAATTTCGTTATAAATATCTATTGGATATGTCGAACCACTTGAGAAAAGAATACCACCTATTCGACGTATTCAGTAGTTAGTTATAGCTTGATTACACATGGTCGCTTCCATTATACTCTATTCTTCGTTCTAGTAGACGATATTACTCCATAACACTCTTTACTAGAGTGGGTCTCGGAGTGGGGTGTTACAAAGATGTCCTGATGGGATTTCTTCTAACCTCCGTAGATGTGTTGACTTTAAAAGCAGTAAATTGAGTGGGATGAAAAGTCACGATTTCCATATAATGATGGAATATTTTTTTCCCTGTGCTTTTCAAAGAACTGTTGCCTGGCAAAGTATGGAGTGTTATAACAGAATTAAGTATGTTTTATAAACATCTTTGTTAGACGACGTTAAAGGTAGATCGTGTACGTAAAGTTGAAGTAGAAATCCCTATACTGCTCTGCAAAGTGGAAAAAATATTTCCGCCAGGTTTCTTTAATGTAATGGAGAATTTACCTGTTCATCTACCATCCGAAGCACTTCTTCGAGGTCCTGTGCATTATGGATGGATGTATCCATTTGAGAGGTAATTTTGATTATCCGCAATATGAAGTTTGCTTAAAATTTAGATTTATATACCAAAACAGAAATTAAATTAATTTTGTTATAGGTACTTGAATCATTTGAAAAAGAAAATTAGACAAAAAGCACGAGTAGAAGGCTCAATTTGCAAAGCGTATCTGGAAGAAGAATCTTCATTTTTTTCTCACATTACTTTAGTAACGATGTGAACTTATCGCTTGTCAGTATTCCCCGTAATGATGAAGCTGTTGAACATGATTCTTCTCAAACAATGTTATCTATTTTTAGGCAACAAGGCCGACCTGCTGGGAAATGTGTGGAAATATGGTTAGACGATAAAGATTTCTATATAGCACACACAAATGTTCTTTTAAATTGTGTTGAAGTTACACCATTTGTCAGGTAGTACTAAATTCATGTACAATTTAATTATACGTATATATATATATATATATTAATTTTGATGGGAATAATACATTTTTGCAGTATATACGAATCACAACATCCATCTGGCGATCTCAGTAAAGATTTTGCTAAATGGTTTTCAAAATACGTATATGATCCAAAAAACTCTGTTGTTGACGAAGGATTACGACATATTACTATCGGACCAAAAAGAAATGTGAAGACTTATCCAATATTCTTCGTCAATGGATTTAAATTCCACACCAAAGATTACGAGGCTGAAAAATTAACATATAACAGTGGTGTATTTGTTAAAGGCAGTGATGATCCAGAGAAGCATATAAAAGATTTTTACGGCGTCTTAACACAGGTTTTAGAGTTGACATATTATATACAACCTGGAGAGAAAGTATTTTTTATTCAAATGCAATTGGTTTAGCAATATTCCTGGTTCTGGAATTAACGTGCACAAAGATTACAAGCTCATTGAAATAAAGCATACCTCGCATTACTATAAGTATGATCCTTTCATATTAGCCAAGCAAGCATTACAAGTTTATTTTGCTCCGTACCCATCCTTAAAAAAAGATAAAGCAGATTGATGGGCTGTTATTAAAACAAAGGCAAGATTTACATTTGATGGAAATAATATTCCAGATGAAGCAGCATATCAAGCAGATCTGGAGCCAACTGAAATAATAATAACTGACGATGTTGACGTAGGATCGTTGAATGATGAAGTGAATGTTTTAATAGATGCATTTGAAAGTACCGAAGAAAACGATATAGAGTACGAGACCGAGTTTGAATCAAAAAACGACGAAGACTGATACATTACACTGTTTTTTTAATGTATGCATGTATGATGTTTTATTTTGAGTAATGTATTAAGAATGATGAATGCGTTCTGTATTATTCTGAGCTATGTAATAACAATGATTTTGTTATGTATTATCATTCTGTTTTATTTTGACCTATGCGTTATTCAGAGCTGTGTAATAATAATAGTGATTATGTTCTGCATTATTCTGAGCTATGTAATTACAAAGAATGATTATGATGATTTACATTTGGTAGTTTGTTTTGTGTTGGTTGATGTTGGTTTGGTGTTGGTTGATGGACTTGGACTTGGTAGTTTGTTGGTGTTTGGGCAAGATGGTAGTATGTTGGTTGATGTACTTATTGTGGTTTTAATGGATATTTGTTGGTGGTGGATATTATGTGTGATGGATTTGAGATGTATGGATTGGTGTTAGTTGATTATATAGTTGCGTGATTATTGATATGTGTTTTTTTTGATTATTTGCGATGTATTTGGTTATATGATGGTTGGAATGGAATGTATACGATGGATTGGAAGTGATTATTGTGATGTGCAATGGTTTGCGACGACAGAGGTTGGAAGAGTGAAAGCTGGCTTCTGGAAAACTTAAAAAGGTCCAGGTTTGCAACGGCTCGCAACGGTTAGCAACAGCTATTTGGTCCAGGCTTGCAACGGCTAGTAACGGCTATCTGGTCCAGGCTTGCAACGGCTCGCAACGGCTAGCAACGACTATCTGGTTCCAGGCTTTCAACGGCTCGCGACGCAACGTGACGATCAGGATTGTAACTAACTGTTGCCACGTGGACAACTTGTCGTCGCCACTCGTTGCTAAATTGGTAACGGAGTCGTTGCTATTGCCGTTGCTGGAACAAGTTGTAACGTGCTTAATAGCAACGACTTTTAGCAACGGCTGGCAACGGCTCGCAACGGCCGCCAACGGCTAATTGCCGTTGCTATGCCTTCCGTTCCTTGTAGTGATAGTCCAGAAATGCTTATTTTGGAGATAATTATTATGCATCCAGTGTACTAGTATGGAGTTTTATGGTTCATAAAATCATCAATGTGTCTGGAAGCAGCAGCCTTGTTCCACGTGACCTCCATATTTTTTAGGTTTGTAAATTTTCGTGAAGGATATTGGGACCAATTTTTGGAGTGACAGTCCCTGTGCCATAGAAAATGGTTCAGAGCAGTATTAATCATTATGACCGGTTTTTTAGGAAGCATGAACATCTTAGACCAGTAGTTGGCCGTCCCAACAACAATTGAAATGACAATAGTGAGTCTACCAGCTTATGAAAGGATGCAACAAGGCCATGATGATAGTTTAGAGATAATGGCTTCATACATAGGCATGCATTGAGTGGATGTTTTTCTGGAGGTAGTAATAGGGATGCCCAGGTACATAGAATTGATAGGCATGGAGTTGAGGGTTGATAGGCTGATGATTTGATTACTACCTTGGTAACTTAGGCCAGCAACAAGAATCTGAGATTTAGATTTATCGATTTTCAAACCTGTTATGTGGTAGAAAGTCAGGAGGTGGTGTAAAATGGAGTTAATTGAGGAGGCATTAGGCTTCGAAAAGATGACTAAATAATCAGCAAATACGAGGAACGTGGTCATAGGGTTTCTGCACTTGAGATGTAGGGAATTTTTTTTATTATGGATATTCATATTGATCAAGCAGTTAAAGGTTTCCATAATTGTGATGAAAATGTAAGTAGAGAGGGGCTCCCTCTATCTAATTCCTTTGGATGAAGCGACATAACCTGTAACTGTTCCATTAATTACTATAGAGAGTTTAGCTGGTGAAGTGCATAAGTAGATCCATGCAATGCATGTCTCAGGGAAATTCATTCTACATAATAGCAATAAGGGATAGTCATGAGATCCTGTCAAAGTCTTTTTGTAAGTCAAATTTGAGCATGCGTCTTGGTGAAATATTGGCTGTGTTGTAGCCTTTAAGTAGCTCATGAGTGAGGAGTATATTATTGGATATATTCTAGGAAGTGAGAAAAGCTGATTGTTATTAATCAATGATTCTAGATAGTGCTGTTTAATTCTAGAAGCAATGATTTTTGTGATGCATTTGTATATGACAGAACAACAAGCAATAGGCCTAAAGTATTCAACAAAGTTAGGGTGGTTGATTTTGGGAATAATATCAAGGTTTTAGAGATTATGCCACTTAGGAGAATGTTTGTTTTGAAGAAATGAAGTACAACCTTGCAGAGAATAGGGAGATATGATTCCAAGTGTACTTAAAGAAATGTTTGTTGAAACCATCAAGGCCAGTAGAGCTGGTTGAGTTGAGATTGAAAAGGGTAAGCTTAATTTCATCAAGGTAATAGGTGAAATGATGGAGTAGGCCTCGTCATGGCTGATGGTAGGCATGTTGATGTTAGGAATATGGGATAGGTTGATAGGGTTTTCGTTTTCATTGAGTGAGTAGTGGAAGAAATCAACGAAGGCTTTTTTGATGTCTTGATCATAAATTTTCATCACACTATACCTATCAGTGATAGATAAAATTCTGGATTTAGAATGTTTTTCTTTGAGAGTAAATGAGTTATTCCTATCTCATTCTAATTGATATTCTTTGCCAAGCTTTTGTCTTATCATTCAAGCTCATCTTGTAGGGCAGCATTGAGTTTGTTTGATAGTTCATGTTCAAAAATGGAT
The DNA here is from genome assembly GCA_030765085.1 of Allium cepa. Lineage (NCBI taxonomy): Eukaryota > Viridiplantae > Streptophyta > Magnoliopsida > Asparagales > Amaryllidaceae > Allium > Allium cepa. The sequence goes on from CM060931.1 coordinate 466,485,509, forward strand.
ATGTTTTGGTCATCAGGGTTAGCAAGCATGTTCCTTTGTGTTGTATTGAGTTGCTCTTTGATCAGTGCTAATTTTGGATTTCTTTCAAAAAGTAGTAGTAGCCCATTGTCTGAGATTTTTTTTTTGTATTTTTTAGCTTTTTCTACAGAACCAACATGGGGTTACCATAAGCTTCTATGTTCCATCCTTGTAGAAAAACTGTTAGAATTCTCAAAATAAGGGTGAATGAGATATGTCCCACATCGTCAAAAATTTGTTCATTTTTTGGTTTATATAGTATACTCTCAATCCCTCTATTGGCTCTTAGGTCAGATAATTTTGTGTGAGTAGGAGGACCTATATGGTCATGGACTAACACCGCGCGTCGCCGCCCTCCCGTCCGAACGAAACGGGCCAGTGCGGATCCAATAAGAGTGGACCGTGTTATATTATGTTGTACAGAAGTGAACGGTTTTCTACTGTTTAAATTCAAAAAGAAGCAACTACTGGATTAGACGCGACTGTTGCGAATAGCAATAGTTTTCGGCCGTTGCAAACGAAGAGGCGCGACTGTTGCGAACAGTAAGGCTTTTGGCCTTTCAAATGAAGGGATGCTACTTTTCTCAACAGGTTTAGCCATTGGGAATTCGGCTATAAGAAGGAAACCTGATCACTTTCCTCACTCAATCAATTCCAAATTTTCTCTTCTTCCTCTTCGTTTATTAATATCTTCAATCCAAGTGCTTTTGCATATCACACAGAAGATCATACACATCACAATCTCAAGCAGATCACGTCTGTTGTATCTTAGGAGACTTTGAATAAAGTCTTAAGGAAATTGTTACGACAAGCCTCAAACGTAATTTCCTTCTTCAACTGGTTAGATTTCTAGTTGATTTATATATTTATATATTTATATATATATAAACATCGTTTTCTTTCTGCGTTGTACTATTTCTTTAAATAGTATAACGTTTGATTTATCACTATAGTTATTATTGCTATAGTTGTTACTTTGTTGTTGTAATTAATTACAACATACTTAGTGTTAAAATAACTAATATAGAATTCCAGAGTAGTGGAAATCTGAGTTGTAAACTTATGAGACAAGTTTATTATTGATTCGTCTCTATTTTGGTATACTAGGCGTATAACATCTTAAGACTTTCATGTTTTAACTAAAACAGAAATGGCAACAGTTGAACTATCAACAACGGCTACTACTCACAACAGGCCTGATCCGTTCAAAGGAGATGGTGATGACTTCATAACATCGCAAAATCAAATGCTATTTTATCTCACCACACTTAGTCTGCAACGGTATCTCGAGGAGGAGGAACCGATTCCTACACCAGGCAAGGAATCAGATGTTGATATGTGGAAGCATTTCAATTTTCTATGCAAAAACTATATTTTGAATTTTCTCCACAAGGTGCTATACAAAGTATATCAGCCTCTAAAGACAGCAAAAGCACTTTGGAATGCACTTGCCATGAAGTACAAGATGTAGAATATCAGTGTTAAGAAATTCATTGTAGACAAATTCATGGACTACAAGATGGTTGACTGCAAACCGGTGACTGCTCAACTGCATGAACTGCAAATCATCATTCATAAACTTGAAGCGAAAGGTTATAAGGTTGGAGAATCGTTTTTGGTTGAAGTCATCACGGGAAAACTGCCGCCGTCATGGAGAGATTACCACAACTATCTAATGCATAAGAAAAAGGAAATCTCTTTACAAGATCTCATAGTCCGACTAAAAATTGAGGCAGATAACCATGGATTTACAAAACCAAGTGAGGAGTCATTTATGACGAAGGGTCAAAGACCAAAACAAAAAGAAGAATTTCCTGAAGAAAAGGAAAGCTCCAGACAACAAACCAAAAAACAACAAACGAACCAAAAAGTTTAATGGCGATTGTTGGGTTTGTGGAAAGGTAGGACATGCCGCTAAAGATTGCAGACACAAAAAGGAACGCAACAAAGAGGCAAATATAGTAGACAACATGGAAGTAGACGAGTCCAACTTCTCGGCAGTTGTATCTGAATGCAATTTGGTTCAGAATCCTAACCAATGGTGGGTAGACACAGGCGCTACTCGTCATGTCTGCTTTGACCAATCCATGTTTTCTACATACCAGAAATTCGACCACGAAGAAGAACTCTATATGGGTAATTCTGCAGTATCCATGATCGAAGGCAGTGGCACAATAATCCTCAAGTTTACTTCTGAAAAAACTGTCAAGTTGAATGACATACTCCACGTTCCAGACATACGCAAGAATCTCATCTCTGGTGCAGTGCTATCAAAAAAAGGATTCAAAATGGTGTTCGAGTCAGACAAGATGGATATGATCGGCCTCCAAAATGCGTTGTCTTTCATCACTAGGCGTGTATTTGGAGAAGAACATTGCATTATCAAAATGAACTAATAATCCATCCTTAGGCTTCCATACCTAGTTGCATCGTGCCTTAACAAGTTGATAGGTGCAATGGAGTCGAGGAAAAATCCCACCAAATAATCCTTCCAATAATCAACTCCAGCTTCAATCACTTCCACTGGAGCAATCGAAACATCGTCTATCTCTAACATATTGAAAGAGCAGGGAGAATGCACACTCGCATTATTTGGAAACTTCAGGACAGCCCCAGTTGGTGAAGCAACCTGAGAAAAAGGCTTAGAACTACAAGGTTGTATACTGGGTGATGGAAATTTAGGCTAGGAATTTTCATGAGAAGACGGTAGGCTGATACAAGACCGGCCAACGGTAGTAGAATCTAAACCAAAAGCCAAACCTACAGCAACATTACCAATTCTGGTATCGACTGCCATAGTCGAACCTAAAAAATCAGACGAATATAGTCGAACCTAATTTTAGTAACCTCAGATTCAACAAAACCCTTTTCAATCTCAACAGGTAAAGTAACTATATCATGCGACCAAATATTGTGACTGGCAGCGGCAAGAAAATGAGACAAAGGATTCTCACGTGAATTTGAAGGGCTGCCAAGCACCAGCTCAGATCGCGGAAGCAAGTTAATATCATTAAGAAGCCTAAAATCGGGTCTGTAGCACTTACTGGCAATGTCGGCGCAATAACAGGCTCGGAAGAAGAAAAGGCTACAAAAGCCCACCCACACTAGACAACGGGGGATCGACATTGTAAAGGGCACCAGATCGTGGAGTGAATTGATCGAGTAATGATGTCGATTGCTTTTTCTTAGCCATTGAGAGCTACAATCGAGAGAAAAAAACAGACTGAAAAGGTCTTAAGCAAAATCGCCAGAGAAGATCCTACGCAAAGACGCTATTGAATTGAAGAAGAATATGTTAAAAAAAGCTATTCATTTCTATTTTATATACTAAATAAAACTATATTTATTAAATTAAATTAAATTAAATTTATTATATTAAATTAAATTTATAATTAAATTTATTAAAAACTATATTAAATATTTTATTAAATTAACCTTTAGAATATAAATATTATATGTTTAAAACCAAATAGATTCTAAGTTATCTTAAAATTTTCTTTACATCATATTTAGCTTAAAAATTTAAACTCTAAAACATATAAAATATTATTAATTTCCAAATATTAATTTTAAACAAAAAATATTAAATTAAATCAAATTTTAAAAATCATTTATTAATCAAAACATACTTTTAAATTTAGAAAATAATTTAAATAATTTAAAATAAATTTAAAAACCAACCAACGATGTCTATTTATAATTTTCAACCTTATGGTCAAGTGATTGGGTATTTATCATTTCAACCCAAAGTAAAATAAAATTTCTGGGTATACATCATGTCAACCCGTATCCTAAATTCAAATCAATAGAATCGTTTGTGTCTATCATTTTAGCCCATAACGATTTATCCTAATCTAAAAGATCGTTCGGGTATGTATCACTTCAACCCATAATTAGGGATCTTGTAGTATGATATATAATAGACATAACATAATATAACATAGCATATAACATATCAATGAGCGTAAAATATATATCATGTTAACAAGAACAATCCTAACATTTTACTGTCAATTCAAATGGTGTCTGTAACGACCCGGAATTTGACCGCTTTAAAATATATTATTTTGAGTGATTTTAAATATAAAATATAAAAGGTTTTATGATTTAAATAATATTCTATATGATTTGTAAGTAGAAACATGCATAAAAATAGTAATATTTGCCTATATCGACAAAAGTGACAAAATGTCGATTTCAAAAAAGTATGTTTCAATTGTTAAATAAATTATCTTAATTAATTTATGAGTGTTTATATTTTTAAATAGCATTATACAAATTTATTTTTAAATTTGGTTTACATAAATAGATAGTTTAAAACGTCAAAATGTGACTGTAAAACATTTTGTCGAAAAACGACGTTTTATCGATTAAAAGTTGTCGCAACGTCACCGCATCTTTATTTTGTTATATAGAAACATATATTCAAATAGTGTAAGTATTAATTAATTCACTAAACATGTTTACTTTTACTAAATAAGATTAGAAAACTTTTAGAAGTCATTAAGAAAAGTAAGTAAGAATTAACAAAAATAAGTAAGAATTAACAAAAATAAGTAAGAAAAGTCAAAAGTAAATATCAAATCAATATCAAATCAAAGCTAACATAATTATGATATTTTTTTTACTTAATCTTTAAATGACTAAGACATAAAGTAAGGATGTGAAAGATGATGTTAAGCATTGAAAAAGTGGAGATTACTTTAGGTTGAAGTAAGGTTATTTTGGTAATTTGGTAAGAGGTTATTTTGGTAAATTTACCACTTCTTTCTTTTTCTATAAATATCCACCTCCTTCCTCATTTTATTCACATTTTCCTTCTTCACTTCTAAAGCTTCTTCATCTTCTTCCTCTTCTCTATAATGGCTTCCAAGCCAAAGAAAAACATAAACAGAAATAATGTCAAAATATTTATAAAATATTCAAAAGAAATCAATGTTTATTCTCTTCAAATCAAACTCCTCTTTTCTCCGCATTTTACCTCTTCTTCTCTCAGCCATAACTTCTTCAAAACCGACTCAAATTTGTAAATTTATTTTCTTCCAATCATGTATTTTTCCAATGGCTACAACTTCCATGTTGACCACTTTGTTAAATTCTGAAGATAACTATGTCAAAAATATATTTCTTTCCAGTTCATTTTCTGGCCCAGTTTTTAAGCCAGAGAATAAGCCAAATTATTTTGATCATAATTTGATCATGGAAGTTCCAAATTGAGAAATTATATTATTAAAATAGTATAAAATTTCAGTGGCTACAACTTTTATGTTGATTACCTTTTCCAGTTTTGAGGTTTGCTATACCTGAAACTCAATTCTTTGAAGTGCATTTTCTAGCTTTATTTTTGTGAATCCAAGAATAGCTCTTTTTCTTTCGACCATATCTTCCTCAAAATTAAGCACAATCAAGTGATTCTTTTTTTCAAACTCAACAGAAAAGAATTTTCAACAACTTTTCAGTTAATAAGTTTTTCAAGTTTTATGAGTAAGAGAGTCAAAAACAAGAGAGAAGTTGACCTATTTTTCGGATCTAAATCTTGGGAATTCAAGTTCAAAGCTCTACCGCTTCTTCTCTATATTTTCGACCAACCTCTATCTCAAGCCTCGGCCAAGCTATTGGATGGGAGATCGTGTTATTTGCTAGTGTTTAATGGAGTAGGAATTAGTTAGTGAAGTGTTGGTTGATTAGATTGTTGGTAGGAAGTTAATCGCTTTGGTTTCTGCTGAGAAATTCTCATTGCTTTTGAATTTATATTTTGATTATGTTATAAATCATATTTACACCCTTATGACATATGAATGTTTATACCAAATTGATTGTTAATATGGATGATTTTATAATTAGTAAATTAAGTGAATTGTGATAATATATCCCGTTATGATATTAATAGTGAATGTTAGATTTGAAATCATATGCATGTGATTGGTTGAATGGATGTTATATTAGTGATAAATATGAATATTGGATATGTTCATTTTGATTAAGTAATCCCCTTATCTAAAAAGACCATATTTTAGTAATATGAGATATTGTGGAAAAATAAGTCTCTTTTCATTTAGAATTGAAACTAAAGTTAAAATGAAAGAGAATTTGAAATTTAAAGTGAAACGGATTTGAAAAGAATAGCTAATTAGAAAATAAAATTGAGATGAATAGTGAAATTGAAATTGAAATCGAAATTGAATTTAAAAAAGTGAAGTTAGTTTGAGATTGAATTGATGCTTAAATTGACATTAGACTTAAAATCTAAGTTTTAAATGTGTTTAATTTGATATTAGAATTGAAATCGAATTGAAATTAGAATTTAAAATTTAATATTAAAATAACAGGAATAAAATAATGTTATAATGTGGTAATAGTGAAAAAATATTTTAGATACTTTAAAAAGGGAAAATATTGATTTAAAGTGATTTGTAATGATTTTATAAGTGCTGAAATCCAATTTGAATAGATTATTTCAAATATTGAAAAATAAGTTAAAACTAGACGTGTCGCGCAACGGTAGTTCACGATTTCGCGCCGAAAAGTTCAAATGAGTGTATAGAGTGGAATACAGCTTGAAATTCTTCAGTAAGAAAATTCCGGACTATTTTATCCATATTTTTTAAATGAAGAAAGAAAATCAAAGTTTCGTTGAGTAGATTTTGAAATAATTCCAAATCAATTTTCTAGAAGAATTGCGCTAGTGCAGTTTAGTGACCATAACAGGAAATTTGTTTAAACGGATGTTTTTAATTATGGAAAAATATGGAATAAATTTGATAAATTTATTTAAATGATTTAAAAGAGATTTGGATCGAAAAATATGAATTTTCAAATATTTAAAACTTGTTTAATTCAAATAAGCTTTTTTAGCACTTTCTGCGGCACTTTTCTGTTGCAAATTCTATAACTTTTGAAAGTGAGTTTACATGTAATAATGATTTTTCTAGAATCAATTGTTAATGTTTTAAAAAGTATAATTAAGCATTTTTAAAGATAATTTGGAATATTTATAAGCAATTCCAAAATAAAGTTGAAAAATCTGAGTATGTGGAAACGACTAGTACATTTGTCCCGCCTGTGAGATCTGGGAAGATAAAACAAGGTGTTTAACTAAGGTTAGGGATGGAGCAACCAGTGCCCTGAACTTACCTGGCCTATGTTTTCTTTTCTTAGGCAAGGGGTGGAACAGATCGAAAGGAAAGCCCGAATGCTCTTAAATAAAAAGATTCTGTTAAGTTTTCCAAACTAAAAGAAGATTGGTAGTATCTAAAAGTTAAGCAATCTCCAAAAATGAATGATCTCTATGATCCTGTTTACTTCAAAATGTTTGTTAAGATTGATCTAGGGTTTATCGTAAACGATATTTTAAATAACATTGTTTTTTGACCCGCCCTAAAGTTAAGAAGTTTGGATCAAGAATTAAGTAAGGAAGTCTGAGATATTTTCCAAAGCAAAAGAATGAATTACTTAGAAATTATCCTAAGTCAAAAGAAAGAGACTACGAAATCATCCAAAAAGAATTAAAGTGAAAAGAGGCTTAATAAATCCTGTATACTCATATTCACTTTCTATCAATATTCGATTTCAAAGGAACCGGGGTCGGATTTGGGTAAATCCCATCCGAAAACCACTTCGAACCAATGTATACGTTCGAACGTGAAGACATGTTAAAGAGGATGATTATTGAAGACCGTGGATCTTCATAGCATGAGAACTGCTTGTTGATTTGCTCGGGGTCGCACCCTTATAGAGTTATATATAGTAGCGGTCTCCTCGTGATGGAGATTTTTTGGATTGAAAGGGCTTCTCGAATAGTAATGGCCGAGGAAAGTGCATTCGGTTTGTCCTATTCCTGGACAACTTGTATGGACATTTGTCTGACATTGCATTTCTAACGATTACGTACATTGGTTTTTACAAATGTACATCAGTGGTGGCAGAGTAGACAACTTCTCTTAGCTTAACACCCTCCTTGAGAAATACGAGCTCAAGGGTTGTATTTTTGTGGAAGGCAATTAGTAGTTAAAGGAAATGGCAATGTGGCATTCAAAGATGTGATATGTGTTTTGTGAAAAGGTAATCGTAGCCTCAAGCCTCATCAAACCGGGAATGACCAAAACAGGATTAGATGCAGCAAGGCTAAGTGGGTCATTCCCAAGTAGGGTATGATCATCCCCTTCTAGATATATTTCTTTCCGCTATGACGTTCGGGATGTATATTAATGTGGTGTATGGAAAAAGAGTGCTCGGTTAAAGGTCGGTAACGACCGGGGGATGACATATTCGGTACCATCTAGTTAAGAGGTGGGCCGGTCTTGTGTTGGTAGAGGAGCTTTGTGATGGTTTCTCGGGACATCCATCTATAGGTGTACCCATTTTGGAAGGTAGATCCTGCGCCTGGTCATTTGTATGGAAATCCATTCTCCAATAAGAACCTACGGTTTTGTTTGTATTGGCGTAATAAATAGCCTCGAAATGCTATATGTGTAACCATTTCGGATAAGATTAATAAGTTTATTTGCAAATGTTTTCAAAGAGATGTCATTAAGACTAATACCAAACGTTTTGATATAAAAGCGATTTAGTTATCATAAGGTAAAAACCCGTCCGTGTTTATGTGTGGGTGTGGTCTTATGAAATACTCTTTATTTTCAAAGGATTTATAAAAAGGCTGATAATGACACTGTCATCTATCATTGAGTTTTTCTCAAGCTGGTTTATCAAGCCTGATCCGGGTATTTTCAATACTAGGGTCAGATCCAAGTAGTTTCAGGATAGTCGAAGACGGCTGGAGTTTCCAGAGGAGAGCTGGAGATATTCATCGACGTATGGACATATTCTATTATCCGCTGTACTTAGTGAATTTTGTTTGATGTTTATCAGCATTTGTAAGGGCAAGTTTTATAACTGTCCAAGATGAATTTAGGTTAGACTCTGATATATGTATTTAAAAAGTTTTCCACTGTAAAAATATTTGTTCGATATTATATGTTATTCCATTCGAGTGAGATTCTATTCTGACTACTTTTCTTTATCTCCCTTAAAGATCCATCTTTTCATGCAATTTGAGTTGGACATGTGTGGTTTATTGTCGATTCAAAAGGTATGGGAAAACGGGCATTTACAGTGTCTGTGCTCCACTCGGCCACCCTCCAACCGAGGGTAGGTGGGCTCAGTTGGAGGAAGAAGCGGAAACAAATACGTACTGGAGTTTCTCAACAGGTACGTGTCCATTAGGAATAGGTATATGGCTCTTCAGGAGTCTCCTGGTATTCAAGCCCAAACCCAAACCCAAATAAATGAAAAATAAGATAATACACACAAATAAACATATGCTTTTACGCAAACAATAGCAGATTTAAAGATGTAGGAATCGGATTTTTACGAATCGAAAAGTGGAGAGAAGATAAGTATTCTGTTAAGAATAATAATAAAATAATAAATTTTCAAATTTCAAATTAAAATTTTTCAACCAAAAGTCAAATTGTGACCAAGTTTGACCGAAATTTGAAATTTGAAATTTTTTTCTATTTATTGAATTTGAAAAAGTATATTACTCAATATCCCAAAAAATCGATATTTAAATTAAAATTTATTTTAAATTTAAAATATTTAATTCAAAAATTCAAATATTTTTTTTAAAAAAATTGACTAAATTTACGGGTCATTACACTTTCCCCCACTCAAAAACTTTTCATCCCTGAAAAGGAACGAAAAAGGAGAATAGGAACGAGTAGAAAAGATAGGATAGACTAACGAATAGTACCTAGAACAAACAACTCCTGATTCGAAGCATGCATGCTCTTCTCCGTCTCTCAGGTACAATCTCGATCATCAGTTCTCCACTGCACCTTGACTAGATTGACAGGTTTCCTCATCAACTGCTTCGTACATTTATCGACAATACGAAGTAGCTTCCTTTCGACAGTGAGGTTTGGCTCAACATCCAAACTCTCTAGCAAAGCAAGCCGAATAATCAAGGAAGGATCATGGAGATGCTTACGAAGATGCGAAATATGGAACACATTATGCACTCCAAATAGCTTTTCCGGCAAATCCACCCGATAAGCTGAAGGACTAACTCTCTTTAAGATGCGTAAAGGACTAATGAATCTAGGAGCAAGCTTCCCTCTCCTACCAAAGCAAATCACATTCTTAAGCGGCGAGATCTTAAGAAAAACCTGATCACCCACTGAAAATTCCAAATCCCTTCTCCGCCTAGCAACATACTTCTTCTACCTATCTTGAGTAATCCTCATCTTCCTCTTGGTCTCCTCATCCTTCTCGGATGCTTATAGAATCATATCGGGTCAAAGAACTAAACGATCACCGGATTCAATTCAGCAGGATGGAGATTTGCAAGGTCGTCCGTAAAGAGCGAAAACCAGAGACATTACGATACTAGCATGAATTCAAAGGATGAGTTTAAATAGATGAATGCTTACAGTGACCTTAATTTAAAAATTAAGATTATACCTGATAGCTGTTATTATAAGTGAATTTAACGAGATGTAGATGATCTTTCCAAGATCCTCCATAATCAAGAACATAGGAACTAAAAAGATCTTCCAAAATCAGATTAACTCTTTCCATATGACCATCGGTCTGTGGATGATAAGTTGTATTCAGATTCAGACGAGTACCTAGAGCTTCTTGAAATGCTTTCGAAAGCTGGTTGGTAAAGATAGGATCTCGATCACAAACAATGTTGGATGGAACACCATGAAACCTGACAATCTCTCTCACATAAATCTCAGCTAAACTCGAAGTAGTGCGATTCGACCTGACCGTAACGAAATGAGATGACTCGGTCAGTCTTTTAACAACTAACCATATGCTCTTATTACCCATTCTCGTCCTCGGCAATCCATCAATAAAATCCATGGAAACCTGTTCCCATTTCCAACTGGGAATCTCAAAGGGTTGCAAGAATCCAACGGTCTTCTGATGTTCAGCGTGAACCTATTGACAAGTTGCACATCTGCTAACATGAAGGGAGATATCTCACTTCATACCACTCCACTAATACAGCTTCTTCATATTCTGGTACATCTTCGTAACTCCTGGATGAATAGAGAGTTTGGGCCGATGATTCTTCTAAGCACTTCTATCCTTAATCCATCGACATTCAGAATACAAATCCGATTATTAATCCTCAAAATCCCTTTATTATCAATCTGTGCTCCTATTCCATCTTGGTTACCACCTTCCATATTATGAACATTCTCCTTAATAAGCCTTAGCATCTCATCTTCATCCGCTTAGAACAATACGATCCAAAAGAGACGAAGAAACCACAATCGGACATAACATTGCCTTTTTTCGACCTAAGGCATCGGCTACCACATTAGCCTTCCCTGGAGTGTAGTGGATGTCATGGTCATAAGCAGCTAGAAACTCGAGCCATGTAACTTGCCTCTAGTTCAAATCCTTCTGGGTGAAAATATACTTCAAAGGCTGGTGATCCGTAAAGAGCTCAAACTTAGTTCCCAAAAGATGGTGCCCCCATAACTTCGAATCAAAAACAACAGCAACCAATTCCAAATCATGAGCTGCATAATTGGCTTCATAGGTCTTCAACTGATGGCTGTCATAGCAATAAACTTTCCATTCTACATCAAGACAGCTTCTAAACATTCTCGACTAGCATAAGTGTATACCGTTAATCCCTTATTTCCATTTGGAATGGTAAGAACTGATGCGGAAGTAAGCTTGCACTTTAACTCATTGAATGTAGTTTCATACTTATCACTCCATATAAACTTAGTATTCTTACAAGTTAAAGCAGTGAGAGGTGCAGCAATCCGAGCAAAATTCTCAATGAACCTCCGATAATAATCAGCAAGGCCTAAGAAGCTACGAATATCAAAAGGAGCCTTGGGTCCTTCCTAATCCTAAAATAGAATAGGGAATTTGAATTTCAAAGAAAGATAAGATAATTTACAAAAGAAGAAAGAGGATAGACTTATATTGATCGCAACGATCTTAACTAGATCAACCAAAACTCCATTTTCAGAAGAAAAAAATGTCCAAGAAATCAGACTTCATCCTTCCAAAAATGGCATTTTGAGAATTTAGCTTTCAGCTGATGACTTCTATGGGTTTCAAGAACAAAACTCAAGTGTGTTCATGCTCCTCTTCTGACTTAGAAAAGACAAGAATATCATCAACGAAGACAAAGACGAACTTGTTAAAAACATCATGAAAAACAAGATTCAAAAGATCAACGAGAAGGATGGTGCACTAGTCAAACCAAAAGGCATAACTAACCATTTATAGAAACCATTCTCTATACAAAAGTTGTTTTAGGAATGCTGTCCTCAGCAACTCTGAGCTGGTGAAAACCGGTGGCAAGATCAAGCTGAGAGAAAACTTTAGCTCCGTAGAGCTGATTGAACATATCATTGTTACGAGGCATAGAATATCTGTTTTTCATAATAAGCCTATTCAGCTTCCTATAATCAACACACATCCTCAAAGAACCATAAGATTTAGTGATAAATATCACAGCTGCTCCCTATTTCGAATAACTCGGCCTAATCAAACCCTTGGAAAATAGGTCTTCTATCTACTTCCTCAACTTGAATTTCTCTCTAAGTGCCATCCTTCTGGGAGGAAGAACAACTAGCCGAGATCTAGGAATAAGATCTATGTGGAAATCTCCCACTTATGAGGAAGAGAAGAGACTTCACCAAAAACATCAGGAAAGAGTTTGACAACAGGAGTGGAGTCAAGGTCAGTAGGATGAGAATCAAGGGAAAAGATAAAGCTGCCAGCATAATCCTAAGGCAACGACATCCGATCAGCAAAGGATTACTTTATCATCAACAAGAGAAATAGTTCGGGCTTTACAAGAGATAATAGCTTAATGCCTCTTCAGCCAATCACCTCCAAGCAGAATGTCAAAAGCACCAAAACTAAGAACATAGAAATTACAAATAAAATGATGCCTCCCATAAAGAAGTGCCACCCCTTTACAAATACTACTAAGGTTCATAGGACTACCAATAGGATTAGACACACATAAGAATTCAGTTGCATATTCGGGTGAAAGAATGTGCTCAAACTTATTACAAAAAAGGTTAACTGAAAATAAAACTATGAGATGCACCAGTGTCAACGAATAGGATGAGAATACAAAGTAAAGGTACCATGAAGCGTACCCTTAGTATCATCACCAGTAGGAGTGGAAGAGGAAAATGCAAAGATCCTAGATGACCAGCCCTTCTACTGAGTAGGACAGTCCTTCTTGAAGTGGCCAGGTTGCAAACAAATATGGAAAAGATCACGCCTAGTCATCTGAACTGGAGCAACAGAAGCTCCGATTGAATTAGGATAGTTGTTGGCATAGTGTCTCTTCTGGTCACACTTGATGCAAGTGATGGAAGATAAATCAATTGGTTGCCTCTAAGAAGAAGAAGATCCTAAACCCTGAGTCTTCTGCCAATTCTTCTTTTGCTGCTTTAAATAGAACTTCCTCTTCTTGGAGCTGCTGGAAGAAGGCTGAGATGATGGTGGATGAACAACAAATGCTTCCTTAAAAGTGGGGTTCTCATATCTAATAGCCATTTTCACCAATCCAGTAAAAGAGCCATGCACATGAGAAATCAGATGATCATAATACTCCGGACAAGCTCCAGCTATAAACTTCTCATTCTTCTTAAGTGGGGTATCAATCAAGCTAGGACCAAACTTGGAAAGTTCATTGAACTTCCTCTCATACTCAGAAAATGTCATATTCCCTTGATTAAGATCCATAAACTCCCTGTATAGCCGAGACTTCCTAGTTTCGGGCATCTACTTAGCTACAAAAGCTTCCCTAAAATAAGGAATTTAAGACTTAAGGTAGTTTCCAAAGAGATAACTTGACCAAACTTGAATCCAACTCTAGATTATACCTAAACTTCTCCCAAGTGATATCTGCCTCAATAGTGTGGGCTGTAGCTGACTCCCACCAATCCTGGGTTGCCTTCTACAACTGCTAAGCTACTAACTGACGCTTTTGAGCATCGGTGATCTCAAGACCAATGAAAATCCTCTCTGAACTCCTCAACCACTGCCGAGCCTCAATGATACTCTCTGCTCTAGTAAACTTGGTACCACCAAGATGAGTGTACTCCTTACAAAGAGTGGTGAATCTATCAGGTGCAACGGGTTATAGTGTTGGGGCAATTCCTCGACCCCTACCTTTGGCATTCCTATGACTCATCCTGGAAATTCGAGAATGGATTTTAGGACAGAGGTAAAGATCCAGACTTAAGAAATCCTAATCAAAGAATTCTAACTAACAAGGAGGATTCGAAAGATTGAATTTTACGGAAAAGGATTAGATTTTAAAACAAAATTTTATATGCAAAATACTCTTAAAACCTTTTTAAAATCATTTTAAAATCATTTTATACCTTTCAAAATACACATTCTCATAAGAAATGATTATGAGATTGATTTTACTCATTCTAGGGTATCGCTACTCAATCTCTAATGAGATTTTACCCCGTATGCTAAGATTTGCCTAAAAACCAAAGCTTTGATACCAACTGTAATGACTCGCTATTTTGAATCATTCAAATTAACAATAAAACCAGAAGCGTTCGAAACAACAGATTGTTAACTATTTTGGGGTAAATAAAATCAATCACAGACACAGAACAAGTAGAATATCTCACAGCGGAATAAATAAAACATAGTAGTTCATGAAGCTACAAAATACATGGCCTCAAACAGATAAATAATATCAGAGTCTGAAAGCAAATACAACCGAAAGTCCAAATTGATAAGTCTACTAATTACATAACTGGAAAGGAAATAACTGAAATAGAAAATAATAGATTGATAGCTAAGCTCCAGTGGATCTCTAGCTCTAAAAGGTGAATCCAAGGCTGTGATACACAAGCTAAGACACTTAGGCTGACCCGAACATAAAGTCAAACAAAACATTCGAGTCAGGACTAACATACTTATATAAGTAAACCAACTCAAGTGAACTGTACAATAAAATGCATCAGTAACTTGAAGGATGTCTGGGATCGCCCATCCCTTAAGGATTCGTAAAAAGAAAAAATGTAAAATACGTTGTTATACATAATGACTATCAGTTAAGTATAATATATTGAAAATAGCGTTAAGGTGTGACCCATATCCCCCTTAACATATTTTATAAATGTCGTAGTCTATATAATACTGTAAACTCCACCAAACCGGTGGCCTATCAGGGAGCACTCCATAGGTACGGCATAAAACAAAATCGTAGTGGGCTCGCCAGGGAAGGTGACAAGGCTTGCAAGGCTATATCCTGGGTAGGATTCTACTATTTTGCGACACCAGGCTGGTGGTAACGCATAGCAGCTACTACCGTCCACCCCGAAACAACACTCCCATAATCAAAGGGGCCCCAAATCAACTACAAAGTAAAAGATATGGTATCGAAGAAGCATGTCTGATAGTAGGAGCAACATCACTTGGCCTGGTAATGGCTCCAGTTTTAGTCATCCAAATAGGCCATCGTTTCATAACTCAATGTGGCAGCGTCACCAAACCATCCTACTTCGTTCTGGATCCTCCACTACGTGCACAGTTGTTAAATTGGTTTCAAAATTGGCAGAGAGCATGACAAAATCCGATCTCGGTCTCTTTAACAACAAATTGTTATATTTTTCACACCGTGGTTATTTTATAAAATATTTGAATAATAAATCTCAAATTATAATTTAAATCAATACTAAAATGTTTAACTTCCGTTATATTTTAGGTTTAAAACATTTATTTTAAAATTCATATTAAATCAAATTATTACTTTCCAAAATCAAACCTTTAAAACTTAAATTGAATCTTATTTAAAATTTTAAATTCTTTAAATAAAATTTAATTAAAAATTATTCTGCACTTATCTTCTTAAATTTATTTATTAAAGTTATTACATAAAATTTCTATTTATTTTATTAAATTAAAATTATATTTTACATACTAAATAAAACTATTTATAATATTAAATTAAATTTCTTAAAAACTATGTTAAATATTTTATTATATTAACCCATTAATTATTTAAAATTATATGTTTAAAACCAAATAAATTCTAAGTTGAAATTTTAATTTTTTCTTTAAATCATATTTAGCTTAAAAATTTAAACTCTAAAGCATATAAAATATTATTATTTTCCAAATATTGATTTTTAAATAAAAAATCATTAAATTAAATTAAATCTTAAAAATCACTTTATTAATCAAAACATACTTTTAAATTTAGAAAATAATTTAAAGTAAATTTAAAAACCAACCAACGGTGTCTATATATAATTTTCTACCTTATGGTCAAGTGATTGGGTATATATCATTTCAACCCAAATTAAAATAAAATTTCTGAACCCGTATCCCAAATTCAAATCAATAAAATCGCTTGGGTCTATCATTTCAACCCATAATGATTTTTTCTAATCTAAAAAACGTTCGGGTATGTATCAATTCAATATATAGTTATGGAACTTGCCGTGTAATATAAAATTAACATAACATAACATAACATAGAATATAACATATCAGTGAGCATAACAATATATACCTTGTTAACTAGAACAATCCTAACATTTTACTTCCAATTCAATAGTGTCGATTCACTTAAAATAACCATATCAGTCGTGAGTGATTGCTCACCTTTCATGGCTAGAGAAATTGACAAGAATGGCTAATAGATACGACGAAACACGACGAATGGACACGACGAACATGAACGAAAATCAGATCTAAGCTAGCAAATCCAAACCCGAATCAAGCTATGAACATCAAAGCAAACTTTTTTCTTTTTCTTTATATATAAAATGAAGAGGAGGGGTTCGGCCTAGGCTATATGGGCTCGGCCTAGGTGTTAGGGTGGGCACAGCCTAGGTATGTCGGTGTGGTTGGAAATGGTGTAGGTGGGTAGGAGGGAGTGTATCCGTGGGGTATGGGAGTGGGTGGCCGAGTATGTGGAGGGTAAGTGGTGGGTTTGTGGGGTGCGGTCGTGGGTAGGTGAAGATGGTGGCGGGTGGGACAGTGTGTGTGCTCGGGTGGAGGGTGGAGGGTGGCCGAGTGGGCGAGGATGGAGGAGGAGAGTACGGCGGTAAGGGTGGGGAAAGGAGAGGAGAGAAAGAGAGAGAGAAAAAGGGAGGCTGGGGAAAAGAGGAAGAGGGAGGCTGGGGAAAAGAGGAAGGAATTAGGGTTTTAGGCTATTGAACTTGGAGGAGATTGAGATGGAGGAAGGAGGATGATGGATTTTTACTGTAAATTTTGTTTCAGGAAGAAAATGGAGATGAAGAAGAGGCAGAAACAAATATGTACAGGAGTTTCTCAACCGGTACGTGTCCATAAGGAATAGGTATGTGGCCCTTCAGGAGTCTCCTGGCATTCAAGCCCATTAGACTAAACCCAATAGATCATGCCCAAACCCAAACCCAAATTAAAGAAAAATAAGAAAATACACACAGATAAACGAGCATTTTTACGCAAAAAAATTGCAGATTTAAAATGTAGGAATCAGATTTTGACGAAACGAAAAGTGGAGAGAAGATAATAATTCAGTCAAGAATCATAAAAAAGAATTAAATTTCAAATTTAAAATTTTCAACCAAAAGCCAAACTTTGATCAAGTTTGACCAAAATTTAAAATTTTAGAAAACTTTCTATTTTATTGTATTTGGAAAAGTATATTACTTAATACCCCAAAATCAATATTTAAATTCAAATTTATTTTAAATTTAAAATATATAATTCAAAAATTGAATTAAAAGTTCTTTAAAAAATTGACTGAATTTACGGGTCGTTACATGGCGTGGTCAATTAGGTATTTAATTTCATTTATGTGTCCCATTAGGAATGTAATTGATTGTTAGGAGAAAATAAATGGAAACTCTTATATGGTCTAATTATTATTCTAAGACGTAGTAAGAAAGATTCCTTATAAGGCCTTATTTATTAAACAATGAGATGGTTATTATTATATATATGGATTGTATTTAATTTATGGCTAAATCATAAGGATGCGAGGTCAATAGAGTTACATGACGAAAATCTACCCTTCACTTTGAGGCTACTAGCAGTCATGTGCACTTTCTATTGATGTGAGATATACTTATGATAAATATTTAAATTGATAAGAGGTCAATCCCAAACTCTGTAGGGGAAATCTGCCCAGCTAATCCGGCTACCCAGTTCCTATGAATAGTCGAACTAATGTCAGGCATCATTATGAGTATGGGCCATAGTACGAGGGCCTTCTTTGGGGTCTTAAGAAGCGGTGGTTTGAGGGCCCCCATCTTTTCCCCAAATGAAGTGTTAAATGGCCTAAGAGTCATGTTAGGTGGTATCTCTACGGGGTTCTGGATACGGTATGAAGTGACTGATTGAGGGTATGCCTTTTCAACTAAAGTAGTATTAAATGACTTGAGATTCCATATGATGCCAGGCGGATAATACCATTAAGGAGCATGCCTTGGGAATAAGTATTAAATGATGGGGTCTGTCTTTATTAAGGTATTAAACGACCAGAGTCAGCCTATTTTTCAATAAATGGATTAAGTGCCTTGGATACTATCTCTTGCATTGCTAGTTAATTATAACGTAGGATTTGGGTTATGGGATTTGGGAAACTCGCTTCTTTCCTCAAGAAGAGGTATTAAATGATTTTAATGGTTTTATGTTCATAGATATATTCTTATTTTGAAATATACTGTCCAAGTACAAAAAAGGTATGATTTGAGGTTTTTATTTACCAGACACTTGTTGTTCTGACTCCCTCCTCATTACAATATAGGTTAAAGGATGTTGTTGGCGAAGATGACGCTAAGAGACGGGGTTGGTTTGCTTATGGCAGTACTTATCATTTTCACTTGCTTTTATGTGTACCGATGTATCTAGACTATTGTTATAATGAATTTATGATACGATTTGATATTGTAACATCCGCCTTTTCGCACGATTTAAACAGACACACATGTCGATTCAAACCATACGGAAGGGCGGATTGTTATGGGGTAAATAAGAAAAACAGAGAAGAAAAAAACAAAATAGAATCTCACAGCGGAAGGATAAAATATAATAATAAAATATACAGTTTATATAACTGTTTACAAAACATTTGATTCCTCTTTATACAATTAAATATCAGAGTTCACATACCAATAATATCAATGCAGCGGAATACAGTGTAGTGGAATAAAATAGTAGATAGTAATACTACAAATGTTCGTCTTCGTCCTCCAGAGCTAAAACTTCAAATCCTGAAACGCTCGGACTGACCCGAGCGAATTGAAAAGACAAAACACTCGAGTCAGAACTAAAAGATCTTATGTAAGTTAAATTAACTGAGATAAATATGAGTGTAGTAACTCAAGAGATGCTCGGGATTTACATCTCCTAAAGATCCGTTAAACTATTTACTATGTAGTATATTGCGCTATTATAATAGTGTCTAATTGTAAAATAAACTTACTTTTTAATAGCGTTAAGGGGTTACCCATATAGCCCTTAACACAGAATATATTCGCATAGTCTATACAGTACCGTAATCTCCCCCGTACTGGGCGTCGTCAGAGGGCACTCCATAGGTATGGTACAAAACAAAACTCGTAGTAAAGGCTCGGTATGGTAGGTGACACGGCACAACTAGGCAATGCCAGGGTAGATATACCAATTGCTATCCGGGCTGGTGGAAACGCGTAGCCGTAGTTACCGCCCACCTCGAACAAACTCCCCAAAATCAAAATAGAAGTGGCCACTAAAACAATACAAAGTCAAAGTATAATATCGAAGAGGAGCGTCCGATCAGAGGTATGACCTCATTGGCCCGAGAATCACTCATGTTTTAGCCACCTTATGCCAACTCACGGGAGTCGGGTCCACGTATTTACCTTACAGGAAACGTCGCCACCACCTACTTCATTCTGGGATCTCCACCGCGTACACGGTTAGTCAAAGTGGTTTTCGGTATCGACAGAGAGTATGTCCATATCCGATCCCGGTCTCTTTTCCAACCCATCGTTATTATAACACCGCGGTCATTTAAAAATAGTTTATACTTTAAAACCAGAATAAAATTTTCCATTTCAAAACTATGAATACGATATCAATTTAAACCCAAAACAATATGATATCATTTTATCTCGAATATAATTCTTTTTCAAAATCATGCTGGTTTAAAATTTAAAATATCTGCAAACCAAATATTTGAAATATACTTTCAAAGCATAATATTTCGAAATTCAAAATTTTAAAACCATAACTTCTAAAACTTGAATGGTTTGGATATTCAACGAATGTAAAATAAATGGTTTAACTTTAAATTTACTTTGTAAAGAAAAATAATTTCCATGGATTTTCAAATATATTTCTTTATTTAAAGTTTAAACCATAATTTAAATATCACTTCAAGTTCCAAAAACCCCTTCAATTTCTATATATATATATATATCCACTTGGAGTATTAATATTTCAAAACTAAAGTTGGATTTTCTTCTTTCAACAATTAATATTCTATTATTTAGTCTTGAATATTCATATAAATTCCATAAATAAAACTCCAATTTCTAGCAATTAAATATTTTCTCAAATTTACTTTATACTATAATTTTCATTTTTAATTCATCTTGGAAAATCCAGTTATAAATATCATACCTTAAAATTTCCAAACTTATACATATAAGATAATTTCCAAATTCCATTTTCTCAATTTTTCATTTTTATTCAACAGGTTTATACACAACTTAATTTTCAAAATTTTAACTTCATATGTATATATATCAAAGAATAATATTTTATAAATATCAAAATCAAATTTTTTATAAACCGTATCCCATCCAAACCATAGAAATCACTTTAAAATAATTTTTATATAGACCACGGTGCCTGTATATAATTTTCTATCCTATGGTCAAGTGATACGGATATTTATCATTTCAATCCGCAATTTAAAAATAAAATTTTGCGGTTGTATATCATTTTAAACTACAATCCCGAATGAAACGAAAAATGCATGATAACTTGCAGTTTAATGATATAAAATAAAACATCCATTCATCAACATCATCCAGCATCCGAATCACAATCATCATCCAATAATAATTCAATATCAATATATATCTGATAATATATATCAGGTAATAACTGGCGGTTATATTCAAAAATAAATTTAATCAACTATACTAACAGTTTATATTTAGTAATAAATTTTATAACTGTTTACTAGCAGTTCCTATGCAAATAAATAAATTCTAACTGTCAATTAATATGCAATAAATAAAATAAATTAACAGTTAAATTAAATAACGCGATTTAGCAAATATGATGAACAAAACATGCCAAACAGTTATAAATAAATTTCTACTCATATCTAAAATAAATTTAACAAACATAAAAACTTTTAGAAGTTGTGAGTGGGTTAAAACACTCACCTTTTGAATTTAAATCGAATTTATATCCGATCTAAACCCAAAAATTTCACAGTCTCCAAATATGTCCAAACCAGCGTTTACGGATCCGGAATTCCAATACGAAACCTAGCGGAGAAAACCGCGTGTGAAACGGATCACATACGTAAAAGATATTTGAGTTAACGCGCTAGAAAAAAATCACAATAAATTTAAATTCAAAATATAACAAAAGCTACCTACTACATGCCACGTCATCACAACGGTAAGCCTCTTCTTCCAGAAACTGATCGCGCAAAACACGTTCAGGAACCCAAACAGCCCTATTTGACCAAACTTTGACCGGCTGTAAGCATTGCCTCCGGCTACTAAATGACCGCCGACCACCTCCATTCACCACGTAGCATCGCCCTCTACCCAAGGCCAAGACCCAGCCTCCTCTGGTGCCAGCCGCCGCCGCTGATGAACCTAGGGTTCGAACCCTAATCGAATTGTCTCGGCCAATCTAACCGTTAAAACCCCCAATAAGCTGCATCGATGAACTCCTTTCGCGAGTCTCCACAACCCAGTAACTTTGATTTTCCGATCGGGCGAGGTTTGTTACGGCGATGATGAAAGGCCGAAAATGATTTGAATTTTACTGGACGAACGATAGCTCCAATGGAAAAACAAATCACACTAGCAGATCACGAACACTGAGAACTATGACATATATTTTTATGGAATTTTTCTGGAGAGTTTGAATTTTAGCTTTGGTTTGTAATTGAAATTGGATCTAGAATGCATCCATTGAGGAAAAGAAAGAGATGAAGAAAATGAACGTATAGACAAATGATAGAAGATGGAGGCTAGGGTTTATAATCGTCTATTTATTAGTAGGGTTGGATTGGAGTAGATAGACCAGATAGATGAACGTACGGAACAAACTATGGCCCAAAAAGCCCGTTCTAACCCCGGAACGAAATATGTTAAACCCATATATCCAGATAGGTATTTTAAAATATTCTGAACGCGATGGAAAAAGTTTCACATCCCAATTCGATCGTATGAAGAAGTTATGCCTAAAACAAAATTTCCAAATTGATTTCAAATTGATTTTAATTAAATCGATTTCAAGGCGTTTCGCGTCCGTACGATCAAACGACAGGTCCAATCAATACGAAACTTGAAACCTTACAATAATTCACCGATACGGATCCGACGAAACTGGTTTCGTCGAAATCCGAGTCCGTGACAAAAATGGCTATTTTTATATTCATTAAATAAATTAAAATAAATTATAAAAATCCAATTTTATATTTAAATTCTAAAATTTGACCAAATTTTATCGCTTTTAAAAGGTTTACCAAGTTTAGGTATGAATTATAAGTTGATAAGTTTATCAATTGCAGTGTTAATTTCTCCACTTCCTTATATTTAGGAATTATAAATTAAATTCTCAAAACCCATTTATTAGATTTTCAACTTTCATATTCTCACCTTTTATCCAAAATAAGGATACCACTAACATTGGTTCATGATTTCACATCATTATCCTCAAAGTCCATTTAAATTTCAATAACGAAAAATTTAACCGTTAAATTCCTTTTTGTTATGCAATAAATGCAATGGTTGAATTTGATACTCAAATTAAATTTATAAATCCAGCTTTCTATACCTTAAATCAACCAAAGGTCCTATTATAAAAGAATTAGCATAAATTTCGTCTATAAAATTAACCCTCTTCAATCACAAACCAAATCTACGCTACTGCACAAATTAAATCAAATAATTTACATTGAGTCTACATTAAATGTTATAAATTATGAATTGGAACCTCAATAAATTCGTTTATTGATTTAAAATCTTCCTATTCAGTAAATAGACATTTATGGGTATAAATAACATTGAATTAAAATATATTTTATTAGTGCACGCTTTATTTCTTATAAATTCCCCTTTATTAACTAGAACACATTAACACACCACAAATAATAAATTTAGATTTATTTCAATCTATTGACATGCTTGACTTAATATACTCAATAATGGTTAACCTAAATAATTGTTACCCTTTTAAATTCAAATTCACTTACAACCATTATTAACAACAATGTTGCCATAGATTAGATTTAATTAAATAAATTAGATGAATGGGTAAAATTTTGTAATTATCACAAATGCCAAATATATATATATATATATATATATGCATAAATTACTACTTATTATTATGAATTCGTTTATTAATTTACTAGTTGCCTTTGTCATCTTATTTCCTATTTACTACCAAACTTCCTACTGTTATAGTTTATCAATATATACATACCTAGGCAAATCAAGTTCTTGTCCTTTCTGTTATTTCAATTAAATCGGGTATGCACAGATAGATTGTTAATTAACTTATTCCTACAAAATTATTTACATACATTCAGTTCCAAATTTTATAGAATTAAATTCTAATTACTTACCACTTAATCCAACAATTATATATTCTATCCAACATGCATTTAAATCTTTTTATTTTAAATAAATTTATTAAATGTTGACGTCCACTAAATAAAATTTACTTTCATTTATATAGTTGCAATTCAATTCAGTTATTATTTCATTAATACTATTTCCGATTTATATCTTCCAATCTTCTTATTTAACATTTCAACTTTTCATATTTGGTAAGTTATATATGTTAAAGAAAATGCAATCAAACTTATACAAGTTTTATCTCATCTTTTAATTAAATTTAATGTTCAATAAATCATTAATTTTTGTCTCATATGTTAAAAATTTCAAATTTCCCTTTCTAACTTTGCATTAATTCTCTTACCTAAATTAGAGGTTTCAATTCATTCATTACTTACCTTTTTTTTAACTAAAATAATTTAAACAATTAATTAGTGGAAATTTAAGAATTAAATACCGGGTCAAATTTCAAATTATTTTAAAGATAATAGATAAATAATTTCTTACAACTTATATATCTCTAATTATATTTAAAACAATTAAATTTTAGATAATTTCAAAATAAATATGCAGTAGAATCTACTACAATGGCATTTCCCCTTCGAAACTCGAAAATGAAAGTCGATGATGCGGCCGCCATCACCGAAATTATTTTCCAGCGACAGAGAGGAAAGTACAAAAAATTATTTTCTCCAAAATCTTCTTTAAAACCATTCTTCCGAATTATACTAAATATTTATATAAGAAATACTTATAAACAAAATTATTATATTTCATAAATCCTTTGAAAGCAAATTTTCAAAAATCCCGGACTTAAGTTCTAAATTTTACAAATTTCATTGATTCTAATTTCAATCTTATTTTACCTATTATTTATAAATTTTATTCCTAACAACCAATCTATTGCAAACAAATATAGATATCATTTGAAAATTTTATTTTATATATAGAAAATATAATAGGCAAAGTTATTTCACCTATATTAAAACAGATATTATGTCGGTCTGTCCTATTAAGTGTTTAGAAATCCCTATTGATGTCATAGCGTCCCATGCACCAACCAGAATTTATAAATACAAAACGGAACAGATTAACACAATATCAAAATTTTTTTATAACACTAACAAATACGCTCTCTCATATATATATACTCAGCGACTCCCACAGGGTATTACTACCCAATTAACAAAGAGTCAAACCCCATAAAGCCAAGGTTTATCGCTAAACCAAAGCTCTGAAAACAACTGTAACATCCGCCTTTTCGCACGATTTAAACAGACACACATGTTGATTCAAACCATATGGAAGGGCGGATTGTTATGGGGTAAATAAGAAAAACAGAGAAGAAAAAAACAAAATAGAATCTCACAGCAGAAGGATAAAATATAATAATAAAATATACAGTTTATATAACTGTTTACAAAACATTTGATTCCTCTTTATACAATTAAATATCAGAGTTCACATACCAATAATATCAATGCAGCGGAATACAGTGTAGTGGAATAAAATAGTAGATAGTAATACTACAAATGTTCGTCTTCGTCCTCCAGAGCTAAAACTTCAAATCCTGAAACGCTCGGACTGACCCGAGCGAATTGAAAAGACAAAACACTCGAGTCAGAACTAAAAGATCTTATGTAAGTTAAATTAACTGAGATAAATATGAGTGTAGTAACTCAAGAGATGCTCGAGATTTACATCTCCTAAGGATCCGTTAAACTATTTACTATGTAGTATATTGCGCTATTATAATAGTGTCTAATTGTAAAATAAACTTACTTTTTAATAGCGTTAAGGGGTTACCCATATAGCCCTTAACACAGAATATATTCCCATAGTCTATACAGTACCGTAATCTCCCCCGTACTGGGCGTCGTCAGAGGGCACTCCATAGGTATGGTACAAAACAAAACTCGTAGTAAAGGCTCAGTATGGTAGGTGACACGGCACAACTAGGCAATGCCAGGGTAGATATACCAATTGCTATCCGGGCTGGTGGAAACGCGTAGCCGTAGTTACCGCCCACCTCGAACAAACTCCCCAAAATAAAAATAGAAGTGGCCACTGAAACAATCCAAAGTCAAAGTATAATATCGAAGAGGAGCGTCCGATCAGAGGTATGACCTCATTGACCCGAGAATCACTCCTGTTTTAGCCACCTTATGCCAACTCACGGGAGTGGGGTCCACGTATTTACCTTATAGGAAACGTCGCCACCACCTACTTCATTCTGGAATCTCCACCACGTACACGGTTAGTCAAAGTGATTTTCGGTATCGACAGAGAGTATGTCCATATCCGATCCCGGTCTCTTTGCCAACCCATCGTTATTATAACACCGCGGTCATTTTAAAATAGTTTATACTTTAAAACCAGAATAAAATTTTCCATTTCAAAACTATGAATACGATATCAATTTAAACCCAAAACAATATGATATCATTTTATCTCGAATATAATTCTTTTTCAAAATCATGCTGGTTTAAAATTTAAAATATCTGGAAACCAAATATTTGAAATATACTTTCAAAGCATAATATTTCGAAATTCAAAATTTTAAAACCATAACTTCTAAAACTTGAATGGTTTGGATATTCAACGAATGTAAAATAAATGGTTTAACTTTAAAGTTACTTTGTAAAGAAAAATAATTTCCATGGCTTTTCAAATATATTTCTTTATTTAAAGTTTAAACCATAATTTAAATATCACTTCAAGTTCCAAAAACCCCTTCAATTTCTATATATATATATCCATTTGGAGTATTAATATTTCAAAACTAAAGTTGGATTTTCTTCTTTCAACAATTAATATTCTATTATTTAGTCTTGAATATTCATATAAATTCCATAAATAAAACTCCAATTTCTAGCAATTAAATATTTTCTCAAATTTACTTTATACTAGAATTTTCATTTTTAATTCATCTTGGAAAATCCAGTTATAAATATCATACCTTAAAATTTCCAAACTTATGCATATAAGATAAATTTCCAAATTCCATTTTCTCAATTTTTCATTTTTATTCAACAGGTTTATACACAACTTAATTTTCAAATTTTTAACTTCATATGTATATATATCGAAGAATAATATTTTATAAAATATCAAAATCAAATTTTTTATAAACCGTATCCCATCCAAACCATAGAAATCACTTTAAAATAATTTATATATAGGCCACGGTGCCTGTATATAATTTTCTATCCTATGGTCAAGTGATACGGATATTTATCATTTCAATCCGCAATTTAAAAATAAAATTTTGCGGTTGTATATCATTTCAAACCACAATCCCGAATGAAACGAAAAATGCATGATAACTTGCAGTTTAATGATATAAAATAAAACATCCATTCATCAACATCATCCAAATCACAATCATCATCCAATAATAATTCAATATCAATATATATCTGATAATATATATCAGGTAATAACAGGCGGTTATATTCAAAAATAAATTTAATCAACTATACTAACAGTTTATATTTAGTAATAAATTTTATAACTGTTTACTAGCAGTTCCTATGCAAATAAATAAATTCTAACTGTCAATTAATATGCAATAAATAAAATAAATTAACAGTTAAATTAAATAACGCGATTTAGCAAATATGATGAACAAAACATGTCAAACAGTTCTAAATAAATTTCTACTCATATCTAAAATAAATTTAACAAACATAAAAACATTTAGAAGTTGTGAGTGGGTTAAAACACTCACCTTTTGAATTTAAATCAAATTTATATCCGATCTAAACCCAAAAATTTCACAGTCTCCAAATATGTCCAAACCAGCGTTAACGGATCCGAAATTCCAATACGAACCTAGCGGAGAAAACCGCGTGTGAAACGGATCACATACGTAAAAGATATTCGAGTTAACGCGCTAGAAAAAAATCACAATAAATTTAAATTCAAAATAAAACAAAAGCTACCTACTACATGCCACGTCATCACAACGGTAAGCCTCTTCTTCCAGAAACTGATCGTGCAAAACACGTTCAGGAACCCAAACAGCCCTATTTGACCAAACTTTGACCGGCTGTAAGCATCGCCTCTGGCTACTAAATGACCGTCGACCACCTCCATTCACCACGTAGCATCGCCCTCTACCCACGGCCAAGACCCGGCCTCCTCTGGTGCCAGCCGCCGCCGCTGATGAACCTAGGGTTCGAACCCTAATCGAATTGTCTCGGCCAATCTAACCATTAAAACCCCCAATAAGCTGCATCGATGAACTCCTTTCGCGAGTCTCCACAACCCAGTAACTTTGATTTTCCGATCGGGCGAGGTTTGTTACGGCGATGATGAAAGGCCGAAAATGATTTGAATTTTACTGGACGAACGATAGCTCCAATGGAAAAACAAATCACACTAGCAGATCACGAACACTGAGAACTATGACATATATTTTTATGGAATTTTTCTGGAGAGTTTGAATTTTAGCTTTGGTTTGTAATTGAAATTGGATCTAGAATGCATCCATTGAGGAAAAGAAAGAGATGAAGAAAATGAACGTATAGACAAATGATAGAAGATGGAGGCTAGGGTTTATAATCGTCTATTTATTAGTAGGGTTGGATTGGAGTAGATAGACCAGATAGATGAACGTACGGAACAAACTATGGCCCAAAAAGCCCGTTCTAACCCCGGAACGAAATATGTTAAACCCATATATCCAGATAGGTATTTTAAAATATTCTGAACGCGATGGAAAAAGTTTCACATCCCAATTCGATCGTATGAAGAAGTTATGCCTAAAACAAAATTTCCAAATTGATTTCAAATTGATTTTAATTAAATCGATTTCAAGGCATTTCGCGTCCGTACGATCAAACGACAGGTCCGATCGATTCGAAACTTGAAACCTTACAATAATTCACCGATACGGATCCGATGAAACTGGTTTCGTCGAAATCTGAGTCCGTGACAAAAATGGCTATTTTTATATTCATTAAATAAATTAAAATAAATTATAAAAATCCAATTTTATATTTAAATTCTAAAATTTGACCAAATTTTATCGCTTTTATATTTCTTAATCAATTTAAATGGTTTACCAAGTTTAGGTGTGAATTATAAGTTGATAAGTTTATCAATTGCAGTGTTAATTTCTCCACTTCCTTATATTTAGGAATTATAAATTAAATTCTCAAAACCCATTTATTAGATTTTCAACTTTTATATTCTCACCTTTTATCCAAAATAAGGATACCACTAACATTGGTTCATGATTTCACATCATTATCCTTTAAGTCCACTTAAATTTCAATAACGAAAAATTTAACCGTTAAATTCCTTTTTATTATGCAATAAATGCAATGGTTGAATTTGATACTCAAATTAAATTTATAAATCCAGCTTTCTATACCTTAAATCAACCAAAGGTCCTATTATAAAAGAATTAGCATAAATTTCGTCTATAAAATTAACCCTCTTCAATCACAAACCAAATCTACGCTACTGCACAAATTAAATCAAATAATTTACATTGAGTCTACATTAAATGTTATAAATTATGAATTGGAACCTCAATAAATTCGTTTATTGATTTAAAATCTTCCTATTCAGTAAATAGACATTTATGGGTATAAATAACATTGAATTAAAATATATTTTATTAGTGCACGCTTTATTTCTTATAAATTCCCCTTTATTAACTAGAACACATTAACACACCACAAATAATAAATTTAGATTTATTTCAATCTATTGACATGCTTGACTTAATATACTCAATAATGGTTAACCTAAATAATTGTTACCCTTTTAAATTCAAATTCACTTACAACCATTATTAACAACAATGTTGCCATAGATTAGATTTAATTAAATAAATTAGATGAATGGGTAAATTTTTGTAATTATCACAAATGCCAAAAATATATATATATATATATATATATGCATAAATTACTACTTATTATTATGAATTCGTTTATTAATTTACTAGTTGCCTTTGTCATCTTATTTCCTATTTACTACCAAACTTCCTACTGTTATAGTTTATCAATATATACATACCTAGGCAAATCAAGTTCTTGTCCTTTCTGTTATTTCAATTAAATCGGGTATGCACAAATAGATTGTTAATTAACTTATTCCTACAAAATTATTTACATACATTCGGTTCCAAATTTTATAGAATTAAATTCTAATTACTTACCACTTAATCCAACAATTATATATTCTATCCAACATGCATTTAAATCTTTTTATTTTAAATAAATTTATTAAATGTTGACATCCACTAAATAAAATTTACTTTCATTTATATAGTTGCAATTCAATTCAGTTATTATTTCATTAATACTATTTCCGATTTATATCTTCCAGTATTAATTTCACAAACCGAATTTAATCAACAAATTATAACTTATAACCACAAACGCCAATTTACTTATTTCAATCTATTGCCATATAAACATTTAAATTGTTAACCTTTAATTACAGTTACTATATCTAATTTCTACATTTACTCAAATAAAATCTTAAGACTTTTATTTCATTCTAAATTAGATTAGAAATCATATTAAATTAACTCATTTAATATCATCGAATTTAACGGGTCGTTACAGATATACTATGTATTTCGACTATTTATGATTTCGAAATAAATGGGTACACTTTGCTATTATATTTTGTTCCATCTGCCGTGAGTTCTGAAAGTTTGGTTATGGCTATATACTATTATGTTCTTAGTTCTACCAATAACTTACCTAAGAATGGATCTAAGTTTCGATGGGCTTTCTCTGGATTGAAATATATGCCTGTTATGGGGTGGGTTGTTACATGTAAAACCATGCCGCACATAAATATGCATGGGTTTTTACCTTACGGAAACCGTAAAATTTTATTAGAAAATTATGTGATATTATAATGATGTCTAATGTTCAAATTAAATATTAATTATAGCTAAAATGGTTACATTACTTACATTCCAACATAATAGGAATACAACTAAGTCAATAAAGGCTCGTGTTGGGGATTGGATTTCCATTAGTGACAAGGCTACTGGAGTACCGCCTGCTAGAGTACACCTCTAGACAAATGTACCGAGGGCCTCACATGGACCCCTTGCAAATCAAAGTCGGTTGCCCTTTTAACATGGCATAACGGATTACATCATTCCCCGGGCACTAAGGCTACAAAACGCATGCACCACCTGTGGTCCCACTCATCTTGTGTGCATGTATGCCAAATCCATAAATACGTATTCTAGATCAAGGAATGACTGCTCCTAATGGTAGCGAACCACATAGCTCTAAAGCATATCCCCTATTTTATTCATTACCGGGTTGTAAGGCTTGTAAGGTCATGATTACCTTTTTCCTCTTTTAGCAATTCCCACTTGGAATGCTAACACTGCACTCTAGGAAATAATATAATGCTAGCGTTCATCCATACAAGTTATTCAGGATATGAACAAACCAAAGGCAATACTTCCACTACATCCATATTGTAATCTTCCTTAGAATTAGTAGCAAGTTACCCTTGCATTTCAGAAAACTCCGCCTTCGATTTCATAATCTTAAAGATGTCTTCCAAAGCATCGAATGCGTATATGGTTTTGTAGTGGTTATGGTATTTAGTCATTTCATATAAATACACTCCCACGCTTACCAGTTGCTCCAAAACCAATCGATAGTTCCGGTAAACTCAACCCTGGTTTTTGGAAATAATTAGACAATGCATTAGAGTTGAGATCACCCCCTAACCATTTAAGCAGACGAGTTTCCTTATCATTTGTCCTAGGAGAATAAAACGAGATTTATACACATAGTACAACATCATCGAAGTATTGTGTCACATCACCTCTGTGTTTCTCCCAGATATTTCCAGAGTTTTATTTTGGCCAAGATTTTGATAGTCGGTTATTTAACTATTAATTAAACCAGCAATCAACATAGATTTAATTCCATGTAGGATCCACAAAGCCTTTGTTAATTAGTATTTCATTAATTAAAAGTCTCTTTCCATTATTTGATTCGAAATTTCTACACAAAAGATAATATTCACAAATGCCTTATATGCCATTCGGTACGTGGAAAAATATTCATATACTTATGTCAACGATATAAGTATATTCACAATACATTAAGAAGGATTTCCTGTTTTCCAAAATCATGTTAAATAGGTCAAAAAAAATGTCAATTAAAACATTATTTACTACAAACCCAAACCACTATCCTTTGGTGTTAACTGTGGAAAGGATGTTTCCATACTACCATGATTAAGAAGGATTATTTATCAAAATCATATCAAATTCTTTTTATAAAATTCCTTTTTTTCAATTCCTGTGATAAATCTTCAAAATGATTTTATAAAGCTTCTTTTATAAATTTCTAATTTTTTTTATAAAATTCCTTTCAACTTTTAAAATTCTTTTCTTTTAATAAATTTTTTTCTATTTATAAATCACTTTTATAAATCTCTATTTATAAGCTTCTTTATACAAATCTTTTATAAAATCCTTTATAAAAATCCTTTCAAAAATCCAAAATCTATTTTATAAATCTTATATTTAACACAAATCTTCGCTACTTTTAAATATCACTTACAAATCCATTTTCTATTTATAAATTACCAATTTTAAATCTTTCTTACAAATATCACTTATAAAACTCTTTTGCAAAATATCATTTATAAATCCCCTTTATAAAGTATCATTTGTAAGCCTCCCTTTGAATAAAACCCTTCTTTATTAAGTAAAATTCCTTCTATAAAACAATTTATTATTTATAAACACCTTTATTAAATTAATTAATTACCCTTAAACGTTATAAATAAATATTTAACTTTTAAACGTCATTAATAAAATAATCAATTGATTTTAAAACATTATTAACAATATAAAATAATTTATTAACTTTACTCATCATTAATTAAATCAATTAATTTAACTTAAACCATGATTAAATCAATTAATTAACTTCAAACAACATTAATAATATAATTAATAAACAAAAACATCTTTAATAAAATAATTAAAAATTTAAAAATTATTACTCATATGAATAAATATCTTTAAACAACATTAATGATATAATTAAATATCTTTAAAGAAAACTAATACTGTACTTAAATATCTCAAAATATCGTTAACTAGAATAATTAATTTCCTTAATCATCATAAATCTCTTTGCTTTGAATCATCTATAATTATATAAACACTTATCCTCAAATTATTATAAAATGAAAGTTATTTAAATCCATAACTTTTCAAATTTGGAAGAGACTTAGTGATCATAATGGTAATTGAACAAGGTATCCTTCACTTAAATTTAACTTTCCAAGCTAATACTAGTATTTACATATGCTACATGTATGTAAATCAAATCCACAACTAACAAATCACTAGCTAATCCATTATTTATCCAATATTAATTAAATCACATATTAATTAACTGGCATATGAATAAATTTCTAAATTAATATAATTGCAGAGCAGAGATTTATTCTGCTAAACATATGTGATCAAATATTTATTCAGTCCAATTATAGCAGAATGGTGTTTAACTCTGCTAAACAAGCATGCAAAATAATCTAAATAAATTAATTTAACAGAATGGTGTTTTATTTGGCCAAATAAATACCATCAATGAAGTATAATTAATTTAACTATGTTATTATTTAAAATAAAATTGACGCTGAGCAAGAACTACCTACACACATAAAAATTGGTGAAGGTGACAAAGTTTCAAAGGTTGAAGTGTTATATGATTGAAAGACATATATATGTACCCTATGCAAATCTTTTGGCCATGTGGATGCTAACCGTGCCACTGCAAAGAGTGCTCACACACAAGGCTCTATAAATGTTAAACAGGAAAATCATGATGTTGATGTTCATGTATCTAAAAGAAACAATGTGATTAATAAAGATAAAGGCAAAGTTTTTCTTTTGCATGATAAAACTGGAACTAGACATGCTAACAAGTTTAATGCAAAACATCCTAAAAAACTGCTGCTCTTTCCTCAAAATCACACATTCACAACCAATCAAAATCTGCCTTCTATAAACCCAAACCATCCTAGTTATCTGTGCCACCCACTACGCCATCCCAATCTACCCTATCCATATCAATCACATGACCTTTGATCGTCCATATACAATAGAATTTCATGCCACTTTACAACAGTTTTTCCTCCTCACTGAAAAGCGTGATACTTTATGCATTAATGCACACATGCACACCGATACATCCAAATCATCTGATCATAATTTTATTGTTTCTTTACCCACTTCACATACCATATCACAAACAACCCATCATTTCGATTCATCACATCATGTTCCATTGCCAATTGTATCTACCACTAACTCTACTACCTCATTCATTCCACCTAATCTTGCCCTCTACACTAATGTCCATCTTCCTGCAAATGTTTTATTAGATCCTTACTATCAATATCATTCAATATACAACCTTCCAAGACCAACTCAACACTCTGACTGATCATCTTTCTATTCCAGCACTTCCATCCTTATCTTCACCCACTCTTTTCTCTATTAACCATTTCTCTACATCCTTTACTTTGAACCAGAACTTAGCACTACCACTAATCATAAGAAAACCAAAGCTAAGAAAAACAAAATGAAGATTGGCTCAGCATCAGAGAATCAACATAAAGCAGAAGTAATCAATGATATCATACAAAATCTAGAAGCACAAGAGAAAGATGCTTTAGAGAACTGCAACATTTCCTGTGACGACCCCACCACTATGCCCAGTTTAGCAAAGAACATTACAAGTTGTGGTGTCTGCTAATCCAGAGAATACGGCTGGTTAAAGGCGATCGAATGTGAATATGTCTTTATATTAACACTGGCATGTCTTATTTATCTTTTTGAAGATCTGAACTGAAATTTAGGCGTGTGCAGTATTAATACAAAGTAATAAACACAACGACTAAAAATATTCAAAACAATATATAATATAGATAAATCAAAATCGGAGTCACATATTACAGCGGAATAATATACATCATCATATACATAATAGAATGTGGGTCTACAAAATATGAGTAATAGACCCATATGAATATATACATCATATCCAAAATCTTGTATCAGGCACGAAGTCAATTATATAATATATATGACATAAACTCTTAAATCTCAACATATACAAGTATGAAGTAAACTAAAACTATCAAAATAGTCTACTTCAATTCTAGCCCAATCAATAGGTAACTGTACCTGTAAAGTCTCGGCCTGACACAAGTACTAAAATAATAAATGGGTCGGACTATATCTAAATAAAAAGGTGAGACATTAATATCATAACTATATGACTTAAAATATAATTCATATAAAATATGCCAAACGTGAAATCATAATAAGACACATTTTGTAAATTCACTACTTTATAATTCCATAAATGACTTAACTCTAAAATAAGTCATTTCAAATTATGCCTAAAATCCAAAAATTCAAAATGGTATATCAAACCAATAAATACAGATGTCAAAATTTTGACTTAACAATAACTAAATAAGTCATAAATAACATATACCCAAAACAAATACTCAAATAAGGCATATCTAACAAATCACCATTTCATAAATACATATCAAGTCTC
Source organism: Allium cepa (assembly GCA_030765085.1). Lineage (NCBI taxonomy): Eukaryota > Viridiplantae > Streptophyta > Magnoliopsida > Asparagales > Amaryllidaceae > Allium > Allium cepa. Next base: position 466,520,943 of record CM060931.1, read on the forward strand.
AGTAGACTATCAACTCAAAATATATTGATAACCAATTCAAAGTTCCTTGGAGCCATAAAGGAAACAGAATATCCATACTAAATATCCCTAAGGAAATAATCATCAATAATGAAATAATAATGGTAGGCATCAATCAATTTAATATAGTGACACAAAATCTATCGAAAGAGGCCGCTGCATAGAAGGGAAGCCTTCTGAAAGAGACTGCAGATTAGGGACACCGCTCAATGAAAAGAGCAGCCGTGTACCTAATCCGTCCTATGCAAATTTACCTTTCGAAAGAGGTAAACATAGTCCAACCGCATAAAACTAAATAAAGTAATAGGTTGTAGTATCTATAGACTATGATGCATGTAAAAATCTACATTCCGTAAGAGACAGCCGTATTTACACTATAACAGATCTTCCGAAAGTGATCTGCCTACCCAAATCTAAAATGTATTGATTCTCAGATCGATTTAAAATAAATTATCTTTTCTCGGGTATCTATCGGTCTGAAATCCGAACACCATAAGATATTATAACCTAATCAACCATATCAAGGAATGTAAAAGTAATTCATTTTGATAGATATAGAAGCGCAGGTTAAAAATAACTCACCGAGCTCATTGCTTGTCGAAATTTCCAATAACATCAACTAGCCACCAACGATGTTCTTCTTTTCAACATATGCTCTAAACCCTAGTATATGCATGCACCGTTCGTCCCAATGCCACCATGTTGCAAATTCCGTCATCGCCAGACTCGCGACCCAAGCTTCGGCTCTAGATCACACGCGCTCGGCCATGCCTCCAGCCATCGCGTTGTCAATGACCACCAACGGCGTGTTCAACCTTCACATGTCTCATGTCGACCTTCATGAGCCTCACGTCACCCATCAAATGACCGCAGCTGTGTCTCTCCTCCTATGCCTTCGATCACTAGTCACCTTTGTCATTTGTTCGTTTCATTTTTTTACGATATGAATTGGGAATTTAGGGTAATTTGGGTGTTAACAGGTTTGGAATTTGAATGAGAAAATAATGTGGTTTAAGTTGGTAGTAAGAAGTAATGGTGAGATATTATGGGCTTGGGCTACTTTTGGATCTTATTTTGAGTTTAATTCCAATTCAGTTTAGTGCTTAATTGAATTCCATTTGCATTTAAATTTAAATATCAATCTTCATCATTATCTATTTGCAAATATAATTCAATCTAGTTTAAATCGATTTACACTTTGTTTAAAAATTATATTTCGATAACTAGACAATTTTATTCAATTCAGTATGTTGTTCACTCCATTTAAATATTCAATATATTAAAACAATTGAATTCTATTTCCGACTATTGCAATTATATAAAAAAATTAAACTTTAGAATATTTTATATTTACTATAACATTTTATTTGGATTTTATTATAGTATCAAAAATGAAATTTATTAACTAATTCAATTTTACTATAACAAAATCCCTCGTTAAAGAGGCTTTAATTGGATTATAATTTGATTCCAATAATAATTATTATCAAAAGTCAAATTCAACACTTCTATTTTAATCAAACTATTATAATCACTGTAAAATAGGATCTTACAGAATTATAGTATCAAAAATGAAATTTATTAACTAATTCAATTTTACTATAACAAAATCCTTCGTTAAATAGGCTTTAATTGGATTATAATTTGATTTCAGTAATTATTATTATCAAAAGTCAAATTCAACACTTCTATTTTAATTAAACTATTGTAATATTACCATTGTAAAATAGGGTCGTTTACAGAATTATAGTATCAAAAATGAAATTTATTAACTAATTCAATTTTATTATAACAAAATCCTTTATTAAATAGACTTTAGTTGGATTATAATTTTGTTTCAATTATAATAATTATCAAAAATCAAATTCAACACTTCTATTTTCTTTTAAACTAATATAATATTACCGCTATAAAGCAGGGTCGTTACATTTCCTCTACCAAAAAGACAACATTTGGTTAATCTGGGAAAAAAAATCAAAATCTCATTTATGTAAGAGAACATTTGTGCATGGAACATAAAGGGTGCACACCTGAAAAAACTACAAAACATCATTGCTGAACAAAAACTTTGCATGCTTGCTATTCTAGAAACAAAACTAGATAAGGGCAAAACCACCAAAGCTTGCACTTTCATTAACAAAGAATGGAAATGTACAACCAATCTTAATGCTGCTCCTTATGGCGCATCATGGTCCTTCGGAACCCTTGTATATACTCTTCTACTCCTATCCTCTCCACCTCCCAGTTTATACACCTTTCTTGTAATCCCTACCTCTACACACTTCTTTGTTACTTTTATATATGCCCCTAACAATTATGATGCTAGATCCTCCATGCTTTAACAAATCTCAATACTTAACCTTATTTTAGACCCATGGATTTTACTTGGCGATTTTAATTGCATGTAACTATCCCATCAAAAACATGGGGGCATTCCACTCAATTTCCATGATCTATCCCCTCTCAACCACATTATTTCCACTACTTCCAACCTCTTCCATTGGTGCCTCCTTTACATGGAACAATAGAAAATACTCTGGTCCTAGAACTTTTTGCACACTTGACCACTGTTTCTATAATCACCAAGCTCTTACCATTTCGCCAACCCTATTCACCCATATTTCTAACCCTGGAACCACTTATCACTATCCCATCATCACCAATAGGGAGTTGAACCTATGAAAACTTATCCTCCTTTTAAAATTTTCAATTTTTGGACTGAACATAATGACTTTGGACATGTTTGTGTTATACGTCTAGTATACCAAAACAGAGACGAATCAATAATAAACTTGTCTCACAAGTATACAACTCAGCTTTCCACTACTCTGGAATTCTGTATTAGTTATTTTAACACTAAGTATGTTGTAATTAATTACAACAACAAAGTAACAACTATAGCAATAATAACTATAGTGATAAATCAAACGTTATACTATTTAAAGAAATAGTACAACGCATAAAGAAAACGATGTTTATATATATATAAATATATAAATCAACTAGAAATCTAACCAGTTGAAGAAGGAAATTACGTCTGAGGCTTGTCGTAACAATTTCCTTAAGACTTTATTCAAAGTATCCCAAGATACAACAGACGTGATCTGCTCGAGACTGTGATGTGTATGATCTTCTGTGTGATAAGCAAAAGCATATGGATTCAACATATTAAGAAACGAAGAGGAAGAAGAGAAAATTCGGAATTGATTGAGTGAGGAAAGTGATCAAGTTTCCTCCTTATTTATAGCCGAATTCCCAATGGCTACACCCGTTGAGAAAATTAGCATCCCATCATTTGCAACGCCAAAAAGTGTTACTGTTTGCAATAATCTCGCCTCTTCGGTTTGCAACGGCCGAAAACTGTTGCTGTTTGCAACAGTCGCGCCTCTTCGTTTGCAACGGCCGAAAACAATCTCCCTCGCACAAAATTACCTGACCCTAAGGGCCAGCATAGGGATTGAGAGTATACTATATAAACCAAAAAATGAACATATTTTTGGCTATGTGGGACATATCTCATTCACCCTTATTTTGAGAATTCTAACAACCCCCCCCCCCCACATGAATGACGATACATGTCTCCCCCGTACAAAGTGTAATATCACACAGTTCATATGAAAATAATGTATATCGAAGATGAGTATATATTTCACATTGAACTTTCCCTAGTTAAAACTTACCGGATATACTTGGCTAATCGGTGAATTATTTCATCTTGAACCGTCAGCCGTTATTGTATAACCAGACAATAAGCTTTACAAAGCATTATTTCCCTTCACATCCAATCTCTTGGTTGTGTTCATTTTGGTCCTGAACAATTTTTGGTTCTGCGAGTGTTTTTAGAGAATAAAAGCCTTTAATATTCTTATAGAGCCGACCCAGCTCACACTAACATAGGTGATCGCAACCATTAAGAGTATCCTACATATACTCCACTTGTTATTTTCAAGATAGGTCATCATTAAAAAACATAGTTTTAACCTTTAAATACTTCTGTAGGCATGCATTTATATTGTGCAACATAGGAATAGAGTTGGACTATGTCGAAGCAAATGCATTACGTCTTGAGTTACTCAGAGCTTGTTTGCCTATTGATCCTAGTCTGTGGGATCTCCAGCCGCTAGGATAGGTTTCGGTATAAGATAACTCTTGGTGATTTAGGCTTTTAAACCCATTCCCCTCGACGCGCAGTCAATTTTCTCTCTTGATAAACCTTTAGTAAATGGATCCGCTAGGTTATCATTTGTTCTTACATAATCTATGGAAATAGTTCCATTTGAGAGTAACTGCCTAACTGTGTTATGCCGTCGACAAATGTGTTGTGACTTCCATTGTACACAATGTTGTGTGCTGTGGTTAGTGCAGCTTAGTTATCGCAGTGTATGCATATGGTCGGTACAGGTTTAGGCCAAAATGGAATATCTTCTAAAAAATGACGAAGCCATTCTGCTTCTTCGCCTGCTTTATCTAAAGCGATGAACTCCGATTCCATAGTGGATCGAGCTATGCATGTTTGTTTAGTATATTTCCATGACACTACTGCCCCTGCTAAGATAAATACATAACCACTCGTTGATTTTGATTCCTCTGAATCAGCAATCCAGTTTGCATCACTATATCCTTCTAAGACATCAAGATATTTTCCATAATGTAAGGAATAATTTGTGGTATTTTTTAAATATCCAAGCACTCTCATTAGTGCTTTCCAATGTTCCTTTCCTGGATTTCTTGTATACCTGCTCAGTCGACTAACTGCATAAGTTATATCTGGTCTTGTGCAATTCATGAGATACATGAGACATCCTATTGCACGAGAGTATTCCAGTTGCATTACACTCTCATTAGTGTTTTTATGCAGTACTTCTGATGAATTAAAAGGTGTTCTTACTTAATTAATTTCAAATTTTCAAAAAATTTCAATCACTTTGTCTGCATAGTGTGATTGAGACAATTCAATTCCATTCGGTTTTCTTATTATTTTGATTCCCAAAATAACGTCTGCAACTCCTAAGTCTTTCATATTGAAATTGCTAATTAACATCTTCTTTATGGTCTCTATTACCTTAGTATTTGGATCAAATATTAACATATCGTCTACATATAAACAAATCATCACATATGATTGTCCAATTTGTTTATAATAAACATACTTATCGCATTCATTTATACGAAAACCATTTCTCATCATGACACTATCAAATTTTGCGTGCCATTGTTTTGGAGCTTGTTTTAGTCCGTATAATGATTTTACTACTCTACATATTTTGTTTTCATTTCCTTTGAAAACAAAACCTTCATGTTGCTCCATGTAGATCTCCTCATCGAGATCTCTATTTAAGAATGTTGTCTTTACATCCATTTGATGAATTTCTAGATTAAAGATCAATGCAATTGTTGTTCGCATTCTTATAGAGGTTATTCGTGTTACCGACGAATATGTGTCGAAGAAGTCTACTCCTTCTTTTTGACGACATCCTTTGGCTACTAATCTGGCTTTATACTTGTCGATAGAGTCATCTGCTTTCATTTTCATCTTGGATATCCATTTACAGTCAATAGGTTTTATTCCTGGTGGAATATCAACAATTTCTCAAGTTTTATTACTTAGAATGAACCAATTTCACTTTGGATTGCTTCTTTCCAACATGAAGATTCAGCAGATAACGTTGCTTCCTTGTACGTTTGAGGTTCGTGTTCTAATATATATGTGAAATAATCTGAACCAAATGTCTTGGAAGTCTTAGCCCTTACGCTTCTTCTTGGTTCAACTTCCTCAGTCTCATGATGAGTTTCATCTTCATGTGAATTGCTTGATTCTTCTCCTCCTTTTAGGGACATTATTCCCTTCATTCCTTTGGTTCGGAAACATGTCTTCAAAGAACGAGGCATCTCTAGATTCATGATTGTATTTACATGAATATCAGCTATATCAGACTTGAATACCAAAAATCTGTAGGCACTATTATTTTGGGCTGGCCCTAAATAGTAACAATCTACTGTTTTTGGTCCAAGTTTGACTTTCTTGGGAGGTGGAACTGGAACTTTTGCCAAGCACCCCCACACTTTGAGGTATTTAAAACTTGGTTTGTGTCCTTTCCATAACTCGTATAAAATTATTCATGTTCTACTGTGAGGGACTTTGTTTAATATGTGATTAGACATATTTAAGGCTTCATTCCACAAGTTCGTCGGTAGACCAGAGGTTAAAAGCATGACATTAATCATGCCTTTTAACGTTCTGTTCTTCCTCTCGGCTACACCATTTTGTTGCGGTGAATATGGAGCTGTTGTTTGATGAATTATACCATTTTCGGCACAGGACTGTTCAAATGGTGCTTCATATTCTCCACCTCGATCAGATCTCAATATCTTGATCTTTTTATTCAACTGATTCTCTACCTCAGCCTTGTACTTTATAAATGATGTAATTGCTTGATCTTTACTATTCAAAAGATATACATAGCAATATCGTGTATAATCGTCAATAAACGTGATAAAGTACTTTTTTCCCATCTCTTGTAGGTAGCGATTTAAAATCACATAAACCTGTATGAACCAAATATAGTGGATCGGTGCTTCTATCAACAGATTGAGATGGTTTTTTTTTAACCATTTTTGCTTCTACATATGTCTCACATTTGTAGTACTTATCTACTTGGAATTATGAAATAAATCCCAAGTGTGATAATGTTTTCATTTTTAGAAAATTTGTGTGTCCCAATCTATCATACCATAATAAAATTTCGTGCTCAAGCAAATAAGAAACTTCAATTTTATTAATAGCACAATCAAAATACATAATTTTATTGCCCATAACAGCTACATTTGTCTTAAATAGTCCTCACATAAATTTCCCCTTCCGATATACATTCCAGCCTTGGACAGAACCTTATTGAGGGTAAACCTTTTTTATTACCACCTGGAGTCTGTCTATTGATAGGGCTATGGATCAGGTATTGTCTATACCTGTTTGGGCCCATTTTTCTCACATTCCTTCTGTTCTTAAACGTCTTCTCGAGATTGATTGGCTAGCGGGCCTTGTAGGTAAGGTACTAAGGACATATATTATGATTCAAATACAGTAGCTAGAAAGAGATTAGTGCATGTGTAACAACCAGCATATTTTACGATTGTGTATTTAAATGTTTTATTTAAATATAGCATCATTATTCGGATTTTAGTCCGAAAAGCTACTTTTTGCAAACAGTTGAATTAGGACTCGAGACCACCCCCGTTGAGTTCATAATGAAATTTGCGACCTTTTTGAGTATAAACATCGATATGTTTGGAGTTAGTAGAATTTTGCTACTTTATCACTTTGGGCTTTGGTTTGGGTTTCAGCCCTATATCCTAACACAAGCCCTTGCTCTACCCCACTTATCTTCATTCACTTCATTTTCCTAACACTCTCAAGCTCTAGATAAAAATGGTGGAGAAAAAGAATTAGGAAATCCTAAACCTAGTTCCATTTGCAAAATCCAAGCTCCAACTCCAAATTCAAAGAAGAAGCTTTGGTAAGCCTTCTCTTCCTCTTCTCCAACTCTTTCTCTTCTCCATCTCAGAAATTCCTAAACCTAATTTAGGAAATGTTTCTCTTTTAAGCTTAGATTCAAGATTGTTGGGTTGGAATTGAAGAGTGATTGTTCTTGCTATTGCTCTATAGCTTGTTCTCAATTTGTTTTGGGTTTAAAGGTGAGATTTTTATCTCACATCTATGTCTATATCTATCCGTGTTGTTAGGTATGAATTCCTAATACTTATTCATGTGCAATTGCTTTTGATTTGGATTGCTTTGGTGTATATTCCAATTTTTGGTGTTTTGAAAGCAAAATTTATGAAATCCTTTTATGGATATTTGGACATTGATATTCGAGGCGTATTGTGATATCCCGAAAATTGGGCAATATAAATTTAATAATCTGTGTTATAAATTTAATTGGATTTGATAATTTTAATAACAAATTTGGAATTTGATTTAATAATCATGTTTTAATAAATATTTAAATTAGAAGATTTTACCTTTTTAAATAAATAAATTGTTTTATGTTTATAATATATATTTGTATATATTGTAATTTGATAAACTTTGATTTGGAACTTAGTAAATGAATCAATTTTCTAATTTTAATTTATATTTGATAAATTGGAAATTCGATCTAAATTTGACATTTAACTTTTCAACACAATTCAATAAATAATGTTATGGTTTATACTATAATAAATCTTATTTGTTTTGAAATTTTATTTAGCTTAAAAATATGAATTTAAAATTGGATAAATATAAAAGCTAAGTTTTATTTTATATTACTTGGGATTTTTATATATAAAAATTTATAATGTAAATTACAAATGATCTTAGTTTGTTATAATCTCTTTTACAAATTATTTGATATTGCTTAGTTTGTTTTTTTAAATAAAAATGATAATACTTAGTTTTTCATAAAACATAAATAGATTTTTAGAAATAGGATTTGTTATTTTAATTTTAATAAGAGTTATATATGCATCTATATATAACTTGATTTTAAAATTGGATTTGATAAATTAATTTTAAATTTGAATTTGATGTTTTGAAATTTAATAGAATAAATACTTTAATATTTTTGAATAAGCTTTATTTTTAATTTGTTTGTTTTCATTTGTTTTCAATTTTAAAAGAGATAAACTCATTTATATATACATAAGAATAGTAAATTTAGATTTAAAAGATTTTGTAAACAATTTAAGTTAAAATTAAAATACACTTAGTACATGTGTTAGTCTCTTAACATACTTAAATGACATGTGTAAGCCATTAATTAAACAAAATGACAAATGTTAAACTTAAACTAAATGTCTATTTTTTTCTTTTTTCTTGTAATTTTAATAAAATCAAAATATACTTACACAAATACATCTCCTCTAAAATCATTCTTCCTTTCTATTCTTCTTTTTCAAAACTAAGATCTTCAGCCATGACAAATATGCATCTTTCTTCAAAACAGAAACCTTTTGATCAAAGCAAAATTTCCTGCAAAATCTCTAACTTCCTGCAAACTCCTCATAAACCAAATCAAAAATTGTTTGAATCTTCCTCAAAACCAAAACCATCTTCAAAACTGTAATGCAAAATCTCCTCAAACCTGAAACGCAAATCATAGCCTCTTCAAAACATTAAATGACTAAATCAAATTTGCAATCCAATTCTGCAAATCTAAAATCTGCATGCATTTAAAAATCAAATTGCAGCATTATAACTTGCATGCAAATTTGTGAAAGCCTGTAACTCTTTTCTATCTCTAAAAAAAAAAGAATCCAAACCTGCATATTTCCTTCTCTGTTTTCTCTAGGAAGCATGCAAGTGAATCTGGTAACTGCATGAATCAAGGAAAAAAATAATTAATCGAGATTCAAGTATTCAAATAAGCAAAAGCAAGATGGAAGTTTTAAAAGCATTTGCAGTTTAAAAAGCAATCAGAAGTTCAAGTCATAAGCAAAAAATTAAAAGTAAATTCCGAAGCTTATGTGCTCTGCTCCTATACCAGGTGAGTAACATTTTTTTAAATAAACTTAAGTATAATTTAGTTGCTTATTTATTCTGAAAATAATTGTGTTTGCATGAAATTTACAAGCTCATTACTGATATATAGATGAATGTTTGTAGTACGCAAGTTGCTGTGTAATTATTTTGCTGTGCATAAATTCTCAGGCTCAGAAATTGCTAAATCCATTCCCTTTGATTTAATCAGTGTAAAGTTTTAAGATTCAATCAATATGGTGTTGTAACATTAGTTAAAGTTTAAATATATCTTTTATGAAAAATAAAAATAAAAATTGTAATGTCTCTGGGTAACTTAATATAACAGAGCAAATATTTAGTAAGTGAAAATTTAATTATTCTGTTTCATTGATCCAAATGTATAAGTTGATTACTTATACAAAAACTTGAGTTTTAAAACTTAAATTATAATTTTCAGTTTAAAAATGGTGGAGCATTACTGGTTTAACCAGAAATCAAGTTTTGGGTTGTAATTGTTGATTTAGGAGATCGGGTGGCCAGCGATGTTCCTGATGATAAAATGGTGATAGAAGAATTGAGAAAAAATGGTAATTGAAGAATTAATGCAGTGAGGCAGTAAAATTTTGGGATCAAAATAATTAACCCTAGTTTTCTGTTACTTGAAGAAATTGTTCGATGCGACTTCTCTAGGCGACCGAGTTGTTCCAAACTTAGGAAGAAGGTAGATGGGGTATGGAGGAGGCTATGGCCGGAGGTGGTGTTTCTCCGATGGTCGGAGCTTGGTGGTTGAAGCAATTTCCAGGTTGCGACATTGTTACAGTTTTTCGAGCTCGGATGCTTAAAATCGATTCAGGGGTTCTGCATTCGGTTTGATGGTGGGAATCAGGTCGGGAGATGACCGTCGACGTGAGTAGGTGGTCGCGAGTGGTAGGGGATGGTTGCCGTGATGGTGCAGGTGCACGGTGAATCAAGGGTATCAGTTATTTTGGGAAGATGGGTTACTCGTGTTTGTTACGGGTAAATTTGTGGGTTGCTCGAAGTTTTAGGTTGTTTTACTCGAAGCTTTGGGGTTAGGGACTCGGAGTAGATGTTGCTTAGGCTCGGGTGGGTTCAATTGTTACAGGTTTGTGAAAACCTGAGTTGTTTCTGAATTTAAATAAATTGCAAAATGAAAAATGATGATTCTCGAGTTACTCGAGTGATTTTGAGTTGCTCGAGCTAGTTTGTTGCGGTTTAGAATTTGTCGTGTTTCAAATTTTAAATTGAATTCCAAAAATACTAAGTGAAGATTTAAATTAAGTTTTAAACCAAACTTTAAATTGTGAATTCAAGTTTGGTTTGAATCATGTCTGGAAATAAATAAGCTTTTAAATTTAAACTTGTTTTAACTTTAAAAGGGGTTTAATATTTAAAAATGTTTTAAAGGAATTTGAATTTAAATTGGAAATTTAAATATAAAGTAATGTTTAAACAAAGTTTTAAAATTTGATACAAATTTGGATTTGAATCTATGTTTCAAAATAAATTTAAGTTTTATAAGTTTAAGTGTTTGAAACAAATTTGAATAATTAAATAAAAATTTAAATGGTTTTAATTTAAAAGGAAATTTGTTTTAACTTTTGTAAAATTTCTTTTATAATAAAAGTACTATTTATCATTTAAAGGTTTTAGATTGGATCTTTTAAACATGTTAAAATTTAATAATAGTTTGTGTTTTATTTAATTATTAGGGTAATTAAATGAATAATAAATTTATTTAATAAATAAATAAAATGGTAATTAAGGGTTTAATCTTAAAGGTTAAGATTAATTTATTTTAGAGTAAATAACTTGTAATTAAGAATAATTAATTAAATAAGATTAGTTTTTAGTTAATAACTAATTAATCAAGTGATAATAGATTAATTAAGTTTTAATTAACACTTAATTATTTAATTAATCTGGAATTAATTAATGGGTTAATTAATGATTAATTAATTTGTAATTAATAATGATTAAAATAAGTTAATTATTTTAGAAAATAATTAATGAGTTGTTAATAGTTAATGAAGGACATTAACTAAGAATTATTTAATAATTAATTAATGTGATTAATTTTAATTATTAATTAGATTAATTAATTTAAAGATAATTAATTTGTGTAAATTGTTAAGTATAATTACTTATGGAAGTAATTAAGGAATTAATTACGTATTATAATTAAGTGAGTTTAATTTGATTAGATTAAGTTAATTAATTCAGTTTAATTAATTTAAAATTAATCATTTGATGATTTGTGAAGGATAATTACTTAATGTAATTTATCGAAGAGGAATTACTTAAGAGAAGTAATTAATGGGCAATTACTAAATGTAATTAATTGGAAGTGATTTGATAATGAAGTTATTTGAGTATAATTACTTTGTGAATTAGTCAAAGGATTAATTAGAGATAATTAATTAATGAGTAATTGATTTATTTGGTGAAGTAATTTAAGGGAAGTTAATTACTGGATTAGGTTAATCAAGGGTGATTAACAATTATTGTTTAAATTAAGATTAATTACTTAAAGTAACTAATTTAAATAAGGTAATTAATTAAAATGTAATTAGAGATCAATAATTAATATAATTAATGATGTAATTAAGATGGATTAATTAAAATTAATTAATCAATAATAAGTGATTAAAGGTAATTAATTTATGTAATTAATTAAGGATTAATGTAATTAATTATAGTTAATTAATAAAGGAAGTAATTAAAGTTTAATTACTGTATTTGGTTAAGTGTTAATGAATAATTACTTGAATGTAATTAAAGGTTAATTAATCAAGGATGATTAACTGAAATAAATAAATTGGTTGATGATTAATTGATTGATTGATAATTAACAATAGCAATAAGCAAGTTGATATTGGCGAAGTAATTAATTTAATTTACTTTAGATTAATAGAATGATGTAATTAATTTAATTCATTTTAAATTAATTATATTTGGTATGGTTAATCATTACTTATATAGATGGATGATGTTGTTTGCTTAGATGGTTTGAATCTCAGATATGAGATAGATAATGTTGAGTGATTTGAATGCATTGGTTGCATTGTGATGTTGATATAGATTATCTTTATGGATAATGATAATATGGTTTATCTGATATGATGATAGTGTTGATTATCTATTGTGAATCTGTGATTTATCTATTTGGATATATAGATAATTGAATTGTTTTAAACCTTTAAAACAACTTGGCCTTAAAAGTCACGTTTTGGATTTCGATGAGACCGGGATCGGGTTTCCATATTTGGATATCCGAAAACCACATCGATCCAAATTAACGATAGGTCGTGAATCTCTTGTGAAAAGTGAAGACTCGAGGTGTAGGAACTATACGTCAATATAACTCTGTGGGTGATTCCGTAATGAGTTTGACGGAATAGTACTTATAGGTTCGAGATGGTGATTTAGAGTGCAAGGGTTATCGTCGTTAACTCTGAGGGTGATTCCAAAATGAGTGTAACGAGATAATGCCTTCAGTTTCGTTCGAACCCGGAACGAACTTGTATGGATTGAATGCTTTCGGAACATCGTCGGGTGGACGATGAGCATTCTAAGAGATGTGTTCTCTAAAGGTAATCGTAGCCTCATCAACCGGGAATGGATAAAACAGGGGAGGTACAGCAAGGCTTCGTGGGTAGCTCCCACTGGAGAGCAAGATTTACCCCTGTCTAGAGGTCCTTTTTTATTTCGGCTGTGTGGGCAGTTGGATGTACACCAACTGCGGGGTTGTCTTGTTCGGGACTGTCCAGTAAGGGATGGTTCCGGCTTTGTGTTGCAGGGGAGCGGGCGTACTCCTCGGTACATTGATCTAGGCCACGTACTGTCACGGGCGGTACCCCAGTAGCACTTCCATTGATGGAATCCACAATCCAATAAGTGCCAACGGTTTTGATTGTATTTCCCACTTTTGTGGCTAGTAGCTGGAATTTAATGAATGTAACAATTTCGGCTATTTCTTATTTACTTGAAAACCCTAGACCCTATTATAATATCACTGGATTTCCTATCAAATGTTTTGGTTAGCGTAAGGTAAAAACTTTTCCATGTTTATGTGTGGGAAGTCTTACGTGATACCTTTCTTTTCAAAAGGATTTTCAAAATTAAGCAACTTTAACCTGTTACTCACACCAGACCCATGTCTGACCCGGAGTTTATCTTTTGTTTTCTTAACCTCTTGGGTACTAAAATTTTACGAGTAGCCAAGGGATTCAGGTTAGCTTTGACGAATATTGGAGGAGTAATGGAGCAGGAGGCTTCTGCGTTAGATATATAGTATTCCGCTGTGTGATCTGTGATTGTCTCTGAGTTGTATTATGTTGTAAATACTAGACGGGTGTTTATAACTGTCTAGTATGTGTTGTATATCTATGTACTCTGATAGTGGTTGTAAACTAGGTAATATTTTATGTTATTAATATAATTTATTCGTTCCGCTGTTGAGATTTTGACGTTGTGTTCTTCTTTCTTCTCTTTCTTTTCTATTTTCTATCCCTTTCTTTCTTCATGATGATATGACTTTTCTGGGGAGAAAAGGTCGGGTCGTCACAGTTGGTATCAGAGCATTAGGTTGAGTGAATACCTAGGCTCTGGAGTGGTGTCTATCTTGAGAGAGCGTATTTGTAGTTTTATTATATATATTTATATAATTACTTCTACCTAATTGTTGGGTTACATGTTCGGGTTTTCCAATGTAGGTTATAAAGGTAGATAAAGTGGTGGGTGTGTAACACGACTACTACCCTTGGTTGGAATTTGAATGGATGAGGTTAGAAGTGTATTTGTCGAGACTGTGGACCTAATACCGTCTCGAGTGAGTTGTGCAGAGTGTAGGATTTCATAGATCTCTGAAGGTAACCTGTAAAGGTTCGGAGTCTATCTTTGAAATTGGATGAGTAGAGTTTGGATCTGTCGGTTGGGCAGAAGAGAATAATGATATCTTGATATCTCAGGAGTTAGTAGCTGCGTGATGAGATGCAGTGACTATGGATGTTCTCGAAGATGTTTTCTTTGGAACATGTTAAGGAGGTGAATCTGCTTCAGTGTTGTGGCTAGATTCAGCAGGATGTTTCTGTCCGGTTTGAGGCCGAGTTTCTCGAAGAGCTTTGGATTAGGAAATCTTTGGCGTCGATGTCAGTAGTGCAGCTCAGAGTATTCTGTGTGCTGGAAAGAAAGTCTTTTGGTTAGCAGTTTTTCTGAAGGTAGAGTTCAGAAGCAGCAGAGTGGATTCCATTTCTTTGATGGATTGGCTAGATAAGCGTAACTGTTCTGATTGGTAAGGAGAGAACAGTTTCCTTTGGATATTAGTCCGGTTGATCGCAAAAGTGACTTGCGATAGTTTGAGTGTTCTCTTGAGCTATGGGAAGTTGTCCATATTTGGAAGTTGAGTTTTCTTATTGACTGGATTCCAGGATGCTACTGGTGGTTCAGATTAGTAGAAGGATCAGGTGGGACATCTGAGTTTTCTTTTATGGATCTGTTGAACCATATTTCTATGATGTGTCATCCAATTTGTGCTTGAGTTTTTCTTCTACTCCAGATCAGAGTTGTGCAGCAGAAGCAGATTGGAAGTGCTTTTGTTTTATCTTTTTCGGATAGGAGAAGAAAGTTTTCTAGTATTTGTGGAGTAAAGTTGGTGTTCTTGGTTTGGGATTGATCTTGAGGAGATCATTTTGTTGGATTGTTTTGGTCCAGATTGTTTATAAAGACATTAGCGAAGGTTGAGCTGATCAGGAGAGCTGAAGGTAGCCCAGGATTGTCAGAAGTATTTTGTGGATAAGAGATGAAAGAATTTGGATTCCGGAGTTGGAAATTTAATTTGGGAAGTTTTCTCTGATTTAAGGAGATTTAAGATTGAGTAAGACTGGGTAAGTCAGCTCCGTGATGTTTTGGACCTTTTCTGTGTTTTGTGAGGATTAGTGTTTGATTTTCAAAGTTGAATTGCCGGTTTGGATAACTGGGATTTGATGTGTTTCACGTATCTCTGAGGGAGTACGTGTATGGTTTATCTCTGGTTGTGGAACCAGCAGTTCAGGAGGATGTGATTGTTGATTCAGACTCGTCTGTAGTCTGATATCCTGTTTAGTTTTATAGATTTAGTTGGATAGGAGCTTTATAGCTTAATAGTATTGATTGTTTAGATTCTAAAGGGCGAGTATACCGATATTTACCGGGGAAACTCGTGAAAATTATCCAGAATTTTTCTGGATAATTAAATTTGTTTTGATTGAGTGAATTGGTTGCTATGGTTGTTAGCATATGTTTGATAATATATGCTTGTGTTTTAAAATAAAATCTTAAGATAGATTATTGAATTACCTTTGCTTTTAAATTTCGGGGACGAAATTCTTTTAAGGGGGAAGGAATGTGATATCCCGGAAATTGGGCAATATAAATTTAATAATCTGTGTTATAAATTTAATAACAAATTTGGAATTTGATTTAATAATCATGTTTTAATAAATATTTAAATTAGAAGATTCTATCTTTTTAAATAAATATATTGTTTTATGTTTATAATATATATTTGTATATATTGTAAGTTGATAGACTTTGATTTGGAACTTAGTAAATGAATCAATTTTCTAATTTTAATTTATATTTGATAAATTGGAAATTTGATTTAAATTTGACATTTAACTTTTCAACACAATTCAGTAAATAAAGTTATGGTTTATACAATGATAAATCTTATTTGTTTTGAAATTTTATTTAGCTTAAAAATATGAATTTAAAATTAGATAAATATAAAAGCTAAGTTTTATTTTATATTACTTGGGACTTATATATATAAGAATTTACAATGTAAATTACAAATGATCTTAGTTTGTTATAATCTCTTACAAATTATTTGATATTGCTTAATTTGTTTTCTTTAAATAAAAATGACAATACTTAGTTTTTCATAAAACATAAATGGATTTTTAGAAATAGGATTTGTTATTTTAATTTTAATAAGAGTTATGTATGCATCTATATATAACTTGATTTTAAAATTGGATTTGATAAATTAATTTTAAATTTGAATTTGATGTTTTGAAATTTAATAGAATAAATACTCAATATTTTTGAATAAGCTTTATTTTTAATTTGTTTGTTTTCATTTCTTTTCAATTTAAAAAGAGATAAACTCATTTATATATACATAAGAATAGTAAATTTAGATTTAAAAGCTTTTGTAAACAATTTAAGTTAAAATTAAAATACACTTAGTACATGTGTTAGTCTCTTAACATACTTAAATGACATGTGTAGCCATTAATTAAACAAAATGACAAATGTTAAACTTAAACTAAGTGTCTATTTTTTTCTTTTTTCTTGTAATTTTAAGAAAATCAAAATATACTTACACAAATACATCTCCTCTAAAATCATTCTTCCTTTCTATTCTTCTTTTTCAAAACTAAGATCTTCAGCCATGACAAATATGCATCTTTCTTCAAAACAGAAACCTTTTGATCAAAGCAAAATTTCCTGCAAAATCTCTAACTTCCTGCAAACTCCTCATAAACCAAATCAAAAATTGTTTGAATCTTCCTCAAAACCAAAACCATCTTCAAAACTGTAATGCAAAATCTCCTCAAACCTGAAACGCAAATCATAGCCTCTTCAAAACATTAAATGACTAAATCAAATTTGCAATCCAATTCTGCAAATCTAAAATCTGCATGCATTTAAAAATCAAATTGCAGCATTATAACTTGCATGCAAATTTGTGAAAGCCTGTAACTCTTTTCTATCTCTAAAAAAAAAAGAATCCAAACCTGCATATTTCCTTCTCTGTTTTCTCTAGGAAGCATGCAAGTGAATCTGGTAACTGCATGAATCAAGGAAAAAAATAATTAATCGAGATTCAAGTATTCAAATAAGCAAAAGCAAGATGGAAGTTTTAAAAGCATTTGCAGTTTAAAAAGCAATCAGAAGTTCAAGTCATAAGCAAAAAATTAAAAGTAAATTCCGAAGCTTATGTGCTCTGCTCCTATACCAGGTGAGTAACATTTTTTTAAATAAACTTAAGTATAATTTAGTTGCTTATTTATTCTGAAAATAATTGTGTTTGCATGAAATTTACAAGCTCATTACTGATATATAGATGAATGTTTGTAGTACGCAAGTTGCTGTGTAATTATTTTGCTGTGCATAAATTCCCAGGCTTAGAAATTGCTAAATCCATTCCCTTTGATTTAATCAGTGTAAAGTTTTAAGATTCAATCAATATGGTGTTGTAACATTTTTTAAATATATCTTTTATGAAAAATAAAAATAAAAATTGTAATGTCTCTGGGTAACTTAATATAACAAAGCAAATATTTAGTAAGTGAAAATTTAATTATTCTGTTTCATTAATCCAAATGTATAAGTTGATTACTTATACAAAAACTTGAGTTTTAAAACTTAAATTATAATTTTCAGTTTAAAAATGGTGGAGCATTACGGGTTTAACCAGAAATCAAGTTTTGGGTTGTAATTGTTGATTTAGGAGATCGGGTGGCCAGCGATGTTCCTGATGATAAAATGGTGATAGAAGAATTGAGAAAAAATGGTAATTGAAGAATTAATGCAGTGAGGCAGTAAAATTTTGGGATCAAAATAATTAACCCTAGTTTTCTGTTACTTGAAGAAATTGTTCGGTGTGACTTCTCTAGGCGACCGAGTTGTTCCAAACTTAGGAAGAAGGTAGATGGGGTATGGAGGAGGCTGTGGCCGGAGGTGGTGTTTCTCCGATGGTCGGAGCTTGATGGTTAAAGCAATTTCCAGGTTGCGACATTGTTACAGTTTTTCGAGCTCGGATGCTTAAAATCGATTCAGGGGTTCTGCATTCGGTTTGATGGTGGGAATCAGGTCGGGAGATGACCGTCGACGTGAGTGGGTGGTCGCGAGTGGTAGGGGATGGTTGCCGTGATGGTGCAGGTGCACGGTGAATCAAGGGTATCAGTTGTTTTGGGAAGATGGGTTACTCGTGTTTGTTACGGGTAAATTTGTGAGTTGCTCGAAGTTTTAGGCTGTTTTACTCGAAGCTTTGGGGTTAGGGACTCGGAGTAGATGTTGATTAGGCTTGGGTGGGTTTAATTGTTACAGGTTTGTGAAAACCTGAGTTGTTTCTGAATTTAAATAAATCGCAAAATGAAAAATGATGATTCTCGAGTTACTCGAGTGATTTCGAGTTGCTCGAGCTAGTTTGTTGCGGTTTAGAATTTTTCGTATTTCAAATTTTAAATTGAATTTCAAAAATACTAAGTGAAGGTTTAAATTAAGTTTTAAATCAAACTTTAAATTGTGAATTCAAGTTTGGTTTGAATCATGTCTGGAAATAAATAAGCTTTTAAATTTAAACTTGTTTTAACTTTAAAAGGGGTTTAATATTTAAAAATGTTTTAAAGGAATTTGAATTTAAATTGGAAATTTAAATATAAAGTAATGTTTAAACAAAGTTTTAAAATTTGATACAAATTTGTATTTGAATCTATGTTTCAAAATAAATTTAAGTTTTATAAATTTAAGTGTTTGAAACAAATTTGAATAATTAAATAAAAATTTAAATGATTTTAATTTAAAAGGAAATGTGTTTTAACTTTTGTAAAATTTCTTTTATAATAAAAGTACTATTTATCATTTAAAGGTTTTAGATTGGATCTTTTAAACTTGTTAAAATTCAATAATAGTTTATGTTTCATTTAATTATTAGGGTAATTAAATGAATAATCAATTTATTTAATAAATAAATAAAATGGTAATTAAGGGTTTAATCTTAAAGGTTAAGATTAATTTATTTTAGAGTAAATAACTTGTAATTAAGAATAATTAATTAACTAAGATTAATTTTTAGTTAATAACTAATTAATCAAGTGATAATAGATTAATTAAGTTTTAATTAACACTTAATTATTTAATTAATCTGGAATTAATTAATGGGTTAATTAATGATTAATTAATTTGTAATTAATAATGATTAAAATAAGTTAATTATTTTAGAAAATAATTAACGAGTTGTTAATAATTAATGAAGGACATTAACTAAGAATTATTTAATAATTAATTAATGTGATTAATTTTAATTATTAATTAGATTAATTAATTTAAAGATAATTAATTTGTGTAAATTGTTAAGTATAATTACTTATGGAAGTAATTAAGGAATTAATTACGTATTATAATTAATTGAGTTTAATTTGATTAGATTAAGTTAATTAATTCAGTTTAATTAATTTAAAATTAATCATTTGATGATTTGTGAAGGATAATTACTTAATGTAATTTAATGAAGAGGAATTACTTAAGAGAAGTAATTAATGGGCAATTACTAAATGTAATTAATTGGAAGTGATTTTATAATGAAGTTATTTGAGTATAATTACTTTGTGAATTAATCAAAGGATTAATTAGAGATAATTAATTAATGAGTAATTAATTTATTTGGTGAAGTAATTTAAGGGAAGTTAATTACTGGATTGGATTAATCAAGGGTGATTAACAATTATGGTGTTTAAATTAAGATTAATTACTTAAAGTAATTAATTTAAATAAGGTAATTAATTAAAATGTAATTAGAGATCAATAATTAATATAATTAATGATGTAATTAAGATTGATTAATTAAGATTAATTAATCAATAATAAGTGATTAAAGGTAATTAATTTATGTAATTAATTAAGGATTAATGTAATTAATTATAGTTAATTAATAAAGGAAGTAATTAAATATTAATTACTATATTTGGTTAAGTATTAATGAATAATTACTTGAATGTAATTAAAGGTTAATAAATCAAGGATGATTAATTGAAATAAATAAATTGGTTGATGATTAATTGATTGATTGATAATTAATCAATAGCAATAAGCAAGTTGATATTGGCGAAGTAATTAATTTAATTTACTTTAAATTAATAGAATGATGTAATTAATTTAATTTATTTTAAATTAATTATATTTGGTATGGTTAATCATTGCTTATATAGATGGATGATGTTGTTTGCTTAGATGGTTTGAATCTCAGATATGAGATAGATAATGTTAAGCGATTTGAATGCATTGGTTGCATTGTGATGTTGATATAGATTATCTTTTTGGATAATGATAATATGGTTTATCTGATATGATGATAGTGTTGATTATCTATTGTGAATCTGTGATTTATCTGTTTGGATATATAGATAATTGAATTGTTTTAAACCTTTAAAACAACTTGGCCTTAAAAGACACGTTTTGGATTACGATGAGACTGGGATCGAGTTTCCATATTTGGATATCCGAAAACCACATCGATCCAAATTAACGATAGGTCGTGAATCTCTTGTAAAGAGTGAAGACTTGAGGTGTAGGAACTATACGTCAATATAACTCTGTGGGTGATTCCATAATGAGTTTGACGGAATAGTACTTATAGGTTTGAGATGGTGATTTAGAGTGCAAGGGTTATCGTCATTAACTCTGAGGTTGATTCCAAAATGAGTCTAACGAGATAATGCCTTCAGTTTCGTTCGAACCCGGAACGAACTTGTATGGATTGAATGCTTTCAGAATATCGTCAGGTGGACGATGAGCATTCTAAGAGATGTGTTCTCTAAAGGTAATCGTAGCCTCAAGCCTTATCAACCGGGAATGGCTAAAACAGGGGAGGTGCAGCAAGGCTTCGTGGGTAGCTACCACTGGAGAGCAATATTTACCCCTGTCTAGAGGTCCCTTTTTATTTTGGCTGTGTGGGCAGTTGTATGTACACCAACTGCGGGGTTGTCTTGTTCGGGACTGTCCTGTAAGGGATGGTTCCGGCTTTATGTTGTAGGGGAGCGGGCGTACTCCTCGGTACATTGATCTAGGCCACGTACTGTGACGGGCGGTACCCCAGTAGCCCTGCCATTGATGGAATCCACAATCCAATAAGTGCCAACGGTTTTGATTGTATTTCCCACTTTTGTGGCTAATAGCTGGAATTTAATGAATGTAACAATTTCGGCTATTTCTTATTTACTTGAAAACCCTAGACCCTATTATAATATCACTGGATTTCCTATCAAATGTTTTGGTTAGCGTAAGGTAAAAACTTTTCCATGTTTATGTGTGGGAAGTCTTACGTGATACCTTTCTTTTCAAAAGGATTTTCAAAATTAAGCAACTTTAACCTGTTACTCACACCAGACCCATGTCCGACCCGGAGTTTATCTTTTGTTTTCTTAAACTCTTAGGTACTCAAATTTTTACGAGTAGCCAAGGGATTCAGGTTAGTTTTGACGAATATTGGAGGAGTAATGGAGCAGGAGGCTTCTACGTTAGATATATAGTATTCTGCTGTGTGATCTGTGATTGTCTCTGAGTTTTATTATGTTGTAAATACTAGACAGATGTTTATAACTGTCTAGTATGTGTTGTATATCTATGTACTCTGATAGTGGTTGTAAACTATGTAATATTTTATGTTATTAATATAATTTATTCGTTCCGCCTTTGAGATTCTGATGTTGTGTTCTTCTTTCTTCTCTTTCTTTTCTACTTTCAATCCCTTACTTTCTTCATGATGATACGACTTTTCTGGGGAGAAAAAGTCAGGTCGTCACACGTATCGAAGAACCTTTAGGGATGGGTTGTCGCTTGGCATAAATCCTTAGTCGTTGTTTCTCGTCCGATCGCTTCCGATAATCGTTTTGGCCATCATTGGCCAAGGCAAGAAAGTGCCAAAAAGCTTCAGTTTCAGACGTCTGAAATTATTGATTCAGACGTATGAATCTGGTCTGGGAAAAATTTCATTCCTCGGGTCAGACGTCTGAATTATGATTTCAGACGTTTGAATTTGCTCAAATCCAACCCGAGAGCAAATAGGCTAAAATTAGCCATTTTCAGACGTCTGAATTCAGTGACCCAGACGTCTGAATAGGGCTCTGGAAAATATTCATTTTCCAAATTCAAACGTCTGAACAATTTATTTCAGACGTTTGAATCTGTTGTCTTTGCCCAATTTGCCCTATGTGTTTGGGTTTCCCATTTTAAATCGATTCGTGATTATCCGACCTATTGTTATCATTTATTATTGACTTTGATAACTTTTCCTTTTTATGGGTATATTTAGAGTATCCATTTGATGGATTCGATATCGATTTATACGGATTTGATTCATGACTTCGAATGTGAATTTTGGTGATTGATTGTTTCTACAATCCTTTCTGTGATTTGTCACTTTAAAAACATAAAGGTTTCAATACTAGTAGTAAATATCAAAACTCTTTCATCAAAACGATTTCGACACTGATTTATTACAAAGCTCGTTTCATAAACCATTTTCAAATCTACTAGTACATACAAACCTTTACATCACTCGTATGAGAAATCTAATTAAACGACTTAGTAAAACAAGTGGTATGAAACGCTTGCGTTTACTTCGTCGGTTAATTCTTGGACTTTTTCGATTGAATCTCTTGTGACAATTTTCTAGTGGAGATCTACAATTTGTTCGTAAATATTTAAGTTAAACTAGTGGTTATGGGACATGAAGCTAAATTCAAATATTTACTGGCTTAGTGTAATTGACACTTCTTGATGATCATTTATGCGATTTAGACTAGCAAAGGCTATGTTTCTTTGTCCACGAAGGGGACGGTACCTCATTTTATTGAGTTTTGTCTCATTCCTTTTATAGGCTAACGACCTATGTATTCTTTGGAGTTTCTACTCATTTCTTTTTGTGGGCTAGCGACCCATGTTCTTTTATGGAGTTCGGTCCATCGGACGTACGTTTATACTACGTTGTTGCATCAGCTTATCAGGATCATTGGGCGTACCATTGTACTACGTCGTTGTTCCGAATTATTCGAGTTTCAGGTTCCTCGGGCATACCGATATTGTACTACGTCGTTGCACCAACTCTATGGTTAGCGACCATGGGATAGCGTCCCGTTTGTGATACACGTGTTGGTGAGTTTTCATGCTCCCATTTTGTGATAGGCCTCCCCCTTTTTGTGATTTCTGGATTTCTATTGATGATTTCTAGAATTTGTGTTTCACAATTTTTATGATTGGCATCGATATGATGTTGATATTTGTGACTTGGTGAATAAAAATAAAGAGTATGACATTCTTTTGATCTTTGAGAAGATTCTTGTGATATTGATTATTCTCTGGTTGATTTTCAGTTACATACTTATCATAGCATGGCTTTATGGTTATCATACGTTTTGCCATATCTCTTATCCTTTATCATTTTATCCGATATTTATAGCTAGACTGATCCGTTTATTATTTTCTTATTAAATAATACTCGGGTCAGACTGAGATATTACAGGTGCTCCTTCTTGACTCCTCATTTAGGAGCATTATTTGACTTTTGGATAACTACATTAGATTTGTAGTTTTTGTTGGTATACGTCATAGAGACTCCCTGATGTATACATATTCTTTTGTCTAGCACTTGTATCTATTTTTTTGTTATATTGTGGATCTTGTTTGACCACTACTCTGATAAACACTTCTTAGTTTTTTATTCATATCTGTTTCCGCCTTTGTGATATGGATATCTGTGAATGATTTGTGTTATGCTTATTTCTATATTTGTTTTCGAAGATATTACAGCCACTGTGTAGTAGTTTGGAGTTTGTATCGGTATGTCGGATTTCCACTCGAGATGAAATGCATGTTATTCTATCTGACGTATCGGTCCTCGCGCAAAACCATTACACGGATGGTCGCTCCTCAACAGCCTTATTCTTCATGCTAGTTGATGGCATTACTCCGTAGTGTCCTTGGCTAGCGGAGTATAGTGGTGGGGCGTCACAGTATGCCAAAGCCTTGATTGAAATAATGTCTGCCAATCCATTTCCTTCTGTTTTGCAAGTCAAACTTGCTTAAGGCCTTATTGCTGATGTCAGAGTTAGCCACAGTTGGCAGCTGAAGATCTGTACGTCCTGTCAATCTTTTAGGCATTTCACTAATGCTTGTCCGAAGTCTACCATTACTGTCATTGTTCCACTATCTTCTTTGGTTCCTCTCCCTCGAACTCCTTCTAGGAAATGGGTTCCGAAGGTTGCTCTCTCCCCCACTTTTACATCTTCGGTTGTTTTTCCTACTGATGTAGCTCTATCCTTGGCTCCTGATGTTGTGGCTCTGGCAGTGCCAGATTCTTCTTTGTTGATCGATGGTGTCCCTTCTGCTGATGTTGCACCTATTGCTCCTTTTGGTCCGGCCTGTGTTGAGCCTATTATCGTCGCTCTTGATCCTGTTGCTCCTGATGTTGTGGCCCTGACGGAGCCTGGTTCTTCTCTGTTGTCTGATTCCATTACTGGGAATTCTGAGGAGTAGGCCCAGAACATTTTCCTTCTGAAATGAGGTACTCGCTTAAGTCCGACACTTGTTATGCTTTTATCAGTGAAGTGGAGGGAGAAAAGTGTTGTCTTATATATCACATTGAGGGTGAGGGACCCTTACGGGGTTTGGTGGGATAGGTGAGGACAACAAAAGTAAGTTTTATGACGACATTTGGGATAGAAAGTTTATTTACTTTCCTTCATTTGAAGGCTATAATCCGAAGCTGGCTACTCTTTTCTCTGGGTTTGTTCATGTTTTTGGCCTATCTTCTGTTGTTGGTAGTAGCAGTCCCTCTTTGAAGGGTTCATAGTCCTATTAGTTTGTAGTCTAGGCACTTTTTCCTAACTCGTGCACTTTATTTTTCTTTGTGGTTCAAGATTCTTTTTTCCCATTTAGCTGTTCTGTGCATGTGCGGAACACTTTTTCTCTTTTTGTATATACAGTGGCACGACCCACTAAAGCCGACTGGCTTTGCTAAAAAAATATAGTTTTGGTTTAATAAAATAAATGTAGATTTTATATAATAACTTTAATAAATAAACATAATAAGTTAAGTGGAGAATAATTTGTAATTAAATTTTATTTAAAGGATTTAAAATTTTAAATAAGATTTAATTTAAGTTTTAAAGGTACGATTTTGGAATGTAATAATTTTATAAAATAAATGTTTTAAACCTAAAATATAATTGAAGTTAAATATTTTAGTATTGATTTAAATTATTATTTGAGATTTATTATTCAAATGTTTTATAAAATGACCATGGTGCGAAAAATAAAACGATTGGTTGTTAAAGAGACCGGGGTCGGATATTATCATACTCTTTTCCAATTCCCAAACCACTTTAACAATTGTGTACACGTTGGAGGATCCAAAATGAAGTAGGATGGTTTGGCGACACTGTTGCATTGAGGTATGAAACGATGGCCTATTTGGATGACAAAAGCAGGAGCCATCACAAAGCCAAGTGAGGTCGCTCCTCCTATCAGACATGCTTCTTCAACACCATATATTACTTTGTAATTGATTTAGGGCCCCTTTGATAATGGGAGTGCTGTTTCGAGGAGGGCGGTAGTAGCTGTTATGCATTACCACTAGCTTAGTGCCACAAAACACTAGAATCCTACCCAATGTATAGCCTCGCGTGCCTTGTCATCTTCCCTAGTGAGCCCACTACGATTTTGTTTTGTGTCGTACTTATGGAGTGCTCCCCGATAGCCCACTGGTTTGGTGGAGTTTAAAGTACTATGTAGGCTATGACATTTATAAAATGTGTTAAGGGGGATATAGGTAACACACCTTAACGCCATTTTCAGAATATTATACTTTACCGATAGACATTGTGTGTAATAGCATATTTTACATTTTTCTTTTTACGGATCCTTAAGGGATGGGTTATCCCAAACATCCTTAAGTTACTGATGCATTTTATTGTACATTTCACTTGAGTTGGTTTAATTATATAAGTATGTTAGTCCTGAGTCGAATGTTTTTTTTGACTTTATGCTTGGGTCGGCCTGGGTGTCTCAGCTTAGGTATCACTGCCTTGGATTCACCTTTTGGAGCTAGAGATCTGCTGGTGGTTAGCTATCTATTTCGGTTATTTCCTTCCAATCAGTTACTTATGTAATTAGTGGACATTTATATTTGGACTTTTAGTTGTATTTACTTTCAGACTCTGATATTATGTATCTGTTTGAGACTATGTTTTTAGTAGCTTCATGAACTACTATGTTTTATTTATTCTGGTGCAAGATATTCTGCTTGTTCTATGTTTGTGATTCTATGATTGATTTTATTTACCGCAAAATAATTAACAATTTGTTGTTTCAAATGCTTCAAATTTGACAAGTGTGGTTTTATTGTCTATTTGAATGCTTCAAAATAATGAGTCGTTACATGCCATATACGTAATAATCATACGTTAATTACGCTAATAAAGATAAATAAATATTCGCGTCTAATAAATTCTAAACACACAGATTTTATGCCATAAACTGGTGTTAAATGTTACTTCCCTAACCAAATACTATTACAAGTTCTTTTTCTTCAATATCCCAAGATTTCAACATACCAAAATAATGGATTCTTATATCCAAAATAGGGAACAATTATTCATAACAAAAACCGCAATAACACACTTGTAAATAAAATAGAAACTAAATTTATTTCACCAATTCAATGGAAAATCATAAACAATAGGAATTGTAATCTAAACTCCATATTCTATTTAACTCCTCTTTTACAAAGAAATGGATAAGAAGGACATTTGTGTGGAATAAGTGGTGTAAACTACGAATAAAATCCGTAATCTAAACCCCTTATTTCATTGAAGAATCACAAATTGAAGTAAAGAAAAAGGAGAAGTGGAACAGACTAAAAAATTATCAAAAATTACATGAACAAAATAAATTCCATCAAATTAATGTAAATAATTGAGAACCTCAATATAGAATTGACATTTTGGAATAAAAAGGAATTTTACGGGATTTTATCTATCATGTTTTCGCAATCCCAATATCCCTAAGGCATATTCAAATCCCCAGAGTTACACTAAACAATTACTGAAAAAGAAATACTAAGGTTTTCACTCACTAAACAACCTTAGCTTCACTTTCCTTGGATTTGTATGCCTTTCAATCTCCTCTAGAATCTCTCTCTTTTGATAGGGAAGATGTATATATTTTCATTAGATTCAGAATAATTAGAGAAAGAAAAAAAGAAGAATAGACTGGAGGAAGAAGAAGAAATAAATAGAAAATGGATTGAACATAATTCTCTATGGAGTTTGTGAATCTAATTTGTAGAGATAACAATGTTAGAGATTCGTTGTATTCCTCAAAATGATATGAAAGAAAGTGGAGAGGGTATGGTACTATTTATAGAAGTTGAAACGCACCAGAACCATAGGATCAAATTGGAAGAGAAACGAACATATATAGAGCGTTAAACAACGCAAAACCCAACTCCCCACCATCAGGAGACAATTGACTGCCTAAGCACGACTGGTCAACCACTATGGTCCACTGGTTGACTCATGTAGGTCGACCACTCTGCCTTATTGTAGGCAATAATGATTTGTTTCTGTTGCGTTTTGATTTTAACTAATTTCCTACCCTTTTTATTCTTAACGTTTAATTAAAATATTAATTTAGCCCCCAAGCTAATTTTAAAATTTAAACCCTAATACAAATTTTCATTTGAATTTGAATTCAAACTAAAGTAATTTAAATCTGAAAGCTTCAAACGCTCAGCTCCATTTTCAGTATATTATATATGGAAATAGATCAGAATTTTACCACGAATGCAACGGAATAACTTTTGTGGTCAAATTATGACTTTTATAAAATTTCCGTTATCAAACTTATAACATTTAATTTAATTTACTCTATTTATTTATGGTTCATCTACAGGGTCTTACATTCTCCCTCCTTAAAAAGGATTTCTTCTCGAAATCTTTCAAGAGGTGAACAACGTAACACACAATAACATCCATTTATACAAACAGGTTATCTACACAACCATCTACTCAACCAATAGTGCAATGTGATTATGTACTGTAGACATACTAAAATGAGCTCAATCCTAGCATGAGTGTGTAATCACGTCATGAAAATATGTATGCAAATACCCTAAACATGCATAAAGATTTCTACATGAGTGTAAAGTGGCTGCGAAAAAGTGCAGTAAGCATCTTTTACCATCCAATCTAACAACCACGATGCAACCATAATCTTAATTTTGGAGAATTTTTTTTCCAGAGAAAGGCTTAGGAGGAGTTCTCATGCCTCCCACTGGATTTTCTCCCCATTATACTCAAACCAGTCTAATTCTTTCTTGCAGAGTTTCCGAGTTCTGTGCTCTACAATGCATGGAGTGGCACAGGACGTTATTGGCTCCGTCTCAAAATCCCCTAATTGATTAGGGTCTATAACAGTTGCTAAGTTACGAAGGTATTTCCTTAAATGCGAAAATGTCATGGACCCCAACCAACATAAAAGTTTTCTCGTTTTTCCCCATATTGGGAAAAGGCCCAATAAACTTGGCACCTACTTTCCAACTACTCAAATCGTATGACCTTCAAACGCTGCCTAATAAATTCCGACTTTCCAAAGTCTCGCAATACAATTCTGGTCCGAGTAGAACTTGTTGGTGGTTTCCCATCCATAATTTGGCGATTTGCATGGCCTCCCAAAAAATGCTTCAAAGGGGACATACCGATTCTACGTGAATTCTACTAAGGGTAAGCGCTACACCTAAGGTCCTACGAAGTCCAAGATGCAAGCTCTTAAAAAATCCTCCAAGTTCTCGTCCATTCCTTCAGTTTGTCCTTCGCACTTCAATTGGTAAGCGATGCTCAGATTCAATGATGACCCAAGCTAGTTCCCAAATCTAAATAGCAAATTCCTCTAAATTTTGCTAGTAAACTAAGGGTTCATCACTCAATATTCAAAGCGTAACTCCATGAAGCCATGTTAGAGATGCTGTGATTCCACTGCTTCTAACGGAAAATTCTACCACCTTTTCCTTAATCTTTGATCAATAGAAAATTCCATTCACATTCCTATACATAATATCTTTTCTTTGAATGGTGACAGTATGTGAGCTAGATTCCTTATGTTTTCCTAAAATCCTAAAGTTATGGGACCACTCATATACCTTAGGTTTCAAACCTAATTCTCTCATTAACTTCTAGTCTTATCCATGGTCTATCGCTAGTTAAGTGTCCCTAAAAAAATTCCCTATTTACTTTGCTTCCTAACACACACACATATCAAGTGGTTTAAATCCCATTTATAGAGTCAAAACACGAATAAAACTGGGATATATCTAACATCACATCATCCACTTTTCCAATAACTAAGGGAGACAACTAATGACTATAACTTAAGAACTCTAAAAGAAAGTTTTGCTGGAAGCTGCCATTTATTATCAACTAATATAAATGGTGTTGAGGTCTTAGCACTTCTTTCTAAATTAAGATTGTTATTTATAAAATGTCATTCCATCATTACCTATTTTTCTTACTTTCCCCTTTTGGTCTCCAATAGATGTGGTCCATTCATTGCTTCAATCAATATATCCATTGTAGTTGATCATTACACATCAAAATGGACCATTTCCAATTAATCATTCTTCAAGCTACCAAAATCCATTAATAACACAAATTTCTCCCTTCCATAAATGTCATATCAAGTTTCCTTAATCAGTCCCTATTAGATTCCTTCTCCTCTCATTAATCACAAATTTATTGCCCGTTAAATTTGTAGTTAATGTCCATAAATCCTAATCCATCGATTACTAACTAATATACATGTAGTCATAACCTATGCTATCTATATATATTATAGTCGTCAAGCATAGCTATATGCTATCTATATCTATCTACTAATTCTACAACTAGAATACTAATTTTCATATTTTAATTTATCGAAGCTATCCTTCTTAAAATATTACCATCATAATTTATTATAAATTAACCACATGTGAGGGTTTTACTTTGTTTGAAATTACAAGGAATTTTTTTTGTTATTGAAATAGACAGTGTAAACTATGAAAAAGAATATCCATCTCATACACATCTCTTTCCCTTTTAGTGTATTCCTTGTTACTTCAAACAACACACTTTAATACAAATTTTTGGGAATTGGATAATTTATGAAACTTACATTGAAAACTGTGCCAAAATTAAAATATAGAAATTAATATTTTATGGGCAGTCTAATTCACAAGCCATTACATATTTGGAATATATTTACACTTTACCAACTTCTTCAAATAAAGGTTCGGGACCGATTTCAAATTTCTAGATCAAGTTGTGCATTCTATTCCTATTTTATTCATATTGTAAAAACCTTACTCTATCCTACCTAGGCTGCAACAACCCACATATTTTACAATTGTATATTTAAATATTTTATTTAAATATAGGATCGTTAGTCGGATTAAAGTCCAAAAAGCTACTTTTTGCAAACAGTCGAATTGAGGCTCGAGACTACTTCCATTGAGTTCAAAACGACATTTACGACCTTTTTAAGTATGAACATCAATATGTTTGAAAGTTGAGTAGAATTTTGACACTTTCATTTAGGGCCTTGGGTTTGAGTTTCAGCCCATTAACCCAACATATTAAACCAACTCCACTCCACTCCTCTTCACTCCTTCATAATACTTCCTAACACTCAAGCTTTAGTAAAAATGGGGGAAAAGATTGAAGACTAAAATTCCTAAACCCTAGCTTTGATTAGGAAACTCAAATTCAAGTCCAAAATCCAAGAGAAGCTTAGGTAAGCATCCTCTACATCTTCTCCATCTCAATCCCTCTTTAATTTTCAGAAATCCCTATAATTTAACTTAGGAAAAACTTCACCTTTGATAATAGATTGAAGATTCTAGAGGTGGAATGTAGAGGAATTGATCTTGCCTTGTTTTAAAAACTTCGCCTTCATTGTTTTTGGGTTTAAAGGTGAGTTTTTGAACTCACATCTATGTCTATATCTTTGATAGTTGTTAGGTTGTAATTCCTATCTTCTATTTCTTGTCTATTTGCCTTTGAATTGAATTGGTTTGATGAATATTCCAATTTTTGGTGTTTTGAAGTCAAAAATCTTTAAAAATCCTATCTTTGATGTTTGAACATTGTTTTTAGGTGTATCGAAGAGCCTATAAGGCTAGGTTGTCGCTTGGCATAAATCCCTAGTCGTTGTGGCTCGTCCAATTGCTTTCGATAGGATTTTGGCCCTTCAAGGGGCTAGCTGAGAATACTGCAAATGGCAGTTCAGTCGATTGAACTGTAAGGTTAGCCGACCGAACCTGGGGACAGAAAATTCTTTGTCCCCGTATTAGTCAATTGACCTTACTGATCAGTCGACTGATCCTGGAAACTAAGAGTTTCCAGGCATGTATCGGTCGACTGACTGCTGCAGTCAGTCGACTGAGCCTGGAAACAGAAAGTTTCCAGGCATGCATCGGTCGACTGACGCTGCAGTCCAGTCGATTGATTCTGGAAAATTAGCATTTTGCCTATTTTAGGCAATTTTTCATGTGAGTTTTCGATTTTTAATCGATTCATGATGACCCGATTTGTTGTTATCATTTATTGACTTTGATGACGTCCTTTTTTCGAGGATTTTTGGGAATATCCATTTTGATGGATTCAGTATCGATTTCTATAGAATTGATTCACGACTTTGTATATGAATTTTCGGTGGTTGATTGTTTTCACAATCATTTTTGTGATTTGTCACTTTAAAATGCAAAGGTTTCTATACTAGTAGTAAATATCCAAACTCTTTCACAAAGATGATTTCAACTCTATTTTAGTACAAAGCTCGTTTATAAAAACCGTTTTCCAATCTATTAGTATACACAAACATTTAACTCATTTGTTCGAGAAATCTAATTAAACGACTTAGCAAAACAGGCGGCATGAAACGCTGGCGTTGACTTTGTCGGTTAATTCTTAGACTCGTTCGATTGAAAATTTTGTGACTATCTTCGAGTGGAAATCTACAATTTGTTCGTAAATATTTAAGTTAAGCCAGTGGTTATGGGACAAGAAGCTAATCGAAATAAGTAGAATAGAAATATTACAGTAATGGCTTCTGAGATGTTACAAGATTTTCATCTCCTATCAAGTGTACAACGTGGATATAATTATTTAAAGGATTTCAAATAGTCTGAAATACCTATCTTAATTATTTTAATTAAAATAAATCTAAAGTTTAAATTTAAAACTTAAACCTTTCAAATAATTCAGTTCCGATAAATAATCTAAATTCAAGAAATTATATGGGTATACGTCATTTCAACCAGTATCCAAAATCAAAATTTCCAAATTAATGGAAACCGCTCGGGTTATCATTTCAATCCATAGTGATAACAGAGATGTATACATAAATAAACATCTAATCATCCAAAATGCCAACTAGTAACATCCATTACAATCCAACATCCAAATCAGCCAATAAATCACAACAATAAATTAATTATCATTATCAAGTGTTTAACTAGCAATTTATATTCAATATTAATTAAAGGGCAATTCAATTCAATATAAATTCAAATTTAACTTAAATGACAATCTAAAAATACCAAACAGCAATCAATAAATTTCTAATCACATCATAAATTTAATTTAACTAACATAAGATAATTTAGCACTCGTGAGTGGGTCAAAATACTCACCTTTTATATTTAGAATGCAAAAATCCAAACCAAGATGCCTTTCCTATAGTCTCCTAACTCAGCCAAACCTATTTCATGTCATCAGGAATTCCAATACGATTCCAAGGGAAGAAAATACGCATGTATTGGAGCTCGTATGTGGAAGATGTAGGATCTAGATTAACCCTAGTGGGGGGGTGAATAGGGTTATAGCAAATTTTCTCGATTTAAACATAAAAACAAACTGCAGAAATAAATATGCTGAAACATACAAAATTTACTCAGCTTCAGCAACCCCTGCCTACTGCTGCATTCCCAGATTTCTATTAGAATTAAACAGTATCCCGCTTACAAACACTCTACTAGACTCGCAAACCCTTTTGCTCCCGCTCACCAACACTCTCATAGACTCGCACACCCTGCTCCGCCTATAGAGTTTCGCTTACTCACAAACTCTGCTCCGTTTATAGAGTTTTGCAAACTCGCACACCCTGCTCACTGAACTAATTCTAACTAGACAATCTGACACTACCTACAACCTAGGTGGTGATTTACAAATTCTTTGACTTGAAAAGAAAAAAAACAACTTCAAAAATACAAGCAGGAGCAAAAATTAAAATATAAACTTGAATCCATAATTTTTGCTCAAAATAAAACTAGACTTAAAACTTAAACCCTATTAACGAATAAAACTAAAACCCCCTTTATAATAAACAAGGCCCCTTTTATGCCCTTTTATTCTTCAACCCGATCCTTTGTTCTTTTGCTATGTGAAGAAAGTGGCGGCCCTATGTTGTTCGATCTGAATTTAGGGCTTCGGCTCTTGCGATCCAAATTGGGACGTTTTCAAATCAATTCTCTGGTTTGCTTGCTCTCGTTCTCTGATGATTTGGTTGACTTCGAGATTGCATTGCTCCTCTGTTTGATCGATTCTCGTTGCTTCGCTTGCTCGTTGTTTAGCAGCCGCTCTTTTGATCGAGTGCGTTGTTGATTCGGTATGTAATTTCTCTGTTTGTTGGTTTGATTGTTTTCCTTTTTCACTCGATGCCAATGATGATAATTTGGGTTTTGTATTTATATGAATTCGTGACACTTGTATTTGCTTCGTTTCAATTTGATACTTTCCAAAACTTCAATTGCCTGATGCTCACGACTTTCCTGATATAATTTTTGTCTTGTTACTCACGGCTTTGATTTTCACGCGTTCGATTTTCTTGAATAAAAAGGCAGAAACTTTCCTCTTTTTAATTTGCTTGTGACTTTGGACCTTTTCAAAGATACGAATTTGATTTTTTGAATTCTGACTTCGGCCATCTCTGTAATATTGAACTTCGTCCATCCACTGTATCATCGATTTACACGGCATTGACTACGTTGTATCACTGTTCCTTTACTATGTTGCATTATTCACTGATGCACTCGAGTTGTTTCAAACATGAACTTGTTGTTTGCTTTTGAGGTAGCTGTTAGTCTGCATTTTTCGATTTCGAACTTGGACTTGTAGTTGTACACTGCATAGTGCATTGCCTTGTTTGTTGTGAAGTTGTGCACTTGCCTGCACTTGTACCTCTGGTTCTTCATGCATGTTCTCTGTTCATTGGTGCATTGAGCATTCTCACTGTATTGCACATTTGTGATCTTCATTTTCACACTACTGACTTGTCTGACCTTGTTGATCCAATTTCACCATGCATTGTTTCACATCAGTTTTCACAGTTGTTTGGAAATTTGCTTGTGTGATCTTGAGTTTCTGGTTATTAGTGCACTGTCACTTGTGTATTGCCTTTGACATCCATGTTCTTCACTGTTTACATCACTGGACTTTGACTTGGTCTTTGTTGTAGTTGCTATGCCTTTGGTCTTGCATTTGTGATCTGATGCAGTTTCATTTCTTCAAATCTGCCTTTAGTTGTATTCATTGTGTTGTTGTCTGGACACATGTTTTATCACTTGAGCTTGCAGTCTTTATTTTTTCTGTGACACTTGTGATATTCATGTTGACTGCTTCATGACTTCAACTGTTTGCATACACTTCATGCAGTCTTCAGTTTGTACTTCTGGTCTTTGCATACATGTGTGTCTGTTGCATTTGAACTGGATTGATTTCATGTTCATGTGTGTCTTCCTATTCACTGTTGCCTGGTTTTAGTCTTGAATGCATCTGTGCATATTGTTGTGTCACTCTTGTAGTTGTAACTGGACATGTTGGTTTAATTGTATTGCAGTTGCATTCACTCGAGTCTTGTATCACTGCATCCATTCTGTAGCATGGTCTGGATTTGTTTTACTTGTGGTCTTGCATCATTTTGGTTGGTGGTGTTCTTTTTCAAAAACTGCTGTCACTGTTGCTCTTTGCATTTTGTCAGTACTTTCACTTGAACTTTTGTGACTTGTGGTTTGAGCCCTGTTGTCTTTATTTGCAGCCTTGACTTTGGTTGATGTTGTCTTGTGTTGAACCCAGTTTCAAAACTCGGGTTTGACCTTGTGCTCGTGTCGTGATTTTGTATATATTGCACGTGATTTGAACCCGGCTTTTCATTTGGGTTTGACCTGTGGTCACCTTTCTCTGTAGCATTATCAAGTGTATATTGATGTGCACGGCCTTGTGGCATGTACAGTGATACACTGTGCATGTCACATTGTTCGTGTATGATGAATTCAAATGTAAATGATGACGAACAACCCAAATAACTAAGGCAAATATTATTTTCAAAAACCATATTTTATTTTATATTGCAAAAAGATTTCTTTTTCAATTTTACTGCGTTAGTGAATATTTTTGCAGATTGCTCAGATGCTGGATTCAAACTGGAATGCAGTTGAAGACAGAATACGAGTGTGAGTGATATGTAGTGAGGTTATTAATGTAAATATAGAATCGTGATGTATTCAGAATTGTATATGTATAGTGAGAGCTTGAAATTGTACTATTCAAAAATGTAATAAATATTTGTTTGAATAAAATTTCTGTTTGAATACAAATTCCATTCAAATTCTGTGTAATTTATTTTATTTAACAAATATCTATTTAATCTATGAAAAATAGAATAGTACATTAACAAATACATTTAAATGAATGTATATATGTTTATTATCATCAAACAAAAATCATATACTTGCATATTCCACAATCTCCCCCCTTTTGATGATAACAAACATATATTCAAGATTTTGACTGAGTTAAATATATTTGCTCAATGATATACACTAATTGCTCCCCCTATTTAAATGCTTCCTCTCCACATGATGCTCCCCCTACATATATGCATACAAATAGAAATATATAAATGAGCCTAGATGCAAATGGAAAATTATTTGACCTTTTCTTGATTCTATTTGAGAAAATCTTAACTTTTCTCTGCCCCTTTTGTTATCAGCAAAAGAATAATAGTGTGAGAGAAAAATAGAGATAAAGTGATCGATATTAATCCAACATTAAACTCAAATTGAATATAAATATTAAACTTCAATAAGAATCAAACAAAAAACCATAACTACCCTTGTTAGGCGCATATTCCACTTTTAGAAATGATGGATATGATGTTCATATAAAATCATACAGTTGAATCTTCTTGTGGTACATTTATATCAGGAATTTGAATATCTACTAATCATGCATAACCGTTAGGACTTTTAAATGAGATTAGTAGTATTCCAATTTAATTTTAAAAATGAATTCAAGTATCTTCTAACCACGCATAACCGTGAGGACTTTTAAATGGGATTAGAATAAACTTGTCTATTAAATCAATTAATTTTGATATGCATTCCATACATGCATAACCGTGAGGACTTTTAAATGAGCATGGAAGCACATAATCAAAAATCCAAGTAATTCACCCATGCATAACCGTGAGGACTTTTAACTGAGAGTGATTACTTTGGATATTTATTTATTTTTACAAAAAAAATGTGAAATGAAAAACAAATGATCCCTGATTATAGTACTACATATCGACAAACTATATTTAAGTTTTGATAAACAATGGTCGATAGAAATATGATAGATATATGAATGATCATGGAATCTTTACACAATAAAAAGTCTTATAACCCTAGTTTAAATTCCTAAAGAAATTTTCCAAATATATTCTCTTGAGTAATATATGTTAATTATCAACACTTATCATCTTTTCAATCACTATTTATCTTTTCGATAATCAGCAGGGAGTCGGATTAGTCAAAATTTGTCATTTAAAATCAAATAAGAATGACTAATCTGAAAATATGGTCAAAAATGATTTTCTCGAAGGGGTTATATGATAAAAATTCTGCTATTTGAAAAATTATTTCAAGTGAAAAATGTGCAGATATTTTCTTTGAGAAACGATGCAGCAAATGAATGTTTCAAAAAATTAATCACGTTCCACTAGTAGTTTTTCTATCAACTAGATTACCAGTATGATCTGCATCTGAGTTTCTCTTTTCAATCCAAAATATCACTAACTAAATTTGATAGACCAGACCATGAAGTGTGCATAAGAAACTCAAACTCAAATTTTTTTTAAAGTGAACAAGTCGGAATAAAAAAATCATTATCTTTACCATATCTCAATATTGGCTGATTTCATTCAGAATATGGTGCAGATTATCACATAAATATACCTTCACCTATTTTACCTTTACGATCATTTTTCGTGATTGCCCATTGTGATTCTGTCACCTTTGTAATAGGCTAAGGAACTTTTCTTTGTTGTCCGTTGTGTTTCTGGAATAGCCAAAATCCAGAGAACACTGTTGTTGTTCCTTAGCCTGCCACCATACCTACACGGGAAAAGATTTATGTGACCTATTTGTTTTTATAGGTCCATGATTGTTAGTGGCAGAAACATTGTGAATAAGCAAACCTTTTGGAATCCAAACTTGTTTAGTCCTTTTATTCTTGTTCCAATAGACATGAAATTTGTTTGTAGAATTCCTAGGAACCCAAACTTGTATAAAATTTGTGTTCTTGTTCCTATGACTACAATTTTCAACACGATGTCCAATGGTTTCCTTAAGACTCAAGTTTTCTTTTTCAAGATTCTCAAAGCTATTCTTAAGTCTTGATAATTCTGAATCTAAAATTTTACATTTTTTACATTCTAGGTTTTGAATATTTTTAAGTTCAGTTTCTAACCTAAAATTTTCACGAGAAAGTTCTCTCCTATCAGATTTCAGTTTTTCAATTTCAGATTCAAGAGTATCAAGTACTTTAGTAAGATCAGAACACATAAAAACAAGGTCTCTATAGGAATAGTCACCTACCTCGCTAGATTCCTCTGAGCTTGCTTCTGAATCTGATTTTGCCATGAGACACAAGTTAGCCTCCTCTGGGCTATTATTAGAAACTTCCTCTCCTTCTTCATCATCCCAAGTTGCTGCAAAAGCCTTCTTCTTCTTTTTCTTTCCTTTGTTGTATTTGAGAAGTGAGCATTCTTGTTTGAAGTGGCCAGGCTTGTTGCAGTTATAGCACGTCAGTTCATTATCGAAATTGTCAGAATCTTTTGACCTATTACCCTTTGTTTTCTTCTTGCGTGGCTTGAATCTTGACCATTTTCTAAGATTATTGACAGCCATTGCAAGCTCTTCAATTGGATCTTCTTCTATATCGCTCTCTTCTTTGCTCTTTAAGGCAATCTTCGTCTTCTTTGATTCGGAGTTGTTGCGTTCTTCCTTTGCTTTTAGCTCAAGCTCATATGTCATCAAGTTGCCAATCAACTCCTCCATGCTTAGTTTACTCAGATCTTTTAATTCTTGGATTGCTGTGACTTTTGCCTCAAAGTTCATCGGTAAGACTCGTAGTATCTTCCACACAAGCTCTACCTCAGTGAAGACCTTCCCAAGCGCTCTAGCATTGTACACCAAAGTTGAAAGACGTCCAAACATATCCTTTATGCTCTCGCCTTTGTCCATCACAAAGTTTTCGTATTCATTGCTGAATAGTGCTAGACGAGACTCCTTGACTTGAGAAGTTCCTTCGTGTGTCACCTCCAAAGTGTGCCAAATTTCCTGTGCTGTTGTAAAATGAGAAATTCTATTAAATTCATTTTTATCAAGAGAACAGATCAAAGCGTTCATTGCTTTGGCATTTGTAGTTTTTAATTTCTTATCGTTAGCATCCCACCTATCCTTAGGTTTAGGAATCTCGGTACAACCAACAGTTATTGTGGGAGGTTTATAGCCAGTTTCAATAATATCCCAAACATCATAATCAATAGAACTAAGATATATACCCATCCTAACTTTCCAATAAGCATAATCACTCTCATTAAACATGGGTGGCCTAACAATAGATTGCCCCTCAGAAAAAGCATTATTTGATGAATTCATGACTCTAGAGTTAAAGAAAAATACCGTGCTCTGATACCACTTGTAGGATCTAAATTAACCCTAGAGGGGGGGTGAATAGGGTTATAGCAAATTTTCTCGATTTAAACATAAAAACAAACTGCAGAAATAAATATGCTGAAAAGTAAATCACACACAAAATTTACCCAGCTTCGGCAACCCCTGCCTACTGCTGCATTCCCAGATTTCTATTAGAATTAAACAGTATCCCGCTTACAAACACTCTACTAGACTCGCAAACACTTTAGCTCCCGCTCACAAACACTCTCATAGACTCGCACACCCTGCTCCGCCTATAGAGTTTCGCTTACTTGCAAACTCTGCTCCGCCTATAGAGTTTTGCAAACTTGCACACCCTACTCACTGAACTAATTCTAACCAGACAATCTGACACTACCTACAACCTAGGTGGTGATTTACAAATTCTTTGACTTGAAAAGAAAAAAAACAACTTCAAAAATACAAGCAGGAGCAAAAATTAAAATATAAACTTGAATCCATAATTTTTGCTCAAAATAAAACTAGACTTAAAACTTAAACCCTATTAACGAATAAAACTAAAACCCCCTTTATAATAAACAAGGCCCCTTTTATAACACTAGGCCGGCCCTTTTATTCTTCAACCCGATCCTTTGTTCTTTTGCTATGTGAAGAAAGTGGCGGCCCTATGTTGTTCGATTTGAATTTAGGGCTTCGGCTTGATCCAAATTGGGACTTTTTCAAATCAATTCTCTGGTTTTCTTGCTCTCGTTCTCTGATGATTTGGTTAACTTCGAGATTGCGTTGCTCCTCTGTTGATCGATTCTCGTTGCTTGGCTTGCTCGTTGTTTAGCAGCTGCTCTTTTGATCGAGTGCGTTGTTGATTCGGTATGTAATTTCTCTGTTTGTTGGTTTGATTGTTTGCCTTTTTCACTCGATGCCAATGATGATAATTTGGGTTTTGTATTTATATGTGTATTTGCTTCATTTCAATTCGATACTTTCCAAAACTTCAATTGCCTGATGCTCACCGCTTTCCTGATATAATTTTTGTCTTGTTACTCACGGCTTTGATTTTCACGCGTTCGATTTTTCTTGAATAAAAAGGCAGAAACTTTCCTCTTTTTAATTTGCTTGTGACTTTGGACCTTTTCAAAGATACGAATTTGATTTTTTGAATTCTGACTTCGGCCATCTCTGCAATATTGA
The DNA here is from genome assembly GCA_030765085.1 of Allium cepa. Classification (NCBI taxonomy): domain Eukaryota; kingdom Viridiplantae; phylum Streptophyta; class Magnoliopsida; order Asparagales; family Amaryllidaceae; genus Allium; species Allium cepa. Next base: position 466,561,466 of record CM060931.1, read on the forward strand.
ACTTCGTCCATCCACTGTATCATCGATTTACACGGCATTGACTACGTTGTATCACTGTTCCTTTACTATGTTGCATTATTCACTGATGCACTCGAGTGGTTTCAAACATGAACTTGTTGTTTGCTTTTGATGTAGCTGTTAGTCTGCATTTTTCGATTTCGAACTTGGACTTGTAGTTGTACACTGCATAGTGCATTGCCTTGTTTGTTGTGAAGTTGTGCACTTGCCTGCACTTGTACCTTTGGTTCTTCATGCATGTTCTCTATTCATTGGTGCATTGAGCATTCTCACTGTGTTGCACATTTATGATCTTCATTTTCACACTACTGACTTGTCTGACCTTGTTGATCCGATTTCACCATGCATTGTTTCACATCAGTTTTCACAGTTGTTTGGACATTTGCTTGTGTGATCTTGAGTTTCTGGTTATTAGTGCACTGTCACTTGTATATTGCCTCTGACATCCATGTTCTTCACTGTTTACATCACTGGACTTTGACTTGGTCTTTGTTGTAGTTGCTATGCCTTTGGTCTTGCATTTGTGATCTGATGCAGTTTCATTTCTTCAAATCTGCCTTTAGTTGTATTCATTGTGTTGTTGTCTGGACACATGTTTTATCACTTGAGCTTGCAGTCTTTATTTTTTCTGTGACACTTGTGATATTCATGTTGACTGCTTCATGACTTCGACTGTTTGCATACAATTCATGCAGTCTTCAGTTTGTACTTCTGGTCTTTGCATACATGTGTGTCTGTTGCATTTGAACTGGATTGATTTCATGTTCATGTGTGTCTTCCCATTCACTGTTGCCTGGTTTTAGTCTTGAATGCATCTGTGCATATTGTTGTGTCACTCTTGTAGTTGTAACTGGACATGTTGGTTTAATTGTATTGCAGTTGCATTCACTCGAGTCTTGTATCACTGCATCCATTCTATAGCATGGTCTGGAGTTGTTTTACTTGTGGTCTTGCATCATTCTGGTTGGTGGTGTTCTTGTTCAAAAACTGTTGTCACTGTTGCTCTTTGCATTTTGTCAGTACTTTCACTTGAACTTTTGTGACTTGTGGTTTGAGCCCTGTTGTCTTTATTTGCAGCCTTGACTTTGGTTGATGTTGTCTTGTGTTGAACCCAGTTTCAAAACTCGGGTTTGATCTTGTGCTCGTGTCGTGATTTTGAATATATTGCACGTGAGTTGAACCCGGCTTTTCATTTGGGTTTGACCTGTGCTCACCTGTCCCTGTAGCATTATCAAGTGTATATTGATGTGCACGGCCTTATGGCATGTACAGTGATACACTGTGCATGTCACATTGTTCGTGTATGATGAATTCAAATGTAAATGATGACGAACAACCCAAATAACTGAGGCAAATATTATTTTCAAAAACCATATTTTATTTTATATTGCAAAAATATTTCTTTTTCAATTTTACTGCGTTAGTGAATATTTTTTGCAGATTGCTCAGATGCTGGATTCAAACTGAAATGCAGTTGAAGACAGAATACGAGTGTGAGCGATATGTAGTGAGGTTATTAATGTAAATATAGAATCGTGATGTATTCAGAATTGTATATGTATAGTGAGAGCTTGAAATTGTACTATTCAAAAATGTAATAAATATTTGTTTGAATAAAATTTCTGTTTGAATACAAATTCCTTTCAAATTCTGTGTAATTTATTTTATTCAACAAATATCTATTTAATCTATGAAAAATAGAATAGTATATTAACAAATACATTTAAATGAAATTATATATGTTTATTATCATCAAACAAAAATCATATACTTGCATATTCCACAGAAGATATCTAGGTTATAAAGATATATTAAAAAAATGTACACATTTAATTATTAAAAGAAGAAACTTTAATAACTCACATTTCCAAATTTGATGTACCCAAAACAAAGGCAAGAAGTAGAAAGCCAAAATCATAAAAGCTAATTCACTTTGTTTTTTTTTTAAGGCTTCTTGCAAAAGAAGGCAAGGTGATGAGAAAAGGTGCAGATGTGGTTGCGGAAGAAATAGATGCTCACACTTTTTTTTTGAAAATAGCTTCAGTAAAAAGGAATTGGCAGTAAGTAAATGAAGGTATAAAGCTATGCTGACAGTGAGACTTTAGGGGAAAAAAATAAGGCCCTGATGTTTGAAAAATAATGAAGTTCTAGGGGAAAGAATGAGATATGATATGAAACAAAAGAAGAAAGGAAAGTAACAAACAAAATAGGTATGGAAGGGACAAATAAAATGAAGCTATATGATCTAAGTAAATGCTTTGGTAATAAAACAAACAAAAGGGAAGAATGAGAAAGGATGTGAATTCACGTTTCAACTATATCAGAGAATTGTAATAAAACCAAAACGTGAAAATAGTGGCAGGTTTGAATAATAAGGAAATAAAGGGACCACATAGGATCTAATTAATTACATGTTCCACTCAATTAAATATACTAACACCAAATATATTTTTTTACACCCGTTTAAACATAATTAACATATAATAAATAAATTTGAATGCAACAATCAATGCAATGTTACATAAAATAAAAGATGATCCGAAACTAAAATTCAAGTTTTTTTTTCAAAATTAAAGTTTTTCTCAAAGCGCAATCACGAAACCTAAAATGTAAATTTAATTTAAATTTCAAGATTAGTTTTAAAATCACTTATATATAGCTTCAAATTGATATTTAATGACTGTAAAATATTGTTTTAAAATTCATTTTTTTCTCCTTTTATAAATTTATTTTTACCTTCAAAATGAAAATGTTCATTTTATTTTCATTAAGACATTCATTTTATTTTAACAATAACGTATGTTTCTTTCGTTAAATCCATTAATTAAAATTAGTGTTTCTTTTTTTTACTCTTTTAAATTGAAAAATTCTAAATCGACGTAATTGTAATTAATTTCAAAATTACACTTTAAAATGGATCCTAAAGAACATACATTTCTTTCATTAAACGCCATTAATTTCAATTAAATTCTCTTTCCCTTTTATTGAAAAATTTTAAGTCAAATTAACGGCAATAAATTAATTAATTAATTTAAATATCATTATATATTTATTTTGATTTTCGTCTTATTATTCAATCAATTATCATCTTATGGATATACCTAACGTTGGTTAACCATATCATTACCTTAGTCTTCTATAGTTATCACTTTAATTCATATTAACTGCAATAAGTAATTAGATTAATTACAATTGATTTTCAATTAGTTTCAATAGATTAAATAAATAGGTGATAAATGACAAATGTTACCTTTTACTTAATCACATTTATAAGTTTACTATTAATAACAAATGTTATGACTACTTACACAAACCTGATTATACTCAATTTTCCATTAATTTCATATAAATTTTTCCCTTTTTATATAACATTTAGTTCATTTCCTTATTTCAACTTATCACCAAATAACTTTACAATTATTTCAATTACTGACATACAATTCCAACATTAAACCCAACATTTATTTGCCTTAATTCCATTAATTACCATTCAACATTCAAACGGATAAATTAATGAGAAAATAGTTAATACAATCATTTATAATAATAATTTAGACCAATTATCTTATTCTTTACAGCCAAAGGTTAAAATTTTCTTACCCTAAAAGTATTTGTATTCAATATTAACCTATTTCAATTAATTACATAAAAGTTCACCATTAACTACATCATTTAATTTATTTCATTATTTACAATTATAACCAAGTCAACCTACAATTTATTTCAATTGATTTGAAATTACATTAAATAGTTATCAACAACATTCAAACAACATCACTAATGTCATATTCAGTATTAGCCAATTCTAATTGATTACATATAATTTCAACATTCAATGTATTTCCTTATTTATAGTTTATAACCAATTATAACTTTACAGTCACTTCAATCAATTGGAATTTCATTAAAATAGTTAGCAATTACCTTATATTGACATTACTAACTTTACATTCTAGTTACTACTCTCATTATAACATCACAAATTTTAGTTTTATTTCAATATAAGATTCTAAAACCTTATTTAATTAATATTTTAATTATAAAAGAATACGGGTCGTTACACTCTTCTTCACTTAAAACTTTTCGTCCTCGAAAAGGGAAGAGGAGGAAATAAGGAATCGATATATTTTATTCAAAGTATTAAATTTATAAACAATTAATTTTCATAATTAAGTAATATAAATATAATATACAATTAATAACAAGTAAATCTTCATATTCATGTATACCAAATTTGAAAATATTTCACTTTCCATAAAATTTCTAAATTTAAAACACGGAAAATTTCGACAGAGTCTCCTTTGTACGGAGAGGTCCGAGAGAAATAATAATATCAATAATTACAATATATAAATATATAATTATAATATTTCAAAAATAAACATCCCAAACCATGGGAAAATAATATAATATTTCTAAAAACCCATAATCCGAAAGCGTACCTATTTGTTGGGCAAACAACGCTTAATTTATGAAACCAAAAGTAGTGATTATTACTTCCATAAACTTGTACTTCACTTATAAAATCTGAAGAAGTTAATAATTTTGTGAAAAGAGATATATTTAAGTTTTTTCAATTAATAACAAACAACTCAACACAACATAATAATAGTCACATGCAAGTAAACAACACGACCACCATATGTAACAAAGGAATCGATCATACGTCCATAACAACCAAACTAATGATTTGTTCAGGTTCAGAAACTTTTAATCGTGCAAGATGATAAATAAACTATTAAGTGTATCCTATGCTCAACAGCCTTAGATAATTACTTGATAGATTATCTATACATCCTTATACAGTTAGAAGTATCCTTTTCTAACATCCCACAAGCCAAAACAACAAATAATTTCAACACAATATTTAAGTTTATTCAATTGGTTTCTTTTTACATCATTACTATTCATTTTTTTCCTTCATATAGCATCCTTTTCTTTTTCTTTCATGTACTTACATAAATTATTTCATAATATTAACTTACATTCATAGCATTTCTTGTACATCAAAATTCTTATTTAGAAATAATTTCATTGAACACTTCCATTACTTAAGTTTACTTGTATAATATTTTATTACATATTCTATTAATATTTCAACTTATTAAACGTTTCTGGTAAGTTATATATATTTTTAAAATGTAATTGAGTGTTACACACAAGTTTTTCGTATTCGTCCTTAAAGAGAAAAGAAATATTTCAATATATATATATAAATTCAATTAAAACATTTAACCTCATTTACTTAATAAGAATATAAGATATACTTAAAACATCTTCGTAGCATTATGCAAGAAATTTCCAAAAGTTTAAACAATGTTAGAAGTTTATATCAAACATTATGATAATCCTCATTTTTTTATAAAGTTCCTTAAATCCTATAATTTATTAGACTCATGTTTTTAAATAAGTATAACCCTAGATCATTAAACTTACACTAATAGTATACTCAAATCTTAAATTAAATATCCAAATCAAAGTATAAAATTTCATATCTTCGAAATTAATTTTACACACTTGTTTAAAATGAATATTCAAATCATGGAAAAACATTTATTATGGTTTAACACAAAAAAAAGTAAAATAGTGAATAAACCTATGAATTTACTGTTAATGCTTCGAAATCAAGTAAATATTTCAAACCATAGTTCTAAAATAGAGATTCAAATTTATTGGTAAGTATATTACTATAAATAAAAATTCGCAAATCATATTTTTCCCATTTATATAATATCTTCAAATTACACATTCAAATAAACTTATACAAATTTCACTTGAAATATTCATTTGAAAACTTCATTTCCAAATCATCATCTTTAATACTTTACGAAAAAAAATCATTTGTAAAATTTCTTGCTTCGTTTATAAATACCACATAAATTTTTTAAATGACCTCCTTATAAATATGTGTAAATTATTTGAAAACAATTATTACATCACTACTATATTTAAAAAGAAGTTATTTAAAACCTTAAATACAATATTTATAAATTTTATTGGTTTCAAATCTCATAATACTTTCAAATATCATTAATAAATCAATAATCATTAACTTTAAATATGTTTTATTTAATTAATAACTTCTCACAATATTTACAACACTAATGATTTACTATTATACCATGTTGTACATAAATAACTATATTTTAAACATTTCTAAATTCTTTAGAAATGAAAAAAATGAGCAAAATATTCTTTATATAATGCTTTATCAAAATACTTTTATCACTCGATGTTTTAACAAGTTTATCCTCATTCTTACAGACTCTGGTCGTATGTTGATCAGGCGTAAGACTAGAAATCTCCAAGTACTTATTAGACCTATTTCAACAGCCAGTGAAAAATATTAAAATAAACGGGTATGAGAAGTACCACTCAAAATCTAATGTCAAATGATGTTGTTATGATAGCAGTGACCTGCTGCTGATCTAGTGTTTACGCAATGGACACAAAACTTTCCAAGAGATCCTTCCACCTTTCGGATTCTAGAAAAATATTGTAGCCATTTCATAAACAAGGGACCATCGACCCCTGCTGCAGTGGTAACTGCCGATTCAGTGATTTACATGATGGATGTACTTCCTTCTCGGAAGATCCATAAACAATAAATCCTAGGATCGAAAGCGCCTCCATTGGGTAAACCAAATAACCATCTACCTTAGAAAAAAATTGAGAAACTCATGATTTTAAGTTCGAACAACCATATCGGTTTGAATCCATTTCTGAATTTATCCAAGTATATTAGAGTTTATCGGTCGAATCCATTCCTAGATTCCTGAAGTCCATCTGGATCGAAACATATCATAATATACTTCTTTGTGGAGGGCATTTCCCCATACCTCTTACTTCAAAATATATCATACCATGTATAGTAAGTACCCTTTCAAAATCATAGCTTCAAATATGGCACTTATATAAATTCCATTATATATAAGATTTCATTTTCAGATAAAGTACTTTCTAAAATTAATAATCTCGAATATATCAAATAATTCTTATATAAATTCTATTATATATATGATTTATCTCTTTAGATTGAATACCTTCCAAAATCAGTAGTTTTTAAAATCACTTTATACTTATATAAAGTCTGTCTTATATAAGAATAAATTTTTTTCCAAAATCAATTACGCTACATGAAGAGCCATATGGGATTGAAAATCTTTGATTTATAAAAGCTTTTGAATCTAGAATAATTTGTATAAAATGGTTTTATTAAATACTTTTGTATATAAAATAGTTTGTAAAATAGTTTGTATATAAAATAGTTTGTAGAATAGTCTGTAAGATCGTTTTTGTAAATAAAATAATTTGCAAATAGTTGGTATATAAAATTGTCTGAAAAATAGTTTGTGAGATAGTTTTGTAAATAAGATAGTCTGTAAAATAGTTTTTTATATAAAATATAATAATATATTTTGTGCAAGAAAAATAAAAGAAAATGGTTTGTAAAATGGTTTTATATTAATAGTAGTTTTGCATAAAAGAAAATTCCAATTTAAATTACAAAGATATCCAACCCAACATCTTTCAATTTCAATGTCAAAGCATATCAATAATATTAGAACATAAGATGCACATATGTCATCATTTCGCAAAATCATGTTCAATCGCTTGCTCGATTACACAAGTCCACTTTCGAACTAGTATTTTTCATTCAAATTCCCTAATGCGGACTTCGATAAAGTTTCTTGACTAGAAACCATCATTCTCCTTGCATATTCATATATTATGATAGAGAATTATAGAATCAACGCAAAATCTATATCGAGTATTCGCCATAAAGAATCTAATGAAAAATCCTAACACGAAGTGGTGTAATTTACATAGAACTTGTGTACTCAAAACCAAATCAAATTAATTTTGAAAATAAAACAATATACATACAACTTACGTAATTATTCCAATTTATTTCATCACAATTACATTTCAATTAAATTCATTACTAATCTCGTTGATTAACACAAGTGTCACTTAATACTTTAATATCTGTTTCACAGCTCTATTCAATATAAAACATAACATATTCATTCTCACAACATTGCTTATATTTCTCTTCATTTTAAATTACATTCACTTTCGCATGTAATATTTCTCATTTAATACCACATTTATTTGTGAATCATTTCATAAGAAATTTCCTTTAGTTTATAACCAAATTATAAAATCTTAACTTCTTTTATTGCAACTTATATTATAACCAAATTATCACAACTTATATTATAACCATTTATTGCAACATTCATTTATTTCATAAACAATTTACAAGTTGTGACTTTATTTATAATCATTTCACTTTTAGTTCATATTTTCTTATCCAATTAGTTTCACCTTTACATTTCAAATTTATTTTCTGACACATTTCACAAGTTTAATTAAGTTTATAAACATTTTTTTCCTAATTTAATCTCTTTTACAACATTTCCTTAATCACAATTTCAATTTAAACATCCCAAGGCTTAAAGTTCACATTTCTATATTATTACAATACATGCCAATAATGTATACAACAAATTCTATTCATTTACTAAACATAGATATAACAAATTTAACCTTGTTTCACTTGCTTTCAATTTAAGGTTACCGAATACAACTACGTAATTCAAAAAAATTTCTACATTTCACCTTATATATTAATTCAAAAGTTTCGACAATCCAAAATTTTCAAATATTCCATTTTATTTCAATAATTGAAACTATCGGTCAACAAACAAAAAAAATTCAACATTTCAATTTCATAAACAAATATCCTAATTATTCATTTTTTTCTCTAATACACTATTATTAACTAGTGTATAATCCATTAATTCAGTCAACAATAATAAGCCAATGCTTATAAACTAACAAAAACTCAACTAATCAACAATAAATGATAATAACTAAATGTTACCATTTCATAAATCAAACACATTACAAATAATTATATTTGGTTAAAAGTTCATTCCTTTATATCTATCATATAATATTAGGAAAAACAATTTCATTTCAAAACTTATATAAAACATTTTTATAACACTAACAAATACGTAGACAACTCATTCTAGGGTATTACTATCCTATCTCTAATGAGTTAACCCCAACAGGCTAAGGTATGTCTAAACCAAAGCTCCGATACCAACTATAACGACCCACCTTTTTGGACGGTTTAGATCGATAATAAACCACACATGTCAACTCAAACAATTCCAAAGGGATGATTGTTAATGGGGTAACTAAAAAATTATTAGAAAAGAAGGAAAAACAAAACACAGAATCTCACGATGGAATGATAAAATATAATAATCAAATAAACAGTTCATAAAGTTGTTTTACAAATGGCATTTGATTACACTTTTACAATACAAATCAGAGTTATACATACAGTACAAATAAATAAATAATGCAGCGGAACATATGATTTAGTGGAATAATTAATAATAAATAGTAGACCCATCTCCATCTTCATCCTTCAAAATAAAATGGTCTTCAATACACTGAAAAGCTCAGACTGACCCAAGCGTAATGAAAAGACAAAACACTTGAGTCAGGACTAAAAGATCTTATGTAAGTCAAATCAAAATAAGTAGAATAGAAATATTACTGTAATGGCCTTTAAGATGTTACGGGATTTTCATCTCCTATCAAGTGTATAACATGGATATAATTATTTAAAAGATTTTAAATAATTCGAAATACCAATCTTAATCATTTTAATTGAAATAAATCTGAAGTTTAAATTTAAAACTTAAATCTTTCAAATAATTCAATTCCAATAAATAATCCAAATTCAAGAAATTATATAGGTATATGTCATTTCAATCAGTAGCCAGAATCAAAATTTCCAAATCAATGGAAACCGCTCAGGTTATCATTGCAATCCATAGTGATAACAAAGATGTATAGAAAAATAAACATAAAATCATCCAAAATACCAACCAGCAACATCCATCACAATCCAACATCCAAATCAACCAATAAATCACAACAATTAATTGATTATCATTATTAGGCGTTTAACTAGCAATTTATATTCACTATTAATTAAATGGAATTTAAATTCAATATAAATTCAAATTTAACTTAAATGACAATCTAAAGATACAAACAACAATCAATAAATTTCTAATTACATCATAATTTAATTTAACTAACATAAGATAATTTAGTATTTGTGAGTGGGTCAAAACACTCACCTTTGATATTTAGAACGCAAAAATTCAAACAAAGATGCCTTACCAATAGTCTCCAAACCTATTTCATGTCGTCGGTAATTCCAATACGAGTCAAACGGAAGAAACTATACATGTATCGGAGCTCGTATGAGGAAGATATTTAATTTGTGAGGATATACTAAAAAAATACATATATATTTAATTATTACAATAAGAAACTTTAATAACTTATGTTTTCAAATTTGATGTACCCAAAACAAGGGTAAGAAGTAGAAAGCCAAAACCATGAAAGCTAATTCTCATTGTTCATTTTTTTGAAGGCTTCTTGCAAAAGAAGGCAAGGTGATGAGAAAAGGTGCGGATGTGGTTGAGGAAGAAATAGATGCTCACACTTTTTTTTGAACATAGCTTTAGTAAAAATGAATTAGTAGTAACTAAGTGAAGGTATAAAACTATGACGACATTGAGACTGTGAGGAAAAATATTAGAGGCCCTGATGTTTGAAAAATAATAAAGTTCTAGGGGAAAGAATGAGATATGATATGAAACAAAAGAAGAAAGGGAAGTAACAAACGAAATAGATTTGGAAGGACAAATAAAATGAAGCTATATGATCTAAGTAAATGCTTTGGGTAATAAAATAAACAAAATGGAAGAGTGAGAAAGGATATGAATTCTGTAACAACCCGCATATTTTACGATTGTATATTTAAATATTTTATTTAAATATAGCATCGTTAGTCGGATTTAAGTCCGAAATGCTATTTTTGCAAACAGTCGAATTGGGACTCAGGACCACTTCCATTGAGTTCCAAATGGCGTTTGCGACCTTTTTGAATATAACCATTGATATGTTTGGAGTTGAGTAGAATTTTTATGTTTCACTTAGGGCTTTGGGTTTCGGTTTTGATTTCAACCCACTAACTCAACTCATCTTATATCCGAACACCACCGCCCTCTCCTCTTCATTCATTCTATTATTTTCCTAACACTTCAAGCTTTAGCAAAAATGGGGGAAGAGATTGGAAACTAAATCCTAAGCCCTAGATTCTTTTGTGAATTCAAGTTCTAGCTCCAAAATCAAAGAGAAGCTTAAGTAAGCATCCTCTTCTTCTTCTCTATCTCCATCTCTCTCCAATTTCAGAAATTTCCTATAACCTAACTTAGGAAATATTTGCTTATGATCTTAGATTGAAGCTTTTAGAGTTGAAATTGAAGAGTAGTTGATATTCCCTTTGTTTTTAAGCTTATCCTTCGTTGTTTTCTGAGTAAAAGGTGAGTTTTTGATCTCACATCTATGTCTATAACTTTCTTTGTTGTTAGGTATGAATTCCTAACATCTATTCTTGTTCATTTGCTTTGGATTGAATTGGTTTTATGAATATTCCAATTTTTGGTGTTTTGAAGTCAAATCTTTAAAAATCCTAGCTTGATGTTTGAACATGTTTTTGGTGGTGTATCGAAGAGCGTATAGGGCTAGGTTGCCGATTGACATAAACCTTTAGCGCCCATCGCTCGCCCGATCGCCATTTGTTTAGAATTTTGCCCTTGGAGGGCTAGGCTGAAAATACTGAAAATTCCAGTTCAGTCAACTGAAACAGAAAGTCAGTCGGCTGAACCAGAACCCTGGGTCACTCGACTGAGCCTGGAAGCCGAAAGTTTCCAGCATGTTTCAGTTGGCTGATCACCCTGGTTCAGTCGACTGAACCTGAAAACAGAAAGTTCCCAAGTACTGTGTCAGTCGATTGACCACCCTGATCCAGTCGACTGAATCTGCTATCTCGGCCAATTTTGCCTTTTTGTGTGGATTTCCAATTTCTAATTGATTCTAGTGGATCCGATTTGTTATTATCACTTTTGTTGACTTTGATAACTTCTTTTATGGGATTTCGGTAATATCCATTTTGATGGATTTTATATCTTCGAATGTGAATTTCTAGTGATTGATTGCTTCTACAATCATTTCTATGGTTTGTCACTTTAAAATGCAAAGGTTTCTATACTGGTAGTAAATATCAAAACTCTTTCATCAAAACGATTTCAACACTATTTTAAATACAAAGCTCGTTTATTAAAACTGTTTTCCAACCTATTAGTGTATGCAAACCTTTACCTCGTTCATATGAGAAAATCTAATTAAACGGCTTAGCAAAACAAGTGGTATGAAACGCTTGCGTTTACTTCGTCGGTTAATTTTTGGACTTGTTCGATTGAACTCTTATAACAATTTTCGAGCGGAGATCTACAATTTGTTCATAAATATTTATGCTAAGCTAGTGGTTATGGGACATGAAGCTAAATTTATTTATTTACTAACGTAGTGTAATTCACACTTTTTATCGATCAATGATGATCATTTTGTGATTTAGACTAGCGATATGCCATGTCTCTTTGTCCACGTGGGGGACTGTACCTCGTTTTATTGAGTTTCGTCTCATTTCATTTATAGGCTAACGACCTATTGGTTCTTTGGAGTTTCGACTCATTTTTGTGGGCTAGCGACCCATGTTCTTTTATGGAGTTCGGCTCATCGGACATATCGTTGTACTACGTCGTTGTACCGGGTTATCAGATTCATCGGGCGTACCGTTGTACTACATCGTAGTTCTGAATTATTTGAGTTTCAGGCTCCTCAGGCATACGGTTATTGTACTACGTCGTTGCACTGGCTCTATGGTTAACGACCATGGGTTAGCGACCCGTTTGTGATAGACGTATTGGTGAGTTTTCATGCTCCCGTTTGTGATAGGCCTCCCTTCCCCTTTTGTTTTCTAGATTTCTAATTTGATGATTTCTAGAATTTGTGTTTCACCTATTTTGTTATTGGCATTGATATATTTTTCAATATTTGTGGTTTGGTGAATAAAATAAAGAATATGACATTCTTTTTTATTTCTGAGATCCTTGAGATATTGTATGATTTTGTGTTATCTAATGTATACTTTTCATAGTATAGCATTATTTTTATCAAACGTTTGTGTTATATCTCTTATCCTATCTTATTTTATCTGATATTTATAGCTAGACTGATCCGTTTATTATTTTCTTATTAAATAATACTCGGGTTAGACTGAGATGTTATAGACGCTTCTGCTTGACTCCTTATCTGGAACCATCATCTGACTTTTGTCTAACTATTTAGTTTAGTAGTTTTTGTTGTTATACATTCAAGATAGAGATTCTTTGATGTATACTTATTCTTTTGCCTAGCACTTGTATCTATTCTTTTGTGATGTAGTGGATCTTGTATGACCACTACTTTGATGTACACTTTCATGTGTTATATTCATATCTGTTTCCGCCTTTGTGATATGGAAATTTGTGACTGATTTTTGTTATGCTTATTTCTATATTTGTTTCCGAGGTCCACATAGCCACTGGGTGCTAGCTTTGCATTTGTGTTTGATATGTCGGATTTCCTCTTGAAATGAAATGCGTGACATACCATCTGACATGTCGGTATTCACACAAAGCAATTACACGGATGGCCGTTCCTCAACAGCCTTATTCTTCGTGCTAGTTGATGGCATTATCTCGTAGTGTCCTTAGCTAGCCTGAGTGTAGAGGTGGGGCATCACAGCTTGGTATTAGAGCCAAACTTTGGCACAATGTAGAATAATCTAGCAAAGATCATTGTCCTAAGTCCTTCTTAGGAGTCGTGCTTTAGGATTTATCCGAATCTTAGGACCCGTTCTATCCTATTTTCTTTTATGGTGCTTTATTTTATCAATCATGATTGTTTGATATTCATTTTGAGAATAACCTTTTTCTTCTTTCTTTCTTTCTTAAAGAAGAGAAATGGTTAGACTAGGCTGTCCCAGCGCTAGTCAATCTAGTGCTACTCCTCAGGATGGAGTATTTATGTCTGCCTGACAGCTTCTAGACCTTGTAAAGAATGCTCAGGCTGTCGGACCCATTCTAGAGCCTACTCACACTAAATTTGGGTTTGCACGCCTGTGCAGTGATTATACCAATTTGGGTGAAAAGCCATTCAAGGGTTCCGAAAGTGTTATAGAAGTCCATTCTTGGCTTAGAACATGCGATCGCATCTTTTCTTGCATGAATCTTATTGATCATCGAGTCCAAGTGGCTTCTAGTATGCTCTAAGAAAGAGCATTAGATTGGTATGAGCTTCTGATTTCTAAAATTATTGAAGAAAATCTTACTTGGGAGCAATTTCGGAAAAGATTTGAATTGAAGTTTGTGCCGAAAGCTGAAAAAGTAACTTTAGCTCGGCGCTTTATTGACCTTGTTTAAGGTGAATCTTCTACGACGGATTACGTCGCATCTTTTGAATCCTCTCTAAATATGGGGTCGAGTACATTAATACCCCATTGAAGAAAAATCAAAGATTTGTCTATGGATTGAATAAGAATCTCAAAAAGCCATTACTTCTGAAATTGGAAGTTTCTTTCGACCAACTTGTTGGTATCGCTCTTCGACTCGAAGAGGCCGATAAAGAAAGTGATGTTGAAGTTGTGTTGCCAAACCGAACTTCAACAACAAGAAGAAGAGGCCTATTAAGTTCAAAGGTCCTAATACGCATAAGAAGGGGAAACAAGCAACCCCGGTAGCAAAGACTTTTACCTCTAGTCATGGGTAATGCAACAATTGTGGTTCTAAGGACCATTTCGCTAATAGATGCCCGAAACCTATCTTTTGTCATTATTGCAAAAGTTCGGGTCATCTTTTATCTTCTTGTCCTAAATTTCAAAGCAAGAATGAGGGAAAGCTAAATGTTGTGCAAGCCCCTAGTAACACTTCTCGTGGTCAAGGTATTTCTCATTCTATCCTTGATAGCATTATTATGTTTCGTGATCATCCTATTCGAGGTCATTTTGATACGGGTGCATCCCATTCTTTTATATCAAAAGAACTTGTTGATACTTTTTCTTTAAGTGTTATGGCTTTGATAACTTCTTTGAGAATTGAGAATCCGGTTGGTGGATCCGCAACACTCATACTTTGTAAAGATGTCGAGATTATTTTATGTGATTATTCTTTCCGAGTCGATTTGCATGTCACGTGTTACTTAGGCTTTGGAATGATTTTGAGAATGGATTGGCTTAACCGTTATGAAGCCCATATCCTATGTCCTGAGCGGACTATTCATCTTCGACATCCTTAATCTGTTAAGCAGATTTCTATTGTTCTTAAACATTCGGATTCCAACTTGGCAGCATCCTTATATTCTCTAAACCCTCAAGATGACGATCATGATGATAAGGAAAATGTCTTTTCTCTTTTTCACGTTGTTCATGAATTTTTCGACATATTTTAGCCCGTTTTAGGATTACCACCTAAGCGAGCAATTGAGTTCATAATTAATCTAATCCTTGGAGCTCTACCTATCACTCGTCCTCCTTATCGTATGTCTAATAAGGAAAATGAGGAGATGCGTAAATAATTATCTGAATTGAAAGTGAAGCAATTTATTTGCTCTAGTTCCTCTCCTTGGGGAGCTTCGGCTATTTTTGTGAAGAAATCAGATGGTGCACTTAAGCTTTGCGTTGACTACCACAAGCTTAATGATCTTACCGTTAAGAATAAATACCCTTTACCTTGGATTGATGATTTATTTGACCAACTTTATGATGCTAGAGTATTTTCACGGTTAGACTTAGCAACCGGTTTTCATCAGCTTCGTATTGTAGAGGATAGCATTCCTTTGACATCGTTCCATACTCCTTATGGATCTTATGAATGGCTTGTTATGCCATTTGGTTTAACGAATGCTCCAGCTTATTTCATTGACCTTATAAATCGAGTTTTCAAAGACTTCCTCGATCGATTTGTTCTCATCTTTATAGATGATATTCTTGTTTATTCTAAAACTGAGGAGGAGCATGAAAAGCATCTTCGGATTGTGTTGAAAACTCTTAGGAGCAATCAATTGAAAGCAAAATATTCTAAGTGCCACTTTTGGCAATCTCGTGTGAAATTTCTCGGTCATATTATTTCCGAGTTCGGAATTTCCATGGATCCTTCAAAGATCGAAACAAATAAAAATTGGAAGAGACCGGAGAGTGTGACGGAAATCCGTAGTTTTCTTAGATTGGCGGGTTATTACAGTCGGTTCATAAAAGACCTTTCCTAAATTTTCATGCCTCTTACTAGTTTGACAAAGAAGGGAGTTAAATACATTTGGTTAGACAAATGTGAAGCTACTTTTCAAAGATTAAAAGAACTCCTTTTCGATGCTCCTATTCTTGTGATTCCTAAATGGAACCAAGACTTTATTGTTTATGCCGATGCTAGTCGTGTTGGTTTGGGGGTCGTTCTCTTGCAAAGGGAACGTGTTATTGCTTATGCTTCTAGGCAATTAAAGCCTGCCGAGACTAGATATGCCACTCATGATTTAGAACCTGCAGCTATTGTTTCGCTCTTCGAATTTGGCGTCATTATCTTTTGGGAGAGAAATTTGTTCTCTATACCAATCATAAATCTTTGAAATATTTATTTTCTCAAAAGGAACTTAATTTGCGTCAACAACGTTGGCTTGAGTTTCTTACATCTTATGACCTTGATGTTCTTTATACTCCCGGAAAGGGAAATCGTGTTGCCGATGCCCTTAGTCGTAAGAAACAAGCAGTTGTTTCCATGATCATATCCGAATGGAATGATCTCGAGACTTTATCCACTTATGAAATTTGAGATCGTGAATCCAATTTATGTTCATCTCTTGTTCTATGTAGCCTTGAGGCTCATCCTTCTCTCTTAGACCGCCTTCTTGAAGCTCAAAATCTAGATCCCGAATCGTCTCTTCTTAGCCAAAATTGTAGGGATAAAATTGATATTGAAGGTTTGAAGGACTTTGATATTGATGCTCGTGGCGGCATTCGAAAATTTGGTAGACTTATTGTGCCAAATATTAGTGATCTTCGTAAAGACATTTTAGAAGATTCTCATTGTTCTAAATTTACCATTCACCCCGGGTAGCAGTAAAATGTACGCGGATATGAGACGACTTTATTATTGGGATGGGATGAAATCAGATATTGCTAACTGTATTAAGCATTGCATGACTTGTCAACTCGCAAAGGCCGAGCATCAAAGGCCCGGTGGGTTATTGCAACCTTTGGACATTCCAATTTGGAAGTAGGATCAAGTCTCCATGGTCTTTATTAACGGACTTTCCCATTCTCGTTCGGGCCATGATAGCCTATGGGTGATTATGGATAGACTTATAAAATCCGCCCATTTTATTCTCGTTCGGTCCAATCGGATCGTACCTATTTTGACCAAACTCGTTGTTAGAGAAATTGTTAAATTGCATGGAGTTCCTACTTCTATTGTTAGTGATCGCGATCCATTGTTTACCAGTGGATTTTGGAAGAGTCGTCAAAAAGATTTGAGAACGAAGCTTAAATCTAGCACCGCTTATCATCCTCAGTCCGATGGACAAACCAAGCATGTGAATCAAACTCTTGAAGATCTTCTTCATGCATGTGTTCTTCATTTTGGTGGAAGTTAGGAAGATCACATTCCTCTTGTTGAGTTTTCCTATAATAATAGCTTCCAATCTAGTATTGTATGGCACCTTTTGAGGCACTTTTCCGAAGGCCATGGCGATCTCCTTCTTGTTGGCTTGAGGCCGGTGAGAAGCTGGTTTTAGGTCCAGATTTTATTCATGATTCCACAGATAAGATTGACCTTATTCACCCTAGGATGAAAGAAGCCCAAAGTAGACAAAAATCCTATGCCGATAACGGAAGAAGGAAATTATGATTTTCTATGGGAGATTTGGTGTTTATTCGTGTTTCTCCTATGAAGGGTGTTGTGCATTTCAGTCGATCGGGAAAATTAGCACCTCAATATGTTGGTCCATTTTCCATCACCGAACGCGTTGGTTCCGTGGCTTATTGTCTTTTATTACTGGCTCAATTTTCTGCTATTCATGACGTGTTTCACGTCTCTCAATTACGGAAATGCCTTCGAAATTCCGATTCTATTGTTGAGCCCGGTGTTGTGGAAGAAATTGAAGTTTCTCCTAATTTGACTTATGAGCAACGTCTTATTAGTATCATTGCCACAGCGGTTAAACACCTTCGAAATAAAGATGTCCCGCTTGTGAAAGTTCAATGGTCCTCAAATCCTAAGGATTGTTGTTGGGAATCTAGAGAATTCATCGAGCGAACACATCCGGACTTACTCTCTCATGCTCTTTAAGGTGAACTTCTTACTTCAAATTTTCTTTTGAGTTGATGTGCTTTTATGGTTGTTACTTTTTATTTTCTTCTTAAGTATTGCGAGGATGCAATTTCTTTAAGGATGGGAGTCTGTAACAACCCGTATATTTTACGATTGTTTATTTAAATATTTTATTTAAATATAACATCGTTGGTCGGATTTAAGTCTGAAATGCTACTTTTTGCAAATAGCCGAATTAGGACTCGGGGCCACTACCATTGAGTTCCAAATGACGTTTGCGACCTTTTTGAGTATAAACATTAATATATTTGGAGTTGAATTTTGATGTTTTCACTTAGGGATTTGGGTTTGGGTTTCAGCCCACTAACCCAACTCATCTTATATCCTAACTCCACCCCCTCTCCTCTTCATTCATTCTATTATTTTCCTAACATTTCAAGCTTTAGAAAAAATGGGGGAAGAGATTGGAAACTAAAATCCTAAGCCCTAGATTCTTTTGGGAATTCAAGTTCTAGCTCCAAAATCAAAGAGAAGCTTAGGTAAGCATCCTCTTCTTCCTCCCCATCTCAATCTCTCTCCAATTTCAGAAATTTTCTATAACCCAACTTAGGAAATATTTTCTTATGATCTTAGAGTGGAGCTTTTAGAGTTAAAATTGAATAGTAGTTGATCTTCCCTTTGTTTTCAAGCTTCTCTGTAACGGCCCGATATTTTCAACCATTCGCATCCATTATAAGTGCATAGGCAGACACTCATGCCGGAATTGAATTGCTTAAAATACCGTGTTGTAAATAAAATTTTGGCAAACCTTAGAATATGCAGTAAATAAAAATCACAGATCACAGACACAGAGTATATAAAAATGCAGCGGAAGAAAAACAGATAGTAGTTCATGAAGCTACTATATAAATATGAGATACATCAGAGTTAAATAAGATACAACAGAAGAGTAACAGGATACATCAGGTACAAATCAGATACATCACTGAACCACTGGATACTGAAACAAAATAGATGGCTGGATCTTCAAGGAAAGCTCCAACGTCGAAGGTGAATCTTGAATGCTAACTCAATCAATATGACCCGAGCGTAAAGCTAAACACAAAACCCTCGAGTCAGGACATAAATACTTATAAACTGTAAATCAACTCAAGTGAACAGTAACAAAATGCATCAGTAACTTAAAGGATGCTTGGGACCGCCCATCCTCTAAGGATCCATTAAACTATTTAGTATGTAGTAATATACGCTATATACGGTAGTGTCTAATCAGTAAAGTATAATCATATAGAAAATAGCGTTAAGGGGATGGTGAACCTTAACGCGGTCGGATCTTTAAAACCAAAATCGTAGTGGGCTCGATATAAGGATATGACACGGCACGCGAGGCAATGCCAGGGTGGATACACCGTTTGCACTCCCGGACCGGTGGTGACGGCAAGCCAGCAGCTTCCGCCCACCTCGAACAATACCCCCGAATCAAAAGTGGCGCCACCGAATCGAATCACAAAAGTAATAGAATGGTTTCCGATGGAGCATGCTCGATGAAAGGGTGCGACCCTTTGTGTAGCCCGGTATAGCTCCTGTTTCAGTCATATATGCCAACGCACAGGAGTTGGGTCCACGTAATATACCTCGAGAACGTCGCCACCATCCTACTTCATTCTGGAATCTCCACCGCGTACACAGTTGTTAAAGTGGTTTTCGGTATTGACCGGCTATAAGACAATATCCGATCCTTGTCTCTTTAACAACCAATCGTTATTATAACCCGTAGTTATGACTTTTTAAAACAATATTTATACTTCAAAATAAAATATTATTTCAACCCAAATCTTTATCAAAATAAAGATTAAATCATTCCAAAATATCATATCTTTCGGATCTTCTTTTCAAATCATTTTAATATCAAAATATCATATCTTTCAAAACTCCATTTTCAAACCATCTTAATATATCAAAATATCATATGTTTTCAAAACCACATTTCAATCATTTAATATATCAAAATATCATATCTTTTTGAAACCACATTCATTTCAAATCATTATTCATTTTATTCAATTTAAAATATCATTTCAATCCATATTTCAAAACAGTATATATTCCAAAAATCATTTTTAATCATTAAAATGAAGTTATTATGTTTAATAATTAAATTATTAAATTTCCAAAATTTTCGACTTCCAAAGTTCATTTATTCATTAAGTTTATCAAAGCAGTGAAAATTCGCTTTTCGCATTATTTAGAAAACTTATACGGAAAGTTACATTCAAAACAGTTCAATTTAACAAAAGACAACGTTTAAAAATGTTGTAATAAAGTTTTCTTAAATTTCAAATAAACTTAGTTAAATTCAAAAATCATAGTACTTACAACAATTTCTATAATAGTTTTTTTCAATAGCTTTTTTTTTAGTTCATTATCATCAACTACAGTATTTACAATTGTTGTAATATCATTTACATTGTAATTAATATCATTTCAAAAATGCAGTCAATTAACTTCAAATATTCAATAAAATTTCTCAACCAGTTATATTTTTATTAAAACATTTTTAGCTTATAAAGTCATACATTTTCACATTTATAACATCATTTAATTTTCCTCAAGTTCATGATTTTACAGGGTTAAATTTCCATTCAAAAATCAAGATTTAATAATAATCCACTTATTAAAATGCAATGTTCAATTTTTAAAACCCATTACATTAAATTTCAACTTAACACTTAAGTTCAAATTCTCAAATATAACTTAGTTTTATTTTTATTTGCTTAACTAAAAGTTCACTTTACGTCAATTTCATAAATTTCCAATTCTAGTTATATTTCAAAGTTTCAACTTAAAATATTTATTCATTTCACATTTCAATTTTATTAAAAAATCATAAATATGATAAAAATCATTTTAAATTCATTTAAATTCAAATTATCATAAATTTATCATAATTTCATAGTCAATTAAATTTCCAACTAAAATTAAATCAAAATTTCCAAAATAACTTACGTTCAAAATTTCTAACTTTTTCATTAATTCATTTCACTTACAATTATTCAGAAAATCAATAATATTTTACAAAAAATTTATTTTTATTAAATTTAAAATCAAAATATTATAATAATTAAATTTCTAAAATATGTTAAAATTTTTAGAAAAGCATATTTTAACTACGGGCCTGTATAAAATTTTCTACGCTAGGTAAAGTGATACGGGTAATATATCATTTCAACCCGTAATTTACAAAGAAAATCCGGGTTTTATCATTTCAAACCCGCAATCCCAAGTCAAAATGAAAAATTTTAAAACCATTCAGGCCTATCATTTCAGCCCATAACATTTTTTTCTAACAGGGAACTTGCAGTGTGATCATATACATAAATAATATAAACAAGGTCAATATCACAATATACAGTTATATATCAGATGTCAGGTGAAAATTAACAGTTTTAACATGGTAATAATATGGTAATAACATGGCATAGCATATCATATGATCATCATTAACTTGCATAAACATTTTTTATTAGTAAACACTTGTCATCAATTCACTTTTCATAAGTATAAATGTCAGAGTGAGAAAGACTCCCTTTTTTCAAGTTGAAGACCAAAACAACTAACACAAGTGCGATTCCAAAAGCACGACAAGCACGATGACAAGACTATGGACATGAGTGGAGAAGGAATCCAATCTAAAACTCTTGTGTACAACCCAAAACAAACAATCAAAACAACAAAATTCAATACGACTTTAAAATGCAATAACATTGAAATAAAAGGAGATACGACTACGCAGTCTTTTGCTTTGCCTTATCTATTGTTTGGTATGGCTTTGGGGTCTGATGTGGTTCAGATGTGGTCAAGTTTTGGGTCAGGTTTGGGCTAACATAGCTTGGGTTCAAGGCAAGACAAGGTGGAGTTTGTACATGAGGAGGTGATGTGGTTTTGAAGGCAATTAGGTGGTTTTTGGTCAAAACAAGGGCTCAGCCTTGGGGATTGGGCTCGGCCTGTGATGTGTCATGACTGGACAGAGGTGAGGAGGGATGTGTTGTGGTCAGGTATGGGGAGTGGTGGCGGCTACGGTGGTGGTTTGGGTGGTGGTTGAAGTGGATGAGCATGTAGAGGTCAAATAAGCATGGGTCTAGGCATCTAGGTTGTAGTTTGAGGGGTTTGACCATCAAAAGGGGCTCGGCCATGGTCAGATCTGATGGGGTAGATGGTGGTGATGGTTGGGAAGAGGTGTAGGAGGTGGTGGCCGTGGCTATGGAGGAGAGGCCAAACAATACACATGAGAAAACAAGGCAAAATATAAGAAAACAATGGAAAAAGAAGAGCAAAAAGAAGAGCAAAAAGAAGAGGAAAAGAGGAGCCATTACCAAACCTTTCTAGCCGTGAAAAATGAAGTGGAGGGGAATGTTTTTACGTGAAAATGAGGTAAGAAATGCACAGCTACAATAAAGAAAGGAACGGTCAAAGGAAATTAAATCTATTAATTGGAAAAGAAACGGAAGAAGAAACGTTAAAACGGTTTTACGTTTCTTTGCTTTCAAACCTTTTAAACTTCCTATATATATTCATATACATCTTAAATAACTGAAAAAAATTATAAATTTCAGTTAGAATTTGAAAATATAACAGATAAACAAAATATTAATAATTAATTATTAATTAGATATGATTAAAATAAGAAAAATGGCACAGAAAAATGAAAACTAGACTTAGGAATTAGAAATAACTTCAATACACTTTGGAAAAAATTTCTTAAATTTAAATACATGTAAAATGAATAAAATAAAGTAAAACACAGCAATAAAAGTGAATGTATAAAATAAATCAATAAATTTTAATTATATATAATTAAATTAAGAAAATGGCTTAAAATTGCAGACTAGGCTTTAAAAATTAGAAATAATTTCAAATGAACTTTAGAAAATCTTCATGGACTTGTAAAAATATTTATAACAAATAAAATAAAATGCATTCAAAAAAAAAATTAAGTAAAATTTATATGAAGAAAATAGCAGAAAATTATAAAACGGCCTTTAAAAATAGGAAATAAATACAGTAAATTTTGGATAAATTCTATTATCATTTAAAAATATTTAAAAGTAAAAATATACATAATAAAACATATTATTACATATTAAAATAAAATATAACAAGGAAGAAGTAATTTATTCAATTTAAAATAGTCATTGTTAAATAACCCTATATACGCACAATATTGTAAAGGGTATAACTTTCACAATTTACATCCAAATTCAACGAAACGAAAAGTGGTGTTTTTAGAATTTTATGTAATTTCATAATAAAAGAAAAAAAATTAAATTTTTAAACTTTTAAAATTTTAAGTTGAAAGTCACAGTTTGACTATTTTGACCAAAATCAGCTTTTCAGGCAAATATTCAACTTACACAAGTTTGGAATTATAACTCATATGAAAATCAAGATTATATTTAAATAATAAATTTAATCATTTCAAATAAGTAAAATAAGTTTTTAAATCAAAATCTTACATTAAAATAATTAAAATATACAATAAAATAATTACAAAATGCAGGGTTGTTACACTCGCCCCCACTCAAAACCTTTCGTCCCCGAAAAGGAATGAGGTATGGAAGGGCACATAAAAGATAGAGTGAAATAAGATTAAGATAAGATGACAAGAAGATTGAAGTTATACCTGATAACTGTTGTTATAGGTAAGTTTTACAAGGTGGAGATTATCAAAGATTATAGAAAGATTTCTAAACAGAAAGATCATAGAAAGATGTATATACCAGTCTATAGCAAGATGAGGATGATAAGTATAACCAAAAGATAGTTTGAAAAACAGAATAAGGAAATAAATTTTAAAGCATGGAAATTTCAACTTAAACAGAGAATAAATCTTTACACAAGTTAAATAAATCTTAACTTCCCCAAATTTCATTATCTTATTATCCAATCATCGTAAATTAACAATTTTTAAAACCATGGGTTTGAAAAATAATCATTTATTACACTCACATTGTACTTAATAAATTTAATTCTTCTTTATTCCTAATTAAACTTAAATTTATTCCTCTCAATATATTCATCACTGATGTTAAATATACTTACACTTATTATAACTGCTTTATTTTATTCTTGGTTCTTCTAACATTGTTTTATTGTAAGTTATTCAATTACCCTTTATTATTCTTTAACTCTGTTAATCGTTTTATAACTTAAAATTTAAGTGTACAGCATTTATTATAACCAATCAAATTTTGTTTATACATCTTTTTTATATTGTATAATACCCAATTACATTTTTAACTTCTGAAATTTTGGTAAGTTATATTTGAATGCAATTGTATTATACAAATAAACCTTCCAATTAATTCATTTCATGCTTGATATTCATCCAAAATTTTGATAGATTGACTTTTTTTTTTGGAATTATTCTTTAAAATAAAATTTAAGAATTAAATTTTCGCTTTCTTCAAACCATTTAGAGATAAGTAATAATATATATACATATATAATATGTCAAATAAAATTTCAATCATGTATCTATATATATATATTATAAATCAAGTCATATTTTAGAAATTCAAATCAATTTAATTTCCCAAAACAAAGCTGTAGCAAGACTACAGAACAGTCTCCTAACTTCGAAACTCGAAAATGAACGTCGATGATGTCGCGATCATCACCGAAGTTATTTTCCAGCGACAAAGAGAAGAGCACTAATTTTAAACCTTTAAAATTCTTTGAAAACAAATTCTATTCAAAATACTTTAAATAATATAACCTTTTAAAACTTTAGAACAAAGTTCGAAAAAATCGGAATTTAAATCCTCAAATTCTTGTTTTAAATTCATTTCAGTTCTCAAATAAATTTATAAACAAATATTTATAGATCTATTTGTAGAACAATAAATGATAAATCAAGTATTATCATTTCAAATTATCAATTTAAATCATTTCATTAAGTTTCATAAATTTACTTATATATCAAAATTTATTTCATTAACTAAAATTTTTTTTTTAAAATATATTGTGTCCGTTTGTTCTGTCAAAGTGTTTTAGAAATCCTATCGATAGCGTTGATCAGACGAATCGATCAGAAACCCAAATCAACATCAACAACTCAAACAACACAATATATAAAACATTTTAATTTTAAATACTAGTTTACAAATACACTATACATGAATTGATTTTCAAAGAAGGATAGAGATTCAAATTTTTGATTAACACAAATCAAAGGAGATTATGATTTAAAAATAAGTTGGAAACAAGGATGACATGATTAAATAACAGAATAGGAAGATGTATAAGCTTATATAAATCACGGGCAACATTTACCAGGTCAACCGTGGCTTAAAGAATAAGATCAAATGTGGATTTTTCTGGGGTAAATCTACATTCGATCTCAAGAGTTAGAGTTTGAAATAACAAAAGATATTAGCATCTAAACCAAGGATAGATATAAATCTATGGTGAATCGATGCTAATTGTAAAAGAGTTTTCCCCCATTTTCAATTCAATTTGAAATTGGCGTGACCGCCGACTCACTAGAAAGATCATTCGAAGCGGAGTTATGGAATGCTCCAGAGTCAAAAGAAGATGAATAGTGAGGGATACGAATGGATTTTGGAACCATAGGGAACGTTCCAAAATTCAAAGGAATTGAGTCAAAAAGGAAGAGATTCGAACTCGAATGAAAGTGATTCTGTAAATACATTCACTCCATATGCTGAGTTTTTGCCTAGAGCTACCAAAGCTCTGATACCAACTGTAACGACCCGATATTTTCAACCATTCGCATCCATTATAAGTGCATAGGAAGACACTCATGCCGGAATTGAATTGCTCAAAATACCGTGTTATAAATAAAATTTTGGCAAACCTCAGAATATACAGTAAATAAAAATCATAGATCACAGACACAGAGTATATAAAAATGCAGCGGAAGAAAAAGAGATAGTAGTTCATGAAGCTACTATATAAATATGAGATACATCAGAGTTAAATAAGATACAACAGAAGAGTAACAGGATATATCAGGTACAAATCAGATACATCACTGAACCACTGGATACTGAAACAAAATAGATGGCTGGATCTTCAAGGAAAGCTCCAACGTCGAAGGTGAATCTTGAATGCTAACTCAATCAATCTGACCCGAGCGTAAAGCAAAACACAAAACCCTCGAGTCAGGACATAAATACCTATAAACTGTAAATCAACTCAAGTGAACAGTAACAAAATGCATCAGTAACTTAAAGGATGCTTGGGACCGCCCATCCTCTAAGGATCCATTAAACTATTTAGTATGTAGTAATATACGCTATATACGGTAGTGTCTAATCAGTAAAGTATAATCATATAGAAAATAGCGTTAAAGGGATGGTGAACCTTAACGCGGTCGGATCTTTAAAACCAAAATCGTAATGGGCTCGATATAAGGATATGACACGGCACGCGAGGCAATGCCAGGGTGGATACACCGTTTGCACTCCAGGACCGGTGGTGACGGCAAGCCAGCAGCTTCCGCCCACCTCGAACAATACCCCCGAATCAAAAGTGGCGCCACCGAATCGAATCACAAAAGTAATAGAATGGTTTCCGATGGAGCATGCTCGATGAAAGGGTGCGACCCTTTGTGTAGCCCGGTATAGCTCCTGTTTTAGTCATATATGCCAACTCACGAGAGTTGGGTCCACATAATATACCTCGAGAACGTCGCCACCATCCTACTTCATTCTAGAATCTCCACCGCGTACACAGTTGTTAAAGTGGTTTTCGGTATTGACCGGCTATAAGACAATATCTGATCCCGGTCTCTTTAACAACCAATCGTTATTATAACCCGTAGTTATGACTTTTTAAAACAATATTTATACTTCAAAATAAAATATTATTTCAACCCAAATCTTTATCAAAATAAAGATTAAATCATTCCAAAATATCATATCTTTCAGATCATCTTTTCAAATCATTTTAATATCAAAATATCATATCTTTCAAAACTCCATTTTCAAACCATCTTAATATATCAAAATATCATATGTTTTCAAAATCACATTTCAATCATTTAATATATCAAAATATAATATCTTTTTGAAACCACATTCATTTCAAATCATTATTCATTTTATTCAATTTAAAATATCATTTCAATCCATATTTCAAAACAGTATATATTCCAAAAATCATTTTTAATCAATAAAATGAAGTTATTATGTTTAATAATTAAATTATTAAATTTCCAAAATTTTCGACTTTCAAAGTTCATTTATTCACTTAAGTTTATCAAAGCAGTGAAAATTCACTTTTCGTATTATTTAGAAAACTTATACGGAAAGTTACATTCAAAACAGTTCAATTTAACAAAAGACAACGTTTAAAAATGTTGTAATAGAGTTTTCTTAAATTTCAAATAAACTTAGTTAAATTCAAAAATCATAGTACTTACAACAATTTCTATAATAGTTTTTTTCAATAGCTTTTTTTTTAGTTCATTATCATCAACTATAGTATTTACAATTGCTGTAATATCATTTACATTGTAATTAATATCATTTGAAAAATGCAGTCAATTAACTTCAAATATTCAATAAAATTTCTCAACCAGTTATATTTTTATTAAAACATTTTTAGCTTATAAAGTCATACATTTTCACATTTATAACATCATTTAATTTTCCTCAAGTTCATGATTTTACAGGGTTAAATTTCCATTCAAAAATCAAGATTTAATAATAATCCACTTATTAAAATGCAATGTTCAATTTTTAAAACCCATTACATTAAATTTCAACTTAACACTTAAGTTCAAATTCTCAAATATAACTTAGTTTTATTTTTATTTGCTTAACTAAAAGTTCACTTTACGTCAATTTCATAAATTTCCAATTCTAGTTATATTTCAAAGTTTCAACTTAAAATATTTATTCATTTCACATTTCAACTTTATTAAAAAATCATAAATATGATAAAATCATTTTAAATTCATTTAAATTCAAGTTATCATAAATTTATCATAATTTCATACTCAATTAAATTTCCAATTAAAGTAAATCAAAATTTCCAAAATAACTTACGTTCAAAATTTCTAACTTTTTCATTAATTCATTTCACTTACAATTATTCAGAAAATCAATAATATTTTACAAAATTTTTATTTTTATTAAATTTCAAATCAAAATATTATAATAATTAAATTTCTAAAATATTTTAAATTTTTTAGAAAAGCATATTTTAACTACGGGCCTGTATAAAATTTTCTACGCTAGGTAAAGTGATACGGGTAATATATCATTTCAACCCGTAATTTACAAAGAAAATCCGGTTTTTATCATTTCAAACCCGCAATCCCAAGTCAAAATGAAAAATTTTAAAACCATTCAGGCCTATCATTTCAGCTCATAACATTTTTTTCTAACAGGGAACTTGCAGTGTGATCATATACAGAAATAATATAAACAAGGTCAATATCACAATATACAGTTATATATCAGATGTCAGGTGAAAATTAACAGTTTTAACATGGTAATAATATGGTAATAACATGGCATAGCATATCATATGATCATCATTAACTTGCATAAACATTTTTTATTACTAAACACTTGTCATCAATTCACTTTTCATAAGTATAAATGTCAGAGTGAGAAAGACTCACTTTTTTTCAAGTTGAAGACCAAAACAGCTAACACAAGTGCGATTCCAAAAGCACGACAAGCACGATGACAAGACTACGGACATGAGTGGAGAAGGAATCCAATCTAAAACTCTTGTGTACAACCCAAAACAAACAATCAAAACAACAAAATTCAAAACGACTTTAAAATGCAATAACATTGAAATAAAAGGAGATACGACTACGCAGTCTTTTGCTTTGCCTTCTCTATTGTTTGGTATGGATTTGGGGTCTGATGTGGTTTAGATGTGGTCAAGTTTTGGGTCAGGTTTGGGCTAACATAGCTCGGGTTCAAGGCAAGACAAGGTGGAGTTTGTACATGAGGAGGTGATGTGGTTTTGAAGGCAATTAGGTGGTTTTTGGTCAAAACAAGGGCTCAGCCTTGGGGATTGGGCTCGGCCTGTGATGTGTCATGAATGGACAGAGGTGAGGAGGGATGTGTTGTGGTCAGGTCTGGGGAGTGGTGGCGGTTATGGTGGTGGTTTGGGTGGTGGTTGAAGTGGATGAGCATGTAGAGGTCAAATAAGCATGGATCTAGGCATCTAGGTTGTAGTTTGAGGGGTTTGACCATCAAAAGGGGTTCGGCCATGGTCAGATCTGATGTGGTAGATGGTGGTGATGGTTGGGAAGAGGTGTAGGAGGTGGTGGCCGTGGCTATGGAGGAGAGGCCAAGCAATACACATGAGAAAACAAAGCAAAATATAAGAAAACAATGGAAAAAGAAGAGCAAAAAGAAGAGGAAAAGAGGAGCCATTACCAAACCTTTCTAGCCATGAAAATGAAGTGGAGAGGAATGTTTTCACGTGAAAATGAGGTAAGAAATGCACAGCTACAATAAAGAAAGGAACGGTCAAAGGAAATTAAATCTATTAATTGGAAAAGAAACGGAAGAAGAAACGTTAAAACGGTTTTACGTTTCTTTGCTTTCAAACCTTTTAAACTTCCTATATATATTCATATACATCTTAAATAACTGAAAACACTTATAAATTTCAGTTAGAATTCGAAAATATAACAGATAAACAAAATATTAATAATTAATTATTAATTAGATATGATTAAAATAAGAAAAATGGCACAGAAAAATGAAAACTAGACTTAGGAATTAGAAATAACTTCAATACACTTTGGAAAAATTTTCTTAAATTTAAATACATGTAAAATGAATAAAATAAAGTAAAACACGGCAATAAAAGTGAATGTATAAAATAAATCAATAAATTTTAATTATATATAATTAAATTAAGAAAATGGCTTAAAATGGCAGACTAGGCTTTAAAAATTAGAAATAATTTCAAATGAACTTTAGAAAATCTTCATGGACTTGTAAAAATATTTATAACAAATAAAATAAAATGCATTCACAAAAAAAAAAGTTAATTAAGTAAAATTTATATGAAGAAAATATCAGAAAATTATAAAACAGCCTTTAAAAATAGGAAATAAATACAGTAAATTTTGGAAAAATTCTATTATCATTTAAAAATATTTAAAAGTCAAAATATACATAATAAAACATATTATTACATATTAAAATAAAATATAACAAGGAAGAAGTAATTTATTCAATTTAAAATAGTCATTGTTAAATAACCCTATATACGCACAATATTGTAAAGGGTATAACTTTCACAATTTACATCCAAATTCAACGAAACGAAAAGTGGTGCTTTTAGAATTTTATGTAATTTCATAATAAAAGAAAAAAATTAAAATTTTAAACTTTTAAAATTTTAAGTTGAAAGTCACAGTTTGACTATTTTGACCAAAATCAGCTTTTCAGGCAAATATTCAACTTACACAAGTTTGGAATTATAACTCATATAAAAATCAAGATTATATTTAAATAATAAATTTAATCATTTCAAATAAGTAAAATAAGTTTTTAAATCAAAATCTTACATTAAAATAATTAAAATATACAATAAAATAATTACAAAATACAGGGTTGTTACATTCTCCTTCATTGTTTTTGAGTAAAAGGTGAGTTTTTGAACTCACATCTATGTCTATAACTTTCTTTGTCGTTAGATATGAATTCTTAACATCTATTCTTGTTCATTTGATTTAGATTGAATTGGTTTTATGAATATTCCAATTTTTGGTGTTTTGAAATCTTTAGAAATCCTAGCTTGATGTTTGAACATGTTTTTGGTGGTGTATCGAAGAGTCTATAGGGATGGGTTGCCGATTGACATAAACCCCTAGCACCCATCGCTCGCCCTATCGCCATTTGTTTGGATTTTTGCCCTTGGAGGGCTAGGCTAAAAGTACTAGAAATTCCAGTTCAGTCGATTGAACCAGGAAGTCGGTCGACTGAACCAGAATCCAGGAAATTTCCTGGGCCAGTACCAGTCAACTGACCACTCTGGGTCAGTCGATTGAGCCTGGAAACCGAAAGTTTCTAGGCATGTTTCAGTCGCCTGACCACCCAGGTTCAGTCGATAGAATCTGGAAACAGAAAGTTCCCAGGTATTGTGTCAGTCGACTGGCCACCCTGATCCAGTCGACTGAATCTGCTGTCTCAGCCAATTTTCCCTTTTTGTGTGGATTTCCAATTTTTAATCGATTCTAGTGGATCCAATTTGTTGTTATCACCTTTGTTGACTTTGATAACTTCTTTTTGGGGATTTCGGGAATATCCATTTTGATGGATTTTGTATCGATTTCTTTAGATTTAATTCACACTTCTAATGTGAATTTCTGGTGATTGATTGCTTCTACAATCGTTTCTATGGTTTATCACTTTAAAATGCAAAGGTTTCTATACTAATAGTAAATATCAAAACTCTTTCATCAAAACGATTTCAACACTATTTTAAATACAAAGCTCGTTTATTAAAACTGTTTTCCAACCTATTAGTATATACAAACCTTTACCTCGTTCGTATGAGAAAATCTAATTAAACGACTTAGCAAAACAAGTGGTATGAAACGCTTGCGTTTACTTCGTCAGTTAATTTTTGGACTTTTTCGATTGAAAATCTTATGACAATTTTCGAGTGGAGATCTACAATTTGTTCGTAAATATTTAAGCTAAGCCAGTGGTTATGGGACATGAAGCTAAACTCATTTATTTACTAACTTAGTGTAATTCACACTTTTTGTTGATCAAAGATGATCATTTTGTGATTTAGACTAGCGATATGCTATGTCTCTTTGTCCACGTGGGGGACTGTACCTCGTTTTATTGAGTTTCATCTCATTTCTTTTATAGGCTAACGACCTATTGGTTCTTTGGAGTTTCGACTCATTTTTGTGGGCTAGCGACCCATGTTCTTTTATGGAGTTTGGCTCATCAGACGTACCATTGTACTACGTCGTTGTACCGGCTTATCAGGTTCATCGGGCATACCGTTATACTACGTCATAGTTCTGAATTATATTGAGTTTCAGGTTCCTCGGGCGTACCGTTATTGTACTACGTCGTTGCATCGGCTCTATGGTTAGCGACCATGGGTTAGCGATCCGTTTGTGATACACGTGTTGGTGAGTTTTCATGCTCACGTTTGTGATAAGCCTCCCCCCATTTTGTTTTCTAGATTTCTAATTTGATGATTTCTAGAATTTGTGTTTCACCAATTCTGTGATTGGCATTAATATATTTGTCAATATTTGTGGTTTGGTGAATAAAATAAAGAATATGACATTCTTTTTTATTTCTGAGATTCCTGAGATATTGTGTGACTTTTGTGTTATCTAATGTATACTTTTCATAGTATGACATTATTGTTATCATACGTTTGTGTTATATCTCTTATCCTATATCATTTTACCTCGTATTTATAGCTAGACTGATTCGTTTATTATTTTCTTATTAAATAGTACTCGGGTCAGACCGAGATGTTACAGGTGCTTCTGCTTGACTCCTTACTTGGGACCATCATCTGACTTTTGTCTATCTACTTAGTTTAGTAGTTTTTGTTGTTATACATTCGAGATAGAGACTCCTTGATGTATACTTATTCTTTTGTCTAGAATTTGTACTTATTCTTTTGTGAGGTAGTGGATCTTGTATGACCACTACTTTGATGTACACTTTCATATGTTATATTCATATCTGTTTCCGCATTTGTGACATGGAAATCTGTGACCGATTTGTGTGTTATGCTTATTTCTATATTTGTTTCCGAGGTCCACGTAGCCACGGTATAGTAGCTTTGCATTTGTATTTGATATGTCGAATTCCCTCTTGAAATTAAATGCGTGACATACCATCTGACATGTCGGTACTCGCGCACAGCAATTACACGGATGGTCGCTCCTCAACAGCCTTATTCTTCGTGCTGGTTTACGGCACTACCTCGTAGTGTCCTTAGCTAGCGAGAGTATATAGGCAGGGAATCACAAATTCACTTTCAACTACATCTGAGAATTGCAATAAAACCAAAATGTGGAACTAATGGCAGGTGTATTGAATAACAAAGAAATGAAGGGACCACTTAAGATCCAATTAACTGCATGTTCTACTCAATTAAAAATACTAACACCAAATATATTTTTACACCTGTTTAAACATAATTAACATACAATAAATAAATTTGAACACAAAAACCAATGTAACATTACGTAAAATAAAAGATGATCCGGAACTCAAATTCAAGTTTTTTTTTCAAAAATAAAGTTTTTCTCATAGCACAATCACGAAACCTAAAATGTTAATTTAATTTAAATTTCAAGATTAGTGTTAAAATCACTTATATACAGCCTTAAATTGATATTTAATGAGTGTAGAATATTGTTTTAAAATTCATTTCTTCTTCTTTTTATAAATTATTTTTACCATCAAAATGAAAATGTTCGTTTTATTTTATTAAAACATTCTTTTTATTTTAACAATAATGTATATTTCTTTTGTTAAATCCATTAAGTAAAATTTGTGTTTCTTTTTTTTACTCTTTTAAATTGCAAGATTCTGTAACGACCTGATATTTTCAACCATTCGCATCCAAACATGCCGGAATTGAATTGCTCAAAATACCAGATTATAAGTTTATATTTGGCAAATCTCAGCATATACAGTAAATAAATAATCACAGAATCACAGACACAGAGTAATATAACAATATGCAATGGAAACAGAATGAATAGTAGTGCATGAAGCTACTGTATATATAACAGAGTTAAATAAGTTACAACAGAAGTCTCGAATACTATAGTCAAATACAAGAATCGGAATACATCACTAGAATCAACTGAATATCTGAAGGCTGGATAGATAGCTGGATCTCCAAGCGAAGCTCCAACTCCAAAGGTGAGTCTCAAAAGCTGTATCACTCAGCCTGGCCCAAGCGTAAAACAAAACACAAAACACTCGAGTCAGGATTAACATTCTTATATCAATAAATCCAACTCAAGTGAAATAACAACTGAAATACAAGTAACTCAAAGGATGTTTGGGATAACCATCATCTATGGATCTGTTAAACTATCTACTATGTCATAGTGTATGCTAAATAGATAATGTCTATCAGTAATATAAAGTATCAAAATATCATTAAGGCGTTACCGTTATCCCCCTTAACACATTTTATATAAGTGTCATAGTCTATACAGCACTGTAAACTCCACCGTAAACTAGTGGGCTATCAGGGAGTACTCCATAGGTATAACGCAAAGCAAATCGTAGTGGTCGCGCATAGGGATTCAAGTATGACAAGGCACATGAGGCAATACTTAAGGTAGTGAAACCACCGTTTGCCTGATCTGGACTGGTGAGAACGCATCGCCGCAATGATCGCAACACCGCGAAACATCACTCCCAATTCAAGGGTGCGCACCAATCAAAACAAGTAATGAGTATTATACGAAGAAATGTATTCGCTTAGAGGTGGCTAACCTCATTAGCCCGGCACGATTCCTGTTTTAGTCATTTCAAATTTGACACAAGTGTCAAGGTTATCCATTATCGTTCTCTTTCTTCAATCATCAACGTACATCATTCCAACCACTTCATTCTGGATCACACTCCACGTATAGTTATTAATGTGGTATTCGGTTTAGACAGTGAGTATGTCCCTAACCGATTCCGGTTTCTTTAATAACTTTCGTAATTATTACACTGAGTGGTCATTTAATGAATTTTAAAAAACAAATCAATTTCAATCTCACTTAGAATTTGAAAGCCAACATTCCATTCGTCTTTCTATATCAATTTCTATAATTTACGTTTCAAAACTTCCAAATTAACCATTTCAAAACTCTATAATTCAACTTCAATTTTTATTCAAAACAATTCAAATATTGATTTAAATTCATACATAGGTTTCATTCCATAATCAGTTAAATTAAGTTAATTTAACATTCAAAATAATTTAAATTCATTGATGGATTCATTCAGTAATCATTTAAATTAAGTAAATTTATCATTTCAAAATAATTTCAATTGAATTTCTAATTCATTAAATCAGTCACTTAAGTTTACCTACATTATATTAAAATTTATGAATTGAACTAAATTAAATTCGTCAAACTAAATTCTTTAAATTACAAGTCTCTTAATAATTTCCACCAATCACATTTTATTTCTTATTAAACAAATTCAATTTCGCTTATTTACTTATTTAATTTAAACAAATTTCAAAACTTAATTATTAAAGAAACTCAATTTCACTTATTAAAGAATTCAATTTCACTTATTAAAGAATTCAATTTTATTTAATTATTAAATAATTTAAAAACTTAATTTAATAATTCACTTAAATTTAAACAACATTCTTTCATCAAACACTTTGATAATCATAATACTTTGGAAACCAAAATTTAGAAATCATAACGCTTGGAATCATAACACTTCCCACTTAACTGTTTAAATATAAATAATAGTATATATAGTAAAATAGTTTATAATTTAAAATAGTTTATATAAAAATAATTTATATCAAATAAAAGTATAAAGTAACATATATAAATAGTTTTAATATAATTTTAAAAATACTTTATATAATAAAATAGCTTCCTCAAATTTCACAAATCGATTCAAATTCCAAAATTTAAATTTAATCAAATCTCAAATCATCGATTTTAATTTATTTCAGTTTCTCAATAAACTATTTCATATTATATCGATTTCAAATACAAATTTTTAACCACAAAATAAACCATTTCAGTTTCAATATTTTCAAAGCTTTAAATATTCAAACCTTTCAAAACTAGATTTGATAATTCCATATATATATATATATATATATATATATATATATATATCAAATTCACTTTACTATTATTTATTTTGACTTCACTATTTACTTACTAAATCCATTATCATTTAAATAAAATCCTAAATTTCAAATAACTAAATATTTCCTCCAATTCATTTAAACTTGAAATATTCGTTAAATCACCTTAAACCAAATCAAGTTATAAAAATCATATCCTTTAAAAAATCTCAAATTAAATAAGTTTCAAATCGATTTCTAATTAAATATATTTCTTAAATAAAATATTTTTCAAATCAATTTCAAATCTATCTTCTCAACCTTAATTTATTAAATCATTATAAACTCTATATTATAATTTAATAAATACTTAACCATATTATATTTTAATAAAATCAAACTTTATTATTAAGCTTAAAATCTACAACTTTAACTATATATTAAATAACATTTATATAATATCTAAAATCAATATTTATATAAAACCGTATATTCCTTTCCAAAACCACAGTAATCATTTTAAAATTTTCTATCCTATGGTCAAGTGGTACGGATATTTGTCATTTCAATCCGCAGTTTAAATATACTGTGTGTGTGTGTGTGTGTGTCATTTCAACCCGTAATCCCAAATTCAATGTCAATGAAAATCGCTTGGGTCTATCATTTCAACCCATAACGATTTTCTCCTATTCTAAAGTCTGTTCGGGTATGTATCATTTCAATCCATAGTGAATTCTATATTAATAGGGAACTTGCAGAGTGATAACAGATATGATAATAATATAATATGCATATATCATCAATATAAATAATAGATAATGGTGTCAGATGTTACAGGTGAACAGATACAGGTAATAGCATATATATAACAATGTAAATAACTAACAGCAGCATATTTCAACTGTCATTTCAATTGAAATCAAATTTAATAAATAAAAGAACGTTAATCGTGAGTGATTGCTCACCTTTCGAGGCTAGAGAGGATTTGACGATGAAATCGAGTTATGAATCGAAGTACTAATTCCAAATCAAAGCTAGATTGGCACGAATCACGGACAAGCTGATAAATAGGAAATCGATGAAAAATAAAATAATAATAAAATAGTTTAATATAAACCGAGTATACACACATTATTACTATATTATATAAATTTTAGTATTTTAGTTTAAGGCAAAAATTAAAATAATATAAATTTTCAAAATCATTGTTTTATAATTTGAACACATACACCAAATGTAACAACCCTGTATTTTGTGATTTATTTTTTGTATATTTTAATTGAATTTTTGGTTTTATTTTATTTATTTGGAATGATAAACTTTAGTTTTGATATGAATTATCAATCCAAAGCATGACTAAAAAGAATATTTTCCAAAAAGTGAATTTTTGGTCAAAATAGTCAAACTTTGAATTTTATTTTAAAATTTTAAAAGTTTGAAAATTTAAATTTTTTCTTTTATTTTGAAAGTACATAAAACTTTAGGAACACTGCTTTTTGTTTCGTTGGAAACGGATTTAAATTGTGAAAGTTATGTATATTTCAATATTGAGTGCAATTTGTTTACTCTGCAACTTTATTATTTTAAATAGTATAAATTTTATTTTTCTTTGTCATATTTTATTGTAATACGTATTTATATGTTATTTTATGTATTTTTTTGTTTTTTAATATTTTTGAAGTGAGGTAGAAATTTTTCTAGAGCTAGTAGTATTTTTCTTGTAATTTCCATGCCCTGTTTTCAATATTTAAACATTTTCCTTAGTTCTTTTCTATTTTTCTCCAATTTAATTATTTATTTTATTTTATAAATGGTAAATAAATTATTTTATATCAAAATTTTGCTTTAGAATATTTTTAAAATGAAGTAGATACTTTTCCAAAGCCATTGATGTTTTAATTGTAATTTTTAAACCCTGTTTTCAATTTTTAAGCAATTTCCTTAATTCTTTTTTTATTTTCTTTAAATTTAATTATATATTTTTATTTTATTTTTACTTTATTTTGTTTTTAGATGTACTTCCTGAAGTTATTTTGTTTTACTTGATTTAAAAGAAAAGGAAGTATGGAAGGTTTTAAAAGCTAAGAAACGTAAAGTCGTTTCACCGTTTCTTTTACCGTTTCTTTTTCAATCAATGCATCAATTTATTGTAGCCGTTCCTTTTCTTTTTCTTATTCACGTGAAAGTTTCTCATTCCATCAATAATACACATCCATTTCAGATCTGAGCAAAGAAAAATAAGAAATGGCTTCTTCTTTGCTCACTTTTCTTCCTCTTTTTTTCCATGTTTTCACTTGAATTTGCTTTGATTCTTCCATGTGTTTTCTCGGCCATAGCCTCACAATCACCACCACCGACCACCACCACTTCTTCCCCACACAATCCACGGCTAAACCATTCCCCTCCCCTGACATGAGAGTGCTTTTATCATCCAATGATCCAATATCCACAAAATCTATGCAAGATCCCTTAAAACATTACCTAGCCTAGCCTAGTTGTTTCACCACCTTCATACACCACCTTGGTTGTACCTATTTGCTCCACCATCACCTCCTCCATCTACAGAAGCCCTCAGCCCCTCCTCTGACAAAAAAATCCAGGCCATGACCAATGGATGAAGCATCACCACAAACTTTGCACAAAAACACCACAAACATGCTAGCAGAACTCATGTTTCATCACTACCCTTCCATACCTTGCCTTGGCCACCTCATAGCCACCACCTCCAGCCATCACATCACTTGACATGACCAGACCTGTAGCAATGAAGGCCGAACCCAAACATGACCATTGGTCGAGCCTATGTTGTACCAAAACCACTTTGCCTTGACCTTTAGCATTCTTTGCCTTATAACTTACCATACCCCTTCTCATTTCCATTGTAGCCATGCCTTTCCGAGTCCAAACCTGACCTATATGATGCCATATCTGTTCCAAAACATCATTATGTCCAAGCTAAAGAGTCCCTTAGGCCAAACATTGAAGTGATTGAGGAATGGTAAAATCATCTTGTTCATTGTTGCTTTTATTTCAATCTGTTTCAATGTTGTTTTGTATTAGAAATTCATGTGTTATATTTTGTTTTGTTTTGGGTTGTAACACAAGTTCTAAGCTTGGGTCTCTTCCCACTTGAGCCTATTGTTGTGTCATCGTGCCTTCGGGAATCCGTTGTGTCATTTGTATTGCAATCTCCAGCACCAAAAATGTGAGTATTTCTCACCAGACATTATGTACTTATATAAGTAGTAAATTGACACCCTGCGAAACTGTAGAACTATATTAACATGTTATAACTGCTTATATTATTATCATATGATGTTCACACCTGTTAAACACCTGTTATATCATATGTTACTGTTATTTCATGCTATTCTGTATATTTTATCAGTTTATCACACTGCAAGTTCCCCGTAAATTAGAATCACTATGAGTTGAAATGATACATATGCGAACGGACTTTAGAATAGGGAAAAATCGTTATGAGCTGAAATGATAGGCTTAAACGGTTTTTATTTAATTTATTTTAACTTGGGATTGCGAGTTTGAAATGATAAAACCCAGATTTTCTTTGTAAATTACGGGTTGAAATGACTTTACCTAGCGTAGAAAATTATATACAGGCCCGTAGTTAAAATATGTTTTTCTAAAAAATTTAAAATATTTTAGAAATTTAATTATTATAATATTTGATTTGAAATTTAATAAAAATATAACTTTTGTAAAGTATTATTTATTTTCTGGAAATCCATAAGTCAAATAAATTGTGGAAAAGTTAGAAAATATGAATGTAAGTTATTTTGGAAATTTTGATTTAATTTTTAATGGAATTTAAATTAACTTTGAAAA
Source organism: Allium cepa (assembly GCA_030765085.1). Taxonomy (NCBI): domain Eukaryota; kingdom Viridiplantae; phylum Streptophyta; class Magnoliopsida; order Asparagales; family Amaryllidaceae; genus Allium; species Allium cepa. Next base: position 466,601,461 of record CM060931.1, read on the forward strand.
TATGATAAATTTATGATATTTTGAATTTAAATTAATTAAAAGTGATTTTATATCATATTAATGATTTTTGATAAAGTTGAATGTCAAATGAATGAATATTTAAGTTGAAATTTTGAAATATAACTAAAATTGGAAATTTATGAAATTGACTTAAAAGTGAACTTTTAGTTAAGCAAATAAAAATAAAACTAAGTTATATTTGAGAATTTGAACTTAAGTGTTATGTTGAAATTCAATGCAAGGAATTTAAAATTGAACATTGCAATTTAATAAGTGAATTATTATTAAATCTTGATTTTTGAATGGAAATTTAACTTTATAAAATCATGAACTTGAGGAAAATTAAATGACGTTTATAAATGTGAAAATGTATGATTTTATGAGTTAAAAATGTTTTAAATAAAAAAATATAATTGGTTGAGAAATTATATTGAATATTTGAAGTTAATTGACAGCATTTTTGAAATGCTATTAATTACAATGTAAATGATATTACAGCATTTGTAAATGCTGTAGTTGATGATAATGAACTAAAAAGCTAAATTGCATTAAAAGCTATTATAGCAATTTTTGTAAGTGCTAAAATTTTGAATTTAACTAAGTTTATTTGAAATTTAAGTAAACCCTATTACAACATTTTAAAATGTTGTCTTTTGTTAAATTGAACTGTTTTGAATGTATCTTTCCGTAGCGTTTCCTAAATGCCACGAAAAGTGAATTTTCACTGTTTTGATAAACTTAAGTGAATAAATGAACTTTGAAAGTTGAAATTTTTGGAAATTTAATAATTTAATTATTGAACATAATAACTTTATTTTAATGATTAAAAATGATTTCTTTTTGAATATAAGCTGTTTCGAAATGTGAATTGAAATGGTATTTTAAATTGAATAAAATGAATAATGATTTGAAATGAATGTGGTTTTGATATTTTGATATATTAAATGATTGAAATGTGGTTTGAAAAGATATGATATTTTGATATATTAAAATGATTTGAAAATGGAGTTTTGGAAGATATGACATTTTGATATTAAAATAATTTGAAAGGAAGTGCTGAAAGATAAGATATTTTGAACGAAGTTTTGAAAGGTTATGATATTTTGATATATTAAAATGATTTGAAAGGATATGATAATTTAATATATTGAAATGGTTAGAAATGACTTGATATTTATTTTGGTAAATATTTGAATTGAAAGATATGGTATGATGATATATTGAAATGGTTCGGAAATGATTTAATCTTTATTTTGATAAAGGTTTGGGTTGAAATGACATTTTATTTTTGAAGTATAAAATATTGTTTTAAAGTTATAACTACGGGTTATAATAATGATTGGTTGTTAAAGAGACCGGGATCGGATATTGTCTTATAGCCGGCCAATATCGAAAACCACTTTAACAACTGTGTACGCGGTGGAGATTCCAGAATGAAGTAGGATGGTGGCGACATTCTCGAGGTATATTACGTGGACCCAACTCCCGTGAGTTGGCATAAATGACTAAAACAGGAGCTATACCGGGCTACACAAAGGGTCGCACCCTTTCATCGAGCATGCTCCATCGAAAACCATTCTATTACGTTTGTGATTCGATATGTGGCGCCACTTTGATTCGGGGGTATTGTTCGAGGTGGGCGGAAGCTGCTGGCTTGCCGTCACCACCGGTCCGAGAGTGCAAACGGTGTATCCACCCTGGCATTTCCTCGCGTGCCGTGTCATCTCCTTATAGCGAGCCCACTACGATTTTGGTTTTAAAGATCCGACCGCGTTAAGGTTCACCATCCCCTTAACGCTATTTTCTATATGATTATACTTTACTGATTAGACACTACTATATATAGCGTATATTACTACATAGTAAATAGTTTAACGGATCCTTAGAGGATGGGCAGTCCCAAGCATCTTCTAAGTTACTTGTACCTTTACTACAGTTCACTTGAGTTGGTTTACATTGTATAAGTATGTATGTCCTGACTCGAGTGTTTGTATTTTTATTTACGCTCGGGTCAGCCTGAGTTATTCACAAATTTGGATTCCGCTTTCTGGAGATTGGAATCGTTGGAGATATCTGCTTATCTAGTTTTATCTATTCCAGTTCTGTTGTTCTATTCAGCTTGTACTTGGTTGTCATCTTGATACTTCTGTTATACTTTATTTTCTTCTGTCGTATTTTATTTAACTCTGATATTTTTATATATTAGCTTCATGAACTACTATTTCTTCTACTTCCGCTGCATTTTAAATATTCTGTGTCTGTGATCTGTGATTTTTTATTTACTGTATATTCTGAGGTTTACCAAATTTTTATTTACAACCCGGTACTTTAAGCAAATTCAATTCTGGCATGAGTGTCTACCTATACACTTATAATGGATGTGAATGGTTGAAAATACCTGGTTGTCGTTACAGTTGGTATCAGAGCTTTGGTAGCTCTAGGAAAAACTCAGCATATGGAGTGAATGTATTTACAGAATCACTTTCATTTGAATTTGAATCTCTTCCTTTTTGACTCGATTCCTTTGAATTTTGGAACGTTCCTTGAGGTTCCAAAATCCATTCATGTCCCTCACTATTCATCTTCTTTTGGTTCTGGAGTATTCCATAACTCCGCTTCGAATGATCTTTTTAGTGAGTTGGCAGTCCCGCCAATCTCAAAAATTGAATTGTAAAAGGGTGAAACTCTTTTACAATTAGCATCGATTCACCAGAGATTTATATCAATCCTTGGTTTAGATGCTAACATCTTTTGTTATCCCAAACTCTAACTCTTGAGATCAATGTAGATTTACCCTAGAGAAAATCCACATCGATCTTATTATTTAAGTCACGGTTGACCCAATTAAGGTTGCCCGCGATTTATTTAAGCTTATCCACCTCCCTACTCTGTTATTTAATCATCTTGTCTTTTGTTTCCAATCTATTCTTCCAAACATTTTGAATTGTACTTGTATATCTATGTTTTGTTTTATATATTGTGTTGTTGGGTTGTTGATGTTGATTTGGGTTTCCGATCGATTCGTCCGATCAACGCTATCGATAGGATTTCTAAAACACTTTGACAGAACAAACTGACACGATATTATTTTAAAATTTGGTTAGTGAAATAAAATTTTGATATATAAGTAAATTTATGGAACTTAATAAATTGATTTAAAATTGATCATTTGAAATGATAATACCTGATTTATCATTTATTGTTCTATAAATGAATTTATAGATAGCTGTTTATAAATTGATTTGGGAACTGAAATGAATTTAGAACAAGAAATTTGAGAATTTAATTTCCGATGGTTTCAAACCTTGTGTTTAAAGTTTTAAAAAGGTTATATTATTTAAAGTATTTTCAAATAGAAATTTGTTTCCAAAGAATTTTAAAGTTTAAAATTAGTGCTCTTCTCATTGTCGCTGAGAAATAACTTCGGTGATGATTGCAGCATCATCGATGTTCATTTTTGAGTTTCAAAGTGAAGAGACTGCTCTGTAGTCTTGCTACAGCTTTGTTTTGGGAAATTTAATTGATTTGAATTTCTAAAATATGACTTTATTTTTATATATATATATATATATATATATATATATATATGTATGTATGTATGTATGTATGTATGTATATGATTGAAATTTGATTTGTCATATTATGTATATATTATTACTTATCTCTAAATGGTTTGAAGAAATCGGAAATCTAATTCTTAAATTTTATTTTTAAAGAATAATTTCAATTAAAAAAAAATCAATCAAAATTTTTGAATAAATGATTTAATTGTATTGCATTCAAATATAACTTACCTTAATTTCAGAAGTTAACAATGTAATTGGACAATATACAATATAAAAAGATTTTATAAATAAAAATTGAGTGGTTATAATAAATGTTATATACTTAAATTTTAATTATAAAATAATTAACAGAGGTAAATATAATAAAGGGTAATTTAATAACTTACAATAAAATAATGTTAAAAGAACTAAGAATAAAAGAAAGCAATTATGATAAGTGTAAGTATGTTTAACATAAGTGATAAATATATTGAGAGGAATAAATTTAATTTTAATTAGGAATAAAGAAGAATAAAATTTATTAAGTACATTGTGAGTGTAATAAACGATTATTTTTCAAACCCATAGTTTTAAAAATTGTTAATTTAAGATGATTGGATAATAAGATAATGAAATTTGGGATAGTTAAGATTTATTTAACTTGTGAAAAGATTTATTCTCTATTTAAGTTGAAATTTCCATGCTTTCAAATTTATTTCCTTAGTTTGTTTTTCAAACTATCTTTCGATTGTCCTTATCATCCTCATCTTGCTATAGACTGGTATAGGCATCTTTCTATAATCTTTCTGTTTAGAAATCTTCTATAATCTTTGATAATCTTTGGTACACATTTTGAATCCACCTTTTCATGCTTGTGTTCTTGATTCCGGAGGATCTTCGAAAGATCATCTCCACCTTGTTAAACTTACCGATCACAATAGTTATCATGTATAATTTCCTTCTCCTTGTCATCTTGTCCTAATCTTGTTTCACTCTATCTTTTTCTGTGCTTTCCCGTACCTCATTCCTTTTCGGGGACGAAAAGTTTTGAGTGGGGGAGAGTGTAAAAACCCTGTATTTTGTGATTTATTTTTTGTATATTTTAATTATTTTAATTGAATTTTTGATTTAAAAACTTATTTTATTTATTTGGAATGATAAACTTTAGTTTTGATATGAATTATCATTCCAAAGCATGACTAAAAAGAATATTTTTCAAAAAGTGAATTTTTGGTCCAAATAGTCAAACTTGAATTTTATTTTAAAAGTTTTAAAATTTAAATTTTTTCTTTTATTTTGAAAGTACATAAAATTTTAGGAACATTGCTTTTTGTTTCGTTGGAAACGGGTTTAAATTGTGAAAGTTATGTATATTTCAATATTGAGTGCAATTTGTTTATTCTGCAATTTTATTATTTTAAATAGTATAAATTTTATTTTTATTTGTCATATTTTGTTGTAATATGTATTGATATGTTATTTTATGTATGCTTTTGTCGTTTAATATTTTTGAAGTGAGGAAGGAATTTTTCTAGAGCTAGTAGTATTTTTCTTGTAATTTCCATGCCCTGTTTTCAATTTTTAAACATTTTCTTTAGTTCTTTTCTATTTTTCTCCAATTTAATTATTTATTTTATTTTAGAAATGATAAATAAATTTTTTTATTTCAAAATTTTTCTTTAGAATATTTTAGAATGAAGTAGATACTTTTCCAAAGCCATTGGTGTTTTAATTGTAATTTTTGAACCCTGTTTTCAATTTTTAAGCAATTTCCTTAATTCTTTTTTTTATTTTCTTTAAATTTAATTGTATATTTTTATTTATTTTTCACTTTGTTTCGGTTTTAGATGTACTTGCTGAAGTTATTCTGTTTTACTTGATTTAAAAGAAAAGGAAGTATGGAAGATTTTAAAAGCTAAGAAACGTAAAGTCGTTTCACCGTTTCTTTTACCGTTTCTTTTTCAATCAATGCATCAATTTATTGTAGCCGTTCCTTTTCTTTTTCTTATTCATGTGAAAGTTTCTCATTCCATCAATAATACACATCCATTTCAGATCTGAGCAAAGAAAAATAAGAAATGGCTTCTTCTTTGCTCGCTCTTCTTCCTCTTTTTTTTCCATATTTTCACTTGAATTTGCTTTGATTCTTCCGTGTGTTTGCTCGGCCATAGCCTCACAATCACCACCACCGACCACCACCACTTCTTCCCCACACAATCCACGGCCAAACCATTCCCCTCCTCTGACCTGAGAGTGCTTTGATCATCCAATGATCCAATCTCCACAAAAACTATGCAAGATCCCTTAAAACATTACCTAGCCTAGCCTAGTTGTTTCACCACCTTCATACACCACCTTGGTTGTACCTATTTGCTCCACCATCACCTCCTCCATCTACAGCAGCCCTCACATCACCTGACATGACCAGACCTGTAGCAATGAAGGCCGAACCCAAACATGACCATAGGTCGAGCCTATGTTGTACCAAAACCACTTTGCCTTGACCTTTAGCATTCTTTGCCTTATAACTTACCATACTCCTTCTCATTTCCATTGTAGCCATGCCTTTCCGAGTCCAAACCTGACCTATATGATGCCATACCTGATCCAAAACATCATTATGGACAAGCTAAAGAGTCCCTTAGGCCAAGCATTGAAGTGATTGAGGCATGGTAAAATCATCTTGTTCATTGTTGCTTTTATTTCAATCTATTTCAATGTTGTTTTGTATTAGAAATTCATGTGTTATATTTTGTTTTGTTTGGGTTGTAACACAAGTTCTAAGCTTGGGTCTCTTCCCACTTGAGCCTATTGTTGTGTCATCGTGCCTTCAGGAATCCGTTGTGTCATTTGTATTGCAATCTCTAGCACCAAAAATGTGAGTATTCCTCACCAGACATTATGTACTTATATAAGTAGTAAATTGACACCCTGCGAATCTGTAGAACTATATTAACATGTTATAACTGCTTATATTATTATCATATGATGTTCACACCTGTTAAACACCTGTTATATCATATGTTACTGTTATTTCATGCTATTCTGTATATTTTATCAGTTTATCACACTGCATGTTCCCTGTAAATTAGAATCACTATGAGTTGAAATGATACATACCCGAACGGACTTTAGAATAGGGAAAAATCGTTATGGGCTGAAATGATAGGCTTGAACGGTTTTTATTTAATTTATTTTAACTTGGGATTGCGGGTTTGAAATAATAAAACCCGGATTTTCTTTGTAAATTACGGGTTGAAATGATACATTACCCGTATTACTTTACCTAGCGTAGAAAATTATATACAGGCCCGTAGTTAAAATATGTTTTTCTAAGAATTTTAAAATATTTTAGAAATTTAATTATTATAATATTTGATTTGAAATTTAATAAAAATATAACTTTTGTAAAGTATTATTTATTTTCTAGAAATCTATAAGTTAAATAAATTGTGGAAAAGTTAGAAAATATGAATATAAGTTATTTTGGAAATTTTGATTTAATTTTTAATGGAATTTAAATTAACTTTGAAAATATGATGCATTTATGATATTTTGAATTTAAATTAATTAAAAGTTATTTTATATCATATTAATGATTTTTGATAAAGTTGAATGTGAAATGAATGAATATTTGAAATTTTGAAATATAACTAAAAATGGAAATTTATGAAATTGACTTAAAAGTGAACTTTTAGTTAAGCAAATAAAAATAAAACTAAGTTATATTTGAGAATTTGAACTTAAGTGTTAAGTTGAAATTCAATGCAAGGAATTTAAAATTGAACATTGCAATTTAATAAGTGAATTATTATTAAATCTTGATTTTTGAATGGAAATTTAACTTTATAAAATCATGAACTTGAGGAAAATTAAATGATGTTTATAAATGTGAAAATGTATGATTTTATGAGTTAAAAATGTTTTAAATAAAAAAATATAATTGGTTGAGAAATTATATTGAATATTTGAAGTTAATTGACTGCATTTTTGAAATGCTATTAATTACAATGTAAATGATATTACAGCATTTGTAAATGCTGTAGTTGATGATAATGAACTAAAAAGCTAAATTGAATTAAAAGCTATTATAGCAATTTTTGTAAGTGCTATAATTTTTGAATTTAATTAAGTTTATTTGAAATTTAAGTAAACCCTATTACAACATTTTAAAATGCTGTCTTTTGTTAAATTGAACTGTTTTGAATGTATCTTTCCGTAGCGTTTCCTAAATGCCACGAAAAGTGAATTTTCACTGTTTTGATAAACTTAAGTGAATAAATGAACTTTGGAAGTTGAAATTTTTGAAAATTTAATAATTTAATTTTTAAACATAATAACTTCATTTTAATGATTAAAAATGATTTCTTTTTGAATATAAGCTGTTTCGAAATGTGAATTGAAATGGTATTTTAAATTGAATAAAATGAATAATGATTTGAAATGAATGTGGTTTTGATATTTTGATATATTAAATGATTGAAATTTGGTTTGAAAGGATATGATATTTTTATATATTAAAATGATTTGAAAATGGAGTTTTGAAAGATATGACATTTTGATATTAAAATAATTTGAAAGGAAGTGCTGAAAGATAAGATATTTTGAACGAAGTTTTGAAAGGTTATGATATTTTGATATATTAAAATGATTTGAAAGGATATGATAATTTAATATATTGAAATGGTTAGAAATCACTTGATATTTATTTTGGTAAATATTTGAATTGAAAGATATGGTATGATGATATATTGAAATGGTTTGGAAATGGTTTAATCTTTATTTTGATAAAGGTTTGGGTTGAAATGATATTTTATTTTTGAAGTATAAAATATTGTTTTAAAGTTATAACTACGGGTTATAATAATGATTGGTTGTTAAAGAGACCGGGATCGGATATTGTCTTATAGCCGGCCAATCCCGAAAACCACTTTAACAACTGTGTACGCGGTGGAGATTCCAGAATGAAGTAGGATGGTGGCGACGTTCTCGAGGTATATTACGTGGACCCAACTCCCGTGAGTTGGCATAAATGACTAAAACAGGAGCTATACCGGGCTACACAAAGGGTCGCACCCTTTCATCGAGCATGCTCCATCGAAAACCATTCTATTACTTTTGTGATTCGATATGTGGCGCCACTTTGATTCAGGGGTATTGTTCGAGATAGGCGGAAGCTGCTGGCTTGCCGTCACCACCGGTCCGGGAGTGCAAACGGTGTATCCACCCTGGCATTATCTCGCATGCCGTGTCATCTCCTCATAGCGAGCCCACTACGATTTTGGTTTTAAAGATCCGACCGCATTAAGGTTCACCATCCCCTTAACGCTATTTTCTATATGATTATACTTTACTGATTAGACACTACTGTATATAGCGTATATTACTACATAGTAAATAGTTTAACGGATTCTTAGAGGATGGACGATCCCAAGCATCTTCTAAGTTACTTGTACCTTTACTACAGTTCACTTGAGTTGGTTTACATTGTATAAGTATGTATGTCCTGACTCGAGTGTTTGTACTTTTATTTACGCTCGGGTCAGCCTGAGTTATTCACAAATTTGGATTCCGCTTTCTGGAGATTGGAATCGCTGGAGATATCTGCTTATCTAGTTTTATCTATTCCAGTTCTGTTGTTTTATTCAGCTTGTACTTGGTTGTCGTCTTGAGACTTCTGTTGTACTTTATTTTCTTCTGTCGTATTTTATTTAACTCTGATATTTTTATATAGTAGCTTCATGAACTACTATTTCTTCTACTTCCGTTGCATTTTAAATACTCAGTGTCTGTGATATGTGATTTTTTATTTACTGTATATTCTGAGGTTTGCCAAATTTTTATTTACAACGCGGTATTTTGAGCAAATTCAATTCTGGCATGAGTGTCTACCTATACACTTATAATGGATGCGAATGGTTGAAAATACCTAGTTGTCGTTACACCAAAAATCAAAGTCATATACATAATAATTATGTAATTTTACTTTGAAATCCATATTACCGTATATGACGAGTCAGTTTTATGTAAAACTTTTGAAAGACATACGAGTATATATATTATTTATATATACCTACAAACTTTAGAACTTATATAAACTAACAAAATATAACTGATGAATATAACTTAGTTATATATATGCTAAATGTTGTCACCTTTGCAAATTGGGAAATAAAGTATTCTACAGCCTGATAAAAGTTTCACGCAACTTACATTTATGGGTTGATATCAAATTAAAAAAATTATAATAATTTGTAAGTACTATAAAGCATATCATAAACTTGCATTATTACTATTTTTATACTATACTATATAACACAATACAAATCCTATGCAAAGAAGCACGGTTCAGCTCAGAGGAATACAAAGTTTAAGCAACTGTCTATTTCAAAGTCAATATATAAACAAAACAAATGAATAGGGTAATATAATATATAACAACTATTTATAAGTATACAAACAAATAACTGTGTACATAGAAAGGAGACAATATAATACTTACGCAAAATATTAATGCTGGAAGGGCTAGTGGTTCACGGTGGAAGCAAATGAAAACAAGGCGACCGAGGTAGAGAGAGCAGTGGGTCGGAGTCGAGCTAAGGCTATCGGCAAGTCGGTCAGGTCAGTGGTGCAGGATCGATAGTTTCGCGCAACGAGGTGGCGGAGTGGGTGGACGTGGGTAGATGCGGGCAGAGGGGAAAGGAGATGATGGGCGGAGCTTTGGTTTCTGGTGAGGCCAAAGTCATGAAGATTTGATGGCCCGTGGCAAGCGACGTACAGAGGCGGAGTGCTCGGCAATCGGGAAGGCTGTTGGCCAGTGGCAGGCTGATGAGGTAAAGGCTGTGGAGGAGGTGCATGGGGCGTACGGCCGCGGTGGTGTGGCGTCAGGGTTGGGTCAGCCGTTGGGGCTTGAAGGCGGAGACATGGCGTGTGTAAAGAGAGAGGGGGGAACGGCGGTCGGTTGTGGATGACGGATCGCTAGCCGTGAGGGGTGGTGTGACGGTGAGCCTGGAAGTGAGAAGGCGATGTGAGACGAGGTTCATGGCAAAAGCAAGGGTATACTCTCATGATATATATTCATAAAGTAGAGCAAATGCAAAAAGAAGAGAAAGAATGAAAGAGAGAATGAACAGTTTGAGTTTGCAAATTTAGAATATATTTCTCTTTGCAAATGAACAGAGCCAGAATACAGAGAACCATAAAGTAAATTGAATTGATAGCGATGTAACAGCCGACCATTGAATTCTGCAAATATTTATGACTGGTGGCCGTTTGTTTCAACAGTTTGAAATTCGAATGGACACCACTATCGGCAGTGCAAAAGTGGTACCGATACAGTTAACAGTTTCACGAATTTCACCGCATACCAGACTCCGAAATACACAACTGAATATACCATTAGGATCAGCATGACGGGACGATCAAAACGGCATATGGATATCAGTGGTACGATTGAATTATAAAAATTTGAATTTTCTATTAGAGGAAAATGTAGCAAAAACGCAGAAAAATAAGATCGACGAAATTAAAGAAGTCCGAATTTGAAAAAACGAAAAAAGACGTCATGCTCGGGAGATGATTTACAATTTTCTATAGAAAAATATTCAAGTTTGGAAAACATCTTATTATCATCAACTTTAACTGATTTAAATTGAAATAGAATTACACAATAAAATAAACTTCAATATTATCAAATGAAAATTTATAGTTTGCTATGTTCAATTAGACGTATTCCAAATATTAAATTTCTATTACAAAATTTTATTTTTAAAATTTCACGAAAATTCAATTAATCATATTATTAAAACGGTTAAAATTTACGGGTCGTTACACTCTCCCCCACTCAAAACTTTTCGTCCCCAAAAAAGAAGGAGGTAGGAGAATAGAAACAAGCAAGAAGAAAACAGATTTGAAATACAAATAGAACAATTAATTTGAAACCATATAAATTTCAATTGGATTAATTATTATTCAATAATTGATTTTAAACTCAAGGACTTTCTTTAAGTTGGTTTATTTTCAATTTATTGTTGTTTGTTACAAAATTTATTTCAAACAACAATTTATTTTATTAATCCATTTATTATTCAACAAACTTAGTATTCTATATATTTATCATTTTATAATTAAACTTTAAGTGTATAACATTTATTATAAGCATTCAAATTTTATTTATAAAGACATTTTGTATTGTATATTATTCAATTATCTTAAATTAACAATTTCAAAGATCATAAATTTTAATACTCATTTATTATAATCATATTTTATTTGACAAATTTAATTCTTCTTTATTATTATTAAACTTATTCCACTTAATATATCTTATCACATATATTAAGTATATTTACACTTATTATAACTACTCAAATTTATTTTAAAAAAAAAATTAACATCATTTTATATTGTATATTGTTCAATTACATAGTTAACTTCTGAGTAATTAAGGTAAGTTATATTGGAATGCAATTGAGTATTATAAGTAAATTTTCTAATTCAATTATTTCAAATTTAACTATTCATTCAAAATTTTAGCTTCAATTATAATTGAAATCATCCTTTAAGAAAATTTAAGAATTAAATTTCAGATTATCTTCAAACAATTTAGAGATAAATATGTTTATATATTTTACATATATCAAAATAATCATATGCCAATATATATATATATATATATATATATATATATATATCATAAATCAAGCCATACTTTAGAAATTTAAATCAATTTAATTTCCAAAACAAAAGTGTAGCAAAGCTACAAAATGATCTCTCCACTTTAAAACTTGAAAATGAATGTCGATGATGCGGCCGCCATCACCGAAATTATTTTCCAGCGACAAAATAGGATAGCACTGATTTAAACCATTAAAATACTTTGAAATGGCTTCTATTTAAAAATATTTTTAATACTATATGCTTTAAAACTTTAAAATCAAAATTTGAAATCACCGGAAATCAAATTCTCAAATTCCTGATTTACATTCATTTAAATTTCCAAATCAATTTACAAACCAAGTTTTAGAATTCCGTTTATTTATATGTTGGTAAATCAATGGTTTACAAAACAATAAATGAAAATCAAATAACATCATTTAGTTAACCAATTCATTTAACAATTATCAAAAAAATTGCTTATATATATAATATAATCATACATAATTTATTTCATTTACCTAATTTGAAAACAATATTGGGTCAATTTGCTCTGTTAAAGTGTTTTGGAAATCCTATCGATATCGTTGAACAGACGAATCGATGGAAAACCCAAATCAACATCAACAACTCAAACAACACAATATATAATTATATAACATTTTTAAAATTAATTTATAAATACACTTCCTCGCTCGGCGATACAAGAATGGATTTCGAAGTAAGGATAGAGATTCAATTTTGATAGACTCAAATCAAAGAGAATTCTGATTCGACGATAGATTTGAAACAAAAATAAGATGATTAAATAACAAAATAGGAAGATGGATAAGTTTATATAAATCGCAGGAAATCTTAACCATGTAAACCGTGACTTCAGTAATAAGATCGATGCAGAATTTCTAGGCAAATCGACATTCGATCGCAAGAGATAGAATTCAGGCATAGCACGAGATAGATAACATTGTAAACCGAGGATACAAAAATCTTCGATGAATCAATGCCAATTGGAAAAGAGTTTCATCCTTTTATAAATCATATCGAAGAACTTTGGAATGCTCCAGAATTCTGAAGAATACGAATAGTGAGGGACAAGAATGGATTTCAGAGCCAAGGAAACGTTCCAAAATTCAAAGGAAGTGAATCAAAAAGGAAAATATTCAAGCACGAACGAAAGTGATTCGGTAAATAAATTTACTATATATTCTAAGTTTGCTTAGAGCCAAAGCTCTGATACCAAATGTAACGACCTGATATTTTCAACCATTCGCATCCAAACACGCCGGAATTGAATTGCTCAAAATACCATATCGTAAGTTTATATTTGGCAAATCTCGGCATATACAGTAAATAAATAATCACATAATCACAGACACAGAGTAATATAACAATATGCAGCGGAAATAGAATGAATAGTAGTACATGAAGCTACTATATATATATATATATAACAGAGTTAAATAAGTTACAACAGAAGTCTCGAATACCATAGTCAAATACAAAAATCGGAATACATCACTAGAATCAACTGAATATCTGAAGGCTGGATAGCTAGCTGGATCTACAAGCGCAGCTCCAACTCCAAAGGTGAGTCTTAAAAGATGTATCACTTAGTCTGACCCGAGCCTAAAGTAAAACACAAAACACTCGAGTTAGGATTAACACTCTTATATCAATAAATCCAACTCAAGTGAAATAACAACTGAAATACAAGTAACTCAAAGGATGTTTAGGATAACCATCCTCTAAGGATCCGTTAAACTATCTACTATGTAGTAGTGTACGCTAAGTAGATAATGTATATCAGTAATATAAAGTATCAAAATAGCATTAAGGCGTTACCATTATCCCGCTTAACATATTTTATATAAGTTTCATAATCTATACAGCACTGTAAACTCAACCGCAAACTAGTGGGCTATCAGAGAGTACTCCATAGGTATAACACAAAACAAATCGTAGTGGTCGTGCATAGGGATACAAGTATGACAAGACACATGAGGCAATACCCAAGGTAGTGAAACAACCGTTTGCCTGATCCGGACTGGTGAGGACGCATCGCCGCAACGATCGCAACATCGCGAAACAACACTCCCAATTCAAGGGTGCACACCAATCAAAACAAATAATGAGTAGTATACGAAGAAGTGTGTTCGCTTAGAGGTGGGTAACCTCATAGGCTCGGCACGGCTCCTATTTTAGTCATTTCAAATTTGACACAAGTGTCAAGGCTATCCATTATCGTTCTCTTTCTTCAATCATCAACGTACATCATTCCAACCACTTCATTCTGGATCACACTCCGTGTATAGTTATTAAAGTGGTATTCGGTTTAGACAGTGAGTATGTCCCTAACCGATTCCGATTTCTTTAATAACTTTCGTAATTATTACACCGATTGGTCGTTTAATTAATTTCAAAAAACAAATCAATTTTAGTCTCACTTAGAATTTGAAAGCCAACATTTCATTCATCTTTCTATATCAATTTCTATAATTTATGTTTCAAAACTTCCAAATTTACCATTTCAAAACTCTATAATTCAACTTTAATTTTTATTTAAAACAATTCAAATATTGATTTAAATTCATATATAGGTTTCATTCCATAATCATTTAAATTAAGTTAATTTAACATTCAAAACAATTTAAATTCATTGATGGATTCATTCGGTAATCATTTAAATTAAGTAAATTTATCATTACAAAACAATTTCAATTTAATTTCCAATTGATTAAATCAATCACTTAAGTTTACCTACATTATAGAAAAACTTATGAATTGAATTAAATTAAATTCGTCAAATTAAATTCTTTAAATTACAAGTCTCATAATAATTTCCATCAATCACGTTTTATTTCTTATTAAAGAAATTCAATTTCGCTTATTTACTTATTTAGTTTAAACAAATTTCAAAACTTAATTATTAAAGAAACTCAATTTCACTTATTAAAGAATTCAATTTCACTTATTAAAGAATTCAATTTTATTAATTATTAAATAATTTCAAAACTTAATTTAGTAATTCACTTAAATTTAAACAACATTCTTTCATCAAACACTTTGTTAATCATAATACTTTACAAATCAAAAGTTAGAAATCATAATGCTTGGAATCATAACACTTCCCACTTAACTGTTTAAATATAAATAATATTATATATAATAAAATAGTTTATAATTTAAAATAGTTTATATAAAAATAATTTATATTAAAATAGTTTATATGAAATAAATTTATAAAGTAACATATATAAATAATTTTAATATAATTTTAAAAATACTTTATGTAATAAAATTGGTTCCTTAAATTTCACAAATCGATTCAAATTCCAAAATTTAAATTTAATCAAATCTCAAATCATCCATTTTAATTTATTTCAGTTTCTCAATAAACCATTTCACATTATATCGATTTCAAATACAGATTTTTAACCACAAAATAAACCATTTCAATTTCAATATTTTCAAAGCTTTAAATATTCAAACCTTTCAAAACTAGATTTGATAATTCCGTAAATATATATATCAAATTCACTTTACTATTATTTAATTTGAAATATTTACTTACTAAATCCACTATCATTTAAATAAAACCCCAAATTTCAAATGAATAAATATTTCCTCCAATTCATTTAAACTTAAAATATTCGTTAAATCATCTTAAACCAAATCAAGTTATAAAAATCATATCCTTTAAAAAGTCTCAAATTCAATAAGTTTCAAATCGATTTGTAATTAAATATATTTCTTAATTAAAATCAATTTCAAATCTATCTTCTCAACCTTAATTTATTAAATCATTATAAACTCTATATTATAATTTAATAAATACTTAACCATATTATATTTTAATAAAATTAAACTTTATTATTAAGCTTAAAATCTAGAATTTTAACTATATATAAAATAACATTTGTATAATATCTAAAATCAATATTCATATAAAACCGTATATTCCTTTCCAAAACCATAGTAATCATTTCAAAATATTTATATATAGACCAATGGTGTCTGTATAAAATTTTCTATCATATGGTCAAGTGGTACGGATATTTATCATTTCAATCCACAATTTAAATATATACAGGTATATATATATCATTTCAACCCGTAATCCCAAATTCAATGTCAATGAAAATCGTTTGGGTCTATCATTTCAACCCATAACGATTTTCTCCTATTCTAAGTCTGTTCGGGTATGTATCATTTCAATCCATAGTGAATTCTATACTAATAGGGAACTTTCAGAGTGATAACAGATATGATAATAATACAACAGGCATGTATCATTAATATAAATAACATATAATGTTGTCAGATGTCACAGGTGAACAGATACAGGTAATAGCATATATATAACAATGTAAATAACTAATAGCAGCATATTTCAACTATCGTTTCAATTGAAATCAAATTTAATAAATAAAAGAATGTTAATCGTGAATGATTGCTCACCTTTCGAGGCTAGAGAGGTTTTGACGATGAAATCGAGTTACGAGTCGAAGTATGAATTCCAAATGAAAGCTAGATTGGCACGAATCACGGACAAGCTGATAAATAGAAAATCGATGAAAAATAAAATTATAAAAAAGAAGTTTAATATAAACCGAGTATACACACATTATTACTATATTATATAAATTTTAGTATTTTAGTTTAAGGCAAAATTAAAATAATATAAAATTTCAAAATCATTGTTTTATAATTTGAACACATACACCAAAAATCAAAGTCGTATACATAATAATTATGTAATTTTACTATGAAATCCATATTGCTGTATATGACGCGTCGGTTTTATGTAAAACGTTTGGAAGACATATGAATATATATATTATTTATATATACCTACAAACTTTAGAACTTATATAAACTAACAAAATATAACTGCTGAATATAACTTAATTATATATATGCTAAATGTATTCACCTCTGCAAATTTAGAATATATTTCTCTTTGCAAATGAACAGACCCAGAAAACAAAGAACCATAAATTAAATTAAATTGATGGCGATGTAACAGCCGACCATTGAATCCTGCAAATATTTATGACCGGTGGTCGTTTGTTTCAACAGTTTTAAATTCGAATGGAAAACCACTATCAGCAGTGCAAAAGTGGTACCGATATAGTTAACAGTTTCACGGATTTCACCGCATACCGGACTCTGAAATACACAATTGAATATATTGTTGGGATCAGCACGACGGGCGATCGAAACGTCATACGGATATCAGTGATACGATTGAATTATAAAAAATCAACTTTTCTATTAGCGGAAAATGCAGCAAAAACGCAGAAAAATAAGATCGACGGAGTTAAAGAAGTCCGAATTTGAAAAAAATAAAAATGACGTCATGCTCAGAAGATGATTTACAATTTTTCTATAGAAAAATATTCAAGTTTGGAAAACATTTTATTAACATCAACTTTAACTTATTTAAATTGAAATAGAATTACACAATAAAATAAACTTCAATATTATCAAATGAAAATTTATAGTTTGCTATGTTCAATTAGACGTATTCCAAATATTAAATTTTTATTTCAAAATTTTAATTTTTAAATTTCATGAAAAATCAATTAATCGCATTATTAAAACAGTTAAAATTTATGGGTCGTTACAGATTCCAAATCGACATAATTTTAATTAATTTCAAATACACTTTAAAACGGATCCTAACAAACGTACATTTCTTTCATTAAACACCATTAATTTCAATTAAATTCTCTTTCCCTTTTATTGAAAGGTTCCAAGTCAAATTAACGGCAATAAATTCATTAATTAATTTAAATTCTAATATATATATATATATATATATATATATTTTCATCTTATTATTCAATCAATTATCATCTTACGGATATACTTAACGTTGGTTTACCATTTCATTACCTCAATCTTCTATATTTATCACTTTAATTCATATTAACTGCAACGAGCAATTAGATTAATTGCAATTGATTTTCAATTTTGTTTCAATGGATTAAATAAATAGGTGATAAATGACGAATGTTGCTTTTTACTTACTTAATCACATTTATAAGTTTATTATTAACAACAAATGTTATAACTACTTACACAACCCTAATTATACTCAATTTTCCATTAATTTCATATAATTTTTCCCTTTTTATATAACATTTAGTTCATTTCCTTATTTCAACTTATCACCAAATAACTTTACAATTATTTCAATTACTGACATACAATTTCAACGTTAAACCCAACATTCAATTGCCTTAACTACATTAATTACCCATTCAATATTCAAACGGATAAATTAATGAGAAAATAGTTAATACAATCGTTTATATTAATAATTCATACCCATTATCTTATTCTTTACGGTTAGAATTTTATTACCCAAAAAGGTTTTTATTCAATATTAACCTATTTCAATTAATTACATATAAGTTCACCATTAACTGCATCATTTAAGTTATTTCATTATTTACAGTTATAACCAAGTCAACCTACAATTTATTTCAGTTGATTTGAAATTACATTAAATAGTTATCAACAGCATTCAAACAACATCATTGATTTCATATTCACTATTAGCCAATTCTAATTGATTACATATGATTTCAACATTCAATGTATTTCTTTTTTTGTAGTTTATAACCAATAATAACTTTACAGTCACTTCAATTAATTGGAGTTACATTAAAATAGTTAGAAATTACCTTATATTGACATGACTAACATTACATTCTTGTTATTACTCTCATTATAACATCACAAATTTAGTTTTCTTTCAATATAAAATTTTAAAACCTTATTTAATTAATATCTTCATCATCGAAAAATACGGGTCGTTACAAATCTGGCGCGGCCCGAATACAGGTAGCATTAAGAAGGAAAATCTCTGGCCTCGAGGAATCTGTCATTGCTTGGAGATAGGAAATAACAGGGAGAATAAGCACCTTACCTTCAGGAATCCATTGTCGCCTGGATATAGGCGATTACAGGATGGTTCATCAATTCAAACCAAGCATCAAACAAATAATTCGGTTTCAGCTTTCAGGAATTCACCATCATGTGGAGTCAGGCAATGATGAGAAGGATTGACAACCTACTCAAGAGCCGATCAGATGATTTAACACAATTTACAGGACGCGCCAATGCCCAAAGATCAGAGATACTAAGGGTAAACCCTTAGAATGGAACCATCAATACACAAACTTTCGAAGATAGAACAAGAACTTGGTCAAACTTCTCATTGCCAACCTTCAGGATTCTAACGTTGCCTAGAGACAGGCAACATCAAGAAGGTATAAGCCTATACCTTCACGAATCTAGTATTGCACGGAGATTGGCTGTAACGTCCCGGAAATTTTCGACTTTCGAAAATTCAACATCGATACTCACTTGATCGACTGTCGAGAAATCGAAGGCCGGAAACCCGAAATGTTATGGTTTAAGAAAAGGAAATAGGTAGAAGAAGAAGATGGAAAATGGAGAGAGAAGAAAATAGAAAATAGAACAGAACAGAACACAACACAACAATAACAGAATCTCACAATTCGCAGCGGAACAACATATAATAATAAATGAATAATCTTTAAACAAAGAACTATATCAGTTATTACATTTTATACATTACATTACATCATCATCAGAGTGTACAACAACAAACATCAAACAGCGGAAAAAGAAATACTATACTAGTAATACGCCATGCCATCCAGCTTGCCTCCAGCAACTCCAGAATATCCAGAATATCCTGATAAACCTAACTCTTAACTGCCCGTGTGGAAATTGGTGGGCACCCAGAGTTTAGGAAGGAAAACAATAAACTCCGAGTCAGTCATGTGACTGGTGTGAGAACTCAAAACAGTTTATTTATCTTTAAAATCAAAATAGAGGAATATTTTTAAAGTCAATTCGCAATGCTTTTAAAAATGAGACTACCATAAGGCCTCCCGCACACACACACACAATGCAAACGCAGAATCGGAGGAGATTTCTCCTTATGATAGTCAAAGATGCTTGATACGCATTAAAAAGAACATTTGGTATTATTACTAGTGCATAGTGTAGGAAAAATTCATTTCGAAAGTAGAATATAAATCTTAGCCAACATAGACATTCCGAATTATGCCTACTATAGCTACCATCCAAACAGTGGGGCGCCACCATAAGTGAATGATAGGTTCTACAACTAATACCGTACAAGATCGTATTGTTTCTTTGGATTTCCAACGAATGATCAGGCCAAGGAACTTCCCATTGCCACATGAGAATGCCTCTGGATGGACATCCCCGAGAACCAAACCGGATCTCTGCCAACACAAGGCCGGGTTACCCCTAACTGAGTAACAACTGACCGAATATGCCATTCCTCGGTCCTTTGGGACCTTTCACCGAGCGCTCGCAATCAATTCACACAATCATAAAGAGTTTTCAACATGAGTAAGTATCTGGGCTCCATACCATGATACCACCCTTTTCCAGAAGGAAATGTACATATCCCAAAGGGCGCTACCCCTCATAACCTTGCTGCATCTTTCCTGTTTTGACCATTCACGGGGTGTGAGGCTCGACGAAGTCACGTCCACAAAAACATACTTTATACAAAAGCCATGCTTTGGGTCAACAAATGATCATAGAAATGATCACCAGGATAGACGATCAAACAAATGATCCTATCACAAATAATCAACACAATGATCATTTCACAGCAACACTCAGCATGTCACATTACCAAATTGAGAATATATCGTTGATAACCTTCAACTACATAACCTCTGAGCTCGTACGTCTCAGAGAAGGGTGTTAAGCTAAAAGAATAAATTCTTCGCCACCGACAGAAATATATTTGAAAGAAATTTGCTTTATATCTCAATTTGTAATGTCAGACATACAATCCATACAAGTCTGTTCCGGGCTCGAACAGAACCGAAGGCACTTTCAAAGAAGTCCTTGCAATCCGGATATCCACAATCCTGATCGGATTTCCCATCACATATGGAGAACTCAATACCGGAGCAACTCGGTGCAGAGTCAATCGACAGGTCATCGCTCTCGCAAATACCTGGTCTTCAACACCGATCTTCAAATGCAATTCATAACGACGTATCACATATTCGGAATGGGTTATACGACCCCATGGTCCTTTCCCGGTTAACCCGAATAGTGAGCGCTTATTCAAAAATAAGTGTGGCATTCAAATTCAAGCAAATCACAATAAATACCCATTCAAAGGGATATATTGATAGTCGGTTATTGAACTATCAATGGATATACACACATCACCAGTTTCCAAATAATTTTCCAATTTATTTATTTCCCAAAAATATCTTTACAAGATATAAAATTTCACACTTCAAAAAATAAATCAATATTTATTTTTAAACAACTTCCCTTTCTATTCATAAATTCCATAGTGAATGTATATTTCAAAATATCTATGAATATACGATTTCAATTATTCATTTCAATTTACCTTCAAAAAGATAAATTCTCAAAATATTCACTTTATATTGGAAAACATTTCCATACTTATTAAATAAGTAATTCACGAACCTATTTATTTTCAACACTTGGAAAATATTCAATATACTTAAATCGAGATTAAGTATATATTTCATTCTTTATGGAAATCATTCTTTTAAACATATTTATTTGGGCCAAAACGAATGTTGCGTAAAACATCGTTACGACAACCCAAAATCACTGGTATAGGGATTCGAAATTAAAATAGATATATAAATCCCAATACTATACAAAACATTTCCTTTCGGAAATCATTTACTATAACAACAGTGTTATAGTCTACCATTTCCTTCTATTTCTCGAAAACGTCTATTTCAACAATAAATGTTGAAATCTATGGTTTCGAATATCAACACATTTTAAAACATCGTTAGATCGTTTTAATTCAATTTAAAACATCACATTCAAAACAATTTCTTTAACATATTATTCACTATTCAAAAACGTGTTTATACTATGTTAACAAATTTCATCCTTTTATTCATTTTATTTTAAAGGATTGTTCACAGTCAAAAATGTGAATATAACTCCATTAATAAGTTACAACAATTTACTTATCAAAATAAGTCATTGCGAATTTATAAAACAACGTTTATAAATTCCATTTCTATTTATTTTATAATAACTTCCTTTTTATATATCTCCTTTATTAACCTATTCGATTTATAACTCAATTATAAAACAAAGGTTCATATTATAAGTTAAACACTTATAATTTATTTGTTTACAAGAATCGTTCTTTTGAACTTCATAATTATAAATCTTATAACTTATAAGATTCAATTATTTATCCAAATCTATTCTTTCAATAACTTTATAAGTTTTATAAACCTACTGCTTATAAAATTCCATTTATAACTTCACCGTTTATAATTCTATAAATTTCATTCATTTATGAAATCCATTCATAATTCATTCTAACACTTATAAAAACTCGTTTTATAATTCAAATAATTTATAAATATCAATTTATAAATTTCTTATATAAAATCAATTTATACTATTATTTTAAAACATCTTTAATCTCCTTTATAATTTCATCATTCTCTTGATTTATAAAATAATCAAATTTTATAAATCCTATTTCCAAACTTTTTATAATAAATTCAAAAATCCAATTTAAACTATTTTATAAAACCATTAACCCATATTTCTCAAAAATCAATCTTTAACCGTATTTCTCAAAATCATAATTTTTATAACTTTAAAAATTATAACGTTTATTTATTTAAAATGGATCAATTCAAAAAAAATATTCTATAAACGTATACTTTCAAAAATCACTTTAAAATCCCAAAATTTGGTTCAATGATGCTACATACCAAAATAGTCAATCACGACTACAACGATATCATATATCGATATGATAGTCCATCAAATATCAAAATATCTGAAATCAAATAAAAACTGTTGAGGAATCCAGTTGGATCCCTCCAACCTGTTTTCCTGCATCCAAAAACATTAGCACAATACGAATTTCGCTCCAGTACGAAATTCTCGCGGTATATGGGATTTAAAATATTATCCGCTTAATAACGGCGCAATAGGGTCTCATCCGCTATACAAATGCGGGAAATCAACAACTCCAATATATACATATGCCAATATATATATATTGCTATTATATATAATACCAATTTCACTGTTTATGAAATATTCGCGGTATATGTTTTTAATAAATAACATCCGCTTAATAGAAGGCGTATAATGTCTATTTTAACAATCAATAGATAACAATCATCATTCAAACATGCATTCAAATATTTTAAATCTAACCATTTAAAATAAAATCGAAACTGATTCGATTGAGTGAGAAGTTCTCACCTTGATTTTAATTTCGTTTTAGCGATTTATTTCGAATAAAATTAAACGGACGTTTAATTTTACCCAAAATTCTCACTAACTCCAAACGACTCCAATCCAATTCCATCGCGTAGTGCTCGTCCATACGATTCCAACGCAACTGGTTTCGCACGTTTTCGACCTCGTATGAAAAAGTTATGAATTTATGAAGTTATACGATTTTAAACTATATAAATTTATAATTTATTTTACAATTTTTAACCTAAACTAGATCATGACCGTCCATCCCTGCAACATGAAATCCGGCCGCTCTTTCCCTCTTCTTCTTCACGTTGATATCCAGGTCGCGTTCGAACCCAACTAGCCCCTCCAAAACCCTAATTGCCGCACCTGTTCCAACGATCATCACCTCGATCAAACACTTCCACCTCGCGCGCACGCTCCAGTACCACCCACGGCCCACCTCCGGCCATGCTCGGCCCCACATCGGCCCTGAAAAACACGAGCAAACATTGGCACTTCAAGCTCGAATTGCCATTGATCCAAAGCTCCATTCGCGATCATATCCGTTGAATACGTCGAGCTCAAGGAGATCTACAATCTTCTAGTTGGAAGATTCTTGTAATTGTTAGTGGATTGGAAGAAATCGAGGGGGAAAGGAGAGTGATTTTCGGCCGTTCATATAAATGGAGGCGGCGGCTGATGAATTAGGTTTAGGGTTAGGTTTTTATTTTATTTTTATTTTTTTGAGATAGTGGGCTATTTATAGGAAAATCGATCGACACTATTCATTCCGGAAATCCCGAACTCCGATTTACGCGCCGTAACCAGCGTTTCTAGGGTTTACCCCGCATTCCGGACACAATGGAACAGGTTTCGGAAGCTAATTCGAACATCTGTGTGAGTTATGGCAATAAACGTTCAATTTGAATTAAACCGATTTAAACGATTTTCTAGGCGTTTTAATTTGTACCGGACAAACGGTAAATCCAATTGACACGAAATTTGAAACCTTACAATAATATCACATTACGGATCCGATGAAACTGGTTTCGTCGAAATCCGAGACTTTTTGAAAAATGTCTATTTTAACTCGCCAAATTAATATTAAAAACAAATCGATGCGTTTCGAGCTGCCACGATCAAACGATAACTCCGATTGACACGAAATTTGAAATCCGGTAATAACTAACTATTACGGATCCAATGGAACTGGTCTCGTCCAATTCTGAAACTGTTCAAAAATTGACTATTTTCACTAGTCGATTTTAATATTAAAATATTCAATTTTCACAAATTAACTTTTAATTCGATTGTAAAAGTTCTAAAATATCGTTCTAACTTCAACGTGATAAAATAAAATTTTACAAATCATTTTCAATCATATTTAACTCAATTTTCAATTATTTCCATAATTTAACGTATTAAATTATCGATTTAATTATTCAATTAATCCAATTATTCGAGAAAAAAAATTATTCGACTTATAAATTCACTTATTAATATTTAAAATTAATTAAATATTCAAATTTTAATTACTTAAAATCCTGGGTCGTTACAATCTTCCCCCTTTAAAAGAATTTCGTCCTCGAAATTAACAAGTAAGAAAAGTTATAGAATTTATTAACTTTCCCAAAATCCATAATTAAATTTCTTACAATAACTTAACTAAGTTTTCAAATCATACTTTATCTTTTCAAAAACAATTACTATTGTTTAATTTTCAACTTCAAATCAAAGTTAAAGTTTTCAAAATTTTCCCATTTTCTCAAAAAAAATTCTAACGCCTTAAATTTTCGGAAAAATTCGCCATAGTCTCCTTTGCGCGGCTCGATCCGAAAAAAAATGACAGTATATATATCACAAATATACATCTCATCAAGTAATGAGGCATCCCGAAGGGAAAAATATATAAAAGTACAGTATGTAATCCGAGATATGTACCTTATATTTTATTAGCGAGCATATACGGCTAATATAGCGCGAAAGCGAGCTCCAAATGCGAAGCAAACGCGATCCGCACCTACTAAACACTCAACAAACAACATGAGAAACATGTATATATGAAAATAGTATCAACATACATCATATAGCAACATAATAACTATATATGTCAACATAGCAAATGAAACAAAAGAACAAATGCAAACATCAACCAACTATCATCCATAGTCAATAAATATTCATTCATATTCTCATTAATATTCAATGAATTGGGTTTTCAATTTAATCACATTTGATTTATTAACAGTGGATGATTTTACTAACATTCATTTTCAATTAGTTTATATTCACTAATTCATATTCAAGTTGGTTCACTTCCAAATCAAATTCAATTCTATTTAAGTTTCACTTAACTTTCAATTGGATTTCAATTACTTTAGCCTTTAATTTCATTAACTCAATTTCATTAACACTTAATGAATTATATACAATCAATCAACTAACAACCAAAGTATATTCTTTACAACCAAATTACTTTGCTTATATTCACTCAATTTGGTTTAACACCTTTACTTTCAATTGGTTTAATTAAATTGATTTTCATTAAATCTTTCAACTGCCAATAACATTAGAATTTAATGAATTAACATTTATATTCATTATTTCATATCAACTTAATTTCATTCAGTTGATTTACATATTCAATCCATTCATTCAATTCAATTACAAAAGTTGAATTTCATTTACATAACTAAGCTCACATCTATCACTTAACTTTATTAATTTTCTTTGATACCAATCAACTTCATTCAACATTTCTTAAGTTATACTTCATTTATAAACACCACTTTGTTTTTACTTAACTTAAATTCCCACTTATAAATCAATTCAGCTTCCAAATTCTAAAGTAAATTTCCATTTAACTTTAAATTCATTTTTTTATTTCAACTCATATTTATAAATATATTCATATAGTTTCACTTCTTATATATATAAGTTTATTTCACAATTGTAATTCACTTTAATTATAATTCAATTCTTATAATTCTTTTTACTTATACAATTATTCTTTAATTTAGATTATTCAAACAACTTAACAATCACTTATATACACTTTAATAATTATAACGTTTATTTATTTAAAATGGATCAATTCAAAAAATATATTCTATAAACGTATACTTTCAAAAATTACTTTAAAATCATTTTAAAATCCCAAAATTTGGTTCAATGATGCTACATACCAAAATAGTCAATCACGACTACAACGATATCATATATCGATATGATAGTCCATCAAATATCAAAATATCTGAAATCAAATAAAAACTGTTGAGGAATCCAGTTGGATCCCTCCAACCTGTTTTCCTGCATCCAAAAACATTAGCACAATACCAATTTCGCTCCAGTACAAAATTATCGCGGTATATGGGATTTAAAATATTATCCGCTTAATAACAGCGCAATAGGGTCTCATCCGCTATACAAATGCGGGAAATCAACAACTCCAATATATACATATGCCAATATATATATATATTGCTATTATATATAATACCAATTTCACTGTTTATGAAATATTCGCGGTATATGTTTTTAATAAATAACATCTGCTTAATAGACGGCGTATAATGTCTATTTTAACAATCAATAGATAACAATCATCATTCAAACATGCATTCAAATATTTTAAATCTAACTATTTAAAATAAAATCGAAACTGATTCGATTGAGTGAGAAGTTCTCACCTTGATTTTAATTTCGTTTTAGCGATTTATTTCGAATAAAATTAAACGGACGTTTAATTTTACCCAAAATTCTCACTAACTCCAAACGACTCCAATCCAATTCCATCGCGTAGTGCTCGTCCATACGATTCCAACGCAACTGGTTTCGCACGTTTTCGACCTCGTATGAAAAAGTTATGAATTTATGAAGTTATACGATTTTAAACTATATAAATTTATAATTTATTTTACAATTTTTAACCTAAACTAGATCATGACCGTCCATCCCTGCAACATGAAATCCGGCCGCTCTTTCCCTCTTCTTCTTCACGTTGATATCCAGGTCGCGTTCGAACCCAACTAGCCCCTCCAAAACCCTAATTGCCGCACCTGTTCCAACGATCATCACCTCGATCAAACACTTCCACCTCGCGCGCACGCTCCAGTACCACCCACGGCCCACCTCCGGCCACGCTCGGCCCCACATCGGCCCTGAAAAACACGAGCAAACATTGGCACTTCAAGCTCGAATTGCCATTGATCCAAAGCTCCATTCGCGATCATATCCGTTGAATACGTCGAGCTCAAGGAGATCTACAATCTTCTAGTTGGAAGATTCTTGTAATTGTTAGTGGATTGGAAGAAATCGAGGGGGAAAGGAGAGTGATTTTCGGCCGTTCATATAAATGGAGGCGGCGGCTGATGAATTAGGTTTAGGGTTAGGTTTTTATTTTATTTTTATTTTTTTGAGATAGTGGGCTATTTATAGGAAAATCGATCGACACTATTCATTCCGGAAATCCCGAACTCCGATTTATGCGCCGTAACCAGCGTTTCTAGGGTTTACCCCGCATTCCGAACACAATGGAACAGGTTTCGGAAGCTAATTCGGAGATTTGTGCGAGTTATGGCAATAAATGTTCAATTTGAATTAAACCGATTTAAACGATTTTCTAGGCGTTTTAATTTGTACCGGACAAACGGTAAATCCAATTGACACGAAATTTGAAACCTTACAATAATATCACATTACGGATCCGATGAAACTGGTTTCGTCGAAATCCGAGACTTTTTGAAAAATGGCTATTTTAACTCGCCAAATTAATATTAAAAACAAATCGATGCGTTTCGAGCTGCCACGATCAAACGATAACTCCGATTGACACGAAATTTGAAATCCGGTAATAACTAACTATTACGGATCCAATGAAACTGGTCTCGTCCAATTCTGAGACTGTTCAAAAATTGACTATTTTCACTAGTCGATTTTAATATTAAAATATTCAATTTTCACAAATTAACTTTTAATTCGATTTTAAAAGTTCTAAAATATCGTTCTAACTTCAACATGATAAAATAAAATTTTACAAATCATTTTCAATCATATTTAACTCAATTTTCAATTATTTCCATACTTTAACGTATTAAATTATCGATTTAATTATTCAATTAAATCCAATTATTCGAAAAAAAATTATTCGACTTATAAATTCACTTATTAATATTTAAAATTAATTAAATATTCAAATTTTAATTACTTAAAATCCTGGGTCGTTACATTGGCAACATTAGGAAGGTATAAGCATAAAATATTTAGGAATCCGATGTCTTCTTGGAGATTAGCAACCTCGGTAAGGTGTACTCTCTCCCAAGTTAATCGAATCATTTGACCCTAACTTGCAGATATCGACCGTTGCTCGGAGATAGGCAACGTCGAGAATGAATCTTTAGAATTGGGCCACTAGTGTAATAGTTTCGGGAGAAGGAAACTTGAGCACAACTAAATTTTCAAACCCTTAACTGAGAAGAATTAAGAATCCAAATGTATCCCGAGGTTAGACAACATTGAGAGAATAACATTTGGAATTAAGTGAAGAAATCACCGATTACCAGAGAAAGGGACTACTGTACAAACTGGATTCTAGAGACTGTAGAGGAAATGGAATCATGAATGACTCACATAAAGGACTATTTTCTCATAGGAACTCTCCCAAGAGAAAGGAATGAGCAGAAGATACTACTCTAAAAAGTTCCATGGTTCATAGTACTTAATGGAATGCTATACAGGAGATGATTCTCCACCCCTGCTATGGTATGCAACCAAGGATAAGGCTAGGAAGATCCTCATGGAAGTCCGCGTAGGTAGCTATAGTGATCACAACAGGGGATAGGCGTTGGGAAAGTAGGTTTTTAGCTATGGACATTTCTAGTTGACGAAAATTTGGAATGCTACTGACTACATCAAATGATGCGACCATGCCAGAAATTTGCCAAGACATCGAAAGCCCCATCGACAAAACTTATCCAAATGATTAGCCCATGGCCATTTGTAATTTGGGGAATTGAGATTATCAGTGCGCTATCGGTAGCGAAGGGAGGAGCTAAGTATACTATCACTACAATTGACTACTTCACAAAATGGAATGAAGCTGAACCACTTGCCACGATCACAACATAGAAATTACACGCCTACAGGCAAACAGACAAGCGTAAGTAGTAAATAAAATCATTAAATTCACCCTAAAGAAGCAATTAACCAGAAGTAAAGACAATTGGGTAAATGATCTTCCATTGGATTTATGGGCTAAAAGGGTAACCCACAAATGGATCGGAAAAAAATGACCTCGACAGAATTGGAAGTCCCTTTTCATTGTAAAAGGCTTTTTGATACCTGCCTTCAAGAATCTGGTGTTGTGCAGAGATTGGCAACGTTAGGAAGTAAATATCCAAACCTTTGGGAATCTGATGTTGTCCAGAGATTGACAACTTCAAAAAAGAGAATAACCTATAAAATTCATTGTTGCCCAGAGATCGCCGATGACGAGGAGGCTTAACTGTCTGCTCAGGGATCGATCAAATAATTCACCCCCAACCTCTAGAAACTCATGGTTGCTGGGAGAAAGGAAATGTTAAGAAGGTATCACGGCTTTCAGGCCAATCGTATAATCCGGCCTAGCTTGCTACGGAATAAATTAGAGATTGGTCGAAGAATTCGATCCTGCCCTACTAGGATTCGCCATTGCCTGAAGATAGGCAGCGTCAAAAACAAACTCTTGGAATTGAACTATTAGTGTGCTAGCTTCTAGGGGTAGAAACTAGTATATGACCGGAGTGTCGGCCACAATCATCGAGAATTTGATTATTTTCGAGAAAAAGACAACTTCAAGAAAGGAAAATCAAAATTGAATAATTCATGCACTAGTTTCTGGAGGTTGAAACTTATGCCTGATCGAATTTCAACGACAGTGCTAGCGACCAAGCGGGACACGCTCGGTCGAGGATAGGCGAGGATAGTCGTAGAAAGTTGAAGATAAGTATTGTTGAGCTTTCTCGATCCAAGACCATGATTGGGAAAGCGCAATCGGATAAAGGGCAATCGGATAATTTTCCCTACATATTTAACTCATATAAATGCCCGGACTTGTAAAGAAACCTATATGAATAGGAGAGTTCACAATGGAAACCTATAACGAAGGGTAAATATTATAGATAATGTTCCCCAATGATAGGAAGCAATGCAGAACTTGGATATTTGCAATGAAAGTCGGCTAGGAAAATTCAACCTAAGTCATCATGGACTTCTTGTCACCCGGAGATAGGCGACGTCAGGAAGGTATAACCATACAGGGGTCGATGGGATTATTCGACCCCGACTTGTAGGAATTGACCATTTCTCAAAGCTAGGTAACATGAATAAGGATGCTCGGAGTAGAACAATTCACGCGCTCATTTCCATAGATCGAAAGAAGTGCACGATTGAACTCTAGCGACAGTGCTAGTAGCTAAGCGGGATATGCTTGCTCAAGAATAAGCACTACTACAAAACAGGCCATTTGCATCGGTTGTTTACCCCCCTTTTGCATCAGTTCAACAACCGATGCATATGCAACCGATGCAACAGGATTAACACTTTTGCATCAGTTCTGAAACCGATGCAAAAAGGTCCTTTTTGCATCGGTTGTTACTAACAACTGATGTGAAATATCATGGTTGGTTGTTTGAACACAGCCTCCATGTTGCATCGGTTGTTACTAACAACTGATGCAAAATATCATGGTTGGTTGTTTGATTTTTGTTTGTGTGAGTGTAGTTGTTCTAGTTGTTTTCTATTTTCATACTGCATTTGCATATTAAAAAAAATTATTCATAAGTTCATTTCAGAAAAAAAAACAAAAATATTTCATTTTATTGCAAATTGCATTTCATTCTCTGTTTTTACATTTTAGTTTTCTTTTTCTTCTTTTTTTCTTTTTACAGTCTACATTGCAAATTCCTCTCTGTCTCTCTGCCATGCAAACTATTCACTACAAACTTCTCCCCTTATCACCATCCTAATCTCTCCATTCACTGGCCTCCGTCTTCTCCATAGTGCATCACTGCACAAACAGTTCACACTTCATTTCTTCACTGTTGCCACAGCAACCACATATTCCACCACCAAAATACAGTTCAACTCCATACAATCTTCCCTGCCTTCTCCTCCTTACTAACTGCTGCAATCGCTTGCTTCATAGACTAAACCTCCTTTGCATTGACTTCTACATAGTTACACCCCGTAATTTACCATAGTTCACCACCAAGCAACTTCAAACAAAGACAAAAAAACCAATACACTTACTGCCTGTGCAATTTACATACCCCTGACCAACCACTACAACTACCACCAATCTTCATATCCACTAACACTCCTCTACCGACCACAAACGAACCACTTCCTCCTTCCAATCGAAACACAATCACCACAACAACCTGAACCTGCAGCTCTATCCCATCTTCGTTTCCACTGACCTGAACAAGCTTGATCCTGCAATCTTGCCTCACTGCTCTTTAACATCTCCAAACTGCAACCTTCTGCTATTCTTGCCTGCATTCTACATTCTATTCACTCCACAAACATTCCTCTCAAAACGTCTCACAACCGCTGCCATTTGCCACTTGCAATCATCTCCCACCACTTCTTGCTCATCCACGTTACCAACGACAGTACATACCCTACCATTTTAACACGTCATTTACAACCTGTCTTCTTTCCACTTCTGCCAACTTCTAAAACAATTACAAGTGCAAACCGAAGCCATGCATTGCATACAGTCTTGCCTGAAACTTGCCTTACCATAACTCTACCACTTCAAATCCACCATCTCAAACGGCACCTTCATCTCCCATACAAAAATACATCATCTCAGCAGTCCCTCCTTGCCATTTCTTTCCACCATCCACAAATACATCAATAGTTCAACCTCAACATTCACAACCATATACATATAAGCTTCAACAACCCCAAGCAACAGTTGTGACCAACCACTGACGTCTATAGCCAACACATCCTACCACTCAACATTGCTTCTCCTGCCACCACTCTGCACTAGTTCAGAGCCAGTCACCACCAGCCACTACTTCCATCAGCGCTACCTCCTCAGCCCCACAATCGACACTCGATAAAACTCGCCTCGAATACCCCACACTCTGCCCCTCCAACACACACAGCGTCATTCCGCCCTTCATCGAAATCAATCGAAGAAGCATTTATTCTGCTTGGCATACCTGCAAAGCAATTTGAGATGACATTCAACTTGGTTGCTATTTAACTGGTTGAACAATCTCATAAAAATAAAAAATGAAATCATGCTACATATTTTTTTCAATTGTGCTTTAAATGAACACAAAATGGGATTATAATCTTCACAGCCTGTTCATGCTCAAGTAGAAGCACTTAGAATGGAATTACATATAGCCAAAATAAGATACCGGCCTAAACACAGGTTATGAAAAAAGGAGTAAGACGCCAAGGTAAAAATCATGAACAAATGATAATTTTGTCATTTTGTTGACATTTGAAATTGGAAAATTTCAGTTAGCATCAACGGTAAAGATAGTATGTGGCAAATGGAGAATTAGACATCATGGAAATTTGCCATGAAAAATAGGTTGCGCATATGATATTTTAATATAAGGACTTTTGACAAATATACTTTACATTTTTCAGGCTACAAATATACCATAAAAGGTGGAAAACAGATTAAAGTAACTTCATCGTTATTTGCTATGTTTATATCTGAACCTGTAGGGAATCTTTAATGTAATAATCTGAAGAAGTGATGAATCTTACAAGAGTCAGGAGCATAGCACTTGAGCTTGCAAGTTGACTTAGGCTTTGAAGCAAAGCTCTTGTACTGTTTGAGATACATATAATAATTTTTCCCTACGTGCAAGAGTGGAACTTATTACTACTGTGGATTCAATGATACAAACAATATAATTATATGGCGACGACATACATCATGACAATTGAACAAGATATTTCACAACTATATTGCATGTATCATATTGGACACAAGATCACCTTCAAGATAAGACATTTCCTTTGCAAACGAACCATATATCACATGACTGTGGAGCAAACAAACTCACAGGCTGCAAGCGGTTTGTGATTTTGGTACACTGATTCCCTGTAAATCAAATTCTCAACACTAGTATTAAGGGGATATCATTATGCAAATATATGTCATTCTAAGATTAATAGTTTATAACAATTTTATACCTTTAATCATTTTGATGAATGACGGTATGAAAATAAACACTCATTGAGTAATAAGCACCACCTATTCTATAAATTTCCATACTTTGTATACAGAATACATGACATCTATTATGACTGATGACACAATATGACAATTAATAGACATTGAGCTTTTATACTAGTTAAATATCAATCATATATTTCTAAGGTTATAAATTCAAATTTTTTGATAAAAGTGCGCAGAAGCTCAAATCTTTACATAAAGACCAAAGTCTAGCTCTGCATGTGTTTAATCTAAACAGAAAATGACTGGGACCGTGTGGTTGACAAACCATTTATAGTGCTCGTCCGATGCTGCTCCCATTACAAGTTTGGTAACCTTGCGTATTTCTGTAAGCTCCAAAGCCCTTTTGCTACATTTCATGCTAAATGCACTAATATTTCAGAATCTACCTACATTTGCATACAAGAATTTAAGGCTTTTAGCATCATTATCTAACTTCTTGTTCCCAACCTACTTTTAGTTAAGGGCATAGTTCCCTATCCTGTTATTATCAAAAGAATGCTATGTAAAAGCAAAAGGCAACAAATAAAAAATGAGAAAAGATGAACCTTTTGTTTTGAGCACAATTTCATATACAAACGTCCGTTTGAAAATAGCTAAACACATCACTCCTTTTAGTGCTTCAATTATTACATCATTTCAACAAGCCTTTTTATAACAAAATTTTCAAGTAAACAAAAATAAACTACAATTAATTGCAAACTTATGCGGAATGAAGATATATTTAAGCAAGCTTTGCTTCCTGCTACAACCGTATCATCAGAAATTGATAACTGAACATAATTTAACATGATAAATCACTATAACCAACCAACAATAAAGCATACGATCACATAAAAAGGAATAAAAATAACTTATCTATTGTATATAATCACATATTCTAATATTACAGGTTCGAATTGACTTCAAAAGGAAAATCCCTAGATTAGAAGGAGGCGAAAAACACATGATTTAAATTCTAAAATCAAAAATCGATCTGCATAGAATATATTTGAATTTGAACTTCACAGAAAAGATGTGAAATCGAGATAAATTATTACCGGAGAACTGCGATATATTAAATAATAGCAGAGAAGATACTGGAAACGAATGGATTTGGTTAAGGTCTAGTTTTTTGTTTTGTTTTGGAGGCAGGCGAAATATTGGAAACAAAGGGGAAAATAAGAGGCGGCAAAAAAAATTGGGAAGGCGGGAATCAACGAAAGTGCGTAACGAAAGGTAGTTGCATCTGTTAACTTTAAAACCGATGCAACTACAACTATTTGCATCGACGTATTTGCATCGGTTGTTGGTGACAACGAATGCAAATTTGATTTTTTATTACATATTGCTTTCTACGTATCAATTGCATCGGTTATTAAGACAGAACTGATGCAAATAATATTATTTGCATCAGTTTTTACTTCAACCGATTCAAATGAGGCGATGCAAATGGCTTGTTTTGTAGTAGTGAAGCACGGATAATTGTAAATCAATTAGGTTAGTATCTTTGGGCTTTCCTGGTCCAGGATCGGGATAGGGAAAACACACTTAGACTGGGGGGCTGCTCCTACACAAAAACGACCTTTTCAAAGAAAAAACAAAAGGTATGGACCATATGACCAAACAGAAGATCGATAGGCCAGCAAGCTTCAGAAGACCCCCTACTTGCTCTTTCCTCTTCTTCCAAGATCCTTAGGGCTGTGTACTCGTTTAGAGGAGGAGGTGAATCCAGGGAAGACTCAATGGGCACAACTGAGTCTTGTAATTCAGTCATGATCAATCATCCCTACATAATAAGAAAAGAAGAAAAGCCTATGCTATGGAGGATCCAGCTTCAAGAGGAGTAGACGTACCATCATCGGACTTGAAACACGATGATTGTCATCCTAAACATGAAAATTTGTCATTTAACATGATCAGGTATGTTTAATTTGAATAATCGATAATGGAGCCGCTGTCTGGAGCGATATGGAAGCTTCTCTTTTCATGAACACGGGAAGTGCAGCAAAAGGAAAAGCATAGTGATGAAATCATCTAACACGACTGTTCCTGAAGTGAACCAACTTATTGGAGTGCAAGGGGCAATATAAGAATAGTCTTGCATTTATAGGAGTTAACCGAAGACAGAAAGTTGGGCATGTCTCCAAAGCGACGTGAATACGAGCTAGGACAAGCTTGAGATCCACCATAGGTCAAGTTTAGCCCAACCTTTAACTATCTCTCACCAAGAAATAATAAGTTGCACCGCCACCATCATCACCATCGCTATAGAAATCTGCATTCCTCCAACCTTAGATAAATTTCAATAAGTGATCAGTGGAAATTGGTGGCCGAAAGCTGTTGATGAAAATCTGAAGAATAGCAATGTTCAGGTGGTCGACAACGACAAATTTGATTGTGGGAATTCGAAAGCAGAAGGATTCGGCACTAGAAGGTCTTGAAGTCAAATCACTCGGTGGCAATAGAAAATAAAAAATGAAAACAATACACAACAAAGAAAGAGCATGCTCATCTAAGGCATGGAACGATCTCCAAAGCAAAGGTCAGATCTCTAGAGCGCGGATCTTGTCCTTAGCATGTAGAATGAAGAATGGAATTCTAAC
Organism: Allium cepa; assembly: GCA_030765085.1. NCBI lineage: Eukaryota > Viridiplantae > Streptophyta > Magnoliopsida > Asparagales > Amaryllidaceae > Allium > Allium cepa. The sequence continues at coordinate 466,637,808 of CM060931.1, forward strand.
TATGCAAAGAAGTTAAAGGAATATCTTCTAAATAAATGCAATATTTCAAATCATTACTTGAGCGATCAACTAGAATTCAAGGGATAGTAATCAAAAACTTGGTTCGATCCAGAGCATAGTTTGTTTTAAATGAAAGCAAACTCTGGGAGGCAAGTATTAACCAGATTTTTAACCAAGCAGAATTCAACTAGAAATAGAAGGTAAAGAAAAAGATGAAACAACTCAAGAACTTGGAAACATGACCATAAGGACAAAGAATGGAACATAAGAAGTTCCATAAAGTTTTGAAGCCATGTCAACTACTCGGTAGCAGAGGTTTCTCTCGGCTGAGAGGTCCTTTCACCTATATGTGCCACACAAACTCCATTTACTTTATATGCTACTCCAACCACTTGTGGAGAAGTGTTTCTCTCAAGGAATAAGAGAACAATTCTCAGAATTGATGAGAAGAAAGCAAGAAAAGCAAGATAGTTCAAGTGTTATTAGATGAATCGTCAGAACCAACTCAAGGTTTATGGGAAAAAGCTTGAAACACATCGAATATGAGATAGACGAATTGGGGAGGTTAAAGAGTTGACTTTTTATAGGTCAAAACCAGTCAGTGCCAAGATCTTTCTTTCAGTACTAAAAGGTTTATATGGCCTTTGGGTCCTATGTGATCACTTGTATAGTATTGGGCTTACATATGGACCTCACTTCAAGTGGGCTCTTGAGCCTATGCACATGTTTCTCTATAAATATCAACTATGCTGCAACAAAAGAAGGAGCTTGAATGTTTCTCTTTCTTCATCTTCTATCTCTCCCTTACAATAGTCACCTAAGCAGATACCACTACCAGTTCTAAGCTTAAGAACCCGTGAATCCCTTGTACTAGTGACTTAAATTATCTCTCAATCTCACAATCAATATATTATAAAATGGACGTAGGCCGAATATTGTTGAACCACTATTAAAATTTTGTGTCTTGATGTTCTATTTCTTTTATTTGCACTATTATCTGTTAGGTCTAGGTTCATAGGTTCCCGGCAATATATCTTTGGGTGTTTGTGACGACCCAAAATTTTCAACGTTTGAAATTGAAATATTCAATTGATTTCAAATATCTGAATCGTTAATTTAACTTGAATTTTAATTTTAACTTTGAATTTAGTAATTTAATTATCAAATTTAATTATAGAAATTTGGGTAAAATTGTAAATCTTCACTTTTGAGCCTGTTAAAAATAGTTTGATGGCTTTGAAAATTTATATTGATAATACTGAAGATGATAGAAGCTTCAGAATTGAATTTGAAACTGTTTTATTTAGTTTTGGAATTTTATTGTTTAAATCGATATTTAAAAATAGCCTTCCGAGGCACAGTCTCGGAATTCAACGAAACTAATTCTATTGGATCCGTAATAATTACTTATTATCGTATTTCAAATTTCGTATTGATCGTAGTTGTTGTGTGAGCATACGATATATAAACGCGTTGAAATTTAAATCGAAAGTTCGATATTTTAACTGGTTCAAAAAGCTATCTTCTCCATACGATCGAATTTGGCCTCGGAACATTTTCCAGTGTGTTCGAAATGCAGATAAAACCTTATAAATGCCTGGCGGCATGTCTGATTTGGAGTTTGAGATTTCGAATTATGCTAAACGAGATATTTTGAAAATTTAATAATAAAAAAAATATAAACTAAGTCAAACCAGCCACCCTAGCTTCTGATTTGCGTCGACCTACTCTCTGCAAAATCATGTAATCCTGTCTCCTCCATCTCTTTTTAAATCATCACGCAAGTTCATTTCAAAAGCAGAAACAAAAAGAAAAAAATGGCCGAATAAATTACTTTCTCGTTCAAAATCAAAGTTTAAAATCTCGTTCCTGTTTAATTTCGTTCCCATTTAATTCGACGGCCAAAGAAACGAAATTTAAATGGCCGAAGCCCTTTCTACTCAGAAAAAAAAATAACAAAAGCCCTAACTCGAAATCAAATCGCGTTCGAGAGAGATCGAACTCTCCGCTCTTCGTTCGCATGCTTTGGTAATGCGCATGGAGGTCGACGACGATCGCGTACAATCTAAGGCAGCGGAGGCTCAACGTTGATGCAGTGAAGGGTGTAGGGTATGCGCATGCTCGATTTGGAGGAGCACGAGCTTGCGTGAAGTTTTGGGAAGGAGTAGCTCTCGCGTGCAGCTAGTATGGGACGTCGCGTCATCACAGTGTCATCAGAGAAGGTCGCGGCGAAGTCTCGTCATGTTGATTTGGGGATAGGGTTCAAGGAGCTCCGCGAGATGGAGTTCGTCGAGATCTGGGTTGCTCTATTTACAGTAAGGTATAAAATTTTGTTTTAATTTGGATTAAATTAGTAGGTATATAAACAAAAATATATGTGTATTGAATTTTGATTGACAGTAAAAAAAAATGATGGAGACATATTTTTAATTTTAAAACAATAAGCATTTTAAACTATATATATTTATGTAGTTTTCATATTTTTATATGCATGCAAGGAAATAAAATTTTTTACAGTAAAAAGAAAAGAAAATGTTTACTGTTTGTTTATTCACAGAAAAATATATGTAAGAATTATATAAAGATAAGATTTTTAATAGCTCATTTTTATAAGCAGTTTGAAATAAATAAAATAAATATGAGAATTTTAAAATACTTGAAAGTTTATATAAAAATCAGATTTTGGGAATAGAAAATAGGAATTAACTTGTTCAATTATTCCATTTACTAAAAATAAATTATAAAAGAGATAAAAAAAATTAATTTACTTGTTTGATTATTTTAGAAATGGTTAAAGAAAGATTTGTTTAAAAAGTAAAGTATCAGTTAAATTTAATTATTTATGGTAAGTGATTACTCAATTAGTTCAAATATTTCAAAAGGAAATTTGTTTCGAAAAAAATTAAATCACTAGTTTAAAATAAAATTTATTTAGTTGAATTAAAATTTTAAAATGGTGAATTGAATTGTTCGAATTTAATTCGAATATTAATAAAATCATATAATTGTTATGCAAGGTCTTAAATCGAGAAAATCGAGTCAAGATGGAAATGGATTGCATGCATAATCCAAGGTGAGATCTTCTCACTCAAAAGGGTTTTGTTTAAATTTTAAATAGTTAGATTTAAAATTTCTTGATTGTGTGATTGAATGATGATTGCTATCTGTTGTATTGAAATAGACTCTATACGCCGCCTATTAAGCAGAGGTTATTTATTTAACACATATACCGCGATATTCCACCTTGAAGTGGAATTGGTATTATATATGTATTTGGAGTTGTTGATTTCCCCCATTATATAGCGGATGAGACCCTATTGCGCCGTATAATAGCGGATAATATTTTATAAATCCCATATACCGCGATATTCCACCTCGAAGTGGAATGGGTATTTAATTTTTGTGCTAATGTCTGTGGATGCAGGGAAACAGGTTGGAGGGATCCAACTGGATTCCTCAAATGTTTAATTTGTTGCTTATGTTGTGTGTTGATTATTTTTAAATTCGTGTGACTATTTGTGATTGAAACCGTAAAGGTTGTAATTCAGCCAAATGTATTTTTGGTATCGTAGGTACAAGAAATAAATAGTTAATAGATTTTGAAATTTGGATAGAAAATTTATAATGAATTCACTCAAAGGAATGGGTGAATTTTAAAAGAAGGAAATTTATATAGATAAAGTTTTATCTTTGAAAACTTATCGAATTAACTCCAAAAATATGTGAAAATATTTTTATAAAGGAATTTCGACTAAGGTTGTTAAATAGTTGAAGAATTTATTTAAGATACGGATTTTAAATAATTAAAAGAGATAAAGAAATTTATTTCAAAAGGAAATAAATTTAGAAATTAAATTTTGGAATTTAATTTAAAGTTGAAATTAATTTTGTAAATCGATTCAGGAATTAATTTGGAGTAAAATAAACCTTAGGAATCGATTTGCAAATTTGGTTTGGTGTGTTGGAAATAATTTTGGGAAATCAATTTGAAATTGATTTGATTTGATATTGGAAAATTAATTTGGAGAAATCAAATTGGAAGTTGATTTTTTATTTGAAATAAACTGGAAATCAATTTGGAATTCGATTGGGTGTGATGATGATATTTGGGAATCGATTTAAAGTCATATATCAGTTGATATTTGGAATGTAAATTTAAAATAAATCGGGAAGATTTACTAATTTATTTGAATGGACCAATTTATATTAGGAAAAGAATTTTTCCCTAAAAAGCCGAGTATATTTTTAAAATAGCCTTTGAATAAAATTTAAAAGTTTTTAGATTTGGTTTTAAAAATAATATTGTTGGAGAAATTAGTTTTGGAGATTGTTTTAAAGTAAAAATTTATTTAATTAATTATATAAGGAGTATTTAAAAGATTAAATTGATTTTTAATTAGAAAATAGTTATTTAAATATTTATACTCTATCTACTAATTTTATTTTAAAATTAGTTTTTTGACTTGAATTTTTATATGAGATATTAGTATAATATTTTTCATAACTAATATTTAAGCAAATATCCTAAAATAGTTTATTTGAAATATTTCCAAGTATATTTTGAATAAGTGTTTTTATATTATTTTAAAATAATTAAAATCGGCAGATTTTCAGTGGAAATGAATAAATGTTTGGGAATTGATTTGAAATTTATTTTTCAAAGGATTGAAGTGTGAAATTTTGTCTTGCGAAGATGTATTGAAAAAATAATTGGGGGAATTATTTGGAATCCAGTAACTGTTGTGAATGATGATTAATAGTTAAATAACCGACTATCAATTTTGGCCTTAATCGGCATTTGAATTTCGATGCGACCGGGAGTCGAATTCCAAATGGATATTCGAAACCCACATCGAACATTTGTGATTGTGATGGATCTTTTGTTTAAGAGATCAAAGAGAAATTATTGTGAATTGTTTGAATCTGAATGAACACTTATTTTTAAAATAAGCGCTCGTTATTCGAATTAGCCGAAAGAGGACCTTGTGTCATAAAACCCATTCTGAATCACGATACAACGAAATGGGATTGCATTTGAAGATGGTGTTGAAGACCAGGTATTTTCGAAAGCGAGAGGATACTTTTCGAATGTCTCCGCACCGGGTTGCTCCGGTATAGAGATTTTTATCACCCTTTGTGATGGGGATTCCGAACGTGATTAGTGGATATCCGGATTGTAAGGGCTTCTTTGGAAGTGCCTTCGGTTCCTTCAATCCCGGAACGGACTTGTATGAATGTGTGTCTGACGTTACACTTTCAGATGTAAAGCTGGGTTCTATTAAATACATTTCTGTTGGTGGCGGAGAATTTATTCTCTTAGCTTAACACCCTTGTATGAGATGTACGAGCTCAGAGGTTATGTAGTTGATGGTTACTAGCGATACATTCCCAATTTGGTAATGTGGCATACGAAGTCCTGCTGATCATTTGTTGATCGAAGCATGGCTTTTGTGAAAAGCGTAGCTTTGTGGAGGAGACTTCGTCGAACCTCACACCACGGAATGGTCAAAACAGGAAGGATGCGGCAAGGTTATAGGGGGTAGTGCCCCTTAGGGTATGTACATTTCCTTCTGGATAGAAGTGGTATCATGGTATGGAGCCCAGATACTTAACTTATGTGAATATCACAAATATATATTTCTTTGTGATTGTTGTTGTTGAGGATCCTCGGATAAAGGTTGTTTACAACCGGGGAATGGCATACTCGTGTCAGTAGTTACCTATTTTTGCAGAGGTAACTCGGCCTTGTGTTGGCAGAGATCCGGTTAGGTTCTCGGGGCGTCTATCCAGAGGCATACCCATGTGGCAATGGAAAGTTGCTTGGCCTGGCCATTTGTTGGAAATCCAATTCCCAATACGAATCCCGTACGGTTTTAGTTGTATTACCTGCCATTTACTTATGGTGGTCACCACTGTTTAGATGGCAGCTATAGTAGGCATGGTGCGAAATGCCTATGTTGGCTAAGATTTATATTACACTTTCGAAATGTTTTCCACGCTATGCACTAATAATAATAATATCAAATGATTTTGCGTATCAAGCATATTTGACTATCATAAGGAGAAATCTCCTCCAATTCTGTGTTTGCATTGTGTGTGCGGCGGGAGGCCTTATGGTAGTTTCATTTTCCAAAAAGCATTGCGGATTTCTTCTAAAAATCTTTTGGTTTTTCTTTTAGCAGAGAATAACTGTTTTTAAGATCTCACACAAGTCTCATGACTGACTTGGAGTTTATTGTTCCCTTCTAAACTCTGGGTGCCCATAATATTTCACACGGGCAGCCAGAGTTAGGATATCAGGTCATTCTGGAATTAAGGAGTTGATGTGGAGATTAGGAGAAAGCTGGATGGCGTAGCGTATCACTAGTATATGTTATATTTTCTTCTGTTGTTGTTGTTGTACACTCTGATAATGTAATGTGATGTAATGTAATAACTGATATAGTGATTCTGTTTAAAGATATTTATTTATCTATTATATTTGTTCCGCTGCGAAATGTGAGATTCTGTTATTGCTTCTGTTTTTCTTCTATCTTCTTCTTCTTAAACCCTAACGGTTCAGTTTTCCGGCATTCGATTGTGTGACATTTGATACAGTGGACGTATAAATGTCGACATTCGGAAGTCGTAAAATCGGATAGTTACAATGTGGTATCAGAGCAATTGGTTAAGCGACAACCTTGGCTTTGTTGGGTGTTACTCATTAGAGATAGAGTCAATAGTACTCTAGAATGAGTTTGAGTGTAATAATAGATATGAGCGCGTATTTGTTAGTGAATATAAATTGTTTTATATTGTGTTGACTTATCGGTTGATTGTTTATAGATTCTGGTCGGTGCAGTCTGGCCAACTGTTTCGATAGGGGTTTCTAAACTTTTAAACAAGATAAACCGATACGGTATTGTTTTTAAAATAGGGTAAATGAAATAATTTTACCCAAAACTATTTTCGTATATAAAAGAAATAAATTTTCTGTGAATTATTATATTATATGGTTGTATGGTTGTTAGGAAGCGATAATATTAGATTATTATCATCGTTGTATGAGAAATTGAAATCAAAACCAAAAGCTAAGAAAATAAAAATACAAATGAGATTTGTAAATGTAAATTTTAAATGTAATTTATAATATGGAATAAAATTCATTAGTGGAATGAAATTGGTAATGTTAATATGTAAATGGGCTTTATAAACTGAAATGAGATTTGACTTGGATCAAGTTGAATAAAAATACAAACTTGGGAAAAATAACATAAAATGGATTGAATTCAAGTAAACTAATATGATAATTAATTAATTCATGAAATAGAAAAGTTGAATTAGTTAAATTAAAACTTGATTTGTGAGTTAAATAAAAATGGTTTGAATTTGCAGATAAAATTCAAGTAAGTAGAAATAAATTGAAAATTTCCTTGTTATTGATAAAATAAATTCGAGATGGATTGAGAATGGAAATTTGAAATTAAAAATGGATAAGTGGATAAAACTACTTTAATTAAATTAGTAGATGGAGTGAATTTGATAAATGAAAATAAAATCAAGGATTTAAATTGGGAAGTGTTACAAGGAAATTTGATTTTGAATCTTGAATTGAAATAACTCAAATAAATATTGGATCAAATGGTGCTAAATGTTAATAAAAGTATTAAAATTAGTTAGTGAAAATAATTAAAAGAATGACAAATTTAAATATGGTTCAAAATGAATTGAATTCAATATTTATAAATGAAAGGTAAAATGAATTCATATGGAATGTGGAATCCAGTTTAAATATAAGAAGTATGTAGAATAATTATCTTGAACTTAAGAAATAAATGGTAAAATTCTTAAGTAAATTTAGAATTGAGAAATATTTTAAATTAATAAATGGAGGATAAACTGGAAATTGTGAAATGGTTTTAATTAAAATGAATATGAATATGAAATGCAAAATTAATTGAACAAAATCAATTGGAAATGAAATAAAATAAAGGGTAAATTGAGTTTGTATCAATTTAAATTAGTTGTAAACTAGATTGGATATTCTATTAAGTAAATATCGTCGAAATTTGCATAGAAATGGTTGTTGTTTGACGCAAATGAGTGTGTATAAAATTCTAAGAGCTAATGAAAGCAAATCAAACTGATTTTTGAATCAAGTGAAATAGATATGAGTTCATTTTGCTTAAAAATAGATTGAATAAAAGAAAGTGAGTTATAAATCATTTGAATTGAATAGAAATGGTATGTGAATTTATTATAAGCAATTAAATTTGTATCAAAACCATATAAATAGCTTATGGGAACTATTTTGAATATATTGTTTGTGAAAATTATGTGCTTACTATTGGAAATAAATGAAATGTGAATAAATTTCTTATATATGACACTTATGTGTTTAAATTGAGTAAATACTGGTACAGGAGGGCCGTTTGGCTGGATTTGGTCGTGCTAAAATGCTAATAATAAACCGCTTTGCTTAAAAATGCTAAATAAGGTACGCCTACGCAATAAAAATAGGAAATATGAACTGTTTTTGCTTTTTTCCGAACGGGTGGGTCGATGTATATATATTTGTATCTTTTGTCAAATTGGAAAAACACCTCCGTACAAAGGAGACTCTGCCAAAATTTTCCGAAAATTTTGGGAGTTAGAAATTTTAAAAAAAAAATGTTAGCGACAAACGATTTCAAATTCGAAATTGAAGTAAATTAGTGAATAAAACTAAATTAAAATAATGATATGAATCAGTTATAATTGAAAGATAAAATTCAATATTCAGAAGGTAAATTGAATCCAAATAAAATTGAAATTGTAAGTTGAATTCAAATGAAAGTGAAAATGCAAGATAGAATGAAAATGAATATATAACTTCAATAGTAAACTAAAAATGGTATAAGAAGTATATATTGAAGATTTTGTAAAGGAATATGCCAATTGATTTTTGAATGTTGTAATTGGATATTATGATAAGCAGGATATACAAGTATATTAAAGGAAAAAGAATCAGATTTTGATTTTGAAGATAAAATTGAATTGCTCGACAAAAAGGTACGTATTTAAAATTCTATATGAAATTTGGTGATTTTCTGGTACAGCCACTTGGCTTTTTGTTTTCTTTTGGCTTTTAAGGGCCTGTGGTGCCATTTTGTAGTCATACCGAGCTAGCCGCGCAAAGAAGACGCTAGCGAAATTTTTCGAAAATTTAGGGTGTTAGAAAATTTTGAAAGTTTGAAATTTGAATTCAAATCTAAATTTGAACTGGGACGTAAACAATATTGTTTGGAACTTATAATAGAACTTGGAAAGTTAGTTGAAATGAATCTTTAATAAAAAGATTTGGGATGATAAATTGATAAAACTGTTTGGTTTGGAAAATATCAAACGGGTTAAGGTCCATTCTTCTTAACTAGTAATTTCGAGACGAAATTCTATTAAAGGGGGAAGGATGTGATGACCCAAAATTTTCGACGTTTGAAATTGAAATATTCAATTGATTTCAAATATCTGAATCGTTAATTTAACTTGAATTTTAATTTTAACTATGAATTTAGCAATTTAATTATCAAATTTAATTATAGAAATTTGGGTAAAATTGTAAATCTTCAATTTTGAGCCTGTTAAAAATAATTTGATGGCTTTGAAAATTTATATTAATAATACTGAAGATGATAGAAGCTTCACAATTGAATTTGAAACTGTTTTATTTAGTTTTGGAATTTTATTGTTTAAATCGATATTTAAAAATAGCCTTCCGAGGCACAGTCTTGGAATTCAACGAAACTAATTCTATTGGATCCGTAATAGTTAGTTATTATCGGATTTCAAATTTCGTATTGATCGGAGTTGTTGTGTGAGCGTACGATATATAAACGCGCTGAAATTTAAATCGAAAGTTCGATATTTTAACTGGTTCAAAAAGCCATCTTCTCCGTACGATCGAATTTGGCCTCGGAACTTTTTCCAGTGTGTTCGAAATGCAGATAAAACCTTATAAACGTCTGGCGGCATGTCTGATTTGGAGTTTGAGATTTTGAATTGTGATAAATGAGATATTTTGAAATTTTAATAATATAAAAAATATATATAAAAACTAAGTCAAACCAGCCACCATAGCTTCTGATTTGCGTCGACCTACTCTCTGCAAAATAACGTAATCCTGTTTCGTCCATCTCTTTTTAAATCATCACGCAAGTTCATTTCAAAAGCAGAAACAAAAAGAAAAAAATGGCCGAATAAATTATTTTCTCGTTCAAAATCAAAGCTTAAAATCTCGTTCCTGTTTAATTTCGTTCCCATTTAATTCGACGGCCAAAGAAACGAAATTTAAATGGCCGAAGCCCTTTCTACTCAGAAAATAAATAAATAACAAAAGCCCTAACTAAAAATCAAATCGCGTTCGAGAGAGTTCGAACTCTCCGCTCTTCGTTCGCATGCTTTGGTGATGCGCAAGGAGGCCGGCGACGATCGCGTACAATCTAAGGAAGCGGAGGCTCAACGTCGATGCAGTGAAGGGTGCAGGGTATGCGCACGCTCGATTTGGAGGAGCACGAGCTTGCGTGATGTTTTGGGAAGGAGTAGCTCTCGCGTGCAGCTAGTGTAGGACGTCGCGTCATCACAGTGTCATCAGAGAAGGTCGCGACGAAGTCTCGTCGTGTCGATTTGGGGATAGGGTTCAGGGAGCTCCGCGAGATGGAGTTCGTCGAGATCTGGGTTGCTCGATTTACAGTAAGGTATAAAATTTTGTTTTAATTTGGATTAAATTAGTAGGTATATAAACGAAAATATATGTGTATTGAATTTTGATTAACAGTAAAAAATATGATGGACACATATTTTTAATTTTAAAACAATAAGCATTTTAAACTATATATATTTATGCAGTTTTCATATTTTTATATGCATGCAAGGAAATAAATTTTTTTTACAGTAAAAAGAAAAGCAAATGTTTACGTTTGTTTATTCACAGAAAAATATATGTAAGAATTATATAAAGATAAGATTTTTAATAGCTCATTTTTATGAGCAGTTTGAAATAAATAAAATAAATATGAATTTTAAAATAAAAATCAGATTTTGGGAATAGAAAATAGGAATTAACTTTGTTCAATTATTCCATTTACTAAAAATAAATTATAAAAGAGATAAATTTGTTTAATTTACTTGTTTGATTATTTTAGAAATGGTTAAAGAAAGATTTGTTTAAAAAGTAAAGTATCAGTTAAATTTAATTATTTATGGTAAGTGATTATTCAATTAGTTCAAATATTTCGAAACGAAATTTGTTTAGAAAAAAATCAAATCACTAGTTTAAAATAAAATTTATTTAGTTGAATTAAAATTTTAAAATGGTGAATTGAATTGTTCGAATTTAATTCGAATATTAATAAAATCATATAATTGTTATGCAAGGTCTTAAATCGAGAAAATCGAGTCAAGATGGAAATGGATTGCATGCATAATCCAAGGTGAGATCTTCTCACTCAAAAGGGTTTTGTTTAAATTTAAATTGTTAGATTTAAAATTTCTTGATTGTGTGATTGAATGATGATTGCTATCTGTTGTATTGAAATAGACCCTATACGCCGCCTATTAAGCGGAGGTTATTTATTTAACACATATACCGCGATATTCCACCTTGAAGTGGAATTGGTATTATATATGTATTTGGAGTTGTTGATTTCCAGCATTATATAGCGGATGAGACCCTATTGCGCCGCATAATAGCGGATAATATTTTATAAATCTCATATACCGCGATATTACACCTCGAAGTGGAATGGGTATATAATTGTTGTGCTAACGTCTGTGGATGCAGGGAAACAGGTTGGAGGGATCCAACTGGATTCCTCAAATGTTCAATTTGTTGCTTATGTTGTGTGTTGATTATTTTTAAATTCGTGTGACTATTTGAGATTGAAACCGTAAAGGCTATAATTCAGCCAAATATATTTTCGGTATCGTAGGATACCAGAAATAAATAGTTAATTGATTTTGAAATTTGGATAGAAAATTTATAATGAATTCACTCAAAGGAATTGTGTGAATTTTAAAAGAAGGAAATTTAAATAGATAAAGTTTTATCTTTGAAAACTTATTGAATTAACTCCAAAAATATGGGAAAATATTTTTATAAAGGAATTTCGAGTAAGGTTGTTAAATAGTTGAAGAATTTATTTAAGATGCGGATTTTAAATAATTAAAAGAGATAAAGAAATTTATTTCAAAAGGAAATAAATTTAGAAATTAAATTTTGGAATTTAATTTAAAGTTGAAACTAAATTTTAGAAATCGATTCAGGAATTAATTTGGAGTAAAATAAACCTTAGGAATCGATTTGGAAATTTGGTTTGGTGTGTTGGAAATAATTTTGGGAAATCAATTTGAAATTGATTTGATTTGATATTGGAAAATTAATTTGGAGAAATCAAATTGAAAGTTGATTTTTTAATTTGAAATAAACTGGAAATCAATTTGGAATTCGATTGGGTGTGAAGATGATATTTGGGAATCGATTTAAATTCATATATCAGTTGATATTTGGAATGTAAATTTAAAATAAATCGAGAAGATTTATTAATTTATTTGAATGGACCAATTTATATTGGAAAAGAATTTTTCCCTGGAAAGCCGAGTATATTTTTAAAATAGCCTTTGAATAAAATTTAAAAGTTTTTAGATTTGGTTTTAAAAATAATATTGTTGGAGAAATTAGTTTTGGAGAATGTTTTAAAGTAAAAATTTATTTAATTAATTATATAAGGAGTATTTAAAATATTAAATTAATTTTTGATTAGAAAATAGTTATTTAAATATTTATACTCTATCTACTAATTTTATTTTAAAATTAGTTTTTGGACTTGAATTTTTATATGAGATATTAGTATAATATTTTTCATAACTAATATTTAAGCAAATATCCTAAAATAGTTGATTTGAAATATTTCCGAGTCTATTTTGAATAAGTATTTTTATATTATTTTAAAATATTTGAAATCGGCAGATTTTTAGTGGAAATGAATAAATGTTTGGGAATTGATTTGAAATTTATTTCTCAAAGGATTGAAGTGTGAAATTTTAACTTGCGAAGATATATTGAAAAAATAATTGGGGGAATTATTTGAAATCCAGTAACTATTGTGAATGATGATTAATAGTTAAATAATCGACTATCAATTTTGGACTTAATCGGCATTTGAATTTCGATGCGACCGGGAGTCGAATTCCAAATGGATATTCGAAACCCACATCGAACCTTTGTGATTGTGATGGATCTTTTGTTTAAAAGATCAAAGAGAAATTATTGTGAATTGTTTGAATCTGAATGAACACTTATTTTTAAAATAAGCGCTCGTTATTCGGATTAGCCGGAGAGGAGCTTGTGTCATAAAACCCATTCCGAATAACGATATGACGAAATGGGATTGCATTTGAAGATGGTGTTGAAGACCGGGTATTCTCGAAAGCGAAAGGATACTTGTCGAATGTCTCTGCCCCTGGTTTCTCCGGTATAGAGATTTTTATCACCCATTGTGATGGGGATTCCGGACATGATTAATGAATATCCGGATTGAAAGGGCTTCTTTGGAAGTGTCTTCGGTTCCGTTCAATCCCAGGACGGACTTGTATAGATGTGTGTCTGACGTTACACTTTGAGATGTAAAGATGGTTTCTATTAAATACATTTCTGTTGGTAGCGGAGAATTTATTCTCTTAGCTTAACACCCTTCCCTGAGACGTACGAGCTAAGAGGTTATGTAGTTGATGGTTACTAGCGATACATTCCCAATTTGGTAATGTGGCATACGAAGTCCTGATGATCATTTGTTGATCGAAGCACGGCTTTTGTGAAAAGCGTAGCTTTGTGGACGAGACTTCGTCGAACCTCACACCCCGGAATGGTCAAAACAGGAAGGATGCGGCAAGGTTATAGGGGGTAGCGCCCCTTAGGGTATGTACATTTCCTTCTAGATAGAAATGGTATCATGGTATGGAGCCCAGATACTGAACTTATGTGAATATCGCAAATATATATTTCTTTGTGATTGTTGTTGTTGAGGATCCTCGGATAAAGGTTGTTTACAACCGGGGAATGGCATACTCGTGTCAGTAGTTACCTATTTTTGCAGAGGTAACCCGGCCTTGTGTTGGCAGAGATCCGGTTAGGTTCTCGGGGAGTCTATCCAGAGGCGTACCCATGTGGCAATGGGAAGTTCTTTGGCCTGACCATTTATTGAAAATCGAATTCCCAATAAGAATCCCGTACGATTTTAGTTGTATTACCTGCCATTTACTTATTGGTGGTCACCACTGTTTAGATGGTAGCTGTAGTAGGCATAGTGCGAAATGCCTATGTTGGCTAAGATTTATATTATACTTTCGAGATGTTTTCCACACTATGCACTAATAATAATAATATCAAATGATTTTGCGTATCAAGCATATTTGACTATCATAAGGGCAAATCTCCTCCAATTCTGCGTTTGCATTGTGTGTGCGGCGGGAGGCCTTATGGTAGTTTCATTTTCCAAAAAGCATTGCGGATTTCTTTTAAAAAACTTTTATTTTTCTTTTAGTAGAGAATAACTGTTTTTAAGAGCTCACACCAGTCCCATGACTGACCTGGAGTTTATTGTTCCCTTCTAAACTCTGGGTGCCCATAATTTTTCACACAGGCAGCCTAGAGTTAGGATATCAGGTCATTCTGGAATTCAGGAGTTGCTATGGAGATCAGGAGCAAGCTGGATGGCGTAGCGTATCACTAGTATATGTTATATTTTCTTCTGCTATTGTTGTTGTACACTATGATAATGTAATGTGATGTAATGTAATAACTGATATAGTGATTCTGTTTAAAGATAATTATTTATCTATTATATTTTTTCCGCTGTGAAATGTGAGATTCTGTTATTGTTTCTGTTTTTCTTCTATCTTCTTCTTCTTAAACCCTAATGGTTCAGTTTTCTGGCATTCGATTGTGCGGCATTTGATACAGTGGACGTATAAATGTCGACTTTCGGAAGTCGTAAAATCGGGTCATTACAGTGTTGATCCAATTTTGGCATCAATAGTTATGATGTGGTTTCTTTATATCCTATATCTAGTATGAAGTCATAGACTCATCTTGTAACAACCCGGAATTCTCACCAATCTATAATCATCGTTAAACGGTTTATGGCGATAGCAAAATTGCTTTTTGGAGTTTATAAAACCCGGGTTAAATTCCTTTCAAAAATTTGATGAAAATGGTTGCGGGCTTCAATTGAATTTGGCCCCCATTGTCATTCGTTTGTTTTGTGCCGTGATGGTTATCAAAAGAAAATAACCGGCCCCCTTTCCTCGCTTTTCGTTCAAAACCCTAAAACAAAATCGAACGAACGAAAATATGGCGGCCTCGTCTTCTTTCTGAAATTAGGGCTTGCTCGTTCGTCCCTTTCCTCCATTCGATCGAGTTCGTAAATCAGGTAAGTGATTCCTTCACTTACATCTAATTCAAACCTAGCTTGATTTCTGACATGTTCCAATTCTGTTTACTTGGACTTTGTTCGAATTCGTATGTTCGCCTGTTTTTTTGATTTCGTGAATTTCTAATTGACTTTGACTTTCACTTAATTGTGTTCACTGACCTATCCATGTGATGCTTGATTTTGGCTCTGACTTTGGTTGATACATGATTGTGTCTTTGTTTACTTTTGTCACACTATTTTTGTAACTGCTGTTGACAACAGTTTCTTGGTCAAACTTGTTACCACCGGTCTCGAGCTTGTTTTACTGATGCATTGAGCTCGTGTAGTCTTCATTTATGAGTAGTCTGTAGTTACCTTGCCTCTGACTTTTTAGGCACCCAGACTTCACTTTGTTGTTGTCGCGTATCACTGTATTGGGTTTATTGTGATGCTTGTACATTTGTTACTGGTTCACGTTCCCACACATTTTCTACTTGGGTTGCATTGTCCTGTATCATGTAGTTGTTACTGGTGACTTCGGCATGTCTTATTTTACTCTGCAGTTATCTTGGTACAAAACTGGTAATTGCTTCTGGGCATTGCATTTTGCTTGTTACTGAGTTCTTTTGGTTTGGGTACATATGCCTAGTTCACTTTTAGTTGCTGTAGTGATGCATGTTCTTTATGTATCACTGCATATGCTATTTTCCCTGTTATCGAGTGGCTTGGCAGTTGTGTTGAATCATAATAGCTGTGATTTGACCTTTGCCTTTTGTAATTGCTGATAGCATGCATATGTATACATGTTTATGCAGCTTGCATTTGAGTTATAGTTTTGAGTTTATTTGCCTGTAGTGTTTCATTCCTTTGAGTTATGTGTTCATGCACTTGAACTACTCCTAGACTTCTGTTTGCCACATTTTGTAATTATTGATAGCATGTATATGCATATATTTGTTGCCAGTTGCCAGTTGGCTCTGTTGGGTACTGACTCTCTATGTTCTTTAATGTTGTGTGTTGTGGTGCCATGTTTTTGGTGCTCCCACCTTCATTTTGATGACTTCATGTACTTCATACCTCTGCACACACCTGTGCCATTTCTCTGCATACATCTGCGCATCATTGTCATGTTTGTTGATGTCTTGTGTTGGCTATTTGGATTAAGCCATATCTCTGTTTGCTTATACCTTCATTTGGCTGGGTTATCACATGTACCCCTGCCATGTGCAGTTCCTTGTTGCACCTCTGGTTCATTTTGACCATGTGCAGCCTTCTCTTTTGCACTTGCTCATTTGAGTTGTATTGCTTCTCGTTGTACCTCTGATTCATTTTGCCATGTGCAGTTTGTTATGTACATTCTTTTGTGTACATATTTTACAATTTATTTGGTGGAAGTTTTAAACTGCTGCCACTTGCTTAGTGTATTAGTTTGCACTGTGAATTCTTGTGTATTGGCCTTTGTGCCTTGTTGTTATTTCTGTATATGTTGTTGTGGCGAGGCAGTGTACGCGTGCGTGCACTGCAGCCACACAGTATCGACATTTTGAATTGATATTTGAACCTTCATTGATTTTGGTTCGTTGATATTTTGTGTACATCATCACTATAGTGGCAAGGCAGTGCACGCAAGCGTGAACAGCACCCACACGGTATCGATTTTATTGGTATTTCTTTTACTCTTGATGCGTTGATATTTTGTGTAATGCATGTGTAGTGGCGAGGCAGTACACGCGTGCGTGTACTGCAGCCCTACCAGATTGATGTTCAATTAATGTTTTCAATTGTTGGATTTGTTTCGTGTTGCCAATTCAATATTTTGAATCATATTCTGATTTGGTTGAATTTGTTGATTTGTTGTTTAACACTGCTACGTGTTATATTTATCGTTATCCGATTTCTTTATTTAAGGATCGGATAGACGAAATTTATTTTGACTATCGTCTAATTATTATTTACTTATTATTGCTTCTGAGCACTAATAACTGAGTTTGAATTAGACTGACCCGTGTATTATTTTCTTTTGAATTTAATATTCGGGTCAGACCCGAGTTATTTCAGGTTGTAGATATCTTGCTTTGGGTAGCTGTTTGAGCTATGAAGACTTTTCATATCTTTTGGAGTTGTCGTGTCATAGTATAGGTTGATATGTATTCATGTATATTAGTCGATAATGTACTTGTATATATAACTTCCAGAGTCGACTGTTGTAGTTGTATCATATATTCTATGTCAAATGTATTGTAACTGACATCAGTTATATATATGAGACTTTTCTGTTTTATCTGTGTTCTGCATTTATTGATATTATCTATATTATTATTATATCTATTGTCATAAACTATTATGAACCATCGTAGTTCGTTTTATACTGGAATTGGGGTATGTCGATGGGAGTAAATAAATCAGAGATGAAAAATGAAAGAATATATATATATACCACTCCTATCGAGATAACCAATACTAGTGTAAGGCCTAACTACTGATGGCCGCTCCTCAACAGCCTTATTCTCCGCGCTAGTTGACAGCACTACATCGTAGTGTTCTTGGCTAGCGTGGGAATAGAGGTGGGGCGTCACAGCTTGGTATCAGAGCCTGGAGTTTATGGACATAATATAAAACATAACTCAGATGGAACATGTGTTACAACTATTTGTCGATGTTTTATCTCTCATCTTTGCATATGATTATCTTTGACTGTTAGGTACGAATTCCTGACGCTTATTCATGTGCATTTGATTTTGATTTCGTGAAAGTATTTTGGCTTCTGCCTCCGTTTGCTTTGCGAACTCAAGTTGGATTTTTGATGATGAGGATTTTTTTCTTGTGTTTTCGGCTTTGAATTGATTTAGCCGTTGATTTTGTTCGAATCTCAGCGATTTTGAACTTGATATTTTATGTCTTCCTCAGCTTGATTTCCATTCGACTTCGGTCACTTTGTTTTCGTGAAATTGCTAGTTTCTTGATTTCCAAGACTCTGACTTTGTTTGTCGTTGAATTCTTTGATGGTGATGTTGATTCGTTTTGTACTCGACTGTGGCCATTAATTGTTGACTTCGACATTAACTTGATTTTTATTTTTGTTGAAGTCATCTATGCATTTATGCTCATTTTGCTTTATTTTTCCAATTGTTAATCGATTCTTCTTTTCCGATTAGTTGTTATAACTTCTATTTCTGGAATTTTTGGGTATTTCTACTTTGATGGATTTGGAATCGAATTCTTTGGATTTTATTCACGTCTTCGAATGTGAATTTTAGTGAATTGATTTGGTTTCCAAATTTAATCGATTCTTGTTAATTCCCCAATTTGTTGCTATCATTTATTAGCAACTTTGATGACATTTTCTTCGGGATTTTCATGAACATACCTTTTGAAGAACTTAGTATCGATTTCTTTGGATTCTATTCACATCTTTGTATGTGAATTCTTGTGATTGATTGTTTCTACAATCATTTTTGAGATTGTCACTTTAAAAATATAAAGGTTTTCTATACTAGTAGTAAATATCAAAACCCTTTTGTCCAAACGATTTCAAAACTATTTTACTACAAAACTCTTTTCCTAAACCGTTTTCCAATCTACTAGTATATACAAACCTTTACCTCGCTCGTATGAGAAATCTAATTAAACGACTTAGTAAAACGAGTGGTATGAAATGCTTGCGTTTACTTCGCCGGTTAATTCTTGGACTTATTCGATTGAATCTTTTGTGACAATTTTCTAGTGAAGATCTACAGTTTGTTCGTAAATATTTAAGTTAAGCAAGAGGTTATGGGACATGAAGCTAAACTTTTATATTTACTAGCTTAGTGTAATTGACACTTCTCGTTGATCATGACGATCATTTTATGATTTAGACTAGCAATTGTGCGATGTCTCTTTGTTGGCTTTCTGGTTAGGCTAGACACCATTTGTGTGATTCCGTTCACACATACCTTTTTGCTTTTTGGTTAGCCTAGACACCATTTGTGTGATTCTGCTCACACATATCTTTTTGCTTTCTGGTTAGGCTAGACACCATTTGTGTGATTCCATTCACACATACCTTTTTTCTTTTTGGTTAGCTTAGACACCATTTGTGTGATTCCGCTCACACATATCTTTTTGCTTTCTGGTTAGGCTAGACACCATTTGTGTGATTCCACTCACACATACCTTTTTGCTTTTTGGTTAGCCTAGACACCACTTGTGTGATTCCACTCACACATATCTTTTTGCTTTCTAGTTAGGCTAGACACCAGTTGTGTGATTCCATTCACACATACCTTTTTGCTTTTCGGTTAGCCTAGATACTACTTGTGTGATTCCACTCACACATATCTTTTTGCTTTCTGGTTAGGCTAGACACCATTTGTGTGATTCCATTCACACATACCTTTTTGCTTTTTGGTTAGCCTAGACACCACTTGTGTGATTCCACTCACACATACCTTTTTGTTGCGAGGTTAGGCTAGACACCATTTGTGTGATTCAATTCACACATACCTTTTTGCTTTTTGGTTAGCCTAGACACCACTTGTGTGATTCCACTCACACATACCTTTTTGTTGCGAGGTTAGGCTAGACACCATTTGTGTGATTCAATTCACACATACCTTTTTGCTTTTTGGTTAGCCTAGACTTCATCTGGTTGATTCCGACTCATCTATATGGGGTAGCTCCCCACGGTCTTCGGACCATTCGTGTGTCAAAATTTAGTGGTTAGCCACCATGAGATAGCATCTCGCTTTGCATTACACGTGTTGGTGAGTTTTCATGCTCACGTGTAGGTGAGTTTTCATGCTCCCGTTCTCGCTTTGCGTTACACGTGTTGGTGAGTTTTCATGCTCACGTGTAGGTGAGTTTTCATACTCCCATTTGAGTTTTCATACTCCCATTTGAGTTTTCATACTCTCATTTTGTGATTTCTGGATTTCTTGTGTAGTCTTCTGGAACTTTTGCTTCACCAATTTTCGTGATTTCATTTGATAAGTTTTATCAATTTTTGTGCATTGGTGAATTCGCGTGTCATTGACTTGTTATGAATACAAGTTTAGGGTAAGATGCCCCTTTCTATCTTTGAGAAGATTCTTGTGACATTTTTTATGAATGAAAATTCATTGGTATTATATTTTGATGCCAATTATTTTGATGAGATTTTGACGTATAAAAATAAATGTCGCTTTGACTTCAGTAACCGTCGATTTTAAAATGGATTTTCAAGCGGTTATCCCGCAATGCTGATTTTGTTGTCCGTTTTTAGGTACTTTGAGAAGTGCAATTTCCTTGTCGAAATTGCTACTGATGCTGCTGTTTTAATCACGTGTTTTAAAAAATTGTTATTTTTAAAATTGTTTCAAAATATAAATTAAAATTGTTTTCAAAAATTTTACAGTTTACGCTTTCAAAAGAACGAGGAAGCGATTTAAACGTTTCAGAAAAATTGAGGACTATGACCCCTTTCTTTTACTGATTCGCTTAATTTCGGATTTGTCCGTTTGAGAATGTGAAATGTTATTTTTAAAATACACAAATATGCACTTTCAAGAAAACGATGAAGTGAATTAAATGATTTAGTAAAACTCGTGGTTATGGGTCATGTGCGTTTGCTATTTCGGTTAATTCCGGACTCGTTAATTGAAATATTTGTGATTTCTGATTAACGTTTTTGATAATCAGATATATGTTGTTTCTAATTATCGTTTTTGATAATTAGATATTTGAGATTTGATTATCGTTTTTGATAATCGAATATTTGTTGCTTCTAATTATCGTTTGTGATAATTAGATATTTGTGATTTGATTATCGTTTTTGATAATCGAATATTTGTTGTTTCTAATTATCATTTGTGATAATTAGATATTTGTGATTTGATTATCGTTTTTGATAATCGAATATTTGTTGATTTGGAATTTGATTATCGTTTTTGATAATCGAATATTTGTTGTTTCTAATTATCGTTTGTGATAATTAGATATTTGTGATTTGATTATCGTTTTTGATAATCGAATATTTGTTGATTTGGGATTTGATTATCGTTTTTGATAATCGAATATTTGTTGTTTCCGATTATCGTATTTGATAATTGGATATTTGTTGATTTGAGATTTCTAATTATTGTTTTTGATAATTAGATATTTGCAATTTTGCGACTTGTGATTTTTGTTTTTCTAATTATCTTTGTTGATAATTAGATTTTGCTGTCTTCTAATTATCGTATCGATGATTAGATATTGCTGTTTTGTGATTTCTGTATTCTGATTATCTATTTGATAATTAAATTTTGTAGAGAATTTATGAATTTCTTTTATGAAATTAAAAGATTTCTTTGGCGTTTATATTGTACTACGCTGGTGTACCGGCTCAATTTTCTGCTATTCATGACGTTTACCACGTCTTCCAATTACGGAAATGCCTTAGGGATTTCCGATTTTTATTCCTGAGCAACCTTCTATTCACATCATTGCTTCGAGGGTGTAGCACCTTCGAAATAAAGATGTTTTTCTTGCGGAAGGTCAATGGTTCTCAAATCCTAAGGATTGCACTTAGGAATCTAGAGAATTCATCGAGCAAACACGTTCAAGTTTACTCTTTCATGCTCTTTATGGTGAACTTCCTATTTCGAATTTTCTTCATCTTGTGATGATATGCGTTTATGGTTGTTACCTTTTGTCTGTTTATCCCTTATGATTGCGAGGACACAATTTCTTTAAGGAGGGGAGTCTGTAACAACCCGGAATTCTCACCAATCTATAATCATCGTTAAACGGTTTATGGCGATAGCAAAATTGCTTTTTGGAGTTTATAAAACCCGGATTAAATTCCTTTCAAAAATTTGATGAAAATGGTTGCGGGCTTCAATTGAATTTGGCCCCCATTGTCATTCGTTTGTTTTGTGCCATGATGGTTATCAAAAGAAAATAACCGGCCCCCTTTCCTCACTTTTCGTTCAAAACCCTAAAACAAAATCGAACGAACGAAAATATGGCGGCCTCGTCTTCTTTCTGAAATTAGGGCTTGCTCGTTCGTCCCTTTCCTCCGTTCGATCGAGTTCGTAAATCAGGTAAGTGATTCCTTCACATACATCTAATTCAAACCTAGCTTGATTTCTGACATGTTCCAATTCTGTTTACTTGGACTTTGTTCGAATTCGTATGTTCGCATGTTTCTTTGATTTCGTGAATTTCTGATTGACTTCGACTTTCACTTAATTGTGTTCACTGACCTATCCATGTGATGCTTGATTTTGGTCTCTGACTTTGGTTGATACATGATTGTGTCTTCGTTTACTTTTGTCACACTATTTTTGTAACTGCTGTTGACAACAGTTTCTTGGTCAAACTTGTTACCACCAGTCTCGAGCTTGTTTTACGGATGCATTGAGCTCGTGTAGTCTTCATTTATGAGTAGTCTGTAGTTACCTTGCCTCTGACTTTTTAGGCACCCAGACTTCACTTTGTTGTTGTCGCGTATCACTGTATTGGGTTTATTGTGATGCTTGTACATTTGTTATTGGTTCACGTTCCCACACATTTTCTACTTTGGTTGCATTGTCCTGTATCATATAGTTGTTACTGGTGACTTCGGCATGTCTTATTTTACTCTGCAGTTATCTTGGTACAAAACTGGTAATTGCTTCTGGGCATTGCATTTTGCTTGTTACTGAGTTCTTTTGGTTTGGGTACATATGCCTAGTTCACTTTTAGTTGCTGTAGTGATGCATGTTCTTTATGTATCACTGCATATGCTATTTTCCCTGCTATCGAGTGGCTTGGCAATTGTGTTGAATCATGATAGTTGTGATTTGACCTTTTCCTTTTGTAATTGCTGATAGCATGCATACGTATACATGTTTATGCAGCTTGCATTTGAGTTATAGTTTTGAGTTTATTTGCCTGTAGTGTTTCATTCCTTTGAGTTATGTGTTCATGCACTTGAACTACTCCTAGACTTCTGTTTGCCGCATTTTGTAATTACTGATAGCATGTATATGCATATATGTGTTGCCAGTTGCCTCTGTTGGGTACTGACTCTCTATGTTCTTTAATGTTGTGTGTTGTGGTGCCATGTTTTTGGTGCTCCCACCTTCATTTTGATGACTTCATGTACTTCATACCTCTACACACACCTGTGCCATTTCTCTGCATACATCTGCACATCATTGCCATGTTTGTTGATGTCTTGTGTTGGCTATTTGGATTAAGCCATATCTCTGTTTACTTATACCTTCATTTGGCTGGGTCATCACATGTACCCCTGCCATGTGCAGTTCCTTGTTGCACCTCTGGTTCATTTTGACCATGTGCAGCCTTCTCTTGTGCACTTGCTCATTTGAGTTGTACTGCTTCTCGTTGTACCTTTGATTCATTTTGCCATGTGCAGTTTGTTATGTACATTCTTTTGTGTATATATTTTACAATTTATTTGGTGGAAGTTTTAAACTGCTGCCACTGCTTAGTATATTAGTTTGCACTGTGAATTCTTGTGTATTGGCCTTTGTGCCTTGTTGTTATTTCTGTATATGCTGTTGTGGCGAGGCAGTGTGCGCGTGCGTGCACTGCAGCCACACAGTATCGACATTTTGAATTGATATTTGAACCTTCATTGATTTTGGTTCGTTGATATTTTGTGTACATCATCACTATAGTGGCAAGGCAGTGCACGCAAGCGCGAACTGCAGCCACGCGGTATCGATTTTATTGGTATTTCTTTTACTCTTGATGCGTTGATCTTTTGTGTAATGCATGTGTAGTGGCAAGGCAGTACACGCGTGCGTGTACTGCAGCCCTACCAGATTGATGTTCAATTGATGTTTTCAATTGCTGGATTTGTTTCGTGTTGCCAATTCAATATTTTGAATCATATTCTGGTTTGGTTGAATTTGCTGATTTGTTGTTTAACACTGCTACGTTTTATATTTATCATTATCTGATTTCTTTATTTAAGGATCGGATAGACGAAATTTATTTTGACTATCGTCTAATTGTTATTTACTTATTATTGCTTCTGAGCACTAATAACTGAGTTTGAATTAGACTGGCCCGTGTATTATTTTCCTTTGAATTTAATACTCGGGTCAGACCCGAGTTATTTCAGGTTGTAGATATCTTGCTTTGGGTAGTTGTTTGAGCTGTGAAGACTTTTCATTTCTTTTGGAGTTATCGTGTCATAGTATAGGTTGATATGTATTCATGTATATTAGTCGATAATGTACTTGTATATATAACTTCCATAGTCGACTGTTGTAGTTGTATCATATGTTCTATGTCAAATGTATTGTAATTGACATCAGTTATATATATGAGACTTTTCTATTTTATCTGAGCACTAATAACTTTTTTATTTTATCTGTGTTCCGCATTTATTGATATTATCTGTGTTATTATTATATCTACTGTCCTAAACTATTATGAACCATCGTAGTTCGTTTTATACTGGAATTGGGGTATGTCGATGGGAGTAAATAAATCAGAGATGAAAAATGAAAGAATATATATATACACACCACTCCTATCGAGATAACCAATACTAGTGTAAGGCCTAACTACTGATGGCCGCTCCTCAACAGCCTTATTCTCCACGCTAGTTGACAGCACTACATCGTAGTGTTGTTGGCTAGCGTGGGCATAGAGGTGGGGCGTCACACATCTTTAGATAATATCTTACTTAAGATATGTGTTGCGGTCTAAAACTCATATCCCAAAAAATAAAGAGGAAAGCTGGCTTCACTTGTCATGGATCAAACCATGTCTAAAATTCTTTGATTTATCCTTTATGGAACACCATTATGTAGGGAGTATAAGGAGGATTGACTTGAGAGACAATCCCATTTTCTTTGACGTACTCTTAGTACTCATTAATTACCAAGATATTTGCTTCCTTGATCCGATCCAAATATTTTATTCTTTTTCAAGTTTGATATTATACTTTCATTTTATATTCTACAAACTTATCATAGATAGCAGACTTATCATAAGACACTCACAATGGTGTTACGATTGAGATAACCATCGTTATACCTTTAACCGAAACCAAAATTATTGTCGATGGTCCCATCATTTTGAAACAGTCAATATATTCACTGATGATGGTTAACCATCATACTTCTAAAGTTTAATTTTTCTTACACGTTTATTATCGATTATATACATTATTATTGATAAGTAATTGGGATTCTAATTTTTTTCATAAATTAGTTTCTAAGTTTATAAAATAAAATATGCATGCAGATGTTATTAGTCGTAACATCCTTTATCTGGAGGCCAAAAGCTAAGCGCTATATATGCTGAAGTCATCTGTAGTATTAACTTCTATTGAAAAAATACGGTAATGCTAACGGTATCCATAATATCAGAAGCATTTGAATATGAACAAAATCATAGATTTCAAAAAACAACATTTTGCTGATTAAATTTCGATTCAACCATTCAAATCCAAGTTACAAAATCCCAAAACATTTTCCATGCAATGATCAAATATAATTCACAACAATATGCTAAGAGCGACATATGACGATGCCCCCTTTGTTGATCAAAGTAAATATAGTCATATTAGACTTAATGTACACAGCGGAATCAAAATGAAGTAAACTAAAACTCCTAATTAGCTATCCGTTAGCCACCTGCTCGTCTCTAGAAGCTTTATTCACCAAAACAACAAAACCTAAAAACCTCATTCCTCAGCCTACTCAAATCAACTTTTGAGCACCCGAGAGTTTAAGGAGAAACAAAAACTTGGAGTCGGACATAAAACCTGGTGTGAATAATACTATTTATCTCTGTTACTTTATGTTAAGTGAGACCACGTTGCTTAGCGGAATAAGTTTCTCCTCAATGACATTCCTTTAAAATATATCTTTTGAAAATATTTTTCTACAACCAAAACTGGTTAAAATCTATAAAGCATTATTATGTAAACATATATATCAGGTAATAAATGAACTACTTGTTTTAATACTTTAGTTTTGTTTGGCTAACTATTAACCTTTGGCTGACTCAGGCGTACCAGACAACATATCAAAATTTATCTTACATCTGTTAGACACTCCTCTACTTTTGGACGTCTGTCCTTAACTATCTGTTAAATACTTCTCTTTTGGACGGTCTGTCTTTAACTTGTTATCTTTTAGGGTCACCTGATCCTAATGGTTTTGTGGGCTCACCAATAACCTATCTGTATACAAACATATATTCTTTCTATGTGTATTCATAATTTTAGTCTTACCCGTGACAAAGCCCTACATACTGGAATTTTTGACAAAATTAGCTGGGGCTAATAGCTAATGTATAGGGCACGACCGTATAATAGTCCCATCTGGTATTCTAATATCTGAGTCACTTTACTCATGGATCCCTTTACAAAATTTTCTTTGAAAACCTTTTCAAAATGATTTAAAACCTTTAAATCAAACTCAAACAAGGAAAATATGTAATCTTTATGTTTTACTAAAAATCCCCTTGCCATATTATATATATTTTACCCAAATTATAGTCGATGAGAACATTTAACATTTGAAAGTACCCCTTTCGAAACCATTGAATGTACCCCTTCCAAAACCATTGAAAGTGCCCATTCCAAAACTATTGAAAGTACCTCTTTCTCAACCAAGTAAAACCCTTCTTTTATCTAAACCAAAAGGCCAAAACCTTCCTTCTGAAACCATTCTCAAAAAAGCTTTCAAAAAACTCTGAAAAACCTTCCTTTCGAAAGCTTTAAAAGCTTAGACATCTTTCTTTTAAAACATTTAAACATTGTCTTTCAAAACTCTTAGAAAACCTTTCCTTTTAATCCTTTCAAAACAACCAGGAAAACCATAACTTTCGACTCCTTTGAAACCATTAGGGAACCACCACTTTGAAACCATCCTTTAAAACATTTCAAAAGCATCAAATCTAAACCTTTCGAAAGCACTTGGGTTCAGTATAAAACATGTGGAAAAACACCTTTCAAAATCATTTAACTCACTTTCGAAACCATTTGGGTTATACTTCAATTGAGAAAAAGGGTCATTAAAACCATTTAAGTCGAAAGCCTACCTTTCAAAAGCATTTCTAAGTAAAGAAGTGATGGTGTCGAAACAATCCCTTCGAAAGCATAGGAGAAGTGGCCAAATTTTAGAAAACAAAGAACCCCTTCGAAACCCTCAGAGTCGAGAGATAAAATGGCGGCAGCAAAAGATTTCGACCTAGTGAAAAGCAGTTATTTAAAATAAAGGCGCAACCAAATCGAAATCATTTCCTTTAAATCCATTTGACTTATTCGAAAGCCAAGTAAATCGAAAGCTACTTAGTCGAAAGTAAGAAAGCGCATTTTTATTAAAAAATGAAGTAAACCCCTTTGGAATCCCTATTTTTGACCCATTAGCTTTCGCCTACATTCAATTCATTATGTACCAGTTCCTTGATACCATACGCATTGGTTTCGACTATGTCAGAGGCGAAGGTAAAGAGGTGGAATCTAGTATCGAAAGCATCGAAACAGTGAAAAACATGTTTATTTGTCTTTTTAAACTATTTCTTTTGTACCTAACCTGCCTTGTTTGTCTAACTCTTGGTTGCCATTTTACTTTTCAAAAGTGTTGCCAATTTCCAGATATAACAAATTTGGCAAAGAGCCCATTCTCCTTTTATAAATATATAAACATTTAAGTCTCATACCTTAATAATTTTATATATTCATTAAAATGCTTAGGAAGAATCTATAAAAATTTCAAAAAATCTCTTTTGATATGTTTTCCAACATATAAAAATTTCAAACCCAAACCTTTTATTATTTAACCATAAATAATTTATAACCCAAAATAATATTTTTTTACTAGAAAATTTATATAAAATCCACGAAAATTCATAAAATTTTGAAAATTGAAACCCATCCCTAAAATATAATTTATGGTCTATATAAAAATTCACAAAGCATTTGGATGTCACCGAATATGGTTTTTACATAAAAACATATCATAAAATCAATATTAACATGCATAAATCATCAACAAGTACATATAATCATTCCATCGTTCAAAATCATGGAAAAACATTGCAAAATATTTTAGATTGCTCCTTAAAACCGGAAACAAAACAAATAAGTGATGTACACATTATTCCCCTTAGCTGTAAAGATTAAGGATATAAGATTTGAATGAATTTGATGTTGATTATGCTTCCCCTTTATCTTTCTTTCTCTATCCTTTGTTAATGATGGTTGGCCTTAGCTTTTAAAATTTTGAACAAATGAAAACGAATATGTAGGAGTATACATGGCTAAGGGATATAGATATAGGAATGGTCTCTTTCCCATTTTACCCCTCTTATATTTCATTCTAAACTCTTCTTTTTAATTCATTGGTTTAATGGCATGGCTACCCCTTAATTAAATCAAATCTCAATCCCCTAACTAACACATATTTTTAGTTTAGCTAATTAAATTTCCTAAATAATGTTACCAAAAATATGGGGTGTTACAGACTCCCCTTCTTAAAGAATTTCGTCCTCGAAATTACGATAAGATGCACACTCAATCAAACAAGAAGTTAAAACATACCTTCAAAAAAATTCAAAATAAGCATCTCTAATCCTTCTCTCAACCTCCCGAGTACAGTCCTTGTCATCATCATTCCACTGGACCTTGACTAATCTGACCG
Source organism: Allium cepa (assembly GCA_030765085.1). Taxonomy (NCBI): domain Eukaryota; kingdom Viridiplantae; phylum Streptophyta; class Magnoliopsida; order Asparagales; family Amaryllidaceae; genus Allium; species Allium cepa. The sequence continues at coordinate 466,666,849 of CM060931.1, forward strand.
CCTTGGTTCTAATCCTCTTCTCATCTCTCGCAACAATGCGAATTGGCATTCTAACTATAGTCAAGTCTGGTTCTACCACTAAATCATCTAGCACAGTCGGTGCAATAGTAGTCTCCGGGTCTCTAGCACACTTTCTGAGATGAGAAACATAGAAAATATCATGGACACCTACCATACTGCTTGGTAACTCAACCCTATATGCGAGTTTTTCGATCTTCTCAACAGTAGGAAAAGATTCAAATGAATTTCGGTGCCAACTTCCTTAATCTTCCAAATCTAATCATACCCTTCATCAATGAAACCTTAATAAATACCTAATCTCCAACTGAGAAATCTAAATCTTTCCATCTTCTGTCTACATAACTCTTTTGCCTAGACTGAGCCTCCTTCACTCTAGCCCCAATGACCTCAATCTTTTCTGCAGCTTCTCTCACTAAATATGGACCAAGAACGGCCTATCCTCGATCTCTAACCAGCAAACGAGAGATTTGCATGGCCTTTCATACAAAGCTTCAAATGGTGCCATCCCAATACTAGTATGATAACAGTTGTTATACGATAACTCAACTAAATGCAGATAGTCTTCCCATGATCTCCCAAAATCTAGAACATAACCTCTTAACAAATCTTTCAAGATTTTGTTAACTCGTTTTGTTTTCCTATCTGTCTGCACATGGTAAGCGATACTTTCTTGAGCGTGGTTCCCATAACTTCCTATAGACTCTTCCTGAACTCGCTATAGAATGAGGAATCTCTATCACTTTCTATGTTACTAGGAATTCCATGCAGCCTAACCACATCCTTCGTAAACAACTTCGCCCAAACAGATGTCGTCCTAGTTGACTTCACTGGAATAAAATGTGCACTCTTGGACAATTTATCCACTATGACCCATATACTTTCATTTCCTCTATACGACCTTGGAAACCCATCAATAAAATCCATAGAAATAGAATCCCACTTCCATGCTGAAATATCCAATGGTTGAAGCAATCCACTTGGCTTCTGGTGTTCAGCCTTTGACTGTTGAAAATTCAAGCACTGCTTTACACATAATCCAATATCCCGCTTCATAACTTCCCAAAAGAAACTTCTCTTCGTATCCTGATACATCTTAATTCCTTCTGGATGAATAGTGAACTTCGAACGATGGCATTCCTCTAAAAAAAATTCCTTATGTTTCCTATACTCGGAATATATAATCTCCCTTTCTTTCTCAACCACCCATTCTGGTCAAGATTGAAGTCCTTCAAGTCACCGCTCTCGGTTCAATTTTTTAACTTCTTGATGAATTTTGTTAACACAGGGTCCTCCTTCTATTTGGAAAAAACTATTTCGATCATCACCAGTCGAACTTTCAAACAAGATAATGTAGCAGTCTCTCCGCTAGACCCAGCGTCGAATCTCCACTGCACTCTGTAATATACCAATGCTCCCAAATCTTTCCACTCAGCTATCATCGCCAACACTGCATTCTGATGTTTCCTACTAAGCGCATCTGCAACCTTCTTGCTTTTTCCCGATGTGTACTCAATTCCAAAATCATAAGCAGCTATAAACTCTAACCACCTCTGTTGTCTCATATTCAGCTCCTTCTGAGAGAATAAATACTTCAGGGACTTATGATCTATATATAACTCAAACTTCTCCCCCGAAAGGTAATGTCGCCACACTTTTAGAGAAAAAATCACTGTTGTCAATTTCAAATCATGCGTCGGATATCTGACCTCATGAGGTCTAAGCAGTTTGGAAGCATAGGCAATCACTTTACCTCTCTACATCAGCATAGCTCCTAATCCTATTCCATACTCATCCATATAAACTACATAATCCTGATTCCCTTCTTGAACAACCAACACGGGTGCATGGGTCAATAAGTGTTTCAAACTCTGGAATGCTTCCTTACACTTATCAATCCACACAAACTTCACATCCTTTCTGTGACGACCCAACTTTCACACTACAGAAAATCGCATCGTCTTGAAGAAAGAAAGGGATAGAAAAAGGAAAAGAAAGAGAAGAAAGAAGGAATAACATCAGAATCTCAACAGCGGAACGAATAAATTATATTAATAACATAAATATTACATAGTATACAACACTAATCAGAGTTACACAGAATTTACATTACATACTAGACAGTTATAAACACCTGTCTAGTTATACAACTCAATGCAACTCAAAACAAAGAAATACCAACACAGAGAACACACAGCGGAACTATATATCTATGACGCAGAAGCCTCCTGCCCCATTTGCTCCTCCACAATTCATCAAAAGCTAACCTGAATCCCTTGGCTACTCGTAAAAATTTGAGCACCTAAGAGTTTAAGAAAACAAAAGATAAACTCTGGGTCTTACATGGGTCTGGTGTGAGTAACAGGTTAAAGTTGCTTAACTTTGAAAAACCTTTGGAAAGAAAGGTATCACGTAAGACTTCCCACACATAAACATGGAAAAGTTTTTACCTTACGCTAACCAAAACCTTTGATAGGAAATCCAGTGATATTATAATAGGTCTAGGGTTTTCAAGTAAATATGAAATAACCGAAATTGTTACATTTATTAAATTCCAGCTACTAGCCACAAAAGTGGGTAATACAATCAAAACCGTTGGCACTTATTGGATTGTGGATTCCATACAATGGTAGGGCTACTGGGGTACCGCCCGTCATAGTACATGGCCTAGATCAACGTACCGAGGAGTATGCCCGCTCCCCTACAACACAAGACCGGAACCATCCCTTACTGGACAGTCCCAAACAAGACAACCACGTAGTTGGTGTACATCCAACCGCCCCACACAGCCGAAATAAAAAGGGACCTCTAGACAGGGGAAAATCTTGTCCTACTTGGGCATGACCCACTTAGCCTTGCTGCACCTCCCCTGTTTTAGCCATTCCCGGTTGATGAGGCTTAAGGCTACGATTACCTTTAGAGAACACATCTATTAGAATGCTCATCGTCCACCTGACGATGTTCTGAAAGCATTCAATCCATACAAGTTCGTTTCGGGTTCGAACGAAACCGAAGGCATTATCTCGTTACACTCATTTTGGAATCACCCTTAGAGTTAACGACGACAACCCTTGCACTCTAAATCACCATCTCGAACCTATAAGAACTAGTTCCGTCAAACTCATTACGGAATCACCCCAGAGTTATACTAACGTATAGTCCTTACACCTCGAGTCTTCACTCTTCACAAAAGATTTACGACCTATCGTTAATTTGGATCGATGTGGTTTTCGGATATCCAAATATGGAAACCCGATCCCGATCTCATCGAAATCCAAAGCGTGTCTTTTAAGGCCAAGTTGTTTAAAGGTTTAAAACAATTCAATTATCTATATACACAGATAGATAAATCACAGATTCACAATAGATAATCAATATTATCATCACACAGATAATCCATATTATCATTATCAAAAGATAATCCAAATCATCATCACAATGCAACCAATGCATCCTTATCACTCTACATTACTTATCTCATTTCTGACATTCAAACCATTCAAGTCAATCCATATCATCCATTCATATATAAGCAATGATTTATAATCACACCAAATATAATTAACTTAAAATGAATTAAATTAATTTCATCATTTCTAATTAATTTAAAGTAAATTAAATTAATTACTTTATCAATATCAACTTGCTTATATCACTATTGATTAATTATCAATCAACTAATTAATCTCAACCAATTATTTATTCTAATTAATCATCCCTGATTAATTAACCTTTAATTACATTCAAGTAATTATTCACTAATTAGTTTCTCAAATTAATTATATTTAACCAAATTCAGTAATAAAACTTTAATTACTTCCGTAATTAATTAACTATAATTAATTACATTAATTCTTCATTAATTAATCCCTTCATTAATTAATTATTTCTAATTATTTCCATTCTTAATTACATCATTTATTATAAAAATTAATGATCTTCTAATTACATTTTCAAATTAAACTAATTACATTAAGTAATAAATCTTTATTTAAACCATAATTGTTAATCACCCTTGATTAACTTCATTCAGTAATTAACTTCCCATAATTACTTTACCAAATAAATTAATTACTCGTTAATTAATTATCTCAAACTAATCCCTTGATTAATTCACAAAGTAATTATACTCAAATTACTCTCATCATCAAATCACATTCAATTAATTACATACAGTAATTACCCATAAATAACTTTACTAAGTAATTTCTCTTCATTAAATTACATTAAGTAATTATACTCCACAAATCATCAAATGATTATTTTAAATTAATTGAAATGAATTAATTAACTTAATCTAACTAAATTAAATTCAATTAATTACAATTAGTAATTAATTCCTTAATTACTTCCATAAGTAATTATATTTAACCAATTACACAAATGATTATATTTAAATTAATTAATCTAATTAATAATTAAAATTAATCACATTAATTAATTATTATATAATCCTTAGTTAATGACCTTCATTAACTATTAACAATTCATTAATTATTTTCTAAAATAATTAACTTATTTTAATCATTATTAATTACAAATTAATTAATCATTAATTAACCCATTAATTAATCCCTAATTAATTAAATAATTAAGTGTTAATTAAAACTTAATTAATCCATTATTACTTGATTAATTAATTATTAATCATTAATTAAAAAATAATCTTATTTAATTAATTATTCTTAATTACAAGTTAATTACTCTAAAAAAATAATTAATCTTAAACCTTTAAGATTAATCCCTTAATTACTATGAGTGATTATTTATTTTATTAATTTATTAAATAAATTAATTATTCATTTAATTACTCTAATAATTAAATGAAATACAAAACATCAAATTATTATTTAACTTTAAAAAGTTTTAAAATCAATCTAAAACCTTTAATTGATGAATAATACTTTTATTCTAAAAGAAATTTTACAAAAGTTAAAACAAAATTCTTTTTAAATTCAAACATTTTCTTTATCATTCAAATTTGTTGAAATACTTAAATTTATAAAACTTAAATCTATTTGAAACCAAGACTCAAATCCAAATTTGAATCAAATTTAAACTTTTTTAAAATATTATATTTCAATTTCCAAATTTAAATTCAAATTTCTTTAAAACATTTTTAAACAATAAATCCCTTTAAAATATTTTAAACAAATTTGAATTTGAAAACTTATTCATTTCCATCTTGAGATTCAAATTAACTTGCATCCATAATAAAAATTTAGATTTTAAAACTTAATTTAAATCTTTGCTTTCACTTTTAAAATTTAGTTTAAATTTTGAAAACAAAACAAGTTTTCAAACTTCAACAAACCAACTCGAGCTAAACACTAAAATAACTCGAGTAACTCGAGTAACAATTTCCTTTTATATTCATCTTGAAATCATCAAACTACAACGCTGACAGGTTTAACGTTTAAACTTGTAACACTATTCTCCCCTGAACCCACAAATAATCTACTTCGAGTCCCAAACCCCATAGCTTCGAGCAAAGACACGATGCAACCCGAATAACTCGCGAACCCAATTCTTCCCAAACCAACCGATACCCAAATTCGTCGTGCACCTGCACCGCCACGGCCATCACCTCCGGCCTCTCGCGACCTCACGAGCAAGTCAACGGTCATGTCCCAGTGCCATTTCGACCCTCAAATCCAATGTAGAACCCCAAATTCAAATTCGAACATTCGAGCTCGAAATCAACAGCAATGTCGCTACAGGAATTGACCTAAATCACCAAACTCCGACCTCCAGGGAAGCTCCACCTCCGGCCACTTCTTCATCCTCGCCTCATCTATCACCATCTCAAAACAGGGCAAGCTCGATCACTTATTTTGATCGCGGTGATCAATTTTTCTTGCTCACAGAAAACTAGGGTTTAAAATTTCAAACCCAAATCATAACTGCCTCGATGCTCAGATCCACTTACTACTATTTTTCCTTTAAACTACGATCATCACTCCATCAACCAGAGAAACACTGGCCACTCCAAACCCCTAAGTTGACAGAACCAACCCCAAATGTGATTTATGGTTAAACCAGAAATACACAGTTGAATGCAAACTAAAAATTCAAATCATTGTTTTAAAAATCAAGTAATTTGTTTATAAACTTAAATCAATGAATCTGGAACATTTAAATATTACTTACAGAAATTTGCTCTGTTGCATTTTGTTTATCCAGAGTCATCACAGTTTTTATCATCATTTTAATTATTATTTTTTTTAAAATTAAACTTTAACTTATATTACATGCATACCTATTTAAATATTAAACTATAACAATGATTTAAATATGAGACCCTGAACTTGATCAGGATTTAAACTTGAATTCTAGAACAGTCCCAAACACACATTTTTCACAGCAAGCATACATTCATAAAAAAAACATACATACATTCAAAGCATTTCATCATATTCAGCCACACACTTACTTTAGAGTAAACAAACAATTATTTATACTTAAATTTATTAAATATAAAATGTTACTCACTGATTTATAAAAGCAGAGCATCCATGTTTGACAGGCTTCAGATTTCTTCTTTTACTATTTGCTTATGAAATTTGTACTTCCATTTGCTTTTTTTTGAAAAAAACTTTAGTCTTAATCTTTCTGCAAATGCCTTTGCTTCCTGATGCATGCATGTTTGTTTGCTTTCAAGCAAATATGCAGGCTTCCAGAAAAAATGTATGCAGGACTTTGAAGTTGCAAAATGAATTCAGATGCATGCGGATTTTTGATAAAGTTGCAGATTTGCTTCAGGTTGATGAGATTGAAAAGCTACAGTTTTGTATGATTTGTATTTTAAGTTTGAGTGTGATTCTGGTTTTGAAGAAGGTACAAACAGATTTTGATTTGGTTTTTGAGGATATTTTTACAAGTTTTGTTTTCTGTTTTGAAGATTAAGTTTGCAGATTTTCATGGCTAAAGATCACTCAAGTTTGAAAAAAAAGAATAGAAAGAAAAAATGAATTTTAGAGGAGATGGGTTTATAAAAGAAAACTTTTGATTTAATTTAAAATAAAAATAAAAAAACTTGTTTTAGTTTCTAACATTTGTCACTTAGATAGCTTTAAAACCTAACACATGTCTTTTAAGATGTTAAAAGATTAACACATGTAATTTAAGTATTCTAATTTTAATTTAAAATTGTTTATAAGCTTTTAAATCTTAATTTACTATTCTTATGTATATATAAATGAATTTTCTTCCTTTTTCTAATTAAAAGAAATGAAACAAACAAATTATGATTATAAGCTTATTCAAATATTCTTAAATATTTATTCCATTAAATTTCAAAACATTAACTCCAAATTTAAATTAAAATATAAAACCAAGTTATGTATATATATCTACCTTTAATTTTTTTTAAATAACAAATCCTATTTCCTATAAGATCAATTTATGTTTATGAAGAACTAAGTATTATCATTATTATTTAAAAATAACAAATTAAACAATATTAAATAATTTATAAAAGAGATTATAAACAAATTAAGATCATTTGTAATTTGTATTTTAAATTCTTATATATAAATTCAAACAATCTTTAAAAATAAAATAAAACAAAGCTTTTAAAGTTAATCAAATTTAAAATTCATATTTTAAATTAATTAAAAATAAATTTTAAAACAGATAAGATTTACATTAAATATTTACAAACCATATAATTATTTATTAAACTGTTTTAGAAAGTTAAATGTTAAATTTAAATCAAATTCAAATTTACCAAAAATAAATTAGAATTAAAAATTGATTCATTTACTAAATTCAAAATCAAAGTTCATCAATTTACGATATATACAATTATATATATTATAAACAGAAAACAATTTATTTACTTTAAAAAGATAAAATCTTCCAATTTAAATATTTATTAAAAGAAGATTATTAGATCAATTCAAAATTTATTATCTAAAATTATCAAATCAATTTAAATTTTTAACACGGATTGTTAAATTTATATTGCCAAATTTCTAGGATATCACACTTTCTCTTTAGCTTGGTCATCGGTGCGGCTATTCGCGAAAAATCCTTAAGGTATCTCCGATAATAACCAGCTAATCCAAGGAAACTATTTATCTCAGTCACCGTCTTGGGTCTCTTCCAACTTTTACTGCTTCAATCTTAGTCGGATCTACCGACAACCCTCTCTCTGAGACTACATGACCTAGAAAATTTACTTTATTCTTCCAGAAATGACACTTCGAAAACTTCGCCTTCAGCTGATGCTGCCTCGGCGTCTCAAGCACCACTCTAAAATGAACTTCCTATTCTCCTCTATCCTTAGAGTATATCAAGATATCATCTATGAAAACCAATATGAACCTATCCAAGTGCTCTTGGAAAACCCGGTTCATCAAATCCACAAAGACTGGCGCATTAGTCAGTCTGAACGGCAAAACTAACCATTTGTACGATCCACATCTGGTCCTAAACACCGTCAAAGGTATACTATCCTCTGCCACTCAGAGCTGATGGAAACCTTTTTCCAAATCCAACTGGGAAAACACCTTGGATCCACTCAAATGGTCGAACAAATCATCAATTCTAGGCAATGGATGTCGATTCTTTATCGCCCTCTCATTCAACTTACGATAATCGATACACAGCTTCAATGATCTGTATGGCTTCTTAGCAAACACTATTGCTGCTCCCGAAGGAAAACTACTCGGCTTGATAAAATTCTTGCCTTCTATGTCCATCAACTGCACCTTCAACTCCCTCATCTCTATAGGGGTCATCCTGCTTGGTGGCCTACTCACTGGTTCTGCTCCCAGAACCAAATCTATCTGAAACTCAAGGGCTAGTTTTGGTGGCAATCCAACTACAGGCTCAAAAACATCTGCGAACTCTCTAACTACGAAAACTCGACTCAACCCATCTTTCAATTCCATAACACCCAACAAGGCTTTCACCTCATCAACAGAACCTTCTACTGTATAAAAAATCATGTTGCTACAATCAGTTGTCTAAGTGATATTTCCTTACCCTGGCAGAATATTCTAGCACCGTACTCACTTAACCAATCTATACCAAGAATAATTCCAAACCCTAAAAAATCAAACATGTGCAAAATGAAAACAAAAGTGTGACCTAACAGGCCAAACTCTAACTGGTCACATCTCAACCCTAGAGTTGCATACCCTTCTATTGGATTCCCAATCCGTAAGTAAGTAACTAAATATGTGGGTTCTAGGTTAAGCTAATCTAACAAACATCTAGACATAAAAGAATGCGATGCACTAGTATCAAATAGAATGCTAACAAACATACCATGAATTTGAAGTGTACCTCCCAAAACCACCTTTCCCTTCTCCTGAGCTGTTGACTTCGAAGCAACAGGCTCCAATGCATACACCTTGCCATTTCCATCCTTAGCGGGCTCCTTGCACTTGTTCTTATAGTGGCCTATCTAATCGCAGTTGAAGCACCTAATGTTGTTCTTTTCGATCACTTCCTTAGCCTTCCCCGTACAACACTCATTGGCGAAATGAACCTTCTTGTCGCACTTAAAACAAACCACCTTAAAGTTCCCCTTCTTGGCTGCTTCACCCTTCTGAGCATCTTTCTTGTGAAAGAACTTCCTTTTCTGACCCTGCCCAACTTGGACTTCTTTTACATTATTCTTATCCTGACAAGCAAGCATCTCCTCGTATCTCAAATCCATCTCCACAACCACATCACCGGGATCTCTAATATGCGGTAATGTAGCCCAAGCCACCCAGGCTTTAATCCCCTGATAAACTTCTCGTTCCTCTTCATCACTGTATCAACAGCAGCAGAACCATATCTGGCTAACACTTCAAACCTACCGGCATACTCCAGAACAGCCATGTCTCCTTGTTCTAACTTAGCAAACTTCCAAATCAAAAAAGACTGTTCCATCACCGACATGAATCTCTCCTGGAACTTCCACTTAAAATCCACCCATGTCATAATCTCCTCATCCACCGCCACGGTCACACTATTCTACCAATACAAAGTAGCTCCTTGAAGCTGTCTGGATGCCAACCTCCTCGTTTGCTCATCATTGAGCCTCAAGTCTGCATAAATCCTTTCGTAGTGCAACAACCAGTTTTCCACCTCAATAGCATCCTCCGTTCCAATAAACGGATTCTCTCCAAGCTTAATGTAGTCTCCACTCAACTTAGCATAGTTGTTGACCATTGGAGCTCCTAGAACTCCTCCTCCCACAACTCCAGCAGCTGCATCCGCTTGCACCATGTTCACAAAAAACTGATATATGGCTTCCTTTCCAACCTGCGGAATTCCACCACCCACATTCTATGCATGTGCCTGACCTTGGGCTCTATTAGGTCTGACATTCCCATTGGTGCCTCCCTTTCCTTGGTTGACTTCCTCTTCTACCATCCATATTTGAATTCAAATCTCATGAGCTATAGAAAAATAACCTAACAAAGATAGGAGGCTATAGTAAGGTGTATACTTATGTATATAAAATACAAGTATGTTACTATAGCGTCATCCCATACCCCAATCTTACTCTAATTCCTTAGGATCATGTTTTCAAAACCATTATTAGTTAAAAAAATTCACAAACCTATGCTTTGATACCAAGTTGTAACATCCCGTATCTGGAGGCCATAATCTAAGCGCTATAGATGCTGCAGTCATCTATAGTATTAACTTCTGATGACAAAATACGATAATGCTAATGGTATCCATAATATCAGAAGCACTTGAATATGAGCAAAATCCCAGATTTTAGAAAACAACATTTTTCTAATTACATTTCAAAACAACTATTCATGTCCAAGTTACAAAATCCCAAAATGTTTACCAGACAATGATCAAATATAATTAACAATAATACGCCAAGAGCGACATATAACGATGCCCCCTTGGTTGTTCATAGTCATATCTGACTTAATGTACACAGCAGAACAAAAGTGAAGTAAACTGAAACTCCTAATTAGCTATCCGTCAGCCACCTGCTTGTCTTCGAAAGCTTTATTCGCAAAAACAACAAAACATGAAAATCTCAACCCTCGGTCCACTCAAATCAATTTTGGAATACTCGAGAGTTTAAGTGAATACAAAAACTTCGAGTCAGACATAAAGCCAGGCATAAATAATACTATTCATCTCAGTTACTTTATGTTAAGTGAGACTACACCGCTTAGCGAAACAGGTTTCCCCTTATTACATTCCTTTAAAATATATCTTTTGCAAATCTTTTCCAGCAACCAAAACTGATTAAAATCTGTAAAGCATTATTACGTCAACATACATATCAGGTAATAAATAAACTATCTGCTCAAACACTTTAGTTTTGTTTGACTAACTATAAACCTTTGGCTCACTCGGGCCTAGCAGACAACATATCAAAATTAATCTAACATTTGTTAGGCACTTCTCTTCTTTTGGACATTCTGTCCTTAACTATCCGTTAAATACTTCTCTTCTAGACAGTTTGTCCTTAACTTATCATCTTCCAGGATCACCCGATCCTAATGGTTTTGCGGGCTCACCAACAACCTATCTGTATACAAACATATATTCCTTTCTGTTTGTATTCATAATTTTAGCCCGACTTATGACAAATCCCTACACACTGGAATTCTGGACAAAATTAGTTGGGGCTAAAAGCTAATGTATAGGGCGCGACCCTATACCAGTCCCTTTCGAAACCATTAAAAGTACCCTTTTCGAAACCATTAAAAGTACCTCTTTCTAAATCAAGTAAAACCCTTTCTTTTATCTAGGCCGAAAGGCCAAAACCTTCCTTTTGAAACCATTCCCAAAAACCCTTTCGAAACCTTTGAAAACCTTCCTTTCAAAAGCTTTAAAACCTTAGACATCTTTCTTTTAAACCTTTAAACATTGCCTTTCGAAACTCTTGGAAAACCTTTCCTTTTAATTCTTTCAAATCAACCAAAAAAATAATACCTTTCGACTCCTTCCAAACCATTGGGGAACTACCTCTTCAAAACCTACCTTTAAAACCTTTCGAAAGCATCAATTTAAACCTTTCAAAAGCACTTGGGTTCAATTTAAAACATGTGTAAAAACACCTTTCGAAATCAGTTAAATCATCTCTTTCGAAACTATTTGAGTTATACTTCAATTGAGAAAAAGGGTCGTTGAAACCATTTAAGTCGAAAGCCTACCTTTCAAAAACATTTCTAAGTAAAGAAGTGATGGTGTCGAAATCATCCCTTCAAAAGCATTGGAGATGTGCCAGATTTTAGAAAACAAAGTACCCTTTCGAAACCCTCTGGGTCGAAAGGTAAAAAGAAGCAGTAAAAGGTTTCGACTTACTCGAAAGCAGTTATTCGCAAAAAAAGGTGAAACCCAATCGAAACCATTTCCTTTAAATCCATTCGACTTAGTCGAAAGCCAACTAAGTCGAAAGCTACTTAGTCGAAAGCAAGCAGACGCATTTTTATTAAAAAATGAAGTAAAGCCTCAACCCCTTCAGAACCCCTGGTTTCGACCCACTACCATTCGCCTACATCCAATTCAGTACATACCAATTTCCTGATACCATGTGCATTGGTTTTGACTGTGTCGAAGGGGAAGGTAAATAGGTGGAACCTGGTACCGAAAACATCGAAACAGTGAGAAACATGTTTATTTGTCCTTTTAAACTATTTCTTTTGTACCTAACCAGCCTTGTTTATTTAAATCTGATCACTTGCCATTTATACTTTTTAAAAAGTGCTGCCAATTTCCAGAAATAACAAATTTGAATTATTTGCAAAGAGCCCCTTCTCCTTTTATAAATATATAAAACATTTAAGTCTTATACCTTAAATAATTTTATATATCCATTAAACACATAGGAAAAATCTATAAAAATTCCAGAAAATCTTTTAATATGTTTTTCAACATTTAAAAATTTCAGACCAAACCTTTTATTATTTAACCGTAAATAATTTATAACCCAAAATAACATTTTCTTTACTAGAAAATTTATATAAAATCTAAGAAAATTCAAAAAATTATGAAAATTGACACTTATCTCAAAAATATAATTTATGCTTTATATAGAAATTTGCAAGGCATTAGGATGTCATTTAATAGGATTTTTACCTTAAATCATATCATAAAAACAGCATGTACATGCATAAATTATCGACAAGTATATATAATCATTCTATCATTCAAAAACATGGCAAAACATTTCAGATTTCTCCTTAAAAACAAAAATAAAACAAAAGAGAGATGTATGCATTATTCACCTTAGCTTTAGAGATTAATGACATGAGATTTGAATGAATTTGATGTTTATTAAGCTTCCCCTTTATCTTTCCTTCTCTCTCCCTTGTTAATAGGGATTATGTTTTCAAAACCATTATTAGTTAAAAAAATTCACAAACCTATGCTCTGATACCAAGTTGTAACATCCCGTATCTGGAGGCCAAAATCTTAGCGCTATAGATGCTGCAGTCATCTATAGTATTAACTTCTGATGACAAAATACGATAATGCTAATGGTATCCATAATATCAAAAGCACTTGAATATGAGCAAAATCCCAGATTTCAGAAAACAATATTTTGCTGATTACATTTCAAAACAACCATTCATGTCCAAGTTACAAAATCCCAAAATGTTTCCCAGGCAATGATCAAATATAATTTACAATAATACGCCAAGTGCAACATATGACGATGCCTCTTGGTTGATCAAAGTAAATATAGTCATATCTGACTTAATGTACACAGCAGAACCAAAGTGAAGTAAACTGAAACTCCTAATTAGCTATCCGTCAGCCACCTTCTTGTCTTCGAAAGCTTTATACGCAAAAACAATAAAACATGAAAATCTCAACACTCGGTCCACTCAAATCAATTTTGGAACACCCGAGATTTAAGGGGAAACAAAAACTTTGAGTTAGACATAAAGCCAGGCGTGAATAACACTGTTCATCTCAGTTACTTTATGTTAAGTGAAACTACGCCGCTTAGCGGAATAGGTTTCCCCTCATTAACATTCTTTAAAATATATCTTTTGCCAATCTTTTCCTGCAACCAAAACTGATTAAAATCTGTAAAGCATTATTACGTCAACATACATATCAAATAATAAATAAACTATCTGTTCAAACATTTTAGTTTTGTTTGACTAACTATTAACCTTTGGCTGACTCGGGCCTAGCAGACAACATATCAAAATTAATCTAACATTTTTTAGACACTTCTCTTCTTTTGGACATTCTGTCCTTAACTATCTGTTAAATACTTTTCTTCTGGACGGTTTGTCCTTAACTTATCATCTTCCAGGATCACCCGATCCTAATGGTTTTGCGGGCTCACCACTATCTGTATAAAAACGCATATTCCTTTCTGTGTGTATTCATAATTTTAGCCTGACTTATGACAAAGCCTTACACATTGGAATTCTGGACAAAATTAGTTGGGGGCTAAAAGCTAATGTATAGGGCGCGACCATATACCAGTCCCTTCTGGTGTTCTAATATCCGAGATATTTTATTTAGGGATCCCTTCCCAAAATTTTCCATGAAAACCTTTCAAAATGATTTAAAACCTTTAAATCAAACTCCAACAAGGAAAATATGTAATCTCTATGCTTTACTTAAAATCCCCTTGCCATGTTATACATACTTTACCCAAATCATAGTTGATGAAAACATTGAAAGTCCCCTTTCGAAACTATTGAAAGTACCCTTTTCGAAACCATTGAAAGTACCTCTTTCTAAATCAAGCAAAACCCTTTCTTTTATCTAGGCCTAAAGGCCATAACCTTCCTTTCGAAACCATGCCCAAAAACCCTTTCGAAACCTTTGAAACCTTCCTTTCGAAAGCTTTAAAACCTTAGACATCTTTCTTAAACCTTTAAACATTGCCTTTCGAAACTCTTGGAAAACCTTTCCTTTTAATTCTTTCAAATCAACCAGAAAAATAATACCTTTAGACCCATTCCAAACCATTGGGGAACTACCTCTTCGAAACCTACCTGTAAAACCTTTCGAAAGCATCAATTTAAACCTTTTAAAAGCACTTGGGTTCAATTTAAAACATATGGAAAAACACCTTTCGAAATCATTTAAATCATCTCTTTCGAAACTATTTGAGTTATACTTCAATTGAGAAAAAGGTTAGTTAAAACCATTTAGGTCGAAAGCCTACCTTTCAAAAACATTCCTAAGTAAAGAAGTGATGGTGTCGAAACCATCCCTTCAAAAGCATTGGAGATGTGGCCAAATTTTAGAAAACAAAGTACCCTTACGAAACCTTCTGGGTCGAAAGGTAAAAAGAAGCAGCAAAAGGTTTCGACTTACTCGAAAGCAGTTATTTATAAACAAAGGTGCAACCCAATCGAAACCATTTTCTTTAAATCCATTCGACCTAGTCGAAAGCCAACTAAGTCGAAAGCTACTTAGTCGAAAGCAAGCAGACGCATTTTTATTAAAAAATAAAGTAAAGCCTCAATCCCTTCAGAACCCATGGTTTCGACCGCTACCATTCGCCTACATCCATTTCAGTACATACCAGTTTCCTAATACCATGTGCATTGGTTTTGACTATGTCGGAGGGGAAGGTAAATAGGTGGAACCTGGTACCGAAAGCATCGAAACGATGAAAAACATGTTTATTTGTCCTTTTAAACTATTTCTTTTGTACCTAACCTGCCTTGTTTATCTAAATGTGATCAGTTGCCATTTTACTTTTTAAAAAGTGCTGCCAATTTCCAAAAATAACAAACTTGAATTATTTGCAAAAAGCCTCTTCTTCTTTTATAAATATATAAAACATTTAAGTCTTATACCTTAAATAATTTTATATATCCATTAAACACATAGGAAAAATCTATAAAAATTCTAGAAAATCTTTTAATATGTTTTTCAACATATAAAAATTTCAGACCAAACTTTTATTAGTTAACCGTAAATAATTTATAACCCAAAATAAAATTTTCTTTACTAGAAAATTTATATAAAATCTAAGAAAATTCAAAAAATTATGAAAATTGACACCTATCTCTAAAATATAATTTATGCTTTATATAGAAATTTGCAAGGCATTAGGATGTCATTTAATAGGATTTTTACCTTAAATCATATTATAAAATCAGCATTAACATGCATAAATTATCGACAATTATATATAATCATTCTATCATTCAAAAACATGGCAAAACATTTCAGATTTCTTCTTAAAACCGAAAACAAAACAAATGAGAGATGTATGCATTACTCGCCTTTGCTTTAGAGATTAATGATATGAGATTTGAATGAATTTGATGTTTATTAAGCTTCTCCTTTGTCTTTCTTTCTCTCTCCCTTGTTAATAGTGGCCGGCCTTAGCTTTTAAAATTTTAAACAAATGAAAATGAACGTGTAGGAGTATACATGGCTAAGGATATAGATATAGAAATGGTCTCTTTCCTATTTTACCCCTCCTATATTTCATTTTAAACTCTTCTTTTAATTCATTTGTTTAATGGCACGACTACCGCTTAATTAAATCAAATCTCAATCATCTAATCAACACATTATTTTATTTATTTAGCTAATTAAACATCTTAAATAATGTTATAAAAAATATAAGGTGTTACGTTAGTCATAAAGGTAACATATAATAGGCGTATATGTTGTTTCTCAAAATTATATTACTAAAGTTGCTTACCTTATTGTGAAACACAATTTAAAATATTGCATGGTTTTTGTGTCTTACTACATTTACGAAATATTTAACTTTTACCATAGTAAATGGTAACCACATTGATAGTTGAGTATGGTCGAGTGATTGATGGTTCAACCATAACATCCCCAAATACACATACCATGCCTAACTAAACTATCACTAAATGTAACAAGAAAGTAGTTCCACATTCGGTAGCCATAGACATTGGACTAAAAACACCTATATGTATTAATCCATAGAATTTCAGTGCTCCACTGAGGGGGTGCTTGCAAACTTTTCCTTTATGACGTGATTGACATATATCAAATGATTCAAAACCAAGTGAAGGAAGAAATCCTATGGTTTTTAACTTGTGCAAAATTTTCTCATTGATATGACATATTACAATGCCATGGGCAGTTCTCATTTATATTAGATGTTATATTTTCCGTAGCCAACTTATCATTATTATTATTAGGAATATACATGTCATCATTCATTGTAACAAAATTAACAATTTTACTTTCATAACAAGTATTCGTAAATCCTTCTTCAGTACAAAATTAAGTCCACTTTTGATCAGATACAAAATAGATATTACTCCATAAATAAATTTGGTACATAGTAGTAATAATTCAAATTAATATGTATCCACTAGGAAGAGTTACGATGGACTCTCTCCCTACTTCGGTTGCTATAATAACACCATTTGTGGCATGAAGCTCCGTTTTGACTACTTGTCGTATGCCATCTTTCATTTCTTATAAATAGTTATAGATGTGACTTATGGATCTTGTTCTAAATATCAAGAAGCAAAACTTAAAGATACACAATATTCTATAAGAAGAGTATTTTATTCCTTATTTTCCTTGATACAAATAATTATGGTGGTAACATTCCTTATTTCCCTGGAACAGTGGTAACTATTACTTTTATCTTCCTTCTTATTATTTTCCTTCTTATTACCACCTTGAAATTTTCACTTCTACTTATAAGTCTTGCCTTTAAAAGAGAGAAACCATGCATTGCAAAAATCGAATCGGGTACTTTCCCAAAAGTTCCTTATAACGTCCTTGACATATTAAGGAGATTGGTCCTATTACACTTAAATGAATTCATATTGTAGTTCAATATGATTTGAACAAATTGAGTTGCTAAAGATCTAATAATGCGATTATAGAGTTATAGATATGCCATACTAGCAATTATATATTATTATTATATAACATAACTTTTATAATGAGTCTAGTTCGAAATAAAGTAAGACATTTGTTTTCTTTTCTATTGAACATATTATTACACAAGGTTATTAGTCATGTTTTAAATAATAGAAAATCCTTAGGAAAAGTATTTAACTGATTGCAACTATGAATGTGTTTGTATAGTGTGTGTTTAATCGTGTTAATTGTTGGGACCAAACCAATCGAAAGTGGGGGAAATAGATAGATTTAATTTTTTTTCCTGTTTTGGATCTATTGGGCCTATAAAGTTTATAATATTATTAAATCCAATTTAATGAAGTTTTAAATAAAATCATATTTTATTTAATATGGTTGAAAGAAGTTTAAATTTTAATTTTAATTGTACGTATTATAATGAATGTATCAAATACATTCATATGCGTGAAGTGTAAGTGCAGCATATAAGCAATGTATTTTTGTGTAACTGAACGTGTAATTTTTTTAGAGAGAACTTTCTATTTTTTTCTCATAACATATATAACTAATTTAGTAAATACGAGGCTATGAATGTACAAAGAGAAACCTTTTAATCTCTCACTGTTTATTAGATTAATTGACATAAATAGCACTTATACCTAAATTTACACTTACCTTTTTTGTCCAAATTTTTGACTAATAAAATACATATATTTAGATCCGTAATAATTCTATATACACATACGTATATGGTACTATATACATACATATTAAAATTAAGACTGGTTATTTTATACACTTTGAAATCAAAATTATAACAAGACTAATTTAATAAGATTTTGAAATTAAACTAATGATTTCACGCAAGGTTCCATTTTATAAACTTTAAGTTAAAAATACACATACATACATTCATACATACATAAATATATGTATGTATGTATACATATATACATGTACTTGCATGTATTTATATCAAAATTTAAGATTACTAACATTAAATCCAACCTTTGCTAAAAATGGATAAAAAGGTATATGAGATTTTGCACTAAAGTCCACCTAAAATTTTAAGTAAACAACAAATAAAAAAATAACTTGTAAAGAACCTTCAAAAATCAATGTTATAATATGAAACTGAATTTTATGTGAACAAAATTAATTCAAAATCGTATTCAAACAACAATTTCTACATGAAAGAACTAGACAACATAGACACATACAAATTCATGACAATGAGATGCAGATCCAAGTTAAATTCATAATGTAAACATCCAAATAAGATAGAGATAAGTCCAAATTTTATCATATATGACATGTAAATAAGGGAGAGTATAAACAAGGTGATTTTAATCATATTAACTTGATAAGAATAAAACTGGCTCAATGCAATAATCTGAATATCCAAAACATTGTCCAAATACATACAAATGAAGAGAAACATATGAACATGATGAAATTATATGTAACCAAAATAGAATCTAAGCCGTCTAGAATGATGAGTATATAACTAAATAAAATTAGATTTACCTAAACCGAAGATAATGATTTGCACCTTGAATGATGAATAAAACCTCGATTTGCTTGAATCAACCTTTGGATTTACAAGGATTTAGAGAAAAGAACAACATTAAATTTATTTGTTTTTTGTTTGAATTCTTTTTTTAGAATTTCGTTGCTTATAAGCTATGGAAATTTATGACAAAATAGAGAGGAAGAGAGAAAGAGGAAATAAAATGTCAGGCAGAGTCCTATAAAATGAATAAGGGGGAATATGTTTTGAAAGAAATATTGAACTTTTCACTTTCTTCTTTTATAACTTTCTCTATTTAGTTCTTAATTAAATATCATCAAATCATCTCTCTACATATATGGCTGGCCATAAATGGTCATATAGTCCTTCAAAATTCTCAAAATATGTGTTAATTCCATTTAAATCCAATTTAACTGTTATGCTGATACCATATATCGTTGCATGCATTTATAACTTTTATATAAGCATTTTATTTAATACCATTGGAATTCAAACAATATTTAATAATAATTAATATTTTGCAAATAATAATTAATTTAATCAAACACATTTGATGTTTATTCAATTTAAATCTAATTTAAATGCTCCGCAGACATCATAGATCATTACCTACGTATATAACTTTTATATTCACACTATATTAAACACAAAAGGTATTTGAATAGATTAAATGAAATTAATAATTAATAGTTTATAAATATTAATTGATTTATAATGATAAATTAACTAAATCATGCGGTTCATTCGTAGTATTCATCATTCGGTCGCGCGACTCAAATGTGTAAATCCAATCAGCGATTAAAACCGAATAATTTAAATATTAAAGTTCATACGTCACCTTAGCTAGTGGTGTGACATTTTGGCTAAAATTATCACTTACACATATATTTTCATAAAATCCAATGTTACTTATTATAAGCAGTACCTGGTAGTGATGATTATTTATACCAATTCTCTTCCTCGGAACTACATCACATTAGGACTTATGGAATTTGGTTTTGTCAAAATTCCAACATTATCCACATTTAACTTTGTAAGTGAAAACACAAAATTCTAGCTTCGGTAATAACAATTATTATTAACCATACTACTATGGCCAGAGACTTAAACTTTGAGTTGAATTAAGTTGTCCCCGTGATACTAACCCCGTATAATCGAGGAGACGAATTCTCTCTTGAATATTGTTTCACTTCCAATGCTTTCACTCGACCCAACTATAATCGCTCGATGGACGCCTTCGCGTGATTTAACAATAATCAAAACGAAGTTTCCATATTGAAGCTCTACGGAATTCTCAAGTTGACGGAATTGTGTAAAATTATCATATCGATATTCTCTGTTTGACCTTAGTTATATAAACCAATAGAAAATTATCAAATGAGTCGTTCGAAAGTTATACAACTATTAGTATGTAACCACTTGGCACCCCAGTAGGCATGAGTAACACACTACTCAATGTTTGGACAGCGTTACGTACTCTAGTCTCAACGGATGTATCGATATCAAATCTTAATACATCCTAACTATTAAAATGATGTGTTTATTTTATTGTGATAAATCACTCATGATTACAACACAATGCACCTACTGTCACAAAACATATCATTTATGGATTTTCTATCTTAAATATACTTTTAGTTAATAAATAATTAATATAACACATTATATCAAGTATATAATAGAAAGAAAACAACTTTTATTTTGAATAAGATTGGTTATCAAGTTAGATATATGTAACAAAGTACATAATTACCCTACGGCATATCCTAAACTGTATCAATCTCTCACTTGCACTTGGTATCAATTTGAAATCTTATTCCAACTTCATCGATCGGTTTTTTCAAAAACAATCGGATCAGTCCCTTAGTGAATGGGTATGATATGTTGTTTTGATTATCTACTTTGTCAATCAACTCTCTCTGATGCAGATAAACCGCATCCATCATGTGGAGCTATTCGGAGTATGTCGCTTAACTTCTAATGAGCCCTAGGTTCTTTTAAGAATTACATAATGATGCAGTTATCATATAACGATGTTATGATGTTCTCAACATTTGATCCACTTTTTCACATTAATGATGTGATCGACACGGGCTTCATGTGCTTTAAGTTTTTCACCAGTATTTTTCCAATCAGCCACTCCTACATTTTCCATTTGAAACATCATTCCTTTTTTTGAATAACTTGCAAAAAAACACTATATCTAATGTTTTGGGGTAGATTAATCATTTCCTACCATGTTACCCTCCATTTAATAATTGCCTAAAATAGTGTGTGATAGAGAAACATCTATTTAGTATTCTTCAGGAAAAATGATATTGATATCTCCTATAAGACCTCCTTAAATAATAATATCCCTCAAGTGTTAATTCATGTTTTTCAAGATCAGACCACTAACGTCTAAGGGAATTGATACAAACTCCATAATGGTATCCTCATTCAGAATAATCTCATTCGCGTTCGCGATCTCATTATCATTCGTCACAACCTCATCAACTTCAGCTTGTTTTCCTATCTTTCAAACAAATTCATCATCTTGTTGGTTGCATTTGTTTTCAATTATCATCACCGGTTTCAATTTTATTATCCTTTTAGAAGCCTCGAACTCGTATTTTCTAATAGACATTATGATGTAAAAAACAATGATAATGATTTCTTTTTCTTTGAATTTTATGAATGTGCCCTTGCATTATTTGGTTAAATTTGGCAATCATTTCTAAAATCTTTAAAATATGTCCTTATTATGTTCATAAATTTTCTTATTATCTCCATGAAATGCCAAAATATTTTGAGCAAGAGTTATGACAATCAATATTATTCTTATAAGCTCTACCTCCAGTGCTCTTATTCTTTACTAATTTGTATTGTGCATTTTTAATGATTATTCGTTCCTCTAAAATCTTTTTATATTCAATCCACTTTTTCATGTTAGTGATGTGATCAACACTTGCTTCATGTGCTTCGAGTTTTTCACTAGTATTTTCACAAGCATTCACCCCTTCATTTTCCAATTGAAACATCAATCCATTTTTTTGAATAATTTACAAAAACAAAACGCTCTAAAAAAAAATTTGGTATAACTTATCATTTTCCATCATGCTTTTCTCCAATTAACATTTATCTAAAATATCATATGATAAAGAAACGTCTATTTGATGTATCTTAAGGAAAAATAATATTGTTATCTCTTAAATGACGTTCTTGAACAATAATATATCTCAAGCGTTGATTTATGTTTTTCAATTTATCAGATCACTAATGTCTAAAGAAATTAGTACAGACTCCCAAATGCTATCCTCATTTAGAATTATCTCATTTGTGTCCATGATCTCATTCTTATTCACCACAACCTCATCAACTTCAATCTCGTTTTCCTTCCTTTTGAATGAATTCTTCCTTTTCTTGCTGAATAAATTATTAAGTGGTTCCATTTGGTTTCAAATATTGTTTTCAATTTAAAGTTATTATTCTTTTAGAAGCCTTGAATTTGTATTTTGTACTAAACATTTTGATGCAAAAAAGTTGAGATTAAGAAAAAACTCATAAAAGCGTCCTGCAAATATAATAATATAAATTCAACAACAATTCTACCATTGCAACATAATAAATTGTCCACCATTAGAAATTTTGTCGAGTTGGTGTGAAAACATATTTAATTTGTAGAATTAGTAGAAACAATAATCTAATACTAAAGTCAAGGACCATTAATTTAAGCAGTAAATGGTATGACACTTTAGACTGAGGTTTTCACGGCTATTGTTTGAATTCCTGAAACATCAAAATGAGTGTTGTGCTTCAACAAAGGTATCACTTTTATTCTTAAAAAATAATAATCTAAGAATTAAAGGACGATAAATATATTATCAATGGTCTTCTTATCTTTGAAACAAAATTAGAGTTTCACCAAGATAACAAAGAAGCAAATGAATAGACTAGTAAATGGATAAATTAAAAGAGAATTTTATCAAGTAAAATTCTAATGGTTATGGAGAACAAAACTGAAAGAATAGCAAGAAAGAACTATGGAGCAAAACCTTAACTCATTGCATAATTTTTCCACTAAAGCCTTAGCTCAGCGTTGTTGTGATTAATTTCTGGTGAAGCCCTATATTTTATTTCAGATTCCCTTTTTTACTGCAATAAAATGATAAAGGACTAGGACAAAAGAAAGAAGATGAATAAATGGATCTACTACAAAATTTTTGATATAATCAACTTCTCTGTATAATTTAAAGGACCATGGCCCTAGGTCTATGCTTATTTGGCCAATGTTGAAGGTATGGTTACTTTATGTAGATTTTCTTTTAACAATTTCTTATTGTATGCTTTATCGTAATTTACATAATGTAAGGAATGGACTATCATTAAAATATAGTCCAGCAATAAGTATTATGGTCCTTATGTTAAGCTGTCGAGACTCTAATTACAGCTTAGAAAATATCATGAAGGCTAAACGACAACAATCAGATATTTTAGTTGTGAGTTATTAGGTTCGGACAAGACCAACATTGCTATAATTGAATCTGACATAATTTAAACTTATGGGTGTATCCCATTTTTGGTCAAAACTGGAATATCAACAAATTGGCAAGGAATGTTGAATATCGGGGTTGGAGATCGATTGGGATCAAGGCTGCGATCGATATCGCCAAAATCTGGTTGAGCTCCGATCGAGACGAAATTGATTGGAAATGATGATAAGGACTAGGAAAGGCTATGTTTCAAATTTCAGGTTAATCGGAGTTCGTATGAAGGAGATATAACCGAGCCAAATGAAAGGAAGCGCTACAGAACCATCCATCCTCCACTCCCAAGCACTGCCGGTCCAAACTTCACCTCCAAGCATGGCCGGACCATATTGCTACCGAACCAGCTACCTCCTCCCACTGCCGAACCAGAAGCAAGGTACGCCACCACCAAGCTTCGTCCCCATCATCGAACCAACCATCTTTCCATGCACGACCAAACCGGCATACCACCGAGCCAACATACTACCGAACCAACTGCCGCTCCAACCCTCACCGGACCAACTCACCACCGAGTCAACCTCCACCGGTCCAAGGCCTCATCGGACCAACCCCTCCAACCATCTACCACCGGACCAAGGCGTACCGAACCAACACTTCCAGGCCAGATTGCATCAGCCCAGGCCCACCAGCAGCTATATACATCCAAGACCCCTGCCCCCCAGCCTCACTCTATAAATAGAGGGGCAGGGGTACAACAATGGGGGACAAGTTTAGAGCTCAAACACGGAAGGAACTTTCAAACAACTTATATACGCTTGTAATCAAGGCCTTGGACTTGTAATCTGAAAAATAAAGGAGAATAACATAAAAAGTGGACGTAGGCACATTCTGGCCGAACCACTATAAATCTGTGTGTCTTTTACAGTTTAGTCCCTGCTATTTACATATTTGCGTAAATCACCCAAATCACTAATAACAACACAAAATCAACTGTATCATACGACTTGGAGGTGTTTGCCCATTTTTTGTGCAAACATTTTTGGTGCTTTCGCTGAGAAGGACTAGCACCCGCTGCATCAGATAGAAGTTTGGATTTGGAAGACAATGGCTAGGCAAAATAGTAGAAGGCAAAGGGCTGAGAGAAGCCAACCGGAAGGAAGTCAACAAGCATCCTCCGGAGCTGAGGAAGGGCCGGCTTCGATCTACATAACCTGGGGCGAAATGGAAGCCATAACAAATTCACTGCAAGAGAGGTTGTTGAAGAGTCAACAGGAGATGATGCAGACTTTCTTGGAGCAAATGAGAGCTGCAGGGACCCAGAACTTAGGAACAGCTACAGCGGCTGTGGATGCAGGACAAGGAGCTAGGGTTATGGAACCCAATGGAGGGCAGGATGCAGAGCCAGAGGGCAATCAACAAGGGCTTGGGGGCAGGCCCGCAGGATTCAACACAGGAGGAACTTTGGAAGGAGTTCAATAGGCTAGAGCCAACGTTGCTGCTAGCGAGCCACATGAAGAGTATGTACCGGAATTTTCTCGGGGGCAACCCCCGACAGACAACGCTGGATTGGTAGATATAATCAGGAAGACTGTGCGAGGTGGTTTGACCAGTGGAGACTTGGAAGGAGTGAACAGGAGTCCGTTCGCTCGGGAAATAAGGATGGCTCAGAATCCATCTAAGTTCAAGCTACCTAGCGTGGAGGTATATGATGGCAAGGCAGACCCTAGGGATCACTTGATGAGGTACACCAGACACATGGAGGTGCTGGGGGCATCGGAGGAAGTGATGGCCCGATGCTTCCCTTTGTACTTGACGGACTTAGCTACGATGTGGTTTAGGCAACTGGAAGAAGGATCTATCAGGACTTGGAGGGAATTGGTGGAAAGGTTTTTGGGACAGTTTCGGGTTCATGTCAAGAGACCGAAGAACGTGATGGCATTGACATCGGTAAAGCAAAGGATCGATGAATCGCTTAGAGCTTTTCTAACTCGATTCAGTGCCGCAGTTGCTTCGGTGGATCGGCCCGATCCATCGATGGTTTTAATGGCAGCAGTATCAGGAGTCAGGGAGAACTCGGATTTCAAGGTATCTCTGATACGAGATCCCCCACGGGATCTCGATGAATTCTTTCACGAGGCAGAAAGGTTCCTTCGGCAAGAAGATGTGAGTACGGATTTAAAGTTAAAAGAGGTTAATGCAATTGAGGTTGGAGGACCATCCAGCAAAGGTTTGGATAAAGACAAAGGAAAAAGGAAGTTGGATGATGATTCTGGAAATGCTAGGAAGCAATGGAAGATCCAAAGTTTTCCACATACACAGGATTGAACGAGACGCAGGAGCGGATATACCTGGATACTCGGAATCGCCTTCCCTACCGGAGGCCGGCTAGGAGAGCACCAACAGAACGGGAAAGGACATCAGGAAGGTACTGTCTCTTCCATGATTTGGATTGACACGACACCAACAGCTGCAGGCACCTAAAGGACATAATTGAGGAGCATGTAAGGAACGGACAGCTGCCACAATATGTTGGACCTTGGAATGTCATGGCGGAGCAGGAGCAACCGCCGCCTACCTCAAGCTACGATGGTGGGAAGCCCAGGAACGATGGTCGATTGATCATCCATTGACCAGGATAATATGGAACAAGTAGCGAACTATTGGCAAGCAACCAAGTCATTTACACATGTACGGGGACGGAGATAGCCCCTAGGCATGCTCTGAATGATGATAAACTACGATGCTATGGTTTGTGAAATTTATCTTCTGCTTTTGGATTGGACACTGCTTTTCTTTTTGGTTTTTGGTTTTTGAGCTTGGATTAAGCTCCTAGTTTTGCTTGCTTTTGGATTTTCCTTTGGATGATTGTTTTCGGTTTTGGACGCTGGTTTGGATTTCTGGCTTTCTGGTTTTAATTTGGATTTTGGATTTGGATTTCAGTTTTGGATTTTGGATTTGGATTTTGGATTTGGATTTTGGATTTGGATTGGATTTTGATTGGATTTTTATCTGATTTTTGATAAACGGTCGTCGGGTATGGATTATGCCTGGCAAGGGGTGAGTCGCTTTGCCCGATCATGGTAAATTGGCTCACTCAGGTCATCGAGTATGGACTATGCTCGGCAAGGGTCCGGAGTGACCAGGATTCGGCCTAGGACTTAGGCCCTCTATTATCAATTGTTATTATCAGGTCGTTGAGTATGGACTATGCTCAACAAGGGTCCGGAGAGACCAGGACTCGGCTTTGGACTTAAGCCATGGTATTGTACAGCGTCCATGTAACGACCCGTATTTTTACGGATCGAAAGATCGTAGAACTGTCGACATTAAGTCGTTGATGTTGTTAAGTTGTTTAGAGTTTGAGTCGACCAAAGGTTAAGTCGTGTGAAAGTTAACTCGCGTGGAGCGACTAAACGTAATTGGCGACTTAAGGGTTAACGACCTAAGGGGTTAGGTCATATGATAGTTAGGTCGGTGGAGTTTTGGAGCGACCTAAGGAGGTTAGCGAGTTACGAGTCAGAAGGCCACGGGTTAACGAGTTAAGGGCTAGCGACTTAAGGTTTAGGCGACCTAAGGGGATAGGTGTGGAACTTAGGTCGTGGGTAATTTAGGTCGTTTGGGACGACTTAACGGGTTAGCGACCTAGTGGTGATCGACTTAAGGAGGATGGCGACCTAGTGGATAGCCTGTATTGTAGTTAGGTCGTTGGGTGACTTATGGTTGAGTCGTTAGGTCGCGTGTGTTTTAGGTCGTTGGATTTGTTAGGTCGCTGTGCCGCTTGAGTACTTAACCTAGTTAGGTCGAAGGTCGCGTGAGGTTTTTAAGTCAGCTTGTGTTTTAAGTCGCGTATAGGTTAAGTCGTTAGGTCGTTGGACCGTTAGGTCGCGCATGCCGTTAAGTGTTGAGTCATTAGGTTGTTGAGTCGTGTAGAGGCTTAAGTCGTAGGTCGGGATAGTTAGGTCGTGGACGACCTAAGGGGGCGGACGACCTAAGGTTTCAGCCTATAAATACACGTCTTTGGTTCACCTTTTGGCACTGGATTTTGGAACGACGAAGTGCTGCCATTTTGAGAGCTCGACTACAACACTTCTTCACTTCTTTTCTCTACTCTAATCTAGTGCTTCCTTCCATCCAAGATTGAAGATCTAATCGAAGATCCAAGAGCCAAAGTTGAAGATCTCCACCCATCGAAGAGAAATTTCATTGTTTGAATCGGAATCTTGTCGGATCAAGCTAGATCCTTTGCTGTGCAGATCTGAAGTTGGTAGCTTTTGGAGTGTTTAGGTGATTCGGTGAGTGGTAGTTATCTCTCACACGGACCCAAAAGGAGTATATTGGATTGGTGGCTTGTTTGTATGTTAAAGATAGTGATTTCATGCATTTTCTTTAAGTCTGCATGTAGATCCATTGTCCATAAAATTTTGATATCCATTCTACTACATGTTAACTTATGATAGATCCTTCATCAAGTTGTTACTTAGAATCTATGCTTGTTAGATTTGGACTCTTTATTTACTAAATTGCCATTATAGTTATAATCGTTTATTTAGATCTTGTTTGAATGATTGATTATTTGGATTAGTGATTGATTTGATTGATTGTTATGAGTTAGTTGATTGATGGTTGAATTTGGACAAGTTGGTCGAAGATGATCCAAAAGCCAAGTGGAAAGGCTTTTGAATGAGGAAAGCTGCTTGTGGCATATAAAGCGGATGATAAAGCTCATATAGATAGATTTGATAATGATGTTGAGATGGGACTTTGCTATGATGTGATGAAGCAAAGCATGATGTGAGATAGCCTTGGTTTAATCCAGACGGGATCATCCCAAGCATGTTGATAACTCGGTGATATGGTTCGAGTTTGTTGATAATGGATGGCTCGAGAGGCGCTTGAGCTAGTTTGAGAATAGTCATCAAGGAGGATGACTAGGGGGATGAGATTTCATCGTTATTGAAGGTTCTAGCATGCTCAAAGCAAGAGTACGCTGGGTAGATTCGATAATCCCAGGCACGAGCTGCGACGACGTGCCAAGTACTCTGGGCAGATTCGATAGTCCTAGGCACGGGCTACGATGGCGTGCGGAGTTATGTCTAGAACCGGGGTTACCATTAGCCCTTGATGGACGGATGAAAGAATGAGCCGGTCATTCAAATTAACGGTGATATCGAAGCAATGATAACAGTGATAGCCAGAGTCATGGATATTTGGATGCTTTGGTTGTATCGTCACTCGGTCTCAAGAGCGATGTTTTGTGGGTGCTTATCTGATCTTGGTTTAGGCCTTGGGGGTTGTACTTGGAAAACATCAACCTTGACTCGAGTGATAATTGTTTTAATTTAATTGTATGCTTTGCTATGTTTATTCCTGCTTAGTGGGTCTGAGGGCTATCACTGTAGAAAGAGGTGGAGTGGGATGGTTGGGTTCCTATTCCTTTTACCCTTTATGCTCTTTTGGTATGTTTGATAGTTGATTTACTGCTCACTAGGACTTTTGTCTGACTCAAGGTTTTATGTTCAACTCTTATTACCTTGGGCTATTCATCCGTTTGGGATGGGCAGACTAGGTAGCACTAGCAGGTGATAGGTGCTGTTCTTAGTGACTAACGCTGTTGATGACGAAGACGAGCTGGAGGCTTTTGCATATTATTTTCTTACTATATGTACTAGATGTTCCGCTGTTTGTATGATTCTCTGAGTGTTATGTAGTGAGGTTTGATGTATTGACTGTTCAGATGTTTGTATCAAATTGTTATGAGCTTATATGATGAGAATTTTGTTCTATAGAGCTTCACTATGTATACTTTCTATTGTATTTTATCCATGCGTTGTGAGTAATACGATAGACTATTGTGTTTACCCTACCCTGATGATCGTCCATGGCGGCCTGGCACATTTTACAGCGCATTATTTCCTTGTTTAGTGTAGGAGTCATGGGCGGTCGTCACATTTGGTATCATAGCTTTGGTTAATCGATTTTAGCCAACGCTCGCTGATGTAACTACGTATGAGAGACGTAATTGTATTTTTATGGATGATTACTATATATATAATATAGTAGCTTAGAAGAATTTGAATTCCTTATGCAGTTGTTTTTCAGGGTATATTAATCATTTTCTAATAGATATTAGGAATGAGTCGAAGAGGGAGACCAGCTGCTAGGGAAGGCCGTGCTGTTGAGGGGGCTGCTAATTATGCTTCTATGTTCGAGGCTATGATGACTTCGATCATGAGAAGGATGCCAGCTCCGGGGCCATCAGTAGACGTTGGAGTTCAAGTTCAAACCCCAAAACCGGTGGATTTTGCTAAGTTGTGTAAAGACTATACTGCTCTTGGAGGAAAGGTTTTCTTGGGAACCGAATCAACCATAGAAGTCCAGAGATGGATAGATGCTTGTAGGAGGATCTTTGGTGATTTGGAATTTGAGGATGCAACTAAGAGGAAGCTTGCATCAAGACAGCTTCAAGGAAGAGCTTCTGATTGGTGGAACTCTGTCACCATTGATACTCTAGAGGAAGAGATCACTTGGGAGCAATTCCAAGCTAGATTTGAAGCTAAGTTCATTTCTACAGCTCAGAAATCTGTTCTGTTTAAGAAGTTTGTGGAGCTCAAGTAAGGCGGAAGACCAGTTCTGGAGTATGTTTCAGAGTTTGAAGCTTTGTCCAAGTATGCTCGATCATATATTGACTCTCCTTATCAGAAGAATGAGAAGTTTGTGACAGGCTTGGATAGTTATCTTGGGAGGCAGTTGGTGGATCATCTGGATGATCCATTTGAGAAGCTTGTGGAGAAGGCTCTCAGGCATGAGAATCTGTTTCCTAAGGAAGGATCTATTGTTGCTGTGACCAAGGAGCAAAGTGGAAACAAGAAGAGGAAGCAGCAGCAACAGAGGGGTAAGGATGGCCGCAAAAGGCCGAAGGGTGAAGTGACCTGCTACAACTGTCAGTAGAAGGGACATCTCTCCAGAGATTGTAAGAATCCAAAGGTGCCGGCGAAGTGCCACAACTGTGACAAACCGGGGCATTTCAGGAAGAATTGTCCGGAACCAAGGAAGGACAAGCAGATTGTGCAAGCTTATGCTTTGGGGGCTGTGCCATCATCTTTGAAGGCTCCTACTGCTGAAGAGGAGGGAAAGAGTGTGGTGGTTCAAGGTACTCTTTCCATTTGTGGTGTTCCAGTTAGAGTGTTATTTGATACTGGGGCTCGCATTCTTTTGTTTGTAGTGATCTTGTAGGCCGGTTGGATTTGGAACCGGATATTGTTGATAGACCATTGGTTGTGACTAATCCAGTTGGGGGTTCGTCTTGTTTGTGTATGGTATGCCGTGGTCTAGTGGTATCGAGTCATGATTGCTCTTTTGTTTGTGATTGTTTTGTTCTGAAATTGCGGGGTTCGGAATTATTTTGGGTATGGACTGGCTTAGGAAGTATGCGGCAAAGGTTGATTGTAAGAGGCTGAAGGTGACAGTCGAGAATGTGGAAGTGCGAAAGGTTGTGATACGATGTAAGCATGAAGAAGGCGTCTTCATGAGCTTCATGTATTCGCTGGTTGTTCCACGGGATGAACTGTCATCGGTGCCTATTGTGAATGGATTTGAAGATGTCTTTGACGAGGTCAAAGGGTTACCGTCGCATAGGGAGATCGAGTTTCGTATCGATCTAGTTGAAGGAGCCAGACCTATTGTGATGCCTCTTAGGCGGATGACGCCTAGGGAACAGCAAGAATTGAAGGTGCAAGTTGATGACCTTTTACGGAAAGGATTCATTCGGCGTAGTGTGTCCGAATGGGGTGCATCGGTTGTGTTTGCAACCAAAGCGGATGGATCGTTGAGGTTGTGTGTGGATTATCGTGAGCTGAATAAAGTGACTAAGAAGAACAAGTATCCATTGCCGAGAATAGATGACTTGTTTGATCAGCTTCATGAAGCTAAGGTGTTTTCTCAGATGGATTTTGCAACGGGATTTCACCAGTTAAGAGTGGCTAGGGATAGTGTGCCGAAGACTGCTTTCAGGACACCATCCGGTTTCTATGAGTGGCTGGTAATGCCGTTTGGATTAACCAATGCACCAGCATATTTTGTGGATCTTATGAATAAAGTGTTCAGGGATCAGTTGAACAAGTTCGTACTTGTGTTCGTGGATGATATTTTGATTTATTCCAGAACTGAGGAAGAGCACAAGACGCACTTGCGGATTGTTTTAGAAATCTTGCGAAAACATCAGCTGAGGACTAAGTTTTCGAAGTGTCACTTCTGGAAGAGTGAAGTGAGATTCTTAGGCCATATTATCTATGGAAATGGAATAGCGGTTTATCCCGCCAAAGTGGCAGCAATCCAGGATTGGGTTAGACCTAATAATGCATCTGATGTGAGAAGTTTTCTTGGATTAGCAGGATACTATCATCGGTTTATCAAAGACTTTTCCAAGATAGCTGCACTGTTAACAGGATTGACGAAAAAGAACCAAGTATTCAGATGGGATACTAAGTGTGAACAAGCTTCCGGAATCCTGAAAGAGCGACTGACAAGTGTTCCTGTTTTGATTATTCCAAGTGGAAATGACGAGATGGTGGTTTACACCGATGCATGTGGTACTGGACTTGGAGCAGTGCTGATGCAAAAGGATAAAGTTGTTGCATATGCAAGTCGACAACTGAAGCCGCATGAAAGGAATTATCCGACTCATGATTTGGAGTTAGCGGCGATTATATTTGCTTTGAAGGTGTGGAGACATTACCTACTGGGAGTTCGATTCGAGTTGCTTACAAATCATAAGTCGTTGAAGTATCTCTTCTCCCAAAAAGATTTGAATCTTCGACAGCAACGATGGTTAGAGTTTTTAGCATCATATGATTTTGGTATAGCCTATACTCCGGGAAAAGGTAACGTAGTGGCAGATGCGTTAAGTTGAAGACATGCAGGATTGGGAGCCATGTTTTCGAAATGGAAAAGTCTCGAGTATTTAGTTGGATTTGACTTCAGGCCTAGATGTGGATTGGAACCTGAGATGTTGGCAAACTTATCAATAAGACCTACTCTTGTGGAAAGAATTGGCGAGAGCCAAAAGCGAGATGATAAGCTTGTTAAGATTATCCGTGATTTGGAATCTGGATTGGACCGAGAAAAGGATAAAGGATTCGAAGTCGATCGAGAGGGTTGGCTTCGGAAGCAAGGACGATTAGTTGTTCCCGATATAGATGAATTGAGAGATGAAGTTCTGAAGGAAAGTCATCACTCAAAGCTGACAATTCATCCAGGTGGAAATAAGATGTATCGGGATATGAAGAGAACCTATTACTGGGAAGGTATGAAGAAGGATGTTGGAAATTTTATTTCCAAATGTATGAACTGCCAGTTGGTAAAAGCTGAACAAAAGAAGCCGAGTGGATTGCTTCAGCCGTTAGAAGTTCCTACATGGAAGTGGGAGCAAATATCGATGGACTTTATCGATGGGTTACCAAGAACCAGAGCAGGAAATGAAGGGATTTGGGTAATCGTAGATCGTTTGACTAAGAGTGCAAGATTCATTCCTGTTCGATCAACTAGGACTGCATCGAAATTGGCTGAGTTGTATGTTAAATGGATAGTTCGATTCCATGGTATTCCGAAGAGTATAGTGAGCGATCGAGACCCATTGTTCACTAGTGGATTTTGGAAGAGCTTCCAAGAAGTTTTGGGAACCGAGTTGTGTTTGAGTACAGCTTATCACCCCCAAACAGATGGACAGACCGAGAGAGTCAACGGAGTTTTGGAAGATCTCCTTAGAGCATGTGTTTTAGATTTCGGAGGGTCATGGGAGGATCATCTTCATTTGGTGGAATTTGCATATAATAACAGTTACCAGTCAAGTATTGGTATGGCACCGTATGAAGCATTGTATGGAAGACCGTGTAACTCTCCGACATGTTGGTTGGAAACTGGAGAAAAATTGATACTTGGGCCAGAAATGATTCGACAGACTTCGGATTGTATAGAGACCATTCGGCGACGAATGAAGGCAGCCCAAGACCGTCAGAAAAGTTATGCCGATAAGCATCGTAAGGATTTGGAATTCGACGTAGGTGATATGGTTTTTGTGAAGATTTCTCCACTGAAGAATGTTATTCGATTCGGGAAGAAAGGAAAATTGACTCCGAGATTTGTTGGACCATTCCCGATCATCGAGCGAATAGGAAAGCTCGCTTATAAATTGGAGTTACCGGAAAAGATGTCGAGAGTGCACAATGTTTTTCATATATCGTATCTACAGAAGTATGTGCACGACTCGAATACGGTGGTTTCTGCTGATAGCTGTGAGGATTTGGAGGTTGATCCAGTTGTTACAAGACCTTGTAAGCCGCTTCGTGTTGTTGAAACCGACACGAAACAGCTTAGGAGGAAGACGATTACGTTGCTCAAGATACAATGGAGTGATGATGTTAACGACTGTACATAGGAGGAGGAAGAGAGGATGAAAGCAGCTCATCCTGAACTCTTCGAGGTATGGCCCTAAGGTGTCGTGGCATCTCATGAATTTGTAACTTGTTCTAGTCTTAGAATTCTGCATGCTAGGCTAGAAATTGGATGCATGGTTTGCTGATTGCTATGGATGGTAGGCATGCAGAATAGTTTGGATGCTCTTGTTAGTTTGGAATTTCGGGGGCGAAATACCTAAGGGGGAGAGAATGTAACGACCCGTATTTTTGCGGATCGAAAGATCGTAGAACTGTCGACATTAAGTCGTTGATGTTGTTAAGTTGTTTAGAGTTTGAGTCGACCAAAGGTTAAGTCGTGTGAAAGTTAACTCGCGTGGAGCGACTTAACGTAATTGGCGACTTAAGGGTTAACGGCCTAAGGGGTTAGGTCATATGATAGTTAGGTCGGTGGAGTTTTGGAGCGACCTAAGGAGGTTAGCGAGTTACGAGTCAGAAGGCCATGGGTTAACGAGTTAAGGGCTAGCGACTTAAGGTTTAGGCGACCTAAGGGGATAGGTGTGGAACTTAGGTCGTGGGTAATTTAGGTCGTTTGGGACGACTTAACGGGTTAGCGACCTAGTGGTGATCGACTTAAGGAGGATGGCGACCTAGTGGATAGCCTGTATTGTAGTTAGGTCGTTGGGCGACTTATGGTTGAGTCGTTAGGTCGCGTGTGTTTTAGGTCGTTGGATTTGTTAGGTCGCTGAGCCGCTTGAGTACTTAACCCAGTTAGGTCGAAGGTCGCGTGAGGTTTTTAGGTCGGCTTGTGTTTTAAGTCGCGCATAGGTTAAGTCGGATCAAGCTAGATCCTTTGCTGTCCAGATCTGAAGTTGGTAGCTTTTGGAGTGTTTAGGTGATTCGGTGAGTGGTAGTTATCTCTCACACGGACCCAAAGGAGTATATTGGATTGGTGGCTTGTTTGTATGTTAAAGATAGTGATTTCATGCATTTTCTTTAAGTCTGCATGTAGATCCGTTGTCCATAAAATTTTGATATCCATTCTACTACATGTTAACTTATGATAGATCCTTCATCAAGTTGTTACTTAGAATCTATGCTTGTTAGATTTGGACTCTTTATTTACTAAATTGCCATTATAGTTATAATCGTTTATTTAGATCTTGTTTGAATGATTGATTATTTGGATTAGTGATTGATTTGATTGATTGTTATGAGTTAGTTGATTGATGGTTGAATTTGGACAAGTTGGTCGAAGATGATCCAAAAGCCAAGTGGAAAGGCTTTTGAATGAGGAAAGTTGCTTGTGGCATATAAAGCGGATGATAAAGCTCATATAGATTGATTTGATAATGATGTTGAGATGGGACTTTGCTATGATGCGATGAAGCAAAGCATGATGTGAGATAGCATTGGTTTAATCCAGACGGGATCATCCCAAGCATGTTGATAACTCAGTGATATGGTTCGAGTTTGTTGATAATGGATGGCTCGAGAGGCGCTTGAGCTAGTTTGAGAATAGTCGTCAAGGAGGATGACTAGGGGGCTGAGATTTCATCGTTATTGAAGGTTCTAGCATGCTCAAAGCAAGAGTACGCTGGGTAGATTCGATAATCCCAGGCACGGGCTGCGACGACGTGCCAAGTACTCTGGACAGATTCGATAGTCCTAGGCACGGGCTGCGACGACGTGTGGAGTTATGTCTAGAACCGGGGTTACCATTAGCCCTTGACGGACGGATGAAAGAATGAGCCGGTCATTCAAATTAATGGTAATATCGAAGCAATGATAACAGTGATAGCCAGAGTCATGGATATTTGGATGCTTTGGTTGTATCGTCACTCGGTCTCAAGAGCGATGTTTTGTGGGTGCTTATCTGATCTTGGTTTAGGCCTTGGGGGTTGAACTTGGAAAACATCAACCTTGACTCGAGTGATAATTGCTTTAATTTAATTGTCTGCTTTGCTATGTTTATTCCTGCTTAGTGGGTCTGGGGGCTATCACTGTAGAAAGAGGTGGGGTGGGATGGTTGGGTTCCTATTCCTTTTACCCTTTATGCTCTTTTGGTATGTTTGATAGTTGATTTACTGCTCACTAGGACTTTTGTCTGACTCAAGGTTTTATGTTCAACTCTTATTACCTTGGGTTGTTCATCCGTTTGGGATGGACAGACTAGGTAGCAGGTGACAGGTGCTGTTCTTAGTGACTAACGCTGTTGATGACGAAGACGAGCTGGAGGCTTTTGCATATTATTTTCTTACTATATGTACTGGATGTTCCGCTGTTTGTATGATTCTCTGAGTGTTATGTAGTGAGGTTTGATGTATTGACTATTCAGATGTTTGTATCAAATTGTTATGAGCTTATATGATGAGAATTCTGTTCTATAGAGCTTCACTATGTATACTTTCTATTGTATTTTATCCATGCGCTGTGAGTAATACGATAGACTATTGTGTTTACCCTACCTTGATGATCGTCCATGGCGGCCTGGCACATTTTACAGTGCATTATTTCCTTGTTTAGTGTAGGAGTCATGGGCGGTCGTCACAGTCCAGGGACACTGGACCAAGGTCGTCAAATGTGGATTACGCTTGGCAAGAACCCAGAGAGGTTAGCTCAACGTCCAGGGACAGTGGACCAAGGTCGTCAAGTGTGGATTACGCTTGGCAAGAACCCGGAGTGGTTAGCTCAACGTCTAGGGACACTGGACCAGGAACATCAAGTGTGAATTGCGCTTGGCAAGAGCCCGGAAAGGTTATGGATTCGGATGTCAACCTGGAGAGGTCTTGGATTTGGTTATTGGCTAATGGATAAGAATGAATTAGGACTCGGTTGTCGAGTTCGAATGGATATGGAATTGGCCAAAGCTTTGGTCATGGGATTTGGAATTGGACATCGACTCGGAGCATTCAAGAATGATATACTCTGGCAATATGTCTATGGACTTTGGATATTGGACTCGGAACTATTCAAAACACGCCTTGTTATCACAAGGCATGTTTTGGGGGGCAAAGTGTTATCCCATTTTTGGTCAAAACTGGAATATCAACAAATTGGCAAGAAATGTTGAATATCGGGGTTGGAGATCGATTGGGATCAAGGCTGCGATCGATATCGCCAAAATCTGGTTGAGCTCCGATCGAGACGAAATTGATTGGAAATGATGATAAGGACTAGGAAAGGCTATGTTTCAAATTTCAGGTTAATCGGAGTTCGTATGAAGGAGATATAACCGAGCCAAATGAAAGGAAGCATTACCGAACCATCCATCCTCCACTCCCAAGCACTGTCGGTCCAAACTTCACCTCCAAGCATGGCCGGACCATATTGCTACCGAACCAGCTACCTCCTCCCACTGCCGAACCAGAAGCAAGGTAGGCCACCACCAAGCTTCGTCCCCATCACCGAACCAACCATCTTTCCATGCACTACCGAACCGGCATACCACCGAGCCAACATACTACCGAACCAACTGCCGCTCCAACCCTCACCGGACCAACTCACCACCGAGTCAACCTCCACCGGTCCAAGGCCTCACCGGACCAACCCCTCCAACCATCTACCACCGGACCAAGGCGTACCGAACCAACACTTCCAGGCCAGATTGCATCAGCCCAGGCCCACCAACGGCTATATACATCCAAGACCCCTGCCCCCCAGCCTCACTCTATAAATAGAGGGGCAGGGGTACAACAATGGAGGACAAGTTTGAGAGCTCAAACACGGAAGGAACTTTCAAACAACTTATATACGCTTGTAATCAAGGTCTTGGACTTGTAATCTGAAAAATAAAGGAGAATAACATAAAAAGTGAACGTAGACACATTCTGGTCGAACCACTATAAATCTATGTGTCTTTTACAATTTAGTCCCTGTTTTTTACATATTTGCGTAAATCACTCAAATCACTAAGAACAACACAAAATCAACTGAATCATACGACTTGGAGGTGTTTGCCCATTTTTTGTGCAAACAATGGGTAAAGTTAGCTTCTAACCAGATGAAAAACGAAAACATTCAAAA
This sequence comes from Allium cepa, assembly GCA_030765085.1. Classification (NCBI taxonomy): domain Eukaryota; kingdom Viridiplantae; phylum Streptophyta; class Magnoliopsida; order Asparagales; family Amaryllidaceae; genus Allium; species Allium cepa. The sequence continues at coordinate 466,705,074 of CM060931.1, forward strand.
TATTCAGCGGATGCTCAAGCATAAAGCAATTTGGATCTTTAAAATCATTTAAACGCTTAAACAAGACAACTAATATTATACAAAAGACATAATTGCATCCTCAACAGAAATATGTTACAATAAGCTTAATTTTGTAACATAAGGCAAAACAAGAATTATCAAACAACTTCAAAGAATTTTTTGTTTTCAAGTATTTTACCAACCTAAAACATAATAAAAATCACAAAGAAAGCTGAAAAGGAAATAGTTCGATAACGTAAAATTAAAATAGTTCAACAGAGAATACATGAAATGAAATTCAACTTTAAGATAAAATACTAAGAAATTTTTTTTTTACGAGTTCTAATATAATTTATTTTAAAGCCTTGCTTGCTAAACCACCATCTTCCTCAGAATCTTCATTCCCAGTGCAGAAGTATTTGATGTTAATTCCTGCAGATGGATGCAGAATGTAAATGATCCCATTGGATTTCTCTGTGGTGTATATATAGGTTGTTTCAAATCATTATAAACATAAAATAAGAAAATGATTAAAGCTCGTGATCGATCAGAACGATGTATGTAAGTTGTACTCTGAAATGGTTGAATGATGGACTTGAAATTAATTATTAATTACTAATTCAAATGGGAGTCAAGGCCTTGTTGACCATCCTTGGTCAAGCATAGGGCATGCTATATTTTTTGAATGGAGAGGACCATGCTTAGTCTTCAAAGATAACAGAAAAGGAGAAAAAAAAGATACTAATCCTTGGCTATAAATAATCTAGCCTCCATGCCATTTTTGACACACTTTTTTTAAACTCTCAAGCTCTCATTTCTACCATTGGTGAAGCCATACCATCAGCCTTGCAAACTGAAGTAGAGGAGGAGATTGTGAAACTGCAAGAAGAAATATTAGCAAACAACGTGTTAAGCTCTAAGCAAGACTACATCAGTAAACAATATATTTCCTAACTAGTTATTTGATTTATTTATTTGTGTGTGAATGTTCACATAAATCATCTTGTCCCTTTATTACAAATATTCGACCATGTTTTATTCAAAAAAATAGTAACAATATATTTTTGTATGTATTTAATTTGATATCATTTTAGATTAACTATATATATTATATGCAAAATTGATTCTGTAATTTATTAAAAAAATTAACCCATATACACACACATACGCGCGCACACTCACTCACATGCACATATACATACACACAGACATGCATACATACATAATCTTAAAATTGTTTTCTGGTTTTATTTGTGAAAAAAATCTATCACGTCTCAGTTTAATAAAAAAGAAATATATATATATATATATATATATATATAAGATTTCTGTATGGAAATATTAATAGGAAAAGTTATTTGTTTGGATCTAAAATAAAAATACATTTCTTTTAAAACCAAGTCATAAAATTTAAATTTCAAATATTTAAATTTTTGTCAACCTAAAATTTATTTCGACCAAATTTAAAATTTCTTAAAATTACATTCTTTTACATCCATATTTTAGCAACGATTGAAATATATATTATTTTATTAAAATATTTATTTTGAATAATTCAAGATATTTTGAATATTGAAAAGGTATATTCTAATTTTAATTTTGAATTTTAATTTAAACCGAAAACACACACACATACATATAACATTTATTTCAAAAAATGATTATGTAGATATTTTTTAATTTTTTTTGAGAAAAATGTGTGATCCTCTAATAAAAGAAGAGAGCACATATGAATCTATGTATAAAACACATAAAATGGTGCTGCCAACATGCCTGGCAGGTGACAAGACCATGAACCAGAAACAAATAAAGAAAAAGGTACCCCTATAATGAGCTCCGGCAAAGCCACCGTCCATTACACCCTACTACCGAGCTCCGACAAGGCCACCACCCGATAATAAGGTGTTGGAGGTACCTAGAAAACTAAAACCATCTACAAAATCCGAAGAATCTGAAAGCCAACATCATTAGAATATAAACTCTATGAAATCTGAAGACACGGAATAACTTAAAGAAATGTCTGACGCCACCAGAACTCCTGAGAATAGCTATCCCGCACATCAAAAGATGCTAGCAATCCTGCAAACCTGAAGAGATAAACTGGCAACCTACCTAATCCAAACCTGAACAAAACTAGTAAAAATAATTAGAATGAATCACATATATGTATATAAATAGAATCTATATACATATATGCGAGAAAATTCAAATGAGAAAAAACAAATGAGAAAAATAAAAAAAATATAAACTAGTACCAAAAACTAACAAAACTAAAAAGTAAAGGAAATATGAACCAAACAGAAAAAGATAAACGAGTAAAAAACTAAACAATACTAGAAACAACTTTAAGGACCTAAGATAGGAACAAAATTAGTACGCATCATGTAAACATCATTTAAATTAGAAAAGGCATTAATATAATTATTATTAAAGTCATAATTATTAATGTTATGCTTGAATATATTAATATTATTACTAACCTTATTAAGGTATTCCTTAAAACAAATATTTTTAGCTAATTTATAATTAGGATTTGAGACCCAATTTAAGCAAAAAGATGAAATTAAAAAAAATCAAATTATTACAGCGAATATAGTTATTATTAAAAGCTCTCTGATTTCTCTCAAACCAAATATACCAACTAGATATGGTGAAAAGAGTATCAAGCAAGTATCTATTATCCTTATTAAACTTAAGTCTAAAAGTATTCTAATAGAAAAAACAATCAGTAATTCTAGAGCTGATATTATACTCACAAATATTGAGGGTATTCATAAGAATAAAATGAGTACCCATACAATCGTAGTAAATATGATTAATATCTTCTAAATGAGTGTTACAAAAATAACATTTATTATCAATGTGAATGTTTTTACTTTTTAAAAATTCAATTGTATTTAATTTACCATGAATAATAAGCCACATGTGAATTTTAGATTTTGAATGAGCATTAGACTTCCAGATAAATTTAAAACAGTTATCAGTAGCACCAGAAAAATTAATAAATTTGTAAAAGAATTTTGTAGAATATTTCTTGCTCTTATCCCACTCCCAGCTAATATAATCATTCTCATTGTCAATATTATAAAGATTTAATCTAGCATAAAGCAAATTAAGCTGTCTAAGGGTTGAACCTACTAAAATTCTGTTAAAACTGAAAATCCAAGGAGGATCATTTTTAGAATTAAAAACTTCAGAAATAAATGCATATTTAAAGTTGCAAATATCATACAAATCTTTGAACTCATTCCTAAGAGGAGTAGCTGAAATCCAACTATCATGCCAAAAAGATGTATTATTACCAGAGTGAACAATAATATTAAAACCTAATTTAAAAATCTCACTACATTTTCAAATGGATTTCCAAAAGTACGTTTGTTTAGGAGTAATTGAAGGACTAATATGATAGAAACTGTAACTACCATTGTAATAATATTTAGAAATAATCTCCGCCCAACGTAATAATATGTAGATATTTTTTAATTTTTAATATTTTTTAATTTTAATTATTATTATTATTATTATTATTATTATATATATATATATATATATATATATATATATATATATATATGTACGTATCTGTATGTATGTATGTATTATAAATTATTATAAGCTTTTAATGGCTGAATATACCCATATGTGTTTATGTGTGCACACGCGCATACAGACATGTTTATGTGTGCACGCGTGCATACAGACGCCCACACACACATATAATTTGTTAAAATTGTAATAACCATATGATTACTTCATGCATTTTGAGATATGACATCTGTTGACCATAGCACACAGCGATCAATTTTCCTTATGAACACATATGGCAGTCTTATATACACACACACATGTATGTATATTGTTATGATGTTTGTATTTTGAATATGAACATCTTAAGACTTATATTTTTAAAAAAATAATTAAACTAGAATTTTAATTTTAAATAAAATTAATAAGTTAATTTCAGATAAAACTAATATTAAAAGTACATTATTAATGTCAATAAACAACATAATTAAATAAACTAAAAAAAAATCTTTAAACACTTCCATTAATTAGAATACTAAATTTTATTTAGTATGAACAAAATACTATTCACATAAGCACAAAATAAGATCTTGTGCAAATATTTAAAAGGGACTTTTTTGAAATTTGCTCTTTTTACTCGGTTACTAATTCACCTAATATAACATTATTACTATGCTTGTAATAATTTGAATATACTTTGGAGTTAATCGTTTGTTTTTTACTTGAACCAACTGCAGCGGATGCCACTGTTAAATAATTGTTAAAAAGAGAATAGTAGAATAAAAAGTGTAAAGAGAATAGTAGTATCAAAAGTGTGAATAGTGTGTGGAGTTGGAGTCCAGATTTATAGAGAAAAAGATGATGTAAGAAATTATGTCCGCTGTATCATTAATTAATCATTAATTACGTCCAATGTAACTAATTAATCCAGTCTTCACTCTATTTTGGAGTGAGAAGACGCTTTCCTTATAAGTGTTGACGTAAATCCGTTGAACGCTTTTTTTTTTAGCATTTTGGGTGCTATGAATGGGCCCTTGGTCATACTTCAAATATTACAACTAATTCTGATTTTTGATGCATCAGCGCTGTAATAATGTTGGATATTTTCCTGTTTGCAAGCGATTAAACGTTTGTGCTCACGGTAGACCTGTCAAAATTTGACCCAACCCATTAACCCAACCCATTTACCCTACTTATAAACGGGTTGGGTCAACCCATTTATGAATATCATAAAATGGGTTATGGGTTGGGTTGACCCATTTTTAAAAGGGTTATAAATGGGTAACCCATTTACCCATTTATTAAAAACATTAAATTTTAATATAAATTTAAAAAATAAGAATTTTGTACATACATTATAATTTTTCATGAAGACTGACAGTTGTACTTAGAAAATAACAGGCACCACATCTCCATATTTGAATCCACGTAGTGCAGAAGCCGCTATTTTTTTTGTTCAGACTGCAATAACTTCTTCACTCTAACTCGGAATCAAACGAGACTTCGACCGATCAACTCCAACTTAAATTACGGACAGTATGAAACATTCGGATACTTCATCGTGTGAACGCACACTGTAGTTCTCCAAGGAGATTGACAGTTGTACTTAGAAAATAACAGGCTACTGCATCCCTATATTTGAACTCCGCCTAGTGTAGAAGCCGTTATTTTTTTTGTTCGGACTGCAATAACTCCTTTGTTCTAATTCGGAATCGGACGAGACTTCGACCGATCAACTCCCACCTAAATTACGGACAGTATGTAACACTCGGATACTTGATCGTGTGAACGCACACTGTAGTTCTCCAAGGGGACTGACAGTTGTACTTAGAAAATAACAGGCTACCATACCTGCATATTGAACTCCGCCTAGTGCAGAAGCCGCTATTTTTTTGTTCAGACTGCAATAACTCCTTCGTTCTAACTCGGAATCAAGCGAGACTTCGACCGATCAACTCCCACCTAAATTACGGACAGTATAGAACACTCGGATACTTCATCGTGTGAACGCACACTGTAGTTCTTCAAGTGGACTGACAGTTTTACTTAGAAAATAATAGGCTACCACACCTGCATATTGAACTCCGCCTATTACAGAAGCCGCTATTTTTTTTGTTCGGACTGCAATAACTCCTTCGTTCTAACTCGGAATCAGGCGAGACTTCGACTGATCAACTCCCACCTAAATTACGGACAGTATGTAACACTCGGATACTTCATCGTGTGAACGTACACTGTAGTTCTCGAACGAAACCGACAATTGTACTTAGAAAATAATAAGCTACCCCATCCCCATATTTGAATTTTAATGAAAATTAGAATTAAAATTTTAAATTTTTGTCGGATCTCAAAACATAAAACTTGAAATTAGAATTATTTTATATTTTTTTATTAGTCAAATTAAATTTAAATCTTTAAATGGGTTAGATGGGTAACCCGCTTATTAAGTGGGTTGGATCATAAATGGGTTGGGTCGTAAATGGGTGAAAGAGAATGGGTCGTAAATGGGTTGGGTCGAACTCGACCCAACCCATTTTGACCCAACCCAACCCATTTGAAAGGCCTAGCTCACGGCAAAGATCCAAAGACCTTTTGTGCATGTGGAAGACTGCGAACTTTCTGTAATATACATATAATCTGACTACATTGGTTTTAGTCCAACTTTTATCATGTAATAAAAATCGAACACTCTATCCTGAGCACTATCTGCTAAAATTGTGACATCTTTCTACCGTCCACAGCTATGCTTTGCGCAACCGCATATGCTAGCGTTTGTTTAAAAGCCGTAAGTTTGCAATATAATTATCATATGGTTAATAGATCTTCTCATACCGTACTAATTTTTGTTCTGCAAAATCTACCTTCACTTTAATCTTGATTAACAAGTTAATGGTCTATCGCCTAGTCTTGTTTCTACGAACGTTGTTGCATTATCATCATGTAGATATCAATATTTACCAAGACAAATGCTATAATTATTCTTCAAGTTCTAATCCTACGATTATATGCTCCCCTACCACTCAACATCAACCAATGCAGAAATAACGAATGAACACAAAATTAACTCACCGAAAATTTAACAGACTTCCTCCGCTGAATCATCTTTCAACAGGAGTTTTGTTCCCTAATCTGACCTGGATCTCATCCTAAACAGCAGACAAATTTTAATTTTTGCTATAGCCATAACTATGCTATAGTGAAGCCCGAGTTTTTATTTCAAATGGCCTTTGTTTAAATTTTTAGAAGAGCGCAGCCGAATGCACGAAGGCCAAGATAAAAGGAAAGTAGTCAGACAAATGGATCAGCGGCATCTTTTTTATATTATTATTATGCGTATTCTTTTTATTTATTTTTTGCAAATTCATCTTGCTTTGAGGCCTTAGACCATTGTCGGCAGGCCTATGCTGAAGGCCAAGCCTGGTTGTTGTATGCAGATTTCCTTTTAACAAAACCTCTGCTGTTTGCTAAATTTCAAGATATAGTGCATAATAATAAGTAACAAACAGGTTCTACTAAGTTTTTATTCTAAAAGTATTTTACCAACTCAAAGCAAAATAAAAATCACAGTTGCAAAGAAAATAGTTCACAACGGAGAATACATGGAATGAAATCAACCTTTAAGACAAACTACTGGAGAAAAAAAAACTTTAGTAGTACTAGCAGAAATTATTTAAAATGCCTTGCTGCTAAACCATCTTCCACCAAACCTGCATCCACAGTGCAGAAGCATTTGATATTAGTTTTTAATAAATTATTGCAAATGAACGCAGAATGCATGTGACCCTATTGAATTCATTACCAGAAAATAAAGAAAGAACATAAACCATGAAAAACTCATGATATTTAGCAATAATGTGAAAATAATGGTTGTTTTTAATATGAACAGCATTTAATAATGCGAAAATAGTGATGCGTATTGGGTTTTAAAAAGGTAACGATACAAAATAGTTCCACATTTTGTTTCCTGAATTGATTTATTATTTCTAATTTCTCAGTGATGTTCTTGATGTGTATTTGAATACAAATCCAAAGCACATCGTGGCTAGAAGACCTCACATGAACAAAAGAAACATTACCAGTTCAAATTACCTATTGACTTACCATGTCCCTCCATTGGGTCCCCTTTACTCTAGGCGTCCCTACATTTATCCTGACAGCATAGAAAAAGGTTACTGCCATGATATTACCATTCAAATATTACAACAGGAATGACACTATAACCACACACATACAACATTTCAAGTTGAAGGTTTAAAAGGTCGATACCACAAAGTAAAAACCAAACATTCGTAGTAATTGTTCCGTCTTTGGTGTCACAATTTTCAGGAAAACGCAGAGTTCTCAAAACGACATGGTTATTTCTAAGAAATGAAGGAAACCTAGAAATTAATTTACTTTGACAAAATTAAATTTTGCTAACTGAGTGTAAACTAAAAATTAAATTTAAGAGAATCTGGAAAGGTTGATAACAGATTCTAAGTAATTAGTTCATGATACTGTGAGAAATGTAAAAGTTAAACAGAGTTTTCAAAACGTTTACATTCTTTTACAGGTAGAAACTGGAAAACCGTGAGTACCAAAACTTGCAACATGTAAAAGCTTTAGAAGAGATAACAACAGGAATACATTTTTAGAAGAAAAATATACCGGTTTCCGAGAAAAAATGGGGGGAACATGAATGATTTTTGTCTTTAGAGAAAAGAAATCAACCGTGTGCTTAGAAAATTTTGGGGTTCCAATATTTTATCTCAGTCGTATGCAACTGAAAAAAGTACAAAAATTGTGACATAAGCAACAACAAACAGGTATGTAAGAAAATGCTGACAGCAACAATAAAAAGCATACAAATGAATAGATATTGAACATAAAACCAAATCAGGGCAAGATGTTATAAATCTTCAATTAGATGTTGTAAACTCAGAAATGAAGATTTTTACCAGCCTAAAGGCATAACAATGCATCCAAGGCAAATCTGTGCTGGCAAATGCATGCTTCTCTCAGCTCTGCAAGTTCCAAGAGCTCACCAACCACCCCTTTAACTATACTATTCGGTAAAACAAGTTCATGTTGCTATCCCAATCAATACCAAAAGACCTCTGACCTAACCACACCACTCAGTCCAGCTATGTGAATGGGTTAGGATAGGAACAATGGGCTTGGATGTAGATGCACAACATTAAACAATGATATCCAGTCAGTCAAATAAAAAATGATTTGGCAGCTACAAGAGACCAACAGATTGGAGTTTGCAAAGGACAAGGATGTTGTGGAAGTAGTTGACAATTATGTCATCTAATCAGAACGCCAAGGAAGGAGAAAAGGACAATGGATCAAGAAACATATGGTGGTACATAACACAATTATGGCACAAAAAACTAACAAGGATCGCACTTAACATCAGGTCCATCACCATTCTCAACAACCTACATGGTAGATAAACAAAATTACACAACAAAATTACACACCATTAAACAACTACAAAAAGAAGAGCAAGAGATACCTCCGCATCAAAATCATCGTAAACTTAGATCAATTCAATACACACGCACTTAAATACTCTAAAAATCAATCCATACTTGATATACTGTACTGGAAAAAGGGGCATACAGTATGAATACTTTGAATTGCAAGGTGTGCCATATTCGTGCTAAAACTAGAAACATAAAATTATTATGTTTCCATGTAGATAACTTTTTCTTTGTAAAGTGTATGGTATAATATACCTAAAATAACACCCTTTTTCAAAAGATAAAGAGAAGCCATGGTTTTAAATCGCCTATATATCGTTTGAAATCTCCTCCAAGATCTCATTTTCACACTTAAAACGAGATGAGACATCAAGTCTCCTTCATATCTCCCTTGACACTCATCTCGTCCGAGATATTCAAATCTCCCCGAAATATGGATCAAAATCTCAATCCGAAATCTCACCCGAAAATATACATTTTTCTTAAATAGCATAATATTTTTTATTTTCATATTGATTCAAAAGAAACTACTCAATCCAATTATAATTTACCAATATTATTTGATCATTACCAAATCAATTAAGCTAATCAAGCTACTACTCTTCTAAAAATATTCTTTTCGATGTAAATCAAGTATGTTACCATTTTTATTTTTATTAAGAAAGTTAAAACCATTAAATAAATTTTTGACATCTAATTTTAGACACATAAGTACATCCAAGATATTCCCGAGATGCATTATAAGACCTGAGATGTCAATCCGAGATGTACACCCGATATGTACTCATCTCGTACAAGATCTCCCTCGATACGAGATAACTTGTGTAACAATTCCGAGATGAAAGTGACCGAAATCTGATATTTAAAACCTTGAGAGAAGCAAAGTAGGACCTTGAAATGTAATGGAAGCTACAACTAATTTTTGTTCAAAAACTAAAAATTCATTATAATCTTCGTCGCGAACTTTATCTAAATTTGATCCAACGCTCCAAAATGCGGTTTTTTTCATTACAAACTCCTCTTAATTGCAGCAAGACCACATCAGCAAGTTTCATGTTTTTAGTATTATTACTCCTCCTTTCAATCAACACAAAGACATCATCAAATCTATTGGGCATCCAAATCAAACACTTTACAGTATTGAGTCATTAAATGTGTCACAATTTGAAACTCCATGCTCCTCCAACACCATCTTGGCTTTGAAGCGTGCTATCATTCTTTACTTTCTGGAAAGTGTTTGAAGTTTTTGAAAAAACAGAATGCGATGTGCGCTATTACTCAGCTTTTGCTAACAATTTCGATCACACATGCTTCTATATGGGTTCGACCAGACTCAGATATTGATGGTGGAAGTGCCAGATAATCAAGCTATGGGATGTGCTTCTGTATTGATTTAGTGGTTTGATTTGTATAGTTATGGCTGGTTTAGTTTTTTGCAAGATAATGGAGGATTAAAAGTGTTGCAGGAGAAAGGGAAATGGAGAGTAGAATAATATAAAGGGACGAAACTGAAACGTCTGTGTATAGTAAAATAAAGTAGTGTGAAAGAATTAATTGCATCGCTATGTTGACCGGACATGCTAGTTATCAATGGGCACAATTCTGACCATAGAGATAAAGTAGTAATAAATAAGTTAATGGCCCATGCTGCGATTCGAGGCACTAAATGTATACTGAGTTTACTAGGCTCAACAGACATCTTTAGGATGAGGAGATTTGGAATGTAAAAACATTTTAAAATGTCAGGTCGCATTGAAGCAGTTGCTTTACATACGTTTGCAAGACATTTGTTAAACATGAAAGAAGCGGCCACACTAAAAATTGCAAAAAATATCAGTTTTATAACAATAAGTTCAATAGAATCTTCCATAAGAATCTCATGCTTATATTTTACACCTTTTTTTATATAAATAAAGGCTATCAGTTGGACACGATATTCTATGCACTTTACAAGGTAAACCTTATTCAAAGGAAAATTTGATTGTGCTTTTTTACGTTGGGTAAGCATCTATATGGCATTATTACGATTTGTTCTTTGCACGTGCTTTTAAAAAGACCAAGAAATTTGGGGTATATGGAGGAGGACCCATTAACATGGCAAACAAAAGGTTTTAACCATGGTTCGAGAACTCGGTTTCGGTCTCGGTTTCGATCATTTGAAATTTTATTAGTTTCGGATGATTTCGTAAATTTCGGAAGTTTCGGTTTTGTTTCGGTTTCGGTCCAGATTTCGGTTTTCAGTAGTTTGTTAATATACTTACTAATTCACTGTCCATTGAACCTACACTAATATACTTGCACTAATATACATTATACTAATTCACTGTCCATTCACTGTTAAGTTGAACATGAGTTAAAATCCAAAATAAAAGACCACATACTTACACTGTCCATCCCTATTACATTCTTAAAGTCCAAAAAAAGACAGCCCAAACCAGAAGCTTCAAGATTAAAAGACTAGGGCAATTCACTACCCACACAAACAAACCAATTCACTGGTTCACTGTCCATTCACTGGCACACAACAAACTTAGGGCAATTCGAAGAAGAAAAAACTACGCACATCTAAAAAAGCCTTTACCATGTAGTTCGACCACTTCGCCTACACTGCTGCAGTTTGACGACTTCGCCTACGCCGCTGTAGTTCGATGATTGCCACCGCACAACCTTCGCCGTCTCTACTATCGAAGAACTCCCTGCTGCTCTGTCGAAGGTGCTGCTGTATTTTTTTCTTACATCGATTTTAGGGTTTGATTATGCCTTTTTTTTAAAGATAATCGACGAAACCGATTTTGAGCCCTAATTTCGTCTCGCTTAGGAACGAAACCGGTACGGTACCCCCGAAATTTCGGGGTACCGGCCGATACCTTAAACCTTGGTTTTAACAATATTCAGAAAAGCAAAATGATAATAAGTTTTGGACTACGTAGTTAATTTGATGGCTAGATCTTCCCTTAATTCTCACTTTCCACGTAAAGACAAAATAAACCAACATCCAAATTTGTTGTATAAAGACTATTATGTATATATATATATGAGCGTTATGGACACGTGCTTCGCGCGTGAATTATATATATATATATGTATATATATATATATAAGAGAAAATGATCTGTAAAAAATTTTATTTCTAAGTTGCAACATTGAATATATTTTTTTGTTAGTTTGAATTTAATTTATATTACTAATTAATAAACAACGAATTTGTAAAAGATGTTTATTTGTTTAAATGATATTTATTTGTTAAATCCTATTTTTAGGCGTAGAGGGATGGTTTGAATTTGTAAAGAAATTTAACGGTTTTAACTTAGTTTGAATAGCTCCAATCTAGCCTAGAAATAATAGGCTAAAAATATTAGAAATAACATTACGTTTGATTAACCGATTCTTTTTAGGTATTTATACGCGAAATAATAGATAACAATTAAATTATATATGAGTAAAGGGTATTTTGGAAAGTTAACGGTCGGACCAAAAGATTGTGTTTCTGTTTCAACTATTAATACGAGCGTAACGGCACGCGCTTCGCGCGTGATGATGGTTACTGTTAGTTGCAATATCTAATTTGTTTTTGTTTTTATTTATTAGTTGCGATATCTAATTTGTTATTATTTGAATTTTTGTTTCTAATAATTTGTGAAAAAAGGATTTATTTGTTAGATTTTTTAAAGTGGTATTAAGATTGATAATATTTGGAGAGAAAAGTTTGGAATTTGTAAAACAAAATTTATTTGTTAGATCATATATTCAAGTGATACTAAAAATTGATAATATTTGCAGAGGTTTATTTGTTAGATCCTATATTTAAACGATATTAAAATTTTGTAACATTTATAGAGGAGAATTTTGAACTTGTAGAAGAAGTTAAATCCAATTTTTAAATGATATTAAAATAGAGTGACATTTCTGGTAGTTCACGTTGACACAAAAAATGCGTGACACCAAACGTACTACCGTTATTAATAAAAATGTGTTGAATTATCTAGAAGAATCTTTGATTATCTGATGTGCATATTTAACTTATTCTCATTTCAACGGACACGCAAACCTAGAAATATATTCATTAAAATATTCAAGTTTTAACTTAGTTTGAATTGTTTCAGTCTAGCATAGAAAAAATAGGTTAGAAATAACAGAAGTTGTTTGTTTTAGGTGGTTGTAAAGAGAATAATAGAGATAATACTTGAATTATATATGAGTGAAGGGTATTTTGAGAAGTTCACGGTTGGACCAAAAGTTTGCGCTTCCAAGCCAACTATTAATAAAGATACATATGTGTTTGTGCGCGCGAGTGCTATAACAATATTATAAACAAAAGTGCACCCTGAGATTAGAATAATTATGGGGATTTATCAACAAATGCACCCCTTCAATTAATACAAAACAAATGAGATGAAAAATTACCACACGAGCTAAATGAAACACTGACATCAATGCTCCAGCTATGTATTTCGACTCACCATGCTTTTATTCCTGTCAATGAAATAAATTGGCAATGTTTCAAATCAACATTTAAAATTTGGTTCAAAGCTTCACAAATTTAACGTTAAAAAACGAATAAACTGTAATTTATTTACAGTATTAAAGTAAGGAAAGGATTAATTAATCACATAATAAGAAAGAACACGGAATAACAAAGAAGCCTATCACAGCTACTAGCAAGCTCGTGTTTGGTACAATATATTGAGTTCCATCAAAATAAATTGGATCTGCATAATAAACATAAACAATCAATTCCAAACAATAAGTAATTAAACTATTACCAGCCAAAAGGCATAACATCACGCTTTTCCAGCTATCCATTCCGAGCCTCGCCAGGATAGCATCAATAAATCTATCTTCAGCTCAAACTAACGCAGGAAGAATCATCAATAAAGAACTGTTCTCTCAATATCCCAAATCCAGCCCTGACGCAGCTACCCGAAAGGCATCTAGACCAAACGAAGGACAAAACCAACAAGGGGTCACAATTGAAGAACAAGTGCAAACTGATAACCAAAACTTTGTCAATCTGAATGTCTGAAAAACAAATTTATCGATGGCGTTTTCTTCAATTCACAGCCCCAAATCAGCCGAAGGATCGAAAAATACAACGAACACCATGGATTGATCAGCCCCAGATGTTCGAAATAGAATCGATGAAGTCCGCGGCGAAGGTGGTTGAGAAGAAGGCATTTCACGGTGGAAGCGGACGTGGGTGATGCGGAGGTAAGTGACGTGAACGGTAAGGTTCGACGTGACCTGACGGTGGTTGCAATTAGGTTGGAGGCATGCGCAATGAAGTTCATGATTACTTTGCGCGATCGGCTCGCCCACCAATGGCGGCGGCGAGAATTGCAGGAGGGATCGGTGTGGTATTTATATGGTTAGTAGTTAGGGCTTAGGGGTGGGAAAGTAATTTGGATTTGCTTTGACTGGGTTTGGTTTGAATTGAATAATTTGCTAGGAATCTTATTTTGTATAACCATCTTTTTAGCTTTTATCATATTTGCGGATAACTCAACGTATATTTACGGAGAAATATGCAGATTTTTAAAATTTTTGAACTGGAAATCTCAAGTATTTGTAGACTTTTTTGTATGTATTTTCAGTGACCCTTTGCAAATATTTACATTTCTCTATAAAAAAAAAATTAAAAATCATTTTGATCATAAAAACATACGACTAAAATTTGGATTTAATTTTCAGCAAAAAACAAATTTTATTTTTTTAACGAAATTAGAAATAGGGTTGTAAATCTTTAATAATAGTTGTAATACATTTGGTGTCACACTTTTTTGATATAAACGTGAACTAGCAAAAATGTCCCGTATTATTAAATATTAATATTACTTAAAAATAGGATCTAACGGATATGTTTTCTTTACCAATTCAAAACATGCTCTGTGGATATTAATAAAATCTTAATATCACTTAAAAATAGGATCTAACAAATAACATTTTTTTCAAAGTCGTCTTTTATTAATTAATAATAGAAATAAAAATTCAAACTAATAAAAAAATAAGTTTGTTCTTTATTAATTAATAACAGAAATAAAAATTCAAACTAATCTTTTGGTCCAACCTTGAACTTTCCAAAATATCCTTATATATAACTTTTAAATATTAAATTGTTATTTCATATGATCTCTCCAATAAATTAGAAGATAAAATCTCTCTGTGATTGCTTTAGACTTATTCAGACTAGATGTTTATTTCAATTATCTTTCTTTCTTTGTTCATAGTTGTAATATTTTTGGTGTCACACTTTTTTAATGCAAGCGTGAACTACCAAAAATGCCTCCTTATCTATATTAAATCTTAATATAACTTAAAAATATGGTCTAATAAATAAACTTCATTTACCAAATCGAAATGTTTTTTTCATAAAACTATTAAAAATGTCCCTCCACATATAATATTAAAATCTCATTATCGCTTAAAAAGAATCTAATAAATAAATTACTCTACTAATTCAAAACACTCATCTACAAATATTATCAAATCAAATATTAATATCACGTAAAAGTAGGATCTAAAAAATAAACTTTATTTACCAATTCAAAACGCCCATATCTAAACATTACCAAAATCAAATTTTATCACTTAAAAATAGGATCTAACAAATAAATCTGTTTTACAAATTTGTTCTTTCTTAATTAATAATAGAAATAAAAATTAAACCTAACAAAAAATTATACGTTGCAACTAAGAAATATTAAACTAAAATTAACTATATATTATTTCAACGTAAAAATATAATTAAATGCATACAATTTGTAGATAAATAAATCACGCGCGAAGCGCGTGCCGTAACACTCGTAGTTATAATAGTTTTGGTGTCACACTTTTTTTGTATCAACGTGAACTACCAAAAACGCTCCTCTATATACTATCAAATCTTAATCATTTAAAAATATGATTTAATATTAAACTTCTTTTACAAATTCAAACGCCCCTAAAAGTAGCTAACCATTAAACATGTTTTACAAATTTAAAACGCTTCTAAAAGTTGGATCTAAAATTCTTCCTTTATAAATTCAAAATACTTCTTTACAAATATACAAAATTAATATAACTTGAAAATAAAAAAACATTTTTTTGACTGATGTAAACATACTCAATTTATAAGGAAAATAATTCACGCACGAAGCGCGTGCCTGACACTCGTAAAAATATGTTTGGTGGGAGTTTTTTGCATAATAAATCCAAATTTTCACCAATTTGTTAAAGACCATTGTTAAAGAGACTCCATTTTTGAATATGGGAGGAATTCAGGGTGCATCTGAAAAAAATAGTTATAGAAAACACGATAAACGGAAAGATTTACCTTTTTACCCTGGTGCAGTGTAAAATTCGGCTAAAATCCATTCTAAAAATAAATAAAAAGTATGGTGGTTCAGCGAAAACAATTTTCGACCGGGTTTGAGTGGGAAAAAAATCAAAAGATAACGAAGGATCTCTGAGATAATAAAAGCAGTTGCGGATTTTTTGGTGGGGGGGCAACATTTTTCGGTACACGCCATAACAATTTTACGAAAATTGAAAATTATAAATTATATTCATACATCAGCAATCGTCTAACATACACCATTATTTTGCTAAGAAAATATATGACTAAATCGCCTTTCTTTTTAAATGCAATTTTTCTCTCACAATCCATCAAATTAAAACATTAAATGAATGATATTTGATTATATATATACATTTTTATATGAAGTTATTGAAAAATATATGTTGATTATGACAATTTTCACAAGGTATTGTTCTAATTTAAAAGTATATAATTTTCTTTCTAAGTTAAGTTGGTTTCGCTGAAATTAACAATTTTCTAAAAAAACCAAAGAACTTACAATATTCCAAAATTAATGTTCATTTTGTTGAATTGTTGCTTAATTTAGTGTCGTGAATTTTTAGTTTTGTGTGAACGGGTTTTAAGCTTTAAAAAGTGAAGATGAAAATAATGGTGGTTATGTAAAATCAACACGGTATGTAAAGTAATTTTTTATGTATATGAGATTATTGTACTTTTCAGCATATGCTAAGAAGTTATTGATTCAAGAAAAGAATTAGCCATTAAAAAAAATGTGGTGCTATTAGCTTGCAAAAAAGGGTTCTAGTTCTCAAAACTAAATGTCACTTTATAAAGTTTGTTCCTACTTTCTAACACCAACTATTAATTTATTTTAAGTAAACAAGCACTCAAATTTTCAAACCACAAAAGTTATCCCCCTATTCCTTAAACTAAATTAAACAATTTTTAAAACACAACAAGAATCATATAACGGGCACAAAAAAAATCAAAAATAAAATAATAAAATTATTTTTTCTATCGTATTTTGGATGCTAAAATTTTAAATAAATAGTTTTTTTGTAACGACCTCGAATTTCGGACACTTCGTATTTAGATGTCGGAATTACTTAAATATGTTAATCTTGGATTTAATAACCTTCTTAACTCCCTTTTTGATTAATAACAAATTACAAGAGATTTCCTTTTGAAATTTGTTTACAAAAATAAATATTTCAAAAATATCGAAGACGGGACCGAAAATCATTTATTGATAAACTATCTCGAAAACACGTGAAATTATCATTTTGGGGCATTTCTAGGAATTTGACGAAACTAGTATCATGGAGACCAGAATATTGAGGTGATGTAAGCCGACGAGTTTCGTAGTAATCAGACATCGAATGTGATCATACGGGCTCAAAACGTATTGCATTTTAAAAAAAAGAATTTAAATATAATATATACAATATTATTATTTCAAAAGTTTTAACTAATAGACCTAGTCGAAAATGAATGATTTAATTGATTGTTCACAAACAGCTTTCATTAAGGGTAGAAACATCACAGATGGAGTGGTTGTTGTTCAAAAATACATTAATCACTACTGTAAAAATAACATTACTTGTGCTTTCTTAAACTGTACTTTGCAAAAGCTTTTGATTCGGTTGATAGGGATTTTCTAGTTGATCTGTTATTAGCTAGAGGTTTCAGTCACAGATGGATTAGCTGGATTATGACTTTTCTTAAATCTGGTAACTCCAGGATAATGGTTAATGGTATTTTAGGCAATAAAATTCAATCTAAACGTGGATTAAGGCAAGGTAATCCTTTATTGCCTCTCTTGTTTAACTTAGTCGCGGATGTTTTCACTAAGATGATTAAAAAAGCGGTTGATAATGAATCTTTGGGGAGCGTTGGTAGTGAAATCTCGCGTAATGGTCTATCTGTTCTTCAATTTGCAGATGATACCCTACTACTTACCTCTTATTCGCCTAATCATATCATTACCTTTAAATTTATTTTATATAGTTTTGAACTTCTTTCAGGTCTAAATATAAATTTTGACAAAAGTTTAGTTTTAGTTTTAAATGATTTTGAAAAGGTTGAAGATTTAGTTGCTAATACGCTTAACTATAAAACTATATAATTTCCTTTTGATTAATTGGTTTTCCAATTAGACAAACTAAACTAATACATGATGATTGGCTTATTATCAGATAAATTAAAAATAGGATTTCTAATTGGAACGGAAGATTTTTATCGAGAGCGGTAGATTAGTTCGTATGACCTCTGTTTCATCAGCTCTCCCGATCTATTGGATGTCTATGCATCTTTTTCCAAATTGGGTGATTAACAAAATTGATAAAATAAGAAGGGACTTATTATGGAGTGAGGGCAACTTTAACAATAGTATTAAATGTTTAGTTAGTTGGGAAACTGTTTGTAAATCTAAAAAGGAAGGTGGGTTAGGAGTCATTAATTTGCGTAATATTAATTTGTCTTTGTTAGGGAAATGGTTATGGAAATTTAAGGATATTAATGATAACCCTATTTGAAAAGAAATCATTTCTGAATATTATTATGATGGTGGTAATAATTTACAACAATTTACTCCTGCAGTTATAAGTAAATTGTCTAATTTTTGGAAATCAATTTTAAAATGTCATGAGATTTTTAACCTTGGTACTAATACAATAGTTCATTCATGAAATAGTACTTCTTTTTGGCATGACCGTTAAATTTTTGTATCCCTCTCGGATAAAATTTAAAGAGCTTTATGAAATTTGTAACTTTAAGAATGCTTTAATTATAGATGTTTTTTCTCTCGAAATTGACCCCCTTTGGAATTTTAGTTTTAATAGAATTTTAGTAGGTACAACCCTTAGACAACTTTATTTGCTTTATGCTGGATTGAATCTATATAATATTGATAACAAAAATGATAATATTAGCTGGAAATTGAATAAGAGTAAGAAATTTAGTTCTAATTCTTTTTATAAATTTCTTAATTTCTCGGGTGTAGCTAATAACTCTTTTAAATTTATTTGGAAAAAAATGCTGCTCCTAAATCTGAAATTCATATAACATTTATTATCAATATACATATTTTTTCTTTTTAAAAATTCTATAGTATTTAGTTTTTCATGCATGATTAACCACAATTTTTGTACTTTGCATTTTGAAGATATTAAACATGCATACTATGATTGCATGGATATCTACTACATTCTGAGTAATACTCTCAAAATCTTTTATTCTAGTCTTACAACTAAAATTACTGATTGTGACTACTATTGGAATAATTTTATATTAAGTTTAAAATGGAAAATATTTTTTTACTTAGATACTTTATTCATTATAATCTGTTGGTATATTTGGTTTAAGAGAAATTAGAGAATTTTTAATAATAGTAGTAGTAATTTTAATAAATTAATTTTTATAATATCTTCATTTTGTTTTAATTGGATCTCAAATCCTAAATATAAATTAGCTAAAAATAATCATTTTAAGGAATATCTTAATAAGGTTAGTAATAATAGTAAGTTATTTAAACATGAAAACAATATTTTTACATTAATAATTGTAGCATTAACATTTTTTCAAACTTAAATGATGATTTCGCTAATTATCATAATATCCTTTGATCAAAGGAGCATATGGATAAGTTTTTAATTTGTTTTAGTTTTTATTTTTATTTTAGTTTTAGTTTGCTTTTTGTTTTAGTTTATAGTTTTTTAACTTCTTTTGACCATGCATTCTTTTTTAGTCTGTTTTCCATTTTTTATTGTTTTCTGTCTTATTATCTTAGCTTTGTATCTTTACTTTTACTTCATTTATACATATATATTTATATAAATTTCATTTATATTAATATATATGTATTATTCTTATAATCTTCTTTAGTTTCTTTTATAGATATAGGTTTTGGCTAGAAATGATGTTAGATTTTTTTTGCAGGTTCACAGGATTGCTGATGGCGGGATTGCTTTTTGCAGCGAGGAGTTCTTTTCAGTTTTTCTACATCTTCAGTGCAGCGTTCTACTTTCTAGATGATTCGCTATTACAACGAGGCGCTCTCTCCAGTTCTTCTGAGTCTACAGAATGGTGTTTTTAATCCTTGATCTTTCGCATCTCCAGTTCTTCTAAGTCTGCAGCATGGCGTTTCCTTCTCAGATGGAGCTGTCTTCTAGTATCATTGGCGCTGAGTTGCTTCATAGTTTTTTTAGGTACGTCTAACACCTCACTATCGAGCGGTGGCCTTAGCAAAACTTGATATTGGGGTGTAATGGACGGTGGCCTTGCCGGAGCTCATTCTAGGGGTACCTGTGTTTTTACTTTATTATCTGTACTATGATCAGCTATCTACCAGGCATGTTGGCAGCACCTTGTCTTCAGTGATATATACATATTTACATATTTTCTCTCCTCTATTCTAGAGGTTCACGCATTTTTTCAAAAAAATATACAATATTATAAATTACCCAACCTTAAGTTCACTCTCTCAACACTTTTCACTCTCTCCCTCCTTCTACAAACTCAAGAATAAGCACAGCCGCCACATAATGTAATTGATTTCAGAGCTACGAGTGACGATAGAGCGTGTCATTGGATCCGTTGAACTCGCAAAGGAGAGGGCTTCAAATCGGTGTAGGCGATAAGGTCTAGTTGTGTTCGGCCAGATGTGACATTTCACAATCGTGACTTGTGTTTCGATTTCGTGGAGATTAAGGAGGAATGAGTTGAAACGGAGAACACCATTGCATTGCTCTTGTCGAGGAACATCTTCCTGAATCTCATCATCTTTGGTCAAGGTTTAAGATGTGCGATCATTTCTGGTGAGCATTGGGCACGTGTGATAGAGAGTTATCGCACTGGTGGACGTATGACGATTGTTTGCACAAAAAATGAGCAAACACCTCCAAGTCGTATGATTTAGTTGATTATATGTTGTTCTTAATGATTTGGGTGATTTATGCAAATATATGAAATAGATAGACTAAACTGTAAAAGACACACAGATTTATAGTGGTTCGACCAGAATGTGCCTACGTCCACTTTATATGTTATTCTCCTTTACTCTTCGGATTACAAGTACAAAGCTTTTATTACAAGAGTATGAAAGTTGTTTGAAAGTTCTATCCGTGCTTGAGCTCTCAAACTTGTCTGCCATTGTTGTACCCCTACCCCTCTATTTATAGAGTGAGGCTGGGGGCAGAGGTCCTGGACGTATATAGCTGCTGGTGGGCCTGGGCTGAAGCAATCTGGCCTGGCAATGTTGGTCCGGTAGTACATTGGTTCGGTGGAGGTTGTTTTGGTGGAGGTTAGTCTGGTGGTAGATGGAGCAAGATGGTTCGGCAGTACGTGGAATATGTTGGCTCGGCAGGCATGGGACGTAGGTTTTGACCGGCATTGTTTGGAGAGGGTTTGGACCGGCATTGTTTGGAGAGGGTTTGGACCGGCATTGTTTGGAGAGGGAATGGTTCGGTATTGCTTGGAGATCGAGCTTGGACCGGAAGTGGAGCTTGGACCGACAATGCTGGGAGATGGGATGGTTCGGCATTGCTTGGAAACGCATCCAACATTTGCCCCCCAAAGTGGGGCGTATGCCAGCATATGTCGCGCTTTGTTTTAGCTTGGACAATCTCATCCGGCATGGTCATCCAGCCCTGGGTGCCGAACCAGTGGTCCGGTCGCTCCCATTTGTCTATAAGTAGGGGCGTCATGCTTTCGTTATTCCCTACCGAGTGTGATAGCCGAATTATCTGAGTGCCGAACCAAAGTTGACTGTTCCAAACAGCCGAACCAACCGGGCACCGAATCATACTTAACTGCCGAACTAGGTGAGTCTGAATTTGCCGAATGAACTTTTATGGCTGGACTACCGAATGGGACATAGGGTTCGAATACCGAATGAACTTTCGTTTTTGAATTGCCGAATGTAACTAGGGGATTCGAGTGCCGAATGGACCTTATATGCTTGATTTTTCATGTTTTGAATTACAAGTGACATTCCGGGCTACATATACTTGCATGTTTATATCCTCTGTTCTAACGATGTACTTTCTCGTGGTGCAGATAAATGTCTCGTAAAGTGGAAACTCGATCAGATAAAAAGAAATCCAAGGACGAAGAAGAGTCCACCGTAGTGCCCCCAGCTCAGCCAGGACCGGAACGTCATGGATCCACCCCGAGATCGCTAGTAGATGGGTATGGTCCTCAAGAGCTTCTGAATTCTCCGCCTGACTGCTTTCCTAGCTCCCTCAAAGAAGAGCAGCTTGATGTTATCTCCCGCTCCTTTGGGATTGATAGAGCACGCATGCTGTTACCAGGGAAGGGGGTCATGCCATATAATCCCCCTGAAGGATACATCGCTTATACTAGGTACCACTGCATGTGTGGGGCCATTTCTCCAATCAATGCTTAGATAGTTAGCTTCGTCACCTATTTGAAGGTGGCCCCTTTCCAGCTCCAGCCCAACTCCTACGTTATCTTGGTGTGCCTATTCGTGATTTTCCAGAGAAAGTACGGACGCCCCCTTCCAATCGGGAGATTCGGTACCTATATAACTTGAAGGGTTACAAGAAGGGGTCTCCATACATCAGCTTGGAATCGGCCGTGTCCTTCAAGCCGGTCCTGGACTTGTATTCAAAGTTCACCATGTTTAAGAAGGAGTTCTTCATCCAGGACGACTCCGTTTCTATCCACCGCTTCACCTCTGGCTGTAAGTTGAAGCTTATTTATAATTTCCGTTCTGACTGAAATGCTTCTTCTCATGTGTTTTTATTTCCTGCTAGCGACAGGTGGCTTTGCGGTCGTGGAGAACGATCACCTAGTTCAGATGGCCGCGGAGATAGAAGCCATTTCGGGAAGGGATAGGTCGGCTTCTTACCTGATCGGGAATGCCACTCTCCTGGGACATAACTTGATTCTATCACATCAGTCTGTGGTCAAGCAGAGGGATACGGCTGAGGAAAGGGCTGCTAAATCCAAAAGAGGGGCCACGACAAAGAGCAGCAAGAGAAAACCCTTCTCGATACCTCCAGTCGTCGGGGGGAAGAAGCTCAAGAAAACTGATGGACCCTCTCCCAGCACGTGCCCAGATGTTCCGGAGGAGGAAGGTGGAGAGGAGGAAAGAAGCGAGGAGGAGATCCCTTCAGGCTGACTGCTCGCGATACCGATTGGAGAGGGATGCTGTCGTTGCGAAGTTGCGGCTTCTGAGGCCCGTATGAGGGAGTTTGAGGAGAACGAGGGGATGATGGATGATATGCTGCAGGATATGTATTTTCGTACTTGGAAGCAGGGCAACCTATCCTGGATGGACGATTACCCCCGGGTCATGGCTAGGATATATCTCCGGGCTTTGGAGGAGGCCAAGGATGATGCGGATAAAGAGGGTGGCATGGCCTTCAGAATGGATGTGGTTACGGCCCAGTTCACTAAGGAAGAGAAAGTGGCCGTGAAGGAGGGCATGCGGTTGCTTGCTGCCGAGGAGGTAGGCGTGCAGTTGGGAGACGACGATCAAGGAACAGATGTTGGTAAGTCTTCCCTTTTAGCCTTTTCATAGCTTGGTTGCTTATCGTTTATCTAATAGATTCTTCTCCTGAATTGGATAGGTGGGACCTCTGGTCAGCATGCTGGGAGCTCTGATCCTGCGGTCAAGTAGATCTTGGGGGGTCGCAAGGATAGGGATGAAGTTCTGATGCTGCCGACTATTTTGGCTTGATCCGGATATTTTTGGTTTTACTTGACATTCTTGTATATACTAGTTCCAAAACATTGATGTACTTTCATGTTGTAATTATGTCATTGCAACGAACGACTTTATTTTTTACATGTAATTTTATAACATAAGCTGATTCTGTCATATTAGGATGCTGTCATTATTTTGATGTGTTGCATAGAAAATATAGCTGTGCATGTGCTAGTGATTCAATTGTGTTTCGATGTCAAGTTCTTGCTTAAAATATAATTTCATGTATTGCAATGTTAATGTGATGTGTGAATATATCAGAGCTACTTATTTGTATACAAGAGAAGAAAGTACCGCCCTTTTGATTTTTAGTTGTAGATGGTAGCTTTGAATGCCTTGTGTGATCGAACACGGGATGCAGTTGAGTGACCCGTCATCCAGCTGAGAGTTCTCATTCCCATTAGCGAGTGCATCCTATTTGGTGTCCTGTACTTTAAGGGTTGTTATAGAGGATAGGAGGAAAGTTTTTAAATAGAATGGAAATATAAGAAAAAGTAAAACTTCCAATCACGGAAGGCCTTCGATGTGCTTAAGTTCGTGGCAATCGGGTTTTGTAGTCACTTTCCCTAGCTGTGGGTCTTGGAGACATTTGTCACCCATCTTACGCCTTCGCAGGGAGTTTTCTTTTTTACCACAGCCGTACTTAAGACACATCGGAGTCGAGATGGCGCACAGTAACTACCCGGGCCATTATGGCCCGTAATCGTGGGTATTATTCGATTTACTGTGGCCGGCTAGCGCGGGTGCCGATCGTCAACTGTGAACTACCCCTGGCTGGCCACACCTTATGTTGGGGCTTATAATCGGTTCACGGTTGCCAGCGAGCCGAACGCCGTAATGAGCTGCCTCGGCTATAGTCGGCCTTCTCGGTGGCTTATAATCGGCTCATTACAGTTGGCTTTGAGGGCCGTCGCGAGCAATGAGTTAACCCGCAGCAGAGGGATGCTGGAGCAAAAGTGTCTCACTGGCGAGGGCATAAATTCGTATAGTACCTGTTAGGTCTTGTCCAGGTGAGGTTGTGCCGTGAAGTGTCCAGAATGGAAATGCCATTACACAGGATTTTGTTCAACGGAAAAGGATAAAGCTTAACAAGCAGCCAAGATATAAAGGAACAAGTTAAAAAGAGACAAGATTTTTAGAGTGGTTCGGCACGAAAATGCCTACGTCCACTGATTCTCTTTATTAATTCACTTCATATGGGCAGTACAAGTTAAGAAAAGTATCGACGAAGGTGTTGGACGTTCCATGCCCTCTGGAACACCTCTCCGTCCACTGTTGACAAAATATAAGCTCCATTGTGGAGATCTTTATGAATTACATAGGGTCCGTCCCAGATTGGATCTAGCGCTCTAAGGCGCGGAAAGATCCGTTTGAGGACCAGATCTCCTTCTTGTAAGCTGCGGTGTTTGACTTTGGAGTTGTATTGTGCTGCCACTTTTTGCTTGTGAGCTGCCGCTTTGAGTGCTGCATCGTTTCTTCTCTCTTCAATTAGATCCAAAGACATGTGGAGGAGTTCTTCGTTCTCTTCTGGGTTGTAGTGGATCCTACGGTGGGAAGGCATTATAGTTTCAACTGGGAGCATGGCCTTCGATCCGTATGCCAAAGAGAAAGGAGTATGCTCTGTTGATGTTCTGTAAGATGTGCGGTAGGCCCAAAGTGCCGTAGGAAGTTCATCCACCCAAGCGCCTTTTGATTTTTCAAGTTTCTTCTCGATTAGAGTTTTGAGAATTTTGTTGACAGCTTCAACTTGTCCGTTTGCTTGGGGATAAGCTACTGATGAGAAGTTTTTGTGAATTCCGTGCTCTTGGCACCAGTCGGTGAATTCCTCGCTGTCAAATTGAAGTCCATTGTCCGATATGACTTTGAGTGGAACCCTGTACCTGCATAAAACATTTTTGATCAAGAAGTTAATAACTTTTGCCGAAGATATTTTATTTAGAGGTTCCGCTTCCACCCATTTGGTGAAATAGTCGACTGCCACTATTGCATATTTGGCTCCGCCTCGGCCCATTGGCAGTTCGCCAATCAAGTCAATTCCCCATATTGCAAAGGGCCAAGGGATGGTCATCTGAGTAATCTCATTGGTTGGTAGTCGAGGGATCTTAGCAAATTTCTGACATCTGTCGCATTTTTTGACGAAATCCAAGGCGCCTTTGTTTAAGTTGGGACAGAAATACCCTTATCGAAGTATCTTCTTTGCCAGAGTCTGCCCTCCAGTGTGGTCTCTGTAACTTCCTTGATGGATGTTGGATAAGATTTCCTTGGCTTCCCTTCCAGCGACACACCTTAATAAGGGGTTAGAGAAGCCGCGCCGATAGAGGATGCCTTCTTGTATTGTGTAGCGGGAAGCACTTCTCAAGATTTTCCTGACTTTGTTACGCTCGTTGGGTAGTGTGCCATCTTGCAAGTATTTCCGGATAGGAGTCATCCAAGTTTCTTCTTCGATTGCAGCTATTAGATCCTCTTGTTCGAAACTTGGGGCTAGTTGTTTTGAGATGGATACTATTGCGGAAATGGTGATGTTCTTCATGCTAGCTTGCTTTGCCAGTTCGTCGGCCTCTCGGTTCTCCTCTCGAGGAATGTGTTTAATTAAATAGTGGTCCAACTGATCGAGTAGCAGCTTGGTTTTCTTTAGATATGCTGTGAGTCGTTCCCCTCGAGTCTGGAACTCTCCTAGTATTTGATTTACAATAAGTTGAGAATCACTATGGATACATAAAGAACCGACTCCAATCTCTAGGGCAAGTTCTAATCCGGCTATCACTGCTTCATATTCTGCATCGTTGTTGGTAGCAGCGAATTCCAACTTTAGGGCATAGTGCAGTTTCCTTCCCCTGGTGGTGATTATCACAATACCTGCCCCCGAGCCTTGTTCGTTTGATGCTCCATCTACAAAGAGATTCCACTTGATATCTTTTGTTATTTCAGATCGATCTTTACCTTCGTTGGTAGTGAATTCGGCAATGAAATCAGCCATGGCTTGTCCCTTGATGGCGGTGCGAGGGTAGTAGGTGATATCATATTGACTCGGTTCAATGCACCATTTAAGTAGTCGCCCAGAAGTGTCGGGGCGATGGAGCACCTGCCTTAGCGGTTGATCGGTTAAAACTTTGATGGAATGCGATTGGAAATAGTGTCGCAATTTCCGTGACGTGATTAGCAAACAGTATGCTAGCTTTTCAAGTCTAGGGTATCTGGCTTCTGCCCCTGTAAATCTTTTGCTTACAAAGTACACGGGCCGCTGCGCGCGGTTGTCCTCTCTCACCAAAGCGGCGCTTAAAGCATGGGACGATACAACAAGGTATAGGTATAGTTCTTCGCCTTCATTTGGAGTTGAGAGTACTGATGGTCTCTGAAGGTGTTCGATTGGGTTAAGGAAGGCTGTTGAGCATTCGTCAGTCCATTCGAACTTTCCTTTGTCTTTCTTTAGTGCTTCGAAGAAAGGGATGCATTTGTCGGTTGCTTTAGAGATGAACCTGCTTAGGGCGGCCACCTTCCCGTTTAGGCTTTGCATCTCCCTTTGAGTGGATGGTATCTTGATATCTTGCAAAGCCTGGACTTGTTCGGGGTTTGCTTCAATCCCCCTGGCATGGACGATGAATCCCAATAACTTTCCTAACGATACTCCGAAGGAGCACTTTAGAGGATTCAGCTTCATTCCATATTGGCGAAGTACTTGAAACATCTCGTCCAGGTGGTTTATATGATCGTTGGCTTTCCTCGATTTTACCAGCATGTCATCCACATAAACTTCCATAGTTCGTCCTATTAGTTCTGCAAACATCTTGTTGACGAGGCGCTGATAAGTAGCTCCGGCGTTCTTAAGTCCGAAAGGCATTACTCTGTAGCGGTACAATCCCCGGTCAGTGATGAAACTAGTGTGGTCTTGATCGGGGGCGTGCATAGGGATCTGGTTATATCCTGAGTATGCGTCCATAAAGGATAAGAGTTCGTGTCCGGCTGTGCTGTCCACGAGTCGATCGATTCGGGGGAGTGGGAAGCAGTCCTTTGGGCAAGCGTCATTTAAGTTGGAGAAGTCGATGCATGTTCGCCACTTCCCATTAGCCTTCTTTACCAGTACCGGGTTGGCGATCCATTCTGGGTAGATGGCTTCTCGTATGAAGTTATTGGCAAGTAGGTTCTTTACTTCTTCCTCGAGGGCTGCTGATCGTTCTGCCCCCATTCTTCTCTTTTTCTGCTTTACTGGCACCTTGGTGGGATCGATGTTCAGTACGTGGCATGCTACGTCTGGGGGGATTCCAGTCATGTCAGCGTGCGTCCATGCAAATACATCCAAGTTGTGGCGAAGAAAATCAACGAGTTGATCCTTCAATTCCGCTCCTAACTGAGACCTGACTCTCAGCAGTCTACTTGGGTCGTGTTTGCCCACAGATACAAATTCCATAGCCTCTGCAGGCTCGGTGGTGGCCTCCTCCTCCTTGTCCCTGGGGTCTAATTCGTTGAAAGGATCACTGGTATATCGAAGAGGAGGGACTTTCTTTAATTGCTATGATTCCAAGTTTTTCTTGCAGAGAGAAGTCTCTGCATCCTTCCCTTTATCCTTCCCACGGTTATTGCGAAGTTCAGTTACATAGCAATCTCGAGCGGCGTCTTGATCTCCCTCTATTTCTCCTATTCCGTTATCTGTTGGAAATTTCATCTTCAGGCACCACGGGGCTAGGACAATTTGGAAGTCAGACAAGGCTGGTCTTCCTAAAAAGGCGTTGTAGGCCAAGTGGTTCTCTATTAGCACAAATGTTTGTTTTCGCACAACGGAGCGGGGATGACTTCCTATTTCGACAAAGAGGTCCAGTTGCCCGAGGGGCATCCTCGCATTTCCAGTGAAGCCATGTAGCGGTTTGCTGCAGGGATACACATCCTTCATTGACAGCTTCATTTTGTCGAAAGCATGCTTGAATAGGATATTTACCGAGCTTCCAGTGTCTACTAGAATTCGAAAAACCTTGGCTGGACCGAACCAGGCAGAGATGACCATAGGATCCATGTGAGGGTACTGCCTTCCCTCTAGATCACGCCTACTGAATGTGATGTCATCATTCTCTTTCCGTTTCGGGTGGCGTTCTTCTATAACAGAATTAACGTAGCCTTCATTGTTTCTAAGTGACTTACCGTATCTTTCCATCTCTGCCCAGATTCCGTCGGCGATGTGTGGTCCTCTTGATATGGTAAGGACCACTATCTTCTCTTGACTGGAGCCGCTGGTGTTGCGATTTCCTCCGCCTACTTCCGGGAGGGGTAGCCCTAGATTCTCATTGGCAGGAGTTGAAGTCCTGTTCTGACCTTTCACATAGCGCTCCAGTCTCTTCCTTCTAATGTGTTCTTCAATCAAGTCCCGGAGATGATGGCATTCATTGGTGTCATGCCCATGAGATTCGTGGAAGCAGCAGAACTTTCCAGACTTAATTGCATTATCTGATTCCTTCTTGTGCGGGGGGCGCTTGTATCTAACTTCGTCTTGGGTGGCAAAGAAGATGTTTTCGATTGTTTCATTTAAAGGAGTGTAAGAGTCAAATCTTGGTCCTGGCCTATATAAACGCTTTTCTCCCTTCTTGCCCCCAGCACTATCTTTGGAGTCATTTCTTCGAACGTCCTTTGCTACTGCGGGTGCGTTGCCATGAGCTGCCTTGGTTTGTTGCCCTGTCTGCCTTTCAATGGCAGCGTCTTCAAGTTTCATATATTTCCCGGCTTCATGGAAGAAATCGGGTAAGGTAGCTGGCTTTTCTTTCGTTAGTCTCCTAGCAAATTTAGTATCCGGATGTACACCACTGCAGAGGGCCATTAGGATAAGTTTCTCGTCGGCATCTTGGACTGCGGCCGCTGTGGCGTTGAATCGGGTTAGATATTGTTGCACCGTCTCTCCGGGTTTCTGTTTGATATTA
The DNA here is from genome assembly GCA_030765085.1 of Allium cepa. NCBI lineage: Eukaryota > Viridiplantae > Streptophyta > Magnoliopsida > Asparagales > Amaryllidaceae > Allium > Allium cepa. The sequence goes on from CM060931.1 coordinate 466,734,990, forward strand.
GATAAGGAATAAGCGTCCTTGGGTTGTTCCACATGAATGCGGAACTGGCTGATGAACTTTTCTTTCAACATTTTCCATGAGCTGATGGACCCTTGGGGTAGGTGGCAGAACCAGGAGGTAGCTAGATCTGCCAAGAATAGTGGGAAGCATTTACACAACACTCCCTCTGTTGCTCCGCTCATGAGAATATATTGTGTGTATCTCTGCAAGTGTACAACGGGGTCAGAGGTTCCCTTGTAAGGTTCCATTGTTGGCATTTTCCATTCCCGGGGGATGATGGCAGTTTCGATATTGCGGGTGAAGGGGCTGGTTACCCTAGCGCCTATCCCCCGATCCCTTTGGTCCCGTCGGACGCACTCTCTGAACAATCGCACCATCCTTTCATCAGAACTTGGAGCAGATAGAAATGAGTTTGGTTCTTCCCTGCGGGATTGATTCCGTCCAGATGACCTGTAGGGATGGTATCGTCTATCACTCCTAACATTCTCCAATGGCTGCCTCTGGTCTTCCGGGGGCACGCTGGGGTCAGCCATAGTTGGCCCTTGCCTTGATCTTCCCATGCTGGGTTCTGTTCTTAGCACTTCCTCGGGTCCAACTTCGGCTGGACTCCAGCTCGGCCCCGTCTATTGGTGTTTCCATGGTTAGGTAGCGTGGCAGGCTCAGCTACATCCGACCCCTGCCTGGTACCTCCCCCGTTGGGTTCAGTTCCAAGTGTTTCCTCGGGTCAGAATTCAGGCAGAATCCGGGCTCGGCTCCTACCATTACTGTTTCTGTTGTTAGCCTCTTCGAAGAAGAAAGACCTTTGTCGCCTCCCAGATCCTCCAGACCGGGACTCACCCCATGATTCAGTGTTGCGGTTGGATTCTTCAGCATCCCTTAAGCATGACATGAGTTGGTCCACCAAGGCTTCTTGTTGAGATGCGAAGCGGTTAGTTACTTCAGCCACAACCCTGTCCAGATCCGTCCTTGTAATTGGTTGTTCCGTAGCAGGGGCTGTCGTATTTGCCTGATTTCCATTTGCTGTTGGAACCAGACGATTGTCTTGATTTCTGATCACCGGATCTAGGATACTGCTAGTTGCGATGTTCTTTCCTTTGTTAGCATCTTTCTTCCGTCCGGGAGGCATGTTTTCCAAGTAATGAACGATGCTGATAGGAAAAGGGTTAAGCGGGGGGTCTTGAGTTTAGTTCTCAGTGAAAGCACCAACAATGTTTGCACAAAAAATGGGCAAACCCTCCAAGTCGTATGATTTAGTTGATTATATGTTGTTCTTAATGATTTGGGTGATTTATGCAAATATATGAAATAGATGGACTAAACTGTAAAAGACACACAGATTTATAGTGGTTCGGCCAGAATGTGCCTACGTCCACTTTATATGTTATTCTCCTTTACTCTTCGGACTACAAGTACAAAGCTTTTATTACAAGAGTATGAAAGTTGTTTGAAAGTTTTATCCGTGCTTGAGCTCTCAAACTTGTCTGCCATTGTTGTACCCCTGCTCCTCTATTTATAGAGTAAGGCTGGGGGCAGGGGTCCTGGACGTATATAGCTGCTGTGGGCTTGGGCTGAAGCAATCTGGCCTGGCAATGTTGGTCCGGTAGTATGTTGGTTCGGTGGAGGTTGTTTTGGTGGAGGTTGGTCTGGTGGTAGATGGAGCAAGATGGTTCGGCAGTACGTGGAATATGTTGGCTCGGCAGGCATGGGACGTAGGTTTGGACCGGCATTGTTTGGAGAGGGTTTGGACCGGCATTGTTTGGAGAGGGTTTGGACCGGCATTGTATGGAGAGGGAATGGTTCGGTATTGCTTGGAGATGGAGCTTGGACCGGCAATGCTGGGAGATGGGATGGTTCGGCATTGCTTGGAAACGCATCCAACACGATGCTTTGACTCTTACCCCTACATGTCCCTATACAGATTGGTGTATAGTTGAGAGGCTGGCCATGAAATCAAAAAATAGGTTATCGGTTATAGTCACCTTCGAGAAGGGAGATCGTTACATTCAGCATTCGAGCTGAAGGTTAAGCGAGAACCTTGGCTTTGGTGGTATATAACTCATTAAGAGATAAGGTAGCCCTAGCATCAGTTGAGTGTATTACATGTATAAGAGCGTATTTGTATTTGTCATAAACGTATGCCTTAAAGGTAATTCCAACAATGAAAATTAAAAGATATACTTATATAAGTATAGGTTGACAGTGTAGTTCAATTAATGTAGAGATTGATGATGTTCATTTCTTACACCTCGTTAATTAGTTTAGCCGTGCTCAGGCAGTTTATGATCATTGCTATCATTTGTAGAATGATTTGACATGCTCAACCAGTTTATGAGCAGTTTTACCTTTTTACTGCATGGCTTGGATGGTAATTGTAGGAACATTGAAACGAACACCTTGTGAATTAAGTTTCATAAATTGATTATAAGGTTCGATGGTTGTAATAACCCGCACCTCAACAGGCTCGAATTTCGACAAAAATTGAAGCCCAAGTCCACTGGGGTACGAACTATTGGTTTTGGTAGCATGTAATAAACATAAGTATATCTAAGATCGATCAAATAAAACTCACAGCGAAAAGAAAGGTTAATAAGATCAAATACCAATCGAGGCTACAACTTCTGAACACATCTGCATCCCACGATCCAACGCCTTACCAAGATTGAGCATGAAAAGGAATAACCCTCCGTCGACCGTCATGTCAACTCCAGTGACCCGTCCCTCTTAACTTATTCCATGGGTTGTTATAAGGAGAGGGTCAAAATAGCTTTTTGGTGACTGGAAAAGTTACATACATTACCAATAACATAAACTTATACTGATGTGGCTTCTATTTAATGTTAGTCCATTGTTCATTAAGGTTTGCGCGTATGATATGTTAATCCTTACCTAAGGCATGGTTACACGTGTACACACATCTATATATGTATGTATATAATCCTAAGCAATTACCACCTAAAGTTCTCTGTCCACTTAATACTTCTTAACTAAGAAAGAGGCAGACCAATGGCCATTTAATAACTCTATCCCAAGCGGGTCAGCTTTTGATACCAAATGTAGCGGTCATTCTAAATAAATCAACCCTATGGACCGCCTAACCTCCACACATGGTTTACCAACTTACGATTTAACCTTCGTGCACTACCGCTCTTCCAAATAAATCGTTAGTCTCCTCTATAAACCCGAATGTTATCCCAGTCGGGAATCCTAATGCAATGTCGTCTACGATGTGAGGTAGTACCCTTTAACCACTTACTACCTTTTCTACAAGGAATTAGGTAGACTTTGCTCATTCAAGACCTACAAAATAGGTAGGTCCTCGTCATTTAAGACCTAACCCCCAAGGCGGATCCTTATAAGATACTCCTTAATTGGCATTGTAAGGAATCAAGTTAGGTCACTTAGTACTTTTCCTAAGGAAAGAGGTGGACCTTACCGTAGCCACTTAATACATCCAACCTAAAGCGGACCCATGCTAAAGATTCCTCCTATCATATCCGTGACAAAATCTTGACATAAAACCCGATTATGACATCTCACATTAATCCGACTATTCATATGTACCCGTGCTAGATTGACTAGGCAGTTTTACTTTATAGAATTTGGGATTAACCTCACGTCTACTAAAATTATTTATTATAGGCGATGTCCCGCATTAGCCTGGAAAGCTACACTGCTAGTAGCCAGATTCAACTGAACAGACTTCCATGTAGCTTTGGACTAACCTCGCATGCCTATAACTTAGTCGTAACTTATATGTATATCCACTATATACATACATCATCTTATTAGAATAATAATTGAGGCCATATAAGGTATTTCCTTATTAAGCCTCTAATTAGGGTTTAATTTTTCTAATTGATCCATTTATTCATATTTATCTTCATTTTAGTTTGTATGACTTACACACTTTTATTCTTCCTTATCTCCTCATAATTTTGTCATTAAGTTCATTAATTAACTCCATTAATATTGTTGTGACTATTTAAATCCTCATAATTCATATTTTATTCATGGCACTATCAATGCTTGTTTATTTCTAAAGTTACACACTTGTAACTCTTCTGCCCCTTTGTTTGTACATTATATATCTATTTAACCTTTACATTTATTTGCACATTAATTGTCTATTTAACTTTCCCTTCTTTATTTCTAATTATTCTCACATATTGACCGTACACATTTATGTAGTATTAATCGTAATTTTCTATTTGGATTTAGCACAGTTATACGTGTTATATGCATTTAATTTCATTTATTACTCTTTTATCATTCTATTTTGATTCATCTCTAATTAGGATATTTTTCATAATCTAATCTGTGGAAACCTTCCCTTTTAAAATGTTTAATGTTACATTTTTCCATTGGTTAACCAAAATAAGTGGTCCCATTGTTTGAAATAACAAGAAATTATTAAATCTTCCTTTTCTTTTGAAACAAAAGGTGTAAACTACAGGGTGAGATTCCAAACCTTACACATCTCCTTCTATTTCTTTGTACTTATATTCCTGGTCAAATCAAACACCACACTTTTCCAATATAAATAAGAGGTTCGATAAACCTATGGAATTTAACGGATTACACATTCAATGGATTTAAATACAAAAACTTTCTCATTACAATGAAATTATAACACTTAGCTCATATCAACACCCTTCAATACAAATATAGATCTGAAATCAATTCTATAAATTACTAATTGGTAGATCTGAATAATTTCTCATTCAATTCATATTCAACTACCAATATCCAAACACAAATTTACAGATCTGGGTGTAATTAACATTTCTATTCAATTTTGCAGAATATGTAGGCAGTGGATCATACATTAACATTTTTAAGCCCACAACTCTAGATCTTTAATCAGGCATAATAATCAAACAAAATCCAAGGAGATAAATTATCATGTTAGAAATAATTCACATAAATTTCTCACTCGCTATTTTTAGACTTCCCAAACTTTCAGATCTAAATCTGATTGTCTGATGAACCGCTTTCCCTTTCTAGTTTAAAGTTTGTGTATACAAAGAAATGTACATAACGTTAGAATCATAGATCTGAGAAGAGATTGGGATTTAAGGAAAGGTATAGATTTGTTAAATTGAGATTTACCTCATTGTTGCGCTACGCTATTTTGTACGATCTTCTCTTCCACTTATTTTATTATTTTCTGATTCTCTCTAATCTGTTATTATTTGCAGTCTATTTTTGGGGAAGAAGGTAGAGGAGAGAAAATAGCAGCGTTTCGCTAACTACATCAGAATATATGAAAAGAGAAGTAGGGTTTGGACGTATATTTAAGAGGCTACAACAAATAATAAGCATTACATTTAGAACTGAATAGTCAAGGCCGTTGGCCGAGGTTCAACCTCGGCCTTTCAGTGTCCAAACAGTCGACTGCCTTCGTTTAACTACCCCAATCCAGGGGTCGACCGGTGGTACCCGACCATTATCCATTAATTTATTCCTATTTTAATTTTTCATTTATTTTCGTTTTGATTTCGTTCTTCATCTGTAACTTCTTCGTTTGGACTTCAATCGCAACACACCAAATATGAAAGTTGCTCAGAATTTCGCCATGAACATAATGGTACAGGTTTCATGATCAAATTCCATCGTTTACACATATTTCATATTAGAGCTTAATTAACCCATTAACTAATTAAACAACTAACCATAAAATATTAAGGGTGTTACATTCTTCCGCCCTTAAAAGAATTTTGTCCCTGAAATTATACCAATGACTAAATCATGATTCCAAATCAATTAGTGTACAACCAACTTTACAACCAATGTGCACAAGTGCATAGTGTATCATACATAAAAACATGCATGCAGAATGATTCTAAATCAGGCCTTCCTATATGAGTGTTTTCTCTTTTTTAAACATTTTTGAAAATATGGTGCCAACAATTTATATATATACTGGCAGGCCTACATGTTTGCTGATTTTATAAAATTATTTCATCAAAAATCCCTATACTCCTATGAATAGAAGTAGGGTGCACCCAATTTGCATTCAATTTCTCCCAATCAAAAATCTAACGCATCGGAAATATCGTTTCCTAAATGTTACTTATATGCTTGGAAAAGGAGTTTAGGTGAAGACTCCATATTCTTATCTATTTTACAAACTACCAATCCCAGTTATTCAGTGGAAATACCCTCGTTGCTCCAATTTTTTTCCAAAATTTCCACATACAAAATGCATATGGATGCTCGTTTTCAAGCTCTAACATGGAATTGAATCCAAAAATGGACTCTAGCGTGTCGTCGACAAGGTATGGAAATAGAAATTCCAAGGCTAAAACAGCTTTTCCCTTATTATCGTTTTGCGTTATATTGTATCGTCGATCCTAATGCACTGCTAAATTCACATTTTCTAATTTATTTACCTTCTCTACGCTTAATATGTGCTCTTCAATAGTTAGAAATTCCATAAAAAACCCTTTCGCTTTCTAATTTTGTACGTCGCTTGAAAAATAAGTTTACCCAAATACTCAGAAGCAAAACTTTCCTTTCAAACCAATTTGGAAAAAAGTTCCAAAAACTTATTTAGATAGCAAGAATAAAAGTTGTTTTTCAAGCGATTTTTAAAGTATTTGTCCTTTACTAAATATTCTACAGTTCAAGCCATACTTTAGCATAGATGGAAGCTTGTTATTCACTAATGCATAATCTCCACTCTAATACTTCACAGTTATTTTTTGCCTTTAACTTTTATATTTTCATTTTGAAATGTCAATTCATATATTATGTTACTACAACAACTCTCAAAGAGATTTGTACATTTTAGCTTTCAACGAACAATAAAAATGAACTGTAATTCTCGAACAATCTTTGTTGTCTTTATCTTGCTAAAATTTACTATTTTAATAAACTTCCAGTCTTACATTGCATTTACCGTTGGTTAAGTGCTTTTATGAGATTTTTCTATTTACATTTCATGTTTCCATAATACATATAGGAGCGATCTACATGCCCAACACAGTAAAATAGATAGATAGGAACACATCTCATAACATACTATACGCGCCTTTTCTATATAGAAAAAATAAACAGTTACTACCCAACAAATCCTAAAAATAGAGAAAACAAAAAATGCTAGAAAGAAACTATGGGAGGGACCTTTTCCTGAACCGGCTCCCCAGAAAGGATCACTTCATAAGACATAGGTAAGTAGGTGGCAGTAAGGAAAGTAGCTATGGGGAGTGCCAACACAGGAGCTAATGCAGTTGATCACGATAGCCTTAACCAATTAACTGATGTTAGTACCTTAGGCATTGGTTTTGATGACAACAATCATATGACGTTATATAAAATATAGATGCTAATGTTTTTATCAAGTTATACATAGTATATAGTGCATGATATTAGACACGTGTTGGTTAAAAAGACTGTACAGTATCAAGAGGAGATTCAATAGGCGGATATAGAGATTCAAGAGGCGGATATAGAGATTGAAGACTCATGAGTTTTGAAGATTCAAGATATCAAGATAAGTTATAGAGTCATAGATTATTTTGTTAAAACCCTAGTAGCACTTCTTTGATCTCTTCCATTTTTCAAAAAGGTAAATCTATTCTCTAATTTTAAATGATTTTCAAATATCCTGGTTTTCAAAAATGATTTTTAAAGAAACCTTGTTTTCAAAATGATTTTTCAAACATCTTTTCAAAATTGTTTTCAAATGATTTTTATATTTATTTTTATTAACAAGTTTATTATTTTTGAGTAACTAAGATTTTAAGCATTTTATATTTTAATATACTTTTAATCTATTATATTTTGATATAATTTAATTTTATGCTTCATAAATATTTATAGTATTTAAAAGTATATTTTGAAATTTATTAACACTTTGATTTTAAATATATACTCACTTATACTTTAAATATATTATTTTCAAAAGAAATTCATATTTAGATACTTTATATATTAAAATATTTCAAATAACTTTATAAAGTTTTCTTAAGTTTTATTATGACTAGAATGTGCATAAACAATATTTAAATGATTTTGCAAAGCATCAATTTTTTTTACAAAACTTAACAATTTTAAAATAATTTTATTTAGTGGTTTTTCAAAATTACAAAGGATATGTCGACATATCCCCCATCATGTATATCGACATATAGCTGGGAATTTCAAAATTCAAATTTGAATGGAAGTGTCTTTTCATCATCTCCTCGCAATTGGATTTGCTGTTATTTCTCTATAAATAGGGGTTTTCCAAACGACTTTTTGTTAACTACTTTCTTATATTTTGTCTCCTCTTTCACTCTTTTGATTTCTAAAAAAATTCTACTCTAAATATTTACTCAAAATATTCTTAAATTCAACTAGAATCAAATTCAAACTCTATTGATTTGATTCCCTACCATTTCTTCTTTGATATCTCCCTTCTCTCTCACTCAAATCAAGATCAAAGTACTATTAAAGAGATTATAGGAACATTTGTGTTCAAGATAAAGAAATTGAGTCTGTAAACTCTATCAAATTATACTCTTATACTCTTGTGTGTGCCTAGTGTCCCTGAAATCCAAGTGGGTGTGCTTCTTTCTCGTCTGAATCAATTGGGTGTGCTTGGTGTCCCATTTGAATCCAAGTGGGTATGCAAGTGTCCCATCCAAATCCAGTGAGTGTAACAGAGCTCGAAAAATCTAGAGGGTGTGTCTCATAGCCTTGAAATCAAGATTGTATAAACTTTGTTATTTGAAAAGACATATATATAAAAAAATTGTATGGGATTGGATGTAAGGTAACTCCGAACCATTATAAAAATTCCTAGTGTGATCTCTCCAACCCTTTACTTTTTATTTTTACTGCATATATATATGTTTGTGTTTGCATCTGTGATTGTTGATTTGACATTGTTTAATTATAATCTTAAAGAATTTAAAAAGATTCCCAAAAATCAGTAAACACTATTCACCCCCCTCTAGAGTTAAATTAGCCTTAAGATTCATCTCCCACAATAACATTTGGTATTAGATCAAGCACTGGTTTTCAAAGTATTCATAATTTTGATTTTTGAAAAGTTTAAATGGCTAAAAACACTTAGTAACACCACCGGTAACACCTTTGTCGAAGAACAATCTACTACTGGACCCTCGTTTTTTAATGATAGTAATTACACATATTAGTCGTGTAGAATGAAAATTTATTCACAATCAACTGGTTTAGATATTTGGAATGTCACATGATGGACTGTTGACCAAAAATCACTTGCGCAAAGTAACTCCAAAGCCATGAATATATTTTTTCATTAGATAAGAATGAATTTGATATAGTTTCTATTTGTAAGTATGCATATGAAATATAGAGAACACTGCAAGTTACACATGAGGGCATTAGTAAAGTCAAATAAACCAAAATCTCAATGTTAACAAATCAGTTTCAATTATTTAAAATAAGTTCAAACAAGTCCATTTCTGATATGTATGGTAGATTTCAAGATATAATACATTCACTAATTGCATTGGGTAAAAGTTTTTCCAAAGAGGATCAAGTTAGAAAAATCCTCAATTCACTTACTCCTGAATAGGACCAAAAGTCTCTTGAGATTGAAGAGGCTAATGACATTAGCACTCTAAAAATTGAAGAGTTAATTGGCAATTTAATGTCATTTGAAGCACAGATGCAAGGTAGGAGAGAAAACAAGGCAATAGAGATGAAATCCATTGCTTTTATGCCACAACAAGCGGTCTGGATTCAGACAACAATGACGATAAAGAAATTGCCTTTATGACTAGAAATTTAATAAAAAAAATTAAATACAGAAAGATGAATAATCTCGGGAGAAAATATAACAAAATCTAGGAAGTTGAAGTCGAAATGTTAGATATTTTAACTGCAATGAATTTGGCCATATGCAGAGAGACTGTCCCCAACTAGAGAAACAGAAAAATTCACCAAATACTGATTCGTTCAAAAAATGGAGAAGGGCTTATACTTTAGCCATAGAAGATCATATGCTTCCTCAAGTGATAATGACCTAGATACGAAAAGTGCTAATATGTTCTTCATAACAATAATCAATTCAGAAAAGTTTGAAGAATGGAGCAAAAAATAGGTACGCGTTTAAAATTTAAATTTTGAATTTTGAATGGAGTTTTTGGTGGCTTTTGGTTGCTAGGAATAATCTATAGTTTAATAGTAATATTGGATGAATCTAGCCCATATATATATATATATATATTTTAAATATTTTATAAAATTTATTTTACGATATAATATTAAAACAATATAAAATATATGTATATTTTTAATTTTAAAATTATTTACTACATATATAGATTGGTAATAATTAAAGGATCATTATATGTTTACGCATATACAAACAAATGAGAATAATTTATTCAACTCTTAATTGAAAATCATAGGCTATATGTTGAGATATCCCTTATGCATATGTCGACATATGCACATAAATTCAAATTTTAAAATTTCATTTCAAATTCAAAATTTGAAATTCCTCCACCTTTTCACCAACTCCAATGTCCTGAAAAGATGTCCCTTGACCAAATTAAGATGTACAATGATTCTCTATTTGATTATTCTATCTCCATCCATTCATTTCACTCTCATTTCTGAAAAATTCAAAAATCCATTATCTCTCCTATCTCTTTAAACAATTCATTATTGACATCCTCAAGCAATACTCCTAAATCTACAAGACTTTCTAAGAAAATCAAAGCTATCTTTTCAATGATAACAATGCAATGCAAGCTTATATGGAATATGTTTCTTTTGGAAAAGTCTCTTCCAAAAGAATCGCCAATTTTGAAGAATTTTCTACATATGGTCTTTATGATCTTTGTGTTCAAAATGAAATCCTTGGTTTGATTGGTGCTTCTCAAAATGATTTTGTACATTTTCCAAATTTGTAAAGATGTTTGATGCAAATTTGAAAGGAAAGATTAATGATGGAAATGAAGATGAAGTTTAGAGTAGCGTTAAAGACACTCAAATTGTTTTAAATGGTGAAATTTTAGGTAACATTCTCGGATGCAAATCTAGTGGAATGGACCTTTCGGATTTTAAATTTGATATTCAAAATCGTGAAGTTCTTTATGATATTTTTGAAAGTAATGATGATTTTGAGTTCAAAAACAAAAATTTACGTCCTAAAGCAAGAATTTTGAGTCTTCTTGCAACGAACCATAACTCCGAGGATGGGTAATTGTAATAACCCGACTCAAAAAGTTTTCAAAGCACCATTTGCAATTTATGGTTACAATATAAACTGGTCACAAGTTAGTTTGGATGAATTCATTTCTAATAATAACTCTAGGCATGAAAAAACACTCTTCTATTGTGTGTATCTCATTAGAATATTCACATATTTTAGTGTTGACCTAAGAGGAGTGGAAACTATTCCTCAAAAATTTTCGACAAGGCCAACATCTTTCTCATGCAAATTTCACCCATATTTGAGCCTTATAAAACACTAGTGGAAAAGGAAGAAAGATTGGCTTGGGAAGAGAAGCGTGAAATAAGAGAAGAGGAAGAAGAAAAAACCGAAATGGAGGAGGAGGAAGAAACTTCTTTAGAAAGTATCGAAATGCCATCTCATTTGATTTTCTAGTTTTTAGTTTGAATTATCTTAGTTTTAATCTATGTATCTTTATGTTTATCTTTGAAATTCCATGTATTCATCTATGATCATCAATGAAATCAAGTTCCTGGCTGTTATATATTGTCATTAGTCTCTAGAAATCCATAAAAGCACAATAGTTTAGGCTAATTACAAAAATATAGCAAGATAATTATTTTCGTAAAAAATGGTGCATATGTGGACATATGTATAACCTATATGTTGACATATGTATAACCTATTTGTTGACATATAACCGGCTGAAACAAAAAAAAATTAATTTTCAAAATATAATAACTACCAAACACTTATTCATTTCAAATGACTTCTCGCCCCTATATAAACCTATTCACTTTAAAAAAGCATAATTTCCACTCTCTTTCTTCTCCCTTTCCAATTACAAACTTAACTTTTCAAAATTATGTGAAAATCTTGAAAAATCCCTTCAATTGTTTAAGAATATTCTTACTTTTATCCTTAGAAATCAAAGACATGTAGAATTGAGTCAAATACATATGATAAAAGAACAAAAAAGCATTTTGATGCAATTGGATGGAAGATTTCTTCCCTTATCAAAGATGAACCAACCAATAATCCAAATTGTGCCATCAACAAAGACAATAAAGATTGGGATGCCATTAAAGCAGATAAATTTTTTGGTTTTGATGGTTGGGTAGAAGTTCCTAGGCAAATTTAAAGTAATTGCTTTGCTTTATTAAGATTTGATTAAGTTTGCATAATAAAGTACTATACTAGAAGAAGACGTATGGATTGGTGTGTAACTTATTTATGATTAGTTGTGATTTGGGTTTGACTTTGGTTTGATTTATGTTTGTATTGGATTGAATTGAAAGTGTGTATGTATTGACTTGGATTGATTTGAATGAATGTACGTATTGGATAAAAGTAGTTAATGAAATTGGTTTGTATTATCACTTCTTATTTACATATAAATCAAAAATATTATCCTTATCCCTTTTATATATAATATAGTACCTTAGTTAGGGTGAGTTTTGGTTATATTTCCATTGATGACAAAGGGGGAGAAATGTATAAAATATCCAAGCATAGATTAAGGGGAAGTTTTTATAACTCAGGAGAGTTATATCATATTTTATAAACATGGATGTGATCATCAAAAAGAGGGAGATTACTAGTGCCTTAGGCATTGATTTTGATGACAAAAACCATACGACATTATATAAAATATAGATACTAATATTTTTATCAAGTTATAAATAGTATATAGTGCATGATATTAGACAGGTGTTGGTTAAGAAGACTGTACAGTATCATGAGCAGGTTTAAGAAGCTGATATAGAAATTCAAGAGTTATGGATTGAAGACTCATGAGTTTTAAAGAGTCAAGATATCAAGATAAGTTATAGAGTCGTAGATTATTTTGTTAAAACTCTAGTAGCACTTCTTTGATCTCTCTTCCATTTTCAAAAAGGTTTTTAAAATATTCTCTGATTTTAAATGATTTTTAAATATCCTAGTATTCAAATGATTTCTAGCGAAACTATGTTTTCAAAATGATTTTTCAAACATCTATTCAAAATTGTTTTCAAATGATTTTTACGCATACTTTTATTAACAAGTTTATTATATTTTGAGTAATTAAGTTTTTAAGCATTTTATATTTTAATATACTTTTAATCTATTATATTTGATATAGTTTTTAATTTTATGCTTTATGAATATTTATAGTATTTACAAATACATTTTGACATTATTAATACTTTGATTTTAATATATATTCACTTATTCTTTATACATGTGTTATTTTAAAAAGAAATTCATATTTAAATACTTTATATATTAAAATATTTCAAAATAAATTTATAATTTTTTTTAAGTGTTATTATGACTAAAATGCATATAAACCATAAATGATTTTGCAAAGTAAAATATTTCACAAAACTTAACATTTTCAAAACAATTTTTATTAGTGATTTTTCAAAATTACAAAGGACATGTTGGCTTATCCTAATCATGTATGTCAACATATAGGCTGGGAATTTCGAAATTCAAATTTGGATGGAAGTGCATTTTCGTCGTATCTCTTCATGAATGGACATGATTGTTGTTTCTCTATAAATAAGGGTTTTCCGAACAAATTTTTGTTAGTACTTTCTTATATTTCTCTCCTCTTTCACTCTCTTAATTTCTAAAATAAATTCCACTCAAAATCGTCTCAAATTCAACTAGAATCAAATTCAAACTCTATTGGTTTGATTCTTTACTATTTCCTCTATGATCTCTCTGATCTATCTCATCTCTCCTACTCAAATCAAGATCAAAGTGATATTCAAGAGGTTATGGGAATATTTATATTCAAGATAAAGAAATTGAGTTTGTAAACTCTATCAAATTATACACCTATACTCTTGGGTGTATGTTCCTGAAATCCAATTGGGTGTGCTTCTGTCCCATTTGAATCAAGTGGGCGTGCTTGGTCTCCCGTTTGAATCCAAATAGGTGTGCTACTGTCCCGTATAAATCAGTTAGTGTTCCTAGAGCTCGGAAAATCTGGTGGGTGTGTCTCATAGACTTGAAATTGAGATTGTATAAAATTTGATATTTGAAAAGAAATATGTACAAGAAATTATACGGGACTAGATGTAGGGTAACTCCAAACCAGTATAAAAATTCCTGGTGTGGTCTATCCAAATCTTTACCTTTTACTTTTACTACATTTATATATGTTTTTGTTTGCATATATGATTGTTGATATTGTATTGTTTAATTATAATCTTAAAAGAATTTAAAAAGAGTTAGCAAAATCAGTAAACACTATTCACCTCCCCTCTCGTGTTAAATTAGCATGAAGATCCATCTTCTGCAAACTAACAACTGCCATACCACTTATGATGGCGTAGTTGGCCCTCTGAACCATTGGGTAGATCTGGTCATGGCTTCCTATCTTCGGGATAATGTTGTGTAAGATAATCCGCACAATAAGATGGGCTAAAGTCAAATTGCTTGACCTCTAAGTGCCAACATCCATGGCAAATATATGTTGCAAAATCTCCGAAACCGTCATCTCTATATCATCTATATCTTCCGCTTAGATGGAATTCCTAAAATGTCAACAAGACCGTCATCCGATAGATCGATCTCTACTCCCTTCACCCAAGAATTAAGTTAGGAGATGCCCTCATCAAAGTTGTACGCCATTCAAGTGTCAAATATGTATATACAATATGGATAGCACTTCCGCTCAAATGTGTCATCGCCCAGATCGATGCTGATCCCGCTGCTGCGAATAGCTCATCAATCTCGAAGGTGGAAAAATCTTCGAACTTGATCGATCGTCCCGGTAGAAAGCGGAAATTGGCAGTGGAGAAGTAGGCAGTGATTTCGTCCTCATCATGGTTGAGCCAGTTGAACCCTTGAAAGGAGATGCTAAGGCAACACAAGTAGGAGCCGGCGGTGCAAGGTTGTATCATTTATTTCTAGGGTTTTATATCTGGAAATTATATGGGGGTCTAGAACCAAAACTGTAGAGGGCGGAGAGGAAAGGGGAACGAACGTCGATCGACGTCGAGGGAGGTAGAAGCGTTGATGGTCGGTGGCGGGCCTAGGGGAGAAGGGAGAAAAGGGGAGTGGGTTCGTTATGAGAGAGGGGGAAGTGGCGGATTGAACGAACGAACGATTGTGACTTATAATTGCATTCCAGGTTCATACCCATGCCCGACCTATTAACCGGTTGCCCGGTTCCCAAAATTTGGGTGTAGGTTGAACTTGGACCATATTCGAGTTGTGTTAATTAAATTAATAACAGTAATAGCTGTTCCACGTCGATTTCTTCAATCCAACTCAATTTGAACCATCTAGAAAATTTTCTTTCACTCCACCCGACAATGCCTTTGCCTTCCAACAACTTTTTGGGCCTCATGCTCCAACGATCATTAGTATTTCTGACCCATACTGCCCTATCCAACAACAATTCTCAAAACCCGTAATTATTCCAGCTTTTACTTTTCGTGCCAAACTTATACGGAAATATTCTCCTATATTGTTGGTGGGTACCCCAACACTTCCAAACAATATATCCCATTGTTAAATACCATTTCTATTTTATTCACCATATTGAGAGGAAATTTTAAAAAGTTTAATTCTTTCAAATGGAAAAATTTGTCGAGCTATACATATACCCGCTTTCCCTTTTCCTTGACTTGAAAAGCCCACTTTTTGCCAAAACTTTTCAAACCTTTACTATACATTAAAATTTCCCAAAAACTTTCCTTTTAAACAGAAACTTTTAACATCATAATTTCTTCAATGTGAATATTTTTTATAAAAATAAGTTTAGAATCTTTTTGTTTACTTATATATATGTATATATATATATGTATAGGCTATTATATCATTCTCATTTTATTTTTTTAATAACCGTTTCAAATTAGACTTTTGGAAATTATTATTATTATTGAGAAACTCATTTAATTAATTCAAGGTATTCTCACATGGGATCGGACCAAGAAATGAGATTTACTTTCTTCCACAATAATCCGATTCATCGTTTTAAGGTGGTTGATGAACATCTTCCTACGAGAATTAGTCTTCCGATTTTATTGACATATAGATTTTTAATCCCCACTCGACTAACAATGTGTGCCTTTTACCAAGATTCCATCAAAGTCCATAACCACAAGGTAGTCGATTTCTTGCCATCCATCCAATTTTCAGGAATCCATCCATATGTCATGCCCATGCACTAAAGAATTAATGCCATATGTCCAACACTCCGTTGGGTCATCGGAGTAGGCACACAAATCTTTAACTCTTCCCCACTCATAGTTGCCTTGATCATCCCTTCGAAACATGGTCGCAACCCTTCTAGGACTCGAACTTATAGAGTTTGGCATAGATTAAGATAAAAAGATCATGAATATGCTCTATCTACATATCCTAACCCTTATGATCGAATAATATAGGTTCCAATACCAAATGTAACAATCTACACCTTAACGGGCCTAAATTTCGAGAAAAAGCAAAACCCAAGTCCATTGGGGTACGGGCTGTTGGTTTTGGTTACCTGTAATAAACATAAATATATCAGAAATCGATTAAATAAAACTCATAGTAGAAAGAAAGGTTGACAAGATCAAATACCAATCGACGCTACTATTTTTGAACAAATCCGCATCCCAAGGACATCCAACACTTCACCAAGACCTAGCATGAAAACGAATAACTCTCCGTTGACCGTCAGATTAACTCCGGTGACTTGTCCTTCTAAACATATCCTATGGGTTGTAAAAAGCAGGGGATCAAACCAACATTCTGGTGACTGATGAAGTCACATACATTACCAATAACATAAACGTATACCAATATGGCTTCTATTTAATGTTATGTCCATTCTTCAATTAAGGTTTGCGCGTATGATATGTTTATCCTTACCTAAAGCATGGTTATATGTATACACATGTCTATATACATATGTATATAATTCTAAGCAATTACCACCTAAAGTTCTCTACCCACCCAATACTTCTTAACTAAGAAAGAGGCACACCCTTCGGCCATTTAATACCTCAATCCCAAGCAGGTCAGCTTCTGATACCAAATGCAACGATCACTCTAAATAAATCGATCCTAGGGACCATGTAACTTCCATACACAGTTTACCAACATATGATTTAACCGCCATGCATCTACCAATCTTCCAACTAAATCGTTAGTCTCCTCTATAAACCCAAAGGTTATCCCAATCAGGAATCCAAATGTAATATCTTCTAAGATGTGAGAAAGAGTACCCCTTAACCACTTACTACCTCTTCCGCAAGGAATTAGGCAGACTTTGATCATTTAAGACCTATAAAATAGGCAGATCCTCGTCATTTAAAACCTAACCGCCAATGAGGGTCCCTACAAGGTACTCCTTTATTGGCATCGTAAGGAATCTGATTAGGTCACTTAGTACTTTTCCTTAGGAAAGAGGTGGACCCTACCATAGTTACTTAATACCTTCAACCCAAAGCGGACCCCTGCTAAAGATTCCTCCTATCATATCTGTAACAAAATCATGACTATGACATGATTGTGACGTCTTACATTAGCCAGACTATTTGTAGGTACTTGTAGCCAGATTGACTGGGCACTTTTACCCTGCAGAAGCTAGGGCTAACCTCGGATCCACTAGGATTATTTATTATAGGCGATGTCCCACATTAGTCCGGAAAGCCACACCGCTGGTAGCAATATTCAACCGGGCAGACTTCAATGTAGCTTTGGACTAATATAGTATCCCCATAACATAGTTATATCTTATATGTATCTCCACTATATACATACATTGTGACGACCCACTTTTCAAACCCCTGAGAACGACACTTAACACAACCTCGGTGTTTATGTGCCATTGCCCAAGAATCCAAAACATGAGTTGTCGAATAGGACAAAATAGAAAATCTCGCAACAGAACAGTTGCATATAATACAAAATAATATAGTACAAAAGGTTACTCCTTACATGAAGTTATCAAAGTTACACAAGTACTATAACTATCAGACTAGGCCATTATACAATCTGATTATACACTTGCTGATACAAAATAGACATATCAGCAGAAATAAGTAACTAGATAGATAAGAAAGCCTCATCCTCATCCATCGTCTTCAAAGAGGCCAGAGAAAACCTGCAACTCTCGGACCACTCAAATGTAATTTACTACCCAAGATTTTAGGGAAATAAACAACTCGGGTCAGACAATAAGTCTGGTATGAGTAAATCTCTAGACAAAATGGTGCAAAATAAACAACAATATGTGAGACCATACTGCCAACTATGAAATTGGTTTCCCCTTACAATAACAACATCTAACAACAACAATGGATATAAACAATAAAACATCATGGAGTGCTCATGACACTTCCAGTTGTAATTAAGAAAGAAGTAAATTTAAAATTTTGAAATTAAAGGAAAGAATCGAAATTTTTCAATAAATGGTTAAGAGGGTGCGCCTTCTTACTGAAAGTATACCACTAGTCAATATACTTGAGAGGGTCATTCTTTCCTTATAACTCCTCCCAGGAACTCCAAGCCGGACCCCACCAACCTTACCGACTATCCAAGTATTGCACATCTTATTGCGCATATAACCGAAACCAACCTAGAGTAGATGTGAATATCCCTAATGCGTGCAAACCCACATAAGTTGGCCTCCACTCACTTTTTGGTTTTAGTCATTTTCGAAAAAGGATAACAAAGCTTAATTGATCAACAAATCGTCTAAAACCGACGATATATAAAGGAGAAAGCTAAACCGATAGTAAATAAATCAACAAGCGGAGGTAATTAAAAATAATCGTATATGGAAATTAAATTTCATATTCTTATCACCACTCATCGATTCCAAACAAGTCCCTCGATTGAAAATGAAGCTGGGCAAATTGAGGTAGCATTACCTCTAGGCATTACCTTGACGACATTTTTAACCTTCGAGATAGAAATATGCTCCTACCTCGACGTTTAGTGTTAAGAGTATGACTAAATCCTCTTCATATAAGCGGTATCAAATTACGAAACTACTTTTCCATAACCGAACGAAACTTTTATGTGTTTAAAACCAAACTTGTGTTGGGGTTTCATCTTTAAAAATATTAACTTTAAATAACTTTATCAAAATGAATTGATATATTTCAAACAAAAAATTAATTACCTTTTTAAAACTAATAATTTCCTTTAATATCATCACCAAAAATGATAAATCAACTTTAATCAAGGATAAATTACTTTTAAAAATCTTTATTTAAAACAATCAATTAGCTTTACTCCTGATTAATTGCTTCGAAACAATGCTATTTAAAAAGATTAATTAACTTTAAAACGTACTTATTTAAATGATTAATTATCTTTAAACGTCATTATTAAAATGATTAATCAATTTTAAAACACCATTATTAAAATAATTATTTGATTTTAAATCCTTATTATTAAAATAATTAATTAATTTAATAACCTTATTATTGAAATAATTTATTTATTTTAAACCATCTTTATTTAAATAATCAATTATCTTTGTAAAACCCATGTACAAGATTTAACAAAATATTTCAAAGGGGATAACATTTCCATTCAAATATCATAGAACATAAGAGCGAGCACAAATACAAAGGCAATTAACAACTATAAATAGTTAGAGAATAGCCTTTATCCAATATGAATATATTAGCATACAATTCAATGTCCAGATCCATATAATAGCAGAATAGGGATTTATTCTGTCAGCTGGATGTCGAAATAATCTATTTAGTTTAATTATAGCAGAATGTGGATTTATTCTGCTAAACGGATGTCACTTATATTTTATCTAATCAAATGATAACATAACGGTGTTTCATTCTGCTAAACATATGTCATCAATTTAGTATAACTTATTTACATTTGTATAGTTACTTTATGGTGTCGACAATTGAATTCCTTGTGTTCAGAACTATTCTTTGTAAAAGAAGGTTGTCTTTAAATGAGTTGATATTTGTAAAATAAAGAAATTAAAAACTTAAATCTCTTTGAAAATAATTAGTAACAAATTAACCCATTATTAAACCATAATTAAATCTTAATTAAGTATTAACTTAACTTAATTACTAATTAAGAAATAATTAAATCTTTAATGAATAGTTTATTTATAAATTAAAACCATAAATTAATTGATAATTAAAAATAATTAAACACTTACTTAATAATTAATTTATAATTAAACTTATACTTAATTAATAATTAATTAAAAAAATAATCTTATACTTAACTCATAATTAATTAAAATTTAGTCTTACTTAATCAATAATTAATTAAAATTAATCTTGCTTTTAAAAAGATAATTAATTAGTAATTAATCAGCTCTTAATTAAAATTAATAAATCTTGTTTAATACTTAATTAATTATTAATTACCAAACTTAATTCATTAAGAATTAATTACTAAATTATTCATTAACTTCCTTAAACATCATTTGCTAAGTTTATAATATACTTCTAAAAAACTTTTAAGTATAAAGGTTAATTTTGCCAAAATTTAAAGTTCTATCGAAACTACATCCATGGCGACGACCGCTATGGATGCCATAACTAGAAATATATTTTCTTACCTTTCTTTTTGAAAAGCTAACTTTTTTAAAACTTACTAACTTTCCACAAACATAAGGTAAGAGTTTTTAAAAGTAAAACAAAGTTTGAAACTTGAAAACAATTTGATTTTTTTTAAAACTAATAACCATGGTTTTACATACACAAGGGTTCCAAGTTGTCAAACCAAAAACAAAGGTGCTAACTTTCCTCAGCAAACTCTTACATAAACTTATCCATAAAACATATAGCATAACAAAAACCACAAACGCCCATAAAAGTCCAAACTTTATCACATCCATAACACAATTAGACTTAATCATCAAGCCTAAGGCTTTAAAGTACAATACATATATAATCACATACAAAGCATGTAAATAACCAATAACCAAGCAATATCACATAGTAGCATTAACATAAATAAAAGATGTAATTTTTACAAAAAAGTTGTGAATTTTACTCACCAAACTTTAGCAAATCTTTTTAAAACTTGAAAAGAGCCTAGATCTTGGATTTTTCAAAACAAAATTTGATTTTTGGACCTTGGAACAAGCTTTTTTCCTCGGCCTTGATCAACATGGGCTTCGGCCATGATCATCATGGGCTCGACCATGGTCGTAGGAGGTGAGTACGGGTTTTTCTTGGAAAGAGGAGAGATGTAGGAAGAAGAATAAGTGTTTAAAATGAGTTTTTTAAGCATTTAAAAGTGGAAAAAAAGAAAATTTTAAACCTTGAACTTTGGAAGCCATTTATACTTCAGAAAGATTAAAGAAGGAGTTGTAAACTTTTTAAGAAGGTTGAAAATGAAAATGGAGAAAGGAGAGAGAAAATTGAGTCAGTTTTATATAAAACGAAGTTATAAAATTACAAAATTATCGTTTTGTACCATGCCCTCCACTAATTTAATGCCCCATTATCACCATCTACCTTCTTTTGCTTTTTCAACATGTTAGCCTCTCCTTCCCCCTCTTTAACCAACATACAAACCCCTTCCTTGTACTTCAAGGTCATGTTAAGGTGGCCTTTCCTACCTTTTTTATTTTCTTTTACTATTTCTTTTGAAAATGATCACATCACTCTTACTTCTTAAATACACTTATATTTACACCTTTACCACCCTTAATTAAGTACACATTATTCATTTAAGTATGTGTTTAAGTGTGCTAAGGTGTTTACAACCTTTTAAACAACATTTTAATGGTGAAAAATCAAGATTTTGGAAAAAGATTTCCGTTTACCTTTTCTATTTTCCTTTGAACTAATTATTTTGTAAATACATTTCAAAAATCATTTTACCATCACTAGTTAATATTTAAAAGGGGTATCATTGGGCTATAAAATCCATTTATTAATTTTTAAATAATCTATAAAATATCCATATTTAAAGTGACTAAATTTCAGGTCATTACATTTTTCCCCCTTAAAAGAATTTTGACTCTGAATTTCCACTACAGCTCAAACCCAGAAAGAAACATCCAAATTATTCATAAGTCCACATGATGTTCATATATCTTCTCTATGCAAAGTTTAATTTAATCTCTACTTGGATACATAACTTCTTTTCCAAACTAGTATCATTCAACCGATTCCCTATTGCGGACTCCGGTCAGGCTCCTTGATTAGGAACCTCCGTTCTCCTTACGTAGCCATATACTATGATAAAAACCTTTGGTTCCATATCAAGAACCCTTGCCAAGCGTTCATCGTCAAGAATTGAGTGATAGATCCTTATTTGGAATAGTGTGACACATCTTAAAGTCATATAGTCGAACCTTGGATCCAACTTATGTGCAAAGAGAAATGATCTATTGTTTAACTTACTTACGTATTTTATTGGTTCTCTTTACTACCAATTCTTTTTCTATTAGAATGCTTTATGAAAACATTTCATAGAAACTAAAGTTAAGTTTAACTTATGTAGTACCCTTCTACTCTTGGGAATTATGTATATCACTATTTGGTTTGAACTTTTCTATTTTAAATCTATTTCTCTTAAGTAAACTCAAGATCAAAATACCTGGCTTTATTTCAAAACTCATTTGAAATGGTTTGTATACATTTTAACCATAGAAAATATATATATATATATATATATATATATATATATATATATAGCTCAATTAACCCTAAAATGATACTAGGGAACCGGGTACTACTAAATGATATCATATATTCCCTTATCAAGAAAGGAAATACATAAGAGAAGACTTGCTATCCAAACACATCACTTTTCCATTTTTAGTTATTTTCAGGCCACTTGAACTAGTTAACATAAAATCCTTCTTCTATTTTAAAATCCACTTTGTAAACTAAATAAAAAATATATTTCTTACTCAAAATTCTCTTTCCAACATATTCATACTAGTAAAAACTTTCAAGTAATACCGTCTACTACTTTCTTCAAAAATCATTTAAAATAATAATATATATATATTTTCAAATTAACCCATGCTTTTTAGATTTAATCAAAATTTGCTTTATCAAACTATATCTTATAGCAAATTGCTATGGTAGCATTTTCCCACTCAAAAACTTGAAAATAAATACCAATGATGCGGTAATCATCGTCGAAATTATTTTCCAGCAACTGAAGTGAGTTTAGTGCTTTCTACTTCCTTTAAATTCCGTTCATAAATACTTCCAAAATAATACCATTATTAAATTTCCTAAAACTTTGAAAACAATTTCCAAAACATTGGGATTTCAGTTCTCAAATTCTCAGTTTGAATCTTCTATCATTCATAATCTATATAAATAAATCATATTTATAATATCATCTTTTTATAAAAACATTTCATAATGTTTAGTCCTAGTCTAGATTATAATAAACAACTCTTATTATCATTTTCTAACAACAAAAATATCATAAATAATTATAACAACTTTCTAGAAATCTTCCTTTATATATAAAATATAATCTAGGTAAAATACCTAAATTAAAGTAATACTGTATCGGTTGGTCTTGTTTAAGTATTTTAGAGATCTCTATCAATAAGGTTGGTTACTTGTATTGACCGAAATCCATAAAATACCCAACAGATCAATCAACACAATACAGAAACATTTTTAAAACCCACTCTTATATATAAGTACGCTCAAACTCATTCTAGGGTGTCACCCTATCTCTAATGGGTTTACCCTACCCAAATCCTAAGTGTTCCCTCAACCTAAATTATGACACTAGTTGTGATGAGCTACCTTTTCTGACCTCTGATAATAACACTTAACATAACCTCAGTGTTCATGTGCCATTACCTAAGATTTCAAAAGATGACTTGCCGTGGAGTGAAATAAAGAACAGAATGGGACAGAATAGAAAATCTTGCAACAGAACAGTTACATATAATACAAAATAATATGTATAAAAGCTTACTCCTTACATGAAGTTATCAGAGTTACACGAAAGTACTACATCTATCAGACTAAGCCGTTATAAAATTTGATTATACACTTGCTAATACAAAATAGACATAACAGCAGAAATAAGTAACTAGATAGATAAGAGAGCCTCTTACCCGTCCATCGTCTTCAAAGAGCCTAAAGAAAACCTACTAATCTCGGACTACTAAAATATAATTGAGTACCTGAGAGTTTAGGGAAATAAACAAATCTGTCAGACAATAAGTCTGGTATGAGTAAATCTCTAGAAAAATAGTGCAAAATAAACGACAATATGTGAGACCATGCCGCCAGCTACGGAATGTGTTTCCCCTCATAATAACAACATCCAGCTACAACAATGGATATAAATAATTTAACATCGTAGAGTGCTCACGACATTTAATTAAGAAACAAGTAAATTTAAAATTTTGTAAACAAAGGAAAGAAAGAAAATTTCCAACGAATGACTAGAAGGGTGCGCCCCACTTACCGAAAGCGTACCTACAGTCAGTATACTTGAGAGGGTTATTCTCTCCTATGTCTCCTCTCGGGAACTACAAGCCAGACCCTGCCAACCTTACCAATTATCCGATTATTTCACAACTTATTGCGCATATAACCAAAACCAACCTATAGTAGATGTGGATATACCCTAATGGGAGCAACCTCGCATAACTTAGCCCCCACTCACTTTTTGGTTTTACTCATTTCCGACAAAGGATAACAAAGCTCAATTGAGCAACAAATCGTCTAAAACCGATGACATCTAAAGAAAGAGGCGGAATCGATAGTAAATAAATCAACTATTGGAGACAATTAAAAATGATCGTATATGAAAATTAAACTTCATATTCTTACCACCACTCGTCGATTCCAAACAAGTGCCATCCCTCGGTTGAAAATGAAGCCAGACAAGTTGAGGTAGTGTTACCTCTAGGCATTGTCTTGACGACATTTTTAACCTTCGAGATAGAAACGGGTTCCTGCCTTGACGTTTAGTGTTAAGAGTATGACTAAATCCTTTCCATATAAGCGATATCGGATTACAAAACTACTTTTCCATAATCGAATCCAACTTTGATGCTTTTGAAACAAAACTTGTGCTGGGATTTCACATTAAAAGTACTAACTTTAAACAACTTTATCAAAATGAATTGATTTGCTTTAAACACAAATTAATTACCTTTTTAAAACTAATAATTTCCTTTATTATCATTACTTAAAATGATAAATCAACTTTAATCAAGGATTAATTATTTTCAAAACATCTTTATTTAAAAGAATTAGTTAACTTTACTCCTGGTTAATTGCTTCAAGACAACAATGTTTAAAAAGATTAATTAACTTTAAAACATCCTTATTTAAATGATTAATTATCTTTAAACATCATTATTAAAATGATTAATCAATTTTAAAACACCATTATTAAAATACTTAACTGATTTTAAATCCTTATTATTAAAATAATTAATTAATTTTAAAACCTTATAATTGAAATAATAATTTTATATTAAACCATCTTTATTTGAATAATTAATTATCTTTATAAAACTCATGCATAAGATTTAACAAAATATTTCAAAGGGGATAACATGTCCATTCAAACATCACAAAACACAAGGGAGCACAAATACAAAGGCAACTAACAACAATACATAATTAGAGAACATCTCTTATCCAATATGAATATATTGGCATACAATTCAATGTCCAAACCCATACAATAGCGAAATGGGGATTTATTCCTCCAGCTGGATGTCCAAATAATCTGCTTAATTTAATTATAGTAGAATGGGGATTTATTCTACTCAACGAATGTCATTTATATTTTATCTAATCAAACGATAGCAGAATGATGTTTTATTCTGCTAAACAGATGTCATCAATTTTGTATAACTTATTCATATTTACATGGTTACTTAATGGTATCAACAATCGAATTCTTGGCGTTCAAAACTATTCTTTGTAAAAGAAAGTTGTCTTTAAACAAATTGATCCTTGGAAAACAAAGAAATTAAAAACTTAAACCTTTTTAAAAATAATTAATTACAAGTTAACCCCTTATTAAATCATAATTAAATCTTAATTAATTTAATTACTAATTAATATATAATTAAATCTTTGATAAATAATTTATTTATAAACTTAAACTCTTAATTAATTGATAATTAAAAAATAATTAAACACATACTTAATAATTAATTTATAATTAACCCTATGCTTAATTAATAATTAGTTAAAAGCAAACCTTATACTTAACTCATAATTAATTAAAATTAATTTTACTTAATCAATAATTAATTAAAATTAATCTTGCTTTTAAAATTTAATTAATTAATAACTAATCTCCACTTAATTAAAATTAACAAACCTTGTTTAATACTTAATTAATTATTAATTACCAATTAAAATAATCAAAAATTAATTATTAAATTCTTCACTAACTACCTTAAACATCATTTTTAAGTTAATAAAATATTTCTAAAATACTTTAACTATAAAACTTAATTTTGCCAAAAATTGAACTTCATCAAAACTGCATTCATAACGACTATCGTTATGGATGCCATAACAAGAAAATGTTTTCTTTTAGAAAAGCTAACATTTTTAAAACTTATAAACTTTCGATAACATAAGGTAAGAGTTTCTAAAAGTAAAATAAAGTTTGAAACTTGAAGACAATTTGATTTTTTAAAACTAATAATCATGGTTTTACATATATATCTTTATTTATAACAAAAGATATTCTATTCACAATGTATATCAAATATATATTATAAATAGAATAAAACTTTATTAGCTTTGAAAAATAATCATTATCAATTTTAAATTGTTAAAAAGACATTGATCAAAATTACCAGATTAAATATTTGTTATCCTTTAAAAAGATTAAATTTACCAATTTAAATTAAAATTGTAAAGAAAATTATCAAACCAATTAAATTATTAATACAGATTATTAAATTGATATTGCCTAAAATTCCGGGTCGTTACACCAAATGCCTCTATAGGCATCAGCGCCCTCAACTTTCGCTACCCAATAATCCTCAGAAACTTCAGTTTGTCCGGACTTCCTCACATGATCCATTTTAGAGCCTCCCCCCTTGGGGCTCAAGGCAGTACCAACCTATGGTACTCCTAAGAAGATCATTTAAAGGGAGCGCCTTTTTCTCCAGAGCCATTTCAAAACACTTTATACTGTACACGTATAGTATCTTCCAAATCATACACCTAGTATGAATCTTATATAAATCTCCTTTTCTCAAAATCGATTATCCCAAAATCGATAATTCTCAAGCTAGGCTTTCCAAATTTCCAAAATTTGATTTTCTCAAAAATCAAAAGACTTTCCAAAATCCGTAGGTTCCAAAAACCTTTTCTCCAAAATCATTCGCATAAGATCCTTTATATATATATATATATATATATATATATATAATCTGAAAAATCTTTGGATCACTTCATGCTTGTATAAATTCCCTTTTTATACTTCAAATACTTTCAAAAACCCTTTTCTTCTGGCAATAGATTCAACAAGGGGAGTTTACCAATTGTATATACATAACTTTGTTTATGCCAAATCAACATTCAAGCTTGATTACTCTATAAAGTCACTTACCATACTACCTACTTCCATAAAGTAAATTTCTATCATAGAAATATCCAATTTCCACTTTATTTCATCATATATTTCACAAAATATACTTTTTATCACAAAAACCATTTTACAGTTTTTATCCACATATTTCCAATATCACTTTCATTCAACCCCGTACGATGTACTCGTATCATCCATACGCAATATCAATCTGATCGCTCATTTGATTACACAATTTCTCTTCCGAACTAGTATCGTCCACCCCACTTCCTATTGTGGACTCAGATCTGGTTTCTTGATCAGAAACCGTCATTCTCCTTGCATAGCTTAACCATGATAGAGAATACCTAGAATCAATCAAAAATCTATATCCAGATCCGCCGTCGAAAATCGAGTGAAAAATTCCAACTCGGATAGATATACAATCTCGAAATTCTGTACTCGAATCTGGATTAAATCACTATGCGAATAGAATAATGTACATACATCCTACGTATTTGTCTTTATTGATTATTAGCTAAATCAATTTCTCCTTTCTGTTCACATTTCCTAAGATCTTTGTTCACGTATTCACAATTGCCTTAAATTCCATTTGGATTTTCACTTTAATTCTTACCTCAAATAGATATTTAATCATAAACAGTTTGCACTCTGTCCAGCTTAAATTCAAAAATAGCTTGAAAAAGTTAAAAATAGATAAATAGTTGAAAAATAATTATTAATTTGTAAAATAGCTGTAAAATAGTTAAGCAATTGTAAAATAGTTGGAAAATACTCAAATAGCTATAGGAATTTTTAAATAATTGCAAATTTGTTGTAATTTAGTAATTAATTATAAAGTAGTTGAAAAATAGTAATTAGTTTATAAAACAGTTGTAAAATAATTAAATAGTTCCAAAAGTAATTATAAAATAAGTATAAGATAGTTTGGGGTTCAAAAAGAAAGGTTGTATATAGTAAATAGCTTGGAAAAATAGGTTTATATTAAAATAATTTATTTTGAAAATAGCCCAGAGCCAAACTATTCAATTTTCAATCTCCATTCCCATCAATACAATTTAAATTTCCACTTCCATTAAAATTTATCTAATTCCAATTCAAGTTGAATTGACCTCGATTTCTTTCCAAAATCAAATTCCATTTGAATTTACTTATTCAACTTTAATCACAATTCCAAATTATTCAAATCAATTTGGACTAATTTCAAATTGAACCCACTTCAATTTCAAATCATTCCAATTCCTATTTGAATTAATCCCAATTCTAATCTCCACTTTTTAAATCATCTCGAATTATATAAATTCGAGTTAAATTTTCAAAGGTTAATTTAATTCCCTTAAATCAAATTAACCTTTACTTTTAATTTAACAACCCAAGTCCTTACAAAATTAAATTTTAAGTCCAATATTTTAATATTTATTCAAATCACTTTTACTTACTTATCTCAAGTTTTCAAGTAAAAGTTCAGAACCCTTTAAACATTTAATTCTGAGTCCAAATTTCAAAATTCTATTTTAAATTACCTTTACTTCTCCATAAACCTATTTCTAGGTTCAAATAATAATTCAAATCCTTTTTAAACAATTTAATCTTTGAAATCCAATTTATTACCCAATTTCAATTTTTGAAACTAATCCTTCACAATTTAATTTTCCAAGTTCCTTTTGAACATTTAAATCTTAATTTCAAAGTAATTTCATCTCCATAAGTTCAATTTCCTGATTAAAATTCTATTTCAATTTAATTTCTACAATGGAAATATATATTACTCCAATCCATTTCTTAATTCATTTTAAACTACACAATTCACAATTTCAAAATTATTGATAATAACATGATGATATTAGGATAAATAAACATTCAATTTATTTAAAAACATCCATCAATAGCATTCACTACCCCTTCCCAGATCTCAAACCTGTTTGAGATCACACATAACTCCCTTCCAAACAACCCATTTAACTTCCCTAAGTTTAATCCCGATTTAATCTCGTTAACCTTACTCAAATTTGAATTCTTATTTTCAAATTTCTATCAATATTCTTTCTTACTTATAAGTTCAAAACATATATCACTCTGGGTTTTTACATCACACTTCAAGGAAAAATCAAAACTCAATACTTTAGAGTTTATTTCAGATCATTTTTAATATCATGTATATCCATACATGTATGCATATTTATTTCTTAGTCCATTAGGTCATATTTTAAATCTTTAACCACCTTTGGTTTTACAAACAAATTCTTTCAAAGTTTTCAAGCAATTTCTTATTTTAAAATAAGATTACATTCAAATAGTCTAAATAATATTATTTATCACTTCTTTTAACATTTTGAAAACAATTTCAAATGTTTCTAGACTTAGAGTTCAAAATTTCACAATTTAAATCCACTTTACTTTACAAGTTATACTCAAACTAAGTTTACTTACTTAAAACTTTTCATTATTTTAGGATAATAACTAAGGTTATTACAATTGGAAACCAATTCACTATTATCTTATTCTGAAAACTCTTCTCCAAATTTAAGATTTTAATTTCAGTTTGAATCTATTTCAAACTTATCTTCATTCGATTTCAGTTTGGTTATATTTCTATTACCACTTAATTCTCATTATTTTATTTTATTCCAATGATTTGACAACTAATTACCTTAATATTTTGTTGAAAGAAATATTGCTTTATGTTTCAAAATATAATATTATACAAAATCATTTATTTTTAAAATCATTTAAAATCTTTATAGAAGAAAATAACAAGTACGCTCTCATATATATACACTCAACACATTCGAGGGTGCCAGTGACCCTATCGTTAATGAGTAAACCCACCAGAGCCATGGTTCTCACTTAACCTTCAGCTCTGATACCAAATGTAACGACCCAAAATTTTCGATCCCCAAAATTCCAGATTGTTAGGGAAAAAGAAAAGAGATAGAAAAAGAATAAGAAGAAACAGAAAAAGAAACACCGAAAAACAGATTCTCACATTCGCAGCGGATCAAAATATAATAACAAATAATAGCATTTTTATAAGAAAGTTGTAATTGTTACTTTACATACAATTCATCAGAGTTACAACATATACACAAACACTGGACAGATACAATCAACATGTCCCAAACAAACTACAATATATCACAGTGGAACACACTCCATACGTTCCTGCCATCCAGCTCGCCTCCTAGGCTCCAGAACGTCCTTACCTGAAAATCTATAATACTCGGTCTGACCCGAGCATTACATCAAAGTAACACCCGAGTCAGGCTGGAAACCAGCGTGAGCAAACCCATCTAACAAGAAACACTAATGCATGAAACTTATTTAAAACCTGGGGTAACTCGTTCATCACTACAAGTTCACAACTTGTTATAGTCAACACTTATATTCATAAATCATGCTGTAATTTAGCAAATCCGATCCCTAAGTACCTTTACTTAGTTTTAAATGGTCCAGTCATTTAAACTATTCCATTTCAGCCTATTGGTTTCACTTATCAGTCTATAAAGAATCACTGTAGGTTACAAATCGAAGTGGGTTCGGGTATTTACTGATACCCGACCCCGGTCTTTTTGAATTCAATACCCTCTTAACCCAAGTTATTCAAGTGAAATACAATTCAACTTTAAATACAGGATATCACTTTACATAGCAATTTATCTCGATAGATAACCACACTGTCACTGTTCAACCTAATCATATCACAAAACATTTCATATCAGAAACATTAATAGTCCAAGGCATTCAATATCATTCACACCATTTCAAATTAATATTAAATTAATTTCTTTAATCATAATTAATCTTGCTTACTTAACATTAATTAATTATAAACCATTAATTAATCATCCCTTAATTATCCCCTCTAATTACATTAAGTAAATAGCCCTTAATTAATTACCCAAATTAATTAACCTTCACCCATTTCACATTAATTACATTTATCTTTGATTAATTACTCAAATTAATTATTCGACAATCACTAACATTGATTAATTTATCCTGAAATTAATCACACACATTAATTTGATTTATTTCCCAATTTAATCAATTCTTAATCAATCAATCCTTAATTAATTACCTAAGTAATTAATCCTTAATTACTTCCATTAAGTAATTTTCATTAAATAAATCATATTTAGTAATTACCCATTAATTATCCTCCTTAATTAATGATATTAAGTAATACATTCACAATTACCACTAATTAATTTCATTAAGTAATTAATCTTTAATCAATTAACCATCTTTTAAATTGATTATCTTAATTAATTAATCACATTAATAAATCAATCCTTTAAATTGATTACACCAATTAATTAATCTTTATGAATTATCTTAATAATTAAATTAATTATTTACTAAACTGATTACATTAATCAATTTAACCATCCCTTAATATATCAAATAATTAATACTCTATTAAATTTCATCATTTAATTTACTTTTGAAAACATATAGGATTTAACCCATTATAAATTGCCTAATTACAATAATTTGAAAACATTTTGAAACTCGTTTTAAATCTTGCTAATACTTTGATTAAAAAACTTGGTTTACATTTTCCCTTGGGCTTACATCTTCTGATAAGCTTATAACACAAGATCACCACAACTCACATATACCCGGCAAAACCCCTAATATTCCCGAGACTACCCCAAGAATTCTCGCATCCTCACAACTTCGAGGAAACCTTCATTCAACTTTGGGTCTAACCAAAGAATCCCTATCTTCTTCCCCAAAACAACAACAAACCAAAAATAACTAACATATAGTGATGTCGTGCACATGTACCACCTATCGCAGCAACTTCGACCATCCTCATTATCGCCAACAAGTCGATCCCGATCCCCTTACCTGATTTCGATCACCCAGATTCAACGAAATCGACTGGAACAAATTCGAGCTTGTCAACACTATCTCGAACCCACCCTGCCGTCGAAACCATCCTCTTCTCGTCACTCAAGTTCACCAGATTTCTCAACAATACACCAGAACCCTTGCCTTCAACCCATGCATCATTTACCCCAAGTCCGATCTACCCCGATGCACCGATGACTTCGCACGAACCCAAAAACCATCGTTCACCAAACAAAGCCATTGAACCCTAAATCTACCCTACGCCAATGCCTCGCTGATCGATAAATCCATCGATCAATTTTTCCTAGTTCGCTAACATCCCAACTTCCTCCGACATTGATTCAGACCCTCCACACCAACCCGATCATCAGCAATTGCTGAAAACCGAGATGTCGTTCAACTCACGATTTCTCTTAAATTATAAACTTAAAAATCGTGAATTTATCTTTAAAAATCCTAAATTTCAAAAATAAAATCAATTATGAACTTGAAAGTAAAAATCATTCTAGTCGAATATTTGATAGAATTTACAGTCCTACCATTCTTTTCCTTTTATTTTAAAACTACTCTTAATTTTTATCTGAAATTATTTTTAGATTAAATATCTTGCCATTTCGAATGAGTTATGTTTAGATATGAATCCCTAAAAAATTTAAGGGAAGAGCAATTTGATTTTGAACATAAATTTAAAACTGTAAAACTAAGACGGAGCATATATCATCTTTCCAGACATTCATACAAATGTCCTCATAGAAATAAACAAGAAATCACATTTACTACCATGCAAAGCATATCATATACCATATATTTCCAGGATATTCATACGCATCAGGTTCTTATTCTTAAATTTTTTTAAAAAAGATGTTTACTCACTGTTAAAATTTAGAATAGAGAACTAGAGGTTTTTGAGATCTGGAAGCTGATCTTGATCAATTTTTAGTTGATCTTGAATTTGAACTGCTTCTCGATTATGATTTGCTTACAGGTCTGGATACGAAGTTTTGATCCTTGAATTATTTACTTTGCTTGCTAAGTTAAAATTCCTACTTGGTTTCAACTTGAAATTAGAATTGTTGTTTGATCTTCTTTTTCTTCTTCAGGTTTTTGTTTCTTTAAGCCTTTGAATAAGAAGATAGGAAAAATAAAGATTATAAGGAAAAGATATAAGTTTATATACATTAATTAGGATTTATTAAAAATAAAAGAAAATAAAAATAGAATGGTGACACTTGTCTTTTACATTAGTTAATCCACTTACACGTGTTATTTAAAATACTTATATATTAACACTGGTAATTTGCATGAATATGTAAATTTTCAAATGGTTTTAGAAACTTTTATAATAAATTTCCTAATTAATAAATACATATCTTAATTTTATAAATAAAATCCTTTTAAAAAAATATAAAACCAACTTTATTCATGAATATAATCATATGTAATATATTTTAAATCCAAAATATATATATCCAAGATATATATCTTCCTTTTGAAATTTCAAATTCAAATCCATATTCTAATTCAAATTCAATTTAAAATTCCAATTTAAAATCAATTTAAATGATACATATATATTTTAAACAAACACAAATTCAATTTGTAAATGATAATTTTTATTTAAAATCTATAAAACAACACTTTATTATCATTATTGTTGAAATTTCTAGGATATCACACACGGGGTGCCATCCTTCTGGGAGGAAGAATTACAGGTCGAACTCCAGGAATAAGATCGATACGAAAATCAATTTCCCGCTTAGGAGATAAAGATGTGACCTTCACAAATACATTGAGATAGCGTTGGACTATAGGAGTCGAATGAATATCACCAGGAGAAGCATCGAGAGAATAAATAAAGCTGATAGCAAAATCCTGGGGCAAGCTACACTGAATCACCAAAGAATCGCCTTTATCACTAATAAGAGAGTCAATTTAGGAATTACAAAAGACGACGACATCCTGCTTTCTCAGCC
Source organism: Allium cepa (assembly GCA_030765085.1). Taxonomy (NCBI): domain Eukaryota; kingdom Viridiplantae; phylum Streptophyta; class Magnoliopsida; order Asparagales; family Amaryllidaceae; genus Allium; species Allium cepa. Next base: position 466,769,472 of record CM060931.1, read on the forward strand.
AATCACCTCCAAGCAATAGATCAAAAGCATCAAAACCCAGAACAAAGAAATCACCAGAAAACCGATAGCCAGCATAGAAGAGTTTAATATTTCTATAGATCCTACTATGGTTCGCAGGACCACCAATAGGATTTGAAACACATAAAGGCAAAGAAGCAAACTCGGGAGAAAGGAGATGCTTGAATTTATTACAAAGATCCATAGAGATAAAGCTATGGGCAGCTCCAGTATCAAAGAGAGCATGAACAGGAAAATAAAACAGAGAGAAAGTACCCTGAAGTGTGCCTTGGTTGTCACTAGGAGCAGGAGCAGGAACAGGTGCAGGCGATGGAGCTGGTGAAGATGCAGATGTAATAGCAAAAATACCCGATGACTTGCCCTTCTACTGAGTAGGGCAATTCTTCTTAAAATGGCCAAGCTGTAGACAAATGTGGCAGAGATCATGCCTAGTCAACTGAGCTGGAGGAATAGCAGCACCAACTAAAGTAGGACAACAATTAGCATAGTGTTCCCTCTGATTGCATCTAAAACAAGTAATGGCAGATAGGTCTACATACTGCCTCTGAGATAAAGAAGATGATCCCAACCCTGGAGTCTTGTTCCTATTCTTCTGATGGTGAAAGTTGGGCTTTCTCTTCTTAGGATTGTCAGAATAAGACTGAGATGGAGCAGAACGAGCAGCTGGAGGATCCTTAGAAGTAGGATTCTCATATCTAATGGCGATGTCCATCAGAGTAGTGAAGGGGCTATGCACATGGGCGATGAGGCGATCGTACTTCGGTCGTGCACGAACAATGAACTTCTCATTTTTCTTGAGAGGAGTGTCAATCAGATAAAGGCCGAACTTAGAAAGTTCGTTGAACTTCCTCTCATAATCAGCAAAAGACATATCACCCTGTTTGAGATCTATGAATTCCTGATACAGCTGAGACTTCCCTACCTCGGGCATCCACTTCACAAGAAAAGCATCCCTAAAGCACGATACAGAAATATAAGAAAGATTTCAAAAAGGAGAATTGAACCAAATTCAAGAAAAACAAACGATGATACCTAAATTGCTTCTAAGAAATGTCAGCCTCAGCAGTGTGGACTGTGATGGACTCCCACCAATCCAAGGCTGCTCCTTTCAATTGCCAAGCCGCCAACTGAAGTTGCTGGGCATTAGTGATCTCAAGACTAGAGAAAATCCTCTCCAAATCCTTCAACCATTGTTGAGCTTCAATAATGCTCTCAGATACGGTGAACTTGGTGCCACCATGCTCAGTGTATTCCTTACAGAGTTTCGTGACACTGACTGGTGTAGCAGGTTTCGGAGCTGGGGCAACACCACGTCCCCTACCTCTTGCATTCCTATGGCTCATCCTGAAAAATCAAGAATGAATTTTAGGATAGAGGTAATTGAGAAACAAAGACAAGATTAGATCAGATAAGATAAAATTAGATTCAACTTGAACGAATTTCGTAAACAAAGACATTACTAACAAGGTGGAAAAGGAAAAGAAGGAAGTTAAGAAAAATTTGATTTCAAAGCAAAAAAAGTTTTTATATAAAAATACTTCTTGAAAATCCCTTGAAAATCATTTAAAAATCATTTTATACTTTAAAATACGTTCTCTCACAAAGAAAGGATTCTAAGATTGATTTCACTCATTCTAGGGTATTTCCACCCTATCTCTAATGAGTTTTTGCTCCGTAGGCTAAGGTTTGCCTAAAACCTAAGCTTTGATACCAAATGTAACGACCCACTATTTTGGACCATCCAAATCGACAATAAAACCACACATGTCTGACTCGAATAATTCAAAACAGTAGATTGTAATATAATTTGGAGCAAATAAAACCAACCACAGAATCACTGACATAGATAAATCAGAATAACTCACAGCGGAAATAAAATAATAGTAGTAGTTCATGAAGCTACCACAAATACAGTCTCAAACACAGTCTCAAAACAGTTACAAAACGTAACGACCCGGAATTTCCCAAGCGGAAAATTCCAAATAGTTATAAAAGGAAGAAAGAGATAGAAGAAGAACAACAGAAACACCAAACATCTCACATTCGCAGTGGACAAAATATAATAAATAATAACAGTTTACAAAAGAATACTATATCTATCGATCACATTTAACATACACCAGAGTTTCACATTATATATACAGTCACTGAATATTTACAATTATCAAGTCTCAGATTAACAATAATATAAATACAGCGGAATACTCTAGACGATATTGCCATCCAGCTCGCCTCCTGAGCTCCAGAACGTCCTAACCTGGAAATCTGTAATACTCAGTCTGACCCGAGCATTACACCAAAGTAACACCCGGGTCAGGCTGGAAACCAGCGTGAGTAAACCCAACTAACATGGAATACCAAAGAAATCAACTTTTATAAACCCGGGTAACATATATCAATTCACAAGCTACAAATTATTACAGACAACACTTAGTCCACATTTAAATTTCTAAATACCAAAGATTTAGATTTTAAAACAGTCCAATACCTCCAAATCACTTCAATCCAGCATATAGATTTTATATATCAATCTACAAACATTCGAAGTGGTTTCGGGTATTTCTCCTATACCCGACCCCGGTCTCTTTGAATCTCATGTCATTCTATTCCAAGTTATCCAAAGAAATACTCAAAATTTCACATCAGAGTTATCAACTCCTTCAAATCATCCAATACCATTCAATCATTCAGAAGCAAAGCTTAATCACATACAAATCATTTCTATTGATTCAAATTGAATTTCAAGCCTTAATCACTTAGATTCTTTCATTAACTAATTCCAAATTAATTAATTAGTCAACCCTTCATTTTTTTCCTTAATTAATCACCCTGGATTAATTATTTTTTTCAATTCCATTCAAGTAATTATCTTTAATTAATTTCACGATATTAATTATTCTTAACCCAAAATCAATAAGTATCTTAATTATTTCATAATTTAATTAACTATATTAATTACATTAATACTAAATTCCTTATATTACTTAATTTCTCATAAGTCACATATTATGTATTAATCAATCTTAATTTGCCAATCTTTAATTACATCATTAATTATATAAATTATTGATTTCCAATATATTACAATTTACCTAACTCTAAATTAAGTATATTAATTAATCCACAATATTACTCATCCTTGGTTTATCTCAACCTATAATTAGCTATCCATTTATTTACTTCATTAAATAAATCAAATTCCTCTTAATTAATTGTCTTAATTTATTTCTTGATTAATTAAACAAAGTAATTATATTTTATTAATTTTATTAAGTAGTTACTTATTAAACCACCAAATGATCATCCTAATTAATTTAAACTTAATTACTTAATCCAAATCAATAATTAATTATCCATTTAATTTATCCTACCTATTTAATGAATCACCAATCATTAACCCTTATTGATTTTAAATGAACCTCCCTCTTATTTACCATTTAAGTTTACAACCCAAATGCTTCGAGTTAAACAACAATTAACTCGAGAACCAACCAAAACCAAAGTCACCAGAACATCAACACACATACAATCAACCCTAATCAATCAACCAATTATTTAAATTTAACTATTTAAATCTAAATAGAAATCAAACAGAGTGAGATTTACTCACCTTGGGTTTTTTATTAGCATCCATTCCCAAATCCAGCTTGCTTCTTCTCGAATTTTGACCTTGTACAAATATTATATGATTTTATTAATATTCGAAATAAATCTAATAATCAATTGTCATTTATTAATTTAAATCTAAACTAATAATTTGGTTTTAGACTAATAATTAAACTTCAAACAAATTTGCCATATATATATTTTTCAAACCTTAACTATAGAAACAATTTCTTGTTTTCTATAAAAATATGTATTATACTTTTTTTTTCTTTCCTTACTGTAAATATAAAAATCCTCGGTCATCTCAAATTAACTTCCATTTACAATTATATGTTTACTAAATCAGAAATAAAATAAAATAAAAACGAACCTTACCTTCATACGAGAGCGCACACCGCCTCCTCACGGTTTCGATCGAGGCTTTCCTTGCCGTCGCCTTCCACGCATCCACTATGCACGCGAGCCTCCAAAAATGTCACGCGAAACCCTTATTTGCATGGCAACCGTAAACACCCCAGTCCTCACGTCGCCGTGTTCGAGTTCACGACTGCGTCGCCACCTCGCACGCTCGAAAATCCCTAATCGACATCGCCTCTACCTCGTTGTTGCTCGCCTCTTGAACGATGTCGTTGATCCTTTTGTTTTGTTTGTTTTTAAAAAAAAAAAAGAAAATTGGGAACTGGAATTCGTGATTTAAGGCTAAGGATGGAGCGTGAGTAACAAAAAGGATGGAAATTTTTTTTTGGGGTTTTTATCTGAAGATAGATTTCGAAAAACATTGATGTGCAGGAGGAAGTTCGGCCCCTTTTTCTTTATTTATTTTTTTTCTTTTTTTTTCTCGTTCATTTGATTTTGGTCTGGAACTTGAGGGAGACGAAGATAAGATATAGATTTGGGAAAGAAGCTTCGTAAGTACGATTGATGAGAACAAAATATCTCTGACTAATGTACTTCAAAGTTTATTATATTATAAAATTTTCAAAACGTCTCGTTAAGCATAACGCGAAATTCCGAACCCTGAATCAGACATGCCGACAGGTGTTTATAAGGTTTTACCCGCATTCCGAACACAATGGAATGCGTTTCGAAAGCTAATTCGATCATATACGCGAGTTGTAGAAGTAACGATCAATTTTAAATTAAATCGATTAAAAATCGTTCTAAGCGTTTCGAGCTACCAGGGTCAACCGACAACTCCAATGGCTACAAAAATTGAAATCTAATAATAACTAGCTATTACGGATCCAATGGAACTGGTTTCGTCGAATTCCGAGACTGTGCTTCGGAAGGCTATTTTCAAATTCCAATTTAAACGATATATTATCAAAATTGAACAAAACACTTTCAAACTTAATTTCAACACTTTCACTACTTTCAATGCTATCAATATAAATTTTATAAGCCTACAAATTATTATTAACAGGTTTAAAACTCCAGATTCAGCGTTTTACCCAATTTCAAATTATAGGATTCAATATTTAAACTATATAATTCATTGATTTAATTCTCAAGTAAATATTGATATTTTGAAATTCAAGTTAAAATTAACTTTTAAATATTTAAAATCGATTAATTATTTCATTTTAAATTGTTAAAAATTCCGGGTCATCACATTCCTCCCCTCTTAAAGAATTTCGTCCCCGAAATTACTATTTGGGAAGAATGGTTCAAAACCCGTTTATCTTTCCCAATTCAACATCCTACCAACTATCTTTAATTAAAGACTTATTATCACTTCAACCAATTTCCCAAAACCTTCTATCGTTTTCAAACACTACCCTTTCGCTCAATCATTTAAGTTTAAATTTAAAACTAATTTTGAATTATCAAAATTTTCTCAAAATTTTTCTAACTCTCTAAATTTCCGAATTTTTTTGCCAGCGTCTCCTTTGCGCGGCTAGCTAAGTACAACTACAAAAGGCCTCTACGGGCTTCCCAAATACCAAAAAGAAAACAGAAAGCCAAGTGGCTAGATCAAAAACCCAATCCAATTCATACAGACATTAAAATACATACCTTTTGTCGGGCAATTCACATTTATCTTTTGGAATCAAATCCAATTTTCTTTTCCCCTTTTAATACCTGCATATCTTATTTAGCAACAATATACAATTGTAATCTTTCAAATCATTTACACTTTTTCTTACAGAAGTTTTCATATATACTTCTACGCAAATTAGTTTCCCCGTTTATGCGAATTCAATTCATCCTCAATTATGAATATTAAATTTTATTTTTCATTTATAACTGATCACATTAGTTTCATCTACTAATTTACATTAGTTTTCCAATTTGAAATCGATTTGTCGTTAACCAAATTTTTCCCAAAAACTTTCAAAAAAATTCTAACTCCCAAAATTTTCGGAAAATTTTGGCAGAGTCTCCCTTGTACGGAAGAGCTTTTGCAATTTGACAAGAGATATAAATATATATACATCGACCCACCCTGTTGAAAAAAGCAAAAACAGTTCATATTTCCTATTTTTATTACGTAGGCGTACCTTATTTAGCATTTTAAGCATGCGGCTTATTTATTTTAGCAATTAGTGCATCCAAATCCAGCCTGACGGCTTCCCGGTACCTGTACTTACTCAAATTAAATATGTAAGTGCCATATATAGAGTATTTATCAGCATTTCATTTACTTTAATAGCAATCACAAGCATTTCACTTATATTCAATAGTTAAACACATGTATATCATAGGCAACAAGCACCAAAACGCTTTCCATAAGCGATTTATATAACTTTAAAGCTGATTCAATTGCTTTCAACCAATTCATATGCCATCTCATTCAATTTTAATGACTTGCAACTCAATTTCTTATATTTAATTGATTTTTAATCCAAACAAACTCATATTCACTTCAAATGATCCAGAATCAATTTTATTTAATCTCTATCAACTCATAGAATTTTAATTACTTTCATTTATGCCGAACGACAACCATTTTATGCAATTTCGACGATATTAGTTTAATAGAGTATTCATGTAGTTTATAATTACTTAAACTAATTTCATCTTATTCTGTATTCCATTCCATTTCTAATTTATTTACCAACCATTCATTAGCTCGACACATTCCATTCTTGTATACTACTAGCTATTCCCAAATTAATTCAATCCAAGCTTTATTTAATGGGCTTTCACTCTTATTCGAAGCCAAGCTTTCATAAATTTTAAACTTAAGTTAATTTACTTTAATTTATTCCAACATCAAACTTAAGTTTACTTCTATTTGATTCTCATTTAATCAACTTCCCTTAAATTCAGTTAGCCCATCAATTTTAAATTTAATTTAAATTCACATTCTCAATAATATCCAAGCATATACTTAACTCATTTATAATCCAAATTAATATGCCACCGAACTTAAGTTCAGTCTGATAATCCAATTCCAATCACACTTTGATTTAGTTTTTATGTAATCAGACTTCATCCATTTATTATTTAATTCAATTAACCCATTTCAATTTTTAATTCAATTACTTAATTCGTTATCGAATTTATTTTATTAATACAAGGTCATTCTCAATATATTTCTATTCACTTGGATTTTGTTTGCAATTCAAACCATTTTTATTACAATTCACTTTCGTTATATCCAATTTACTTGCAAATTTCATTAAATATTGTTCAAATCACCCTTGAATTTTATTTATAATTCAAACCATTACCTTTTTTCAATCCAACTCTATTTTATTTTTATTTTTGCAACATCTCTTCTAATTTATTTCATTATCAAATCTAAGTCGAATTCGAATTACAATTCAAATTCAATCCCAAACTCCATTCTTAATTTACAATCCATTCATTTACCAAAGTTAAATTTTATTAACATACTCAATCAAACAATTATTTAATCAATTAGCTTATTTCCAACTTCTAAATCAATATTCTATTTTAATTACAAAATCACTTCATTAAAATTCCAGTTTGGATTTCCTTTTATTTCCCCAAAATTTCTGACATCTTTATTTAAAAATTTTCGAAATGCTTTTAAATTCACATCAGACTAATAAAATAGCTCTTTATAAAAATACTTCTTATAACTCGATGTCTCCACCAGTCCATCCTTGTTCTCACAGAAATTCAGTCATACGTTTATCAGGCGTAGAACTGAAAATCTATAAGTTCTTAGCAGACCCATTTTCAACATCCAGTGAAAATACTTTTGAAAATAATTTTATTGAAAATATTGAAAACAGTTTTTGAAAATAGAGGAAATAACTTTGGTGAGAATGCTCTGGAAATCATCACCCCCATCCATGGTCGCAGTTAACCCGATTGTTACGTTGTCATCCCGACAAAATCCATAGATAACTGTAGGCCTCCGCGCCCCTCGATTACACCATGGAACCCACGACAGATCGCAGCTACAACTGGGGTTACGTAGCTATCATAGCAAAAACCCATATAACTCTAGGCATCAGCGCCATAAAATTTCGCTACCAAAAATGAAACTTCTCCACTCCACTTGACCATAGATCGCAGTCTACCGATGTTGCGTTGCCTTCCCGGCAAAATCAAGTGTAGACTGTTGGCACTCATCCTCCACACGATTTCACTATGGTCCCTACAGTAGATCGCAGCGACATCGAGTTACACTGTCGTCACAGCATAACCCAAATGCCTCTGTAGGCATCAGCGCCCTCGATTTTCGCTACCCAATAATCCTCAGGAACTAGTTTTGTCCGGACTCCTCACAGGATCAACTTTAGAACCCCCCTTGGGGCTCAAGGCAGCACCACCCAGTGGCACTCCTGAGAAGTTCATTTCAAGGGAGCGCCTTTTTCCCCAAAGCCATCATCAAAACATTTTATACTATACACATATAGTATCTTCAAATCATACACCTAGTATGATATCATACAAAGCTCCTTTACACAAAATCGATTATCCCAAAATCGATAATTCTCAAATTAGGCTTTCCAAATTCCAATATTGATTTTACTTAAAAATCAAAAGCCTTTCCAAATTCAAAGGATCTCAAAACCTTTTCCAAAATCCTCATAAGATCCTTTATATATATACAGATATATATAATTTTTAAAACTTTGGATCATTTCCAACTGTTGAATATGCGCTTATATGATTTTTGTTTGATGATAATAAACATATATACATTCGTTTAAATGTATTTGTTAATTTACTATTTATTTTCACAGATTAAATAAATATTTGCTGAATAAAATAAATAACACAGATTTTAAATTCAAACGAATATTTTATTCAAACAAATATTTATTACAATTTTGAATAATACAATTTCAAGCTCTCACTATACTATACAACTTTGATTACAATTACATCACATTTCACATTTACATATTCACCTCACTACATATCACTCACACTCGTATTTTTATCTACAACTGCATTCCAGTTTGAATCCAGCATCTGAGCAATCTGCAAAAATATTCACTAACGCAGTAAAATTGAAAAGAAAATATTTTTGCAATATAAATTAAAAGATGATTTTAAAAATATGATTTGCCTCAGTTATTTGGGTTGTTCGTCATAATTTAAATTTGAATTCATCATACACGAACAACTTGTGACATACACAGTGTATCACTGTATATGCCACAAGGCCGTGCACACCGATATATACACTTGATTGAGTTACAGGGACAGGTGAGCACCGGTCAAACCCAAATAAAAATACAGGATTCAACTCAGGTGAAACATGCAATATATCACGACTTCAACACAAGGTCAAACCCGAGTATTTGAAACTGGATTCAACACAGGTGCAACTGCAAATGCACACATGAATGCAATGATCAAAGTATGCATGTATACTTATCGACCAGCAGCAACATGGACCACAGCTGTTACTCAACTCAGTGATACAAAAGACAATGCACCAGACAAGACTACACCAGAGGCAACACATGCAACAGAGACCAGGCTACACATTATCAAACTGGAACGAAGTGATGAACCAACAAATGCAACAAACTCAAATGTCCAGTTACAATACAACAAGACAACAGTGCAGTTGCAACATAGGTGACACAAGTGTTACAAGACAAGATGCAGTGGTACATGACCATCAAGATAAACCAATGAACCAACTGTGCATATATGAAAGCATGATACAAAGTGAACCAGTGCCAGGTCAAACAGTGTACAACATCAACTACAAATCAAATGCAAGAAGTGGCAAGCTACAGGCCAAACAATCCCAAACTAATCAAAATCAACATCATGTTGTACAATTGAATTTCAAGTTCGACCAAAGTCAACAAGACAAGTCACTGGAATGAACATACCAAATAAACCAACACAGCTGCAGTGGACAGCATCAGTATGCAAGAGAACAAAGACCAAGTGAAGCATCTGTGAAGTTTCTGAAGACTCAAATGAACATACCAAATGCAAACTCAGGTGGTACATGAACACAGTGATGGCCGAGCAACTGATGTATACAAATACACTGATTAAATGCAACACTGGCTGCAAGGATCAACGAATTGGATGAACAAAACTCGAGTGCATCGGTGAAAGTGCAGACCAAATACAATATGCAACACACATGCACGACTTATGGCAGTGAAACTCAAGCAAGTGGAGATCACAGCAAACCAAAGTGCACCAATGAATAATCAAGAAGAATGCAACAACATGTCAACAGCAATGACACAACAACTACAGGCAGTGAATGAAGAGTAGTCAACAGCAGTGAAAGTGATCAACACAGCAACTAGTAGAGCACGCATGAGACAGTGGTATGAACAAGCCAATATTATAGCAAGGTTGCAAGCATATGGAATGCAAGGCAACAAGTATAACTGGCAACAAACATGAAGTAAATAGAAGTCATGAAAAATTGCGCAATGCATCAAAGCACTAATACATAAGCAATGCAGCAACAATGATCAGGTGATATGCATCAGGCATTAAAACAATGCAGTAATAAAAATGCAAGTGATAGTGAATATGTACAAGTGCAGTGTTCAAGACAAAGCAAGCAAGTTCGAATGTCCAGAAATTCACATCACAAACCAAAAGTCAAGTATGCTACAAAAATAGCATATCAACTTTATCAAGCATCAGAGGGAATCATCTATATCCAAACTGCAGATACAAAAATGTATCAAAGCCGTGTGTTTTAACAAGTCAACAGCAAAAAGAATTCCAAGCCGTGGTCATCACGTAATGATTCAATACCGTGAATGTTAAGCAACCAAAATATATACGTGAATTGAAGAAGTCAGCAATCATCTCAAACATCCAAGCTAAAATCAACGGCCAGAACAAATTATTTGACAAATTCAAATAAAACATATACGAACGCAATAATAGGAATTCAAATCCTATATAAACCAAAATCATCATCGGCATAATCATGGAAGTTCGAATACGAAAATCAAACAGTAACGAAGCAGAAATCACATACCAAATCAAAGTCGAACTCCATCAACTTGAAGTAGCCAGAGAGAGACCAACGAGAATCGATCGAGCAAGGCAACACGTGAACAATCACAAAATCGATCGAAGTAGGATCGGCACTTCAAAAGCCCTAATTGAATCAAAGGGACGATACCCTAGATCTGAAAAAGGAGCGGCCATTTTTTCACGAAAAAAAAAAAGAGAAACGGGTTGAAGTGAACAAGGGGCCGACTTTCTTTTATTAAAAGGCTTTAGTTTATTATTTTAAATAGGGCTTTATTTTACTTAATTTGTTTTTGTTTTGTATTTTACTTTTAAACCGTTTATTTTCTAGTCGTGTGACTAGGGTGCAAACTACGGTGTGTAGTTTGGGAATTTGCAACTCGGTAGTTGAGTTGTGGTCAAGGTTTTGAGCGTAGAGTTAGATTAGTCAATAGCGGTGTATAGCGAGTTTACGTGTGTAAGCGAGGGACTATCTAATTTCTAGTAGAAACCTTGGGGGCAGCACGTAGGCAGGGTTTTGCCGAAGCTGGGTAAATTCTGTGTTGTTCTGTTTTATTCTGTTATTTATACTCTGCGATATCTGTGCTGCTATTCTGTAATCTGAATTGAAATTAATTTATAAGCTTCCGCGATTAATTGTTATAATTTACACTATCACCCTATTCACCCCCCCTCTAGGGTGAAATCGATCCTACACCAACTTGTATAAAACCCTTTTATACTTCAAACACTTTCAAAAATTCATCAGAGTGAGATATACTCACTTATTCCCAATTTCCCTTAATCCCCATTTGGATTATCATTTTAATTCTTAACTCAATTGGGTATTTAATCAATAACAGTTTGAACTCCGACCAGTTTATTTTTAGAAAAATAGCTTGAAAATTCAAAAGTAGACAAGTAATTGAAAAATAATTAATAGTTTGCAAAATAGCTATATAACAGTTAACTAATAATAAAATAGTTGGAAAATAGTTAAATAGTTTCAGAAATTTTAAATAATTGCAAAATAGTTGTAAAATAGCAATTTATTTGTAAAATAGCTGAAAAATAGCAATTAGTAAAAAAAACAGTTGAAAAATAATTAAATAGCTTCAAAAATAATTGTAAAACAAGTATAAAACAATTTGGCTTTAAGAAAGAAAGTTTGTATATATTTAATAGCTTAGAAAAATAAGTTTATATCAAAACAATTTATATTGAAACTAGTCAAGAGTCAACTGTTCACTTCCCCAACAATCCAATGTAAATTTACACTTCCATTTAATTGACTCAATTCTAACTTGAATAACTCCAAATTCCATTGGACTTGATTTATTCCCAATTCAAGTTGAATCAATCTTGATTCCTTTCCCAATTTAAATCAAATTCCATTTGATTTTAATCCTATTCAACTTTAACCCATCCCGAATTATATAAATTCGAGTTGAATTCTCAAAGGTTGGTTTAACTCTTTAAACCAAATTAACTTTTATTTAAAGTTTTTAAACAATTTAATTTCTAAGCTCAATTCTCAAAATTCCATTTTAAATTATCTTAACTTATGAATTTCAGTGTTCAAATAAGAGTTCAATACAATTTTATTTTAAAATTTTAATTTATTATTAAATTTTATCTCCCAGTTTGAAGCCAATTCTTAAACAATTTTCATTCACAAACTCAATTATTCAAATTTATTTTATTTATACAATACCATTCTCAATTTAAAGATTTTTATTAACAATAGGATGACATCATCCAATTTATTTTAAAACGTCCATCTATTTTCAAATTTTAAATCTCAAACTCGTTTTGAGATCACACAAATCCCCAATTCAAATCAACCATTTAACTTTCCAAGTTAAATTCCAATTTCATCTTGAAATTTCCAATTCAGGTTGCTTTTTTTTCTACATTTACTTAACTTTCCCAAAGTTAAATTCCAATTTACTTAATCTAATCAACCTCATTCAATCCTTAAACTTCACACTATATAACCCAGGTTTTTAATATATGTGATTGATAATTAATTGGGTGAATTAATTAGAAGTGCTGATTTTAACCATTAAAATCCTGATTGTTAAAATTTAAAACAAATTAAATCCGATAATTAACATTCCTATTTGGGAAAATATTATTTGGTAATATTCTATTATAATTATTCAAAATAGACAAACTTATTATTTTCAAACCAATTAAGCATACATACATATATATGAGTGGATTTTTAATTTTGAATTTGAAATTCAAAAGATAAAACATCTTTAAGTAAATTGGATTTAAAAATAATATGTACGATTTTATTTGCATAAAATTTGTTTTATATTACCTTTCTTTTAAAGGATTTGCTAAATGTGAATTAAGAAATATTAACTAAATAGAACATTTAAATATATTTACACATGTCAAATTCAAGTGTTGAGATATTGGAATATAAATTAACAAATGTAAGTTACTTAGCTTACCTAAATGACAAGTGTTAGGTTTCCAAATATGTGTTAGCTTAGAAAATTAACAAGTGGCATCTGTTCATTTTCTTTTCTTTAAGAAAATATAGTTATCATATTAGAAGCATAGCTAAAATAATAAAATAAAAATAAAAGAAAGGGGAAACAAAAGTCTATAACAAGAGCAACCAAAAGAAATGGCCTGTAAACAAATCAAAACAGAATTTCAATCAAGTAATCATCTAGCTGGAACATATAAGCAGATCAAAGAAATCCCTCTGTAATTTTGAAGCAACATCATCTTAGAGTAAAGCAAGAAATCAAACTAGTTGTCTCAAATACCAATTAAATCAAGCAATTTCCAGGCTGCTATGATCAACTAATGCAAGCAACTAAAAAACATATCAAAATCAATTAGAGATCAAAGGTTGCAGATCAGCAAGTTCAAACCAAAAATCTGAGCCATCTTCAAAATCTAATGCTTGTATTCTTCAAACTGGAATCTGTACTCTCTGTTTCAACAGCAATCAAAGCAAGATTTAATCAGATAACAAATTAAAATTTCAGCAAACAATTCAAGTTTCAATGGCATGTTTCCTGTCTTCAAAACACAGGTGAGTAAACTTATCTTTGAAAACTAAACCATCTTATATATGTGTGCATGAGAATATGATTGTAGAATGCCTTGATCTCTGCTTGCATGGATGAAATAAATTACTTGTATAAAAATTTGGCTTGCTGTTAATATGTATGTCTTTGTTCTTTTAATAAAATGAGAAACCTAAGTTAAAACTGGAATTTAAATTTGCTCTGTTATTGTGGAAATTTGGTTAATCTCAGCATTCAAAAATCTAGATCTCATCGTCTAGTTCATAATGCAAGTTGATGTAAACTGAAGAGATGTTTATTCTTAACATAGTTTCAGCTAAAAAAATGATTTGTGTGGAAATAATACCGTATTGCTCAGTTATGTAAATATTTACTGTAAATATCCTAATTGGTGAAATTTCAATAAAATAGAACCAAAGATTTAAACATGCAAGAAGTTTTCTCTAGTAAAATAGGATTTTTAAAGGTGGAATGGTGATTTTTAACATCCTATATTGTAAGGGATTTTGGAATGAACGAATTCCACTCAAAAATTTATTGCTGGTGTACGGTTTGATTAGGAGTGCTACATTTTGGTCGAAAAGGAGCCTAGCGTCATGAGCTAGAGTTTCACCAAAGCCGATTTTTGAATTTGGCTTCGATTTGGTGTGGGTTGCTGATTTTAGGGTTTAAAGAGTTTCTGGCATGGCCTGGGAACGCGATTGATCTGGAAATTGGGGATGTGAACGAGTTCTTCGATTTTGGGTAGGAAGGAAGAGGAATGGACGAGCTTTCGATTTTGATAGGTGGCATGCGAGGAAGTCGCTGGTTGCCGTTGTGGTGGATCGATGTGTGGGGTATGTTGGTTCTCTGGTTTCATATTTTGAGTAGCAGGAGATCGTTTTTCGATCGGGGGCCATATTACATCGTCGTTGTGGCGAACTTGGGTCGGAATGTGATAAGTGACTGGGTTTGGATGTTGCATCGGTGAGATGGTTGAAATTGAAGCTGTGCATGTGTACAGCGTGCATGAAGGGTGTCTGATTCGATTTGAATTGTGTGAATTTTTGGGTTCGATTCTGGAGTTAACTCGAGTTGTTTATGCATGCATTGGAAAGGGTTTTGGCTCCTGGAGTTTCAAGTGAGCGTTCTTGCTGTGTTGTCGTCGTTCGAAGGGAGAGGCGCTCCTGATTTTAGATGGTTTTTAGTTGCATGATGATTGGGAAGAGGGAGGAGAGGCGTGTGAGATGCTCGTTGATTTAGGCTACGACCCATTGATTTTCGTAATTTATATTATGGAATTCTATTCGTTTCGTTTTGGGTTTTGGGATTTTGGCCCAAAGTTTTGCTTGAAGAAAAATGATTCGAAACGCAGGTTGGAAATTTATCAGTATCTGGTTGCTAATAAAAGCTTGTGTAAGTTAACCTTCCACGTCCACCAAAAGTATGTGATTTAATTAAAGATTTATTTTGAATTATATTGACAAAGGAATCTGAAGTTACCCTAAATAACTAAATAAAGTAATTAAGTGGTAATTAAAGAAGATAAAGGGGTTTTGAAGAATAATTTATGAAAGGATAAGTTACTTAATAAAGTAATTAAATAATATAATAAATTGTTTAAAAAAGTAATTAGATAATAATTGTCTAATTGAAGTAAATCAAAGAATAATCACTTAATGCAAGGATTAACTAAGATAAATCAAATACTAATTTAAGGTTAATTACTTAATGGAAGGAATTAAGGATAATTGATTGATGATAAAGGATTGATTAATAATGTATAAGGTTAATTTATTTATGTGTTTATTTAAGGAGTAATTAATTGAGGATAATCACTAAAAGGAAGTGATTAAGTATAATTACTTAGTGAAATTTATGGAGTCATAATTGCTTAGTGTAAGTAATTTAAGGATGAGTAATAAATCAATTATAGGGAAATAAATTTGAAAAAAAACAGAGATTAATAGTTAAGTAAGGGGTTAATTACTTGTGTAAGTAATTACAGAGGGGTAATTATTGTTTATGAGTAATTAGGGTTGATTAATGGATGTAATTAATTAAGGATAAACATTCATGGAGTTTGGTTAAGTATAATTAATTAATGAAAATAATTAGATAATGATGATAATCTTAATGTAATTAGAGAATAATTAATCTAGGAAGATTAATTAAAATGATTGATAGTGGGATGGTTAATCAATTGGGATGAAATTAATAAATAAGCGGGACTTAAAGGTAATTGATTTAATTCAATTATCGCTAATTAAGTTTATTCGAGATGGTGTGACTGATTTATCTTGCTTATGTATGATTAAATGTCCTGGATTGATAGATACCCTTGATATGAAATGGTTCATGATATGATGTGTTTGGGTGGGCAATGATAATGTAGTTATCTGTCAATAATGAATTACAGAGTAAAATAGGGGTGACACCTTTAATTTAAAGTTGAGTTGCATTTCACTTGAATGACATATGTTAAGATGAACTGAATTCGAAGAGACCGGAGTCGGGTATTGGTTAATACTCGAAACCACTTCGATTCTATACCAATTGATACGGGGAATCAATTAGTTGTAATGGAATGATTTAAGTGTATTGGACCATATAATCTAAGATCTGGCACTTAGAAATTGATATGTGAAATGGTTGATGTCTATAATAACTTGTGAAGTTATAAATTGATATAAGTTACCCGGGTTTTCTCCTATGGTTTGAACTTAGTAATTTAAATTATATGGGTTTACTCATGCTGGTTTCCAGCCTGACCCGGGTGTTACTCTGATGTAATGCTCGGGTCAGACCGAGTATTACAGATTTTCAGGTAAGGACGTTCTGGAGTACAGAAGGCGAGCTGGATGGCAGGGACGTATAGAGAGTTTCCTATGTGATATTGTAGTAGCTGGACATGATTGTTTTGTTCAATGTTTATGTATATGTGTAACTCTGATGTATTTAAATGTAAATTAACAGATATAGTTTTCTTTGTGTAACTGCTATTTTATTTGATATTATATTTGATCCGCTGCGAATGTGAGGTTTCTATGACTTGTTTCTGTCTTCTTCTTCTTTCTCTTTTCTTCTTTTCACTAACTATCTGAAATTTTTAGGATCGAAATTTCCGGGTCGTTACATTTGGTATCAGAGCAGAAGGTTAAGCGAGAACCTTGGCTCTGGTGGGATTACTCATTAAGGATAGGGTAAGTGGTACCCTAGAATGAGTTGAGTATATATATATATATATGAGAGTGCGTACTTGTTATTTTCTTATATAAAGGTTTTTAAATGATTTCAAAAGTAAATGAATCTTATATAAGAAATAGATTATCTATTATATTAAGGAAATTGGTTGTAGTATTAATTAAACTAAAAAGTAATAGTAAGAATTAAGAAGTAATAAAGCTACAACCAAACTGAAATTAAATTTGGGAAAGGTTTTAGGATAAGGATAATTAATTAATTTATGTAATTAACTAAACTTTATTTAATGGGATTAATTTATGGATAACAATTGGAAATGATAAATTAAGAGGATGTTACTTAATGAAGTAACTAGAGGTAAGTAATTTAAAGGAACAACTACTTAATGAAGGAAATTAAGAAATAAGTTAATTACCGAATGTGATTAATTGGAATAAATTAATGATGTAATTAATTTAGAGAAATAATAAATAATATTATTTAATGCATTTGTATGAAATGGTCCTATTTCAAACAAGAGTTGTTTGAAAATTTAAAGAAATTGGTTTTAAAAAAAAAAACCCAAGATGGTCTAAAATTTTAAAGTATAACTTGGTGTGTAAAAGAAGTTAATATGTATATATGTGGATATACATAATATCAAATATGGTTTGAAATAAAATCTAAATGTTGAGTTTTGAATGTGGAATAAGATATGATACCCCAAGTTCTAAGTTTTTAAACTTAATAAGTGGGAAGATTATTTATGAAAAGTTCAAACTGGGTAAAGTTGACTGGATTAAGTGAATTGAGTTTAACTTGGGAAAAGTTAAATATGTTGGGATGTTCAACCCGATTTGTAAATTTTAAGATGAAATTAAGATTTAACTTGGGAAGTTAAATGGTTGATTGTAATTGAGAGTTTGAGTGATCTCAAATTGGGATTGAGATCTAGAAATTTAAAACGAATGGATGTTTTAAAATAAATTAGATAATATCTTCCTATTGTTGTTAAAAATCTTTAAGTTGTGAACTGGATTTGTTTAAATGAATGAGAAATGGAGTATGATAATCCATTGTTGGGATAAAAAGGTAAATTGATTTAAAGGAATTAAATCGACATTTGAAGTATTAACTCGAATTTATATAATTCGAGATGGTTTAAATTTGAAATTTGAAATTAGTTCAAATTGAATTTGATTTGAATTGATTGAAATTGTGATTGAAGATGTATGAGTATAAGATTCAAGTGGAAAATTTGAATTGGATTGATTTGAATAATTTGGAATTGTAATTAAGTTGATAGTTTTAAATTCAAATGGAATTTGAATTTGAATTTGGGAAGAAATCAAGAATAATTCAACTTAAATTGGGGTTGAGTCAATTTTAATGGAAATTGAAGTTATTTAAATTGGAATTGGGTCAATTTAAATAAAGAAAATTTAAATTGAATTGATGAGAATGGAAGTTGGGAAGCGAACAGTTTTGACTCTGGACTATTTTTAATATAAATTGTTTTAATATAAACCTATTTTTTTTCCAAGCTATGTATTATATATACAACCTTTCTTTTAAAAGCCAAACCATCTTATATTTGTTTTACAATTATTTTTGAAACTGTTTAACAATTTTCCAACTGTTTTATAAACTAATTACTATATTTCAACTATTTTACAAAACTAATTACTATCCTACTATTATTTTGCAATTATCTAAAATTTCTATAATTATTTAACTATTTTCTAACTATTTCACGCCTATTTTACAAACTAGTAATTATTTTCCGACTACTTATCTATTTTAAATTTTTCAAGCTATTTTCCAAATAAACTGGTTGG
The DNA here is from genome assembly GCA_030765085.1 of Allium cepa. Classification (NCBI taxonomy): domain Eukaryota; kingdom Viridiplantae; phylum Streptophyta; class Magnoliopsida; order Asparagales; family Amaryllidaceae; genus Allium; species Allium cepa. The sequence goes on from CM060931.1 coordinate 466,788,532, forward strand.
AGTTCAAAAAGTTATTGGTTAAATACCCAATCGAGATAAGAATAGAGGTGATAATCCAGATGGATTGAAGCACTTGTGAGTAAGTGAATGTGAATAGAAATGGAATTAATTTGGCTAATAACCAATAAGACAAATACATAGACAGTACGTATGTTATTCTATTTGCATAATGATTTGATCCAGATTCGAGCACAGAATTTCGAGATAGTTATATCGATCCGAGTGGGATTTTTCACTCGATTTTCGACGGCGAACCTGGATATGGATTGTTGATTGGTGCTGAATATTCTCTATCATAGTTAAGCTATGCAAGGAGAATGGCGGTTTCTGATCAAGAAACCAGATCTGTGTCCGCACTAGGAAGTCGGGTGGACGATACTAGTTCGGAAGTGAAATTGTATGATCGAGTGAGCGATCAGATTGGTATAGCGTATGGATGATATGTGTACATCGTACGGATTTGAATGAAAATGGTATTGAAAAGAGTTTAATCAAATTTGAATATCTGATTTTGAGTAAACAAAGTAAATATCTTTGTTTTATAAAATAAAACTCCCCTTGTTGAATCTATTGCCAGAAAAAAAGGATTTTGAAGGTGTTTTGAAGTATAAAAGGAGTTTTATACAAGTATTGAAATGATCCAAAGTTTTAAAAGATTTTATATATCTAAATATATATATATATATATATATATATATATATATATATATAAAGGATCATATGAGGATTTAGAAAAAGTTTTGGGAACCTATGGATTTGGAAAGGCTTTTGATTTTTGGGGAAAATCAATATTGGAATTTGAAAAGCCTAGTTTGAGAATTATCGATTTTGGAATTATCGATTTTGAGTAAAGGAACTTTGTATGAGATCATACTAGGTGTATGATTTAAAGATACTATATGTGTATAGTATAAAATGTTTTGATGATGGCTCTGGGGAAAAAGGCGCTCTGTAACAACCCGCATATTTGTCGATTTTTATATTTAAATATTTTATCGATACTCGGAATTTAGTCCGAAAAGCTACTTTTTGCATACGGTCGAATTAGGACTCGGGACCACTCCCATTGAGTTTAAAATGCCGTTTGCGACCTTTTTGAGTATAAGCTTCGATATGTTTGGAGAAAGTTGATTTTTGCTACTTTTTCACTTTGGGTTTGGGTTTGGGCTCAGCCCTATGTTTATCTTATACTCAAATCCGAGCCACTCCTCCCCATTCACCCTCACTTTCTCCTCTTTTCAGTTTTAAAACATCAACGGTGGGAGAGATGGGAAATTAAAACTCCAAAACCCTAGTTTCCTTTTGCAAATCAAGCTCTAGCTCCAAACTAATAGAAGAACCCATAGGTAAGCTTCTCTTCTTCTTCTCCAACTCATTCTCTTATCAATTTCAAAAATTCCTAAACCTAATTTAGGATATGTTTCTCTTGTTAGCTTAGAATCAAGCTTCTTGAGTTGGATTTGAAGAGTGGTTGATTCTCTTTTGCTTTCAAGCTTCTTTTTCAATTGCTTGGGTTCAAAGGTGAGATTTTTATCTCACATCTATGCTTATATTTATCTTCGAATGGTAGGTATGAATTCCTAACACTTATTCGCGTGCATTTACTTTTGGTTTGGATTGATTTGGAGAATATTCCAATTTTTGGTGTTTTGAGTTCAATTCGTTAAAAATCCTAACTTTGATGTTTGAACATGTTTTTGGTGATGCATCGAGGAGCATATAGGGCTGGGTAGTTGATTGGCATAATCCCTTAGCGCCGTTGCTCGAGAGAATGCAATTTGGTCGAGGTTGGACCTCATTTGGATGGACTGGGAAGGGACTGGCAACAGGTCCGATCGACCGAGCCCTGCTGCCGGCCGACCGACCTGCTGCCAAGTGCATAAGCACTTCTCTGTTTAAGGTTCGGTCGACCGAGTACAGGGTTCAGCCGACCGACCTGCTTCCCGAGGAATTTTGAGAACAGGGTCCGGTCGACCGAGCTCTGTAGCCGGCCGACCGACCTGGTGCATTTTTGCCTATTTCGCCTAGTTGTTTGAATTTCCAACTTTAATCGATTCGTGTTGTTTCCTATGTGTTGTTATCATTTGTTATGACTTTGATGACTCCTTTTTAGGGATTTTTGAATATCCATTTTGATGGATTCTTTATCGGTTTTGTTGGATTTTTATTCACATCTTCGTATGTGAATTTTAGTGATTGATTGTTCCTACAATCTTCTTCGTGATTTGTCACTTTAAAAATATAAAGGTTTTTATACTAGTAGTAAATATCAAAACTCTTTCTTCAAATGATTTCAACTCTATTTTAGTACAAAGCTCGTTTCTTGAACCGTTTCCCAATCTATTAGTATATATACAAACCTTTACCTCATTCGCACGAGAAATCTAATTAAACGACTTAGTAAAACGAGTGGTATGAAACGCTTGCGATTACTTCGTCGGTTAATTCTTGGACTTGTTCGATTGAATCTCTTGTGACAATTTTATAGTGGAGATCTATAGTTTGTTCATAAATGTTTGAGTTAAGCAAGTGGTTATGGGACATGAAGCTAAACTCATATATTTACTAGCTTAGTGTAATTGACACTTCTAGTTGATCATGACGATCATCTTTGTGATTTAGACTAGCAATGTGCGATGTCTCTTTGTCTGCGAGGGAGACTAAACCCCGTTTTGTGGAGTTTCGACTCAAATTGGTGGGGTAGCAACCCATGGTCTTCGGGCCGTTTGTGGAGCTTCGGCTCAATTTGTGATGGTTAGCAACCATGGAATTAGCGTTCTGTTTGTGATACACGTGTTGGTGAGCTTTATGCTCCCGTTTGTGATAGGCCTTCCCCCTTTTTGTGATTTCTGGATTTCTTGAGATGATTTCTAGAATTTGTGTTTCACTAATTTTCGTGATTTCTATTGATAAGTTTTATCAATATTTGTGCATTGGTGAATTTGTGTGTCATCGACTTTTGTGATTGACATTGATACAATTGTCAATATTTGTGGTTTGATGAACGAAATAAGTAGTATGACGCTTCTTTGATTCTTGTGTAGATTTTGTGATATTGATTAATCTCTTGTTGATTTTCAATTACTTATATATATCACAGCTTGGCATTCTGATTATTATGTATTTAGTCATATCTCTTACTCTATATTGTTTCATCTGATATTTATTGCTAGACTGATCCGTTTATTATTTTCTTATTAAATAATACTCGGGTCAGACCGAGATTTACAGGTGCTTCTGCTTGACTTCTCATCCAGGATCATTACTCTGACTTTTGGCAAACTACTTAGATTAGTAGTTTATTTTGTTGTTTACACTTGAGATATAGACTCATAGTTGTATTCTTTTGTATAGCACGTGTTGCTATTCTTTTGTATTATTGTGGATCTTCTTGACCACTACTCTGATATACACTTTCATGTGTTAGTGTTAATTCATATCTATTTCTGCCTTTGTGATATGAATTATCTGTGACTGATTTGTGTTATGTTTATTTCTATATTTGTTTCCGAAGATTATTATAGCCACTGTGTAGTAGCTTTGTGTTTGTATCGGTATGTCGGATTTTGAAATAAAATGCATGTTATACTATCTGACATATCAGTGCTCACGCAAAGCAATTACACGGATGGTCGCTCCTCAACAGCCTTATTCTTCGTGCTAGTTGACAGCATTACACCGTAGTGTTCTTGGCTAGCGTGGGTATAGAGGTGGGGCGTCACACGCTCCCTTGAAATGAACTTCTCAGGAGTACCACCGGGTGGTGCTGCCTTAAGCCCCAAGGGGGGGTTCTAAAGTTGATCCTGTGAGGAGTCCGAACAAAACTAGTTCCTGAGGATTATGAGTAGAGTATACCATAGCGAAAGTCGTGTGTGCCGCTGAGAGCCAACAGTTACATGGACTTTTGCTGCGATGGCAACGTAACCCAGGATGTAACTGCGACCTATGGTATAACATAGCGAAAGTCGTGTGTGCCGCTGAGAGCCAACGGTCTGCGTTTGATTTTATATCGGCAGACTGCGACCTATGTAGGAGTGGAGAAGTTTCATTTTGACAACGAAAATAAAAGGCCGCTGAGAGCCTGCAGTTACATGGACTTTTGCTGCGATGGAAACGTAACCCTGGATGTAACTGTGATCTGTTGTGTGGGTTCCATGGCGTAATCATGAGCCGCGGAGAGCCTGCAGTTACATGGACTTTTGCTGCGACGGCAATGTAACCCTGGATGTAACTGTGACCATGGATGGGGGTGATGATTTCCAGAGCATTCTCACCAAAGAAATATCCTCTATTTTCAAAAACTGTTTTCTATATTTTCAATAAAATTATTTTTAAAGTATTTTCACTAGATGTTGAAAACGGGTCTGCCAAGCACTTGTAGATTTTCAGTCATACGCCTGATCAACGTATGACGAATTTTTGTAAGAACAAAGATGGACTTATTGAAACATCGAGTTATAAAATGATAATTTCTATAAAAACTATTTTTTTTAAAAATTATATATAGATTTTAAGTATTTTGGAATGATCAAAGAATATTTTAACTGGTTTTAAAATATTTAATAAATTCTGGCTTCGATCCTTTTCGAGGACGAAAAGATTCTAAGGGGGGAGGGATGTGATAACCTAGGTTTTTAATATATGTGATTGATAATTAATTGGGTGAATTAATTAGAAGTGCTGATTTTAACCATTAAAATCCTGATTGTTAAAATTTAAAACAAATTAAATCCGATAATTAACATTCCTATCTAGGGAAATATTATTTGGTAATATTCTATTATAATTATTCAAAATAGACAAACTTATTATTTTCAAACCAATTAAGCATACATACATATATATGAGTGGATTTTTAATTTTGAATTTGAAATTCAAAAGATAAAACATCTTTAAGTAAATTGGATTTAAAAATAATATGTATGATTTTATTTGCATAAAATTTGTTTTATATTACCTTTCTTTTAAAGGATTTACGAAATGTGAATTAAGAAATATTAACTAAATAGAACATTTAAATATATTTACACATGTCAAATTCAAGTGTTGAGATATTGGAATATAAATTAACAAATGTAAGTTACTTAGCTTACCTAAATGACAAGTGTTAGGTTTCCAAATATGTGTTAGCTTAGAAAATTAACAAGTGGCATTTGTTCATTTTCTTTTCTTTAAGAAAATATAGTTATCATATTAGAAGAATAGCTAAAATAATAAAATAAAAATAAAAGAAAGGGGAAACAAAAGTCTGTAACAAGAGCAACCAAAAGAAATGGCCTGTAAACAAATCAAAACAGAATTTCAATCAAGTAATCATCTAGCTGGAACATATAAGCAGATCAAAGAAATCCCTCTGTAATTTTGAAGCAACATCATCTTAGAGTAAAGCAAGCAATCAAACTAGTTGTCTCAAATACCAATTAAATCAAGCAATTTCCAGGCTGCTATGATCAACTAATGCAAGCAAAAAAAATAATATCAAAATCAATTAGAGATCAAAGGTTGCAGATCAGCAAGTTCAAACCAAAAATCTGAGCCATCTTCAAAATATAATGCTTGTATTCTTCAAACTGGAATCTGTACTCTCTGTTTCAACAGAAATCAAAGCAAGATTTAATCAGATAACAAATTAAAATTTCAGCAAACAATTCAAGTTTCAATGGCATGTTCCCTGTCTTCAAAACACATGTGAGTAAACTCATCTTTGAAAACTAAACCATCTTATATATGTGTGCATGAGAATATGATTGTAGAATGCCTTGATCTCTGCTTGCATGGATGAAATAAATTACTTGTATAAAAATTTGGCTTGCTGTTAATATGTATGTCTTTGTTCTTTTAATAAAATGAGAAACCTAAGTCAAAACTGGAATTTAAATTTGCTCTGTTATTGTGGAAATTTGGTTAATCTCAGCATTCAAAAATCTTGTAACGACCCGGAATTTTTACAGCATATTTTAATAAATATTTAATCTAAATTAAATCAAATATAAGCTGGTCAACATTTAAATTTATGAGATATTAAATGTTTAACAGTTATATATATGTTTATAAAAGGAAATTTTGATTTGAAATTTAAAATTTAAATACTTCAAAACCATGTAAAATAAAATAGGATTTATTCAATAGAATTAAATCAAAGATTCATTATTTGATATTTGATAAAATACATATGAATACGCCTTTAGTTTTTAAAATGATAAGTTTTAAAATTAACAAACATGAAATTATTTCACATAAATATGGAAGTGCAAAATTAGTATAAAACACAAACATACATTATAAATGTAATTAAAGTAACATAAAAATACAACATATAAATTATAATGTGCAATATACAAAAACAAGTATTTTCAAACAAACAATGATCTACAACATTTAAATTGTGCAACACAACAACCTTAAATAAAATGTTAAAAATCATTTGAACAAGTAAGAGATTTCATATAGAATGTAACTAACAAAATATAAATAAAACAAAAACATGTTGATAATAAAAATCATATCAGGAAGTTTGTAAAACATATAACCTATATGTAAGTTACTTAACAAATGAAAACATTCAGGCATTAGAAACAGAGTTCATTTCAACATAAAGCAAGTTATCACTTCATAGATAAAACAGAAAAGAAAAAAGAAAAAACCTGTAGCTGTAAAACTTACTGGCCGAAATGATAATATCTTATTCAACAAAGTAAGTAAACACATAAATATCTATGTACTAAGTAGCTACTGTCAGTAAAATTTATTACTTGCTGTCATAATTAATAACATGAACATTAAATAGCATAACATATTGTTTAATTAAGTACACAGCTGAAATCTCCTTATATCATTACTTTCTGCAGACTTTTACTGGCCAGATAAAACCTATTGTTAAGTGACTTTAACTTATATTCGTGCATCTATATATTCACTTATAACCTTCAGTTTAACCATTAGCACTGAACATAAACTTAAACTAGAAGAAGAAGTAAAACTGCAAGCAAAGAAATAGAAACAAAAAGAAGAGTAGAGGGGAGTTTCAGGAAAGTTCTTTTGCAAGTATCTTCTTCAACACTTTCTGTTCAAAAGTTTTTGATTGTGAGTAAACAAAACTAATTTTCAAATTTTAGCTTGCATATTTTTCTCACTGATATATGTTGATGAAGTTTAAATATATACTGTTCTGTATATATGTTGATTGCACTGGAAGTTGCATAACTGTTATTGATCAGTACTTCAAGTTGTATCAGTACTTCAAGTTTAAACAAATCTTAGTCATATAACCATTTAAATGTTGTATTGGAAAAAAATTGAGTTTGTTTATATGAAACAAGCCTGCAAATCATGTTTAAGCTGTAACAGTATAATATGAATACTGTATTTTTCAACTACAGGTAAACAAGAAATTAAAGTGTAAATTCAAATGTTTAAATTTGAAATTTCAATAACATAATTAGAATTCATACAAGTAATTATGATTTTTAACATAAAGATTATGATTTTTATGCAAAAGTATTAAGAGCAGTTTCGAAATCAAATAAAAATGGGTTTTTGTGAATTGTGGGTAATGGAGTTAATTTTAATTCCTGAAATCTGGCATGATGCAAGATGAAAGAGATATTAACACTAGAAAAATAATAATTTATTTTTCGAATTCATATATTTTGAGTTTGAATCATGAATAGGGTTTAAACCCATTTTTTTCAAAGCTTTGTAAAAATTTGATCTCGGCTCCAATATGAAATCGAGTTGGCCGCGACCTTTGGAGGAGCTAGGTGGAGGTGAGAGTGAGGTTCAGGCGAATTTTCATCACCTCTGGTGATGTGTGGTGGTCGCGCGACCGTTTTGACAGTGGCGTAGCTGATATTGTTTTCGAGCACCAGCGCATATTTTTATTCTCTGCGTGAAATCGAAGTCTGGGTTCGAATGTCGTGTCTATGGGTGTTTTGTGGTTTGTGGGGATGGACGCGAGTCGCCGCAGGGGAGGGAGACCACCGTGCACGTGCACGGTGGCGAAGTGGGGTTCGAAGATCAGGGAGGTGTTTTTGGGTTCTGGGTTATCGTATGGGGTTGCTCGAGACATGGGTGAGGATGCTTCGAGTAATCACTGTGTATCCTCCGAGTAGCGTACGAGAGAGTTACAGCTGAACGTTTATCACTTAACTAAAAAAAAGAAGAAGAAGAAAAGAACTGGAAAGAAGAAGAAATGGAAGGGGAGAGTAACACGGGTGAAACGCGGGGAAACTCGGGGTTTTCTCGAGTATGGTACGATTGTGTCTCGGTGTTTTCAAAGTCTGGTAATGATTTTCTTGTACAGGCTTATAACTAAGTTTAATAAACAAATGTTAATTAATTAAGCTAATGTTTTAATTAAAGATTGGATTTAAGTAATTATATAAAGGTAGAAGATTATCAGTAAGTAGATGGAATGTTAATTAAAATTTATACTTGAATTTTAAATTAATAACTTTAAGCTGATTTTGAAATAAAGATATAATCAATTCAAATCTTAAGAACATAAGCTTATCATTAAAAAGTTAATTAGTGAATGAAAGTTAACATACGAGATTAATTAAAGATATTACACTTTAATTAAATTGATAAGTAAAGTAATTTGTGATAATTAAACACTTAATTCATTTTAATAAGTAAGTTATAAATTATTAATTAATAATTAGGAATAAACTAATTAATTGGGTAATTGAGTAATAGTTAATGAATAGAAGTTAATTAATTAAATAATTAATTAAAGATGAGATGATTAATAAGTTAATTCTTAATGATTAACTAATTAATAAAACTTGATCATCAATAAGTTAATTAATCAGTAATTAATTAAACGGGATAAAATAGTTTATTCTTGAGCAGATAATTTAGTTAAGTAAAACCAAACTGTTTGATATGCATTGATAACTCTGTTTGGTTGACTGTGATATTTGTTGATGATACTTCTGTGATATGTGTGATATATCTGTGATAACTGTATATGATTTATCTGATATATATGATATGTTAATTTCTGATATTTAATTAAACTATTAAGTTAAATAGACAACTTGGCCCTTAAAATGGCGTTTGGATCCGATGAGACCGGGATCGGAAGAATCAAATTTTGATACTCCGAAAACCACATCGATCCAAATTAAATGATAGGTCGTAACTTATCAAATGGAGATCGAGATGGAGTTTCAGAATGCAAGGGTTATCGTCGTTAACTCTGAGGGTGATTCCAAAATGAGTGTAACGAGATAATGCCTTCGGTTTCGTTCGAACCCGGAACGAACTTGTATGGATAGAATGCTTTCAACACATCGTCAGGCGGACGATGAGCATTCTAAGTGATATGTCCTTTAAAGGTAATCGTAGCCTCAAGCCTCATCAACCGGGAATGGCTAAAACAGGGGAGATGCAGCAAGGTTAGGTGGGTCATGCCCAAGCAGGACAAGATTTTCCCCTGTCTAGATGTCCCTTTTTATTTCGGCTTAGTGGGCAGTTGTTGGCCACAACTGCGGGGTTATCTTGTTCGGGACTGTTCAGTAAGGAATGGTTCCGGCCTTGTGTTGTAGGGGATGAAGGGAGTAATCCTCGGTACGGTGATCTAGGCCCCATACTGTGACGGGCGGTACCCCAGTAGCCCTGCCATTGTTGGAAATCCATTTACCCTACAAGACCCTACGGTTTTGATTTGTATTACCCACTTTCGTGGCTAGTAGCTGGAATTTAATAAATGTAACAATTTCGGCTATTTTCTATTTACTTGAAAACCCTAGACACTATTATAATATTACAGAATTTCCTATAAAATGTTTTGGTTAGCGTAAGGTAAAAACTTACCTGTATTTATTTGTGGGGAGTCTTACGCGATACCTTTATTTTCAAATGATTTTCAAAGTTAAGCAACTTTAACCTGTTTACTCATACCAGACCCATGTCTGACCCGGAGTTTATATTTTGTGTTTTCATAAACTCTTGGGTACTCAAATTTTTATGAGTAGCCAAGTGATAGGTATCTAGAAGTGTTGCTTTTCTGGAGGAGCTATTTTGGAGAGAAGACCAGACGTACGTATATATATATATATATGTAGTTCCGCTGTGTAGTTAGTGATGCTGTATTTTGGATGTATGTATGGTCATGTATGTATATAACAGTCCTGTTATGTGATATTGTACGACTCTGATGTATGTATAACTATGTAATAGATATGTGATGTATTATATTTTGTTCCATTCCGCTGTGAGATTCTGATGTTGTTATTCTTTCTTTCTATTCTTTTCTATTTCTATCCCTTTCTTTCTTAATGATGAAACGTCTTTCTGGGTTAGAGAAAGGCGGGTCGTCACAGATGGTATCAGAGCACTAGGTAAAGCGAGTACCTAGGCTCTAGTGTTATAGTTCTCTAGAGAGTGCGTATTTGTATTTTCATATAATATTATATATATATATATATATATATATATATATATATATCTATCTAAATTGGTTGAGTTACCTTTTCAGGTGACCGACATGAGTTCAGGAAGAAGAGGCAGAGTTAGGGCCAGTACTTCTACAGATAATGGACGGAGTCAGAATGTTAGTGAGGCTGTCAATCCAGTACCATCTCAAGTTAGTTTTGCAGCCTTATGCAAGGATTTCAAACATCTTGGAGGTCAACCATTCAAAGGTTCGGAGTCAATAATTGAAGTTCAGGAATGGCTACGCTCTTGTGAACGTATTTTCAAGAGCATGAGATTGTCTGATGAGCGTAAGAGGCATATGGCATCGTGGCAGTTGCAAGGTGGTGCAGCAGCATGGTGGATTGAACTATTGCAAATATTTCTGAGGATGATATTTCTTGGGACAGATTCAAGGAGTTATTTGAAGAGAATCACTAAAAGGAAGTGATTAAGTATAATCACTAAAAGGAAGTGATTAAGTATAATTACTTAGTGAAATTTATAGAGTCATAATTGTTTAGTGTAAGTAATTTAAGGATGGGTAATAAATCAATTGTAGGGAAATAAATTTGGAAAAAACCCAGAGATTAATAGTTAAGTAAGGGGTTAATTACTTGTGTAAGTAATTACAGAGGGGTAATTATTGTTTATGAGTAATTAGGGTTGATTAATGGATGTAATTAATTAAGGGTAAACATTCATGGAGTTTGGTTAAGTATAATTACTTAATGAAAATAATTAGATAATGATGATAATCTTAATATAATTAGAGAATAATTAATCTAGGAAGATTAATTAAAATGATTGATAGTGGGATGGTTAATCAAATGGGATGAAATTAATAAATAAGCGGGACTTAAAGGTAATTGATTTAATTCAATTATCGCTAATTAAGTTTATTCGAGATGGTGTGACTGATTTATCTTGCTTATGTATGATTAAATGTCCTGGATTGATAGATACCCTTGATATGAAATGGTTCATGATATGATGTGTTTGGGTGGGCAATGAAAATGTAGTTATCTGTCAATAATGAATTACAGAGTAAAACAGGGGTGACACCTTTAATTTAAAGTTGAGTTGCATTTCACTTGAATGACATATGTTAAGATGAACTGAATTCGAAGAGACCGGAGTCGGGTATTGGTTAATACTCGAAACCACTTCGATTCTATACCAATTGATACGGGGAATCAATTAGTTGTAATGGAATGATTTAAGTGTATTGGACCATATAATCTAAGATCTGGCACTTAGAAATTGATATGTGAAATGGTTGATGTCTATAATAACTTGTGAAGTTATAAATTGATATAAGTTACCCGGGTTTTCTCCTATGGTTTGAACTTAGTAATTTAAATTATATGGGTTTACTCATGCTGGTTTCCAGCCTGACCCGGGTGTTACTCTGATGTAATGCTCGGGTCAGACCGAGTATTACAGATTTTCAGGTAAGGACGTTCTGGAGTACAGAAGGCGAGCTGGATGGCAGGGACGTATAGAGAGTTTCCTATGTGATATTGTAGTAGTTGGACATGATTGTTTTGTCCAATGTTTATGTATATGTGTAACTCTGATGTATTTAAATATAAATTAACAGATATAGTTTTCTTTGTGTAACTGCTATTTTATTTGATATTATATTTAATCCACTGCGAATGTGAGGTTTCTATGACTTGTTTCTGTCTTCTTCTTCTTTCTCTTTTCTTCTTTTCACTAACTATCTGGAATTTTCAGGATCGAAATTTCCGGGTCGTTACATTTGGTATCAGAGCAGAAGGTTAAGCGAGAACCTTGGCTCTGGTGGGATTACTCATTAAGGATAGGGTAAGTGGTACCTTAGAATGAGTTGAGTATATATATATGAGAGAGCGTACTTGTTATTTTCTTATATAAAGGTTTTTAAATGATTTCAAAAGTAAATGAATCTTATATAAGAAATAGATTATCTATTATATTAAGGAAATTGGTTGTAGTATTAATTAAACTAAAAAGTAATAGTAAGAATTAAGAAGTAATAAAGCTACAACCAAACTGAAATTAAATTTGGGAAAGGTTTTAGGATAAGGATAATTAATTAATTTATGTAATTAACTAAAATTTATTTAATGGGATTAATTTATGGATAATAATTGGAAATGATAAATTAAGAGGATGTTACTTAATGAAGTAACTAGAGGTAAGTAATTTAAAGGAACAACTACTTAATGAAGGAAATTAAGAAATAAGTTAATTACCGAATGTGATTAATTGGAATAAATTAATGATGTAATTAGTTTAGAGAAATAATAAATAACATTATTTCATGCATTTGTATGAAATGGTCCTATTTCAAACAAGAGTTGTTTGAAAATTTAAAGAAATTTGTTTTGAAAAAAAAAACCAAGATGGTCTAAAATTTTAAAGTATAACTTGGTGTGTAAAAGAAGTTAATATGTATATATGTGGATATACATAATATCAAATATGGTTTGAAATAAAATCTAAATGTTGAGTTTTGAATGGGGAATAAGATATGATACCCGAAGTGCTAAGTTTTTAAACTTAATAAGTGGGAAGATTATTTATGAAAAGTTCAAACTGGGTAAAGTTGACTGGATTAAGTGAATTGAGTTTAACTTGGGAAAAGTTAAATATGTTGGGTTGTTCAACCCGATTTGTAAATTTTACGATGAAATTAAGATTTAACTTGGGAACTTAAATGGTTGATTGTAATTGAGAGTTTGAGTGATCTCAAATTGGGATTGAGATCTAGAAATTTAAAACGAATGGATGTTTTAAAATAAATTAGATAATATCGTCCTATTGTTGTTAAAAATATTTAAGTTGTGAACTGGATTTGTTTAAATGAATGAGAAATGGAGTATGATAATCCATTGTTTGGATAAAAAGGTAAATTGATTTAAAGGAATTAAATCAACATTTGAAGTATTAACTCGAATTTTGAAATTAGTTCAAATTGAATTTGATTTGAATTGATTGAAATTGTGATTGAAGATGTATGAGTATAAGATTCAAGTGGAAAATTTGAATTGGATTGATTTGAATAATTTGGAATTGTAATTAAGTTGATAGTTTTAAATTCAAATGGAATTTGAATTTGAATTTGGGAAGAAATCAAGAATAATTCAACTTAAATTGGGGTTGAGTCAATTTTAATGGAAATTGAAGTTATTTAAATTGGAATTGGGTCAATTTAAATAAAGAAAATTTAAATTGAATTGATGAGAATGGAAGTTGGGAAGCGAACAGTTTCGACTCTGGACTATTTTTAATATAAATTGTTTTAATATAAACCTATTTTTTTTCCAAGCTATTTATTATGTATACAACCTTTCTTTTAAAAGCCAAACCATCTTATATTTGTTTTACAATTATTTTTGAAACTGTTTAACAATTTTCCAACTGTTTTATAAACTAATTACTATATTTCAACTATTTTACAAAACTAATTACTATCCTACTATTATTTTGCAATTATCTAAAATTTCTATAATTATTTAACTATGTTCTAACTATTTTACACCTATTTTACAAACTAGTAATTATTTTCCGACTACTTATCTATTTTAATTTTTTCAAGCTATTTTCCAAATAAACTGGTTGGAGTTCAAACTGTTATTGGTTAAATACCCAATCGAGATAAGAATAGAGGTGATAATCCAGATGGATTGAAGCAATTGTGAGTAAGTGAATGTGAATAGAAATGGAATTAATTTGGCTAATAACCAATAAGACAAATACGTAGGCTGTACGTATGTTATTCTATTTGCATAATGATTTGATCCAGATTCGAGCACAGAATTTCGAGATAGTTATATCGATCCGAGTGGGATTTTTCACTCGATTTTCGACGGCGAACCTAGATATGGATTGTTGATTGGTTTTGAATATTCTCTATCATAGTTAAGCTATGCAAGGAGAATGGCAGTTTCTGATCAAGAAACCAGATCTGTGTCCGCACTAGGAAGTCGGGTGGACGATACTAGTTCGGAAGTGAAATTGTGTGATCGAGTGAGCGATCAGATTGGTATAGCGTACGGATGATATGTGTACATCGTACGGATTTGAATGAAAATGGTATTGAAAAGAGTTTAATCAAATTTGAATATCTGATTTTGAGTAAACGAAGTAAATATCTTTGTTTTATAAAATAAAATTCCCTTGTTGAATCTATTGCCAGAAAAAAAGGATTTTGAAGGTGTTTTGAAGTATAAAAGGAATTTTATACAAGTATTGAAATGATCCAAAGTTTTAAAAGATTTTATATATCTGAATATACATACAAAGGATCATATGAGGATTTGGAAAAAAGTTTTGGGAACCTATGGATTTGGAAAGGCTTTTAATTTTTAGGGAAAATCAATATTGGAATTTGAAAAGCCTAGTTTGAGAATTATCGATTTTGGAATAATCGATTTTGAGTAAAGGAGCTTTGTATGAGATCATACTAGGTGTATGATTTAAAGATACTATATGTGTATAGTATAAAATGTTTTGATGATGGCTCTGGGGAAAAAGGCGCTCCCTTGAAATGAACTTCTCAGGAGTACCACCGGGTGGTGCTGCCATGAGCCCCAAGGGGGGTTCTAAAGTTGATCGTGTGAGGAGTCCGGACAGAACTAGTTCCTGAGGATAATGAGTAGAGTATGCCATAGCGAAAGTCGTGTGTGCCGCTGAGAGCCAACAGTTACATGGACTTTTGCTGCGATGGCAACGTAACCCAGGATGTAACTGCGACCTATGGTATAACATAGCGAAAGTCGTGTGTGCCGCTGAGAGCCAACGGTCTGCGTTTGATTTTATATCGGCTGACTGCGACCTATGTAGGAGCGGAGAAGTTTCATTTTGACAGCTAAAATCAGAGGCCGCTGAGAGCCTGCAGTTACATGGACTTTTGCTGCGATGGCAACGTAACCCTGGATGTAACTGTGATCTGTTGTGTGGGTTCCATGGCGTAATCGTGAGGCCGCGGAGAGCCTGCAGTTACATGGACTTTTGCTGCGACGGCAACGTAACCCTGGATGTAACTGTGACCATGGATGGGGTGATGATTTCCAGAGCATTCTCACCAAAGAAATATCCTCTATTTTCAAAAACTTTTTTCTATATTTTCAATAAAATTATTTTTAAAGTATTTTCACTAGATGTTGAAAACGGGTCTGCCAAGCACTTGTAGATTTTCAGTCATACGCCTGATCAACGTATGACTGAATTTCTGTAAGAACTAAGATGGACTTATTGAAACATCGAGTTATAAAATGATAATTTCTATAAAAACTATTTTTTTGAAAAAAAATTATATATAGATTTTTAAGTATTTTGGAATGATCAAAGAATATTTTAAATGGTTTTAAAATATTTAATAAATTCTGGCTTCGATCCTTTTCGAGGACGAAAAGATTCTAAGGGGGGAGGGATGTGATAACCCAGGTTTTTAATATATGTGATTGATAATTAATTGGGTGAATTAATTAGAAGTGCTGATTTTAACCATTAAAATCCTGATTGTTAAAATTTAAAACAAATTAAATCTGATAATTAACATTCCTATCTGGGAAAATATTATTTGGTAATATTCTATTATAATTATTCAAAATAGACAAACTTATTATTTTCAAACCAATTAAGCATACATACATATATATGAGTGGATTTTTAATTTTGAATTTGAAATTCAAAAGATAAAACATCTTTAAGTAAATTGGATTTAAAAATAATATGTACGATTTTATTTGCATAAAATTTGTTTTATATTACCTTTCTTTTAAAGGATTTGCTAAATGTGAATTAAGAAATATTAACTAAATAGAACATTTAAATATATTTACACATGTCAAATTCAAGTGTTGAGATATTGGAATATAAATCAACAAATGTAAGTTACTTAGCTTACCTAAATGACAAGTGTTAGGTTTCCAAATATGTGTTAGCTTAGAAAATTAACAAGTGGAATTTGTTCATTTTCTTTTCTTTAAGAAATATAGTTATCATATTAGAAGCATAGCTAAAATAATAAAATAAAAATAAAGGAAAGAGGAAACAAAAGTCTGTAACAAGAGCAACCAAAAGAAATGGCCTGTAAACAAATCAAAACAGAATTTCAATCAAGTAATCATCTAGCTGGAACATATAAGCAGATCAAAGAAATCCCTCTGTAATTTTGAAGCAACATCATCTTAGAGTAAAGCAAGCAATCAAACTAGTTGTCTCAAATACCAATTAAATCAAGCAATTTCCAGGCTGCTATGATCAACTAATGCCAGCAACTAAAAAACATATCAAAATCAATTAGAGATCAAAGGTTGCAGATCAGCAAGTTCAAACCAAAAATCTGAGCCATCTTCAAAATCTAATGCTTGTATTCTTCAAATTGGAATCTATACTCTCTGTTTCAACAGCAATCAAAGCAAGATTTAATAGATAACAAATTAAAATTTCAGCAAAAAATTCAAGTTTCAATGGCATGTTTCCTGTCTTCAAAATACAGGTGAGTAAACTTATCTTTGAAAACTAAACCATCTTATATATGTGTGCATGAGAATATGATTGTAGAATGCCTTGATCTTTGCTTGCATGGATGAAATAAATTACTTGTATAAAAATTTGGCTTGCTATTAATATGTATGTCTTTGTTCTTTTAATAAAATGAGAAACCTAAGTTAAAACTGGAGTTTAAATTTGCTCTGTTATTGTGGAAATTTGGTTAATCTCAGCATTCAGAAATCTAGATCTCATCGTCTAGTTCATAATGCAAGTTGATGTAAACTAAGGATATGTTTATTCTTAACATAGTTTCAGCTAAAAAAATGATTTGTGTGGAAATAATACTGTATTGCACAGTTATGTAAAAATTTACTGTAAATATCCTAATTGATGAAATTTCAATAAAATGGAATCAAAGATTTAAACATGCAAGAAGTTTTCTCTAGTAAAAATAGGATTTTTAAAGGTGGAATGGTGATTTTTAACATCCTATATTGTAAGGGATTTTGGAATGAACGAATTCCACTCAAAAATTTATTGCTGGTGTACGGTTTGATTAGGAGTGCTACATTTTGGTCGAAAAGGAGCCTAGCGTCATGAGCTAGAGTTTCACCAACGCCGATTTTTGAATTTGGCTTCGATTTGGTGTGGGTTGCTGATTTTAGGGTTTAAAGAGTTTCTGGCATGGCCTAGGAACGCGATTGATCTGGAAATTGGGGACGTGACCGAGTTCTTCGATTTTGGGTAGGAAGGAAGAGGAATGGACGAGCTTTCGATTTTGATTGGTGGCATGCGAGGAAGTCGCTGGTTGCCGTTGTGGTGGATCGATGTGTGGGGTATGTTGGTTCTCTGGTTTCATATTTTGAGTAGCAGGAGATCGTTTTTCGATCGAGGGCCATATTACATCGTCGTTGTGGCGAACTTGGGTCGAAATGTGATAAGTGACTAGGTTTGGATGTCGCATCGGAGAGATGGTCGAAGTTGAAGCTGTGCATGTGTACAGCGTGCATGAAGGGTGTCTGATTCGATTTGAATTGTGTGAATTTTTGGGTTCGATTCTGGAGTTAACTCGAGTTGTTTATGCATGCGTTGGAAAGGGTTTTGGCTCCTGGAGTTTCAAGTGAGCGTTCTTGCTGTGTTGTCGTCGTTCGAAGGGAGAGGCGCTCCTGATTTTAGATGGTTTTTGGTTGCCTGATGATTGGGAAGAGGGAGGAGAGGCGTGTGAGGTGCTCGTTGATTTGGGCTACGGCCCATTGATTTTCGTCATTTATATTATTGAATTCTATTCGTTTCGTTTTGGGTTTTGGGGTTTTGGCCCAAAGTTTTGCTTGAAGAAAATATGATTCGAAACGCAGGTTGGAAATTTATCAGTATCTGGTTGCTAATAAAAGCTTGTGTAAGTTGACCTTCCACGTCCACCAAAAGTATGTGATTTAATTGAAGATTTATTTTGAATTATATTGACAAAGGAATCTGAAGTTACCCTAAAAAACTAAATAAAGTAATTAAGTGGTAATCAAAGAAGATAAAGGGGTTTTGAAGAATAATTTATGAAAGGATAAGTTACTTAATAAAGTAATTAAATAATGTAATAAATTGTTTAAAAAAGTAATTAGATAATAATTGTCTAATTGAAGTAAATCAAAGAATAATCACTTAATGCAAGGATTAACTAAGATAAATCAAATACTAATTTAAGGTTAATTACTTAATGGAAGGAATTTAGGATAACTGATTGATGATAAAGGATTGATTAATAATGTATAAGGTTAATTTATTTATGTGTTTATTTAAGGAGTAATTAATTGAGGATAATCACTAAAAGGAAGTGATTAAGTATAATTACTTAGTGAAATTTATAGAGTCATAATTGCTTAGTGTAAGTAATTTAAGGATGGGTAATAAATCAATTATAGGGAAATAAAATTGAAAAAATATATAGAGATTAATAGTTAAGTAAGGGGTTAATTACTTGTGTAAGTAATTACAGAGGGGTAATTATTGTTTATGAGTAATAAGGGTTGATTAATAGATGTAATTAATTAAGGATAAACATTCATGGAGTTTGGTTAAGTATAATTACTTAATGAAAATAATTAGATAATGATGATAATCTTAATGTAATTAGAGAATAATTAATCTAGGAAGATTAATTAAAATGATTGATAGTGGGATGGTTAATCAAATGGGATGAAATTAATAAATAAGCGGGACTTAAAGGTAATTGATTTAATTCAATTATCGCTAATTAAGTTTATTCGAGATGGTGTGACTGATTTATCTTGCTTATGTATGATTAAATGTCCTGGATTGATAGATACCCTTGATATGAAATGGTTCATGATATGATGTGTTTGGGTGGGCAATGATAATGTAGTTATCTGTCAATAATGAATTACGGAGTAAAACAGGGGTGACACCTTTAATTTAAAGTTGAGTTGCATTTCACTTGAATGACATATGTTAAGATGAACTGAATTCGAAGAGACCGGAGTCGGGTATTGGTTAATACTCGAAACCATTTCGATTCTATACCGATTGATACGGGGAATCAACTAGTTGTAATGGAATGATTTAAGTGTATTGGACCACATAATCTAAGATCTGGTACTTAGAAATTGATATGTGAAATGGTTGATGTCTATAATAACTTGTGAAGTTATAAATTGATATAAGTTACCCGGGTTTTCTCTTATGGTTTGAACTTAGTAATTTAAATTATATGGGTTTACTCACGCTGGTTTCCAGCCTGACCCGGGTGTTACTCTGATGTAATGCTCGGGTCAGACCGAGTATTACAGATTTTCAGGTAAGGACGTTCTGGAGTACAGAAGGCGAGCTGGATGGCAGGGACGTATAGAGAGTTTCCTATGTGATATTGTAGTAGCTGGATGATTGTTTTGTCCAATGTTTATGTATATGTGTAACTCTGATGTATTTAAATATAAATTAACAGATATAGTTTTCTTTGTGTAACTGCTATTTTATTTGATATTATATTTGATCCGCTGCGAATGTGAGGTTTCTATGACTTGTTTCTGTCTTCTTCTTCTTTCTCTTTTCTTCTTTTCACTAACTATCTGGAATTTTCGGGATCGAAATTTCCGGGTCGTTACAAATAATCTTCCCACTTAAAAACTTATATCACTTTGGGTTTTTACATCACACTTCAGGGAAAAATCAAAACTCAACCTCTTAGAGTTTATTTCCAATTTATCTTTGATATCATATATATATACCCATACATATATACATATTTGTTTCTTGGCCCTCCCAGCCATGTTTTAAAATTTTAAACCACCTTTGGTTTTAAACCCAAATCAAACTTCAAACAACCCATTGTTTGCAACAAGTCCCAGTTATCCAAATAATACTTATTTATTATTTTCCATTACTTTGAAACAAAATTTTCAAATTCTGAGATCAAATTTAGAATTCCATTTTCAATCACTTAAATTTTAATTTAGTTGTATTTCTATTTCTATTTGATTTAATTCCAATTCAAGACTTCAGTTTCAGTTTGAATCCATTTCAAACTTATCTTTGTTTAATTTTAGTTTGGTTGTATTCTATTACTTCTTAATTTAATTCTAATAATTTAACAACCAATCACCTTAATATTTATTAGAAGGAAATATTACTTTATATATCAAAAATATATTTTTATATAAAATCATTTAAAATCTTTATATAAGAAAATAACAAGTACGCGCTCATATATATACACTCAACTCATTCTAGAGTACTACAGACTCTATTAAATGAGTAATCCCCACCAGAGCCAAAGTTCTCGCTTAACCTTTCAGCTCTGATATCAAATGTAACGACCCGGAATTTCCCAAGCGGAAAATTCCAAATAGTTATGAAAGGAAGAAAGAGATAGAAGAAGAAGAACAGAAACACAAAACATCTCACATTCGCAGCGGATAAAATATAATAAATAATAACAGTTTACAAAAGAATACTATATCTATCGATTACATTTAACATACATCAGAGTTTCACATTATATACAGTCACTGAATATTTACAATTATCAAGTCTCATATTAACAATAATATAAATACAGCGGAATACTCTATACGATATTGCCATCCAGCTCGCCTCCTGAGCTCCAGAACGTCCTAACCTGGAAATCTGTAATACTCGGTCTGACCTGAGCATTACACCAAAGTAACACCCAGATCAGGCTGGAAACCAGCGTGAGTAAACCCAACTAACATGGAATATCAAAGAAATCAACTTTTATAAACCCGGGTAACATATATCAATTCACAAGCTACAAATTATTACAGACAACACTTAGTCCACATTTAAATTTCTAAATACCAAAGATTTAGATTTTAAAACAATCCAATACCTCCAAATCACTTCAATCCAGCATATAGATTTTATATATCAATCTACAAACATTAGAAGTGGTTTCGGGTATTTCTCCTATACCCGACCCCGGTCTCTTCGAATCTCATGTCATTCTATTCCAAGTTATCCAAAGAAATACTCAACATTTCACATCAGAGTTATCAACTCCTTCAAATCATCCAATACCATTCAATCATTCAGAAGCAAAGCTTAATCACATACAAATCATTTCTATTGATTCAAATTGAATTTCAAGCCTTAATCACTTAGATTCTTTCATTAACTAATTCCAAATTAATTAATTAGTCAACCCTTCATTTTTTTCCTTAATTAATCACCCTGGATTAATTATTTTTTTCAATTCCATTCAAGTAATTATCTTTAATTAATTTCACGATATTAATTATTCTTAACCCAAAATCAATAAGTATCTTAATTATTTCATAATTTAATTAACTATATTAATTACATTAATACTAAATTCCTTATATTACTTAATTTCTCATAAGTCGCATATTATGTATTAATCAATCTTAATTTGCCAACCTTTAATTACATCATTAATTATATAAATTATTGATTTCCAATATATTACAATTTACCTAACTCTAAATTAAGTATATTAATTAATCCACAATATTACTCATCCTTGGTTTATCTCAACCTATAATTAGCTATCCATTTATTTACTTCATTAAATAAATCAAATTCCTCTTAATTAATTATCTTAATTTATTTCTTGACTAATTACACAAAGTAATTATATTTTATTAATTTTATTAAGTAGTTACTTATTAAACCACCAAATGATCATCCTAATTAATTTAAACTTAATTAGTTAATCCAAATCAATAATTAATTATCCATTTAATTTATCCTACCTATTTAATGAATCACCAATCATTAACCCTTATTGATTTTAAATGAACCATCCTCTTATTTACGATTTAAGTTTACAACCCAAATGCTTCGAATTAAACAACAATTAACTCGAGAACCAACCAAAACCAAAGTCACCAGAACATCAACACACATACAATCAACCCTAACCAATCAACCAATTATTTAAATTTAACCATTTAAATCTAAATAGAAATCCAACAGAGTGAGATTTACTCATCTTGGGTTTTTTTATAGCATCCATTCCCAAATCCAGCTTGCTTCTTCTCAAATTTTGACCTTGTACAAATATTATATGATTTTATTAATATTCGAAATAAATCGAATAATCAATTGTCATTTATTAATTTAAATCTAAACCAATAATTTGGTTTTAGACTAATAATTAAACTTTAAACAAATTTGTCATATATATATTTTTCAAACCTTAACTGTAGAAACAATTTCCTGTTTTCTATAAACATATGTATTATACTTTTTTTTTCTTTCCTTACTATAAATATAAAAATCCTCGGTCATCTCAAATTAACTTCCATTTACAATTATATGTTTACTAAATCAGAAATAAAATAAAATAAAAACGAACCTCACCTTCATACGAGAGCGCACACCGCCTCCTCACGGTTTCGATCGAGGCCTTCCTGGCCGTCACCTTCCACGCATCCACTGCGCACGCGAGCCTTCAAAATGTCACATGAAACCCTTATTTGCACAGAAACCGTAAACACCCCAGTCCTCACATCGCCGTGTTCGAGTTCGCGACTGCGTCGCCACCTCGCACGCTCGAAAATCCCTAATCGACATCGCCTCTACCTCGTTGCTGCACGCCTCTTGAACGATGTCGTTGATCTTTTTGTTTTGTTTGTTTTTTTTTTAAAGAAAATCGGGAACTGGGGTTCGTGATTTAGGGCTAAGGATGGAGCGTGAGTAACAAAGAGGATGGAAATTTTTTTTTGGGGTTTTTATCTGAAGATAGATTTCGAAAAAACATTGATGTGCAGGAGGAAGTTCGGCCCCCTTTTCTTTATTTATTTTTTTTCTTTTTTTTTCTCGTTCATTTGATTTTTGTTTGGAACTTGAGGGAGACGAAGTGTAACAACCCGCATATTTATCGAGTTTACATTTAAATATTTTTATTTAAATATTAAATCGTTAATCGGATTTTGGTCCGAAAAACTACTTTTTGCAAACGGTCAAATTAGGACTCGAGACCACTTCCATTGAGTTCGAAATGTCGTTTACAACTTTTTAAGTATAAACATCGATAGGTTTGGAGTTAGTGAAATTTCACTAACTTTTCCCGCTTTGGACTTTGGGTTAGTTTAGCCTATTAAGCCCAAGTTCCAACCCTCTTCTCCTCACTCTTCATAAAATTTCCTAACCAACTCAAGCTTTAGCATTAATGGTGAAGAGAATGGGAAATTAAAACTCCAAGCTCAAATTCAATTGCAACTCCATCATTCAACTCCTAATTCAAGTAGAAAATATTGGATTCAAGCTTTGGATTGCTTCTCCTTGCTTTCAAGCTTCATCTTCATAAATTTTAGTGCAAAGGTGAGATTTTTATCTCACAATTCTAGCCTATAACTATATTGGACTGTTGGGAATGATCCCCCATCACTTTAGCATGTGCATTTGCATTTGGTTTGGATTGGATTGGCGAAAAACTCCAATTTTTAGCGTTTTTGACAAAAAACTGCAGTTAGGTCGCACTGCCTCGGATTTAGGTCGTTCTGGCCTTAAGTCGTTTCTGGCCATCGCTAAGTCGTCCACGAG
The DNA here is from genome assembly GCA_030765085.1 of Allium cepa. Classification (NCBI taxonomy): domain Eukaryota; kingdom Viridiplantae; phylum Streptophyta; class Magnoliopsida; order Asparagales; family Amaryllidaceae; genus Allium; species Allium cepa. The sequence goes on from CM060931.1 coordinate 466,812,478, forward strand.
TTAAGCCTAAGTCGTAAGTCGCGCGCGTTGAAAAGTCACCGCCTTTGTATTTCTGTTCGCCTGTGTTGAGTCGTTCACGAGTTAGAGTGCTAAGTCGGCTGCGAGTTAAGAGTTAAGTCGTTCGTGTGTTATCTCGTAAGTCGTCTCCGACCTAAGCTCCAGTAAGTCGTTCGTGTGTTATCTCGTAAGTCGTCTCCGACCTAAGCTCCAGTAAGTCGTTCGCGTGTTATCTCGTAAGTCGTCTCCGACCTATGCTCCACTAGGTCGTAGGTCGTATCCGACCTAAGCCTCTCTAAGTCGCGAATTGTTAAGTCGGCTGTCCTTAAGTCGTTCGACCCCACTAAGTCGTAGGTCGCCTCCGATCTTACCCTTAGGTCGTATGACCTGTTTGTTAAGTCGGCTGTCCTTAAGTCGTTCGACCCCACTAAGTCGTAGGTCGCCTCCGACCTTACCCTTAGGTCGTATGACCTGTCATCCACTAGGTCGCGCCACTTAGGTCGTATCCCTTAGGCCGCAAACTCTTTAGGTCGTTAGACCTCATTTTGCTTTAGGTCGTAGGCGATCCTATCTGAAGAACATTCAACCGAACTTCCTGAGCTGATTTCCTTGGATTTTATTCGCATCTCCGTATGCGATCTTTGTGACTGATTGTTTCTACACTTACTTATGTGTTTTGTCACTTTATAATATAAAGGTTTCAATACTAGTAGTAAATATCAAAACTCTTTTAACAAACAATTTCAACTCTATTTTTAATAACAAAGCTCTTTTCTTAAACCGTTTTCCAATCTATTAGTATATACAAGCCTTTACCTCACTCGGATGAGAAATCTAATTAAACGACTTAGTAAAACAAGTGGTATGAAACGCTTGCGTTCACTTCGTCGGTTAATTCTTGGACTTGTTCGATTGAACCTCTTATGACAATTTTATTAGTGAAGATTTACAGTTTGTTCGTAAATATTGAAGTTAAGCAAGTGGTTATGGGACATGAAGCTAAACTTCTATATTTACTAGCTTAGTGTAATTGACACTTCTCGTTGATCTTGATGATCGCTCTATGAATTAGACTAGCAATTGCGCGATGTCTCTTTCATTGCAAGGTTAGACTAGACACCACTTGTGTGATTCCATTCACACATACCTTTCTGCTTTTTGGTTAGTCTTGACCTCATTCTGTGTGATTCCACTCACACATGTGGGGTAGCTCCCCATGGTCTTCGGACCGTCATGTGATAGGCCTCTTTCCCTTTTTATGATTTCTGGATTTCTCGTGTTGATTTCTGGAATTTGTGTCATTGACTTGTTATGAGTACAAGTTTAGGGTATGATGCCCCCTTCGAATCTTTGAGAAGATTCTTGTGATATTGATTATCTCTTATTGATTGATCTTCTGTTGATCATTATTTACATACTTATAGCGGTATGTCGTTATGGATGTTTATGTTATGCCATATCTTTTATGTTATATCATGTCATCTGATATTTATAGCTAGACTGATCCGTTTATTATTTTCTTAAATAATACTCGGATCAGACCGAGATGTTACAGGTGCTTCTGCTTGACTTCCTCCCAGGGATTCATCACTCTGACTTTTGGCTAACTGTTTAGATTAGCAGTTTTTGCTGTATACACTTGAGATATAGACTCATAGTTGTATTCTTTTGTATAGCACGTGTTGCTATTCTTTTGTATTATCGTGGATCTTATTGACCACTACTCTGATGTACACTTTCATGTGTTAGTTATATATTCATATCTTCTTCCGCCTTTGTGATATGGATATCTGTGACTGATTTGTGATATGATTATTTCTATGTTTGTTTCCGAAGATTATTTATAGCCACCGTGTGATAAGCTATTACAAGGATGGTCGCTCCTCAACAGCCTTATTCTCCGTGCTAGTTGACAGCACTTCTCCGGAGTGTTCTTGGCTAGCGTGGGTATAGAGGTGGGGCGTCACACGAAGATAAGATATAGATTTGGGAAAGAAGCTTCGTAAGTACGATTGCCGAGAACAAAATATCTCTGACTAACGTACTTCAAAGTTTATTATATTATAAAATTTTCAAAACGTCTCGTTAAGCATAACGCGAAATTCCGAACCCTGAATCAGACAAGCCGACAGGCGTTTATAAGGTTTTACCCGCATTCCAAACACAATGGAATGCGTTTCGAAAGCTAATTCGATCATATGCGCGAGTTGCAGAAGTAACGATCAATTTTAAATTAAATCGATTAAAAATCGTTCTAAGCGTTTCGAGCTGCCAGGGTCAAACGACAACTCTGATGGCTACGAAAATTGAAATCCGATAATAACTAGCTATTACGAATCCAATGGAACTGGTTTCGTCGAATTCCGAGAATGTGCATCGGAAGGCTATTTTCAAATTCCAATTTAACGATATATTATCAAAATTGAACAAAACACTTCCAAACTTAATTTCAACACTTTCACTACTTTCAATGCTATCAATATAAATTTTATAAGCCTACAAATTATTATTAACAGGCTTAAAACTCCAGATTCAGCGTTTTACCCAATTTCAAATTATATGATTCAATATTTAAACTATATAATTCATTGATTTAATTCTCAGGTAAATATTGATATTTTGAAATTCAAGTTAAAATTAACTTTTAAAAATTTAAAATCGATTAATTATTTCATTTTAAATTGGTAAAATTTCCGAGTCATCACACAATACCATAGTTTGAAAAGAAAATACAACAGAAATCCCCGATACGTAAATATTCACTTAGTACAATAGCTGAACAGAAAATACGGAAAGAAATAGATAGCAACTAGATAAACGATGATCTCCAGCAAATCCTAGCTCCAGAAGGTGAATTCCAAAGCTGAAATACTTAGGCTGACCCGAGCGTAAAGTAAAACACAAAACACTCGAGTCGGGACATACATACTTATACAATGTAAACCTATTCAAGTGAACTGTAATATAAAAATACAAGTAACTTAAAGGATGCTTGGGACCGCCCATCCTCTAAGGATTCGTTAAACTATTTACTATATAGTAATATACGCTATTATAATAATGTCTATAAGTAAAATAAACTTACTTTAAAATAGCGTTAAGGAGTGACCTAATATTCCCCTTAACACATAAATAGTCCTAGTAGTCTATCCAGTATCATAGTCCCTCCTTATCGAAAAGCCACCACAGGATACTCCACAGGTTACGGCACAAGCCAAAATCGTACAAGGCGCGCTAGAGTAGATGACACGGCACTACTAGGCAATGCCAGGGTAGATATAACAATTACGCTTCCGGGCCGGTGGTAGCGCGTAGCAGCCGCTACCGCACACCACGAGCCACACTCCTAAAATCAAAGGTGCGCACCAATCAATCACAAAGTAATAGAGTGGCATACGAAGAAGTGCGTCCGATTAGAGGAGCTACCTCATTAGCCCATCGATCGCTCCTGTTTTAGCCACCTTATGCCAACTCACGGGAGTCGGGTCCACGTACATACCTCAGAAAAATGTCGCCGCCATCCTACTTCATTATGGAATCTCCACCGTGTACACGGTTGTTAAAGTGGTTTTCGAAGTTGGAAGAGAGTATGACAACTTTCGATCTCAGTCTCTTTAACAACCCAACGTTATTACTACCCATGGTTATAAGTTTCAAAATGGTTTATATTTCAAATCAAAATAATTCATTTAAACCATTTAAATATGAAATAGTTATCCTTCCAAATCAGATATTCAATTTCCAGAATTTTAGCATTTTCTAAGTCCATTCGTTCAATTTCAACATTTTAAAACATTGTATTTTTCAAAAACAGCAGCACTTATAAAATGCTATGGTTGATATGTTAGTATTTCAAAAACACTTCAATTTCAGAAAACTGTAGCACTTACAAAATGCTACAGTAGGTATTTAGTTATATTCAAAACATAGTTCAAATTCAGAAACTACAGCACTTCAGAAATGCTGTTGTAGGTTTATTTAGTATTTTCGACATCTAGTTCAAATTTCAGAAACTGCAGCCACTACAAAAAATTTGATTTTTAGTGGCGCTCAAAAAATGCTACAAAAAGTTTTGGCGGCGTTTTGATAAACGCCGCTAGAAAACATGCGACTAAAAATCCATGATTTTTTGTTGCATTTATTTTAACGCCACTATAAATGAATTTTTGGCAGCGTTTTTTAAACGTTACTAAAGATCTTTTTTGCAGCGTGTATAAAACGCTACCAAAAGGTTTTTTGGCGCTACCAATAGAATTTCCAACTTTACCCCTACTTTATGGTTGCGTTTACTCAACGCCACTATATGTATTTTCATAGCGTTTTTGAAACGCTGCTAAAAGTTATTGATCATTTTGCACCATTTTTCTTGCTATTATTTCCTATTGATGGTCTATTTTATTTCTACTATATCAATCAATAATCACTCACATAATCATTATATTCTAACGATTAAAAAAATATTAATCATATAATCAAATAAGATATCCATAACCATTCTAATACAGTAGATTTTTTATAAAATGACCAACATACAATAACCATTCGTATACAAATTTACAAATCTAGTACTAATAAAATGTTATACCAAACCGGTGCTAACAAAACACTTGATTATCCATAATTCTTTGTTGCATGTAGAAGTAAAAACTAGGAACACAAAAGTTCAACCTTGCTCTCTTCGAAAGTCCAATGCCTGCACAAGTGAAAGCACAACGTATAGATAAACAATTATATTAATTCGTAGGACTGCAAATCTGATATCAAGCATCTACAACATTGTACAAGTGTATCATTCCCATCTACGTGATATGAGTGAGATTTGTTAGAGTGTTGATTTCTCAATTCCAGATTCCATATATTCATTTACCTCTATAATTATAAGAGGTTTATGCTTCTACTACATAATATCTGAAATAAATAATCTTATATTCTCCTAATAACATGCAAGGTGTACATTGAGAAAGATGCAATATCACACCTGGACATAATCAATCACAAGTTCTTGAGCCTAACTTTCTTTTTGCTCCTTGCTAGGGTACTGATTCTCCTGAAAACTTTCATACAGTTTCTGCAAACAAATAATAAGGTACTGAAATGACAAGTATTTTCTTTAGTTATATGCATGTTAATGAATCATTTACCATAGACACTTTTTACCTATGGAATCAGATAGCATTACCAATAGATATAGAATCAGAGAGCATTTATTTCTCTCGCTATTCATAAATAAGGAAGTAAAAGATGCAAATTCAGTATTTAGAAAGAAACTTGCATATAATGAGAGCAAAAAGGCATTACAATGCTAAATACGTAGAACTGCTACTCTAAAATTTAAGAAATTATTTACCGGAGGAATTACACCGTAACTTTGTCCTTCCTAATACGGGACATTTCCTCCATGATCGGCCATAATATAGCATGTCTCACCAGGTGCTTTGGATCCTATAATCCTGTCTACTGAGGCAATTATTGCTGTGTACGGTTCCTTAGGTTTGTATAGGTTGATAGGTGGCTCTTTAACATCTTCGAGTTCAACAGGCTTTGCTGAAACCTTACTTTTGCTTGCTTGTTGTACCATCATGCATAACATCTTTGTGTCATATTTTGGTCTGAAACTAGGAATTTTCAGCTCCAGAGGTGAAAAAGTTTGTGGGCACCCCTAAGTTGGATTAGTAGATCTTCTCACCATTGGCATGCCATCTTGACCCAATTGACTGTATATAGAACTTAGCTCGGTCTTTGAAAGCTTTGTTGCACTTAGATAAGAAATGTGGAAAGGTCTGCATGATGAAACTCCAATAGTAAACCATTCACCAGGTGCTTATTAGGACATTTCTGCCAATGGAACTACAACACCCTTTAGTTGAAGCCTAGCTAACTTCCTCGACTACTTATGAGAAATTGAATCGAACATCACAATCTCATCAATAATGTTTGACAGATGTAGTCTGAAATGCTTCCTCATCTCCTCCATCACTCACTCTCTTGCTATTTTCATCGAAGATTTGCCCACCATGCCAGCAAACAAGTTATGAAATACAAGAGATAGTCTATCCAAAGCTAATATTCATCAGCCACACCAAGACTTGCACAAATCCATCACACTTCAACACCATCAAATTTCCTCTACCACCACCAACAGTATCCATCCATCACATCCCATTCACCAGTGCCTTCATCTTCAACATACCACAAGACAGCAACCACCAATACAAAACATTCCCTACCTTGCTCTACAGACCCTACCAGTCACCAATGGCCAACACCCTACTGAACCACCTTCAATTGTCTTCATCGCCTAACCGTTGCTACTGTTTCAAACTGCTAGCACCTACGACCACTGCCTTTTACTATTTGCCCATCATCAGCCTGTACACCTTGTCATCATACTAACTTCTCCACTTCCACCACTTGATAACTGCATTCAATTCTCACATCAACCAGCAGACATCACTCCCCTAACAACCAATCAAACTTCCCACTGCAGCAGTTCGAGTCTCTACCTAAACATCCCTGCACCAAATCAACCAATCGAACACCTCGCCGAAATTGGACTCACCATCCACCCACTGTTTAAAATCCCACTTCAACATAGATATCACCACACCTCTTCTTTCAATCCAAACCACTGCAAAGCAACCACTCACTCCTACCGGCTGTTGTCCAACATTCGACTTCCCCACCACTTCGTCGCCGAGTTAAAGCAACCAGTCACCAATACTCCATTCGACAGTGCCCTTCACCAAACACTGCTCCTCCACCTTACATCCCAATACCCCTGCCTATCTGCCTCACCTTACATCACTAAAACAACAGTGACCATCTCTGCACCAAAGAAAACTGTTCAAATTTCAAAGCCAAATTATCTATAAGAACTAGTAAATAAAGTTATGAAATACAAGAAGAATTAATTGCTTTGGTTGGACTGCAATTGGTTCATATAAAGGATTTTATTTCGTTTCATACCTGGCTGTATGAATCAATAACACAACAAATGTGGGCTTGCTATATGAATCTCTGATATTAGATTGTAATGAAGTAGTTAAGTCAGAAATCATCCTTTAACCCTGTACTTTGTAGATGATAGAAATAAAATTATGTAACTAGTAAATCGATTCCTAAGATATTATCCGTTTTGTATTAACTTTTACAGGACATAAAATTGCTTCTGACAAAACAATTGTGTAAGTTAATTAAATAACATGACAGCGATTTAAGTCAAATTCATTTCACAGACTAGTATAATTGCAAACAAGAAGAAATGCCTAAGAACATAAATTATGGATTTAGTTGTCAGTGGGCGATGGTTTGGGAAAATAAACTTATCTGCCTCTTTCTCCGGCTATTGCTAATTGCTAAAAACACTTTCAACCGCTAAAGTAGGTCTTCTATTAAACTATATTATAAACACTACTCCCCAACTCATCAGAGAGACATGTGAGTCAAAATGGAAATACAATGCTTGATAAAAATAAAAAGCATCAACTTCTTTGAACTAAGTAGAAAAATTGAGTTTGCAAGAGAACTGTATAGTAAGCATTATGTGAACAGAGATTAAGTTTTGAGATTTATATTTGATGCATAAAAGCACATTCATTTAATCATATTTTAGATACGATTCCCTCCATATGCAAGAGAACTGTACACTAAGTATTATGTGAATCATGTGGTCTTTTTCTTGAATTCCATGTTGGTACAATTTGCTCACGCTTTCCATTTTATCTCAAAAGGTGAATTGTTGCTTAAGCGATCATAAAAAGTACTCAAAGACTGATTTAGTAAATTGACAAGTACATACCTTAGAAACCTGAATATTTTAGGATGTGTCCTTTTTTAGTTGAAACACGGTTAGACGTTTTTGACATGAAAATTAAGTAGGAATGTCTTTGGACTGTGGTTCCAAAGTTCTTGGTTGAAACCTCACACAAATCAATTAGCACTTTATAATAAAATAAAAACTTGCACGTTAGTTCTTACATTAGTAAGTGGCTTAGAATAGTTTCACTGTCATGTAGGGTTAATATTGCTCACTTTATAGAGAATCATAAATTAATTCACTTCCTAGTAGGAACATAACATTGTCTAATAATACTTTGTATCAAATTTGTGATATCAGATATGACCTGAAGGTTCACGAGTAATTTTGAGTAATTGAACATTGCAGCGTAGAAAATCATGTATATATTTAAAGCCCACTCCATTAACTAGTTTGTTTAACATTTGTTACATGACGTTTGGTGCTTATTCGACAATAAGATAGAGATGGGATTAGAGTTTATTTTGTCTGCATTTGAAAGTTAGCAAATTTTACAAAGAAACTAATCTAACAAGTAAGGGGGAAAAAATCATATATTTCAAAATTTGATAATTTTATAAGACGAGCAGATCCATTATAAGTAGTAAAATATGATTTCTATACCTCATCATTACACTTAAATAACAAATATTACAACATGCACTCTTTAACATATAAATCTTCTTTTCAAATGCGTTTGATATAAATTCATATGCATCCCCTTTTGATTTAGGTACTTAAAGTTTTAGAACTAACCAGTTTTCTAGGATAAGCAGGACTATCTCCATAAAAAAATGAATCACAAAATAATTATTTTACATATAACAAATAAATTCATTGTTTAATAGCAATGGATGCCAGTTCTATCTAGCCTAACAGTGAGGTATGTCACATAAATAAAAATTATTATATACACAAAACTAATTCTTGACTCACCATAATATCACGGTACTAGGCACCACGGTACTCAGAGCAGCAGGCCCTTCCAAGCCCTATCGAATGCCCCACCAAAGTCTGACGCTGCTCCAGCCAGCGCCGTAGTCTTCCAAGCCGCATCCTCCGTTGTGAGGTTACACTGGTCGATTACTGTGAAGATATGACTTGCTGAGGCTGCGACATGACAATTAGTTGAGGCAAGATGTGAGTTTGAGGCGCAATGGCAGTATGAGGTCAAGGCGCGATTTGATGTCGACTGGGAGCTAGGGTTTTGATTTATCATTCAAGAATGAGAATCGCTATTTTAAATTTCAGATCTAAAAGGAAACTTTCAAGCTTTTCCTTTGTTCTTTGGGGAAGAGAAGTTTAATAAAATTTGTCAAATAATAAGCGGGAAAAAAAGAAAAAATGAGTGGCCGAAGAAAAAATATCATCAAAATTGTAATAAGTTATTCATGGGAACACTTAGTAGCATAGTTGCAGCGTTTCTTTCTTTAATTTTGTTTTTCTGTATTATCAGTAGTTGCACTTAAGCTTAAACGCTACTAACTAATGCATCTAATGGTTAGATTTCTTGTAGTGAGCACTTCAGAAATGCTATTATAGTCTTATTTAGTATTTTCAACAACTGGTTCAAATTTCAGAAACTGCAGCACTTCAAAAATGTTATTGTAGGCTTATTTAGTATTTTCAACACCAGTTCAATTTCAGAAACTACAGCACTTCAGAAATGCTACTGTAGGTATATTTACTACAATCAACACATAGTTCATTAAGCCACAACATTTCTGTTATACTCTTTAAAAACAATATATCTTCAACTTTTCTCATTTTTAACTTATCAAACTTATTTCACTTTTCAAAATTATTTATTTGGATATTACTTAACTTATAATTTTAATAAAATAACATTTTATTAATAAATATCCAATTTAAATTAAAATTCATTTGTTAAATCAAATACTTTATAAATTGCTTAACTTTATTTCCACAAATAACTTAATACTTTATTTAAAATACCTATTTCATAAATAAATATTCTTATCCCTAAGCTAAGCTTAAAATTCTATTTAAACCCCAAATTTTCAATTATTAAGTCAAATCAAAATTTACTTTTAATCATTAATTTGCTTATACAATTTAACTTATAGAAATCGCTATAACATTTATTTAAATCATTTAAATCCAATTTAAGTTAAAATTTCATATTTTATATTTCAACATACTTAATAATCTTCAGAAAACATTTAAAATTAACCATGGGTCTGTATATAAATTATCTAACCTAGGTCAAATGATATGGATATGTATCATTTCAATCCGTAATTTAAAAGAACATCTGGGTTCTATCATTTCAAACCCGCAATCCCAAGTCAAATAAAATTAAATAAAAATCGCTTGAGCCAATCATTTCAGCTCATAACAATTTTTCCTTATTCTTATGTCCGTTCGGGTATGTATCATTTCAACCTATAATGATTCTATTTTACAGGAAACTTGCAGTGTTAGAAACCGTAAATACAATAAACAGTATAGCATAATATAACATATCAGATGATGTAACAGGTTTATAAAAGGATTTTAACATCATATAATCATATCACAGGCATATATGAAATTATCAACATAGAAAATCCATTACTACATATCCACTTGTCATCGTTTCATTATTATATAAGTACGGAATGTCTAGAGGGAATACCTCACCTTCTCAAGCTAGAGATCAATTCAAAACACAAAAATCCAAACTCCGCAAAGCACGAAAAGGCACGACTAGATTCAATAAGAAGTAACACCCAAATTCAAATCTTGTAATCAAATAAATAAAACAAATATAAGTATATGAGTTAACACAAACAAATGTGGATTAAACAGTGAGAATTATGAATCAAAATGACATAAGCTTGCTTTAATCAATCAAGTGGGGCTCGACCACCATCAATTGGGCTTGGCCATCACCATATTTTGCTCGGCATGATGTTTAGAGGCAAGCTAGGCTCGGCTACGTAGTCTTGGGGTCAAGCAATGCACGGCTAGCGTATAGAAAATGGGAGGCAAAGCAAGTAGAGGCAAGTGGATAGGGTTTTGGGGATGTAGGGTTTGACTAGGGTTTCTAACTTGATTTGGTGATGGATATTTTTGGAGCTAGGTCACGGCTATGGCATGGAGGAGATGATGAGGTGGTGGTGGAGTGGAGTGATCTGCAATAAAGGAGCATGAGGTGGAGGCCGAGCCTAACAAATAGAAAGGAAAGGGAAAAAAGAAAAGAGAAAAGAGAAGAGAAAGATGAGGCCATTACTTACTGTATTTTTTCTGGTCGCAAATAGGAGATGAGATGTGTTGAGACACTTTTTGTATGTGAATTTTAAAGTGGAGTGGTAGCTGGGGTTATAGGGAAGGGTTGTGAACAGCTAGGAATTGAACTGGATAGAAAATGAAGAGCCTACTTGATTTCCAAGCAAATAAACAGATGGCTCTTTGAATTTCCAAGCCCAAAAAAATCCAAATAAAATCCATTAGAATAGAGGATGGAAAATAAAACATAATAGAAATAGAAAAATATAACTGAGGTAGAAAAATAAAAATATAAAATAGATAATATTTATTGAAATTAATCGGGTGTAAAACGCTGAAAGTTATCAAATTTAAGAAGTATAAAACGGAATTTTACGAAACGAAAAGCAAAACTAATATTAAAATAAAATACATTTTCAAAGAAAAGAATAGAAATTAAAAATTCAAAATTAAAATTTTCAACTGTGGTCAAACTTTGACTTTCAGTTGACCAAAATATAAAAAAATTCGAAAATATTTATTCTATTGTATTTGGAAAATAATTTATAAATAAAATCCAAAATTTAGATTGGAAATTCCAAATTTTCAAATTTTAAATAATTAAAAATCAAAGTTTAAATTAAAAATTGAATTAAAAATATTTACAAAATTATGGGTTGTTACAATATTGGAAAACTATCTGGATAACTGAATAACAGAAATTGAATGACCATAAAATTGAAATAGTTGTTGTATAAATTGAATTCGTTTTAAAATTTAAAACCTATAAGTTCATTAACTAATAATTCAAAGGATAGTGATTTATTAAATAATCGAAAGGACGAAGGTACTGATGGGTTCGTTGCGTGATAACCTATAAAGGGCGATCGTGAAGAAAGGGCAGTGTGGCCTTGTTTTCTTTGATGCAAATTTGGATAGCCTGGACGTAACAACCCGCATATTTTACGATTATGTATTTAAATATTTTATTTAAACATAGCATCATTAGTCGGATTTAAGTCCAAAATGTTACTTTTTGCAAACAGTCGAATTAGGACTCGAGACCACTTCTATTCAGTTCAAAGTGATGTTTGCGACCTTTTTGAGTATAAACATTGATATGTTTGAAGTTTTGAGTATAATTTTGATGTTTTCACTTAGGGATTTGGTTTGGGTTTCAGCCCATTAACCCAACTCATGTTATATCCGAACTCCACCCCCCTCCCATCTTCATTCATTCTATTATTTTCCTAACACTTCAAGCTTTAGCAAAAATGGGGGTAGAGACTGGAAACTAAAATCCTAAGCTCTAGTTTCTTTTGCAAATTCAAGTTCTGGCTCCAAAATCAAAGAGAAGCTTAGGTAAGCATCCTCTTCTTCTTCTCCATCCCAATCTCTCCCCAATTTCATAAATTTCCTATAACTTAACTTAGGAAATATTTTCTTATGAGCTTAGATTGAAGCTTCTTGAGTTGAAATTGAAGAGTGGTTGATCTTGCCTTGTTTTAAAAGCTTCTCCTTCATTTTTTTGGGTTTAAAGGTGAGTTTTGAACTCACATCTATGTCTATAACTTTCTTTATTGTTAGGTATGTATTCCTAACATCTATTCTTGTTCATTTGCTTTGGATTGAACTGGTTTATGAATATTCCAATTTTTTGTGGTTTGAAGTCAAATCTTTAAAAATCCTAGCTTTGATGTTTGAACATGTTTTTGGTGGTATATCGAAGAGCCTATAGGGCTGGGTTGCCGATTGGCATAAACCCCTAGCGCCCATCGCTCATCCGATCGCAATTTGTTGAATTTTTGCCCTTGGTTGGGCTAGGTTGAAAATACTCGAAATTCTAGTTCAATTGACTGAATCAAAAAGTCAGTCGACTGAACCAGACCACGAAAATTTCCTGGGCCAGTATCAGTAGACGACCACTCTGGGTCAATTGATTGAGCCTGAAAATCGAAAGTTTCCAGGAATGTTTCAGTCGACTCACCACCCTGGTTCAGTCGACTGAACCTGGAAACAGAAAGTTCCCAGGTATTGTGTCAGTTGACTGACCTTCCTGGTCCAGTCGACTAAATGTGCTGTCACAACCAATCTTGACTTTTTGTGTTGATTTTCAATTTTAATCGATTCTAGTAGACCAAATTTGTTGTTATCACCTTTGTTGACTTTGCTAACTTCTGTTTTGGGATTTTTGGGAATATCCATTTTGATGGATTTAGTATCGATTTCTTTGGATTTGATTCATGTCTTCGAATGTGAACTTTTGGTGAATGATTGTTTTTACAATCATTTCTTGTGATTTGTCACTTCGAAATACAAAGGTCTCTATACAAGTAGTAAATAATCAAACTCTTTCATAAGGATGATTTCAACTCTATTTTTAATACAAAGCTCATTTATAAAATTGTTTTCTAAACTATTAGTATATACAAACCTTTACCTCATTTGTTCGGGAAATCCAGCTAAACAACTTAGCAAAACAAGTGGTATGAAACGCTTGCATTTACTTTATCGATTAATCCTTAGACTTGTTCGATTGAAACTCTTGTGACAATTTTCGAATGGAGATCTACAATTTGTTCGAAAATACTAAGTTAAGCCAGTGGTTATGGGACATAAAGCTAAACTCATTTATTTACTAGCTTAGTGTAATTGACACTTATTGTTGATCGATGATGATCATATTATGGTTTAGACTAGCAATGTGCGATGTCTCTTTGTCCACGTGGGGGACTGTACCTCGTTTTATTGAGGTTCGTCTCATTTCTTTTATGGGCTAGCGACCCATGGTTTTTGGACCGTTCGTGGAGCAATCAGCTCGGTAAGTCGAAGCACAGGGCGTAACTTTCTAGGTGCGTCAATGTTTGATTATGCATGTGGCGTATCTTTCTAGGTGCGTCGATGTTTTATTATGCATGGGGCATATATTTCTAGGTGCATCGATGTTTGATTATGCATGAGGCATATCTTTCCAGGTGCGTCAATGTTTGTTTATATATGGGGCGTATCTTTCTAGGTGCGTCGATGTCTATTTATGCATGGGGCTTATCTTTCTAGGTGAGTCGATGTTTTTGATACACGTGTTGGTGAGTTTTCATGCTCCCGTTTGTGATAGGCCTCCCCCTTTATGTTTTCTGGATTTCTAATTGATGATTTCTAGAATTTGTGTTTCACCAATTTTGTGATTAGCATTGATATATTTGTCAATATTTTTGGTATGGTGAATAAAATAAAGAATATGACATTCTTTTTTACCTCTGAGATTCTTGAGATATTGTATGATTTTTGTTGTTATCTAATGTATACTTTTCATAGTATGACATTATTGTTATCATACGTTTTTGTTATATCTCTTATCCTATCTCACTTTATCTGATATTTATAGCTAGACTGATCCATTTATTATTTTCTTATTAAATAAAAATCGGGTCAGACCGAGATGTTTCACGCGCTTCTGCTTGACTCTTTATCTGGGACCATCATCTGACTTTTGTCTTACTACTCTACTTTGGTAGTTTTTGTTGTTATATATTCGAGAAAGAGACTCCTTAATGTATAATTATTCTTTTGTCTAGCACTTGTGCCTATTCTTTTGTGATGTAGTGGATCTTGTATGACCTCTACTTGATGTACACTTCTTAGTGTTATATTCATGTCTGTTTCTGCCTTAGTGATATGAATATCTGTGATTGATTTGTGTTATGCTTATTTCTATATTTGTTTCCGAGGTCCACATAGCCACTGTGTAGTAGCTTTGAGTTTGTATTTGATACGTTTGATTTCCTCTTGAAATGAAATGCGTGACATACCATCTGACGTATTAGTACTCGCACAAAGCCATTACACGGATGGTCACTCCTCAATAGCCTTATTCTCCGTGCTAGTCGACGGCATTACCCAGTGGTGTCCTTGACTAGCATGAGTATAGAGGTGGGGTGTCACAGCTTGGTATCAAAGCCAAATTTCGGAAAAATGTAGAATAATCTAGAAAGGATCATTGTCCTAAGTTCTTCTTAGGGTTCGTGCCTTAGGATTTATCCGAGTCCTAGGACCCGTTCTATCCTACTTTCTTTTATGATACCTTGTTTTATCAATCATGATTGTTTGATATTCATTCTAAGAATAACCTTTTCTTCTTCTTTCTTTCTTAAAGAAGGGAAATGGGTAGACTAGGTTGACCCAGTGCCGGTCAATCCAGTGCTACTCCTCAAGATGGAGTATTCATGTCTGCCCAGCAGCTTTTAGATCTTGTAAAGAATGCTCAAGCTGTCAGACCCATTCCAGAGCCTACTCATCCTAGATCTGGGTTTGCACGCTTGTGCAGAGACTATACCGACTTGGATGGAAAGCCATTCAAGGGATCAAAAGTGTTAGAAAAATCCAAGCTTGGCTTAGATCATGTGACCGCATCTTTTCCCGCATGAATCTTATTGATCTCCATCGAGTACAAGTGGCTTCTAGCATGCTCCAGTAAAGAGCATTAGATTAGTATGAGCTTTTGATTTCTGATATTATCGAAGCGGATCTTACTTGGGAGCAATCCCGGAAAGGTTCAAGTTGAAATTTATGCTGGAGGCTGAAAAAGTAACTTTAGCTCGGCACTTTATTGACCTTGTGCAAGGTGAATCTTCCATGACAGACTATGTCGCATCTTATGAATCTCTCTCTAAATATGGGGTATAGTATATTAATACCCCATTGAAGAAAAATCAGAGATTTGTCTATGGGTTGAATAAGAACCTCAAGAAGCCATTACTTCTGAAACTAGAAGTTTCTTTTGATCAGCTTGTAGATGTCGCTCTTCGACTTGAAGAGGCCGATAGAGAAGGTGATGTTGAAGTTGTGGCTGTCAAACAAAACTTCAACAATAACATGAAGAGGCCTATTATGTTCAAAGGCCCCAATCCCAACAAGAAAGGGAAGCAAGAAACTACGGTAGCAAAGACTCCTACCTCTAGTCATGGGCAATGCTACAATTGTGGTTCCACGGACCACCATGCAAAGGAGTGTCCGAAACCTCTTTATTACCGCTATTGCCAAAATTCGGGTCACCATATAT
This sequence comes from Allium cepa, assembly GCA_030765085.1. Classification (NCBI taxonomy): domain Eukaryota; kingdom Viridiplantae; phylum Streptophyta; class Magnoliopsida; order Asparagales; family Amaryllidaceae; genus Allium; species Allium cepa. Next base: position 466,828,539 of record CM060931.1, read on the forward strand.
CTGCATGTCCTATATTTCAAAGTAGGAAGGAGGGAAAGCTCAATGTTGTTCAAGCCCCTAGTGACACTTCTCTTGGTCAAGGTATTTCTCATTCAGTCCTTGATGACATTTGTTTTGTGATTATCCTATTCGAGTTCCTTTTGATACGGGTTCATCTCATTATTTTATATCAAAAGAACTTGTTGATTCTTTTTCTTTAAACATTTTGAGCTTGATGACTTCACTAAGAATCGCGAATCTGGTTAGGGTTCCGCAACACTCGGTTTATTTTGTAAAGGTGTCGAGATTTATTTATGTGATTTCTGTGATTTTTCGAGCTGATTTGCATGTTATGCGTTACTTAGGTTTCGAAATCAATTTTTGAGAAAGGATTGGCTTAATCATTATGAAGCCATATCCTATGTCCCGAGGGGACTATCCATCTTCGACATTATCAATCTGTTAAGCAGATTTTTATTGTTTTTAATGATTTCAATTTCCAATTCGGCGGCATAATTTTATTCTTTGAACCTACATGATGAGGAAAATGTTATTTCCCTCATTCATGTAGTTTATGAGTTTTTCGGTATTTTTGAGCTTGTCTTAGAATTACCACCTAAGCGATCTAATGAGTGATGCTAAGGTCTGTTGCTCGACCTTGCCATCGGTTTTCATCAGTTACGAGTTGTGGAGGGTAGCGTTTCACTTACCGCATTCCGCGCTTGTTATGATTCTTACGAATGACTCGTGATGTCATTCGAGTTGTCTAGTTTATTTCATCCATCTTATGAATCGAGTATTCTGCAAATATTTCGATGAGACCATCCTTGTATTCATTGATTTTGGATTAAAACAACAATTTGAAAATTTTGCCAATCTTTTTCATAAGATATTTACAAGTTAATTAGATTTTGTTCTTAAAATGAGTAAAGATTATTCGTCAAGTTTTTAAGAGATATTTTTATCATATAGAAGATGATTTTGTGTTGTATTGCCCATTAAGTGCTTTAAGAATTCTGGTCGATGTGCCTGATCAACGTTATCGATAGGAATCTCGAAAACACTATGATGAGACAATCAGACATAGTAAACTGACTTGGAATAAGTAAATTTTTCTAGAAAGATTATTACATAAAGTTAATTGTGATTTTGAAAGTCCTAGCTTTTTGGGAAAGAGGATCAATTAAAAGAACTCTTTTCCGACACTCCTATTCTTCTGATTCCCGAAGGGAACCAAGACTTCACTGTTTGTACCAATGCTAGTCGTATTGATTTGGGTACTGTTCTCTTGCAAAAGGGAACGTTTTATCATTTATGCTGCTATACAATTAAAGCCTATCGAGACTAGGTATGCCACTCATGATCTAGTGTTCGCGGCAATTGTTTTTGCTTTTAGAATTGGCACCATTATTTTTGGGAGAAAAGTTTGTTCTCCACACCGATCATAAATCTTTGGAGCATTTATTTTCTCAAAAGGAACTTAATTTGCGTCAACAACATTGGCTCGAGTTCCTTGCTTCTTTTGATCTTGATATTCTTTATACTTTGGAAAGGGAAATAGTGTTGCCAATGCCCTTATTCGTAAACAACAAGTGGTTGTTTCTTTCCTGATGTCCGAATGGAATGATCTTTTTGACAGGTTCATCCAACATACTGTTATTGTACCACGTCGTTGTTCTAAACTATTCAAGTTTGGAGATCCTCGGGCATACTGTCATTGAACTACGTCGTTGCACTGGCTCAATTTTCTGCTATTCATGACGTTTCCCACGTCTCTCAATTGTGGAAATGCCTTAGGGATTCCGATTCTGTTCTTGAGCCTGGTGCTATTGAAGGAATTGAAGTTTCACCTAATTTGACTTATGAGTGAACACATCCGGACTTAATCTTTCGTGTTTTTTAGGGTGAACTTCTTGTTTCAAATTTTCTTTGCGTTGATATGCTTTTATGGTTGTTACTCTTTAATTTCTTCTCAAGGATTGCGAGGACGCAATTTCTTTAAGGAGGGAAGTTTGTAACAACCTACATATTTTATGATTGTGTATTTAAATATTTTATTTAAATATAGCATCGTTAATCTGATTTAAGTCCGAAATGTTACTTTTTGCAAACAGTCAAGTTCAAAGTGTTGTTTTCGACCTTTTTAAGTATAAACATTGATATGTATGAAGTTGAGTAGAATTTTGATGTTTTCACTTAGGACTTTGGGTTTGGGTTTGGGTTTCAGCCCCCTAACCCAACTCATCTTATATCCTAGCTCCACCCCTCTCATCTTCATTCATTCTATTATTTTCCTAACACATCAAGCTTTATCAAAAATGGGGGAAGAGATTGGAAACTAAAATCCTAAGCCCTAGTTTCTTTTGCAAATTTAAGTTCTAGCTCCAAATCAAAGAGAAGCTTAGGCAAACATCATCTTCTTCTTCTCCATCTCAATCTCCCACCAATTTCAGAAATTTCCTATAACTTAACTTAGGAAATATTTTATTATGAGCTAAGATTGAAGCTTCTTGAGTTGAAATCGAAGAGTGGTTGATCTTGCCTTGTTTTAAAAGCTTCTCCTTCATTGTTTTTGGGTTTAAAGGTGATTTTTTGAACTCACATCTATGTCTATAACTTTCTTTGTTGTTAGGTATGAATTCCTAACATCTATTCTTGTTCAATTGCTTTAGATTGAATTGGTTTTACGAATATTCTAATTTTTGGTGGTTTGAAGTCAAATCCTTAAAAATCCTAGCTTTGATGTTTGAACATGTTTTTGGTGGTGTGTCGAAGAGCCTATAAGGCTGGGTTGCCGATTAGCATAAACCCCTACCGCCCATCGCTTGTCCGATCACAATTTGTTGGATTTTTGCCTTTGGTAGGGCTAGGCTGAAAATATTAGAAATTCTAGTTCAATCGAATGAACCAGGAAGTCGGTCGACTTAACCAGACCCAAGAAATTCCTTGGGCCAGTATCAGTCGACTGACCACTCTGGGTCATTCGAATGAGCTTGGAAATCGAAAATTTCCAGATATGTTTTAGTCGACTGACTACCCTGGTTCAGTCGACTGAACCTGGAAACAGAAAGTTCCTAGGTATTGTGTCAGCCGACAGACCTCCTTGGTCCAGTCGACTGAATGTGCTATCTCAGCCAATCTTGCCATTTTGTGTTGATTTCAAAATTTTAATCGATTCTGGTAGACCCAATTTGTTGTTACCACCTTTGTTGACTTTGATAACTTCTTTTTCGGGATTTTTAGGAATATCCATTTTGATGGATTAAGTATCGATTTCTCTCGATTTCACGTCTTCGAATGTGAATTTTTGGTGAATGATTGTTTTTACAATCATTTTTTGTGATTTGTCATTTCGAAATACAAAGGTTTCTGTACTAGTTGTAAATAATCAAACTCTTTCATAAGGATGATTTCGACTTTATTTTTAATATAAAGCTCATTTATAAAATCATTTTCTAAACTATTAGTATATACAAACCTTTACCTCATTCGTTTGAGAAATCCAATTTAACGACTTAGCAAAACAAATGGTATGAAACGCTTGCGTTTACTTTGTCGGTTAATTCTAAGACTTGTTCGATTGAAACTCTTGTGACAATTTTCGAGTAGAGATCTACAATTTGTTCGAAAATATTTAAGTTAAGCCAGTGGTTATGGGAGATAAAACTAAACTCATTTATTTACTAGCTTAGTGTAATTGACACTTATTGTTGATCGATGATGATCATATTATGGTTTAGACTAGCAATGTGCGATGTCTCTTTGTCCACGTGGGGGACTGTACCTCGTTTTATTGAGCTTCGTCTCATTTCTTTTATGGGCTAGCGACCCATGGTTTTTGGACAGTTCGTGGAGCAAACGGCTCGATAAGTCGGAGCGTGGGGCGTATCTTTCTAGGTGCGTCGATGTTTGATTTTGCATGGGGCGTATCTTTCTAGGTGCATCAATGTTTGATTATGCATGGGGCGTATCTTTCTAGGTGCGTCGATGTTTGATTATGCATGGGGCGTATATTTCCAGGTGCGTCGATGTTTGTTTATACATGGGGCGCATCTTTCTAGGTGCGTCGATGTCTATTTATGCATGAGGCTTATCTTTCTAGGTGCGTCGATGTTTGTGATACACGTGTTGGTGAGTTTCATGCTCCCGTTTGTGATAGGCCTCCCCCTTTATGTTTTATGGATTTCTAATTGATGATTTCTAGAATTTGTGTTTCCCCAATTTTGTGATTGACATTGATATATTTGTCAATATTTGTGGTATGGTGAATAAAATAAAGAATATGACATTCTTTTTGACTTCTGAGACTCTTGAAATATTGTATGATTTTTGTTGTTATCTAATGTATACTTTTCATAGTATGACATTATTGTTATCATACGTTTTTGTTATATCTCTTATCATATCTCACTTTATATGATATTTATAGCTAGACTGATCCGTTTATTATTTTCTTATTAAATAATACTTTGGTAAGACCGAGATGTTTCAGGTGCTTCTGCTTGACTCCTTATCTGGGACCATCATCTGACTTCTGTCTAACTACTCTAGTTTGGTAGTTTTTGTTATACATTCGAGATAGAGACTCCTTGATGTATAATTATTCTTTTGTCTAGCACTTGTACCTATTCTTTTGTGATGTAGTGGATCTTGTATGACCTCTACTTGATGTACACTTATTATTCATGTATGTTTCCACCTTAGTGATATGAATATCTGTGACTGATAGTGTTATGCTTATTTCTATGTTTGTTTCCGAGGTCCACATAACCACTATGTAGTAGCTTTGAGTTTGTATTTGATACGTTGGATTTCCTCTTGAAATGAAATGTGTGACATACCATCTGACGTATCAGTACTCCACAAAGCCATTACACGGATGGTCGCTCCTCAACAGCCTTATTCTTCGTGCTAGTCGACGGCATTACCCAATGGTCTCCTTGACTAGCGTTAGAGGTGGGGCGTCACACGGGACTTGTTAGGTTATTTGAAAAAAAATGTAAATTATTTAGTAAAATAATTCATGAAATTTATAACGTGCATAACTTTGTCAGAATTGGGAGAAACATGATGCGTTGGAATCATGGCGACGAGCACTACGTCTTGGAATTGATTTGGAGTCATTTGGAGCTAGTTCAAATTTTAGGTTTAATCGAACGTTGTTCGATTTGATTTGAAATTGAAAACTCAAGATGAGTTTTTATAACTCTCACAACGTACTAGAGTATTCTCATGCTAGTTAAATTTGATATTATGAAGTGATATGATTTTTATTGGTATGTTTGATAAATTTAATTGTCATCTAGATTGTCATTGAATTTGCTATTAAAAATTTAAATTGACAGTCAAATTGAAATTGGAGTTTAACTGCAATTACATTACTTAATATTGATAACAATGAAATTGCCATGAATTATATTGTCTATTTTTATCATTGATTGTAATGGATGCAAGTTGGTTGATAATTGGATGGTTGGATGTTATTTGTTTTTTATATAAAGCCTGCCATCACCCTGTAATTTATTTATAACATATAAAACTGTAAAATTTAATTATTTCGAATATATTAAGAAATAGGTTGAAATGATAAATAGCTATGACATCGTGATTTGGATTGAAATGATATCCATCCCTAAAATTAAATTGAAATAAATGATTCACTTGGTTATAGGATAGAAAATTATATATGGACACCAGATTGTTAAATTAAATGATTTCAAAAAATTTGATTTGAAGTTATTTAAATGATTTGATTTTAAGAAATAAAATTTCGAATTTATGGAAATCGAATATTATTTTAAACTTGAGCTTAAATTGTGGAATTGAAATGAGTTAAACAAATTATTTAGAAATGAAATTTGAGATTTCAAAGTTATAATTGAAATATGATCTGAGTTTCGAAATTGATTTGTTTTAAAAAACTTGGATTTTGTTTGAACTTTGAAATATTGCTAAGATAACGTAATTTAAAACGATATTTTTAAATTAAGCTCAGAATTGAATTATATTTGAAGATGGGGATTTTAAACTGAATATTGAAGGATATTTGATTTAAATGTTTTAAATTGACATTTTGAAAATTGAGTTCGAAATCGATATAAATTGAAATTGGAATTGAATTGATTGGAATTGAGATCGAAACTGAAGTAATTTAGAATCAAAACTAAAAATGGATTAGAATATAAACTGGAATCGAAGTTAATTCAAATTGGAGTCGAAATTGAATCGATTGAATGGAGATTGAATCGAAATTTGAATTGAGAAGTTGGAATTGAATCGGTTTGACTTTGAAGCTATTTTCAACAAAATATTAGTGTAAATTGTTTGAAATCTATCTTCTTAAATATACAAATTATTTTGATTTTTCAAATTATTTACTATACAAATCATTTTAATACTCAAACTATTTCATATTAAACTAATTTAGTCACTTAAACTATTTTTAACTATTTTAACAAATTAAACTATTTTTTACTTTTTTAATTATTTAAACTATTTTAAACTATTCAAACTATATTTCAAAAATTCAAACTGGTCAGTAGTGGAATGTCTATTTTTAAATCATTGATTTAAATACGAATCGGGTAGAATGAAGTTATAACCCAAATTAAAATTCGAAACAATTTTGGAATCGAAATCGAGATATTAAGACGAACATGATTTTGAACTGGATTAGTATATTTTTAGTAAATATGATGATTTTGAAATGGATTTGATTTTGAAGCGAATATGATATTTTGATGTCAAGTATGAACTGTTTTCAAAATGTAAAAGTACCAACCAATGTGAAAAACGATGTTTGGTTGTTAAAGAGATCGAAACCGGATATGGGCATACTCTCTGTCGATACCGAAACCACTTTAACAACTATATATGTGGAGTGATGATCCAGAATGAAAGGTTGGATTTGGCGTCGTTTGTTGGATTTGAAGAAAGAGAAGGATGATGGATTAGTTTGGCTCTTGTGCCAATTTGAAATGATTGAAAGAGGAGCCCTACCGGCCAAGTGGGCTAGCTACCTCGAGCCAACGCACCTCTTCGTATTACCGCACCCTTCGGATATGGGAGTGTTGGACGCGGTGGGCGATCATGGCTATGATGCGCTACCACCAACCGAGAAAGGTATGTAAACTGGTAGTATCCTACCTTGGGCATTGCCTCACGTGCCTTGTCATACTTTTATCCCTAAATAAGACCCATACGATTTTGGTTTAGTGTTGTCGTATCACGGCGCATCTCTATCCACCGACCATTTAACTGGTGTTTTATATGCAAACTATACGACAATGATTAAAAATGCGTTGAGGGGGGTTAATGTAAAGCCTTAACGCTAAGAAAAATATTTACCTTACTGACTAGACATTATATATATAACGTATTCTACTACATATAAATATTTTGACGGATCCTTAAGAGATGGTAAATCCCGTAACATCTCTTAAGTTATTACACGCACGTCATACACTGGATAGAAGATGTGAAAACCCGTAAACATCTCTGACGCCGTTACACTTATGTTTATGCGATATCGATTTAACTTACATAAGGATATTTTAGTCCCGACTCGAATGTTTTTTCTTTTCATTATGCTCAGGTCAGTGCTGAGTTTTTCAGCTTATCAATGATTCATTCTGGAGGACGAAGACGAAGATTACATATATTATTATTATTAGTATGCCTGCATCACGTTGTCTGCTGCATTATTTATTTATCCATGATGTGTGTATATATATAGCTCTTATGAATGTTGTGTTGAATATAATCAAATGTGTAGTAGAAACAACTTCATGAACTGTTTATTTGATTATTGTATTTTATCATTCCACTGCAAGATTCTGTGTTTGTTTCATCTTCTTTTCTTATTTTTCTTAATTAGCCCCATTAACAATCCACCCTTTTGAATGGTTTGAGTTGACATATGTGATTTTTTATCGATTTTAAACTGTCCAAAAAGGTGGTTTGTTACAATTTCATATGAAATGTTTTGGTTATCATTAGGTAAAATCCCATCCGTGTTTATTGGCGGCGTGGTCTTACGAGATACCTTTGTTCTAAAGGTTCTATAGCTTTAAAATTTAGTTGGGTGTGCTTTCTCACATTGGTTTTCCAGACTGACTCAGGTGTTATTCTATTATAATGCTCAAGTTAGAGCGAGTATATTTACAAATTGTTTTGGATGCATTGAAGCTCAGAAGGCAAGTTGGAGGTCTTCAAGGCATATGCACGTATACATTTATTTACCGCTACTTTGTTATTTAAATTACCAGCAATTACGAGGACAGGTTGTTATAATTGTCCAGGCTGATGGTTATGATTTTTGTTGTACTCTGATGGATGTATGTATATAGCAGTTCTCTTTTGTAAAGATCATTGATATTATATAAGATTTTGTTCCGTTACGACTGTGAGATTCTTTGTTGTTTTAGTTTCTTTTCTCTTCTTCTTCTCTTCTCTTCCCCTTTCTTCTTTCTTTCCCTTAACTATCCGTCTTTCCATTTGATTTGGGTTGGACGTGTGTGGTTTATTTTCAACTTGAATTGTATGGAAAAGCCGGTTGTTATACGTGGTATCAAAGCTTAGGTTGAGCGAACACTTAGGCTTTGGTGGGAATTTATTCATTTGAGATAGGGTAAGCGAGACCCTACGATGAGTTGGAGTGTAAATATATGAGCACCTATTTGTTAGTGGTTATAAAAGTGTTTTATATTGTGTTAATTTATCTATTGAGTGGCTTACGAATTTTGGTCAATACGTGGGGCGCCACGATATCGATAGGGGTTTCTAAATGCTTAAACAAGGCAAACAGACACAATATTGTTTGAAAGTGGGTAAATGAAATAAGTTTACCTAAATTATATTTTATGTATAAGAGAATAATTTTTCAAAAATAATTATAGTTATATATGGTGTGTTTGGCTATTAGAGAATGATAATATTTAATTATTGTCATTTGTTGTTCAAATAAAAGTTGTTATTATTATAATCTAACCAAGGTAAACATTTGCAAATCTAGTCATATAAGGAAGTGAATTTATAAGAGTGCATTATAGAAAATCGATTATAATTGAAATAATCAACATTTGTGAAAAAAATTACATAAGAAGTGATTTTTTATAGATATGATTTATAATCGTGATTTATAAATGAAATTGCCTAAGTACATTTATAAATATGACTGTTGATAAAAATTGATTTGTCAATAAATTTAGACTTAAAACAAGAAGTTTAAGACTTTAGATCTCGTTGATCTTGGAAATTGTTTTTCGAAAGGGTTTAGAAAAATAATAGTATTATTTTGAAAATATTTTGGTCAAAAATACTTTGAAATGGGATTTAAAAGAAATAGAAAGCACTGAACTTACTTCAGTCGCTGGAAAATAATTCCAGTGATGAACGTAGCATCAACGGCGTTCATTTTCGTGTTTCTAAGCTAGGAATTGCTACCATTGAAGTTTTATTTGGTAAAACAAATTTGTCTTAGATTCCAGAAGAGAAATTTGATATAAAAAGGAGTTATATATATATATATATATATATTGATTTCAAAATAGTTTGAAATAAAACCAGGTGTTTAAAATCTTGGATAATTCTTCTAAATGTTTTGAGAAACATAAGATAATAAGTTTATGAACTTATAATTTGGAAATAAAATGGATAAGAAAAGAAATTTGGAATCGAGATATGAAATTAAAATTCAACTTATGCTAAGTTAAATAAGTTGAGTAAAGGTTTAATGAATTTGAAAGGGATAAATTAAAACAAATTTCTAAATTTGTGGGTATGGATGAAAAGGAACGAAAATTATAAATTAAGATAGAGAATTAAATTTAACTTAAGTTAAATAAACGAATTTTGAAATGAAATTAACTAAACAAAGTTAAATGAAATTGAAATTGAATTCGATTTGTAATGAATTGATGAAATGAATATATATTTGAATTATAAAATGAAATTTAACTCACGTTAAGTAAAGTGGGATGAAACGTGTAGATAAACTAGAATTTAGCTTTTGAAATGAAGGTGAACTAAAATTATAAAAGAAAATGCAGTTTGAGTTGTAAAATAAATTGAATATGTTTTGGAATGTTGTTTGCGAGAAATAAATAATGTTGATTGTAGTAAAGAAATTCAACTTGAGTTGCAAAATGTATTAAATCGAGCTAATAAAATAAAATGAATTGAATCGTGCTAATAAAATGAAATGAATTGAATCGAGCTAACAAAATGAAATGAATTGAATCGAGCTAATAAAATGAAATGAATTGAATCGAGCTAATAAAATAAAACGAATTGAATTGAGCTAATAAAATAAAATGAATTGAATGTGGTTTAAATCGCCGTTTAATAAAATTGAAAATTGACTTAAGTTTTAAAGTGGAAATAAACAGTAGAAGTATTGTATAAAATGTTTAAGTGAACTTAAGTAAATAACTTTTGGGATGGTTCCTAAGTGTTGTTAGCATTAAAAGAAAAATACTAAACAAATTGGACGCAAATCAATTGAAAGAAAGTTAATTGAATGAGAATCAAATGAATGTGAATAAATGGGTGTAAGAAAAATCAATGAGAATAATTGAATTTGATGTAAATCAATTGAATGCAAATGGATTGAATGAAAATTTATTCAATATAGATTAAAGGAATGCACATTTATATGGAATATACATTAATTGCCATGAATGAATTTGATATGAATTAATTGAATGTAAATAAGGAATGTAAATAAGTGAATGTAAGTTAATTACTATGATTCAGCCATGCAAAGGAGACGTTGACGAAATTTTCTCAAAATTAAAGGCGTTAGAAATTTTATTGAGAATTTTTGAATTTTTTCTTTGATAGCTAAAAATTTAGATTTTGGTGTTATAACTTTGAATGGTATTAGCTGTTAACTATGAATGAATTTGAAGGCTTAGAAAAGCTTTTATAAGAAGTTAAACGGCTTAGAAGAATTTGGCAATCCATTTTAACTAATTGTTTTTCAAAATTTAATGGGTTTGGGGTACTTTTCTTACCTTGGAAATTTCAGGGACAAAATTCTTTTTTTTTGGGGTAGGGGAGAATGTGACGACTCAGAATTTCAGTCATTCGAATTTGGAGTATTTAATTGATTTTAAATATTGAAAAGTTAATTTTATAAATTAAATATCTTGAGTTTCAAATATTAAATTTAACATTTGAAATTGTTTAAATAGTTGAATCGTGAATTTAATATGAATAAAAATGATTTCAAATGTTGATTTAAATTCTATTTAAACTGGAATGGAGTTAGTGAAATTTTAAATTTGAATAAAAATGAATAAACTGAAATTGGAAATTTTATATTTTATTTTACGTGTAAAAATAGTCATTTTTGGCACTGCTCGGATTTCGACGAAACTAGTTTCCTTGGATCCGTAGTAGTGAATTATAGTATGCTGTCGAATTTTGTGGTGATCGGGAGTATCGTTTGGACGTGTGAGATCGAAACATGTAGAAATTAATATAAATAATTGGATTTGAAAAGTTATCTTCTGCATGTGATCGAATTAGGGCTCAAGACTAGTACCAATGTGTTTGGAATAGGGGTATAACATGACGAATGTCAGGCGACACTTCTTGTTTGGAGTTTGAGATTTCGGGAGTTTTATAGCTAAATGGTTTGAAATTTAAAAATAATATATATATATATATATATATATATATATATATATATGAAATTATTTAGCCATTACACCAGCCCATGCCCAAACGTACACGCCCATACCCTATCTTTCCTTGATAGCCGCATATATCAGAAAATCACTTTCCAATTTTTAAATTCAAACCACTTCATTATACGGTTACGAATGCACCTACCATTGGAGGCCATATTAGTCGAAGTCGTTAACTAGGGAAAGGACGGCGAGAGGGAGGAGAGTTGATCAACGGCGGTGGATGAGGTCATCGCAAGGCTAATTTTGGGCTGCGTTCGGCCGCGCTGTCGCCGTCGATTTCTTAGCGAGGGTGGTGTTTCGAAGGTCGAGGCTGAGTTTGATCAAAGAAGAGGAGCAGGGGCTTCCCCTAAGTGGAACGCGTTGGTGGTCTGATGTTCCAAGCAGCGGGAAAATTTTCTAGTCGAATGCATGGTAGTTTTGCATTCTTGGGGTGGCTATGGTCGATCGGAGGAGAAGGGGATAGCGTCAATTGAAGCGTGATGGTCGGTGCTGTGTTTTGGTGGAGCGCGGTGGGCTCTGGTGTACAACAGCGGCGACATAGTGGATTTGAAAGTCGCGAATGCCTGGGTTTCGTGGTCGAGATGTTGAGGAGGAAGAGAGTATAATTTAATTTAAATGTTTTTAATTTAGGTTAATTATGGTTTAATTTATTTGAAAAGTTCATTAATCCATATTTAACTCGTACAAGGTCCAAATTGAACGCGATAAGTCATGTTGCGATCGTATAGATGAACACTACACTATGGAGTTAGATTGGGCGAATTCAGAGCTAGTTGGAATTTTTGACTAAAATTGGACATTCGTTCAATTTCAATTAAAAATGGAGTGTTTTGGGGACCGATAAAATCAAGATGAGTTAATCTCACCATTTTGGTTAACCAGGAATATTTTAGTCGATAAAAATTATCTATTGAATATTTAGGTATTTATTACTCATAGTTGTTGACTGTTTGGATAATTTACTAATTATTATTAGTTCGATTGGATATATTCCCCCTATTGGAGTGGATGAGACCCTATTACATTCATGTGTAAGAGCGGATGACCTGTAACGACCTGCCCTTCTCGACCCTCGAAAATCGTCATAAATACACTCTTGTATAATATGCCGACGATCGAGTGCCGGAAAAGACATATTGCTGAGGAAAGAAAGAAGGAGGTAGAAGAAGAGAAAACAAAACAACATCAGAATCTCACAATCGCAGCGGAATAAAATATAGTAGATAATAATCGATCTTTAAACAAAAAGAAACTATATCTGTTTTATACATTACGTCATCAAAATACATCACACTCAAAACAATTACTGGACAGTTCTGCTAACTTGTTTCACAAAAGCTGACTATACAGCTAATACTGCACAGCGAAATATATTTCAAGTACTTATGATACGTCTCACCATCCATCTCGTCTCCTAAGCTCCACAGCATCCTAACCTGGATTTATAATACTCGGTCTGACCCGAGCACTATAATAAAATAACACCCGAGTCAGTCTGGAAAACCAGCGTGAGAAAATACACTCAACTTAATTATTAAGTGTCAAAAATCTTTTGAAAACAAAGGTATCTCGTAAGACCACGCCACAAATAAACATGTCGGGTTTTTACCTTACGATAACCAAAACATTTCTTATAAAATCCTCTGATATTATAATAGTGTCTAAGTACAAATACTTATTCAAATAGCCAAAATTATTACATTAATTAAATTCCAAGATACTAGCCACAAAGTGGGTTCTACAATCAAAACCATAAAGGGCACGTAGGGAGAATGATTTTCCAACCAATGGCTAGGCACTGGGGTACCGCCTATCACTTTACCTGGTCTAGATCAACATACCGAGGGCCCCTCCATTCCTCTGCAACACAAGACCGGACTACCCCTTACTGGATAGCCCGAGTAAGATCACCCCGCGGTTGGGATCAACAACCGCCCACACAGCCGAATAAAAAGGGATTTCTAGACAGGGATGACCTTACCCTAATTGGGTGCTACCCACTTAGCCTTGCTACATAACCCTTGATTTTCGGTCATACCCAGTTGATGAGACTCGAGGCTCAGCGTTACCTTTTTAGAACACATCTCACTTAGAATGCTCATCGTCCTCCTGATGATGTTCTGAAAGCATTCATCCATACAAGTCCATTATGGGTTCAAAAAGAACCGAAGGCACTACTCCTACTACATCCATTTTAGAAGCACCATCGGGATAAGTAGCGATTAGCACTTGCACTTCATTACTCCATCTTCGACTCCAAGCTCTTGTCCTGATCACGAAAACGTACTCGTTGGATCAAAGTGGTTTTCGGATCCCAAATATGATCCCGGTCTCTTCGAAACGTTGTTCGCTATTTCCCGATAAATTCAACCCTGGTTCTTTAGGAATACTTAGACGAGAATAAGATCGGAGTTCACCTCCTAACCGTTTGTGGACGGATTTTCTTATAAACATCCTGGAAGAACGAACGAGTTTATACGTACAGTATAGCACCTTGAACGGAACCGTACCATATAATCATCATACCTCTTCTAGATATTCCAAAGTTATATTTGGGTCCAGATTTGATAATCCGTTATTTAACTATCAAATAAACAACCAATTCGACCAAACTATTTATTTCCACTAGAAAACTACAAGTCTTATAAAAATTAGATTTAATAAATTTAAATCACTTTACCCAAAATTTTATATACTTAAAATATTTTAAATAAAACTACTTGAAACACTTTATTCAAAATGATAGTTATGAAAATCTATAAAATTTCCAAATACAACTTAAGCCAAAACTACTTTTTAAAATAAAGCTACTCTATAAAATATAACTATTTAATAATTGTCTTTTTAATCATAACACCAATTTAATCCTTTAAAATTATCACTACTATAATTAACTGAATAAATATTTACTTTAAAAAATTTAAAACAATTTAAGAAAATAATTTCTCCAAAACATTCTTTTTTAAAACCATCTTTAAAACTTTAATTATACTTAAAAGCTACTTTGAAAACACACTTGGCTTTCCAGGAAATACACTTCCATTTCAATATAACCCATATAATCCTTTATAAATCCTGCACGGTTTATCCCAATTTAATTTACGTCCCAATCCCGTAAATTCCTCTCAACACTTTAAAATTCAAACCACTTTTACTTTTAAAACACAATAAGGCTACTAAAAGTACTTGAATAAAATAGTACTTAAGAAATTCTATAAGAGTTTCAAAGTAAAACTTAAACCAAAATTTCCTTTCAAAATAAAGTTATTATATCAAACATTTATATTAAAATTCCCCTTTTAAAATCATAACACTAATCTACTTTTTAAAATTAATTAAATACCATAATTAACTTAAATAAATATTTACCTTTCACTTAAAATATTTAAAACAATAAATTTCTAAAAACATTATAAAAGAATCATTTTTAAACTTCTAGCTTATACTTTTAAAATCTTTTCTTTAAGATTAGTTTTTCAGGAAAATATATTTTCTAGCTTTTAAAAATAAAATCACCTTTTTTTTAAAAATGAATTACAACTTTTCTTATAATTCCCACCGGAATCTATACTTCCAAATTTATCTGCTGATAAATGTTCCACTTTATTTATAAACCCAGTTTACAAATTTCCATTCCTCATTTTCCTTTGAATCACAGTTTCCAAAATACTAAATCAGTTCAGACCGATTTCCTGAGTAAAATTCCATTTAAAATTTATCTCTTGATTTATCCAAAATCAATTCCAAAATTCATTAACACCAATTTCACCTTTTATTACGATTTAGAATCCATATTTAAATATGAAACATCGATTTCATTTTTACCCCAAAATTCTTTTTCATTTAAGAGCCAAATTCAATATATTTCATATCTTAAAATACCAAAATATATTCATCCAAACCATAGCATCGAATAACTTAAATTCCCATATAATCAACACAGGTTATCAAATAACATATCACAATTATGAGAAAATTTTAAATATTTTGAGGAATCCAGTTGGATCTCTCCAACCTCTTTCCCTGCATCCACAGACGTTAGCACAATATAAATACCAATTCCACTTCGAGGTGGAAAATTGCGGTATAAAGGGTCATCCACTATTATGCGGGGTGCATAAGGTCTCATCCGCTATATAATGCGGAGAAATCAATCACTTCAATATATGTATATCACTATTATATATAATATCACATTCAAACAATCAATCAAAAATTTAAATTCTAACTATTTAAATTAACTGGATTCCACATGTGAGTGAGATTAACTCACCATGAATTCGTCGAGCGTTCCAATTTTAAATTAAAGCGATCGCCTTCGATTTAATCTAAAATCTTCATGAGCTCTAATCACCTCCAGATCTATTGCACAGCGTGCTGCTCGTTGCTGCCTATCCCAACGCCGCTAGTTTTGTCGAATTTTGATAATGCATGCATGAGATGTATGATTTTAATTTTGTATATACATATTTATAACAAATTTTTTTTATTATCATTTTTTTTAACCTAAACAAGATTAAGGGCCATCCAAAGAGCATCAGGAATCAAAGGCCGCCGAACATCTCTTCTACTTTGTCACGCATGCTAAACGGCCGAAGAACCCAACATCACCATTGAAAATCAATCGTCGCACCTTCAACTATCGCCCAAAACTTGATTGGCCAACGCCAGCGCATGAGCCCATACGAGCTCATCCATCGCCAATAATTTGGAAGCACTCGGCATCTTCTATCATCTAACGTCAGTGCAAACGCGGCTACCCCGCTTCTCCTCTGTTCGACGATAGTCGATCTCCACCGTCCACTTCGTAGAGCTCGACGAGCTCTACGATATTCTGGTTGAATTTTTTTTGATAAAAGCTGAAGGATTTGAAGAAAAACAAGGGGAAACGAGGAGAAGTATCAGCCACTGATTGCAAATGATGGCGGCTGTGGAAACATTCTAGGGTTTTGAGGAGTAACGTGTTTATATATATGTTTTAATAATATTATATTGATATTATTTCCAATTTATCAAACTTTACAAACAAACTCCAAACAACACATACCGCCTGGCGTTTATAAGGTTGTACCCATATTCCGAACACAATGGAACGTATTTCGGAGGATAATTTGATCGTACGTGGAAGATAGCCTTTTGAATCGATTTTAAATATTAAATTTTCAATTTTAATTTCAACGCGTTTCTCACCCGTACGGACAAACTGTAATACCAAACGCTACGAAAATAGAAATCCAATAAAAATAAACTATTACGGATCCAATGGAACTGGTTTCGTCGAATTCTGAGACTGCCCCAGATGGCTATTTCAACCCGTCAATTGAAAACGAGCGATTTCCAAAATTGTCGACATCATTTAAAACTTCACTTTTAAAACTTTACTAACTTAATTATAAATCATATAGAATTTATTTTCACATTAGAAATCATTCCAATTAATTTTAAATCAAAATCTGATTATTTGCATTATCACCATTATTAAATTAATATAAATATCCCAAATTTAACTTATCGACTTTGGATTCCATCCAAAGGTCCAATATTAAAATCGAAATTCAGGTCGACTTTAAATAAATTTCAGAAACCATTTCCATAACTATATACACCCAAATTCACAAATTATCCTAATTTCAAATATTAAATTATTATTATCCAAATCCAATTGAATTGCCATATTTGAAATTATAACCAACCTTATTGATTTAACCGAAATTCCTTATTTCAAAATCAATTAATAATCCACATTCAACATTTAAAATAAATTAAATGTTCAAAATCTAACGACCAAAATTCTGGGTTATTACATTCCTCCCCCTTATAAAAATTTCGTTCCCGAAATTTGCTAAGGCAGGAAAAATGTTGCTAAACCCATTAACTTACCCAAAACCCACTAAATTAAAACTTACATCCATTTCTCAAAACCCTTTAGTTTAATCCAAAACCATTAGCTTTCATTTCTAACTTAAAAACTTTGATTTCTAACATCATTCCAAAAAATCACTTTTCCAATTAAACAAAAGTTTCAAAACCTTCAAAAATTCTAACTTCTAAAATTTTAGAAAAGTTTTGACAGCGTCTTCTTTGTACGGAGAGTGTTTTACAATATCACAATAGATATAAATATATATAAATCAACCCACATGGTCGAAAAACAAATATATCACAATATATTATCATTCTTTAATTTTTATTGCGTAGGCGTACCTTACATTAGCGTTTATTAGGCGAGCGCTTATTTATTATGCATTCACATGCTCCAAACTCGATCCCATTGCCTTCCATACCTGTACTTGCTCAAACAAGCACATAAGTTTCAACAATATGAAATTTTAACAACATTTCATTCATTTAACTAGCTAAACACATCAATTATATAGTCCAAACAAATAAACTTCATAATCCTACATGTTAACCATATATTATAAGAAATCATAAGGTTTCACCACTATTTTTAATTCTTTTCATACATCCATATTTCAATTTATTTAAAACAATTTACAACCAAGTTCACTATATTCAATTCACCTCACCAACTAATCCCATATCCATATCAAATTGGTTTATATGCCTTACTTTACATAATTTCACCTTTCCCTAATTTCCAAGTTTATATATTTGCATCACATTTATAATTCACTTCATTTACATGAAAATACATTTAATTAAATTTCAATTTATTCCAATTGATTTAAAAACTAATTTTATTCACTTCTTTTAATTCATTTACTTTCGTTTACGACAAAATGACTAATTTCTATGCAAGTTTGCTATTATTTAAGCAAATAACAATTTCTTAAGCTTATAACCTTTTTAAATTAATTCCAACTCAATTTATTAATTTTACTCCATTCTAAATTAGTCACAACCCATACATTCTCATTTTCATTACATTATTAATTTAAATCCCTTCACTTGCATTTTATTTCATTAGCCAAACAGTTTCATTCTAGACCATCCACAAAGCTCGACACAACCATTTCATAATTTATTTAAGTTACTACAACTCCATCATAATTCATTTCTTCTTGCATTAATTTTACTTCCATTTTAATTTGATTCTCAACTAAACAAATTTATCAACTTTTATTTAATTCTTATTAAAGTTATTTACCACTTTGTTTGCTAATTTATTTATAAACCATTTAAAAGAATTACTTCTAAGGTTTATTATCAACATCCATATCACTGCTTAAGTTATAACCAGCTTTAAACTTAACTTTATCCACATTAAATACTTATAACATATAGTTTCATAAATATTTCACCATTCATTTTTATATTCAACTTACTCAAGTCTAATTACTCTCTATTTACAAATTAAATTTTTTTTACTTTCCCATTTCTTTACGTTATTACCAAACCGTCTTCATCTTGGTTTATTATTTCATCCCCCAACTTATAAGTTAATAACTTATTTACTTACTTAACTCCATTCTAAATTTTAATTCAACTTATTTCATTAACTAGTTAGTTATCTAATTAGTTCACTTTTAAATCTTAAATCAACATTTGATTTTTATTTCAATATCATTTCCAATCTTAATTAAATTTTCTTCCAATTCAATTCTTTTCATTTCTTTTAATAATTTAAATAAGAATTTAATTCCATTTGTTCTATTCATATATTCATAACTTATTTACTTAAAATCTTATATTCATCATTTGGATTATTTATTTCATTAAAGGACTTAAGTGCATTATCCCATTGAATAATTGTAACTTATACTTCTACAATTATCCTACCTTTCCACTTAATATCCAATTTAATTCAAACCCAAATTTAATTTAATTTAACTTATTTTAGGTTAAATTCCAATATATCTTATTCCTTTTAATTTACTCAAGTTAAAATTTAATTCCAGGATTAAAATTTTCACTTTCCTTTCTTATTTAGATCAACTTCACTTAATAAATTCAATACTGGTTTCTCTTGACTTTCCAAATCATTAAACAGAATTCCCAGAATTCAATTACCCGGTTTTATTTCAAAACCATTTTAAAATCATAAATATACATACCCACTTGGTATATCAAATCATATCTTCGGATTTCCAAAACAACTTGGTTTTACCAAAACAATTTCCCTTTTGAAATTTCTAAAACATACTTTATTACCAAACAAGTCCAACAAATAATTATACCAAACCACCCGGTAGCAATCCATCACTTCGAAACTCGAAAATGAATACTGATGATGTGGCCATCATCACCAGGATTATTTTCCAACGACTAAAGTTAGTTCAGTGCTTCCTTACTTCCTAAAATTTGTTCAAAACAATTTCAATTCAAAAATATTTCCCAAATAATACTCCATTATTCCTTTGAAACCACTTTGGAAAGCATTCCCAAAAATTTCCAAGATTCAAAAATTTCCACACTTGGTTCAAACTCATTTTAAACATTTTTCAAAATTTTCAGGATTTAAATTCTAGTTTAAATCAAATTTTAGTTATGTTCCATTGTATTATTTCATACTTACATAATTCTATTTGGTTATAAATATGGACCATTTCAAATTTAGATTCTTATTTGATTATAATATTAACAACCAAACATCCAAATAAATATAATAATTTCAGAATTTTTTTCTTTTATATCAAATTATAATTTTGGGTAAAATTATTTCATTTACACACTTTAAAACAATACTGTATCGGTTTACCTTGTTTAAAAGTTTAGAAACCCCTATCGATACGGTTGTACTTCCCGTACCGACCAGAATTCATAAACACTCAACCGATAAGTCAACACAGTATAAAATAATTTTGTGTTCGCTAACAAATATATGCTCATGGCTATTGATACACTTAACTCATTATAGAGTACTATTGACTCTATCACTAATGAGTAATTCCCCCACCAAAGCCTAGGTTATCGCCAACCTAAGCTCTGATACCACTGTAACGACCCACCCTTCTCGACCCTCGAAAATCATCACAAATACACTATTGTGTAATATGCCAACAATCGAGTGTCGGAAAAGATAGATTGCCGAGGAAAGAAATAAGGAGATAGAAGAAGAGAAAACAAAACAACATCAGAATCTCACAATCGCAACAGAATAAAAAATAATAGATAATAACTGATCTTTAAAAGAAAAAGAAACTATATCTGTTTTATACATTACATATTCAGAATACATCACACTCAAAACAATTACTGGACAGTCCTATTAATTTATTTCACAAAAGCCGACTATACAGCTAATAATGTGCAGCGGAAGGTATTTCAAGTACGTATGATACGTCTCGCCATCCATCTCATCTCCTGAGCTCCACAGCATCCAAACCTGGATTTATAATACTCGGTCCGACTCGACCATTATAATAAAATAACACCCGAGTCAGTCTGGAAAACCAGCGTGAGAAAATACACTCAACTTAATTATTAAGTTTCAAAAATCTTTTGAAAATAAAGGTATCTCGTAAGACTATGCCACAAATAAACATGTTGGATTTTTACCTTACGATAACCAAAACATTTCTTATAAAATCATCTGATATTATAATAGTGTCTAAGTACAAATACTTATTCAAATAGCCGAAATTGTTACATTAATTAAATTCCAGCAATACTAGCCACAAAGTGGGTTCTACAATCAAAACCGTAAAGGGCACATAGGGAAAATGGATTTCCAACTAATGACTAGGCACCGGGGTACCACCTACCATGGTACCTGGTCTAGATCAACATACCGAGGACCCCTCCATTCCTTTGCAACACAAGACCGGACTACCCCTAACTAGATAGCCCGAGTAAGATCATCACGCAGTTGGGATCAGTAACCGCCCAGACAGCCTAATAAAAAGGGACCTTTAGAGAGGGATGACCTTACCCTAATTGGGTGCAACCCACTTAGCCTTGCTGCATAACCCCAGATTTTCGGTCATTCTCGCTTGATGAGGCTCGAGGCTCAGCGTTACCTTTTTAGAACACATCTCACTTAGAATGCTCATCATCCTCCTGACGATGTTCTGAAAGCATTCATCCATACAAGTCCGTTCCGGGTTCGAACGGAACCGAAGGCACTACTCCTACTACATCCATTTTGGAATCACCCTCAGGATTAGTAGCAATTAGCCCTTGCACTTCGTTGCTCCATCTTTGACTCCAAGCTCTTATCTTCATCACGAAAACGTACTCGTCGGATCGAAGTGGTTTTCGAATCTCAAATCCGATCCCGGTCTCTAGGAAACAACGTTCGCTATTTCTCCTTAAACTCAACCTCGGTTCTTTACGAATACTCAGACAAGAATAAGATCGGAGTTCACCTCCTAACCGTTTATGGATGGATTTCCTTATAAATGTCCTAGAAGAACGAACGAGTTTATACGTACAGTATAGCACCTCAAACGGAACCATATCATATAATCCTCATACCTCTTCTAGATATTCCAAAGTTATATTTGGGTCCAGATTTGATAATCGGTTATTTAACTATCAAATAAACGATCAATTCAACCAAATTATTTATTTCCACTAGAAAACTCCAAGTCTAATCAAAATTAGTTTTAATAAATTTAAATCACTTTACCCAAAATTTTATATACCTAAAATATTTTAAATAAAAATACTTAAAACACTTTATTCAAAATCATAGTTACGAAAATCTATAAAATTTCCAAATACAACTTAAGCCAAAACTACTTTTTAAAATAAAGTTACTCTATAAAATATAACTATTTAATAATTATCTTTTTAATCATAATATAAATTTAATCCTTTAAAATTATTACTACTATAGTTAATTAAATAAATATTTACTTTAAATTTTTTAAAATAATTCAAGAAAATAATTTCTCTAAATATTCTTTTTTATAACCATCTTTAAAACTTTAATTTATACTTAAAAGCTACTTTGAAAACTAATTGGCTTTCCAGGAAATACGCTTCCATTTCAATATAACCCATATAATCCTTTATAAATCCTGCTCCATTTATCCCAATTTAATTTACGTCTTAATCCCGTAAATTCCTTTCAAACTTTAAAAATAAAACCACTTTTATTTTTAAAACACAATAAGGCTACTAAAATTATTTGAATAAAATAATACTTAAGAAATTCTATAAGAGTTTCTAAGTAAAACTTAAACCAAAATTTCCTTTTAAAATAAAGTTATTATATCAAACGTTTATGTTAAAATTCCCCATTTAAAATCATAATACTATCTACTTTTTAAAAATAATTAAATACCATAATTAACTTAAATAAATATTTACCTTTCACTTAAAAATAATTAAAATAATAAATTTCTAAAAAAATTCTAAAAGAATCATTTTTAAACTTCTAGTTTATACTTTTAAATCTTTTCTTTAAGAATATACTTAGTTTTCCAGGAAACTATATTTTCCAGCTTTTAAAAATAAAATCACCTTTTTATTTAAAATGAATTACAACTTTTTTTATAAATTCCCACTGAAATCTATACTTCCAAATTTATCTGCTAATAAATGTTCCACTTCATTTATAAACCCAGTTTATAAATTTCCATTCCACATTTTCCTTTGAATCATAGTTTCCAAAATACTAAATCAGTTTCAAACTGATTTCCTTAGTAAAATTCCGTTTAAAATTTATCTCCTGATTTATCCAAAATCAATTCAAAAATCCATTAACATTAATTTCAACTTTTATTACCATTTAAAATCCTTATTTAAATATGAAACATCGATTTCATTTTTATTCCAAAATTCTCCTTCATTTCCTTTAAGAGCCAAATTCAATATATTTTATATCTTAAAATACCAAAATATATTCATCCAAACAATAGCATATTTAACTTAAATTCCCATATAATCAACACAGGTTATCAAATAACATATCACAGTTATGAGAAAAATTTAAATATTTTGAGGAATCCAGTTGGATCTCTTCAACCTGTTTCCCTACATCCACAGACGTTAGCACAATATAAATACAAATTCCACTTCGAGGTGGAATATTGCGGTATAAAGGGTCATCCTCTATTATGCGGGGCGCACAGGGTCTCATCCGCTATATAATGCGGGAAATCAATCACTCCAATATATATACTACTACTATATATAATATCACATTCAAACAATCAATCAAAAATTTAAATTCTAACTATTTAAATTAACTGTAATTCTAGATGTGAGTGAGATTAACTCACCTTAAATTCGTTGAGCGTTCCAATTTTAAATTAAGTTGATCGCCTTCGATTTAATCTAAAATCTTCACGAGCTCCAATCGCCTCCAAATCTGTTGCAGAGTGTGCTGCTCGTCGCTGTAATTTCGACGTCGCAAGTTTCGTCGAATTCTGATAATGCATGCATGAGATATATAATTTTAAAGTTTATATATACATGTTTGTAACAAATTTCTTTTATTATATTATTTTTTTAGCCTAAACAAGATCAGGCCGTCCAAAGAGCATCAGGAATCAAAGATCGTCGAACATCTCTTCTACTTCATCACGCATACTAACCGGCCGAAGAACCCAACATCACCATTGAAAATCAATCGTCACACCTTCAACTATCGCCTAAAATTTGATCGGCCAACGCCACCACATGCGCCCACACGAGCTCATCCATCGCCAAGAAGTTGGAAGCACTCGACATCTCCTACGTCGTCAAATCTTCCTCTAACGTCAGTGAAAACGCGGCTATCCTGCTCCTCCTCCGGTCGACGATAGATCTCCACCGTCCAATTCGTAGGGCTCGGCGAGCTCTACGATATTCTAGTTGAATTTTTTTGATAAAAGCTGATGGATTTGAAGAAAAACAAGAGAAAACGAGGAGAAATATCGCCCACTGATTGCAAATAATGGCAGCCGTGGAAATGTTCTAGGGTTTTGAGGAGTAACATGCTCATATATATATATATATATATATGTTTTAATAATATTATATTAATATTATTTCCAATTTATCAAACTTTACAAACAAACTCCAAACAACACATGCCGCCTGGCATTTTTAAGGTTTTACCCGTATTCCAAACAAAATGGAACATGTTTCGGAGGCTAATTTGATCATATGTGGAAGATAGCTTTTTGAATCGATTTAAAATATTAGATTTTCAATTTTAATTTCAACGTGTCTCTCACCCGTACGGACAAACGGTAAAACCAAACGCTACGAAAATTGAAATCCGATAATAGTAAGCTATTACAGATTCAATGAAACTTGTTTCGTCGAATTTCGAGACTGTGCCGTGGAAGGCTATTTTAACTCGTCGAATGAAATCGAGCAATTTCCAAAATCGTCGACATCGTTTAAAACTTCACTTTTAAAACTTTATTAACTTAATTATAAATCATATAGAATTTATATTCACATTAGAAATCATTCCAGTTCATTTTAAGTCAAAATATGATTATTTGCATTATCACCATTATTAAATTAATATAAATATCCCAAATTAACTTATCGACTTTGGATTCCATCCAAAGGTCCAATATTAAAATCCAAATTCCGGTAGACTTTAAATAAATTTTAGAAACCATTTGCATAACTATATACACCCAGATTCACAAATTATCCTAATTTTAAATATTAAATTATTATTATCCGAATCCAATTGAATTGCCATATTTGAAATTATAACTAACCTTATTGATTTAACCGAAATTCCTTATTTCAAAATCAATTAACAATCCACATTCAACATTTAAAACAAATTAAATGTTCAAAATCTAACTACCAAAATTCTGGGTCGTTACATGACCCTTGTAAACGAATCCAGCCTCAAAGCGGCCGATTTATATTTTATGATTATATACTGTATGTAATGTAGGGGGACAAGTTGGAGGCATCTAACAGGATTCCTTACAATGTTGATTTTATTTTCATATATATAATGATGTATGACTGGATAAATCCATATTGATGACAAGTACATGATTTTTTCTTAATTAGTGCTTTAGTAGCACAAGACCTTAATTTTGGTATTTTTTTTTAAACGGAGAATGAGGTTTTATACTAGCCCTTACCAGTTTTTATTGAAAAAGAGATAATAGTGGTACATGATAAAAAGATCAAATAAAAGAAAAACAAAAGAACCGAAACTATAGGAAAAGAAACGAAGATGTAATTAGAGAAAGATTCGGGCTCATATAGCCCAAAAATCTAATTAATTAAATCTCCAAGCAAAGCCTGATCCGGTAGAATCTAACTGCTTCATTCGCTTGTTAATAATCTTTTTTATATTGGCTACAATCTCCTTCGTGCTTAAAAAAAATTTCTTCTTTAATTTTGGTATTTCGAAATACTGAAAATGATGATTTTGATGTAAAAAGGATTTTGAAGTGATTTTTGAAAGTATATATGTTTTAATGGTTTTTAAATTATTAAAAGGAAGGGATTTGTTTTAAACAAATAAAAACTTATGATTTTTGATGTTATAAAAGCATAATTTTGAGAAATACTTTGGTTTGGGATTTTTGAATAAGTTTATAAAAAGGATTTATAGAGTCAATATTTTATACATAAAGAAATAGATTTATAATCGGAATTTATATATATTTTGTAAATGGATTTGAAGTTTGTTGGAAAATGGATTTATAAATGGATTTTATAAATAAATTTATTAATAAAGGTAGGATTTATAAGTGAATTTTGATAGTAAAATTAGTTTATAAAAGAATGGATTTATAAATAGAAATTTATAAGTTAAGGAATTTTATAAAATAGAAGTTTTAAAAATCGAAAGGAGGTTTATGAAAATAGTTTATAAGCTTCTCTTTGATTTTGGAACTTGAGTTTGAAGTTTAGGTAAGCATCCTCTTCAATTTCTCCACCTCAATCTCTCTTCAGTTTTCATAATTTCCTATAACCTAACTTAAAAATCTTTGCACACGATAATAGATTGAAGATTTTTGAGGTCTGATTGAAGAGGAGTTGATCTTGCTTTGTATTAGAGCTTCTCATTTCTTGTTTTTGGGTTTAAAGGTGAGTCTTGAATTCACATCTATGTCTATAGCTTTCATGGTTGTATTATTTTTATTTTGAGAATATAGGTGGTACCTAATTCAAGTAAAGCACTCTTTTTTATGTTGGGGATCAAACCCGTAACCTTTAGAACCTATGTCTAAAGCGCCATACTCCCAACCACTTAAGCTAGAGGTTTGTGACTTAATTCTTCGTATTTTATGTTGTGAATTTAGAATAATGTTTCTCACCATCATTACAATATAAATAGAGTACTACATGTGTTTATGGTTGTGGAGCACCTTTAAGCCACAAAATATATATAATGATGTTTATATCATCCTTGGATTAGTAAGAATATTTTGTAACTCTATCAAGCTCCCTCAACAATTAAAAATTAACCTTAGGCTATCGGGAAATGATTGGTCTAAAGTATCTAATCTACTTTATTTTCTAAAGTAACTAATCTACTTTATGATTTATTGAGCATCCTTAAGATCATAAAGATAATTAGGAACAAATGAATGTATTATCAAGAATTACATACGAGACGTAATTAGTGTAGTGTTACCATTTGCAAGGACTACAATTTGTTGAGCACCCTCAAGGTTGTAATAACATGATAAATGGATCCTAATACCATTAAAGGAATTTGAGAAATTTCCATGTCTCTTTTAGGGTTAAAAGATGTAGAATCTAGTCAGAGTCTTATTAGATAAATTTAATAAACCAAACCTAAATGTATAAGAACATATGTAATGTTATCTAATGAATTGGCATAGATAATAAGGCACCAATGAAAATATTTCTAGAGAAATACACAGTAATTGCAGAAAACTATAAGAACTAGTTAATAAATGTAAAGATTGCACTCACCTATGGAAAACTCTAGTATAATCACCAATTAGCCTAAGATTAAACCCGATAAAAATGCTATGCCTAAAAAGTATCCTCCTACAAGAAATGGTCAATAGAATGTGAACTTGGCCAATGTTATTACTATTAACCCTGATCACTAAACTCTAAAGACAATATGAGAATATGGATGTTCAATCCACATTTGAATACCTACAAAAGTTGTACGATGAACGGTCTTGCATCACAAGGTACGAAATCTCATAGAAATTGTTTTATATGATAATGAGAAAGGAACTCCCATCCAAGACTACATATTCAGTGTGATTGGACGCCAAAAGAGATTAGCTAAGTGGGAGCGATTCTTGGCATAGAGTTATAGACATACTTGATTCTTGGATCATTAATTCTGCAATTTGTTTGTTCATATTGAATTTCAATATGAATCCATTGAAGGGTACCATTGTGGATCTCCTTAATATGTTAAGGGAGACAAAGAGTATTGTCATGAAAGATTCAAGAGTGGTACTAATAATCAAAATCACATCTTCATCGAATAGTTCAAATAAGAGAAAGCCTAGGTCGATGTGTAGAAAAGGTAAAGATAAGGCCAAATAAGAGAAAGGCATATGTCACTATTGCTCTAAAAAGGAACACTAGAAGAAGAACTGTTCTGATTATTTGAAGATGCTCAAAGGGTAGGAATTTGATACCCATCGTAAAGTTATTTTCTTATAGAATTTTTATTTATTTATAAGTGCTTCATCTTGGGTTTTAGAGATCGAATCTAGAACTCACATCTATAGCTCGTTACATGGACTTAGGAGTAAGGGGCATGTAGCAAGAGGGACAATGAAACTTCAAATTGCAAATAGAGCTATTATAGCTACTGTAGTAGCAGGAGATTACCATGTGAAGATTGCTAGTGGATATGATTTAATTTTATATGATTAATATTTTATACCTTGCTGGAATTATGTCTGATTCCAGTTTGATGGAAAATAATTATAGTTGTATTTGCAATGTCAATGTTATGAATATTTGTTAAGAAATTAAATTGTTTTATTTTGTAGTATTAAAGATGGTATTTATACACTTAACTGTATTTTCTATCGAAAATAATAATGGCAAAAATAAATGATAGCTAAATTTGGCATTGTAGACTAGGCCATCTATGTAAGAAACGATTAAATAAGTTAAGAAAACAAGGCTTTTTGCCATCTTCCGATTCTAAATCATTTGATACTTGTACATCATGTCATAATGGTAAAATGGTCAAGCACACGTTTAGTAAGGGCAATAAAAGAGTTACTGAACCCTTTGGACTAGTACATATAGATATATATGGCCTTATGTTTATTTCTACCAAATGTGGATCCCTATGCTTCATTATATTCACATATACTTTATTTAGATATGAATATGTGTATCTTATGGAACACAAATCATATGTATATGATAAATTCATAGGAATAAGAATGAAGTAGAGACCTACACATCTAAGAAAATTAAAATACTTCGATCTGATCGAAGCGGTGAGTACATTGAATATGACTCCCAGAGTATCTTAAAGAGAATAGGAATCACTCTCAAGTCACTCCTTCCTATACTCCTCAACACAATAGTGTTTGGAAAGAAGAAGTTGAACACTGTTGGATATGGTTCAATCTATGATGGGTAATACTAAGTTGCATCTTTCCTTTTGGGAATATGGGCTAGAAACCATGGAATATATGTTGAACCCCATACCATCTAATATATGTCCAAGATCCCATATGAGTTATGAACTAGTATGATACTCCATCTTAATTACCTTAATATATAAGGTTGTGCAGCCTATGTTAAAAATAAAACCCAAAAAAACTCGAGGCAAGAACAATTTATGCAAGTTTGTTGGGTATCCTAGAAATTCCAATAGATACGTATTCTATCTTACTGAGGAACAAAAAGTATTTGTTTAGAGACATTCCACTTTTATGGAAAAGGAATTTGAAACACCCCACATTTTTAGGTAATTAAATAACGATGAATAGTGAAAATAAGCATTTTTGGAATTTTCAGAATATGGCCTCGAAACTTATACCATTGTGTTCGTGGCGATTTTATGATCAATTTTCATATATAACTTGTCGAAATCCGAGTTAATATGAAGAAGTTACAAAAGAAACGAAAATAAAAAACGATAAAAAAATATAATAAGACCCTACGGGTCGACCCATAGGTCGACTCGCAAAGCACAATGGTCAACCCTAAGATCGACCCGCGTTTTCCCGGACATTAAATCGTCCAGGGACGTGCCGAACTTATATGATTCGATTTTTGTGCGATTTGAAGCGTTGTTTTTAGGATCCAACTAGCTGCAGCGAGTCGGTGACGTGGTTGCACCAGATTCAATCCAAAAATCAGACGTTTGAGATCCCCGAACACCTCTATAAATAAGACCTTAGGCTTAGCTATTTTCTCATAATCGAATTTTCTCCCAATTGGGTTTATTGGCCGAGGCAGAAGCCTAAATAGAAAATATTTCTAGGGAGAAGATCTTCTTAATAAAAAATATTAGACGCTTTAGAAGGGGATCAAAGGCCACGGAGCAAAGCTAAGGACGATAGGCGAGTGGATTTAAATTATATCTCTTTTATGTTTATGATATATATTATCGTTAGATTCCCGTTATTTATTTAGTTCGGCATTTATTTCCCTAATTAGTCTACCAATTAATTATGTTGAAACTGTAAAATTTATAAGAGAATTGTACTTATATTTAAATGTTATTTATACGGAAAAAGAAAGGAATCCAATTAAATATGAGTAATATTAGGCTTAAAAGTTGTAGAGAAAGGCACAAGCCTAAAAGTGAAAAATTTACAATAAATTATGAAACGAATTAAAAATGGGAAAATCTAATAACTTGATTTGGAAGTTAGTGATAGATTTGTTGGTTGGTTTAGAAAAGGGAATACATTTCCATGGTTTAATATTAGAATTACAATAAACGTAATTGCAAAATTAAAAGCAAGGAAAGTGGAATTAGTGCAAAATAAAGACATTACTGTATTTTGCATTACCCAACAATTAAAGAAACAATAAAAGAAATGTCTTGTAGTTATGAGTTATTTTTTATAGCATTATTTAGTATAAAATATGGAAATGGATTTTTAGCACAATTTTTGTAACCAACCAAATAGAATAGAACTACTTGCTAGAATAAAAGAGAATAACATGAAGCGTTGAAGAAATAAAAGAAGTGGAAATAATCGAGTTAATTATTTAACAAGACTTGAAACAATAAACAGAAAATGTGAAAAGATTTGCATTTATTGCGTAGGTAATAAAGTAAAATGTAAAGCAGTTATTATTATAAGTAATTTGTGGGAGTTGGACGTAGTCCCAAGCTAAGATTGTCATATAATGTAAGAGAACTAAAGAGAATTTAGTATCATAATAAAAGAAGACAGAATAGAAAAGCAAAGAGACACTTACAATTACATTTATAACATGTAGGTTATAAAAGAAAGAAAAGAATATAAAAGTAACAAGTGCGAGTATAATTGTAACATGAAGGTTACAATTAAAAAGAAAGAAATAGAAGAGGCTTATTTTATCAAACTTAGATCTTGGATTAAGTTACTAAGCAAAATAATAGAAGTGGCTTGTACCGGCAACATTACCTTTTAGGTCTAGGACTGATAGTTTCACACATATGTAGGGTAGAGCTTGCTGATTAGGGTAAATAACTAACCATAGAATAAGAAAAGTAAACTAAACACATAGTAAAAGATTAGACATAGGGTCTAATAAAATGGTAAGGTGCGTTTGGAGCAGCCCAAAAGAGAATCTGGATAAAGAGCCTAACGTAGCAGTTCGTCGCAGATTTTAATACAAAAAGAGCACGTCCAACTTAGTTAGATTAGGCTAGAAGGAAGTACGAGACTTCAACAGGACGTGAGTATACTCTAGGATGGCCCTTTGGGGTAAGCCTATCAAAGCTGCAACCCCGGAGGCAAGTTTGTAGGTGTTCCATCAAGAGAGTATGTCTTGATTGCTTTTGCAATGCAAGCCTAACAAAGCGGACCTTTGTTGGCAATCCGAAGGTTTATGATGTAGTAGGATATTTTTATGTTACCGTACTCTGAGTTACAAGTAGGCTAAAGTGAGCAGGACCTTAAAGGATGGTCGCATGCGTAGATTAAGCCATCATCAATCAGAGTGAGTTCAGGAAAGACTAGAGTAAAACCGACAGGTCAATGACTCTTTCACTATCGAGACATTGGATGAGGGGCGCAGCCAATTGGATGTGTAGATTGTTTGTAGTAGGGCACAACCACTTAGCTCTTGAGAGCTCTTTTGATTAGTTGAGGGGTGGCTGCATGGGGCCATAACCATGGTGAGAAAAGAGAAAGACTAAGAAGATTATCTATATTGTAGGCCTAACCGGACCTTTACAGATATAGAAAATCCTCGACTGAGTCCATATAAGGTAGACCTTGTTGGCGGAATTCAGGGAGTAGATAGAACGATTACGTGTAGTCCTCAAGGTATGCACTGGATGGTACATTGTGGACGTCCAAGCACTAGTATAAGCTAATGCAAATGCAGTTTCATATTTTCCTAGCAGACGACTGAACATCTGTTTTGTAGGCCTTACGAAGCTGTCCTTTACAGATGTAGTTTCAGTATGCTCTAGTTGAGAGATGATTGAGTCCTTTTCGAGAAGGATACGGAAGGTACTATGGGTAGTACCTAGGACCGATGCGGTCTTTGGGCTTGAGATATATATATACATATCTCAGTTATTAGATCTTAATCTACTAGGGAGTAGATGAGTACGATTCACACACAGAGGCGAGAGTATTATAAACCCTATAAACCTAATATAATAGGAAATGAAAATAGAACGGTGTATGTAGAATTATGCTTAGAAGTGTATAATTTGTCCATTCACAAGAACTTTAGTTCTGACCCCGTCCTCATAACATCCCATAGGTTAGGTAGATGGTAGAGACTTTCCAGGCTTGGGACACTTGTTTAGAAAGTGTTATTACTTTAGTGAGTATTTACTTACAATTATATTTTATCAGTATAGCTGTGCGATATTTATTTGAGCTCTGATATATTTGTCTTTGCCTATTTGCAGGATACCAGATACTAACTCGGGCTTCAATGGGCTTGGATTTTAGCATTTTTGCGAAAAATCTAGACCCACTGGAATTTGGGTTGTTACATTTGGTACCAAAGCTTCGGTTAGTAGATCTTAAGTAAATTAGGAAATATAAGTGAACGTATTTATATTTTTGAATAAAATATAAATATATAATGTATAAAAATCCAAATAGTCCCCAATTATAGATTTTAACATACGGAAAGTTTTTAGAAGTATATTTGTGCATAGTTTGCTAGTTGGGTTTGGAATGACCCAACGATGTTGAGCCCTATGTTATTGCTGATTTATAGTGTACAATGAGCTATGTTTTGAGAGAAGATTGGTATCCATATGTTATAGGAAGGAGAATGTTATAGGAAGGGGGAAAGTTCCTAAGAGATAGTAGGGAGAGTATTTTTATTTTGGAAAGAATAAGAGATTTTAGTGAGGAAATGAGATTTCCAAGGTTTCGAAAGGGTATTCCTATGGTAGTAAGAAGAAAATCCATTTTATGTCTAGCTCGATAAAATGAAACTTTTGGATTTGAAAAGTTGAAAAATATAATTGTTAATATTTTTTACGATGTAAATATTGGTTTTTTGAAAAAAAAGTAGTATGAAATTTAAATTGGTTATTATATGATGTAAATTGTATTAAAAGTGAAATTCTTTTTGAAAAATTATAGAGCATGTATAGCTCGCTAGTTTCTTTGTAGGTAAATAAAGATTTCAAATATAAAAACCTAGAGTGTGTTAACTATCGAAAACGTAGGTTACAATAATTATTGTGGTAATAGATGCTTTCATGAAAAATAAATGAAGCATAGACTATGGCACTATTTTTATAGTAGGTGGCTCCCAAAGGAAATTTTACATAGCATATGGGATTTATTAATATTTATTATAATTGAATTCATATACTAGTATTTTTGGGTTATAGTAACGAGGTTTTACGCAACATCTATTTTGACCCAAATAAAAAAAATGTGTTTTGAAGATAATTTCTGAGTATAGAAATAAAGTGGTTTGTAGGTACACTTATTATTTAAATAAGTATAAAACCATTTGGTATAATAAGAAGTGTAATAATTAGAGACGGTGCTTGTTAAGAGGAATATTGTAGAGAGCCTTAGTAGGAAAGCTAAGCAATGGAAATTCCATATTTTTCCATTGATTATGTGCATTTGTTGCTTGCCTTTGTAGAAAGCCCTCATTAGTAAGTCGGAAACTCCTCTAAGGTTAGGTAATTGGAAGAGTAGGAAAGTTAAGGGATTTCTATAAAATAATTATTCTTATTGTGACGACCCGCCCTTCTACTACCAGAAAGACGTATCATCATTAAGAAAGAAAGGGGTGAGAAAATAGAAAAGAAAGATGAAGGAAGAACAACAACATCAGAATCTCACAGCGGAACGGAACAAAATATAATATATCACTTAAATAATACATAGTTTGTATATATATCAGAGTTATACAATATCAATACATGTGACAATCATACATACATCACATACTAGACAGTTATAAACACCCATCTAGTTAATACAACTCAAACATTATGACTCAGAGATACTAACACAGCGGAACTATATATATATATATATATATATATCTACAATGCTGAAGCCTCCTGCTCCATTTCTCCTCCAGAATTCGTCAACTCTAACCTGAATCTCTTGACTACCCGTAAAAATTTGGGTACCCGAGAGTTTATGAAAAAAAACAAAAAAAAACTCCGGGTCAGACATGGATCTGGTATGAGTAAACGGTTTAAAGTTGTTTAACTTTGAAAACATTTGAAAATAAAGGTATCACGTAAGACTTCCCACAAATAAATACGGGTAAGTTTTTACCTTACGCTAACCAAAACATTTCATAGGAAATCCAGTGATATTATAATAGTGTCTAGAGTTTTCAAATAAATAGAAAATAGCCGAAATTGTTACATGATTAAATTCCAGCTACTAGCCACAAAAGTGGGTAATACAAATCAAAACCGTAGGGTCTCGTAGGGAAAATAGATTTCCAACAATGGCAGGGCTACTGGGGTACCGCCCGTCACAGTACGGGGCCTAGATCACCGTACCGAGGATTACTCCCTTCATCCCCTGCAACACAAGGCCGGAACCATTCCTTACTGAACAGTCCCGAACAAGATAAACCCCGCGGTTGTAGCTAGCAACCGCCCACTAAGCCGAAATATAAAAAGGGACATCTAGACAGGGGAAATATCTTGTCCTGCTTGGGCATGACCCACCAAACCTTGCTGCATCTCCCCTGTTTTAGCCATTTCCGGTTGATGAGGCTTGAGGTTACGATTACCTTTATTGAACATTATTCTTAGAATGCTCATCGTCCGCCTGACGATGTGTTGAAAGCATTCAATCCATACAAGTTCGTTCTGGGTTCGAACGAAACCGAAGGCATTATCTCGTCACACTCATTTTGGAATCACCCTCAGAGTCAACGACGATAATCCTTGCATTCGGAATACACCATCTCGATCATCATTTCAGGATTTACGACCTAACGTTTAAATTGGATTGATGTGGTTTTCGGAGAATCAAAATTGATTCTTCCGATCCCGGTCTCATCGAATCCAAACGCCATTTTAAGGGCCAAGTTGTCTATTTAACTTAACAGTTCAATTTAATATCAAGAATTAACATAACAGATATAATAGATGGATCATACACAGTTATCACAAATATCCATAATATATCACAACACATCACAGAAAAATCAGCCAACAGATATTAAAGTCAATCAAACACAATCATCAATGCATACCATACAGTTTGGATTTACTTAACTAAATTACATGCTTAAGAATATCTATATTTTATTATGCTTAATTAATTACTGATTAATTAACCTATCAATGATCAATTTATTACTCAATGAATCATTAATAAATCAATTTATTAATTATTCAATCTTTAATTAATTAATTAATTACTAAACTTTTATTCATTAACTGATACTTAATTTCTCGGTTAGTAAGTTGATTCTTTGTTAATTACTTATTTAATTATCACAAATTATTTTAATTAATCATTTATTATCAATTTATAAATCAAAAATCCTTAATTGATCACTTAATTAGTCATTTGCCGTTTATTCATTTACTTTAAGTAATTAATCATATTTTCTTAACTTAAACTGATTAACTATCTTTACAACTTGCTTTAATAAACTTTTAAATCACATATTAACTTAACACTAACTAACTTTACTTATAATATTAACTTTGTTATTCAAAGCACTTAAATTAATTAGGCAGGTCTCAAAGAAAACCCGAGGCAATCTCACGTTTCCTTCGAGAAACACACGGGCCTCCTCCCTGTTCCTTGCGTCTCTCTTTCCCACTATCTTCTTCACAGTTTCTTACTCTTCTGTTCTTTCCTTTTTATTTTATTTTTTATTTTATTTTTTTAGGCTTAAGATTTTTAACTACTGAAACTAATAAAACACTCTCGCGTGCCTGAAAATGACTCGAAGCAACTTCCAGAAATTCTCGAGCGCGACACGATGCAACCGTCATCACCGACACGACACCCATCCAACGCCACCGTGCACGTGCACGGTGGTTCGGCGCACCTCTGGCGGCCCTTACCACCACCCACAAATCGCAATTCGCCTCGACAATCGAGAACAAGACCCAGATTTCCAATTACCAGTTGAAAACAAATTCTGACCTGCAGTTCGAACATGGCAACAAAACCCCCACTGTCCAAAACCTTCGTGCGCCCACCACCTATCACCGTAGGCGATGAAACTCCACCAGTACATCACTCACATCCCCCTCTAACTCTACCAAAAGTCGCGATGCACTCGATCAAAGCACGGCGATAAAACTAAAATTTTACAGAGCATTAAAATATAGGCAGTAAACCCTACTTTTGATTCAAACTCAAAATCTATGTATTCGAAAAATAATTTGACATTTTTTCTTGAATCAAAAGATTGACAAACTTGCTTCCTGCAAATTTTCAGAAGTTAAAATTAACTCAATCTTCCAAAATTTACAAAAACCCATTTTTGATTTATTTTAGAATTGTTCTTTTGATCTTTGCTTATAAATCAAAATTTTATTGCTAAAAATCCTAAATTTGAATATGAAATCAGAATATGTTATTAAAATTTCAATTTTAAATATTCAAAACTTAAACTTTAATTCTCTCTTCTTGATACTTGAATAAACAGTATTGATAAAATACTGTTAACCCCCAAAACTAGATTGTAAGCCTTTGATCTTTGATATCAACTTAAGTTTGCCTCAAAATTCAAGTTTACAAACATCTACATGAAGAATTTTTTTCCATTTCATTGCTTTACTATGTTCAGAATCATGGAACAAAAACTGAAAGAAACATAACGGACAAATCAATTTACCTGAGCAACACAGAGTACTTAGTACTACTAGTTTAGCAGAGCACATAGCATTTGTGAGTTAAAACACAAGTTTAAATTCGAAAATATTAAGTTTACTCACCTTAATCCAAATTAAACAGAGCTCTTCAGTTCCCAGATAAACACAAACTTGTTAATTTGCTTCCCAGACTCCCAGCTTGTTTGTATTTTGTTCAGGTTGATAGTTTACAGTTTTTCTTCTTTTAGTTTAAGTTTGTTTGCAAAACCAATAAAGGTTTCTCAGTTTTACTTTATAATTTTAGGTTCGTATGTATAAACTGATGATATATAAGTAGATTTATATAGAAGCTGAATACAGGTTGTAGCTGGCCAGTTATTATTTGCAAGTCACTCTTTCTTTTTATTGGTTAAGATAGTATATACTGCAGTGAAGTGATATAGGATTTCGGCTACATGTACTTGATTTAAACAAGAAATTATGCTAATTAATGTTCATGCTCTAAATTATGACAACAAGTATTAAATGGTGACTGATACTCACTTTGTGTAGTACAAAGATATTTCCTTTATTTCGGCTAGCATACTCTATAAGACACAGGTTTTGTTTCATGATATTTGAAGTAAAACTTTGTTTTTCTTATTTGCTTACAACTAATAAACGCTTAAGCTTTTAATCATGATTGCGAGTAATTATATGTTTACTGACAGTAGCTATTTATACAAAGATATTTATCATTATCTCGGCTAGCATATTTTGTACAAGATACATCACATATAAATTTAGTACAGAAATATGTTATAAATTACCCCTTTAACTTATGCATTTAACCTGATTACATGATATTTAAAAAGTTCTATGTTGTACAATTGGATTTTGCAGGTTATTCTTAGGCTTAATTGATTGTAATTTATTTCACTTTAGATTTTCAAGCATTTGATTCATAATATTTCAAATGTAAATTTTTTTTACATTCCTAGTTATAACTTATATTTATATTGTTAGTTCTCTTTTCTATTTATAATTATGGTGTATACTTATGTTTATCTTTTATTATAACTTATATTTATATTGTTAGTTCTCTTTTCTATTTATAATTATGGTGTATACTTATGTTTATCTTTTATTATAACTTATATTTATATTGTTAGTTCTCTTTTCTATTTATAATTATGGTGTATACTTATGTTTATCTTTTAACTTTATCATTTTAAAAACTAAAACTATATTCATATGTATTTTATCAAATAACAAAAATATAAAGTCTTTGATTTGATTTTATTGAACATGTCAGATTTGTTTTAATGGTTTTGAAGTATTCTATTTAAAATTTTCAAATCAAAATTTTCTTCTACAAACATATATAACTGTTAAATATCCAAGATCTCATCAATTTAAACAATTTTAAGCTTATATTTAATTTAAATTAGATAAAATATTTATTAAAATATGCTGTCAAAATTCCGGGTCGTTACATTCCTCCCCCCTTAAAAGAATTTCGTCCCAGAAATTTAAACAACAGTAAATTCAAAAGCTTTTATATTAATCATCCAAACATACATATCATTTATATATTAACAACAAATAAACAGTCTATTCTAACAAACAACACTAGCTATCCGAATACAAGTTCGGATAAGTTTCTCTAAAACTATCAAGAGTTTATCTCTCGATGATCAATAGTCCAAACTGGATTCCTGACCACAATTAAATTCGACTCAACTTCAAATTTCCTAATTGCTGGTTTAACAACCAATGATAAATCGTGAACAAATTTCCTGAGATATATGGAATACACAATAAATTCCAGACATCCCTTCTAGCAATTAAATTTTAAAAGCTACAGTATTAACTCTTTCCAAATTAATTGCTCTTTACAGAATCTCTATATCTATTCAATCAAGCCCGTACGACGTACATATACCATTCGTACGCAATATCAAATCCGATCGCTCGATCACACAATTTCATTTCCGAACTAGTATCGTCCACCCGACTTCCTAGTACGGACTCAAAACTGTTTTCTTGATCAGCAACTGTCATTCTCCCTGCATAGTCACAACTATGATAGAGAATTCCCAGAATCAATCAAAATCCCAATCCATGGTTCGTCGTCGAAAATCGAGTGAAAAATCCTAACTCGGATCGATATAACTATCTCGAAATTCTGTGCTCGAATCTGGATCTAATTGCTACGTGAATAAAATCATATACATACATCCTACGTATTTATATCAATTGATTATCAACCATATCAATTTTCTTTTATTCACATTATTCTGATTCTATCCACTTGGAATGAATTCTCAGTATCAATTTTACTTAAGATTTCACTCTTCATGTCTTAAGCTTAATATAAGCATTATATATATCCTTATATTATTACTCTATCACTTTAGCCTTAATATCTTCTTATTCAAATCTGAATTACCAATTCCATATGAATTCAATTTTCATCAACTCTGAATATTAAATTTTATTGACTATCTTTCATTTATAACTGATTCCTATTATTATTATTTTTAAATTAGTTTCTTTTATTAGTTTACTTTAAATTTTCAAATTTGAAATTGTTTTGTTGCTAATTTTTTTTTTATATAGTTTTCAAATTCTGAAAAGCTTTGACATATTCTCCATTACATATTTTCATAAGCACATATGTAAGGTTCCAATCCTCAACACAATTAATCTCAATCAATTCTCAAACCATTCCCTTTTAATTAAAAGGAATTTACAACTTACTTGATTACATAATCCATTTAAGCAAAACAAACTCATATACAAAATCATCCTATTTTGCTTCCAGTAATTCATAAAATTTTATTCAATCTTATTTACTTCAAACAACCCATTTCCTTAGGCAATTTAACAATATCATTGTGAATACATAATCACTTAAGCTCAATAACAAATCTTAAATTGATTTCAATTCAATTTACACTTGAGTCCATCTCAGTTAATTTATTCACAATCCTTTTGTTGCATTTTCTTTTATTTCAAAAGTTTGATTCCAAACCATTATATTAAATTTGACAACCCATATTTTAAATTAATCATCTCACAATTTATTTAAGTCATTAACTGTTTCACTTAATAACTTAAGTTCATTCAATTCTACCAATTCCCATTCAAATCTTTGATTTGATTTTCTTTTAATCAAATCCCAACTACTTACTGATTAGTTTATTCTTTTATCCATCCTTAAATTTTAATTTACATTAACAATTCACTATTGAATTTATTCATAACAATTATTCAATTTATACTTAGAATTAAATTTGTTAACAACTCACATCACTTCTATCCAATTCAATACTTACTTTGATTTACATTTACTTATTTACATAAGAATTTTATCTCATTCAATATTATTTATGACTCAGTTGAATTCATTTAATTTCAATTTTATTCCAACTCAACTTCGGTTAAATTTAGCTACTTACCAATCTTTAAATTTATTTCTTAATATATGAGCTCAAAAACTTATTTGTTTACCTTAAGGTTTATATTACTCATTTGAGTCATTTCATCTCATAACCACAATTTCAGATTATATATATAACACTTAGCATCTTAAGGTATAAATTTCCTCCTCACAATTTATTATCACTTTACCTTCAGATATTATATCCAATTAAGTTCATTTTGAACTTCAATTTCATTTAACTTTATCTCGGGTTAACCTCAAGTATATTTCTTATTTTATTTACTTAAGTTAAATTTTAATACCGGGATCAAAATTCCCGATTTTTTTTATTAATATCAACTTTACTTTATAAGTTCAACAGTTAATTCATTCAAACCTTTCACATTATTTAAATAGAATTTTTCTTAAAATTCAATTGCCCGGTTTCCATTTCCAAAACAAATTTAAAATGATAACTACACATACCTACTTGGTATATCAACTCAAATTTTCAACTTTCAAACACTTATTTTCACTAAAACAAATTTTCTCCTTTTGAAAATTTTGGAACAACTTGCATACCCAACAACCCCAAACAATATCATAACCAAAAATAATTTTCCAAAACAAAATTCCATTATTTTTCTTTCCTTCAAATCTTTGGAAAAAAATTTCAAACATTCCCAAGATTTTAAATTTCCAAATCCTTTGATTAAATTCATTTAAACACTTTCAAATTCCCGGGACTTAAATTCTGGTTTAATCAAATGTTAATTATATTCCTTTTTATTTAAAATCATTCTTAAATAATTTTTTATTTGGTTATAAACCACTCACATTTAAATTTTTATTCGATTGTACTATTAACAATCAAACATCCAAGTATATATAGTTATTTTAGAAAAATATTCCTTTATATCAAAATATAATTTTGGGTAAAATTATTTCATTTACCCTACTTTGGAAAAACAATATTGTGTCGAATTGCTCTATTTGAGTGTTTAGAAACCCCTTCGATACAGTTCTCGAGGCTGTGCCGACGATGGTTCATATACCACTCAATAAATCAATCAACGCAATATAAAACCATTTTATATTCACTAACAAATACGCGCTCATATCTATTAATACACTCAAACTCATTTTAGAGTTCTACAAACTCTATTTTATGAGTAATTCCTACCAGAGCCAAGGTTATCACCAACCTATGCTCTGATACCAACTGTGACGAC
The DNA here is from genome assembly GCA_030765085.1 of Allium cepa. Taxonomy (NCBI): domain Eukaryota; kingdom Viridiplantae; phylum Streptophyta; class Magnoliopsida; order Asparagales; family Amaryllidaceae; genus Allium; species Allium cepa. The sequence continues at coordinate 466,870,113 of CM060931.1, forward strand.
CCGCCCTTCTACTACCAGAAAGATGTATCATCATTAAGAAAGAAAGGGGTGAGAAAATAGAAAAGAAAGAAGAAGGAAGAACAACAACATCAGAATCTCACAGCGGAACGGAACAAAATATAATATATCACTTAAATAATACATAGTTTGTACATATATCAGAGTTATACAATATCAATACATGTGACAATCATACATACATCACATACTAGACAGTTATAAACACCCATCTAGTTAATACAACTCAAACATTATGACTCAGAGATACTAACACAGCGGAACTATATATATATATATATATATATATATATATATATATATATATATATATCTACAATGTTGAAGCCCCCTGCTCCATTTCTCCTCCAGAATTCGTCAACTCTAACCTGAATCTCTTGACTACCCGTAAAAATTTGGGTACCCGAGAGTTTATGAAAAAAAAACAAAAAAAAACTCCGGGTCAGACATGGATCTGGTATGAGTAAACGGTTTAAAGTTGTTTAACTTTGAAAACATTTGAAAATAAAGGTATCACATAAGACTTCCCACAAATAAATACGGGTAAGTTTTTACCTTACGCTAACCAAAACATTTCATAGGAAATCCAGTGATATTATAATAGTGTCTAGAGTTTTCAAATAAATAGAAAATAGCCGAAATTGTTACATGATTAAATTCCAGCTACTAGCCACAAAAGTGGGTAATACAAATCAAAACCGTAGGGTCTCGTAGGGAAAATAGATTTCCAACAATGGCAGGGCTACTGGGGTACCGCCCGTCACAGTACGGGGCCTAGATCACCGTACCGAGGATTACTCCCTTCATCCCCTGCAACACAAGGCCGGAACCATTCCTTACTGAACAGTCCCGAACAAGATAAACCCCGCGGTTGTAGCTAGCAACCGCCCACTAAGCCGAAATATAAAAAGGGACATCTAGACAGGGGAAATATCTTGTCCTGCTTGGGCATGACCCACCAAACCTTGCTGCATCTCCCCTGTTTTAGCCATTTCCGGTTGATGAGGCTTGAGGTTACGATTACCTTTATTGAACATTATTCTTAGAATGCTCATCGTCCGCCTGACGATGTGTTGAAAGCATTCAATCCATACAAGTTCGTTCCGGGTTCGAACGAAACCGAAGGCATTATCTCGTCACACTCATTTTGGAATCACCCTCAGAGTCAACGACGATAATCCTTGCATTCGGAATACACCATCTCGATCATCATTTCAGGATTTACGACCTAACGTTTAAATTAGATTGATGTGGTTTTCGGAGAATCAAAATTGATTCTTCCGATCCCGGTCTCATCGAATCCAAACGCCATTTTAAGGGCCAAGTTGTCTATTTAACTTAACAGTTCAATTTAATATCAAGAATTAACATAACAGATATAATAGATGGATCATACACAGTTATCACAAATATCCATAATATATCACAACACATCACAGAAAAATCATCCAACAGATATTAAAGTCAATCAAACACAATCATCAATGCATACCACACAGTTTGGATTTACTTAACTAAATTACATGCTTAAGAATATCTATATTTTATTATGCTTAATTAATTACTGATTAATTAACCTATAAATGATCAATTTATTACTCAATGAATCATTAATAAATCAATTTATTAATTATTCAATCTTTAATTAATTAATTAATTACTAAACTTTTATTCATTAACTGATACTTAATTTCTCGGTTAGTAAGTTGATTCTTTGTTAATTACTTATTTAATTATCACAAACTATTTTAATTAATCATTTATTATCAATTTATAAATCAAAAATCCTTAATTGATCACTTAATTAGTCATTTGCCGTTTATTCATTTACTTTAAGTAATTAATCATATTTTCTTAACTTAAACTGATTAACTATCTTTACAACTTGCTTTAATAAACTTTTAAATCACATATTAACTTAACACTAACTAACTTTACTTATAATATTAACTTTGTTATTCAAAGCACTTAAATTAATTAGGCAGGTCTCAAAGAAAACCCGAGGCAATCTCAAGTTTCCTTCGAGAAACACACGGGCCTCCTCCCTGTTCCTTGCGTCTCTCTTTCCCACTATCTTCTTCCCACTTTCTTACTCTTCTGTTCTTTCCTTTTTATTTTATTTTTTATTTTATTTTTTTAGGCTTAAGATTTTTAACTGCTGAAACTAATAAAACACTCTCGCGTGCCTGAAAATGACTCGAAGCAACTTCCAGAAATTCTCGAGCGCGACACGATGCAACCGTCATCACCGACACGACACCCATCCAACGCCACCGTGCACGTGCACGGTGGTTCGGCGCACCTCTGGCGGCCCTTACCACCACCCACAAACCGCAATTCGCCTCGACAATCGAGAACAAGACCCAGATTTCCAATTACCAGTTGAAAACAAATTCTGACCTGCAGTTCGAACATGGCAACAAAACCCCCACTGTCCAAAACCTTCGTGCGCCCACCACCCATCACCGTAGGCGATGAAACTCCACCAGTACATCACTCACATCCCCCTCTAACTCTACCAAAAGTCGCGATGCACTCGATCAAAGCACGGCGATAAAACTAAAATTTTACAGAGCATTAAAATATAGGCAGTAAACCCTACTTTTGATTCAAACTCAAAATCTATGTATTCGAAAAATAATTTGACATTTTTCTTGAATCAAAAGATTGACAAACTTGCTTCCTGCAAATTTTCAGAAGTTAAAATTAACTCAATCTTCCACAATTTACAAAAACCCATTTTTGATTTATTTTAGAATTGTTCTTTTGATCTTTGCTTATAAATCAAAATTTTATTGCTAAAAATCCTAAATTTGAATATGAAATCAGAATATGTTATTAAAATTTCAATTTTAAATATTCAAAACTTAAACTTTAATTCTCTCTTCTTGATACTTGAATAAACAGTATTGATAAAATACTGTTAACCCCCAAAACTAGATTGTAAGCCTTTGATCTTTGATATCAACTTAAGTTTGCCTCAAAATTCAAGTTTACAAACATCTACATGAAGAATTTTTTTTCCATTTCATTGCTTTACTATGTTCATAATCATGGAACAAAAACTGGAAGAAACATAACAGACAAATCAATTTACCTGAGCAACACAGAGTACTTAGTACTACTAGTTTAGCAGAGCACATAGCATTTGTGAGTTAAAACACAAGTTTAAATTCGAAAATATTAAGTTTACTCACCTTAATCCAAATTAAACAGAGCTCTTCAGTTCCCAGATAAACACAAACTTGTTAATTTGCTTCCCAGACTCCCAGCTTGTTTGTATTTTGTTCAGGTTGATAGTTTACAGTTTTTCTTCTTTTAGTTTAAGTTTGTTTGCAAAACCAATAAAGGTTTCTCAGTTTTACTTTATAATTTTAGGTTCGTATGTATAAACTGATGATATATAAGTAGATTTATATAGAAGCTGAATACAGGTTGTAGCTGGCCAGTTATTATTTGCAAGTCACTCTTTCTTTTTATTGGTTAAGATAGTATATACTGCAGTGAAGTGATATAGGATTTCGGCTACATGTACTTGATTTAAACAAGAAATTATGCTAATTAATGTTCATGCTCTAAATTATGACAACAAGTATTAAATGGTGACTGATACTCACTTTGTGTAGTACAAAGATATTTCCTTTATTTCGGCTAGCATACTCTATAAGACACAGGTTTTGTTTCATGATATTTGAAGTAAAACTTTGTTTTTCTTATTTGCTTACAACTAATAAATGCTTAAGCTTTTAATCATGATTGCGAGTAATTATATGTTTACTGACAGTAGCTATTTATACAAAGATATTTATCATTATCTCGGCTAGCATATTTTGTACAAGATACATCACATATAAATTTAGTACAGAAATATGTTATAAATTACCCCTTTAACTTATGCATTTAACCTGATTACATGATATTTAAAAAGTTCTATGTTGTACAATTGGATTTTGCAGGTTATTCTTAGGCTTAATTGATTGTAATTTATTTCACTTTAGATTTTCAAGCATTTGATTCATAATATTTCAAATGTAAATTTTTTTTACATTCCTAGTTATAACTTATATTTATATTGTTAGTTCTCTTTTCTATTTATAATTATGGTGTATACTTATGTTTATCTTTTATTATAACTTATATTTATATTGTTAGTTCTCTTTTCTATTTATAATTATGGTGTATACTTATGTTTATCTTTTATTATAACTTATATTTATATTGTTAGTTCTCTTTTCTATTTATAATTATGGTGTATACTTATGTTTATCTTTTAACTTTATCATTTTAAAAACTAAAACTATATTCATATGTATTTTATCAAATAACAAAAATATAAAGTCTTTGATTTGATTTTATTGAACATGTCAGATTTGTTTTAATGGTTTTGAAGTATTCTATTTAAAATTTTCAAATCAAAATTTTCTTCTACAAACATATATAACTGTTAAATATCCAAGATCTCATCAATTTAAACAATTTTAAGCTTATATTTAATTTAAATTAGATAAAATATTTATTAAAATATGCTGTCAAAATTCCGGGTCGTTACACTTATCTACTCCAGTTTTTCTAAATTTGAAAATTTATGAAAATATGTTTTGAAAATATATGAGGACGTTTTTGGAAGTCAAGAAAAAAAATGTATTAAGGACAAACAACGCATGTTTTAAAGAAAACTGGTTTGGTGAAAAAGTAAATAAGTTTTTGGAAGAGAAAAACTTACTAAACAGTTAAATTCAAAAATCAAATTTTTTTTTGGAAAGCTATAAAGGTCTTTAAAAGGAAAAGAGGAATAATATAATGAGGTGACATTTCGAACCATTCAAATTGATAATCATCCATGCATGTTAGACTTGAATTGTTCAAAACAACATATTGTTAATTTATATTTGGCAAAACTTAGCATATACAGTAGATAAATCAATCACAAACACAGAGTAATATAGCAATAAGCAACGAAATGAATGAATAGTGGTTCATGAAGCTACTACAATAAATAAGGGAGTCTTGAACAAAACTACAACATATATCTAATACATAGAAGTGTCAATACAAAAGAAAATGACAAGTCTGCACAACAACTGGAACAATTGGAATAATTGAAGCAGAATAGATAGAGATGGATCTTCAAGCAAAGCACAATGCTCCAAAGGTACGTATCAAATGCTGTGACACTCAGTCTGACCCGAGCATAAAGCAAAACACAAAACACTCGAGTCAGGATTAACATTCTTATGCCAGTAAATCAACTCAAGTGAAATGTCAACTAAAATACAATATAACTTAAAGGATGTTTGGGATACCCATCCTCTAAGGATCAGTTAAACTATCTACATACATATTATAGTACACTACATATAAAATGTCAATAGTAAAGTAAACTATTAAAATAGCGTTAAGGCGTTAACCATATCCCTCTTAACACATTTTTATATATTCGTGTAGTTTATACAGATAATGTAAGCCCCACCAAACTGATGGGATACTCAGGGAGCACTCCATAGGTACGTCACAAAACAAACTCGTAGAGGGCGCAATAAGACATGTGACAAGACACGCGAGGCAATGCCCAGGATAGGATACTACCGTTTTGCATTCCCGGACTAGAGGTAACTCATAGCAGCTACTACCGCCCACCTAGAGACACCCTCTCAAAGCAAAGGTGCACCTAATCAAATCACAAAGTAATAGAATGTATCGAAGAAATGTGCCAGATGGGGGGAGTGACCCCACTTGGCCCGGTATAGCTCCTGCTTTAGCCACATCAAGCTGACTCGCGAGAGTCAGGGCTGTGGTTACTACCTCATACAGAATCATTCGCCAAACCATCCTATTTCATTATGGAATCTACAACACGTGCACAATTATTAAAGTGGTTTTTGGTATTAGCAGAGAGTATGGGAGTATCCGATCTCGGTCACTTTAACAACCAAACGTTTATTTCACACCATGGTCATTTTATATTTCAAATAGTCATACTTCAAAAGCAAAATATCATATACATTTAAAAATCATATCAATTTCGAAATCATATTCACTTAAATCATATTCATTTTCAAAATCGTAACCACAAAATAGTTTAAACCATCATATCAAAATATTCGCCTTTAAATCCATTAAATCTAAATCATAATAGTTCCAACTTAAACAGTTTAAATATTGAAAATAGTGTGTGTGTGTGTGTGTGCTGAAATAGTTATAAATTAAAACAGTTTACATATTAATTAAATGAATATGTAAAATTAATTATTATTAAATTTTATTATTTTAAATATTATTAAATTAAATCTTATTTTATATATTTAAAAATAATAAAATTATAAGTAAAATCTTAAAATTTACATTTTTCAAAACATGACTTATAAATTTAAAATTTCCAAATATATAATTTAAAAATCCAAAATCTGCATATATATTGAAATAAAAATCTTTATAGTGGCGTAGTGGTATGATACTTGCCTCCTGGTAAGCAGGTCGCAGGTTCGATTCCCGTCTGCCCTACTCCCAATTTCAAGGCGCGGAGGTGGGTCCCCGTAAACCCACAAATACTGGTTGGGGACAAAAAATCTCTGTGCTGGGCTGGTCTAAAGCCCAATTGTCTGTGGTCGGACCAGGCAAGAGGGAGCTCCTCCTATCCCTTCGATTTCATCAGGGCTCTAGGTTGAGTTTATAAAATATTTACTAAAACCGATATATTTCCTTTCAAAACTATGGAAATCATTTTTCAAAACAGACCAACGGTGTCCATATAAAATTTTCTATCCTAAGGTCAAGTGATATGGATATTTATCATTTCAATCTGCAATAATTTAAATTTTCGGGTGTATATCATTTCAACCCACAATCCCAAAATTCAAAATCAATGAAAACCGCTTGTGTGTATCATTTCAACCTATAACAATTTTCCCCTAATCTATAAGATCGTTCGTGTGACGACTCACCTTTCATTCCACAGAAAGACGCATCATCAATAAGAAAGAAATAGGTAGAAATAGAATAGATAAAAGAAAGAACTAAACAATCATCAGAATCTCACAGTGGAAACAGAACAAAATATAATATATCACATAACTATTACATAGTCATTACATATCAGAGTTACACAGATTACACAACATCATCACATTAGATAGTTATAAAGACCTGTCTATCCGTTACACTCCAAAATACAATAGTCAAAAGGTTTCAACACAGCGAAAATAGATAGATATAGCTATGCCAAGCTCCTGCTCCAAGTTATCCAAAATTCGTCAAGCCAAACCTGGTCACTTGGCTACTCATGAAAATTTGAGTACCCAAGAATTTAAGAAAAACATAAATAAGCGCCGGGTCAGACATGGGTCTGGTGTGAGTAAACGGGTTAAAGTTGTTTGACTTTAAAAATCATTTGAAATCAAAGGTGTCACGTAAGACTTCCCACACATAAACATGGGTAAGCTTTTACCTTATGCTAACCAAAACATTTGATAGGAAACCCAATGATATTATAATAGGGTCTAGGGTTTTCAATATAAAATATGGAAATAGCCGGAATGCTTACATCTCATGTTCCAACATAGTTGGGAACAATCAAAACATACGGCACTTAATGGAGATTGGATTCCATACAATGGAAGGGCTACTGGGGTACTGCCCGTCACAGTACGTGGCCTAGATCACCGTACCAAGGATCCACTCCAAATCCCCTACAACACAAGGATGGAACCATCCCTTACTAGACAGTCCCAAATAAGACAATCCCGCAGTTGTAGCTAGCAACCGCCCATACAGCCAAATAAAAAGGGACTCTAGACAGGGGAAAATCTTATCCTACTTGGGTGCTACCCATTTAGCCTTGCTGCACCTCCCCTGTTTTAGCCATTCCCAATTGATGAGGCTTGAGGCTACGATTACTGTTAAAGAACGCATCTTGGAATGCTCATCATCCTCCATTGACGATGGTTTGATAGCATTCGTTCATACATGTTCATTCCGGGTTCGAATGTAACCGAAGGCATTATCTCGTTACACTCCTTTTTAGAATCACCCTAAAAGTTAACGATAATAACCCTTGCACTCTGAAGCTCCATCTCGATCTTCACTTGAGATTTCATAACCTATCGTTTAACTTGGATCGATGTGGTTTTCGGATAATCAAATTTGATATCTGATCCCGGTCTCATCGAAATCCAAACGTTTCTTAAAGGCCAAGTTGTTTAAAGTTTAAACAATTTAATTCAATTTCCTTGAATTCACACAGCATTTATCTCAGATAAACAACATCCATTTACCACAGATATATCCAATATCATATCACAAAAACAGATTATCATTCAATAGATATCAATCAATCCAAACATTCTACTCAAACAATCATTCACAAGCAAGAATTATTAATCCATATTATAATTAATTTAATTAACTTTAATCACTTAATCATGCTTAATCAATCAATCATTAATTAATTACAATCATTTGAATTAATTAATCATTCCTTATTACCTTATAAACCAACTAATTAATTTCTAATAACATATTAGTTATCCTTTAACTATTAATTAATAAACCGTAATTATTAATTAATATTCCTTAATAACAAATTAATTAATCCTTAATTACCAGTTGATTAATCAATTAATTAATCTTTATTTATAGATTAATTATCCTCTAATTATTAATTAATAAACCCTAATTATTAATTAATAAAACTTAATTACAAATTAAGTATTTCTTAATTACCAGTTAATCAATCCCTAATTAACAGTTAATTAATCCTTAATTACTTAATTAACAAATTCTTAATTATCAATTAATTAACCTCTAATTACTTAATTAATTAATTCTTAATTACAAATTAATTACTTAATTAATTAATCTCTAATCATAAATTAAAAATCTTTAATTATCTAATTAATGATCCTTAACTACAAATTAATTAACCTTTAATTAATTAACTTCTAATCCTTAATTATTAATTTATTAATCCTTAATCATAAATTAATTAACTATACTTAAATTTCTTTATTGACTTAATTAATCTCAAATCATTAAAACCTTAGTTGACCTTAAGATAAAACATTATCTTTATTAATGACTTAATTATCATTATCGTATTTAAAACATTTTACCTTTAATTAACACTTAATTTTTATTAAGTTTTAAAAATACTTAAGCATTTAACAAATTTAAGTTAACAATTCATATAACTTCTTTAATCAAAAAAAATTAAAAAAACATTTATCATAAAATAGTTTAAACTAGATTTAAAAACATCTTATCTTGATTAACACTTAATTATATTACTAAATTTAGTTTAAAATAACATAAAAATAATTTTAACCTAACAAATTTAAGTTAACCAATTATATAACTCCTTAAATCAAATGTTAAAGAAAAGATAAAAAAAGAATTTTATTTAAGAAAAGTTTTAAACTAAATTTATTTAAATTTCAATACCTGCTTTTTAAAAACCTTTTAAACCTTGGTTTAACCCTTGCTTCGGGTTCAACCCGAAGATCACTCTGGTCTTACGCCGAGTAAAACCACTTCCTTTCTGTTTTTTATTTTAAGTAGATTTTAGTTTAAGTTTTTTTTTAAACTCGAAAACATGATAACACACACGACAAACTACCCGAGCAAACAACTCACATCCTTAAGCTTCCCTTTGAGTCACACCATAACCAAAACCTACAGATACCGCTGACACCCACGTGCATATGCACCATCGGCCGAGGCTATTCCGACCACCCATGACAACTCCGACACACCAACCCTCGCCTAATCCTTCGATCCTGACCACCAATACCCCAACACAAACCCAAAATCAAGATCGAGCAAAACTGGCAACCTCGAACCAGAAAAACACTGCCTAGAAAACCCCTCGAACCCACATCTCCGACCAACAGACATCGCGCAACCACGTCCATAGCTTCGTCAGACATCCACGCAACCAATGCCTCAGGTCCGATGCCATTCGATTCACCAGAGACACTATAGTGAACCAAAACCCAACCTCGTTCCATTTTGGGTTTAAACCCTAAATCATCACTGCGATGCCGCCTCGGTGATCTGGAACTCCACTAGACAGTTTTGCCGAAACCATCTGACATCCTCCTACTCCAGCCAAGTTCCCGACCACCCAGAGCATTTTGATCACCAGAAAAACCCCAAAATTTCATTTCTGGTCATTCATGAATTGCACTCTCGATACCATACTAAAAATTGTGTTTTTCTTTTTAAAAATCATATTTTCCAGAGTTGATTCAAGTTATATACTTGAATCGGCAAATTGCAATATTTGATTTTAACAAGTTATTAAAATTGCTACTGTATTTTCCAGATTCTAGCAGATTTTCAAACTTAAAATACTTGAACATATTTTTAAAACCTAGATTATGTTTTAAACTAAACTATCTTGTTTGAAACCCAAAGCTTAACAGTGAACAGATAAAAAGCTTTGAAATTTTTATCAATTTTAAACTCTGTAACATGAACAGAGATACACACAGATATCAGACATGCATACTTAAATACATTCATATACACAGAGATATCACTTATATATACACTAGCAAAGCATCATTCATCTTAGAGCTTCACACGCCATAGAATTTAATTTACTTAAGCTTTTAATATAAAACGTTTACTCACCTGTTTAAAAAGACAGAGAGCTTGAAAACTGGGATTTGAAAACTTAAATGCATTGAAACTGGAAACTTTGAAATCTGAAGCCTTGATTAGTTTTAAACTGGAAAATATTTGATGATCTGAAGCTAGTTGTTGTTTGAGAAGGTTGCTTGATTATCTTGCTTGAACTTTGATTTGCTTCAGGTTTTCTTTCTTTGTTTTGATTTGTTTGAAAATGTTTATAGGTTGAAGATAAAATGTTTACAGGGTTTTGAACTTTCTTTGTTTTTGATTTTTCTTGTGGATTTTCTGGTTTGAAAAAAGTTTTACAGGTTTTAGTTTTCTTGGCTTAGAAATGAGAAGATAGGAAAAGAAATAGAAGAGAGTAGATAGGAGCTTATAAAGATTAAATTGTGATTTATTAAAAATTAAAGAAAATAGAAAATAAAATTATGACACTTGTTCAATTACTTAACATTTGTCATTTACAATTGTTAATTAACTTACACATGTTACTAGCATGATCTCACCAATTAACACTTGTAATTATACATTTTTAATTATTTTTAAATGTTAAATTAGAGCTTTTGTATTTAATTTTTCTAATTAATAAGTACATTTCTTAATTTATATAAATAAAATCTCTTTAAAGAAAATAAAATAAAAACGAATTATATTCTAAATAAAATCAGATATAATACATTTAATTCCAAAATGTATTTAAGATATATATCCTTTAAATTTCAAATATAAATCCAAATTCAAATTCAAATTCAATTTTAAAATTCAATTTAAAATCAACTCAAATATATATATTTAAATAAACACAAATTAAATTTGAAAATAGTAATTCTATTTTAAAATCTATATTTAAAAAAACATCACATTATTTATTATTGTTTGAAAAATAACAATTTTATCAATTTTTAAAATAATAAATAAAGGAGATTATCACATTTTAAATTGTTTGAAATTCCAGGATATCACATTCCTCCCCCCTTAAAAGAATTTCATCCTCGAAATTTAAAACAAAAGATAATCCAAAACTTTTATTTCATTCAACAATCCAAGCATACATATCAACCATACACTATCAACCAAACAAAAAATTTCATCCAACAAACAATTTATTCAACAAACGTCACTAGCTATCCGGACATAATTCCGGATAAGCTTTCCTAAACTATCCAGAATTTCACAAGACAAACTCTAGAATCCTCGCTCCACTGTGAAAGAAGCTATGCGGTAGGATCGTATAATATGGAATAGTGGATGGTATAGGTAAATAACAATAAGCAATAAGTAAAGTAGACACCAGGATTTTATACTGGTTCGGACCTCTAGTCCTACGTCCAGTCCCTAAGCTTCACTTAGGAATTCTACTAACTAAAACCCTCTCTTAACCCGGAGGAATAGGTTTACAACTTACCCGAACAACCGAACGGGATTTCTTGCCTCAACTACCGAAGAGGACTTCAACTCTATTACTAAAAACAATTATTCGACTTGTTGTGTTCTTGTCAATACTAATGAGTCCAATGTAGTACAATATTCCTATAATCTTATCCTCGAGAGTATGCAATGTGTTTGTGAAGATTTAGGAAATGTGAATTGCTATGAATCAAAAGAATGTTATAAACAAAGCAGAGATTCAAGCAATAGATTGGTGATTGCTTTGAAAACTTTTAGAGAATATAAAATATGTTCAAGAAAGTAGTGAGATTAAAGCATAAAAAATTGGTAAATTGAAGATGTTAGAACCATGTATATATAGGTGTAGAAGAGATGCATTTGTTGGCTAGAGATGCAGACAAGAGATGCTTCCATTTCCATTGGAGAATGGTTGCAACTCTTGGGAGGAAGAAGGTGTCCATTCAGAGAAAATTCGCAGGTTTAAATTCAGTCGACTGAGCAGGGATTTCAGTCGACTGAAAATGTAAAGAAAAATTTTCAGGAATAGATTCAGTCGACTGAGAAGGTTGTTTCAGTCGACTGGAACTGTGCATGTTTGTATATGTGTAACAGGTTCAGTCGATCGGGCTTACCTGTTCAGTCGACTGAACTATTGGTTTTTGCACAGTGAATGTTTATCTAGAAAATGAAGTTTATAAAATGTGTTCTAGTGTTTGTGCAAGCCTCTTGAGGATAGATTTTAATAATAAATCTAAACTGAGACCTATATTTAAATTATACTCATGTTATCCTCGGTCTTCATCGTTCTTCCTTTAGCTTTGCACATATCTCTTCCTTTTTGTTGAAGCACATTGTCATTGATCAAAATATAGCGTACCAACATTCTCCCCCTTTTTGATTGATGACAATACTGAAACGTGTACAGATGTAATTATTTCCTCCCCCGAATATATGCACTGTCTTTCCTACAAAACAAGGTTAGTAACATAGATTTCTCCACCTTTGTCATCGACAAAAAGGAAGTAATAATTGCAGAAGTATATTATCAAAATAATCACTGATATGCATAACTATAGTTTCAAAAACTTAGAACGTAACATAAATAAGTGAAACATAGAAGGCTATTTATACAAGCCTTTTGAATATTGTTTTCTTTATTTGAAATAAAAAATCAAACCATAAGAGAGTTATTCATCTTTATCCCAATCATATGAGCTTTCTCTCCCTCACTCCGGTTCGCGAATAACGGGTCCACCGGTGGGTGGTCTATAAGCTCTTCCACCTTGACCACCGCTATTCCCACTTGTGCCGCTGCTTGGATTTTCTTCGGATGACGTCCATGTGAAAGTTGGTGTCGGACGCTTGCCACGGGAGGTTCAAGCAGTAGTGGAGGTCGTGCATGAGATGGCATCCCATAATTTGTTGAAGAACCCTTTAATTCTATCAAGTTTATGATCTACCTTCTTGAGGCGATTATCAAGAATTTGTTGATTTCTTGATAGAATTTCTAACGATTGATTGGTAGTAAAACTTGGTTCAACGATACGAATTTCATCATCTTGATCAAAAGGTTCTTCATGTTGGGCTTGAGGAGGTTGTTGCGGTCCTTGATGTCTAGTTTCCCATTCGGCAAGAGATATGATGCGAGAAGGTCAAGCTGGAAGTTGCATAAGGCTTATAGTCCGATGGTTAATTTGATGAATCATTGTATTTTCGGACTCTGGTAATGGCGTATCAACGTTGAGGAGTAGTCGCATGATATACTCGCCAAGATATATTGTTCGCATTTTTCCATTATTGAAAGTAAGAAATTCATCAAGAATTAATTTGACCCAGTTAACTTGAATATTGCCCCAAATAGTATATAGTGCTCTATAATTGTTTGGGTATACAATTTCATATGAGCCCGTTCGAGGAGTGATGGTTTGTATAAGAGCTTTGTGGAGAAGCCTTGCTCTTGGTCGTAAGGAAGTTGATTTAATATCCCGGATGTTGATGTAGGTGAGTTATCGACTGAGGAGGTAATGTTGATTGGAGAGTATGAATTGTTGGAAGACATTTTTATATTGGATTTTCAAACTTTGTAATTTTTTTTGAAAATAACATATGTATAGATGTATATATATAGTATGAAAGTTCCAAAAAGAATGTGGTGTTAAATCATTAAGAATTTATAACCAGAAATTAAATCAATGGTTAATATTTTCTTTGAAAATGGTTAACATAGGTTTAGTGTATAAAATATTAGCTACTTCAAAATATCTTTGAAAGTTATTATTCCTAATTCTCGTCGTAATTTTATGAATAAGTTTTCTAGTAATGGTTTAGTAAATATATCGACAATTTGATTTTCGGTAGAAATATATTTTAAATTTATGATTCCTTTTTCGATATTGTCACGTAGAAAATGGTGACGAATATCAATATATTTTGTACGAGAATGATTTACCGGATTTTTAGATAAATTTATTGTACTTGTATTATCATAAAATATTGTAGAATTTGTTAAATTTATATTACAATCTTTAAGTGTTTGTTGCATATAGATGACTTGAGTACAAGCTAAAACGGCTGATATATATTCCGCTTCACACGTGGAAAGCGAAACACAATTTTGTTTCTTACTAAACCAAGATACAAGTGATTTTCCAACGAAATGACACGTACCACTTGTACCTTTTCTACCTGTTCGAGATCCACCAAAATCAGCATCACCAAACGATACTAACTCGAATGGACACTCTTTTGGATAGAAAAGACCAAAATCTTTAGTATAGTTAAGATATCGCATAATTCGTTTTACAGCTCTTAAATGTGATTCTTTAGGGTTAGATTGAAAATGTGCACATAGACATACACTCATCATTATGTCTGGTCTACTAGCGGTTAAGTAAAGTAAGGAGCCTATCATACTTCTAAACAATTTGTGGTCTACACTTTTGCCATTTTCATCTCGATCGAGATGAGTAGTGGTACTCATAGGAGTAGGTTTAGCAGAAGTGTTTTCCATTCCAAAACGTTTAATTAGATTAGCACAATATTTTTCCTGCTTTATGAAAATTCCATTTGTTAATTGTTTAATTTGAAGTCCGAGAAAATAGGATAACTCTCCCATATGAGACATTTCGAACTCCTTAGTCATTATATTTGAAAATTCTTTACATAAGTTTTCATTTTTCGAACCGAATATAATATCATCTACATATATTTGAATTATTAGAATATCTTTAGTAGTATTTTTAATGAAAAGAGTTTGATCTACTTTTCCAATTTGAAATCCCAAATCTAGCAAATAGCTCTTAAGTCTCTCATACCAAGCACGAGGTGCTTGTTTAAGACCATATAAGGCTTTCTTTAATTTATATGCATGATCCGGATATTTTTCATGAGAGAATAAAGGGGGTTGTTCTACATATACATTTTCTTTTATAAAATCATTTAAAAATGTACTTTTAACATCCATTTGATAAAGTTTAAAATTGTGAAAATATGCGAAGGCTAATAGAATACGTATTGCTTCAAGTCTTGCAACGGGAGCAAAAGCTTCTTCAAAATCAATACCTTCTTCTTGATTATATCCTTGTGCTACCAGCCTAGCTTTATTCCTAGTTATATTAGCTTGTTCGTCTACTTTATTTTTGTAAACCCATTTTGTTCCTATAACTGATTGATTATTAGGACGGGGAACTAACTTCCAAACATCGTTACGTTCAAATTGATTTAATTCTTCTTGCATAGCAACAATCCAGTAATCGTCTGTTGATGCTTCTTTAGGATTTTTAGGTTCTATTGTTGAAATGAAAGCAACATGTCCCATTTGATTTAGTTGACTTCCTGTTTTAACTTGAGAATTCATTTCACCTATTATATTTTGTGCTGGGTGATCTCGTAATATTCTTGGTGGAGATCTTAGTTCATTATTACAAATTTCAAGGTTTGTATTTTCTATATTTATAAATTCTTCATCATCTTTTATACTCAAATTTTTATTAAAATTTTCATCAAAAGATATATGTAAAGTTTCTTCAATTATGTTTGTTTGTTTATTAAATACTCGATACGCCTTACTTCGTTCTGAGTATCCTACAAAAATTCCTACGTCAGCTTTTGGATCAAATTTTCTAAGTTGATCTTTTGCATTTAAAATAAAAAATTTTGATCCAAATATTTTAAAATAAGATATATTTGGCTTTTTGTTATTAAGTAGTTCATATGAAGTATTTTTAGTTAATGGTCTAATTGATATACGATTTAATACATAACATGCAGTAGCTACGGCTTCTGCCCAAAAATGTTTTGGTAGAAAACTTCCATTTAATAATGTTCTTGCACATTCTTGTAATGTTCTATTCTTTCTTTCTACAACTCCATTTTGTTGAGGAGTTCTAGGAAATGAAAAATTATGATTTATTCCTTTCTTTTTACAAAAAGATTCAAAAGCTTCATTTTCGAATGCGCCTCCATGATCGCTTCGTATATTTTTAATCTTCAAATCTTTAGTGTTTTGAATTCTTTTGACAAATGTTTTAAAATGCTCAAAGTATCACTTTAATTTTTCATAAAAATAGTCCATGTATATCTTGAGAAATCATCAACTATTACAAATACATATCGATTATGATTAATGGATTGAACCTGTGTTGGTCCGAATAGATCCATATGAAGTAATTCTAGTGGTTGCAAAGTAGAAATATTTTTCCTAGATTTGAAAGACGACTTTGTTAATTTTCCTTTTTGACAATCATCATAAAGATTTTTTAGTTTAAAGTTTATCTTGGGTAAACCTCTTACTAATTCATTTTTAGAAAGTTTCTAATAGTTTTAAAATTAATATGATAAAATATTTTGTGCCATAACCAAGGATCATTATCTTTGGCAAGTAAACACATATTTGTATTATGATTAATTTTCATATTTAGAACATAAATATTCCTATCTCTATTTCCCTCAAAAACAAGATTCTGGTTTTGATCAAAAATACTACATTTATTTTCCCAAAAAGTTATTTTAAAACCCTTGTCACAAAGTTGACTTATGCTTAGTAGATTATGTTTTAGATTTTCAACTAATGAAACATTTGTTATAAAAGGAAAATTTGATGTACCGTAATTGCTCACATCTCCTTTGCCAATGATATAACCTTTTGAATTGTCTTCAAAGGTAACCGAGCCACCATCAAAGTATGTGATGTTTGTAAACATATCTTTGCCGTCGGTCATGTGTTTTGAGCAACCACTGTCTAGTATCCATTTCTTCTTTTTGAGTGGGACCTGAAAATAAATATGAAATTATTGGTACCCACTTTTTAATAGGGTCCTAAAAGTTAGAGCTTAGGAAACCAAACCCAATTCGGTTCAGTATCCTTTTAATAAATATAGTTTTTATTATTATGAACACTATCCATAAATGTTTTAATATATTTATTCCTAATTAAAATATTGTTAGTTTTTGGAACCCAAATTTTGACTATCTTGGTCTCTACTTTTGTTTTAATAGGTTCTCTTAATAACATTTGTTGTTTTGAATCAATATTCCTCTTAAAATTTGTATTTTTCTTTTTAGGAATTTTTGACTCCTTTTTATATCCTAGTCCATGTTTATTTGAAGAGAATTGAGAATTTTCTAAAATCTTAGATAAATTTTCTCTTCCTTTGTTAAAGTTAGAAACATTTTTAGTAATATTATCTAATCTAGCTTGAAGACTATTATTTTCTAACTCAACTTGTCTAATCTTAGTTTTTAACTCATGATTTTCAGAAACAATTATATCATTCATTGTCTTTTGAGTTTCAATTTCTTGACTTAAAAGTGATAATTGAGTTTCAGAATTTGAATGAGATTCTTGAACCTTTTCAAGTTCTTCTTCTAGAATTTTCTTTTCATCTTCTAACATATCCCTTTCAAATTCAGCTTTGTTTTGATTTTCACGAGTTTCCTTGAGTTTCTTTTTAAGGGTTTTTATTGTGCTCAAAAGTTCAGTGTTTACTTCAATTAAATCATCGAAAGTTAAATTACTAACCTCAGATTCTTGAGCCATAAAGCATACATTCGCCTGTTCATTGTCGCTATCATTTTCACTTTCAGATGAAGAAGAATCTGAATCGTCCCATGTTACAGAGAATGCATTCTTTTTGAATTTCTCTCTCTTGTTTTTATTATTGAGAGCTTTCTAATTCTCCTTTTGCTCTGGACAATCCTTGTGCATGTGACCTTTCTTGTGACAGTTGAAACATTCTATATTCGAGGATGTAGGTTTGTTCAAGAAATTCTTATTGAACCCGTTTTTATTTCCTTTTCATATCTTAAGAATTTCTTGAAATTTTTGGCTATAAATGCTAAATCCTCATCTTCAGACTCTGATTCTTCCTTTTCCGCATGAAAAGCTACATTCTTTCTTTCTTGAGCTTGATCTTTCTTAGCTTGCATAGTTACTTCATACGACATAAGATTTCTAATTAATTCTTCTGGTTTCATTGTAGATAGATCATTTGCTTCCTCGATTGCTAGTACTTTTCTCTCCCATTCACCAGTGAGTGAATTTAGAACTTTAGACACAATGTCAAAGTCCGTGTATTTTTCTCCTAGTCCTATTAAGGCATGATGAATGTCTTGAAATCTCGAGTACATTTCATTGATGGATTCATTTTGTCGCATTCTAAAGTTTTGGAATTGGTTCTTCAGCATGGATATCTTCGTTTGTTTCACCTTGTTTGTGCCTTCATGTATGACTCTAAGTGTTTCCCAAATATGATATGCAGTAGTACATATGCTAACACGGTTGAATTCATTTCTATCCAGGACGCAAAATAGCATATTCATAGCTTTGGCATTTGCGCTAGCTTCATTCTTCTGAGTTTGTGTCCATGTAGGATAATCGGTCGTGGGTACAACGAACTCCGCTTGAGTGGCATTTCAGGCTTCGAAACTTGTTGCTTGCATATAAATCCTCATCCTTGTAGCCCAATAGTTATAGTTTAGTCCATTGAATATGGGGGTCTTTGGGTAGATTGTCCTTCCGCAAATGTAGAACTATAGGCAGATGTTGTGCTTGTACTTACGTTATTTTCCACATTATCAATATGTCTAATAACAGTGTTATGGTTATAGGACAACCTCGCTCTGATACCAATTGAAAGAAGCTATGCGGTAGGATCGTATAATATGGAATAGTGGATGATATAGGTAAATAACAATAAGCAATAAGTAAAGTAGACACCAGGATTTTATACTGGTTCGGACCTCTAGTCCTACGTCCAGTCCCTAAGCTTCACTTAGGAATTCTACTAACTAAAACCCTATCTTAACCCGGAGGAATAGGTTTACAAATTTTCCGAACAACCGAACGGGATTTCTTGCCTCAACTACCGAAGAGGACTTCAACTCAATTATTAAAAACAATTATTCGACTTGTTGTGTTCTTGTCAACACTAATGAGTCCAATGTAGTACAATATTCCTATAATCTTATCCTCGAGAGTATGCAATGTGTTTGTGAAGATTTAGGAAATGTGAATTGCTATGAATCAAAAGAATGTTATAAACAAAGCAGAGATTCAAGCAATAGATTGGTGATTGCTTTGAAAATTTTTAGAGAATATAAAATATGTTCAAGAAAGTAGTGAGATTAAAGCATAAAAAGATTGGTAAATTGAAGATGTTAGAACCATGTATATATAGGTGTAGAAGAGATGCATTTGTTGGCTAGAGATGCTGACAAGAGATGCTTCCATTTCCATTGGAGAATGGTTGCAACTCTTGGGAGGAAGAAGGTGTCCATTCAGAGAAAATTCGCAGGTTTAAATTCAGTCGACTGAGTAGGGATTTCAGTCGACTGGAAATGTAAAGAAAAATTTTCAAGAATAGATTCAGTCGACTGAGCATGTTGTTTCAGTCGACTGGAACTATGCATGTTTGTATATGTGTAACAGGTTCAGTCGACTGGGCTTACCTGTCCAGTCGACTGAACTATTGGTTTTTGCACAGTGAATGTTTATCTAGAAAATGAAGTTTATAAAAAATGTTTTAGTGTTTGTGCAAGGCTCTTGAGGATGGATTTTAATTATAAATCTAAACTAAGACCTATATTTAAATTATACTCATGCTATCCTCAGTCTTCATCGTTCTCCTTTAGCTTTGCACATATCTCTTCCTTTTTGTTGAAGCACATTGTCATTGATCAAAATTTAGCATATCAACATACTGCACCTTGGCCAGCTTCACCACCATGCTTCTGAGTTGCCTCTCATCTTGGTCAACGATCTGGATTGGATGCCTGACAACAGATAAGTCTGGCTCAATCACTAAATCTTCCTGCATGGCTGGCTCCACAACAAGAGATGGATCGTGCATGTATTTCCTCAGATGTGATACGTGAAAAACATTGTGAATTCTAGCCATCCGGACCGGCAATTCAATCATGTACACTAGTACAAAAAGTGCATATTGCTTTACCTCATTTGAATCAGTTGAAGTAAAAACTGGTGCAAATAGAACTATTTGCATCAATTCTATCTTAATAACCGATGCAATTGGTACGTGGAAAGCAATAGGTAATAAAAAAATCAAATTTGCATCAGTTGTCACCAACAACCGAAGAAAATATATCGATGCAAATAGTTTTAGTCGCATCGGTTTTAAAGTGAACCGATGCAACTGCGCTAAAAAAATTGCCGCCAAATACTTTTTGTTTGCCGCTAAAATTTTTGTTTTCAAATTTTCATTTCTCCATCAAATTTTCATTCCGTCGCCGAATAATTTTACAGTCCACCTTAAACCAGATCTTCTTTTCATCTCCACCTTCAGTATTAATTCCAAACTCAAACAAAATACAGGCCTAATCGCGAAACTGAGATACATCTCTCTATCTTTCTCCTTCAATTTCTCATATATAATTCGCAGCAATCCCTTAAATTTCTCCTCTTCGATATGCAACTGTAATGACGATCTGGAGAGTTGTTGCAGACCGATTATGGATGAATTTTGATGTACACTTAAATTTTAATCTGCAGTCGATATAGAGTTAGCAACAAAAATGCGTCGCCTTAAACTGGCGCTGCCACTATTGGGGTTGTTTGAACTAGATTTAACACTTTAAATGAGTGAATCTGAAGTCGTCGTTTATCTGAACCGGTTGCCATCGACCTACGCTACCATTCGTGCTTGGATTTGCTTGCGTAAAAATGGGTGGATGAGAATAATACATGTGGTTCTGGAAGTTTCGCTTTGTCACTGCCTAGTGACTCAGAGTGCTCAATTTGATGCTAATTTCTGTTGATGAGTGATGATCTTGAGTGTGGTGATGATGTGAGTTACCTATGCCTGAGTTGATTCAATCGAGAACACTGCTAAAGAGAAACTGATGATGATGTTAAGCTGAAATCAGGGGTCAAGCAGAAGAGGAATTTGAAGCAGAGGTGGAAGTAATTGGCCGAGTCAGACACAAACATCTTGTCAAACTACTTGGATATTGTGTTGAAGATGAATGCAGGTCAATTGCTTAAACATTTGATATATATTTTTTCCATATATATTCACATCTACTATAACAAATTCAATAAATAGGAACTTAGTTTATATGCATTTTCTTGTTAGAATGCTTGTTTATGAATATGTCAGCAATGGCAATTTGGACCAATGGCTTCATATTAATGTAGCAGAAGATGTCAGCCCACTTACATGGAATATTAGAATGCATATTTATTAGTGGACATTTCTTCATCATTCAGCTGTGGATGCAATCTAAACTCCTATTTTTTGGGTATTCATTGATATGCCTAATATCATGCATAGATCTTAGTCACAAGATAAATTTGTTTATGCTAATAATATCAACTGTTATTATTAAATGCATGGTTTGGTTTTTTTTTAACCTTCATGCTGTTAATGTTTAATTTCACAAGTGATATCAATCGTAGTCATAAATTAGGAATGTAGTTAAAAAACTTCAAACTAAGAATTAAACGAAGGAATAATATATTACATGCATTAAGAAACAAAGTAAGCTCCCTGCATAAGATTATGTCCAAAGGGTTAAATTTTAAAAAGCAAATAGCTCTACTGTATGCCTAGAGGATCGAGTTTCTGACTTACTTTAATAGAGATTTTTCTTCTGCTTTTACTTGTTTAATGTTACCATCTTAATGTTTGGTTATGCAATGCGTCTCAGCTTACAGTTATGTTTGTTGATTTACTCAATCAACTATCGAATGTGATTATTGTTCAATATTATCAATGGGGCTTGATTCCTTTGAGATCGTTAGGATTTGATGATTGATTACCGTCTTCTGTTTTTAAACGGTACTTGTTGCTTGTTAGCTCCTAAAGGAAAATGTTCTTAGAGTAATTACTAGTTGTAACTGTGGGCTGAGGCGCGTTGTATAACCTAACCTTAAAGATGATAACATTATCAACTGTAATGATCTGATTCACACTTATTTCTGGTGCATGTGATAGCAATTGACTGTAATAGATTGAAGTCAGGGAACCTTGGCACATGAAGTGATATACTACGTATTACCGTAAGTCAAACATAAGTTTGATGAAGAACCTCTACTCTGTTGGCATCATCTGCTCTACTGTAGGGAAGTAAATATCATGATTCATTGAAATTCAATTAACATAGAAGAAAAAACGTGTTTTGTAATCAGATGGTTGTAGAGATTGCAATATTGTTGGGCTGTCAGCTAAACTAAATTGAACCGAACATATATGCAAGTTGCATATGAATCCACAGGCTGACTAAATTAGAATGCTGGTAACCGGAAATGTATATTATATTCAGGCCGATGTAGCATGCATGACTATATTTGATTTAAATGTTCTGTCTGTGTCACGTTGTCCTTGAAAATTATTACTGTGTTAAATACACCCCCATCAGTAGATACGGACTACTTGATGATGAACCAACAGGTTAAGTTAGGTTAATACGTAAATTTCATGCCTAACTCTCTACAAAAGGGCTGTGCTAGGTGTAAAAAACAGGTTTTGAATTACTTAAATAGCGGGCGGAATCAAGGAAAAAAATTATATGCAGAATTGTAGTAGCAGATTTGTTCATATGATTCTCTACTGATGTGGAATGCAATTTGAGTAAATGAACAGTGTACAATGTATAAACATTATCAATAATCAGTTGTCTGTGTATAAATAGGATTACTACACAAATTTTGTGTAACGATAGCAGCAGTACGCATACTATGTTTACAATATAGTTTTATTTCACTTAATCATGTTTTGGGGAATGTTATGCTGACCAAATTTATGTGCATTATGTTGTTTTCTTTTTCGCTATCTTCTACGTCTCATTTGCCCTTCCTCGGCCTTGTGCTACTAATCACATGCAACCTTTTTTTTCATTTTGTAACGGTGCTTATACTTTCTCCGACCAGTTGTCATACATTGAGAGCACTCTTTGTATCCACATTCGCGGTCCAAGTACTTAATTTTCATACGGGACAATGTATTATCACACTCGCGTACCTGTCAATAGTCGGTATGCATATTTGTTCATCATCTTCTTCCTGTACAAGTGCACTGACATGTACAACTATGTTACTGTTTTCTTATGTTCTTCCTGCTGATGTAGTGCACATCCTGCGACCATCCACAATCTGACATATTTATACATCCAGATATGCAAGTCCGCAAGAGCAAGATGTAGATTGCTGCTGGCGTGGAAACGAACAAAAAGACATTATACAAGTATAGTAATTGCTGTCATGATTTCGCAAAACCTGTCACTAAAGAATTTTCCAGACTATCTTTGCCGATGCCATGAGGAAGATGCACATAAATTACTTTCAATTGAGTGATCGTACCGTCGATAGAGTTAGTACCTTCTCACTGTCAATGTTTTTTCAGACCTCTGACCATGCATACTATAAACATCCATTTCTGATATGTTGTACCTATGTGAAGTTTGTTAGATAAATCGTCATCTAAGGCATCGAATAGTGAGACATAAAAAAATGTTGTGGACAGCTGTAGGTATGACCAATTTTTTTTTTTCATATTATGTAGGCCATTGACAGATATATGTATATCTGATGTGTATTATAAATATTAAATAAGTTAAAGCCACTTCAACTATAGTCTATAACAGTTGACGGACATCTACCTACAGCATGCGGTGCTGTATATGGACATATGTCTAAATTGCATAAGTTGGTGAGATGCAGAAGTTGGTTATGGACATCTACCTACAACAATGCACATAACTGCAAGTTATGGGCATCTACCTACATCAAAAATGATGCATACGGCACTGTAGGTAGATGTCCATAACTACAATTTAGGCAGTGAGGAGGTGATTGATGCAGAAGTTGAAGGAGTTTGGGGAACTTGGTTGGTTGAGGGAGTATGCAGTGTTGCTGGCAAGGAGCGATCTGGTGATTTTGGGAGATTGGCAGCGGTTAGGTTGTTGATGAGGGTGAGGAGTTGTAGGGAGAGGTGGTTATGCTTGAGGTTGGGTTGTGAATGATGCAGCAGTAGGTGATGAGGTGAAGATTGTTTGGTTTTGAAGTGTAGTCTTGAAGTTTGGGTGGATGATGTGTAGTGAAGGGTGAAGTTTGGTCGTTTGTGGTAGAGGGGATGGGTGTTACGATTGGTGGAGAATGGTTGTAATTACAGTTTGTTGATAGTGAGTTGCTGGAGATGAGGTTGGTTTTTTTGCAGAATTGGTGTGGTATTTGCTAAAATGGTGGATTTTAGGCTGTTTCAAAGAGGGAAGATGCAGGTGGTTATAGGTAATGGGAAGTAACAGTATTGATGGAGATTGAGGTAAAGGATGATGATTGAGTATTATGAAGTGGATGAAGTGTTATGCTTAGAAGGTAAAGGGAAGTTGAGTAGTTTGCAGTGAGTTTGTTTGGTGTTTGTAGGTGGTTACTGTATTTGGCAATATGAGGGTGAACGGAAGGTTGGATTCGGCAGAGGCGAAAGATAGTGTTTTAGATGCATGATGTAAGGCTCAAGAGGTATTGGATTCAATGAACTGTTTATATTAACATAAAGTTAAACTTGATTATGCAGTTTTATAGATGATGCACTGAATGAAGGCATACCTGTAGTGTTCTTGACGATGTACAGTAAAAATGGGATAAATTGTCCAGGTTTGTTTGTTGAAACATTGGTAACCTGTAACTGTGCCATATTTTGTTTTGTTATGCACAAGTTTCTTAGATAGACCTAACTATATATTTAATGAATTTCCAACCAAGCTGGCTCACATACACAACTACTACCAGTCATCGTAACAAATGTAAAATAAAAGTTCGACAATATGCGTCTAGAAAATTTGTATGATTTTTTCATCAGTCGCAAATTTTGTTGGTCGATCTTTGTTTTATAAAAGAAAAGTTAGAAGTTTATAAAAGAAGTTGCAGAATAAAAATTAGTTTAGGGGAATGCTTTAGCTTCAATATAAGAGTTTCATTTATCTCAAACGATGCTGCCAAATGTATTCTGCTGTAGTAGTTTTAGGATTTACCTCCAGCATCATTCATGTTTGAATCTTGAAAGACTATATTCTTTATAGCTTCAATGTTAGATTCTACCAGTGCTGCTGCTAAATGTATTCTGTACACAACAAACATGTTTATTTTTTGTTTTCCCAGGTTCAAGTTGACATTGGAAACACGGAATGCAGCATATGGTTTTGATCTGAAGCCTAAAATTTTGGGTTTTCAAGATTCCATGAAGTTTTTAAGGTTTTCACTATACTATTTCTTAATGGCTGTACTAATTAAAGATCTGAATTAAGACTATGCCACTTAATGATTGTACTAAAGATCTGAATTATGCTGATAAAATAAATTGATATATGTTTATTTTGGTACTATGTTATTTAGTTTGTGTTTTCCATCAAATTTAATTTTGAATGATTGTAATATTGCATGCAATAATTATTTGTTATATATATATTATATATATATATATATATTGTGTATTTGAGTACTGTAATAATGGTTTCTGAGAATGACTTTTTTGCATCAGGTATAAATAGCTGATGCAATAGAGGGATTAGTTTGCATCGGTTTCCAACAATAACCTATGCAACAAGTTCCTTTATTGCATCGGTTTTCATTACAACCGATGCAACATGAGGGCTGTGTCCAAGCAATTAACCGTATTTTGCATCAGTTATTAGTAACAACCGATGCAAAAAGGACCGTTTTGCATCTGTTTTAGAACTGATGCAAAATTGTTAAGCCTGTTGCATCGGTTGCATGCGCATCGGATGTTGAACTGATGCAAAAGGGGGGTAAACAACCGATGCAAATGACCTGTTTTGTAGTAGTGGTAGGTTATAGCACCAATCCTCTCAAGCACTTGGAACGGACCAATATACCTTAGGGAAAGTTTTCCCGTCTTTCCAAATCTGATCACTCCTTTAAATCGCGAAAACTTTGACAGAGACTGAATCTCCGATCTCAAATTCCAATTGCCTTCGTCTCTTGTCCACATATTTATTTTGGCGATCCTGCGCTGCCCTTATTCTTCTCTTGATAAGCTCCACCTTCGCAGATTCCTCACGGATCAAATCTGGACCAAGAACAAGACGATCTCCTGATTCTACCCAACAGGATGGGGATCTACAAGGTCTTCCATATAATGCTTCATAGGGTGCCATCTTGATACTCGCCTAATAACCATTATTGTACGAGAATTCCACTAAATGCAGACGGTCCTCCCAAGATCCATCAAAATCCAAAACACAAGCCCTCGGCATATCTTCGAGAATTCTATTCTGCCTTTCAGTCTGTCTATTGGTCCTGGGAATGGTAGGCTATACTCAAACATAATCTCAAACCCAAAGCTGACTGCAAAGCCTCCCATAATTTGCTAATGAAAATAGGATCATGGTCACTAACAATGTTGACCGGAACACCATGCAGTCGGAAAAACTCCTCAAGAAAATCTTAACCAAAGATGCTGCAGTATGAGTTGCCTTAACCGGAATAAAATGGGCATTCTTGGTTAGCCGGTCCACGATTACCCATATTCCTTCATTTCCCCTTTTTGGTTCTGGGCAAAGCGTCGACGAAATCCATAGAAATCATTTCCCACTTCCACTTAGGAACTTCCAGAGGCTGCAACAATCCTGTGGTCTTCTGCTTGATCACCCTTCACCAGCTAACAGATCGCATATCCATTGACGAAAGCATCTACATCCTTCTTCATGCTCGGCCACCAGAAGACTCTCCTCGTATCCTTATACCTCTTTGAAATTCTCAGATGGATACGCAGCTTGGAGCGATGACTCTCTGACAGAACTTCTTGTTTCACATCCTTGAAATTCGAAACACAAATCCTTCCGTTGATCCTCAATGTTCCTTGGTTTTCAATCTCAAAACTGGAACACTGACCATTCTTGACTCAATCCATCACCTCTGGCACACATAAACGTCCGTGTAGACCTCAAACTTACTCTTTGCATCAGGAATTGGTAGAATGGGTGCACTAGTCAGCGTTGCCTTCAAATCCAAGAAAGCTTCTTCACACTCGGGGGTCCACTTAAATTTTGCTCCTTTCCGAGTCAACTTGGTCAAATGCGAAGAAATCTTAAAAAGAGTCCCTGATAAACTTCCTGTGGTACCCTACCAAATCCAGAAAACTACGGACTTCTGTCGAAGTCTGCAGCTGCTTCCATTCCTGTATAGTAGCTACCTTGGCTAGATCTACAGAAATACCCTCACCAGAAACAATATGCCCCAAAAATCTGACTTTCGATTTCAAAATAGGCATTCAAAAACTTAGCCTTTAGAACATGACACCTCAAAGTCTCTAAAACTATCTCCAAATGCCGCTTGTGCTCTTCTTCAGACTTAGAGTAGATAAGAATAACATCGATGTAACGACCCAAAATTTTCGATCTCAAAAATTCTAGATAGTTAGGGAAAAGAAGAAAAGAGATAGAGGAAGAAAAAGAACTAGAAACACCAAAACACGGGTTTTCACATTCGCAGCGGATCAAAATATAATATCAAATAAAATAGCAGTTATACAAAGGAAAACTGTGTTAGTTAATCTACATCAATACAACAGAGTTACAACATTCACATATCAATTGGACAGTTAAGATTTACTTGTCCCAGAAATACAAACAATATATCATAGCGGAAACACTCCATACGTTCCTGCCATCCAGCTCACCTACTGAGCTCCAGAACGTTCTTACTTGAAAATATGTAATACTCGGTCTGACCCGAGCATTACATCAAAGTAACACCCAGGTCAGGCTGGAAACTAACATGAGTAAACCCATAATATATGAAATACCAAGCTATATAACTTATTTGCAAACTAGGGTAACTCGTACCTTCTACGAGTTTTCAACTTATTTAAGTCAATTACTTATTTCAAACAATATCTAAGATTCACTACTTAGTTTAAATATCCATGATTCTTAACCTTTTCATTCCAGCCTGTTTACTTCTAAAATCAAATTTATAGAGAATTTCGATTACAAAACGAAGTGGTTCCGGGTATTTGCTGATACTCGATCCCAGTCTCTTCGATTTCAGTGTCATCTTAATCCCAGTTGTTTAAGTGGATACAAATCCATTTTCAAATACAGGTTCTCATATTCTCATAGCAAATCAATTATCAATAGATAACTCACCATATCACAGTTCAACCCATCATAGTATACCACAATATTACAAATTATCAGAAGATATTAATCTGATCATCCAATACAACTTATCCATTCATAAGCTAGATTTATGGGTTGAAAAATTAATTTAATTAATTTTCTGATTACCTCTTAATCTGGCTTTCTCAACATTAGTTAATTACAAACCAATAAATAACTCAACCTTTAACTATCCACCTTAATTAATCTTCCTTAATTAATTATTCTTTAATTGCATAAAGTAATTAGCCATAGATTAATTATCCTTAACCATTCACATTAATCAACCTTTAATTACTCTCATTAATTAACAAACTATAATTAATTACATTAGTTATTTGCATAAATTAATTAATCATATTCATTAATTAACTTTAATCAATCACATACAGTAATTAATTATACTTTAATAAATTACACTAAGTAATTAAAGACTCTTTAATTAATCACACTAATTAACGATCCTTTAATTAAATTAATTATCATTTAATTACTTAAGTTAATTAATTAATCTTCAATGAAGTAATTATTAATTAACTAATCATTCTTTAATTAATTACTTTAAGTAACTATCCTAATTCGAAACCATTCAAACAAATTTAATTTCAAACTTTCGTTTAAAAAAACAATTTATTTATTTATATATAAGCTTTAGAAACCTGGAACAAAGCTTCTTTTAAAATCAAAAATCTGGTTATTCAAACACAACAAAATCTGGATCATCATCGTCACATTTATATACATTGTCTGACCAAGCACTTATAATTATTTCAGGAAAGAACAATTGTACATCAAATTATCCAATATTTGTTAATCTACAATTGCTGGAACAAAATCTTAAGTACATTTATATACAATTTTTTAAAAATTTGAAACTGCTTTCTTCCAATCTATAAACCCAAGCCTTTTTTCGAAATGCCCGAGCTAAACTTCAAGATAACCCACACTATCTTTTCTTCAAGTCATACCATAATTTCCTCGAGACATTCCCTGAGAAACTCTTCTTCCCAAACCAACTTCGTTTCCAGATACACTAACATATCGCGTGCACGTGCACCGTTCGTCGGAGTCACTCCGATCAACCATGCCGCCTTCAACAAGTCATCATTGACCTCGCTGATCAACCCAAGCACCCAAAACCACGAGATCATCTGAAAAACGAAAACTAACCCATAGACTCTTAACTGGAACGACATAGTTCATCAAAATTTGCCTCGACTCGCTTATCCCAGCCACCAGAAAACGTGTCCATCCATCCAAAGAAGCCCCACGACACCACTCATCGATTCAACTACAACCGGTGGGTTCCGATCCACTCACAACAATGCATTAGCCCCTCAAACCTAGTTGACGAAACTGCTGCTCAAACCGTAATTCAACGCCAACCCATCGCCATGATCAACCAAGAATGCTCCCACTATTTTTCCCTGAATCTCCTAACCTCCATCTTCCTCCAGCATGAGCCCCGACTATCCTTTCCACGCCGATCGCCGAAATTTGGCGAAAAATCGAAATTCATTCAACTCAATCATTCCCGATATTTACGAACCTAAAAATCATGAAATTACTTTTGAAAATCATCAAATAGTAAAAAGAATCTGATCCAATGATCAGAATTTGGAATTAAGTTACTTGAATTTTTCTGTTTTATACGTTTTCTCTGTAATTCCAAAATTTTCGAATTATTTACCAAATATTTTTACTAAAGATTATTTCTAAAAATAACTCTATGTTGTTATAAACATTTTCTCTTCAAGATTCATGACTTGAATTTGTTCAAACAAGAAGATACAGATTTTTTTCTTGAATTAATAGACTTGTAAACCAAGAATAGATGACGGTATACCTATTCACAGACAAATATATTCAACATTTGCATATTTAAATGTATATACAAACATATTTGCACCCATTCAAACATCTTTCATCGCTTTACTTCAATACTAATCACAATATCAAGTTATAAAAGCAAATTGAAGTTTAAAATAAAAGTTTGCTCACATTCATTTAAGAACAGAGGTTGCATGCATCCACTCAATTATGTATATAGTATTTCCATCCATATATGCCAGATTGACACATTTATACATTCAGGAAAACAATTTCACGACATCATTACTAAAATTCATCACATTCATCAAAGCATAAAATAGAATCAACTTAAAAGGAGTAGTTTACTCACAGTATATGCTGAGCAGAGGAAACCAGGTTTGGAAATTTGAAACTGCACTTGATTTGAATTTGATTGATGTTCTGAGATTTGAAATTCTTGAGTTTGATCCTTGAATTTTCACTTCGCTAACTCAGTTGAAATAGTTGTTTAGTTGAGCTTGAAATTGGAATTGTTGTTTGATTATCTTCTTTGGTTTTGTTTTCAAAAAGGAAAATATTGAGGAAAGAAAATGTTTAGCCTGTACACAGCCTTTTTAAAAAAAAATTCATATATATTAAAAAAAATCAGTGCTTGCCACTTGTTATTTTTAAGTCATATTAAACTTACAAATGTTTAAATATAAGATTACCAAGCTCACAAATGTTCTTATGCATGTTTAACATTTTTATAAAATATTATATCTTGTTTCTATTTAGTGATTTGTGTGTATACACACACACACACACACACACACACACACACTAATTTATGTATTATGTTTTCAAACCTTTCTTTATAAATATACAAAGTGCATAAATTTCCAAGGCTTACAAATGTCAAACTCCTCAAAATATATTTTCTTATGTTATATAAATTTTTGTTTTTGGTTTAATACCATTATATACATATATCTTAAATTTTGTTACATGTATATTTAAAGAAAATATGTTAATCTCTTATTAAATCCTAATTTGAACTTAAACTATTATCTTTAATGTTTAAAATGATAGAATTTAACTTTAACTACCCTTTGAAACTTATTGAATCCAAATCAATGTCTCCTAATTACTACACACACACACACACACACACACATATTTGAAATTTCTACCATTATAAAGTTTCCCTAAACTTATATATATTATTTCCTGCAAGATTTATCATTTCCAAATTTTAAATTCAACAATATAGGAACAAATTCATTTATATGTCCAGATATCCTTTATTATCAAAAAAAAAATATTATCTTATCTGTTAAATTGAATAAACCAGTTCATAATCCAATTATCAGATGTCCAAAATCGGGGTATCACATTCCTCCTCCCTTTGAATCTTTTCGTCCTCGAAAAGGAACGAAGCCAGAATTTATTAAAATGCTTATTATCAGAAAAATTACTCTTTGATCACTTTTTAAAACACTTTAAAATCTATATAATATTATTTAAAATAGTTTTTATAAAAATACTTTTTATAACTCGATGTTTCAATAAGTCCATCCTTATTCTTGTAGAAATTCGGTCATACGTTGATCAGGCGTAGGACTGAAAATCTATAAGTACTCGGTAAACCCGTTTTTAACACCCAGTGAAAATACTTGGAAAATAATTTATTGAAAATATAGAAAACATTTTTGAAAATAGAGAAAACATTATTGGTGAGAATGCTCTCGAAATCATCACCCTCATCCATGGTCGCAGTTAACCCCGATGGTTGCGTTGCCATCCCGACAAAATCCATAGATAGCTGTAGACACTCCATGCCCCTTGATTACGCCATGGAACACACTACAGATCGCAGCAACATCTGGGGCTACGTTGCTACCACGGAAAAAACCCATATAACTGTAAGCATCAGCGCCCTCGAATTTTGCTGCCAAAAAATGAAACTTCTCCACTCCACTCGACCATAGATCGCAGTCTACCAATGTTACTTTGCCTTCCCGGCAAAATCAAACGTAGACCGTTGACACTCACCTCCACATGATTTCCGCTATGGTCCACAGTAGATCATAGCGACATGGAGTTACACTATCGTCATAGCATAACCCAAATGCCTCTGTAGGCATCAGCGCCCTCGACTTTCGCTACCCAATAATCCTCAGGAACTTCAGTTTGTCTGAACTTCCTTACAGGATCAACTTTATAACCCCCCTTAGGGCTCAAGGCAGTACCAACCCATGGTACTCCTAAGAAGTTCATTTCAAGGGAGCGCCTTTTTCCCCAGAGCCATTTTCAAAACACTTTATACTATACACATATAGTATCTTCCAAATCATACACCTAGTATGAATTTCGTATAAATCTCCTTTCTCAAAATCGATTATCCCAAAATCGATAATTCTCAAACTAGGCTTTCCAAATTTCCAAAACTGATTTTTCCCAAAAATCAAAAGCCTTTCCAAATCCGTAGGTTCCAAAAACCTTTCCTCAAAATCATTCTCATAAGGACCTTCATATATATATATATATATATATATATATATATATATATATAAAACTTTGAAAATCTTTTGAATCACATCATACTTGTATAAAGTCCCTTTTTATACTATAAATAATTTTCAAAAACCCTTTTTATTCTGGCTGTAGATTCAATAAGGGGAGTTTATCAAATATATATAACATATTTATATCAAATCAAATATTCAAATTTGACTACTCTTTATAAAGTTATTAACCATATTACCTTTCTTTATAAAGTGAACCTTTAATCATAGAAATAACAAATTTCCATTTTATTTCATCATTTATTTTTCAAAATATACCCTTCCATTTCACAAAGGCTTTACACCCTCTATCAAATTTCCATCAGTTATTAACCACTAAGTCTTTACACCCTCTATCAAATATAATGCCCTCTTCGATCTTTTGGTTGCCACATAGGACTTAAATCAAAACTTCAGAATAAGATCATTTTTAGACACTTGGATGCTACATGAGCCTTACACCATGCTATTAAGTGAAATGTTGTAACTGGACATTCGGCTGCCACGAATCCTTATGCCCGTTATCGAATGCAATGTCATAATCGGACATTAGGCCGCCACGAAGGTGTTACACCATGCTACCAAGATCATTACCTTAATTAGACTCTAAGTTGCCATTATGTCCTTAACCACCGCTTTTCATTTAACACTATAAACAGGCTTTGGATGCCACTTATGGCCATACACCGACTTTCGTTTAAAGTCATTAATAGGCTTTCGAATGCTACTTATGGCCTTATAATGAAACCTCTAAAGATCTAAGCACTCTTCTTTAGCTATCTCTAGCCTCGATATCTACTTCCCTTGTAACGACCCTAGATTATAATTTAATTTAAATTGATAATTAAATGAATTTTTGAATAAAAATTGTGAAATTAATTATAAATGGAAGCGAGTTTCCTCGAATTTGAATAAATTCTGTATAAATCAAAATTTGATTTTTTTTTTGTATATATATAAATATATTGGATTTGAAATAAAATCTTCAATAAATGGTTTTAAAAATATACATAAGATAACCATAAAGTAAATAAATTAGATAAGATTTAAACAACAAAATAAAAACCTAGAAATTCATCTATATTTTTAAAATGAATATATATATATATAGTTTTATAAAATATAAAGTAAGAAAACATATTAAATAAAAATCTAACATATAATAATAAAAGAAACTTCATTAGATTAAAAAGTATATAAACAAACAAAGTAACAAAAGAAATGCAAAGATAAAGACAAAACAAATAAACAAAACAAACATAAATAAATAAAACAAAGTAAGTAGAGAATATCGTCAACCTAAGAAAAGATAAAAATATATTACAAGTACGTTGAGTAAAATAAAATAGAAAAAACCAAACAAAGAGTATGTAGGCAAGAAAAATATTTAAAACAAATAAACTATAAACATGAAAACATAAAGTACAAGCTAATAAATGCAAAGTATATCTTCAGCCACCAAGCAAAAGTAAGTATATACATGTACCTGCAAAGTAAATAATAAGAATAAATACATATGAAAGCTTATAAAACAAGAACAAACAAAAATCTTCTCAATATCATTTCCAGCCGAATTTGAAAGTAACAAGAACATAGCAGATAAAATTCATTCACATATAAAACAAACTAGGTACCTGCATAAAACTGCAGAACATATGCATATAAATTATGCAAACTCATGTACTTATGTAAAGCAACAAAGACAAAGAAATAAAATAACATAATCTCAGTCAAAGTTAAAAATAAAACAAAACCTGCAGCACACATTTTTGTTATATATTAGCATAAATATGTTCAAACAAAAGAAATAAAATCTGCTCAGCAAACATGTTATTTATATGTTAACTCAAGTTTGAAGTCAAATGTATAAAAACTGTAAACATCTTTGTAAACATATTAGTGCATAAGAAAACAAAACTGCAAATATCTTTGTATACATTCATGACAGCAAATACTCATTAGTGTTAATTAAAATGAAACATTAGTACAAGCACAAACAAAAGCCTGCAAGTGTATTGTACTTAATATGTAGTGTCAGCAAGCATTTAATCTATGCTAACTTAAAGGAGACATAAATAGTAATTAGCACATATTTTTGTCTGAAACAAAATATCTCAGCCGAAATACTTATGTCATTTACAGGTCTTAGTACAATTGAAGATAAGGCAAATATTATTTTATGTTTAAGCTTATGCAAGAAGGCAACTTGTTCAAGTTATATATGTATTCATCATTTGTTATTCCATTTTTAGCTCAGTTAGTAACTCATGAAACAAAACTGAGGAGAAGAAAGAAAATAAAACAAATTTACATGTTTTCTAGTTCAAATACAAATTTGAGAAAAAAGAAAGTTACTGGAAAACCATTTTTGTAAACTACAGGCTTCTAATTAGCCTCTGTTTCAAGTTGCTACAATCTTGGTAAGTAAACTGATTTAAAATATACTTTTGATAAGTTGTTATGCAGAATGGTTATATGGGTGCTTAAGTTCTGGAATGTTTATTATGTTCTGTCAGTGTGTATATCATGTTCTTACAGGTTTAAAATTTTCTGTTGAAACAAAGAATCTAAAGAATATTTCATACTTTTTATATAAAGCTATCTTCTTAAATTAGTACTTTAACTTAATAAAATTTTACAGTAAAATAAATTGTACAACTCTAAGTAGAAGTGAATTGTAAAACACTAAAACCAAATTTTACAGTAAAAAAAAAAAAGAAATAAGGGTAAAATTCGAATAATTCGAATTGTAAACTTGAATTTGTATATTGATACTACATACAAAGATAGGATTTTTAAGATAAAAATTATAATTTATAGTTAGCAAATTTGGGAGCAGTTAAATGATAAGCCAAAATTGTATTTTGGTGAAACTCTGATTATACAAACAATTATAGCAGTTGTGATTCAACATGAAGATAGTGTATTGATTATAGATCAACAGAAAAATGTTAGAAATTTTTTTAATTGCAAGATTTATGAAGGAAGATCAAAAGTAGGGTTATGGGTACTGTATGTTTTGGGTTCGGTTTCTTGATGATTGCGACACGATGGCGCAACCGAGTGACGCATGGGTTTGGGAGAAGTTAGGAGGTGAGGTCGGCATGGTTTGACCAGAGCCACGCCGCCTCTGGCGGTCGCGTCAGTGAGTACGAGGTGATTTGTGTCCAGTGGGTTCAGGGAGCCGTTTGACTTTTTGGTCGAATTTTGATTTTGTGATTTTGGAATTAATCTGGGATTGGTATTCGAGAGAGGGGATGGCTAGAGGCTTGCTGATGGTGTCGCGAGTTGGTGGCGCGGTGGGGGACCGCCGTGCACGTGCACGGCGGCGGAGATGATCATGTTTTTGGGGCGACTCGAGGTAATCTCGAGTTTGAACGCTCTCTGCTTCGAGTCGTAGCTGGGGTGAGTGATTTATGCGCGTGAGTTTTTAAGTTGTAACAGTATAAAGAAATTAAGTTCTAAAAAAAAAAAATAGGAGAGAAGAGAATCAGGGAAGAAGAAGGAGAAACAGGGGAGTTCAATGCGATAATTTCCTGGGGGTTCTCGAGTCTTTCCCGAGTTGCGCACGGTGTTGTCTTCGGGTTTGAATTTGCAAATAGACTGTAATATGATAGTAAAAGTAATTAAGTTAAGCATAAACTATGTTATTAAGTATTTAAACAATTTGTTTTTAAACTCTGATGATCTTGAAACTTTGCTAAAACAAATTTGAGTAATTAATTTAAAATAGAAGTTAATGATGTGTGTAATAAAATTTATAATGGTAATTTCATAAGTAATTTAAAACTTAATTGAATTTGTAATTAAAGAATTTAATAATCGTGTATAAAATCATTTGAAATCAAGATTTTAGTTAATCAATTGAAGTTGGTTAATTAACAAATCATAGATAACTGATTAAATAAATAATTAATGGTGGAACGATTAAGTAAATTAATAATAATGGATTAATTAAGCAAATAATAATAATTAATTGTCTAATTAAGTTTTATAAGTCAATAATTAAGGTTACTGATTAGTAATTAAGAATTAATTCATTAATTAAGTGTATATTAATAGGTAATTAATGAATTGAAATAAGTTAATTTATTAGTAATTGATTAAGCAAAGAATAAAATATAATTCATTTTTAATTATGCAATTAAGTTTAAACAAATCAAAAATGTTGATTTAAATCGATGATTATATTGATTGTCCTGTCTGATCTGTGATATTTTGTTCTATGATTTGTGCCGTGTATGATTTATTCAGTTATTTGCATTCGTATATTATCTGTGAATTTGTGAATGGACGATAAGCGTTATAGTTTATATCGCTTATCAATTTTAGTTCTGTGTTTGATCTGTGATGGTGAATGATGTTGCACTATTGTGTTAAACCCCTGGACCACACTTACACACACAAATATGGATTCACGGGGAAATTGATTGAGTCGCGGATTTTGAAATAGTTTGAATTTGAATGTTTAAATTCAAATGTTTTGGAAATAGATTGGGTTTTAAGTGAAAAGCTTTTGAAATGGATTTTCAAAGATGAAATTTATTTTAAATAACTTGATTGAATTTTGGAATTTAAATATTCTGATTTAAATTCAAATTCAATATTTGAAATTGAATTCTATGATTTGGAAACTAACATTTAAAAAGGTTATCCAACTTATAAATGAGTTTATATAAGTTAAACTATTTCAAAGTTATTGATTCGGGAATTTGAATTTAAATTCAAAGGCTTTACCTCGTATAAATAAAATTGGATTTTTCTGAAATGAAAACTAATTGTTCTCAAATAATAAAAGCTTTCACTTAAGTAATGAACATCCAATTTCTGTAAAAAAAAAAAAGATTTCAAGTTAAAAAAAATGAAAATGAAAATGATTTTCCAAATTATGGAAATGGTTTGGAAGTTATAAGTTAAATCTTTAATTTAAAGATTTTAAACGAGTTAATCCAATTGAAATAGAAATTGTTTGAAATCCGTAAATGAATATTTGTGAATAGGGTGAACTTTGTGAATTAAATCTTTTGTTTAAAAGATTAAAGTGTGGAAATTGTTTAAACCATTGAAGATTTTTGAAATAAATCTTTTGTTTAAAAGATTTGAAAATGGTAATTTGTTTAAACCATTTGAAAGAAAATTTTGAATTATTAATTTGTGACTTAATTGAAATCCCATATCCATATGTTTTAAAAAAAAATTGCGCTCACTATTCGGTTTAGCCGGGAGAGGACCTTTGTGTCATATAACCCATTCCGAATATGTGATACGTCGTTATGGATAGCATTTGAAGACCGGTGTTGAAGACCGGGTATTTGTGAGAACGATAGGATAACCTATCGTTGTCTCTGCACTGGGTAGCTCCTGGTATAGAGATTCCCTAAGTGATGGGAAGTCCAATCGGGATTGTGAATACCCGGATTTCAAGGGCTTCTTTGGAAGTGCCTTCGGTTCTGTTCGAAGCCGGAACAGACTTGTATGGTTGCATGTCTGACACTACACTTTGAGATATAAAGCAGATTTCTTTCAAATACATATCTGTTGGTGGCGGAGAATTTATTCTCTTAGCTTAACACCCTTCTCTGAGACGTACGAGCTCAGAGGTTATGTAGTTGAAGGTTATCAGCAATATACTCCCAATTTGGTAGTGTGGCATGCTGAGTGCTGCTGTGTGTTGATGATCATTGTTTGATCATTTGTGATATGATCATTTGTTTGATCATTTATCTTTGTGATCATTACTTTGATCATTTGTTGACCCAAAGCATGGCTTTGTACCAAAGCGTAGCTTTGTGGACGAGACTGCATCAGGACCTCACACCCCGGAAATGGTCAAAACAGGAAAGATGCGGCAAGGTTATGAGGTCGCGCCCTTTAGGGTGTGTCATTCCCTTCTGTTAAAGGGTGGTATCATGGTATGGAGCCCAGATATTTACCTATGTGGTAGCTCCAATCTCATTTACTGTGTGGTTGTTGCTTAGAGGCGCCTCGGATAAAGGTCCCAAAGGACCGGGGAGTGGCATGCTCGAGTAGTAGTTACCTAGTTGCAGAGGTAACCCGGCCTTGTGTTGGCAGAGATCCGGTTAGGTTCTCGGGACGTCCCACCAGAGGCGATCCCATGTGGCAGTAGGAAGTTCCTTAGCCTGACCATTTGTTGGAAATCCATTCATCCAATACGAAACCCTGTACGGTTTTAGTTGTAGAACCTGCCATTCACTTATGGTGGTCACCACTGTTTGGATGGTAGCTATAGTAGACATACGATAATGGTCGTATGTTGGCTAAGATTTATATTCTATTTTCAAAATGTTTTCTGCACTGTGCACTTATAATAATAATATCAAAGAAATTTTCTGCGTATTAAGCATGTTTGACTATCATAAGAAGAAATCTTCTCCAATTCTGCGTTTGCATTGTGTGTGTGGCGGGAGGTCTTATGGTAGTTTCATTTTCTAAAAGCATTGCGAATTTACTTTAAAATTTTCTTGTTGTTTGTTTTCAAAGATAAACTGTTTTTGTTACTCACACCAGTCCCATGACTGACCCGGAGTTTATTGTTCCTTTCCCAAACTCTGGGTGCTCACTAATTTCCACACGAGCAGCCTAGAGTTGGGTTTTTCAGATAATTAGGTTTGGTAGATGATCTGAGGTTAGTTCAGTCTTTGGATATGGACGAGACTTGCTTGTCTTAGTGTTTTGTGATGATGGTTCGAGCTGCCGTTGGAGTTCTCTCTTGAAGATTATATTGGAGTTATCTGTTCCACTGCTGGTGTTAGCTATTTTCTTTTCCGCTGCTATGTTATTGTATCATATCTCTGATGTATATCGATATCTATTGTATCATCTGTTGTATCAGGATGTTGTATCAGATGTTGTATATTGATATTCATTATTTCTTCCGCTGTGTTGTTTACTTAATGGTGTTATAAGCTCCGGCGAATCAAATTTGAACGTTCGAATCTACGGCATTCGAGTACGATGTAAGTATGGATGTCGATTTTCGACCGGACAAAATCCGCTTCGTTACATCCCTATAGAATTCTAACATTCTCGGAGTAACTCTCTATAGAAAGTTAACAAGTTTCGTTATTGACCCTCCTTTGAGGCTCAGTAAGTCTCGGTAAACACTACCATCGGTCTAGGAAGCCTACTTCATTCATGGGTTCATTTTGGCATCTCTTTACATAAGGTCTTAGCACACCTCTTTCATTTTTTGGAAACTCCTGTCTTCGTTTGTTACTCATGCATTGGCCTCCTATTACAGCTTCCTCATAGGCTATCACCTTTGGTTCCCTCCTTTATATTTCCCCTAGCTTATTGTACTTAAAATTTACTTAGTCTTTTACTTGTTCATTTTTGCCCTCGATTCCAATCCAGTCCCTTCGCAATTGAACTCTTGTTTGCCACTTCAGCATTGCTATAGACGATAAAGCCTGCCATCTGAATGTATCTGCCACTTGCATTTACACGTGTTGCCTTTAGATTCATTTCGCCTCCACTTTTAGTTAGCGATAGTGTCAACTGTATTATTTTTATAGCATTTTTACAGGATCTTGTCCCTTTATTACTTAATTGTATAATTTACATGCATGATTAGGTCTCTGTTGTCTTAATATTTGGTTTCGGCATTTAAAAATAGGTATAATAGATTAGCAAAATAATTATGAAATTTCAGAACATTGTAAATAAATTCTTATGCATACTTTTACCAACATTTCTATTTTTAAACCATTTTCTCTTATTTACTTAATACATGGATTTCCTTCAAAAATTCGTAACTAAATATCTTAGCATGGAAAAATCTTCTAAATTAAACCCCATCCCTAAAATTTTGCTTAGAACATAATATTAAAATTTTCATATCATTTCAAAATCATTATTGTGGCGTTTATAGCTAAACATCCTTAGTAAGGCTGTTAAAATTAAAAATATTCATTAAGCGTTATTTATTACTTATAAATGTTAGTCACATGATTAATTCTTTAATTAATTGCTTATGAATTATGGAATTAAATAAGAAAAAGTGTGAATAGGACAGGATAAATATTTGGGGAACATTTATTAACGTAATTCCATTTAGATTAAAATAAATAATGATTATCGTGATAAATATTTGAGTGAACATTTGCTTATCATGTTGCAACTTATATTTAAAGTAAAAGAAAGAATAAATATATAAGAATAAAGGGTTATAAGGGTCAATGACCCAATTATAGGGAAATAAACACGACCATTATATCTTATTCCATTCATTCATTTCCCTCGGAATAAAAACTTAAGCTTTAAAAACTTGTTAATGGTGGCAACGACATAAGAGAGAAAAGGAAGAAGAAGACGCGAAAAAGATAAGAAAACCAAACAAGGATAAAGATCGAGCTAATCCAAATTTTAGGTGAGTAATACATCACTCATTTTACTGTTTTCATAGTTGATTGAATACGGTTGTATTTAGTATGACTAAGATCATGTATGTTGAATGTTTATAAATGATAAATAATGCAATAATGAATAATTTCGGTTGTAATAGCTTTACTGGAGGATGCTTATCTATAATCCTCACTCTAATAATTTTGAAATGATACAAAAAAATTAGCATGGTACTCAAAGCAAAATTTTAGAGATGGATTTTAAATTTGAAAAATTTTCTCACCGAAATATTTAGCTATGAATTTTTGAAGGAAATCTATGTGCCAAATTAATAAGAGAAAATGGCTTAAAACAGAAATGTTGGTAAAAATGTGCAGAAGTATTTATCTACAAATTTCTGGAATTTTATAAGTATTTCCTGACAAAAAAATAGCTATGTCTGAAAGCTAGATTTAATGTCGAAACCATATATTAAGGTAAACCGAGACCTAATTATGTATCCAAATTATATGATTAAGTAATATGGGGATAAAATTTTACAAAAGCATTGTAAGAATAATATAAAGGATACTGTGACTAACTACAAATGGAGGCAGAATGAATCAGGATGCGACATGTATAAAGGAGAGTGGCAGGCATGTTTAGATGTCAAGCTTTAGTGCATGTAGCAGTGGTGAAGTCATAGATAGGAGTACATTTGTGGAAGGACTATATCAAAACCAAATGCTAAATGAACTAATAAAAGATTAAGTAAAATATAAGTACACTAGTTCATCACGTCTAATCTAAT
This sequence comes from Allium cepa, assembly GCA_030765085.1. NCBI lineage: Eukaryota > Viridiplantae > Streptophyta > Magnoliopsida > Asparagales > Amaryllidaceae > Allium > Allium cepa. The sequence goes on from CM060931.1 coordinate 466,912,293, forward strand.
ACCCTATTATGCTCTCTTAACACCCGATGTATTATCTCAACGGGTTTTCTTCATTGGATGGAGTAATTTTTTGGGTTGCTTGGTGGCCAATGATGTGCCCCTGCACAACGGATCAACCTCTTATTGACCAATCGGTCCAGACTTATGCGGTCCCATATTAGCAACCAAGTATGTGGCTCCAGCAATAATGTCGACTTCTTAAGGAAATGCCTCCCTCGGTCTGATGTGGGCTATGCCATTCGGTTTAGTGTCGACCTGATCGATACCAAACAGAACCAGTTTAGGACCTGGCTAGTTTAACTATGTGGAAGTTTGTATCTTTGTGCAAGCTTCCTACCTCTATCATTCCCTAATATTTGTTCTGGTTGGTTTCTAACAAAATTATCAATTTGATCTTTCTGGATCTGTGTTGGTGCCACTTTCTCCATACGTAAGGAATGTGTCCATCATCTACTTCTTAGTTAATGAATTAGCTTCCATATTCACCACCGTCATATGCACCTCTTCCTTGGTTAGATAGTTGATTGGTTGACTTACGTTAGATTTTGCTTTCTGTCCGCTTCCAAAAGCCAAATTCTCTACTTCAAATAGTGTCTTCTTGGATCGTTACTTTGTAGTCAACGACTTTAGGATCTGAACTGACCACTCAATGAAAGCATCAAAATATTTGCATCAAAAATTACCAAACACCTAGAATGGGGATCCGGTAAAGCCTGGATCCTGAGTGTGATTCTAGAGCTTGTTTCTAGAAGGTGGATCTTTATTAGCCAATATGTTAAGTTCTTACTCTAAATCAGATCACAAATCATAGGCATGTATACTAGAAAGAAGGAAGTAAAGTGAAGAAAAAGTAAATGCCATAGAATTTTATAGTGGTTCATCAATATTCAACATACATCCACTTTATATCTTTTGTTGTGATTTTTCAATTTACCATTGTTACAATTCTTGCTAATTCTCTTTGGATTGGTTACAACAATTGCAAATAGTTAATTCATTAGGTTGGAAAGATTTTGGATTATTTAGATCTTAAAAGAGATCGATCCAATCTCAGATGGTTGTAGCTCGACGGCGGATGTCATCGATTCAGGCCTATAGTGGTGTTTCTAAATGCTCACTTGATGTCTGGTATGCTCTAAGTGCTTTTTCGATCTGACCGGCAAGGTATATTGGCTCCTAGAAAATTCTCTTCATGTACAAGTGATGTTGGGGTAATTTATAAGTGTGAAATATTTTGTTCGGCATATGCTGTTCGATGTACTGTGTTTGGTAAATTCTGTTCGGCTAATTTTGTTTAGTTTTTAGCATATTTAGGTCTACCAGACCGTTTTCATGATTTTTCTTATGCGGTTGGTTATTTTTGTTCGATATGAATATGTTCTTTGCCTAACAAAATCATCAAGGTTTAACTAATTTCGGTATCTTCTTTATTTTAAGTCGAATTAAGAAAATTTTGGACCAATAGCTTGGTATTGTTATGTAGAATGCTCTAATGCCTTTGGATGTTCATTTGGATATAGTAGCACTCCAAGGTGAATCCAAATTAGTTTGGTAGAGGATTGATTTTTACACGACCGTGTCATTAAATCCGTACCTCGAACTAAAATGCGGTTTTGGACCAAGTGCAATTTCTAATCTTAAGCATATTTTCATTTTGGTCTATTTGGAGATTGGTTCAATTTTACCTCTAACAAATTAATCAACTTATCCCAAACTTGATTAGATTGTTTAAATACATTGTAAACAAAACTTGCGGTTGTCATTTTTATGTCATCTATCTCACTTACCTTCTTCATCTTTCTCTAACCTCAATGAAATCCATCTTCCAAACTGTATAAAAAGGAAAAATAGAAAAATAAAAGGATTGTTGTATTAAACTTGCTAAAAACTTCTCTAGCAATTAAAGAAATAATTCCAAAGTTCTAGGAACTTTCACTTTCAAATTTAATTGGAGATATATAAAATTTTGGGTTTTTGGTTTGATTTGTTGATTTATTAATTGAATAAGATGATTAATAACTCACTCATAATTATAGTATTTACTTTCACATTCACCTGATTTAAATTAGAATTATATGATTGATTTTATGAAAACAATCATTTTTCCATTATTGGTAGATTTTGGTGCGATTTGGATTGTTTGATTTGTTTGAATTTGAATTGAATGCTCTAAATGTTGTATGATTGTATGTTATCATATTTTTCTTGAACTGACTTATCTGGTCAAAATTTTGTATCAAAGAGTTTAAATTCGAATTTTTGAGCAGTTATTTGGCATTTTGACCCGGCTATATCTGAACTGATTGGATAAGTTAGACTTGACTGTCGTCAAGGCCAGTAAGCCCAAAGCGATGATTATGGAGTCCAGAAATCAAGTACGTATGATAATATGAAGCAAGGATTGAATAGAATTAAAAGATATGCTATATGGAATGTTCAAAGTATGGAATATAATTTAATCAAGTAAAGGGATCGGCTATATTCCCTCTCAACCAAAAGGATCGGTTTACTTCAGTCAAACAAGTGCAACTCAATGGAAAGAAATTGATATCTCAAGATCCAGAAGTCCAATGCATATAAAAATTTGAGAACAAGATGTAGGGATCCTAGGGAGTACACCGTAGGGATCGCATCCCAAAAGGAGCAAGCAAGAGGGATCGACCCTCTTCCCTCTAGAGGGATCGGCTAGAATTAGGATACACAACATGCTGCAGCAAGGTTTGATCAATAACTCAAGTTCTACTAATCCAATTGGCATGAAATTTGGAGGCTAGGTGTAGTACAACATGGAAAAGCTCTCATAGGGATCGCACCCCCAAACTCCTCCAAAATAGGGATAGGCCACTGCAACATCCCAAAATTTATCAATTTAAATTAATAATATATTTTAAACTTTTGGAATTTAATTTGAAAATAAATTGGAAGAAAAATCTAAAACAAATAAAAATAAGTGATAATATATATAAATAAATTCCAATTTTATTTTGAGTTTAAAATATAGAAATAATGAATGTTTTAAAAAGTCATTTAAATTTAAAATCTTATATATATGTATATTACAAATATGAGTAAAATTGAATACATACTGAAATTTAATTTAAAATTATTCAAGGTGAGTGTGAATATATAAATGGAAATGAGAGTTTATATTTCAAGTTGAAATTGAAATTTGAATTTAGATTTAAAATGACTACTTTAAAAATAAGTAGCATTTAAAATCATTAAGATGTAATATATGTAATGTAAATATAAGTTAAATTCTTTTAACATTGTACATATATAAATACAAACGAAAAAGGAATACATTTATTTATAAAGTGTATGTAATATAAAAATAAAGTTTATAAAATTTTCTTGTCTTGTAAAAGATCACAAATGTAAATAAAAATTCACATGGGAGATAGAGTAAGGTGATTAACAAAATCTAGAGCTTATGATTATCTTTTAACAAATGGCATGAAGACATCATTACTTAAAAAAAAAAATCAAACAAAAAATTTCAGAAAAACCTTTCAGCTTCCAAATTCAAATTTTTAAACCTCTAAATCTCTGAAGTTCAGTAACCCAAAAGATTTTGCAATCTTAACTCCAACACCCAAGCAAGAAAAAAAAGAGTTCAGAAAAAAATGAAACCGTCAAAACTCCTCTTCAATTCAATTCAAAAATTAAATCTGAACTATTTTTATTAAGCATCAAACTGTAGTGATACATTTCATCTCTCAGGTAAGTTTTGTTTTAAACATTATAGTTCATAAAATTATGATTTTTAAATCAAGTTTTAACAAAGAAAGTTCATAAAACTGCAGATTAGCTTGAACAGGGGGAGGCTTCAGGTTTTTGCTAATGCAATAGATTTCTGAAAATAAGTTAAAGGCAAGTAACCTCTTTTTTTTAATTTGAACTTGAAGTTATGATCTGTAATGGTGCAAGATTTAATACATTAACATTTAATCAATTGTAGGAAAAATTAAGTTCAAGGCTAAATTAGGTTTCTGGTTTCAAAATTGCAGATCTATTCTTTCTTAGTATAAAAAGAAATTCAAATTGTAAGTCAATTTGAGATTTTTTGTTATTAATGATTTAGTAAATAAATACAACAAGGAATTTAATACAATAATATCCAATCTGTTGTAGGAAGAATCAAGGTCAAAGCTTTAATCTACTTTTGTTTTTCTAGTTCCAGAAGAAGAAAAAAGACGCTCCTCAGTTCTATAAAAAAAAATCCTAACTGTAAGTAATTAAAAACTACTATTATTGATAAATTAAGTAAATAAACATAACAAGGAATAATCAAAGACCTAAAATTTTAATATGCAGATCTAAACTCCAAATTTAAAATAGGAAAGAAAGAAAGCTACAAGCTTTCATCTCCATTTTGAAAAACTGTCAAGAGCCTTTTGTCATCAGGGAAGAGGTGAGTAAACCCTTGATTTTTTCTATAAATTGTTGATTTTATGGATGCTGAATGATGCTAAAACCCTTGATTGTGAATAGATTGCTATGCTTGAGTTTTTCTTTACCTGAAAATGTGATTTCTTCGTTCTATTTTTTTTCTTCTGATTCTTGTAACACTATGGTTTACAGTGTAAACCATGCCAAATCCAGAAACTCTCCCCTTATTCCTTCTGAAACTAAATTGTAACAAGTTGGAGTTTTGTTTTTAAAACTTGCACCATGTTTCAGAAACAAATCAAAGCAAGTTTGTAGTTTTTTTCTGGAAACTGAGTATATTCAAGTATCAGGTTTAACAAAGTAACCCATTTTAAAATCCCAATCTTCTCTCCCTCATTTCTTCTGAAAGTAAATTGAAAACAAGTTGGAGTTTTTGTTCAAACTTGTACTATGTTTTTCAGTAATAAATCAAAGCAAGTTTTGAAATTTTCTTTTACTGGAAACTATGGAAAACACAGTTACCCTAAACTTTGGTTTGCAGGGTAACCCACATCAAAAATCTAGTCTCTCTCTCCATCTTTACTTCTGAAAATGATTATAAACAAGCTAAAAAATATTGTTTAACCCTGCACTGTGTGTCAGTAATGAATTAAAACAAGTATATACATTTCTTTCTTCCTGGAAACAATGAAACACAGTCACAATTCAAAATTTGTAGAATTTCGAACTTCACGAATTTTAATTTCAGTGATATCATTTGAATCCCCTCTAAAAATAATGATTTTTGAAACAAAAATCCAAATTTTTTATTAGCTTTTCACTGGAATATTTGGGATGATCTGGAAAATGAAGTTTTATCAAATTCTAGTGATCTAAGAACTTTTAGGCCTCGAGTTCGTTGTGGCAGCAAGATTTAATGTTAGAAATCATCGGAAAAATACTAGATAAATTTATTAATCATTGGATCTGGGATTCGTGATCAAAGTAGGGTTTAAGAACCCATTTCTGGTCATGACCGAAATGATGGTGCTGCGCCATCTAGGGGTGATCGGACTGCGTAGCTATGGTGCAAATCGATGCGTCGTACGATGATGGAGCTTGGGTCCAAATTTGGTGACCGATAATGGTCGAAGGAGGTGGCGCGAGACGTTTTACTGATGGTGGTTCTGATGGGTTTTAGGTCAAAGTATCGCGATTCTCGTTTTCAGATCTTTTCCAAATTCTGGGTGTTTGTGGCATCTTGGGCAATGGTGGTCGACTCGTGGATGGCCGCAGCTCCGAACAACGGTGGTGGAATTAGCCATGCACGTGCACGTAGGGGGTTGTGGTGTTAGTGTGATTGGGTTGGGGAAGAAGGGAAGTAACTCAAAGAGCAACGCAGGGGATTGAGGGGAAAACTCGAAGTCATGCTCGCGTTGTTTGGGGGTTGTATCGGGTCGATTTTAACACTTAAACAAATTTTGAAAAAAAAATGTCACTCGGGTCTAATTGGGAAAAACTCGAAGCTGGGGTTGTTTTCCTCGGGTACAACTCGAGTAAGCCTCGGGTTGGCTATGAAACAACAGAAAATCCAGTTTTACTAAATTTTGAAATCCACTCTTTCTAAATTAATGATAACTATAAATGGAATTTCAGGTAAATGGTATTGAATCAATTATTTAAAATTTATGAAGTTCAAAGATATTTTCAAATCTCATATTTTCTTTTAAATAAAAGTTTTTTTAGAAATTTAATTTAATAAACATTTAAAGGCAAAGCAAATATCCAAATGTTAACTTAAAACCAAATTTATTCAAAAGGTGAAATAGTATTAACAATTAATGTTTTGTAATGATTTTATAATTAATAATTAATTAATTAAAGAATAGTCAAATAATAAAAGTAATTAAACTTAATTAGTTAACCACTAAGAATTAATAATTAAACTAATAAATTAAAGATTAATTAATTAAGCCAATTAAGATTAAATTAATCCATAATTATGTAAAATTAAACATTGAATTAAAATAATTAATAAAGATAATTAAACGGTTAATTCACTTTAATCACAATTACCTTTATCAAAGATGATTGACCATCATCAAATATTCTGTACTAGATTGATATTTCTGTTGTGAAATTGTGATTGCTTTGTGATGAATGTGATTTGTGATCTGTTCCTATATGTATGTGAAAACCCTTTTTGCCCATAAAACGGCATTTAAACTTCGATGCGACAGGGAGTCGGATTTCAGTTTGTTTTCCGAAACCCACATCGAGCCTTGAATGTGAATCCTTGTAATAGATACACCCACATGTTTTAAAATTTAGCGCTCACCATTCGGATTAGCCGGGAGAGGACCTTTGTGTCATATAACCCATTTCGAATAGTGATTCGACAAAATAGGTAGCATTTGAAGATGGTGGTGAAGGCCGGGTGTCTTCGAAAACGATAGGATAACTAATCGATTGTCTCTGCACCGAGTAGCTACGGTATAGAGATTCCCTAAGTGATGGGAAGTCCGATTGGGATTGTGGATGCCCAGATTTGCAAGGTCTTCTTTCTTTATAGGATGAAGTGCCTTCGGTTCTGTTCGAACCCGAAACAGACTTGTATGGTCGTGTGTCTGACACTACACTTTGAGATATAAAGCCGATTTCTTTCAAATACATATCTGTTGGTGGCAGAGAATTTTTTCTCTTAGCTTAACACCCTTCTCTGAGACGTACAAGCTCAGAGGTTATGTGGTTAAAGGTTATCAGCGATTGTGACGCCCCACCTCTATACCCACGCTAACCAAGGACACTACGGGGTAATGCCATCAACTAGCGCGGAGAATAAGGATGTTGAGGAGCGACAATCTGTATAATTGCTTTGTGCGAGTACCGATATGCCAGATAAAAATATAAATTTTCATCTCAAGAGGAAATCCGACATACCGACACAAACTCAAAGCTACTACACAGTAGCTATATGTAATCTTCGGAAACAAATATAGAAACATCATAACACAAATCAGTCACAGAAGTTCATATCTCAAAGGCGGAAACAGATATGAATATTACACATAAAAGTGTATATCAGAGTAGTGGTCTAACGAGATCCACAATATCACAAAAGAATAGATACAAGTGCTAGACAAAAATATGTATGCATCAAGGAGTCTAAATCTCAAATGTATACAACAAAGAACTACTAGTCTAAGTAGTTAGCCAAAAGTCAGATGATGGTCCGATAAGGAGTCAATAATATCTCGGTCAGACCCGGGTATTATTTAAGAAGAAAATAATAAACGGATCAGTCTAGCTATAAATATCAGATAAAATGAGATAGGATAATAGATGTCATTAAAACGTATGATAACAAATATGTCATACTGTAAAAAGTATACATTAACTAGTAACAAAAATCATACAATATCATAGGAAATCTCAAAGCACTAAAAGAATGTCATATTATTTATTATATTCATCAAACCACAAATGTTGACGATCATATCAATGCCAATCGAAAAGTTAGTGAAACACAAATTCACCAATGCACAAAAATTGATAAATCTTATCAATACAAATCACGACAAATTGGTGAAACACAAAGTCTAGAAATCATCAATAGAAATCCAGAAATCACAAAAAAAAGGGGAAAGAGGCCTATCACTAGAACGGGGCATGAAAACTCACCAACACGTGTATCACAAAACGGAAAGCCATTCCATGGTTGCTAACCATTAATTTTGAGCTGAGGCTCCACTAAAACGGCCCGAAGACCATGAGCCGAAGCTCCACTAAAAGGGCCCGAAGAACATGAGCCGAAGCTCCACTAAAACGGCCCGAAGACCATGGGTTGCTACCCCACCAAGCCGAAGCTCCACAAAAAACGGGGTTTTGTCTCCCTCGCAGACAAAGAGACATCGCACATTGCTAGTCTAAATCATAAAATGATCATCATTGATCGATAAGTGTAAATTACACTAAGCTAGTAAATAAATGAGTTTAGCTTCATGTCCCATAACCACTAGCTTAACTTAATTATTTACGAACAAATTATAGACTTCCACTCGAGGTTAAGTGTGAATTACACTAAGTTAGTAAATATATGAGTTTAGCTTCATGTCCCATAACCACTAGCTTAACTTAAATATTTAGGAACAGATTGTAGATTTCCACTCGAAAATTGTCACAAGAGATTCAATCGAATAAGTCCAAGAATTAACCGATGAAGTAAACACAAGTATTTCATACCACTTGTTTTACTACGCCGTTTAATTAGATTTCTCATACGAGTGAGGTAAAGGTTTGGATATACTAATAGTTTGGAAAACGGTTTTATAAACGAACTTTGTATTAAAAATAGAGTTGAAATCATTTTGATGAAAGGATTTGAATATTTACTACCGGTACAGAAACCTTTGCATTTTAAAGTAACTAACCATAGAAATGTTTGTAGAAACAATCAATCACCAAAAATTCACATACGTAGACGTGAATTAAATCCAAAGAAATCGATACCAAATCCATCAAAATTGGTATTCCCAAAAATCCAGAGATAGATGTCATCAAAGTCAACAATAAGTGATAACAACTAACTGGATCAACAAAAATCGATTAAAATTGGATATCCACTGAAAAATAGCAAAAATAGGCAAAACTGCACATTTCAGACGTCTGAAATTCAAACCAGACGTCTGCCAGACGTCTGGTTGGATTTCCAGACGTTTGGATTTCTTCTCTGCCTTTTTACGTTTTCCAAGGACCAATTCCAGACGTCTGGATTTTTCAACCAGACGTCTGAATTTGAAACCAGACGTCTGAAATTGAAACCAGACGTTTGAAATTTCCTGGTAGGCAAAAATCAGCCAAGCCCAAAAAGGGCGAAAATCCAAACCGGAAGCGATCGGACGAGCGACGAAGACTAGGGATTTATGCCAAGCGACAACCCAGCCTTACAAGCTCTTCGATACACCACCAAAGCAAGTCCAAACATCCAAGATAGGATTTTTAAAGAATTGACCTCAAAACACCAAAAATTGGAATATTCATAAAACCAATTAAAATCAAAAGCAAATGAACATGAATTGATGTTAGAAATTCATACCTGACAACAAAAATAGATATAGACATAGATGTGAGATAAAAATCTCACCTTTAAACCCAAAACAAATGAAGAAGAAGCTATAGAGCAATGGCAAGGACAATCACTCTTCAATTCCAACCCAAAGAGCTTGAATCTAAGCTTAAAAGAGAAACATTTCCTAAATTAGGTTTAGGAATTTCTGAAATTGAAGAGGAATAGAGATGGAGAAGATGAAGAGAAGACTTACTAAAGCTTCTTCTTTTGAGTTTGGAGCTAGAATTTGTATTGCAAAGGAAACTAGGGTTTTGAATTTTAATTTCCCATTCCTCTCTCCATTGTTGCTAAAGCTTGAGTATTAGGAAATAGAAGTAAAGTAATGAAGAGATGAGGGGTGAAGTTTGGGTCTAATGAGCTGAAACAAAACCAAAGCCCTAAGTGAAAAAGTAGTAAAATTCTACTATCTCCAAACATATCGAAGTTTATACTCAAAAAGATCGCAAACATCATTTTGAACTCAATGTGGGTGGTCTCGAGTCCTAATCCGACTGTTTGCAAAAGGTAGCTTTTCGGACTAAAATTCGACTAATGATGAAATATTTAAATAGAATATTTAAAAACTCAATCGTAAAATATGCGGGTTGTTACAGACTCCCCTCCTTAAAGAAATTGCGTCCACGCAATATTTAAGAAGGAAATAAAAGTAACAACCATAAAAGCATATCAACACAAAAGAAATTTGAAACCAGAAGTTCACCTCAAAGAGCACGAGAAAGTAAGTCCGGATGTGTTCGCTCGATGAATTCTCTGGATTCCCAAGAACAATGCTTAGGATTTGAGGACCACTGAACTTTCACAAGAGTAACATCTTTATTTCAAAGGCCTTTAATCTCCGAAGCAATAATACGAATAGGATGTTGCTCATAAGTCAAATTAGGTGAAACCTCAATTTCTTCAACAATACCGGGCTCAAGAATAGAATCGGAATTTCGAAGGCATTTCCGTAATTGGGAAACGTGAAACACGTCCTGAATAGCAGAAAACTGAGCCGGTAATAAAAGGCGATAAGCCACGGAACCGATACGTTCGGTGAGAGGAAATGGACCAATATATCGTGGTGCTAACTTTCTCGATCGACTGAAACGCATAACACCCTTCATAGGTGAAACACGAACAAACACAAAATCTCCCACAGAAAATTCTAACTTCCTTCTTCGGTTATTGGCATAGGATTTTTGCCTACTCTGAGCTTCTTTCATCCTATGACGAATAAGGTCAATCTTTTCTGTGGAATCACGAATACAATATGGACCTAAAACCAGCTTCTCACCGGACTTAAGTCAACAAGAAGGAAATTGGCATGGCCTTTCGTAGAGTGCCTTGAAAGGTGCCATACCAATACTAGATTGGAAGCCATTATTATAGAAAAACTCAACAAGAGAAATATGATCTTTCCAACTTCCACCAAAATCAAGAACGCATGCCCGAAGAAGATCTTCAAGAGTTTGATTCACACGCTCGGTTTGTCCATTGGACTGGGGGTGATAAGCGGTGCTAAAATTAAGCTTCATTCCCAAAGCTTTTTGAAGACTCTTCCAAAATCCACTAGTAAACAATGGATCATGATCGCTAATAATAGAAGTAGGAACTCCATGCAATTTAACAATTTCTTTGATAAAGAGCTTTGCCAAAAGAGGAACGGTCCGATTGGACCGAACGGGAATAAAATGGGCGGATTTAGTAAGTCTATCAACTATCACCCATAAGCTATTATGACCCGAACTAGAACGGGGAAAGCCGTCAATAAAATCCATGGAATTTGGTCCCACTTCCAAATTGGAATGTCTAAAGGTTGCAACAACCCACCTGGCCTTTGATGCTCGGCCCTGAAAAGTTGGCAAGTCATGCAACGCTTAACAAAGTTAGCAATATCAAATTTCATTCCCTCTCAATAATAAATTCGCTTCATATCCGCGTACATTTTACTACTACCTGGATGAATGGTAAATTTAGAACGAAGGGAATCTTCTAAAATATCTTTGCGAAGATCACTAATATTTGGCACGTTCTACCAAATTTTGGAATACCACCACGAGAATCAATATTAAAGTCTTTCAAACTTTCAATACCAATTTTATCCCTAGAACTTTAGCTAAGAAGAGCCAATTCGGGATCTAGCTTTTGAGCTTCAAGAATGCGGTCTAAAAGAGAAGGATGAGCCTCAAGGCTACATAAAGCAAGAGATGAACATAAATCGGACACACGATCTCGAATCTCACAAGTGGATAAAGTCTCAAGATCATTCCTTTCGGATATCATCATAGAAACAACCGCTTGTTGCTTTCGGCTAAGGGCGTCGGCAACACGATTTCCCTTTTCGGGAGTATAAAGAATATCAAGATCATAAGATGCAAGGAACTCAAGCCAACATTAAGTTCCTTATGAGAAAATAAACGTTTCAAAGATTTATGATCGAAGTGGAGAACGAATTTCTTCTCCAAAAATAAATGATGATGCCAAACTCTAAAATTCGACAACAATAGCCGCGAGCACTAGATCATGAGTGGCATAACTAGTCTCGATCGGCTTTAATTGTATAGAAGCATAAATGATGGAACATTCTCATTCGCAAGAGAACGGAACCCAAACCAATACAACTAGCATCGGTAGAAACAGTGAAATCTTGGTTCCCCTTCGGGAATCACAAGAATAAGAGTACCGAAAAAGAGTTCTTTTAAATAATCTTCTTTCCCGAAAAGCTAAAACTTTCAAAATCACAAGTATCTTTATATAACAATCTTTCTAGGAAAATTTACTTTTTATAAGTCAATTTATTGTGTCAGATTGTCTCATCAAAGCATTTAGGAAATTCCTATCGATAACGTTGATCAAGCGCATCGACCAGAATTTTCAAAGCACTCAATGGGCAATACAATCACCAAATCATCTTCTATATGACAAAAATGTCTCTTAAAAAGTTTTAAGAATATTCTTTGTACGCTTTAAGAACAAAATCTAATTATACTTATAAATAAATCGTATGAAAAAGATTTGCAAATTTTAAATTGCTGTTTTCATCCATAATCAATAAATACAAGAATGGTCCCATCGAAATATTCATACAATACTCGATTTATAAAATGGACGAAATAAGCTGGACAACTGAATGACATAATAAGTCATTCATAAGAATCATAACGAGTGCGGAATGCGGTAAGTGGAATGCTAACTTCCGCGACTCGTAGCAAATGAAAACCGATGGCAAGGTCGAGCTGAAAAGACCTTAACACCACTCAAAAGATTGCTTAGGTGATAATCCTAAGACAAGCTCAAAAATACCGAAAAATTCACAACTACCCAAATGAGAGAAATAACACTTTACCCAACATGTGGGCTTAAAGAATAAAATGATGTCATTAAATTGGAATAGAAACCATTTAGAAAAATAGAAATCTGCATAACAGATTGAAAATGTCGAGGATGAATAGTCCACTTGGAAAATAGGATATGGGCTTCATAATGATTAAGCCAATCCTTTGACAAAAAAATCAATTCCGAAACCTACGTAAAAAAAATATCGGCTCGGAAAGAAAAATCACATAAAATAATCTCGACATCAATTCAAGCAAATTGAGCGTTGCGGATCCACCAATTCGGATTCACAATTCTCAAATAAGTCAACAAGCCTCCAAAAAAAGGTGTTTTAAAGAAAAGAAACCAACAAGTTCTTTTGATATAAAATATGAGGAGATGAACCCATATCAAAAAGAACTCAAATAGGAAGATCGCCAAATAAAACAATGCCATCAAGGATTGAATGAAAAATACCTTGACCAAGAGAAGAGTTGTTCAGCTCCCTCTCTCTTGCTTTGAAGTTTGGGACATGAAGACATATAATGGTCCGCACCTTTGCAATAGCGGCAAGAGATAGGTCTAGGACACTTATTTATATAATGGTCCTTAGAATTACAATTGTAGCATCCTCCACGATTAGGGATTGGAGTCTTTGCTACTAAAGTAGATTGCTTCACTTTCTTATTGGGATTAGGGCTCTTGAACTTAATATGCCTCTTCATATTATTGTTGAACTTCTGTTTGGCACCGACAACTTCAACATCGCTTTCTTTATCGGCCTCTTTAAGTCGAAGAGCGATATCAATAAGCCGATCGAAAGAAACTTCTAGTTTCAGAAGAAAAGGCTTTTTGAGATTCTTATTCAAGCCATAGACGAATCTCTGATTTTTTTTCAATGGGGTATTAATATACTCGACCCCATACTTAGAGAGAGATTCGAAAGATGCGACGTAATCCGTCAGAGAAGATTCACCTTGAATAAGGTCAATGAAACGCCGGGCCAAAGTCACTTTTTCAGCTTCCGGCACAAATTTTAATTCGAATCTTTCCCAGAATATCTCCTAAGTAAGATCCGCTTCAATGATTTCAGAAACCAAAAGCTCGTACCAATCTAATGCTCTTTCTCGGAGCATGCTATAAGCCACTTGGACTCGATGGAGGTCGATAAGATTCATGCGAGTAAAGATGCGATCGCATGATTTGAGCCAAGCTTGGATTTCTATAACACTCTCGGATCCCTTGAATGGCCTTCCACCTAAATCGGTATAATCTCTGCACAAGCGTGCAAAACCATATCTAGGATGAGTAGGCTTTGGGATGGGTCCGGCTGTTTGAGCATTCTTTACTAGATCAAGAAGTTGTTGGGCAGACATAAATACTCCATCCTGGGGAGTAGCACTAGATTGTTTGGCACTGGGACAATTTGATCTAACCATTTCTCTTCTTTAAGAAAGAAAGAAGAAGAAAAGTTATTCTCAAAATAAATATCAAGCCATCTTGATAGATAAAACAAGGAATCATAAAGAAAAATAGGATGAATCGGTACGAAGATTCGAATAAAATCCTAAAGCACGAATCCTAAGAAAGACTTAGGACAATGATCCTTGCTAGATTATTCTACATTGTTCCGAAGTTTGGCTCTGATACCAAGCTGTGATGCCCCACCTCTATACCCACGCTAGCCAAGGACACTACGGGGTAATGCCGTCAACTAGTGTGGAAAATAAGGCTGCTGAGGAGAGACCATCTGTATAATTGCTTTGTGCGAGTACCGATATGCCAGATAAAAATATAAATTTTCATCTCAAGAGGAAATCCGACATACCAACACAAACTCAAAGCTACTACACAGTGGCTATATGTAATCTTCGGAAACAAATATAGAAACATCATAACACAAATCAGTCACAGAAGTTCAATCTCAAAGACGGAAACAGATATGAATATTACACATAAAAGTGTATATCATAGTAGTGGTCTAACGAGATCCACAATATCACAAAAGAATAGATACAAGTGCTAGACAAAAATATGTATGCATTAAGGAGTCTAAATCTCAAATGTATACAACAAAGAACTACTAGTCTAAGTAGTTAGCCAAAAGTCAGATGATGGTCCGATAAGGAGTCAATAATATCTCGGTCAGACCCGAGTATTATTTAAGAAGAAAATAATAAACGGATCAGTCTAGCTATAAATATCAGATAAAATGAGATAGGATAATAGATGTCATTAAAACGTATGATAACAAAAATGTCATACTGTAAAAAGTATACATTAACTAGTAACAAAAATCATACAATATCATAGGAAATCTCAAAGCACTAAAAGAATGTCATATTCTTTATTATATTCACCAAACCACAAATGTTGACGATCATATCAATGCCAATCGAAAAGTTAGTGAAACACAAATTCACCAATGCAAAAAAATTGATAAATCTTATCAATACAAATCACGAAAAATTGGTGAAACACAAAGTCTAGAAATCATCAATAGAAATCCAGAAATCACAAAAAAAGGAGAAAGAGGCTTATCACTAGAACGGGGCATGAAAACTCACCAACACGTGTATCACAAAACGAAAAGTTATTCCATGGTTGCTAACCATTAATTTTGAGCCGAGGCTCCACTAAAACGGCCCGAAGACCATGAGCCGAAGCTCCACTAAAAGGGCCCGAAGAACATGAGCAGAAGCTCCACTAAAACGGCCCGAAGACCATGGGTCGCTACCCCACCAAGCCGAAGCTCCACAAAAAACGGGGTTTAGTCTCCCTCGCAGACAAAGGGACATCGCACATTGCTAGTCTAAATCATAAAATGATCATCATTGATCGATAAGTGTAAATTACACTAAGCTAGTAAATAAATGAGTTTAGCTTCATGTCCCATAACCACTAGCTTAACTTAATTATTTACGAACAAATTATAGACTTCCGCTCGAGGTTAAGTGTAAATTACACTAAGCTAGTAAATATATGAGTTTAGCTTCACGTCCCATAACCACTAGCTTAACTTAAATATTTACGAACAGATTGTAGATTTCCACTCGAAAATTGTCACAAGAGATTCAATCGAATAAGTCCAAGAATTAACCGACGAAGTAAACACAAGCATTTCATACCACTTATTTTACTACGCCGTTTAATTAGATTTCTCATACGAGTGAGGTAAAGGTTTGGATATACTAATAGTTTGGAAAACGGTTTTATAAACGAACTTTGTATTAAAAATATAGTTGAAATCATTTTGGAAGCTTTTGAATCTCTAGGTGCTTAGATTTGGATGTTCGCTACCACTCTATTTTCTTGAAGATTTTTGGCATATGATCTCTTGTTGTTCTATTATGATGTCCTATTTGAAGTTGTGATTCATGTATTATTATACTCTTATGTTGTAACATATATTATTATGATGTTGTATCTGTGATGTAATGCATGATGTTCATTTTATTTCCGTTGTTTCATGTTCATCTAATGTTGTTATAAGCTCCATCTGACTAGAGTTCGATGTTTGAATCTTTAGCAGTCGAATCCAATTGAGGTATTTGATGTCAATTTTCGAACGTTGGATTTCGGGACGTGACATGTGGTATCAGAACTAAAGGTTGAGTAAGAACTTTAGCTACGGAGTATAACATATTAGATGGCTCATTAGAGAAAGGGTGAAGTATACCCTAGAATGAGTATAATTGAGATCAATACCTCAAATTTTCCTAGTCTGTTTCCTTTAACTGCTGATATTCCTTAAGATATCTCGTCCGAATATCTAAATCAATTTTCTTACTAATTACAGATAGTAAGGATGAGCGGACGGAGAGGAAGAGCTGGGGGTGAGGAAATGCCATAGCACCTAGCCAAGTTCTCCTACAGCAGAAGCAGCTTTACCTACTCAGCATCAGCCAAATCTGGCTGATTTATATAAGAGCTTCTCAAGGCTTGGTGGTAAGCCGTTCACCAGCAAGGAGTCGATTATTAAGGCCCAAGCATGGATTAAATCATGTGAGAAAATCTTTAAAGGGCTTAAGTTGCAAGATGATCAGATGCGTCGTACAGCTTCTTGGCAACTTCAAGATGAAGCTTTAGCATGGTGGGAGACAGTCACCACTGATGAGCCTGAAGACGAGTTTACTTGGGGAAGATTCAAAGAAGTATTTGAGAAGCGCTACATGCCATCAGCTGGGATTTCTCGTATGTACCAGGAATTCATAGACTTAAAGCAAGGGAGTTTTTCATTCAAGGAGTATCTTAACAAATTCAATGAATTGTCTCGCTTCGGTCCAGAATTAGTGAACACACCTTTGAAGAAGAACGAGAGGTTCATTCGTGGGATGAATAAGAAGTTCCATGAAAGGATGACTGACCACGTCAAAGAATCCTTCTCAGATTTGGTTAATATGGGATACTGTTATGCTACACTTGATATGCAAGGAGCCCTGGTGGAGAAAGGGAATTCGAGAAATCAGAATTGGAAGAAGAGGAAATTTAGAGGCAAGAAACCATGGCACGGTAAGGAGAAAAAGAAGAGCAATCATGGAAGCACGGCAGAGAATGTCACTTGCTGTAATTGTCTAGAAAAAGGCCACTACTCAAACAGCTGCAAGAAGCCAAAGAGAAATCAATCCGCTCAAGAAAAGCCTAGGAAATGCTATTATTGTCAGAAAGTGGGACATGAAGTTAAAGACTGCCCAGTTATGAAGCAAGCTCAGACAGCCAAAGTGTACTCAGTCAAAGACAAGCCCGCATCTTCCAAAGCAGAAAAGGGGAAGGGAGTCCTGGAAGGAAATCTCACCATTTATGATAGCACCGTTACTGTTCTTTTTGACACGGGCGCTACACATAGTTTTATCTCTCAGCATGAATCTTGAACCTGATTTTGTTGATAAGCCTATATGCGTAAGGAATCCAGTGGGAGGTCCCACAAATCTTTGTCTTCGATGTAGAGATGTTCCTATCTCATATTATCCCTACCCATTCCCTATTGGTCTCTTTGTTCTTGATTTCAATGAGTTTGAAGTCTTACTCGGAATGGATTGGCTAGCAAAATATGAAGCCAAGTTGGATTGCAATAATCGATTAATTTCAATCAAAACCGAATTTGGAGATTTCATCGAGATTTCTTGTGAGGACCCTAGTCCTAAAAGAGAAGGGTTGATGGATAATTTGGGTTATCCTGAACCCAATCTGGAGTCCATTCCTATTGTTAGAGATTTTCCAGATGCATTTGAAGAAGTGAAATCTCTACCTTCACGCCGAGAAATAAAATTCAGAATAGACCTTGTACCCAATGCTCGTCCTGTCGTTCATGCAAGTCGCAGGATGGCACACAGGGAAAGAGTTGAATTAGTCGAGAAAACCAGGGATTTACTAGAGAAAGGGTTGATTTGACCCAGTGTTTCTGAATGGGGCTCAGCCGTCGTATTTTGTGCTAAATCGGACGGATCTTTGAGATTGTGTGTAGATTACCGCGATCTCAATAAGCAGACTCTCAATAATAAATTTCCACTACCCAGAATTGATGATTTATTTGATCAGTTGCACGGCGCTTGTTTCTTTTCGAAGATGGATTTAGCCCAAGGATTCCATCAACTACGAATCGCCGAAGACTGTGTTCATTTGACAGCTTTCAGGGGTCCCAATATGTTCTACGAATGGTTAGTCATGCCTTTCGGGCTAACCAATGCCCTAGCATACTTTGTAGATCTTATGACTCGTGTATTTCGGGATGTATTGAATAATTTTATGCTCGTATTTATTGATGATATTTTGGTCTATTCCAAGACCGAAGAGGAGCATGCCGAGCACCTTAAAATCGTTTTGGAGATATTGAGGATAAATATTCTATATGCAAAGTTTTCCAAATGTCATTTCTGGGTCAAAGAAGTCAAATTTCTTGGCCATATTGTTAATGAAGAAGGGATTTCTGTTGATCCTAGCAAAATTTCCGCCATTCTTGATTGGAGGAAACCTACTACCACAAAGGAAGTCTGAAGCTTTTCGGGTTTAGCAGGTTATTATCGGAAGTTTGTTCAGGATTTTTCGAAGTTAGCTAGTCCATTGACCAAGCTAACGATGAAGAATGCAAAGTTCAATTGGACTCCAAAATGTGATGAAACTTTTGAGGGGTTGAAGAAGAGATTAACCACCGCTCCTGTTCTCGCTATTATCAACGGGAATCAGGGTTTATTCGTTTACACCGATGCTTGCGGTGAAGGCTTGGGTGCAGTATTGATGCAGAATGGGAAGGTGGTTGCCTATGCGAGTAGACAATTACGTCTTCATGAAAGAAATTATCCAATCCATGATTTGGAGCTTCTAGCTGTTATCTTCGCTTTAAAAATATGGTGACATTATCTTCTGGGTAAGAATCCTTTCAGCTTTCTTAACAATCTACGAATTTAATTTAATTTAACATAACAAATGTACTTATTGAACTCTCTTTATTTCTAGGTGAAAAATTTGAATTATTCACCGACCACAAATCTTTGAAATATCTCTTCACCCAAAAAGATCTGAATTTGCGACAACAACGTTGGTTGGAATTTCTGGCATCTTATGACCTAGATATTCTATATACACCTGGAAAAGCCAATGTAGTTGCCGACGTCTTGAGTAGAAAGCATGCTATTTTTGCTCACCTTGTCATTGCTCCTACTCTTCTTGAGAAAGTCGCCAGCCAACAAAAAGAAGATGAGTTCCTACATCAAATTTATGGGAAAGTGCGTCGTGGTGAAAATACTAGTTTTGAAGTCGACGACAATAAAGTTATAAGATTGAAAGGAAGAATCTGTGTCCCTAACATCCCAGATTTGAAACGTGAAGTTTTGGACGAATTCCACAAGTCTAAGCTTTGCATCCATCCAGGAGTTAACAAGATGTATAGAGATATCAAAAGAACTTTCTGGTGGAAGACGATGAAAAGGGACATATCTATATATGTGAGTCGCTGTGCTACTTGCCAACAAATCAAAAGCGATCAAAAGAAAAAGGTGGGTTTACTTCAGCCTTTAGAAGTACCCAAGTGGAAATGGGACCAGGTTTCGATGGATTTCATCGACGGTTTGCCTCGTACTCGGAAAGGCAATGAAGCAATTTGGGTCACCGTTTGACTAAGACCGCCCACTTCTTGCCAGTGAAATCTTCCCGCACGGCTGCAAGTTTAGTCGAATTGTATGTGAAAGAAATTGTCCGTCTCCATGGCATTCCTAGCAGCATAGTGAGTGATCGTGATCAAATCTTCACTAGTAGATTTTGGGAGGCGTTTCAAGACGCATTGGGAACGAAACTGAATTTCAGCACTACCTATCACCCACAATCTGATGGGCAGACTGAGAGGATCAACCGAATCTTGGAGGACTTATTGCGTGCTTGTATACTTGATTTTGGTGGTTCTTAGGAAGACCATTTACATCTGGTCGAGTTCTCTTATAACAATAACTATCAGGCCAGTATTGAGATGGCTCCTTTTGAGGCTTTATATGACCGTCCGTGTCGATCACCGGCATGCTAGATCGAGGTAGGTGATAGACTCGTTCTTGGACCGGATATGATTAAAGAAGCCACAGAGAAAGTTGATTTTATACGGAAGAAATTAAGGACGGCTTAGAGTCGTCAAAAGAGTTATTATGATCGTAGAAGACGGGATTTGGAATTCCAGATTGGGGACTCTGTCTTTCTTAAAGTATCTCCTATGCGAGGCGTATTGAGGTTTGGGAAGACCGATAAGCTAGCACCACGGTATATTGGTCCTTTTCCTATTCTAGAGAGGATTGGTTCTCTAGCCTATCGAGTGCAGTTGCCTCGCTGGTTATCTGGTGTGCAGATGTATTCCACATGTCTAACCTTCGAAAGTATGTGCACGATCCGGATAGTATTATTGAAGAAGCTGCCCAACAGGATCTCGAAATCACTCCTAATCTAACAGTCAAAAGAGAACCAATAAAGATTGTGGATCGAGAAGAGAAGCAATTGAGGAACAAAGTTGTGAAGCTAGTTAAAGTTCAGTGGAGTGGCGATCCAAAGGACTGCACTTGGGAAACTGAATATAATATGCAGAAATCATATCCCAATTGTAGAGTGGATATCTCGGCTTAAGCCGGTAAGCCATTTCTTATTCTTTCTGAATTCGTATATTCTTTGTTTGTTTTTCTCTCTCTTTCAATTTCGAGGATGAAATTTTCTTAAAGGGGGAATATCTGTACCATCCCAAAATTTATCAATTTAAATTAATAATATATTTTAAACTTTTGGAATTTAATTTGAAAATAAATTGGAAGAAAAATTTAAAACAAATAAAAATAAGTGATAATAATATATAAATAAATTCCAATTTCATTTTGAGTTTAAAATATTGAAATAATGAATGTTTTAAAATGTCATTTAAATTTAAAATCTTATATATATGTATATTACGAATATGAGTAAAATTGAATACATATTGAAATTTAATTTAAAATTATTCAAGGTGAGTGTGAATATATAAATGGACATGAGAGTTTATATTTCAAGTTGAAATTGAAATTTGAATTTAGATTTATAAAAAAAATCCTAACTGTAAGTAATTAAAAACTACTGTTATTGATAAATTAAGTAAATAAACATAACAAGGAATAATCAAAGACCTGATATTTTAATTTGCAGATCTAAACTCCAAATTTAAAATAGGAAAGAAAGAAAGTTACAGGCTTTCATCTCTATTTTGAAAAACTGTCAAGAGCTTTTTGTCATCAGGGAAGAGCTGATTAAACCCTTGATTTTTTTCTATAAATTGTTGATTTTATGGATGATGAATGATGCTAAAACCCTTGCTTGTGAATGGATTGCTGTGCTTAAGTTTTTCTTTGCCTGAAAATGTGATTTCTTCCTTCTGTTTTTTTTCTTCTGATTCCTGTAACACAATGGTTTACAGTGTAAACCATGCCAAAGCCAGAAACTCTCCCCTTATTCCTTTTGAAAATAAATTGTAAGAAGTTGGAGTTTTGTGTTTAAAACTTGCACCATGTTTCAGAAACAAATCAAAGCAAGTTTGTAGTTTTTCATGGAAATTGAGTATATTCAAGTATCAGGTTTAACAAAGTAAGCCATTTTAAAATCCCAATCTTCTCTCCTTTATTTCTTCTGAAAGTAAATTGAAAACAAGTTGGAATTTTTGTTCAAACTTGTACTATGTTTTTCAGTAATAAATCAAAGCAAGTTTTGAAATTTTCTTTTACTGGAAACTATGGAAAACACAGTTACCCCTAAACTTTGGTTTGCAAGGTAACCCACATCAAAAATCTAGTCTCTCTTTCCCTCTTTACTTCTGAAAATGATTATAAACAAGCTAAAAAATATTGTTTAATCCTGCACTGTGTGTCAGTAATGAATTAAAACAAGTATATACAGTTCTTTCTTCCTGGAAACAATGAAACACAGTCACAATTCAAAATTTGCAGAATTTCGAACTTCACGAATTTTAATATCAGTAATATCATTTGAATCCCCTCTAAAAATAATGATTTTTGAAACAAAAATATAAATTTTTCATTAGCTATTCACTGGAATATTTGGGATGATCTGGAAAATGAAGTTTTATCAAATTCTAGTGATATAAGAAATTTTAAGCCTCGAGTTCGTTGTGGCAGCAGGATTTAATGTTCGAAATCATCAGAAAAATATTAGATAAATTTATTAATCATTGGATCTTGGATTCGTGATCCAAGTAGGGTTTAAGAACCCATTTCTGCTCATGACGGAAATGATGGTGCTGCGCCATCTACGGGTGATCGGACTACATAACAATGGTGCAAATCGATGCGTCGCACGATGATGGAACTTGGGTCCAAATTTGGGGACCGATAACGGTCGGAGGAGGCGGCGCGAGACGTTTTACTGATGGTGGTTCTGATGGGTTTTGGGTCGAAGTGTCGCGATTCTCGTTTTCAAATCTTTTCCAAATTCTGGGTGATTGCGGCGTGTTGGGGGATGGTGGTTGACTCGTGGATGGCCGCAACTCCGACCAACGGTGGCGGAATTGGCCGTGCACGTGGGGAATTGTGGTGTCGGTGTGATTGGGTTGGGGAAGAAGGAAAGTAACTCGAAGAGCAACGCGGGAAAACTCGATGTCATGCTCGCGTTGTTTGGGGGTTGTATCGGGTTGATTTTAACACTTAAACAAATTTTGAAAAAAAATGTCACTCGGGTCTAATTGGGCAAAACTCGAAGCTGAGGATGTTTTTCCTCGGGTACAACTCGAGTAAGCCTCGGGTTGGCTATGAAACAGCAGAAAATCCAGTTTTACTAAATTTTGAAATACAAGTTAAATATTTTTTGTTAAATCCACTCTTTCTAAATTAATGATAATTGTAAATGGAATTTCAGGTAAATGGTATTGAATCAATTATTTAAAATTTATGAAGTTCAAAGATATTTTTGAATCTCATATTTTCTTTTAAAAAGTTGTTTTAGAAATTTAACTTAATAAAAATTTAAAGGTAAAGCAAATATCCAAATGTTAACTTAAAACCAAATTTATTTAAAAGGTGAAATAGTATTAACAATTAATGTTTTGTAATGATTTTATAATTAATAATTAATTAATTAAAGAATAGTCAATTAATAAAAGTAATTAAACTTAATTAGTTAACCACTAAGAATTAATAATTAAAATAATAAATTAAAGATTAATTTATTAATTAAGCCAATTAAGATTAAATTAATCCACAATTATGTAAAATTAAACAATGATTTAAAATAATTAATAAAGATAATTATACGGTTAATTCGCTTTAATCACAATCACCTTAATCAAAGATGATTGACCATCATCAAATATTATGTACTTCTTTGATATTCCTGTTGTGAAACTGTGATTGCTTTGTGATGAATGTGATTTGTGATCTGTTCCTATATGTATGTGAAAACCCTTTCTTCCCATAAAACGGCATTTAAACTTCGATGCGACAGGGAGTCGAATTTCAGTTTGTTATACGAAACCCACATCGAACCTTGAATGTGAATCCTTGTAATTGATACACCCACATGTTTTAAAATTTAGCACTCACCATTCGGATTAGCTGGGAGAGGACCTTTGTGTCATATAACCCATTCCGAATAGTGATTCGATGAAATGGGTAGCATTTGAAGACGGTGGTAAAGATCAGGTGTCTTCGAAAATGATAGGTTAACTTATCGATTGTCTCTGCACCGAGTAGTTATGGTATAGAGATTCCCTAAGTGATGGGAAGTCCGGTCGGGATTGTGGACGCCCGGATTTGCAAGGGCTTCTTTCTTTGTTGGACAAAGTGCCTTCGGTTCTGTTCGAACCCGGAACAGACTTGTATGGTCGTGTGTCTGACACTACACTTTGAGATATAAAGCCAATTTCTTTCAAATACATATCTGTTGGTGGCGTAGAATTTATTCTCTTAGCTTAACACCCTTCTCTGAGACATACGAGCTCAGAGGTTATGTAGTTGAAGGTTATCATCGATATACTCCCAATTTGGTAGTGTGGCATGCTAAGTGTGTTGTATATTGATGATAATTTGTTGATCATTTGTGATCAAAGCATGGCTTTTGTGTAAAGCGTAGCTTTGTGGACGAGACCTCATCGGACCTCACACCCTGGAAATGGTCGAAACAGGAAAGATGCGGCAAGGTTATGAGGGTCGCGCCCTTTAGGGTATGTCATTTCCTTCTGGAAAAAGGTGGTGTCATGGTATGGAGCCCAGATACTTACCTATGTAGTTTCTTCAATCTCATTTGTTGTGTGGTTTTTTCTTTGTGATGGAGGGCCCTCGGATAAAGGTCCTAAAGGGCCGGGGAATGGCATACTCGAGTAGTAGTTACCTAGTTACAGAGGTAACCCGGCCTTGTGTTGGCAGAGAGCCGGGTAGGTTCTCGAGACGTCCCGCCAGAGGCGTACCCGTGGAAGTTCCTTAGCCTGACCATTTGTTGGAAATCCAAAGAATCAATACGAGCCTCTACGATTTCAATTTGTATAACCTGCCACCTCAGGTGTCAACTATAGTAGGCATAGTATCAGGGTACCTATGCTGGCTAGGATTAATATTCTACTTTTGAAATGTTTTCACACTATGCACTAGTAATAACATCACAGAATTTTCCTCGTATTAAGCATATTTGACTATCATAAGGGGAAATCTCCCCCAAGTGTGCGATTGTATTATGTGTGTGCCGGGAGGCCTTATGGTAGTTTCGTTTTCCAAAAGCATACCAGATTTTCTTGTATAATCTGTTCTATTTAAAAGCAACTATCTTTGTTTACTCATACTAGTCTCATGACTGACCCGGAGTTTATTGTTTCCTTTCTAAACTCTGGGTGCACATCATTTCCGCACGGGCAGCCTAGTAGCAGGTTTTCCGTATTTTGGCATTAGCTATATTTTGGAGTATTTTGGTTTGGAGATTATCGGTTTTTGGAGGCTCTTACCTTGAAGACATTTTGGAAGCTTTTGAATCTCAAGGTGCTTAGATTTGGATGTTCGCTATCACTCTATTTTCTTGAAGATTTTTGGCATATGATCTCTTGTTGTTCTATTATGATGTCCTATTTGGAGTTGTGGTTCATGTATTATGATACTCTGATGTTGTAACAGATATTATTATGATGTTGTATTTGTGATGTAATGCATGATGTTCATTTTATTTCCGCTGTTTCATGATCATCTAATGTTGTTATAAGCTCCATCCGATTGGAGTTTGATGTTTGAATCTTTGGCAGTCGAATACAAGTAAGGTATTTGATGTCAATTTTCGAATGTTGGATTTCGGGACGTGACAGCCACAATCCCTATTTCTCGGGATTTGGGTCATGCGATCTCTTTTATGTACCCTAATGGTTTTGGAGATCTCTCTACCGAATTTTAAAGGAGATATTTCGTTGTCTTCGTATATAAATACAGACTTGATTGTTCATTTTCTGGGCTTTTACACTACTCGTTGCTTTGTACTCTTTTGTAACTAAGGGTTTTCATCTGATTCCAATTGTACTCAGTTTACAAAGTGATTAATAAACCTATCTCTTCAAAGTGGACATAGGCAAATAACGACGAACCACTACAAATTGCTGTGTTTCTGTTATTAGCTTGTTTCTTATTACTTTACTACTATATTATTTCTATTTACATTTATTATTCTTCATTATTCCCCTACTACAAATATGTTGGGTGTTTGAGCAAATTTTTGGTGCAAACATTTTGGTGCTTTCACTGAGAGATAGATCAGCTCTATTTGGATCCGTTTGCTGCTACTGGATTGCATAAATCCTAGAAAGAGATCAAGAATTATCTTTAAGTAGTTTATCCATTCAATTTAAATTTTCAAAAATCTACGGAAAACTATCAACAATGGTTAGGAATACCAGATCTTCCACTCAAAATGCAGAAGGAAATGAGAACGCTAGCACCCATCAAGGAGGCCAGAGTAATCTACCAGTGGACGTTAATGCTACCAATCCAGTTGATGTCCAAATCTAGTTGATTCCATCAGAAGAGCTGATTTTTAGAATCTGATGAGAGAGCTCATGGATAGCCACCAACAGCTGAACCAGCAGATTCAAATTAGTATCGATCTAATGAATCAACTCAAGGAGCAACAGCGTGGGAAAATTAGGAGAGACCGAACCCCTTGTTCTGCATCGGAGAGTTCTAAGTCATCAGATGATTATTATAGACGTAGACGTCGCAGAACTGAAGGATATCACGTAGACACATCTGCACATCAATAAACAAACCTTCCAAGGTTGCCAGGACGGATCGAGGCTGACCCCTCCTCTAGAGGAGGAAATTTTTCTCCCCCGGTGGAGCATAAGATGGAGTCACCGTGGTTGACTTGGATGTTGCAGTTCAGGTAGATGCAGACCAGTTACCTCCCCAAAGTGACGATGAATGAACGCACGTGATATGCATCGAGAGGATGTTGAGCCAAGAAGGCATGGAATGGCCCGTAGACATCGATCAGACCATTCACGTGAGGTGGAGCACGACTACTGCTTAGCTCCAACTATCCAAATGTCGGACTTGTCGACTATGGTTAAATAGCTAGTAAGGGAGAGCCAAGGCTTGACCAATAATAATTAGAGGATCTAGAGAAACCATACCCCATTCACCGGCAGTATCCTACATATGAAGTATCCAAGGAGGTTCATCATGTCGTCGGTGCCTGCGTATAAGGCAAAAACTGACCCCGGACAGTACATCGTGAGATATGAATGGCTGATGGATTCCGCACGTGCTAATGATGCCATCAAATGCAAATTTTTCCTATAACTCTCTTTGGCATAGCAATGATGTGGTTTATGAGATTACCCCCATGGTAATTCTCAAGATTTGATGATTTGGCAACAAAATTTTTGGAGCAGTTCCGTATGCATGCAAATTACCCCGAAGATGTAATGTCCCTATCAAGCATGATCCGGGCTCCAGCAGAATTGCTGAAAGACTATTTAGAGAGATTTCATATAACCGCCATAGAATTCAGCAAACCAAATGACCATTCAATATTGATGGTGGTAACAAGAGGTATTTACCTTGAACCTGACTTTGGCAATTGGTTAACTGGCAAACCACCCGCAACATTGAAGTGTTTCTATGCAAAAGTAGCTTAATATTTAAGCAAAGAGGAAGCTAGATGCTCTAGGAAGAAGAATGTTGTTGGACCTAGTGGAGACAGAGTGCAGAGTAACATTACGGTGAAATAATCAGAGGAAAGTTTCAAAAAAGTTTAAGTAAATGTCCAAAATAAATCGAATCAGCAAAAGAAATGCAATGATAGGAACCGTGAGCAAAATAGGGATCCTGAAAGAGAAAGTCAAGGGTTCCAATATATGATACCTACACACCACTGAATACATCCCTAAAGAATGTCTACTTAACTACATGCAACACCATGTAGTATAGGAAGCCACGTCGAAAAAATCGACGGAGAAGCCAAAGCAAACTAAAAAATATTCTAGGTTCCACAAATGCTATAGTCATAACACGAATGAATGTAGGCATCTCCAAGATGTTATTGAGAAACTGATTTGAAAAAGAAAACAACAGCAGTTTGTTAAAGCCCTACAGGATGGTCGAAAAAGGACATCTGACCCCAATCGAGGACAAACGCCGCACAGGGCTGAGGAGCCTACATGAACTGGTGGAATATTAGTGATCAATATAATAGTCAGAGGACTGCATTCAGCTGATAAAAGCTGGCATGAGATGGAACGCTATGCTAGTGCAATTAAGCATATAAATTTTGAGTGTTGTTCAAGTACAGAAGATGGGGCTCCGGGAAAACAGCAACGTACAATGGAAAATGAAATTATATTCAGAAATAGAGATGCAGATAAGGTGGAGGTACCGACGATCGACCCAACAATCAATTCAGCCATGATCGACCCTGCCTTAGTGAGGAGGATCTTGGTTGACTGTGGTAGTTTCATGAGTATAATTTTCAAAAAGGCTTACGATCAGATGAGGAAGGAAGCCAAGGACTTGGAACTATCTAAAGCCCGCATTCATGGCTTTAATGGTGCTGCGACTGAAGTTGTCGATTATGTCGAATCTGTGCAGTTAAAGCACTCTGAAGATTCAATGCGGCGGAGATGCAAAAAGTCACAGCGGGGATACAACGAGGACATAGCGGATGACTCTAAAATAGCATAAAATTCGTACTTAATGTTTTTACAAATATATAAATGGTAATTAAATGAAAAATTAACATTCAGTTGAATTATAATTAATACATAAATAATTTTAAATAAAAACATGTGCAAATATACTGTAAATAAACGTAAAACTGTTATATAACATAATTGAATTTAGTAGATTATTTCATTTCTGAAAATATATTAAAAATTAAATCAAATAAATTAGTTTTATAATTTTTATAATGTACGAATATCATTTTTCACATTTATTTTGTAGAAGATATAGCAGAAATAGCAGATTATAGCGGGAATAACAGGACATAGCGGAAATAGCGGGGATTAAAGCGAAAAGGCTATATTTGGGGCTACATGAAAAAATCGTTGCGGTAGAAATCCGCTATGAGATATGGCAGGGTTGTAGCAGGGTAATAGCGGGGCATTAACTGCATAGTGTCGAATTGCGCATGGAGTTGGGAGAACGTGACCGTAGGAGAGTGCGGATGTTTCCATTTGTTATCCTAAATGTGGACTCTCCATACAACGATTTTTTGGGTCGATCGGCCCTAGCTGAATTCAGGGCAGCTCTAGCCCCATGGTGTTTGACTTTGAAGTTCCTAACTGATAATGGTGTTGGAGTTGTGCATGGTGATCAGGTGATCGGATGTGCCTGCTATGTGGCAGAGTTGAGGGATGCTCAATGGAAGGAGAAAGGTAAGGGTGTGGACAAGACTCTCGCATCCAAGTCACCGAAGATTAACAACCAATGTCTGGCCTTAGCTCAAGTGCTATAGTCGATTCTATACAGACATATATCCCGAGGGATGATGAAGAGGAGTTCAAAGAGACCAAGACTGCATTGGTTGAGTTGATGATTGACATCATGGTTAGCCACAACGACTCGTTATGAGTCCTAAAGATCGGATCATAACTCTGCCCCCAGATGATGTAAGAACTAGCTGGTTTTCTCCGAGCGAATCTTGATGCAATTCGTTTGGATTCATTCTGATATGTGCGGGATCTCGCCTGCCATTGCAAGCCACGCAATAAACATCGATCTGAGGCATGTCCCGTGAAACAAAAAAGGCATGGCATGAATCCGGAGAGATCTGCCGCCCTTAAAGAGGAGGTGAATAGGCTCAAAAGCAATGGGTTTATTCGTGACGTCCTCTACCCTAAATGGGTATCTAATCCTGTGCTTATGAGAAAGGCAAATGGAAAGTGGCAGATATGTGTTGACTATTCGGTTCTTTGAAGACATAGATTCGAGGGATAACGAGGAGGAGCCCAAAGAGACCAAGGCTGCACCGGCTGAGCTGACGATTGACATCATGGTCAGCCACGATGGCTCATCATTGGTCCTAAAGATTGGATCACAGCTCAGGCCCTGATGATGAAAGAGCTAGCTGTTTTTCTCCGAGCGAATCTTGATGTGTTCTTTTGGACTCATTATGATATGTGTGGGATCTTTCCTGCCATTGCAAGCCACGCATTAAACATCAATCCGAGGCATGTCCCAGTGAAACTAGAAAAGATGTGGCATGGATCCAGAGAGATCATCCTCCCTTAAAGAGGAGGTGGATAGGCTAAAAACAATAGGTTTATTTGTGATGCTCTCTACCATAAATGGGTATCTAATCCTGTACTTGTAAGAAAGGCGAATGGAAAGTGGCGGACATGTGTTGACTATTCGGATTTGAACAAAGCATGCCCGAAAGACAGAGTTCCCCTTCCGAGAATTGATCGGCTGGTGGACTCTAACACAGGACACGAGTTGCTATCTTTCATGGATGTGTACTCCGGATATAATCAAATCCCGATACACATTCCTGACCAGGAGCACGCCAGTTTTATTATCGGCGTTGGATTGTATTGCTATGCGGTAATGCCATTTGGATTGAAGAATGCGGGAGCAACTTAACAGTTCCCGGTCAACCAAATGTTTAAAGATTAGATTAGAAAGATGATGGAGGTATACGTCGATGATATGCTCGTAAAGTCACGACGATCAAGCGACCACATTAGAGACTTAGCAGAAATGTTCGATATCTTTCAATATTACGGAATAAAAATCAATCCTCTGAAATGTTATTTTAGCGTTACATCAAAAAAGTTCTTGGGTTTCATCGTCAATGCTCGTGGAATCTAAGCTAATTCTGAGAAGATTCAAGCAATTCGCGACATCCAAGCGCCAAAGACCACCAAATAAGTACCAAACAAGTCGATTTATTCCAAAGCCACCAATAAATACATTCCTTTCTTCCACTTGATTAGAAGTGGGAAAAGGAACTTTGAATGGACATTGGATTTTGAAGATGCATTCTGAGTTTTGGTGAACTAAGTAGAGAGGCCTCTCATCTTGTCAAAGCAGGTGGATCAGGAAGACTAGTATATCTACTTGGTCATGTTGATACACGTTATAAGTGTCGCACTGCTTTACGAGCACAATCGAATCCAAAGACCGGTCTATTATGTTAGAAAGCGATTAACATGAGCTGAAAGGAACTATCCGAAGATAGTGAAATTGGCGTATTGCTTGTTGGTTGCTTCACGGAAGCTCTACCCCTATTTTCAGGCTCATCCCATCAAAGTTTACAATGATCGACCGTTACGACAGGTCCTACAACTACGTGATGCGTCTGGAAGGTTACTCAAGTGGAACATTGAGTTGAGCCGGTTCGACATTACCCATCTCCCTCGGAGAACCATTCAGGGACAGACATTGGCGGACTTTATAGCCGAGTTCACTGCACAGGATGTATACGGATGGACATCCAATAATCGTTGTTCTAGAGTCAGAATTGTGTTAGTAACTCCAGAGGATCGATCAATTTGCTATGCTTTGAAGCTTGACTTCCCTACAACGAACAACGAAGCTGGGTATGAAGCTCTGATTGTTGAACTCAAACGTGCCAGAGAGCTTAGAATAAAATCTTTCGAAATCTTTTTCGGTTCCCGGTTGGTGGTATATCAAGGCGGGAGAGATTAACAAGCTAAAGGATAGCATATCGCTCCGTACCTTATCTGATTCCAAGAGTTATTGACTGACTTTGAGTATTATGACATCATGCATATTCCCCAGGATGAAAACAAAGAGGCTGACTCATTGGCAAAGTTTGCTAGCACCGGGGATGCATAAAAGAGTGGCTTGGTTCCAATCAAAGTATTAGGCGCTCCGAGCATAGATCAGATGAAAATCGACTGGGTACTAGAGATGGAGCCTAAGAAAGATTCGTGGATAACTCAAATTAAAGATTATTTGCTATAGGAAGTCCTTTCCGAACAAAGGAATGAAAGATGACAAATCTTCTATAAAGCTTCATAATATATCATTCAGGAAAGAATTATGTATCAAAATGGTTTTTTCCATTCCCTTGCTCTGGTGTATCGCTCATGATGAAATAAAGCGATTCCCAAAAGAAGTTCATAAAAGGAAATGTGACGATCATACTTAGGGACAAACCTTCACAAAGAAAATACTCTGTTATGGATATTACTGGCCAACTGTCAACTAAGATGTTGCTGATTATGATAACTGATGAGACAAGTATCAGATGTATGCAAAAGTTCTAATAGCACCGCCGACGGAAATTACACAAATGGTCAATCCATGGTCGTTTTCCACATGGGGCGTAGATTTTATAGGCTCTTCGATCTCTAAAGATGGTGCGAAGTATGCCATCATAGTAGTTAATACTTCATCAAATAGGTCGAAGCAGAACCATGAGCCACAACCACGACAAAGAAAGTAACCAATTTCATTGTCTGGAACATCATCCGTCGTTTTGGCCTTCCACGAACCATTATAACTGATATTGGAAATTAATTCGACAGTGCTTAATTCAAAGACATCTGCTGTCGGCATCATATTGAAAAGAGATTTGTGGCAGTTGCGCACCCACAAACAAATGAATAAGTTGACGCTATGAAAAAAATCATAAAGTCCATTATGGAGAAATGTTTGGAAAAGTCTAGAGGCAAGTGGGTGGATGAACTCCCAATAGTATTATGGGATTACGAAACCAGCGACAAGTCCGCAACTGGACATACACCATTCACCTTTGCTTACGGCTCCGAAGCCGTCATTCCTGTTGAACTCAAAATATCTTCTCAACGAGTGACCTATTATGACACCAGAACAAATAGAGATCTCCTATTAGAATCTCTAGACTTTATAGATAAGAAGCGCGAAGAAGCTTATTTGAGGGCAGCTGCACATCAACACCGAGTCGTCCGATACTACAGCACTAAAGTCCGACCTAGAACCTTTGAAATCAATGATCTCATCTTGAAACAGGTTTTTCTTATCCCATCACACATGAATCCTACCTGGGAAGGACCGTATGTCATTAGACAGAGGCTTCGAGAGGAAACTTTCAAGCTAGCGGCTGATGGCGTCACACTCCCAAAGGCGTGGAATAGCGAGCATTAATTGACGCTATTTCACTTAATTATTCTTTTTCAATTTTATTCAATTTCTTAATTTGCGTTAGCATTTGATTTTCTAGATATGTAATAAGACAAATTATGTCATTTCTTTCCATTTGGCAAATAAAGTTTGAAATTTCCCTTATATCTGTGATTGTTGTAGCATTACATATTAGTTACAATACCCGACTAACTAATATTGACAAGTCCGAGTAGGTTCTCAGAGTTTGGAGCTAGTCGATTACATAAGTTCACGATTGAACTAAACAAAATGAATGTGGTCTGACCGTTCATTTGATGATTCTCGCTCATAACCCGAGGGATGGAGTACCTAATGAGAAATGGATGTGACGTGATCATTCGATAGCCAAATTAATCCCATCGAGTGATGGGACAAACATGAATCAAAAGCGATTGTGACAGGACTGATCGCTCACTAAGTCAAACCCGAACTTGGGGGCACATCAATCAATTAAGGAAAGTACGATCCAACTATTTTCTGAAATAACTCTAAGTCCCCAAAGTGTGGATTGAAGTATAAACATAAATTGGGTGCGATTTGATTACCCACCGGCTAATTCTTATCCCAGAGTGCAGATATGAGTATAAACAAATAGATGAGTGCAGTTCGACTACTCACTATTCCATAAACTCCAACCTGAAACCGACATGAGGAGAATAAATTCGCTAAGGATGGAGTTCGACCATCCATTATCTAACTCCGCTAACCCGAAACTGAGAATAGGAGTATAATCACTTAAACCGATGAATCTGATGGTGTAACACAAGGGCTCAAGCCCAGTGTTTGGTACAACTTGAGGTCATGACTACATGGAGCCTTGAGTAAAAATTAATGGATGATAATTCAAATCAATGAGCAATGAATTACAAGTACATTGAATGAAAAACCAATAGCTCGACTACACAAACAAAATTCACATAAGAGTTCAACAAAAAATAAGGAACTTTTATTTGCACATTAAACTTGAAAATCATAGTACAAGAGCATGGTCCATACGTGCACAAACACGGCCAACAAAAAAACAGCTACACAAGTTATATACAAACTAATCCGAAGTGACGGCTACTTCTTTTGCCTCTTCTCCATTTTGGATTTCTTTGGAGTGGACCCATCCGAACCTCTGCCTGTCCATTTCTTCGATCCTTTACTTCCCTCGGCATGAGAGATTTCAAAGGTTGGAGGGAGTTCTCCAGGAACTGAATTGTCAGGTGGAACAACTTGCACTAGGACGAGATTTGGATCATCGATGTCCACATCAATGGGTTCAACTTTAGCTTTTTTCTTCATTGACTCCTCCCTCTTAGCGCGCTCTTTCAAGTTGAGCTCATCAGTGTGTTTGGAGGCACCCGTGATCATGACATCATCAGATTCGTCTGTCAGAGGGTGATCGCCGGCCTTTTTGTTAGCAAGAGCTCCAATAACTTGAGCATCGGGCCTTGGAATGTCGGTAGTCGCTGGAATTTCAGTAAATGCCGTTGTTGCTCCACAGCGGCACTGCTTCCTAGAGTTTGACTAGGAACCGAAGGACCTGCAGATTTGCAGAAACAAGATAATAAGCGCAAACAATTAGGCATGAGGAATGAAACCTCTCGAATAATAGAGAATAGAGTAGGATACCTCTGTCCAATTGACTTTCGGTTGTCATCGAAGTGCTCCCTTATTGAATAGGAGTCAGCACCTTTGATTTATAACCGATCTATCCGGACCATAGCTCGAATCTATCCTAGGCCAAGTGAAACTAATACTTTGACTGGTTGAAGTGAAGGGGAACTTTTGGGATCGAACTCCAAAGCTTCAGCAGTGTCTTACCCTTTGCCAGTGGGTGCCAAAATATCAAAGTATCATAGCCTTGCACTGGCAAGATCTAAATGTTCATTCCTATGAAGGATCTCCTGCACCAGTTTCTTCTCATCCATATTAATTTCGCCAAGGGTTTTCTTTCTCGGTTCAACAATATATTCCCAAGCCTCGGTAAGCGATTCAAGGTAGTCCTCCCTAAGAAAACTCAAGTCATGATGGAGTAGAACCTTAGCATTGTATTCGACAATCAAAGGATCAAACATGTCCTTAATCTCATTTTGGCCAGCCTCGCTAGCATGCTTCAACTAGACCTCATGTTGCTCTCTAACTTCATTACTGTCAACTTCCCTCGCATATTCCTTGAGGACTTTGATTTGAACGAGTTTCTCATCAAGTTTAATTTTCAGCTCCCAAGCTACGACGACCTCTTCACAATACTTTTGAGACTCCTCTTGAGCCTCAAGCTTCTCTTTCTTCTCTTTCCTAAGAAGCTCTTCGAGTTCCTCAATAGGGCATTTTATAGTGTCTTTCTCCTTTTGCAATCTGTCATCTCCAAGCAAGCGCACCTCTGCAACTAAGGGCAGCGTCCAGTTCCTTTTTATGAGCTACTTCTAGATGATTAACCACTTCGGATTTCTTTAAAACTCTTCTCTACCGCGGCTAACTTCATGGTTAACTCCATGATCTCGTTATCTTGGTGTTTTATTATGTCTTTATCATGGATCGCCTCTATCTTAAGGCGATCGATTTCATGTTGTCTTTCAGTAGACACCTCGAAGATTTTCTCGGCTAAATGCTGGAATGCTTCATGCTACACAAAAATACCATTGACACATGCAAGTGACCTCACTTTAGCAATTCCTGGAATTGTATGGATAGAAGGAAGAAACTTTAGACCATCAAAGCAGATTTTTGGGAAATTGACCTTAGCTTCGGCTAATCTTTCTGCCATAGATGCCTCAGGAGCTGTAGTGGTCAAAGTTGGATGAGAAATAACAATAGGACATTTGCTCGACCAGCGATCGCGAGGCTATCGGGAACTAGATGAACCTGAATGATGCTCGGGTGGCACAAAAGTTTGGGGAACATGAGAATAGGTTTGATCGCTGCTCTGTAAAGGAGGATTGGGCTGAACTTCCTAATTATGTGATTGAGATTTGGACTTGTGCTTAGAAGATGAAGACTCATTTGAACGATGACTTCTTTCTCGGCCATCATCCTTTTCACGACACCTGCCCGAATCTGGACCACGACTGGATCCATACCGTGTTAAGGAGCCCCTCAAGCAATCAAAGGCACGAGAATGAGACATAGAACCTACAAACCAAACAAGAGCATGTAATTAACCATCAAATAAAAGATACAAAAAAATCATGCAGTGAAGTGCGTGTGAGTGTCCTAGTGTCCCCCGACACTTATAGGAGTGATTTCCCCATTTGCTAGTGAGAGAAATGGCATCACCGGTCCTGTGGAAGAATTAAACCCCTAGATACTAATGTTAGGAAAGTCAAAAGTCTAGATGTCATCTAGCATTGTGAGATTTGAGAACCCTTCCATAGAACTTTCTAAAGGTTGAGAGGAAGACTCTTCTTCAATGGAAGTGATGGTGAACTCGGACTTTTTAGCAGTTTTTCTCATATAGTGTTTGTATGCTAGACCTTTTCCTTTTCTTGTTGGCGCATGAGATTGCGTTCCTTGTGATGATTTGACCACAGACGCATTGCCTGGACTTGCATCATCATCGTCAGGCTTGTTGGCTTCATCACGTCTAATTTTACCTTCTTCGGCATCGTCCTGAGCCTCCATGACTAAGGGCACGATAGGGCTATTAGGACTGCCTTCTTGTTCCACAACATTCCTTGGTGGTGCAACGCTTCCTAGAAGACCGATGTTGCGACCCTCTTTCAACAGCCTACAACGACAATTAGTCCTTCCAACCATCGCCTCGCGAAGCCGGGCAGGCAATGATCGTAGAACCATTCATGTTTAAAGACGCTGAGCTTGTTTCAAGCACCAGTCAGAACTTAACAATAGGCGTAGACTCGAGAAAGTATAAGAAAGGATTCACGTCCATCACTTGAAATTGTGGATGAACCTAATGTGATGGCGGGCGGAATAGAACATCCATAAATAACAATAAAGTGCCATGAAGAAAAGCGTAGCTGTACGGATGCAACAGAGCAGGAGCTATTCCCAGATAATTTAACACCTCTCCGATAAAAAAATGAAAAGGCGGCACAAATCCGGCCCAACACATAAATTTATTACATGTCGTATACCCCTCCAGGGGCAAGTGAGCACTGTCATTCACTAAAGGGACTAGAACATCTCCAAACGGGATCCCATGTTTAGAGCATAGCTTATAGAGAG
Organism: Allium cepa; assembly: GCA_030765085.1. Taxonomy (NCBI): domain Eukaryota; kingdom Viridiplantae; phylum Streptophyta; class Magnoliopsida; order Asparagales; family Amaryllidaceae; genus Allium; species Allium cepa. The sequence goes on from CM060931.1 coordinate 466,949,340, forward strand.
CAGCTCACCAATTCTGGAGGCCTGGGAATCCATCGGGTTATCCAGAAACACAACGCCCTCTATAGTGTCAAGGGTAGGATTTATCTCTTCCATCGGAAGGATGAGAACATAGAGAAAAGGTCAACCGACGGATCGGAAATCTCCGGTTGCTCAGTTTGATGTTTAGGAGAAATTCTACCTGATACATTCGCAGAATTTAACTCGACACCTGGATTGTTATGTTGTAAAGGTTGTCCAAAAGACATTGCGGCTAAACACCCAGATAATTTGGAGCCCATATCAACTAAACTCAGTAGATAATCAAGATTAGACAAATTTACCTGTCCCCCCATGCTAAGTGAAAACTAGTGTGGTGTGGTGTTGTGTAGTGTAAAGATAAGCAGTTCCAAATTAAAAGCAAAAGTAGCGACGATACTTTGGATTCCGACCAGAGTGACCGTCATCACTACCTGTCCCAACTGGTGTTTTCATTGATTGGTTGTGTAGCTTCGGGATCGGTCATCGACTTGTTAATGTTTGAAGCTCATTGTTGAAGTCCATATGTTAAGTTTTAATTCATATTCAAGTCTCAGGAACATAATCGTTAAATTTCAAGTTCAAATGTGGATATACAAGTCATGTTGTATGTTATAGTCATATGTTCAAATTCATTGAGATGGGATCGGTTCTAATTGTTCATGCAAGTTAATAAGGATTGGTTTGCTCAAGTGTTCAAGCTCAATTCAAAAGCTTAGAATCGGCTAAGTCCTCATGGTTGATCCCTTTATCTTAATACAACTGATCTCTCATGAAGCCTACAACCCATCCCTCTCGTAAAAGCTTATGACTGATCCCTCTGTTCTCTAACAACACCGACCCCTCCTTAGTCCAAGACATCAGTAACCGATCCCTTGGCCGAACACTCCATCACCGATCCCTCCTCAAACTCTAATAATTGATCCTCATGACATGCCTATGCACCGATCACCTAACCATTCTCACACTCAACACACGAGACTGATCCCTCTCCTCCACATACATCAACGATTGATCCCTCCATACTCCATCACGATCGATCCCTCTACTTCCTTCATGCTTCACTCCTTTCCTTTTCCTCTTTTACTGCCTCACAAAACTCAAACTCGCCATCGTTCTCCACTTCTTCACCTAATTCGACCCATGGCACGACCAAACTTATCGTCTCATCACGAATTATAATCACATACAAACTAAAAACCTACCTACCTATGTATATAAATCGACAGTGAGATGTGGAGAAGTCAACAGCAACGAATAGTTTAGAGATGATCAAAATTGAAGGGGAAGAGGGATTGGGTTGGTGACAGTATGAAGGGTTTTGCAATGGATTTTGATCGAAAATTGAGGAAGGAAGAGAGGGGGAAGGGTTAGCTCTAAGGTAAGGGGAGAAGAGTTTGGTATTGAAGGAAATAAAAGCAGGTAGAACTAAAGTGAAGGGATGGAGGGATGGAGTATCGACTTATACATGAGGGCTTGTAGGGATCGGCCAACCTTACCTTCTCCACGAAGCTGAAATCATGAAGTCCCTAATGTAGAGAGGGATCGGGTATGACCCCTACCCAAGGGTGATCTATCTTATCCCTATCAACATAAAAAAAGGGAAAAGAGAGAATATGGGAGAGAAAGGGATCGGCTAGAGGAATCCGAATCCCTATAAACATAAAAAAAAGCAAAGGAATCGGGTACAACTCCTATGTGCATGCAAACATGTATATTAAAAATATATAAAATAAATAAATACATAAATGCAGAAATTACATCTAGTTCAACGAAAATTGGCGATGACCCATGAGCGTGCAAACGCATCCGGGAGCCAACGGCAAGAACGTGTACCTGAACGTGCACATGTATATTCTAAAAATTCATTTTTTGAAATCGACAAAAATTAAATTCAAACCTGAAGCTTTCAAGGTTGAGACTGAATTAGGTAGCCATAGCTTACTAACCCCATAGAACCAGATATAATAGCAATTGACATAATATAATCCTGATTTTGTACTATTAGAAATCGACCAAGCGTCATGACGGTCAAAGAGGGATACGATACTTTGGGAAAATAATTCGACAAAAGGGCAGCAACTTTTCAGAAAACTGAATGGATTTTTTTTCGGCAACTCTAACTTGTTTCGATTCAAAGCACGTCATGTTCAACACAAGACGTACTTTGAAGGGCAAGTGTTATCCATCATTTTGACTCAGCTATGTCCGAACTGATTGGACAAGTTACTTTGAAGGGCAATCTACTTTGAACATTTTGTAACTAAGGTTTTCATCTGATCACTATTGTACTCAGTTTACAAAGTGATTAATAAAGATATCTCTTCAAAGTGGACGTAGGCAAACAATGCCGAACCACTATAAATTGGTGTGTCTATGTTATTAGCTTGTTTCTTATTGCTTTACTATCATATTTTTTCTGTTTACATTTATTATCCTTCATTTGTTCCTTTACTACAAATCTCTTGGGTGTTTGAGCCAATTTTTGATGCAAACAGGAGCTGATTGGACATTAGTTTAGAGAAGATAAAAGCAACATGTTGGATTATGGCGGTTGACTCCCGAATAGCGGGTCGAAAGCAAAGTTGAGAGAGATTCCAAATTGAAAGTTCATGACACGGACCACTTACCAGATTTAAAGTCCAATTTTGTCTGAGGCTACAATTGTGGGTGAACTTAGAATTTCACAATACAAGGTATTCCCTATTTGATTAAACACTCTTTACGTGATTAAACGATATCGATAGTATTTGGATTTGGAGAAGGGGGAATGAATGTAGCAAATATAGATTGAGGTGGAAATGAAAGTGGTTGGCTGGAACTGAATAGGAATAGATATCGAAGAAGGAAGAATAGATATCAAAGAAGGAAATAACATGTTTTTTTTCCTTTAAAAATCAACGGAATGATAAAGAAGTTTTAATGACGATGCACATTTCTACAACAGGTACTTGTTTTATTTTCCCCTTTTCTTTTGAGCCCCTTGACCACATTTTAACAAGATGGAATTAGAGAGAAGGGAAAACTTTGAAGAAGAAAAATTAGAACCAAGTTTCATTTTTGAACTGAAGGACAAACTTTGAAAAAAAAATTAAACAGAATGACAATGTTAGTTATAACTAGCATTATATTCGGTTTTTACACTATACAAAATGCCAGTTATAACTAGCATTATATTCAGTTTTACACTATAAAATGATAGTTATAATTAGCATTGTCTTTCAACATAATTTTCTTTCATAGTTTGTCCTTCCACCGAAAAATGAAATTTATTGTCCTAACCAAAAAAAATTACAAAATCTGTCCTTATGCCTATTTTCTACTTTTAACAATTCCAAAGAAAAAGAAAAAGAGAAAAGGTGGAAAAAGAATGAGATCGTTTTCTATTTTAATGGCTTACATATTTATGAAAAACTTATCTCTCAACCCCTCCAATTTAAGTATCTCGCCCTTCTCAAATCCCCATGTTTAGTTTTTACATTATTTTCCTGTGATATATTCTGTTTTCCATTTAAATAAATAAATGCATTTGTAAAAATCATAGCTTTCACTTACACATACGACCACAACTTAAAAGTATAAAATAAACATCTTACACTTCAACGATGCCAAACTAATGCAATCGTGTTATACAACTTTCCACTACTCACCAATTAATGACTTTAAACAGTAGTTAATAGATCTAATCAATACTCACTTAGAGCAAAATAACATTACAATCATCCCTTGCATGCGGATGCACTTATTACAATGCTCAAAAACCTCATATCTAGCACGTGCACATTTTTGGTATGCAATTAAGGCACCAACTTTTCGCGAAATCAAACTGTTAAGATAAATCACCTCCACAATACTCAACACATAATATAATAATAGTACACATTATGTAGAGGATGAAAACAAGGTTGATGTAAAGTTCTGATAATAAATCACAGTTAAAAACATCAGCAGGACATGTCCATAAGTTTATTTTACACAGAAAAGAACTGAAAGCAATAAAATACGTACGACAACATCAATTTGCAGGATGTTTTTTGACAAGTAACCATCTAAGGCAAACTTTTCCCTCCTAAGCCACATGTAAATCAAAGTGAGAATTCTGAATCCAGGTACAACTCTCAGATTTCATTGTACATAGATAACTCACGAGGAATATAGGACTTCTTCAAAGATCTGCATCAAAATAACCCGAGAGTCAGTTCTTACTGGATTAATTAATAATTGGGAATTTGTAGGCAATTTTTCTTTTTGTTCATGGGTGTGTGGGTGGCCAAGGCAATTTCAAATTTCTGTTAGCCTTTTAATGCTATTTTTGCAAGTTTTTTCTAACTTCACGGTCAAAAGCGAACAGTTGATGACTGATAATCTTAAATCTCATTTGCTGCTGGAGTATTTGACTTCCTTCCTTCTTTAGTTCTTACCGACACTGAATTTCAGTAGGTACTCTAAAGTTATAAAAATCAATATAGCAAAAGTCAATGCTCACATTAGGTGTTGTTTGAAATGACCTCAGGCCCTCAACATCCTACATAAGATTACTGTGGTAACTGGAAAATTCTCTTTCCATACCATAAATAATTAATTGGTTACCATTTTTGAGCAAGTTGTTATATCAATACAATCGACATGAACAATTACCATATTAAACGGCAAACCAATGGTAATATTTTTTTTTCCAAAATCAATAGTAAGTTAACAAATCATAAATGCATTATACATAGGTTGAGAAGTGGAAGTTCAAACATCAAAATCTATTGCAAATTATGTACAATCCTTGAAATATAAAACTTTTGAATCTCGTTTCGATTTAAAATTTGAATGTTATTATTTAAATTCCGTTTTGAAAATCTTGCAAGTTGGTGGTAGTTCATTGGCAGGAATCAATTAACAGTTTGACCACAACATTAAATTATTTGAAATGATCTCAAATTTGATGAAAATAATCTTGAATAATATATAAACATGTCTACGAAATTTGATTCCATCGCAATTTGTACAACCCTATAAAATATTGATTTGTTTGGACCATCCTAAGATTTTCAAAAAGAATATATCAATTCCGTGGTAATTCATTGGCTGAAATTAATTCAGCACTTTGAACACCGTAAAAATTTCAAAATGATCTCAAATTTATTGAAGATAATCTTGAATGATATAAAAACATGTCTACAAAATATTATTTCATTGCAAATTGTATAACCCCGTAGAAAATTGAGATATAGCATATGGGTGCAATGTAAGAGATGCATAAAATACCCCAAAAATTCTTACCGGTTTTTCTTAGAAAAATTCAAGACTTGTTGGTTAAGTGCAACCAACTCAAGTTGCAAGGCCATCCTAAATTAAAATTCTAGTGTCTTAGGTTGGAATCTCCAAGACATCAAAATGAATGCTCTGCTTGAATAAAATATCACATTTATACACAATACACACATATGTGTGTGTATGTGTATATATAATACACATTACGTTTATCAGCAAGATAATCTATGTAAATTTTGAAACTGTTTTGAAACTATTAAACCCATCAAAATTGCAAAACAATATGAACCATCAAAAATATATTTTTAAATAACAATTTGAGATGTAATTTCGAAGGGAATAGAAGGTTTCGTAATAATTTCAAATTTCGGAAAGATGATCTTTGTAACGAACAAAATATATCAACAAATTTTAATTCTATTAGAACAAAATTGGTTTGGAGGGGGAGGGGGGGTTGATTTTAGAAATATATCACCTTTTGCACTAAAGATCCTGCTAATGAACATGACATATCTACAGGAATTCATTTCGGTTCAAATAAAAACGTAAAATGATAGAAGATTTTAGTAGGGTAAATAAAAACAGATGTAGACCTACACACAATTGCACACACATACATATATAATATGTATAACACTCGTATCTTAGCAATACCAGATAAGTCTGTCAATGGATACTCAAAAAATTCGAAATCTGTCTCCGTAAAACGTGTAAGTGTCTAATATCCAAAAAATGTATACATATGCATATATGCAGACATCGACATCCGAAAATTATTCATACGATTTTTGTCAAGATTATAGCATATATGATGTGTATTTACTGTTTTGTTGAATTAACACTTTATATTATATGCATTTAATGCATATTAGTTGCTGAAAACTATTTAAGATCGTATTTATTTATTTTTCGTACTTTTGTAGTCAATGAGACGGGAAAATTTTAAGCTAAACCAAAAAAAAATATTTATGTTTTTTGATTTATCAATTGTTGGTTGAGAGGATAAACATCCAATATCTGTTCGTATCGGCGGATATTAATGTATTGAAGGAAGTAAAGATCGTATTTTAAATCAAAAAGGAATTTAAATCGTAAATCGTAGATTCAATATATATCTATATATATATGTGTGTGTGTGTGTGTTAATGTTTGTATACACTTCGAAATTTGATGTTTGAACTTGTACATCTAAATCTAAAATTCAAACTTCTCTTATTACATTTTTATTTTGTTAAATAAAAAAAATTAGATGTGGAATTATGGTCTGAATAATTTTTCACAAATGCAACTCTAGTTGGGTTTGAATCAGAATGTAAATCGAATCGTAAAAGGATAAATTTGATTTGAAATGGAATTCCAACCATAAAATTTGAAGATTTTTGGCAATGCATCTGTCATATGCCATGTTTGGTTGCACCAACCAGACGACCTACATTGCTACCTTGGCAAGCACATCGTTGCGTCGATGCTTCTTTGTCATACTCTATCATTTAAGGAAGTTAGGGAAATACAAGGTTTTCCATGGTATTTTTTAGGTCTACGAAAGGGTGGTAAAGTCAACATAAATTACTATGTATGAAAATAAGCATAATGCATTTAAGTTTGTCAATGGATAGTCGAAAATTTTGAAATTTGTCACATCCTTGATCGGAAAAAAAATATAAATATCTGATATCTGAAAAACGGATACGGATACAAAGCATCACATCGGAAAATTATCACATCGGAAAATTATTCATCCGTTCTTTGCTAAATTGTACATTGTAGTTTATATTATACATATAGTGCGGTGAAAAAATGTATTTATTGTTTTATTAAGTTAATAATTTTTATTATATGCATTTAGTGTATATTAACTGTTCAAAACTATTTATTACAATCATATTTTTTGATTTCGCATACTTCTATAATGGTGTATTTCAAAAAATATGTTATATCAAGATTTTCTATTTATGTTTCTTGATTTATCAATCATTAATGAATAGGATAATTATATGGTATCCGTCCGCATCCACGGATGCAGATATATAATATCCAAAAATAATTTTGAACGTTGATATGACACCATTACATTGACAAGTCTAGTTGCATTCGTATGTCCAAGTCAAGGCTTATTGAGAATAGTGTCGGAGTTTTTGTAGGCATGAAAGATTGGATTCATAAGAAAGCAAGTATACATATATAAAGATCATGCCATTTGTAATAAATTCATTTAATGTGTCGATTAAAATTAATTTCTTCACTGAATTTTATGAATACATCACATGAATTTTTGTGCACTATTCTGCAAATAAAAAGAAGTTATTTACACACGTTCAATGGCCGTGCCTATATGGAGAGTGTCTTGTCTGCTATTAAATATTTGATCGTAATTTGTTGTTATTGTAAATTTTTTGATGTACTCATACTATGTTGAAAACAATTTGTAACTTAATTACTAAGTGGTAAGAAGCAATATTTTCAAACAGGATCCAAATGGTTAATTGTAAAAATTATACTTCAATTTGAAATTGAGTTTATACCGTGATTCGTTGATTCAAAGATTTTATATTTTAATAATTTTATATATTTGTGTGCAATTTTTTTTGGTTTATAAAGGTTATCATATAACATTCAAGTATATAAAAATATTGATTGTTCTTTGTATAATAAATTAGTAATAATTTATCGTTATTTCATTTAGAAAACAATAAAAAAAAATTAGATTCGAATAAGTATTTTTGATATTATTTATTTCGAATTGATTGATTTTTCTCAAAAATTACCTTGATTTAATTTCGAATCGGAATTTGAGAATCGAATCATTATCAAATCAATCCTAAAACGGTGGATCGGTCAATGGACCACTCCCCAATGAAGATGGTTTGGTTGTTACTAACCCACCAAAGAACATTGGGGATTGCACAAGCAAGCCATAGAGTGCTGCCATAACCACCACAAATAATACCAGTTATGTAGGGTTCAACTTGAACCACGTGAAGTTTACTACTGTTAGCATATTTGATATTATGTGTGGGGTTCTTTGTTTGTTTGCTCAAATTTGTTTGTTGTTTAAATGTTTTTTTAATCTGTTTTTTGTTGTTAGATGCAAGGGTGAGTCAGTAAAAGCCCAAATGGTAGTTTGGTCAAGATATTGCAACACGTAAAAAAGGTATGCCATTCATATTGATCTCAAAAGGCTTATTGGAGAAAATTCGAATCTCAAGAACGTTGCCAAGCAAAACGTGATTTATTTGTTTATTTTATTGTGCAATTTTTTCCTACAAAATGTGTCATAAGAAAAAAGAGGATGAGTTAGTGAATGTGAGTGTAAAAATATGTAGGAAGATATAAAATCCTCCAGTCTTGAAACATAATGTTCATTTCAATCTTGTTGATTCCACCTATACATAGCTCAATAGAGGGGGTAAGGCTGACATGTTCTGATTTGAAAATGAAAACTCTCAATGTTCTCCAGAGCACGGTCAGTATATTAAGAGAGAGATCCTTTACAGACGAGTCATGAACCATACAACTTATACAACAGCATTGAACATACTTTGTCAAAAGTCTATACTAGGGCCCTAAGGGTAGCTCATATAAGTAAGATATTATGCTGCAACAGATATGCACAAGGGAATTCTTCTAGTGACCTCAGGATGCATATAGCACAATACTCAGATTTTTTGGATGCTTACGGGGCAAAACTCGTATTTACTTAGCCTCATATCTATAAGAGCACAAAAAAGGCAAACTTTGATAGGTTCACACGCTCCACCAAAATGAGTTGTTGCTTGGAAATCTCATTTTTCAGGCCTAAATAGGATATATGGGATCATGTTTGATGGAAAGCACATCTTGATCGTGAAGTCAAAGGTGGCTGCCTTTAGAAATGTACCAAAATAAAAGGTTTAATCACTTGATTGTTTGGCTTCACAACATATGAAGTGATCACAAGCTACCAGTAAATTCTTATTTGGATGAAATGTGGCATTAGGTTACATCTGTAAAAAAAAGACCCTGTGACACCTACATTCATGAAAATATAGTGTCTTATTTCAAGAATGATAACTAAGAATTTAATCCTCCGCATCATTTTCAAACTCTTCCCAAGACATAAAATCCTGCTCTCCAGAGAAATCTAATCCTTAGGTGAAAAGGGAACAGCTAACAGTGCATGTGTCTGGTGATGCATCTATCATATGCCCATTTATCCAAAGCAACCATTACATGGTGTTCTAGAGGCTTCCGTGTGCTATATCCATTCTGAAAGCTCTCAATGAAAATATCAATAACTCAAATTGGAGATACCTACGCTTTATTCAAAGACACAATTACTATTTACCATTCATTGCTGCCTCCTTCAAGGTGTATTGAAGATCAGCTTTCTCTTCTTCCAGACTGAAATCATCATGAACAGAATCAAGATCACTACCCAGCTTTGCTTAAGCAGTGGGGGAGAGCGGAGCTATCCCATGCTTTCAGAGTGGGCGGCATTTTCTTATAAAAATAAACATACTAATAAACAAGCTTGAAAAATATACTTATGATCCCATGCTTCAAAGTGCAAAACATCCAAAGATAAAAGGAAACTGCAGTCGGACCAGTAGATGGAGAATGAAAATAAAGTAAAATTGGATTTGTATTTGTCATTAACCATGTCAGATATGGCAGTTTTATCATTTTGAGATAGGGCCAAATAGTAAAAATGCATCTTTATTTTTGGCAACAAGATTGCAAAATCACAGCTGGGGTGTTGGCTCCAGCTAGCCTTTATAATGTATATCCCTCCGCCACTGTGTTTTAGGCAGATCCAAATCAGGATCAGACTGGGATTGCGGTTCGACATGAACCACTCAAGAGGTCTAGAACTATACAAGATCGGAACGGTTATCTTGTATAAAAAAAGCAGGCGAAAGAGCTACATCAACTAAGAATAGGGCACTTTTCAGACCACGATGAACCAAACCAGATTCGAAAAAAGCAAAACACGGTGACTGTCTTGGAGTGAGAAATCGAAGAGACAATCTAGAATCTACATGTTTTGTTTAAATTTTTTTACTGTTTATATTTGATTGCCAGAGATTTTATTTTTGGAAGTATTTAAGAAACTGACTAAGACTACTTGTCTGGGAATTTTTGTTAAAAGATATAGATGTTCATATGTATGAACCACTGTGTTATCTCAAGCTAATGAATACACAAGCAGTGCAAACTAAGAAACCTCTAAACAAACAATTAGAAAACTCACAATTAGGTCCAGATGCAGTAGAAGAGAAATCTGAAGATGTCATTGGGATTGAAATTGATAACTGAGTATTTGAAAAGGATATTTGATTCGACCTTTCATCCTCCAGATCAGACCAAAGATCCCTAGTCTTTGGCCATTCGTTGAAGAAAGGTTGGGGAGAATTGCTCTCTTGAAAGTAAGTGGACCGACTTTGGCATCCCATCTCTTGTGCTGAGCTAAGCTGTGAGTAGGAAAGAATTGAGCCATCTAAAGTTGTGCTTCTAGAAGCTTCAGGCATGAAACTGCGCAATCCTAGCTCAGTTTGCACTCCATTCTGATACCTGCATGTTTAAACTGTATGATAGCTCTGTATATGTAGGAGGAATCAAATAATCTTAAGAAACTCAATATATAATGAATGTTGATGTTCTTATATAAAAATAGGCCAAGGAAATGGTGGTATGAAAACTGATCAAATTAGGAAAGCATCCAGAACTGAGTTTACATTGGAAAGGTTTGCAATGCCTATTCTTTCATTTGAAAGTTAAAAAGTTCTCTTTATGATGGTTATGATCACACCGTCACATGTTTAATGTAACTTCACACACGCTAAACTAGTAGCCGATTTAAACCAAGTAAAAAAGGTTCACAAGTTTTTCATTAATGATTCAACAAAACAAATCTCATAGATCTATGCATTTTACTTCACAGTCACAGCAACAGCACTGCAAACCATGTTTGTATTTAGACATACATAATGTACGTACACTACTAAAACAACAAAGCCAAAATTACTACATGTATATTCCAATAGAAAATAAATAAACTATAACATACAAATATGTCAACATCCAAATTATAAGATCAACATAAATGTGGTGATATTGACACTTAATATGAAAAGACTACCTGTACTCATTGATTCCTCCATTACCATAAGAGCTCATGTTCACTGTGTTGGTATTGGCCCCTCGAGAAACAGAATAGGGTGACATGGAATTATTTATATTACTTCCACTGGTTTTAGATGAGGTCGATAAAGATGAATTCTGTAACTGAGAGAGGGATTGGGATTCCACATGCTTTCTTGAACGGTTTTTTCCACGGTGCATATGATGCTCGCAGTACTTGGAGTCAGGGTATGCATCTTTTGCACACCTCCATTTCTTCCCATCAGTTCTTCTGCACCGCCCTGGTTCAGGGTCCAATTTCTTTCCAAAGTATGAGCAATAGGCCACTATATGAAAAGAGTTACAAGGAGTTAATTCGTGTATAATGTTGACGCATATGAAGTATGAAAGTCCACCATGTCACTAGCAGTACAAATCTTGGCTGCTATGAGAAAAATAATTTGAATAAATAAAATAGCATGACAGAGATGTATAAGATGAAAGAAATAACTTCTGCCCAACAACTATCCATGTGCTACGACAAACTTGAAAGAACTATGAATTTACAAATAGATGATATGTCATGCTCTTACTTCTATGAATCTCTTTCTCTAAAACACATGCTCTGTAAGCAAAGGGAATGAAAATCATGTTTAATGATTTTTGATGTGGACATACCTCACGTTAATTCATCATACATGCACTTTACGAAATTAAGTGTTTTGTAAAGATGTTTAGCACTAAGCATTAATCATTCTTTTTACTTATTTATGTAAGCAATGCGTATTACATATAAACTATTGAACATCTCAATATTAACTAAAAATCTGCAATTAAGCTTGTTATTGCAAACACACACAACTTACATATGCATATCTGTAGCTCAAAATATCAAATATATCATTGGAACAATAGCCCAACTTATTGACTTCAATGTGAATATTCAAACTTGCATACCATGCTGGGATGTTCTAACACAATTAGCAGTCTAAATGGAATAAACAGAATTTATTAGTAGGCCACTAGAAAGATCTATTATTTGTCAAAGTTTATTAACACTCACTTTTTTACAACTTTAAATCCTTCTCAGTTTTGCATTTGCTGATTTTGGAACAATTTTTCTCACCAACCTAAAAGCCAGATATATACTTCGTTCAGTTCGTCAATTCTTTAGAGATAAGGATTAGAAAGCAGAATATGTTAGAAACTTAGATATATACAAATTTGATGCCCAAATATCTTCGTAAGTGCCAATATCAACACAACTCCATTCACTCAATATATCATCATCAGAGGGCTTGTTCAATTCTCAACGACTGTAGGTTGGCGGTGATATTATGAATATGAGATTTGAACTTTGATCCCGTGAGGCCTTTATTTTGATATGTTCTTACAACTAACTGATATGATCAACTGAAAAATATGCTAATTGCCAAAACTACTATAAGTATGCATGGTATATTGGTGTAATGTTTTTATCGTCATGAAGGAACAAATTATAAAACCCAGATAAAAGGTGATGCTAGGTTGTAAGAGGAAGCGCTTGATTATTATAGAAGTTGTATTTAGATCCTGCATCACTATTGGTATCTTGCCCCCAACCAATTTTTGGGAAAAATTTATAGTTCACTTTCTAAGTTAGATTTTATTTTCAAATTATTTGTAAACTGTGGGGAATAACGACAAAAGATTTTTTTTTATTTAAGAATATCCTGCCCTAATGAAATAGCTCACAACTTTCCTCCAAGATATAGGTCCCAAGAGAAAAGCCGCCGTGGTTAATATAACTGACCTAATACCACATGGAAACCAAGTCAGAGCAGTGAGCACTGCACTCGATACAATCATGAATCGCTCCTTCGAGTATCATGCTGAAATAGTTAAACTGAAAACTAAGCTTACATTTGTTTACAATGTTGATTGATTAATGAATCCTCAATAATAACACAGTCGCTTGTTTACCTCTTTTGACTTTTGAAAAAAAATTATGACAGTATCATCCCTTCATTTCTCTAAATAAACAGCGATTTTCTTGATTTTGAAAGGATCTAACCTATTATAAAATCAAATAATTAAAAAGTGACTGTTCTGATAAAAAAAACAATTTTTTTTACTATGGATCTAATCTAGTCTGCGGCTCTAGTGCAGTTTGGTAAGGGTTCCTAACTCCCCAATAGAGGGAGAGAGTTCGATTCTTGATAGCGGCACTTTAGCGGCTTGTTATTTGCGGATGCATATAATAATTCCTTGAATGAGTAGCAAATCTCGGGATTGAAAATTGTCTCTGTGAAAGCCTAAGTTAAAAGGGGTTGGGGCAGTGACAAACCTTCGTACATCCCTAGCCTACAACAAAGTAGGTTCTAAAAAAAAAACTATTATGAGTTTTGATCAAATTAAATGTGATACTTTTTTAACAAACAAAATCTTAAGAACTATTTATCAAAAATAATTAATAAACTACAAAAAAACAATAATTCAATGAAATTAAGAGAAAGAAGGAATCTTCAAATACAAATATGATGAGAAAGTCGAGGACCACTTCCTCGGGTGGCAAGTGGTAAGGCACTCTAAATTGAGGTTCTGATGACCTTTAGTTCGACCTCCCGAGACATCAAAATAAGCATTCTGCTTAAATAAGGTATCACTCTTATTCTTAGAAAACATTGGGAAATAAATAAAGGTAGTAGGTAAAAAATATCAAAGCATAATCACTGATTTAAAAAAATAATTTAAATATTTATGTAAGAGTATAATCAGACAAACTTGACATTCGGTGTTTAAAGTAGTGACAAACACTAGGTATCATTTATTATAATTGTAATGTAGATTTTCAACACATGTAACTTAGTTCTGAACAATGACAAGCACCATTTTTCCAATGATTAAGTGATTTGACTTTGGTGCGAGAGGTCACAAGTTTGGAACTTGCGTAGTGCGATTCGAACATATACTGACAAGTGATTTATGATATGTTGTATCTAAGTACCATTTCAAAAAAAAAAACTTAGTTCTGAACACTAATTCTAAACAAAACCCGATAACATTTGACTAGTTCTATCAGCCCCCGAATGTTTATTTTACTCACCTTACTTAAGTTTACAAATAATTTTTTATCATTTTACCATATCAAATTATAAATCATCTTTTGCGGGTATTTGGTCATTTACTTTTTTTATGTTTGGGATAAATGAAAGCAGTATGATTCTAAGTCTTAAATAATACTTTGATAATCGTTGTCATTCATTTTTCTTGTCGTAGAATCGCACTGCGCATAAAGTGTCTCACTAGAACCAGAAAACATATATGTTTACATAGGATTTTATTGAAATCTAGCGTAATGCGAGCTATGATTTCATATAAACCTAGCCAGGTGCAAACAAGGAATTAAGCAACACCTAAGGAGCAAGTTAAAGTTTTATCATTACCTAGTGGGAAACTGATAGAGCACGGACAACAAGAAGATGGTTTCTAGAGGAAGAGGAGGAGAAACATGAAGAAGAGTGAAGGAAAAAAGCAAGAGAGAAATTTACATTAAATTCAACCTGCCTATTTTCATTTTTATAGCAACAATATCTAAAACTTCATACAAGATTCTAGTAACTGCTGTTGGACAGCTGGTCCACTACTATTTGTTAATCATGCTAGCAGTATAATTTTGTAACAAAAAGATATTTATAAAATAAGAAGTTATAACAATTTTGTCTCATGTGCATTATCTATTGGTAGCACCCATACTTCATTTTGTAGCCTCGGTTCATGCATTTTGCAGGTAGGTGGATGGTGCATGTTGGCTGTAATAGACTTGTTGATGTATCATTGTCATCTCCTCGAAATCGACTTTGTCCTCAAGGTCGAAATTGCACTCGTTGTACTTATAACATATTTCTTCAAATATTTTGTGCTTAAAATTGTTAATAATTCGATATTTGATATATTTAGACCATATCGCGAAGGAACCTTCTGCATCATATTTGTCACCTTCAGGATCAATGTTAACATAATTTTCTCCTCGTCATTCCAATCAAGAGCAAACATATCAGCTTGTTCCACATAAAAGAATTCATATGAACCATTTTCATCACGAGATATTATATATGGAATGGGCCCACAAAGTCCAAAAGTCAAGTCATGAAAATACTCAAACATAGCAAGAGAAAAAGAATTGTTTGTTTGTAATCTTCCACCACCACATCAGATTTTTCAATCCTCTCAACACGAGCAATTCTATCACCAATATTCAATTTAGAATCCACACTTAGCGTTAATCACACCAGCTCCCACGTTGATTGGCTGCTTCCAACCCAACCCAGATCTAGGTGTTGTGAGAGCACAGGTGCTACTAGGAATTGAAATGCTCAGATCGGGTGGAACGAGTGTTTTTCCTTGAGCGGGCATTTTCATTTCAAGGGCATTGGAGATATCGTAACCAACGTGGATGGGAGAAGCACGAGAAGGGGGTTGCATTTTCAGATAGCTTATTGACATTGCTGCTACGGTTAGCTAGCAGACCAGGGCATGGACGAAGGTAAGCTGACACCGTTGATTCTTGCGAAATCAAGTTTAGTTTTAAATTTTCTAGATTTTGAACTTTGGAGAGATGAGTTTGATTGGGACTTGGGATTTATTGTTCTTGTTTCGTTGATGAGGGGAGAGGAAGGATGAGTATTTTGGGAAGAGGTGAAGGGATTTGAAGGAGAAGCAATCATGCAACCAATGGAAAAGAGCAGAGTGTAAGGCGGAGGCAGGCTTCTTGGAAAAGAAGACGGTGGCCTATTGTATGGAGGTACAGTGGACTATGGTGGAACGGTTGGAGGTCTAAGCGAAGGAGGACCAAGCATAGAAGGACCAGTGGGTCTCGTCTGTGAAGCTGAGATGTTGCTTTGGATCAGGGAAAGGAGAGGAAAGAGTTTGGAGTTGATTTTGGCGATGGTTTGTGTTATGTATTGTAACATTGTTTGTCGTGATTGAAGAATAGATTTGATTTCATCCATGTTGAGGAGATGTGAGGTTGCATTTTTGAGATGTGAGGGTGGTATTGATGGTGGCTTGGTGATGGGGAAGAATATGGTCTATTTGATGATTGGAGATTTTATCCATGTTCAAATCAGTGAAAGCACCAATGATAGAGCACAGACAACAAGAAGATAGTTTTTAGAGGAAGAGGAGGAGATACATGAAGAAGAGGAGTGAAGGAAGAAAGCAAGAGAGTAATTTACACTAAATTCAGCCTGCCTATTTTCATTTCACAGCAACAGTATATAAAGCTTCATACAAGATTCTAGCAACTACTATTGGACGGCTGGTCCACTACTATTTGTTAATCATGCTAGCCATGTAATTTTGTAACAAAAAGATATTTATAAAATAAAAGGTTAGATTTTGTCTCATGTGCATTATCCATTGGTAGCACCCATGCTTCATTTTGTAGCCTCAGTTCATGCATTTTACATAGGTGGATGGTGCATGTTGGCTGCATGGACTTGTTGCTGCATCGGAGACATGCTAGGAATCAATAGAAACCTAGGTTCACATTAGGAATTAATCCAAACCGCGCTAGAGCTGTACGTGGCATTATGTTAACTCACGCTACAGCTATACATGGTATTATGTTAACTCAGCAAGTGAACAACGAAGCAGGAAATGGAAAATAATAATATAATGGTATTACTAGTATAAAACGGGGTGAGAATGCCCATAATATGGTGCAAATATCAATTAGAAAACAAAGGATTGTGAAAAGAAATAAGTGGAGTGCAAATAGATCTAGTCTTGCTTAAAAGAAATTTACTCGCTTAAAAGAAATTTATCCTAATCGCTTACTGCAAACCAGCACAACCTACAGTAAATGCTAGATTTCTGAGTGAATATACTATAGTGTCGTTACATTTACAGTTGTCCATATTAAATCATTTTATTACAAGAGTATTAGCATACTAAACATGTACCTTTTTAATCCAATACATCAAATGAAGAGGCATATTAGCATTTACTTCTGTTATAAAAACACGATTAAATAGATCTAATCCAAGTAATCAAATATATAGGTCCTTTACAGTGATAAAAATACAAATAAAAAGAGTACAAATATGTACTGTAAACATTGCATAAGCAATCATTATTGCATATAAGCCGGGATGTTCCAAGTCGACCAAATGAAAATAAAGAGAAGTCAAAGAACCTTACGGGCAGGGTTCTGGTAGAGCAAAGCAGGAACAGACCCGAATCCTCTTCGACTAGTCAAGACGAGATCAGGAGTCAAAGGCACACCCGCCAGCATGTACTTTAAGATCAGCGCCTGGTGTTCCATCTCCTGCCACTGCGCCGCCGTAAACGGTGACCGCATCATCTTTAGCCGCTGAATGAGTAGATCCGCGAATGAAACAAAATAAGATATTTAGACGTTAGAAGATCTTGAGCGGTGAGGACGAAAAATGCGATTTCGCCAGCATTCAAGATAGGGAGGGGGTTGGATGTAAGATTTTTATAAAAAATAGACTATTTGGATGAGTACAGATTTTACGTTAAGCGGTGCTACAGCATCATTTGTTTACTTTTATGGCAACACCATTGTAATTTTAGTCAGTCTTTTTTTAACCGCATGGCTTTCGATAAATACCAAAAAAACTGAAATTCATTCGTATCCGTAAAATTAATCGATATTCAAAAAATGATACAAATGACAACTGTCTGTTTTTCATCAAATTTTTTTTATGTATTTTAGTACATAAAATTACTATTATTTACTATTTTATCAAGGTAAAAAAGTTTTATAGTATAAATCAATATTTGTTGTTTAAAATTATTTTTCTTAGCATGTTTTTTTTTTTAATATTGAAATGGATTTATAATGAACCAAAAATTTCTATTTATTTATTTAGATTATTAGTTGTGAACTAATCAAAAAATGTCCGATAAATATCTGATATACATCCACATCCACGGATACGGATATGACACTATCTGAATTCATATCCGACCGTTTACAGACCTGAGCCACCAATGACTCAAACCTAAGAAGCATTAAATTTTGAAATATTTAGTTTAAGGGGACCTCAAAGATAAACAAAACATAGATTCAACCACAACAAACTTTAATAATCTATACTATACTATTATTAGTGAGTTATATTTTTAGAGCGTAGAGACCCCCTAAGACTTTTCCGAAACCCAACCATCGCGCAATCTATTTCCTCCTCTATCTGCCCAA